>SELF01000006.1:1215972-2431945 GCA_009805535.1 Laburnicola sp. JP-R-44
ATGTAGCTGGTGCCGTGCTCGATGGCGTGGAGCACCGGCGCGTTTTTGCGTGGGCGGATCCCTATACCTGGATCGGGGTTGCAGATGTGCTCGAGCAGGAAATGGGCCGGCGAACAACGATTCGGCTGGCAGATAAGGGAGAAGATCGAACAAAGGTGCTGGCGAAGGCGAAGGCAGAAGAATGCCTGAGGAGGATGGGTCGACCGGACTGGATCTCACTGGAGCGGTCTGTGAGCGATTGTATCCGAAGCTATTACCCGAGGCCTGCGTGATGGCTCGTTGGAACCTCTTTCCTCTTGCTCCTGATTTGATACTGCTAGAGTATTTCACGCCGCCGGGGGTCCGCCAGGCTGTGATTGGCGCGGGCTCCGCTGCGTTGAATCCAATTCACCGTCGCAATGCATCTCGTGAGCTAGCATGTAGACGCTGCTGGTGACCCGCGTCGAGGTGCGTTTGACCGACGGCGTGCGAGCCAGAGCGTGCATGGGAGAGGGATGAGGTCGAGGCTTCTCGGACATTCCACTGCCGCCCGTGACTAAGCGAAGCTGCCAGTCCCGCACGTCATTCATTGCTAGCTGGAGCCACCGCTCGCTCACCTGTCACCTCACCACCTCTGCGCTCTCGCATCCCCACCACCACCATGGCCTTTGTCCTCCGGCGCCCTTTTGCGGTCGCGGCAACCCTGCGGCACGCCGTGCCCAGGTCGTCCCAACCCGTCGCCGCCCGCGCATTCCACACCACGCCGCCACTGAAGCAGCGCCCCAGCTTCAGCACCGCCAACGCCCACGCCCCCCTCTCATCGGCACGCAGCGTCCTCCGCTTCCGCTTCCGCTCCACCTTCCGCCGGCGCTCGTACCAGCAGACGGCCTACAATCCGGCCGCGCAGGGCGATGTGCGGCAGCGCTTGCTCTACGGCGCTGGCATCTTCGGCGCGACGCTGCTGGGTATCAATTTCATCTTCAACCGGGAGACGCGCGAGGATGGCGGCATGCCCGACTTTGAGAGGCGATACCTGAACGACACCTTCATGCACACCGGCCTCGGCATCGGCATCATTGGCGTCGCCGCGCGCACTCTGCACATGAACGGATGGAGCTACCGGCTGATGAGCGCGAACCCGTGGCTGGTTCTCGGTGTCGGCTTGGTTGGTTCCATCGGCACCATGGTCGCCACTCGCGCTACCCACCCGGACAAGTGAGTGCCCACACGCTATGCATTTGCGTATCCACTGCTAACCACACGACAGCTACGTGCAGAAGTACGGCCTCTGGACCGCCTTCAACGTTACGCAAGCTTTGCTCCTCGCTCCCATGTTTTTCATGCACCCCGCTATCCTCGCGCGCGCAGGCCTTTATACAGCCGGAATGATGGGCTCGATTGCCTTTGTGGGCGCCACCACCGCCAAGCAGGAGAAGTACCTCTATCTCGGCGGCCCGCTCCTCGCTGGAGTCGCCATTGTCGCCCTATCCGGTCTCGCCCCTATGGTCGTTCCCCCGCCACCGCTGCCCGGACGCTCATGATGACCGAAAACATCTGGCTGTACGGAGGTCTCGCTGTATTTGGTGGCTTCACACTGTACGATGTGCAGAAGGTACTACACCACGCGAGATTGGCAGAGCAAGGCTTGATCCCCAAGGATGCCGTCAACGAGTCCATCTCGCTCGAGCTCGACTTCCTCAACATCTTCATCCGGATGGTGCAGATTCTAGCCATGCAGCAGGGAAGAAGAAAGTAGAGAAGGATGTGGATGCGAATGAGATAAGGATAGGCGTTGAGCCATGGATAGCAGTAACTGCCACGGCGCTGTTTCCTTGTGTGTAATATACTCCCCTCTCTTGATCCAAATGACAAGATTGTAACTCCTTTTCTACATGCGCACCTTCGCTGTGCTGTTTTCCGATCATGTCCAACTCTAAAGTACACGTGCAAACCCTTGTTCTTTAAAATGGCGTAAGCTACGACCAAATAACAGACAGTAATGGTCAAAAGGACATGTAGTGGTCCTAAAACAACGAGTATCTGTAGCCTTAGTAATTACAATACTCATTCTATACATAATATCACTTATGGCGAGGTGCTACTGATGATTTCTTATCATTCATCGTTTGGTCTATATGCAAATGTGCGCCCTCAATGCAGGTGAACATTCAGGTGAAAGTAAAAGTGAAATGAAATAAACCGGCTAGCGTCCAACGCTACAACCGCATTTTTTTTTTGGGCGGGGCGGGGGGGGGGGGGGGGGTTGGGGTTGTTTGCAAGCCCCTAAAAGGTATAAGGTATATGCACATTCAAGAAGCCAAAACATTACACTCAAGTGTCCATTTCCATACCAAGTCTATGCCCACCCGTCCGTGACGTCGCATCCTCGTCCCCAAACCGCCCACATTAAACATTCATCGCCGAGAAGTGAAACACCAAGCCATATAGCGTAGAAACCGTGAAGGGGCTATCTACAAAGCGAGCACCATGACACCAGCAGCGACAGCGAGCAAGTAGCTCACGGTGCTACTTGAGGCCGCACCAGGGAACTCCTCGATAGGGGGGCTGGTGTTGTTGGGTGGGTTCGGGAGAGCGCCCGTGGGGTTGGTCGGGTACGGCACGCTGGGCGGAGGGTTGGTCTCCATGACGATGCCACCAGTCGGGGCCGTCGGGTAAGGAGGGGGAGCCACGATGGTGGTCATAAGCGTGGTGCAGTTGTCCTTGGGTGTCTCGGCGGGTGGGGGAGGAGGGATCTCGCTGGTGATGGTAATTGGTGTCTCCTCAGGCGGCGGTGGAGGGCCGGTGACGGTGACGGTCAGGACGTCACAGTCGCAGGGAGTCTCTTCAGAAACAGGAGGCGGGGTGCTCGACGGCGTGGCCTCGTCGGAGCAAGGCGTGCTGGAGGCAGCAGGTCCTTCGGTAGCAGATGCCGAGGGCTCGTTCTTGGAATCATTGTCGGAGATACCCTCACCATCAATGACCTTGATCGACTCGTACGAGCCAGACTTGTCGGTCCACTCGTACTCCTTGCCAGGAGAGTAGTTGACGATCTTGACCCTTCTCGACAACCTGGTTGAACGGAGCCGCAGAGTAGTCGACATTGCCACCAGCCCAGTCGCGGGTGCCCTGGTCCTTGGAGTCACCGCCAGCCCAAATACCAATGCGGACGTTGCAAGGTGTCTGCGGGAAGTTGTGTCCACCGTTGGCCTCCTCGTACTTGAGGGTGCGCACCGGGGTGTCGTCGATGATCCAGGTCAGAGCTTCGGCAGTCCAGTTAATGGCATACCTGTGCACCTCCTCGATGCTGGCGACGTCGGCCTTGATCATGCGGTCGTAGGTGGTCGTGTTGCCCTTGCCGAAGTAGTTCATCTGGGCCTTGTCCGTCTCGCTGCCGATGAACTCCCAATCAATCAACCTCGTCGAGATTGTCAGACTCCAAGACAATCGATGACACGATGCCAGCGCCTTTGGCGGCCTTCATCGTCACCTCGACGTAACCGAAATGGAGGTAGCCGTCGCTCTGGATGGTAGGCGCATCGCCTGTCTTCTTCACGCTGAAAACGGCGCCAGCATCGGTGAACTCGGTGCCCTTTGCGGTCTGTTGCCAGCCCTTCAGCGCGCCCTCGCCTCCGTCTTGAAGTTACTCTCGAAGGTCTCCGCAATGGCGGGGTTGTTGTCGCAGTCCTTCTCTGTCGGGTTGCACAAGGTCCATGTCTGGGCATTGGCGAGCGCAGCGAGGGTGCTCACCGCGATGATATAAGAACGCATTATGCGCGGTAGAGAATCTCGTATGCTGTTGTGGGGGTATATGCGAAAGTATGGGTGAGTAAAAGAAATGGGTGGCCTTGGTCGTGTGCTGGGTGTAAATAGTAGTCCTCGCAGAAGACTAGAAGCGGTGACGTCGAGCCTTGTATGTAATACTAGGCACGCGGCAGTGAATGGAGATGGTCCAAGGGTGAAAGAGTTGAGTGAATGAATGAATGAATGAATGAACGCTCAACACAAAGAGCTTCTTGTCGCAACAATGAAAAGACGTGCGAACAAAAAAGAAATGTACCCGTACAAGAATCGTCCTGCGGAAAGAAGAGATCAAGGGAGTGTGTGTTTTAAGAAAGGGACGCAACAGGCCAGAAGCTAAGGTGAGCCGTCAGCAGCAGTAGCAGTCCGAAATCCTGCGAACAGGGCGCCTCTATAAAAGCGCCTAGTCCGCATGCACGCAATCTCCGTACCAGACTGTCATTAATGAGGACAGGCGGTCGACGAAGAGCGGCCACTCACAGGCGCGCATGAAGCTCCCGTTTCAGAGACGAGCCGCACATGCGTGGTGGAGGGCGGCCTTCGCTGGCTCCGTCTGGTGTTTCATGAAACGTGTGTGGGGCCTAGCGGCGTCAGAAGCCAGCCCAGCGCGGCGCCGGTCCAGCCCTGGCCGTGGCAGCTGTCTCCGGCAACGGCTGCGTTTGGCGACGGCCGCTGGAAAGGCTGGAAAGCCACACAGGCCCTGCCCATGGCCTGCGCCGAGGCGGCGGTGCACGGTGAACGCTGAAGTCGGTGGCGCCCGAACGATAGGCCTGTGAAGTGGACTGTGACCCCGAGCCGCCGAGCGCGCTCTGGAATCTGCATTATCCGCTCTCTCGAGTCTCCAGTACAGCCGCTGTCCCCTTCAAGATCAAAGGCCCGGTTTCTGCGGAAGCTCGCGACCCACCAAGACCCCGCGCTGGCTTTGTATGCCATGGGAACCGATTCCCAATAATCATCAACATCGAATACAACGCTCTTCAAGGCCACCACCTGACTCAAATTCTCGACGAGGCTCAGCTTCCCTCTCTGGTATTTCCCCGTGGCAATACTTGGTCGAAGCTTGTAAAAGCCAAGTTGCTATGCATACTGTGCCCTCAAGCTGTCCTATGGGCGGGCATCCAAGCGTTAGATTGTCCGGTACATGTAGCCCTGGTGGAGATGACGAAGTCACGTGCGGTCACAATGTCCTTTCTAGGTCTATACATAAGTCCATCTCGCACTTCGCGTACGACACGCGAACATCGACTGGGAATCGGCCTTGCTCAGGCTTCATCCGGAAATGGCCAGTTAGGCGCACTAGAACCCCGATGAGGAAGTCACAAGTTGAAGTCCGACGGACTTGGGCAGCATTTAATCCTCGAGCACCTGGTCACCTGTACGCACCGGTATGCTGCTTGGTGGCGTACACAGTATTTCGACTGAGCTGTGGTCGAGAAATGGCAACCGGGCCTTGCATTGCGGCGCAGTGGTTGAGCAAACAGAGAAGCTGAAGTTGATTCCATCATCGCGCGATAAACCTAAAGTCCTGCAACTCTTAGTCATGTATACATGTCTCCTATGAACGAATTGGGCGAGTATCTTGAGCTTCAGAGCTTTCTTGGTCTCGTCCATCGAGCCCGCAGCCTTACGTTGTTCTTCGCCCGGGCTAGCATACGCCAACCACAGCGCAAAGCATGGTGACAAGCTGCGGTCTCTGCAGTTCAAGTGTATGGAGTCTCCTCCAGTCATCATGAGCGCCTCAGGGTATTGAACAAAACATACTCGGCGACGTACCATTGTTGAAACGAGTGCACCGCCACACCGCCCTGATGAACCAGCTACCTGTCACTAGTTAGCCAATTGGTTCTTTTTGAATCAAGGAAAGAACGTGGTGTTCTTTTTATAGATCAGATCTTTTCAGTTGTTGACTGAGTCTTCCACCGGTTCCACTCGCGTGAGGGCTCCGTCCGACACCCAGGCCGCAATGCGCGGGGTAGTATCCTGGTGAGTTGCATCCGTTCGTTGATGTATTGCTAAGTAGATAGAACTCACCGTTGATAGAAGGGCGTCGCTAGAACGCGAGGCGAACAGAATAGCCCGGCGCAGCTTGAGATGGCGGCGCCCAAAAGAAACTTGCGACTCATCGCTATGCTCTTGAAATGGAGCTGCGGCGTAGGACTGAGAAGGAAACGTGTACGAGGTCAAGAAGGGTAACCGCAACAAAGGTCGTTTTACAAAGGCGAAGCGAAAGGGATTAGTCATTAGCTCCATCGGCCCTAATCAGGCCTAGCGTCTCCGTCTCGTCTGCCGTCACCACGACATGCGTCTGTCTCCAGCCCCGGCCTGGAGATGTCCACACCACCCCTTCGTACACGCAATCTTGGAGTACAATCACCTGTGGACGACGGACTGCGCGACAACCTGGGAAATGCTTCCCACCACGATCATCTTGCGGATGACGTTCATCTGCTTGATGAACTTGTAAATCTCCGCGTCGGTGTTGTACCCTGATAGCCATATTGCTTCACGGTTATATGGATCGCTCCCGCCTTTGTAGTGCTATTCCTGACCTTGGTAGATGATCGGTATTCCATCTTTCAGCATAACGTATGCGATGTTGTTCTTTACAAGGCTCATATCCTGGTGTAACTCGCGAATCGAGGCTTGTCGTGATTTTCCATGAATTCTCCTACGAGACTAGTATCCACACAAAGCGCTGAAAAATCGTAGAGGTCGTACACGATATTAGTCGAAGTTGCTCTTGTGTCGTTTAAAAACCATACAGATGTGTAATACGATGGATACCCCAAGATGCCATCGATGTATTTCTGGTAGTTGCAAGCGTATTGAGTGTAGTAGCTGGCAACCTCCCCAAAAGCAAATACTCCTGCAGCCTTGCCAAAGGAAGGGAAGAACGACTCCTCGATATTCTGCGCGGTATCTACGCGGATGCCATCAATAGAATGATTTGCAACTAGAGATTGGATCCATGTGTTCCATTCGGTTCGCACTCTCGGCGCTGTTGTGTTGAGATCTGGCAGTGGGTTGACTTCTCCGCCCAACCAGCAATTTTGGATCCGCGTAACGTTTGTCCAGTAGGTGATGAAACAGACATAGTGAAAATAAGAACGATAGGGAGTGATCGGACGGACACCCTGAACAAGAAGGTTATTACTGACTAAGCTCGACACGAACCATTGCAGGCTCTGCCGGACGACGTTTCGATCTTCTTGTGCGCTTCCTCGTCATCACCTTGCGGCCCTTGGAAGATGGACGCAAATAGGTCAACGAAATTTTCATTCCGCTGAACACTAGCTCAGGCCGACTTAACTAGCAGAGGTATATACAGAATCTGCTGTCGAACCCCAAACGCCATGTCTTCCTTGGACCCGTCCTGAACGCCGACGCCGCCGAATCATATTCCATCCGTCGTATTGTTCCATCAGGATCACCTCACACGCGGCGCTCTTTCTACACGCAAACTCGACTTTGGCTGAATTTGGCTGAACAATTACTGCACGTTTATTGGCGGGAAGGGTGACTTGGCCTGACGTAGCTTTGCCATCACGGCACGTGCAGTTTGTGTAATCTTATTAGAACTTTGGAATCTACATGTAGAAATCATTCGGACGTGCTTACCGTCACCCCCATGAAATAATTCGTGTCCGATGCCAAGACCCCAGACAGCCAACAATACAGTATACAAACCACATTTATAGTTTAGCTAATATAGCTAGAAGTAACCTTATACAAAGGAAGCTGCGTTGACTTTGGGAGCATCTTAGCATCGGACACGAATTCTTTCATGGCGGTGCCGTAAGCTGACAGAGGATCAGAGTGCTTTTCCAGCAGATAGTACTGGTAGTGAGTTGACTTCAACATACATTGTACGGATACCGAGAACGTTAATAGATTGATAGTACATGGTGATCTTCACCCATTTTCCGCTTACGTAGAGCGCGCATGAATTGCTTCAGGGACTCATGCAACCCACACGTAGTCGACACGCCCCGCGGCTGTAGAGCCTGCCCAGGTGAACGCGAAATCATCTGACGTATTCCTGCCGTCGTGTGCATCTCGCGTGCCCCTTTCAGTCTCGTATCAATGCACCACTCATTGTTTTCGTGCGTCAGACAAACATCACTGTGACAGCCATGCCTTTCGCCGGCAGGTGCATCTACGTTGCAATGGCGTACGGCTGCCCCGCGCGGTGCCGTCCCCTCCTTAATTGCGTGTCCGTGCTCCTTGTACAATGGAGATGCCGGCCAACTTGACCTCCAAGCTCCGCCGTCCTCTGGAGGCGACGGCCATGGCTATCCAGGGCGCCGCCAAAGGAGAGGGACGCGCACCCCGCGCTTCCCACATGCAGAGTGCAAACGAGGGCCCAGCAGATATCATCGCGAAAGTTTCGGGAGCTGTTCAGGACGGGAAGCGTGAAGATGACGGCGCCTACTTTACTAACAACGAAGGCATCCCGTGACCTGACGCGTATGTTGGGCACAATCCATAGTGGTATGAGGTGCACATACCATCTAACTGCTTAACAGAGAACACAGCAAGACCATCGGTGGTATCCCAGCTGCCAGCGACGTCTTCCTCTTCCAGTATGCATTATTCTCGATAATTGAATGTGCTGTCATCTGACCTGCAACAGGAAGCAACAGACGTTCAACCGTTCGAAGAACCTCGAACGTATGGTGCACCCTTGCGGTTCAGGTGCTTTTGGCTACTTCGAGACTAGTAAAAATGTGTCCGACCTCACAGTATGTTTGCGCACCTCATGAGCCATGTTTCCTCCGCTTCCTACGTGCTGAAATTCACTAGAAAGCCGACTTCTTGAAAGAAGTTGGCGAGAAGACCCCGATTTTCATCCGGTTCAGTACCGTCACTCCGGGACGCGAGTATCCTGACGAGGCTCGCAACCCCCGTGGATTCGCAATCAAATTCTACACCATGGAGGGCGACTACGATATTGTTGGCTTGAACTTCGTATGATTTCCCATTTCCTCGAGCGTTGTAGTTTTGTTAACCTCCATAGCCTGTCTTCTTCTGCCGTGACCCTATCCAAGGCCGGATGTCATCCGTTCACAATGGCGCAACCCCAAGAATTTCCTCTTCGACCACGATGCCCTCTTCGACTTGCTAGCTAATACACCAGATGGGAACCATGCTGGTCTCATATTATTCAGTGATCATGGCACACGGCAGGGGTGGCGTTTTAATCACGGCTACGGATGTCATACCTTCAAGTGGGTCAACCAGGAGGGCAAGTTCGTCTACATCAAGTACCATTTCATCGCCGAGCATGGCCAAAAGCAGTTCACCCAAGAGCAAACAACTCAGATGTGTGGAGAGGACCCCGATTACTCGAAACGTGATCTCTGGGAGACGATCGAGAACGGCCAGGAAGTTTGCTGGAAAGCATACGTACAGGTCTTGAAGCCCGAGGACGCTGATCCCGACAAGCTTGGTTTCGACCCATTCGATGTTACCAAGGTCTGGCCGCGCAAACAATTTCCCATGCAGGAGTTTGGTCGCCTCGTTCTCAACAAGAACCCCGAGAACTTCCATCGCGACGTCGAGCAGGCTGCCTTCTCGCCCGGTAGCATGGTTCCGGGTGTTGAAGACTCGCCTGACCCACCTCTCAAGTTCCGCATGTTCTTTTACCGCGATGCGCAATACCATCGTATCGGCGTGAATCTGCACCAGATCCCCGTCAACTGCCCCTTCATGGCGAAATCTTACGCTTCGCTCAACTTTGACGGTCAGATGCGTGTAGACGCGAACCATGCCGGCAACAAGCAGTATGCTCCGAACAGTTTCGCGCACAAGTTCAGACCGGATACTGCGGAGGCGCCGTACCAGGTCAGCGACAACGTTGTGAGCCGGAAGAGCCACTACTGGCACGAAGGCAAGAAGAACGACTACGACCAGGCGAAGCAGCTGTGGCAGGCGACCATGAGCCAGCAGGAGAAGAAGAACACCATCAAAAATACGGCAAACATGCTCAAGTTCGTGAGATACCCTGATATCCAGGTAAGCTTTGCCATTGCCCTTTCTGAACCTATATGCGGATTTGAAGCTCACAGCCATTGCAGAAGCAGTATCTCGCTCAAGTGTACACCATTGGTACAGATCTGTCTAGAGACATCTATGACCTTCTCCCCAAGGCTGCTTTCGAGTTGAGTGAGGTGCAGGAATTGTCTCAAACGGCGCACGAGTGGTACAAGGAGAAGAAGTTCAGACCTAGCCAGGGCGAGAGGCTGACTGGCTTCCCGCCGTCGATGGCTGTTTACAACTACTAGTTCAAGTTAGCCGGAGGAGAGGCTAGCTGCACTGCCGTCTTCTATGCCTGTATACAATGATGGAGCATCCAACCTCGGGTCTGGCTAACCATGTCGGAAATATACCAAATGCAATTCAAAGTTTCATAGTATCTGCTGGTTGTCCGTACGTATGAAGCTCTGCTGGCTTCCTCGATTGTCAAGTGTACTCATGGTAACGTCAGGTAACGCTAGCCTATATCGCAGTTGTACTCAAACAAGCCGAAGCGCCATGCCAACGCCATATGCAATAAAATAAGCATGCCTCTACGTATGCGCCCCGCGCCATGCTGCCCAGTGACGGGGCAAACAGCCACCTCACTAGCAGCTTGCACGCTAGGATGCGTATGCACCTTTTCCTGATGATGTCCTACGGTAGCCTTGGTCACGGGACACACATCGTTCTCCTTTGCCTTTGTCGTGTCGGGATGGTCCGGCGGAAGCACGGTCGTAGCAGTGCCCACAACAGGGCAGATGGCGTCGTCCATGGCCTGGCTCTTAGGCTGCTGGACGACGTTCTTCAGAGCGGGGCACTCGGTGGCCGTGGGAGACTTGGGGTCCGGGATGGGGACCGAGGGGTGCCTGTGCAGGTTGTGGTGATGGTCGGTGGTCGCGCCGACGACGGGGCAGGTCTGATGGCGTTAGCACTGGGCGCCCCTCTGTGCGGGCAAATACGCCGATGCTTACCTGGCCATCCTGGGCGAGGTCCACCTCGGGATGGTTTGGGGGGGAGGACGTCGTTCGTCGAGCCGATGACGGGGCATGCGGTAGCCATGGTGGAAGGGGAAGTAGCTTGTTGTTTGGCGAGGAGCGGTTGAAAGCAGCAAGAGTGGGCTGTGAGGAGCGTGAGGGGCCGTGGAGAGGATTGGTTTAGTGAGAGCTCACAGTGCTGAGGTAGCTCGGATTCAGGACCGCACCAAAACTGGTGATGTCATGGGCCTTGTGCGTCATCACCTGCGTTGTGATTGGACGGGACCAAGTGCATGTGTAAGCGACGAAATACCGGTTCTTTGATTGGCTCAAAATACTAGCCATCTAAACATCTTCCTCGGGAGCAACGCAAAACCGCTTCCCGCCTGAACACGAAAAGGAACTCCGTTGTCGGTGTTGGTTGGCTCGGGTAATCGCTGCATTTTTCGAGGCTGCCCACTGAAAATCTTGCGGCTGTGCACCTAGGTAGCTTTTGCTGACTACGCTGACGAAACGGAGGCTTGTAGGCTACAGCCTATGCTAGCGAAGGTTGCGGTCCACGGAGGACCTCTATCAAGATGCCGATGCCGGAGTAGTACTTGTTTTACTTTGTTCTTAACTACCCACCGAGTAGTGTGCGATCTACCTAGGTAGTGAAACAGCATGAGAAGAACATCATGACCATGCTTGAACTCATGCATGTGCCTGTGAGCAAGAAACTTCTTAAGGATTTCCCGCTCTGTCAACCAAAACCGGTTTCCAGGGCGACTGACTTCCTCTTTTACCATTACCCAATTCAGGTAGCGGAGAGATCGACAGGGCCGAAGAAATAAGAACCACTGTTTGCGTGCTATAACATATTCTATCAGTAGCCCGGACAGATCAGTCCGCCGGACAGTTTTTGCCAAGACCACAACACTTTACTATGAATTATAATGTCTTAACAACACAACGCGTTATTATCTAATTAAGAAGGCAGAATTAAGCTTGCCCTTTACGCCTATTAGAATAAGCAAATTTTAAGCCTGCGACGCGCTACTGCAGTATATAATATCCCAAAGTCTACACTAAGCAATTAAATTAACGGAATTACCGCCTAAGCAGATACACAATTAGGCATGGCAAAGCTTACTGTAACTAAAGAGCAGATGCTTATATAGTATATCCTCAACCTAGATTCGCGAGAATTTGCACCCTAGCTAGGTGAGGTGGAAGATATAGCCAACAAACTGCTAGCTGCGCGGTATAGAGACCTTATAGGACAATGCTAGGCTTAGCGCTTTGTAAAGCGCGTACCTAAGCTTAAAATGGCTTTTAATTAAGCGAAGGACTAATAGAGGATATAACAGGAAGACCTAGAGGTTATAAACGCGTGGTTTTAGCTAGTAGAGGATATAAAAGCTAAGTATAGAGTGCAGGATAAAGATATCTATAACTTTAATAAGATAGGCTTCTAGATAGGAGTTATTGGCTTAATAAAGATTATAACTAGTTTAGAAAAATGTTCTTAACCTACGCTTATTTAGCTAGGCAACCGCGAGTGGGTCATAGTAATTTAGAGTATTTGCGCTGCTAGGTATGCTACCCTGCCCTTTATTATCTATAAAGGGCGAGTCTATATCTTAGCGTGGTATAAGGAGACTAGTATCCCCCACAATTAGAAGCTCTTAGTCTCTAAGACCGGCTAGACTAATAACAAGCTTAGAGTCGCGTAGTTAAAGCACTTTAACGCGTATATAAGGCCGCGCATAGTAGGGTTATAGAGGTTACTTATTCTAGATAGCTATAAGAGCCACCACTCCTAGAATTTTAAGGATTATTGCCTAGAATAGAAGATCCTAACACTCTATATGCTAGCGCACTTATCTTATATCCTCCAGCCGCTTAATGTGGTCTATTTCGCGCCACTAAAGCTAAAGTACTCCTAGCGCGTGCGGGACTTAGCGCGCTAACGCGTCTTTTATATCGACAAAAAGGGCTTTCTACTAGCCTTTCGCGACGCGTTTTTTAATATGTTTACACTAGAAAACTATAAAGAAAGCCTTTAAGGCCTCTAGGCTTATTCCTTTAGATGCGTTAGTAGTAGTAGATCGCCTTAATGTGCGTATTTATACTCCACCTTAGGGTACCCCACTAGATACACTATGGCAAGCCAGGGCCCTAAGCAATACCCTTAAGTTTGGATCCCAGTCAAAGCTCGTACGCGACTCTTTTATTCAGTCTCCACCTAATACTAAATTAAGCTACTTACAGCTTATAAAAGGTGCTAAACTTATGCTCTACTATAGTGTACTTTAAGAGACCCGCATTAAAGAACTTAAGAAGCAAATTAAGGTTCTAACAAAGCGAAAAACGCGTAAAAGAAAGCGCATTTAGAAAGGTAGGACGCTAGGCTTTGCTTAGGGAGCAGATTTGGGAGTAGAAAGCCCTTCTATTAGGGTGTAAAGTTGTTGAAAAGGGCGCAAGGTAGTGGTAAGGGAGAGGCAGGTCCCTTAACACAACGCTGCTGTGGGAGGTGCGGAGAGCCTAGGCACAACGCAAGGACCTATTAGATAGATAAAGAGATAAAGGAGGAGTTAGATATTACCCTTAGTGGCTTATTTTTAGATAGTGTTGATAGTAAATTAGAGTGATTTTATTATAGGTTACTATAAGGCCAAAAATGACGGGTTAACTTTATCTTGCAATAGTACGCACTTAGTGACTAAAAATTAGATAAAGTACTACTTAAGATATAGTATGCTTTACTACGAATTATAACAAGTATACTATACATTGCCTACGTATAGTATAGTAGAGATAATATATTGTATATTATAGGGAGTCTTGTTGTAAGTTCGTACTGCCAAGAAAGACTCCTTAGCTTTGCGCGGCTGCAGCAGCCGCGCAAAGAGGCTGCACGACATAAAAAGTAGATTAAATAGTAACTTAGTATATTGTAAGTTATAGTAGGTTATTATGAGTCACTATGAAGTAACGTTGGTGGTGTTCTATAATGAGAGTTATGAGGGACCTCGAAGTTGCCAAGAAAAAACTGTCCGGGCTACTGATACCGTCCCGACCTGGCTCGTGCCCCGCCCGGGCTCGTGCCCCCAGCCACCCCACCAACACGTCCATCTCATCATTTTCAACACGCGATAACTCAACCACCATGGCACCGATTGACGAGGCGATTGCAGAATATAAAATCGCGTGAACCTGGAGATAATGATACGCTCAAAAATATTGCAGAAAGACATGGTGTTGATCGCTCAACGCTGGGGAGAAGGTGTAAAGGGCGCGACAAGCTCCCGGCAGGATGGGTACGCGTCTCAGCAACTACTCAGCCCACAACAAGAGGAGGGACTCGTCAAGTATATTGGAGAGCTTACAGCTCGTGGGCTACCTCCTACAGGAGCTATAATCCAAAATTTTGCGTCAAATATATTAAAAAAGCACGTTGGCAAGAACTGGGTTTCGCGCTTCATCAACCGCAACCACGACCATCTTATCTCTAAATGCAGCGCTGGTATGGACGTTGTACACTACCAAGCTAACGCTCATCGCAAAGTACGAGTTGTACTTTGAGCTGCTGCATCACAAGATCGTTCAGTGTAAGGTTCAGCCTCATAACACGTATAATATGGATAAAAAGGGCTTCATAATTGGCGTCACAGGACGCTCAAAACAGGTGTTTAGTCGGCTTCAATAGGAGCAAAAGAGAGTGCGAGCATCACTCCAAGATGGCTCACGAGAGTGGGTGACACTCGTGGCAACTGTTTGCGCAGATAGGAGTACTTTACCGCCAGCCCTTATATACTCGTCAGCAAACAGTACACTACAAGCCTTATAGGTGGACAAGATTGAAGCTGGAAATCACGACGTGTTTGTGAGCTCCTCACTAACAGGATGGACAAACAATAACGTTAGTTTAGCCTGGCTTAAGCAGGTGTTCAACCGCAAAACAAAGCAGAAAGCGCGGCTACAGAGAGACTGGCGCCTCCTTATACTTAACAGCCACGGCAGTCACCTCTTAATGGACTTTATCGAATTCTGCGGAGCTCACCATATACTGCTGGCCGTGTTTCCCCCTCATTCTACTCACACGCTTCAGCCTCTTAACGTTGTTTGCTTTAAACCTCTCTCAAGCAACTACTCTACTAAGCTCTCTACCCATCTCTTTAAGACCTAAGGGTTGCTGGCCGTCCAGAAAGGAGACTTCTTCTCACTATTCTAGAGAGCGTGGCAGTCTACGTTCACGACAGATCTCGTCTACAAGGCTTTTAAAGCTACTAGTATATACCCTATAGACGCCAACATTATACTTAAACACTTCAGCAAACGAGGCAATGAATGAAAGTGAGCAACTGCCCTCAGCGCTCTTACCAACTAACTGGCGTCAGATAGAGCGCCTTGTACGCTCTGCAGTGAAGGATACCACAGCGGAGGAGTCTAAGTCGCTCTCTCCCAAACGCTCCACCAGCTTCAAGTTCAAAATAAGGTGTTGCAGCACGAGAACGATGGCCTAAGGGAGACGCTTACCGCAAAGAAGAAGCGCAAGAACGCTAGAAAGCCTCTTGACTTGCAGCGCAAGGAGGAATACTATAGTAGTGCTACCTTTTAGTCGCCCTCTAAGGTTAAGAAAGCACGTAAGCGTGAGGCAGAAAAACAACACTAAGAGGAGCAGAAGAGGGCTGCAAAAGTGAGCAAAAAGGAGCTTCAAGCTGCTGCTAAGTTACTTTGAGAGCAAGAGAAAGAGGAGCGTCGTGTGGCTCGACAAAGGGCTAAGGAAGTGCGAGATTAGATAAAGGCTGAACAGGCAGCTGCTTAAGCAGCCAGAAAAGCGACTTAAAAAACACCCAGCAAGCCTCTATAATTACCCAAACAGGCAAGCGTAAAGCTTTAAAAGCACCTCTAACAAAGCGCAAGCTAAAACGACCTAAAGGTAGTGTTGCAGCTCGCGCGGCGTCCCCAGAAGCTGCACCAGCTGCTCCACCTAAACTCAACTCCCGTGGCCGCACTATCCAAACTCCAGCTAAGTATAGATAGTACAAAGTGATAGAATTCCTTTATAGAGTAGCTACAACAAAAAATCTCGCGATAATACCTTTTGTAGCTGTTACAATAGCCTCATCTCTTGTGGTGGTGAGCATGTTGGTGATGGGGCACAAGCCCGGGCGGGGCACGAGCCAGGTCGGCACGGTACCCTAGCTTGGCAGTCCGTGCAACGCGTCACTCCATGCAACACCCCAACATAATCGCTCGGCCACAAACATAAGGCTATAGAGACAGCCACAAAAAATAATATTATAAGATTTTCTAGAGTTAAGGTCTCTAAGGCCCATAGATAATTGCTAGCTACTTAGATTATTAATATCTGCTTAGTGTTTTAATAATTTTGGCCTCTGCGTGACTGTAAGGCGGATGCAATAGATAAGGCCTTATTAATATCTACAGCCTTACGCTGAGCCTATTTCTTCTTAATAGATCTGCTAGAAGGCTTTAAGGCCTTCTTATTACCCTTTTAGGATAATCTAATATGTTTCTAAAGTTGACTTTGTGCCTTGTAGGCCTATTGTTTAAGACGTTAATCTGCAGCCTTATTAGCCCTCTGCTTTGCGCGCGCATCTCTAGCAGCTGCTTAAGTAATACACCTCTCCTAGAGAAGTCTTGCCTTAAGCTGCTGACTGGCCTAACAAGCCTCTGCTTGCTCACTTTTTTAAAGCTGTTTTTGCTAATCCTCTATATCTTTTTAGTGTTGACAATCGCGGGCCCGCTGCACGCTATAAGGTAACCAGAAAACAGCTCCACTATGATACTTATCTGGCCAATTAAGAGGGTAAAGGCCTGCCTCGCTTTAAGCGCTTCTTCTGTATTAATAGGGCCTTGCGGAGGCCATTGTTTTTTATGCTCTAAAAGCTGTTTCTATACAGAGATATAGTGTACAGTTTGACTAAGCTTCTTAGCCTTATTATCTCCGCCTGTATCCACAGCGGCCCTTAGTAGCCTATCGATCTTTCTCCAATCTGAAGCACTGAGTACTGAGGTTGAGCTTTCTCGTGATCCTTGCTCAGATAGTTGAGACTGATCAAATCTATTAAGTATAGTTGTTGGATCAAGCGGGGAGATGCCTGTAGCTTCAAAGGCCCAGAGGATTAATGGCTGCCTCATTGTATTGACCCAGGCCTGCTAGAACAGGCTAAAGAAATCTCTCTTAGCGATTAAGGCCAGTCCCTGGCTGTTGTTTATAAAGGCTAATAGCTCGTTTGAATATACTATTAATAGAGGCTTAAAGACGCAGACATTAAGAGGCTGCAACGTATGCGTAGAATAAGGCGGATATAGCTAGCAGGATCCTATTGCGATCACAAAAGTTAATAAAGTCTATTGTGATATGAGATCTATGGCTATTAAGGATTAATAGCCGATACAATCGTCCAGATTTTGGCTTTGTGAGCTGATTAAACACCTGTTGCAGCCATGCAAGGCCAATCTGATTATTGCTCTAGCTAGATTCTAATACTGTGATAAAGGCCTAATAGTGTTTAGGATTGATATCCTCGGCCTAGCTTGATTGTATGTTGATAGAGCTGGCCTAATAGATAAGACCTAGGGCTAAGGCAGATCCGTCGGCGCATATACAAGCTATGATCGATATCCACTTACGGCTGCTATTTTGTATTGCTTGCCTTACAGCCTTGGCCTCGTATAGAGGCCTATTGAAGATCCTCTTGGAGCGGGAGGTGATGCCGAGCAGGAAGCCTTTCTCGTCCATATGTACGTATCTCGAGCCTCGATCTGATATTATTCAATCTTACGCTGCAAGAGCTCGAAGTAGAGCTTATATTTAGCTGGAGAATCAGCTTTGTGTCGATTGTTGTTGATGCCGGCCGTCTATTAAGATATCAAGGATTCCTTGTTCCGCTGTACAAAGCGATCAACCTAGGATATTAAGATCTGCTTTTTGGCTATATGTAAAGCAAAGCTCTGTATCATCTGCCTTGTAGGAGGAAGGACACGTTCAGTAAGCTAAGCTTTGATATATCGTAGAAGCTCTACTTCTTATTGTTGGCTAATATTTCGACGCGCGGAGTTGGCAGCTGCACCTGCTTGTGTAACGCCTTGGTGCCGACGCGTCAGTGTAGAAGTCACAACACCGTGATCCTGTGCAACCTGTCTATATGAGAAAAATTCTCCTGGCTCTCGCGATTCGATTGCTGCTATCGCAGCCTTAATTGGATCCATATTGGTGGAGATATGGCGCGTCAAAGTTGGGGTGTTGCATGGCGGGGTGTTGCATGGAGTGACGCGTTGCACGGACTGCCAAGCTAGGGTAACGTGTCCGTGCGCGTGATGCGCGGATTCGCGTGATGCGCCGCTTTTTACTAGGAAAATCAAGAAAAACAAGGAAGTTTAAAGCAGTATAATTCTTTAACTACCTTTCCTTTTTAAAATCTTCCTTTATTAAAGTTATTAAGAAAGACCATCTCTATAACTTTAGAATTTTAGTTTTCTAATAATAATTAGTTTTAAGAAAAAAGTATAAAAGTGCTAAAATTTAAGTCCCTAAAATTTAAAAATAATACTTTTTTAGGTGTAAAGTATACTATTTAGAATATATTTTATATTAGAACTTTTTCTTATAAAGAGCTACTTAAGAAGATAGATTATCTTTCCTAATTTATTTTTCTTAAAAAAATAAAAAGATAATCTAACTTTTTAGTTAAGAGTTTTATTAAAAAGAACCTAATATAAAATGTGTTCTAAATAGTATACTTTACACCTAAAAAAGTATTATTTTTAAATTTTAGGGACTTAAATTTTAGCACTTTTATACTTTTTTCTTAAAACTAATTATTATTAGAAAACTAAAATTCTAAAGTTATAGAGATGGTCTTTCTTAATAACTTTAATAAAGGAAGATTTTAAAAAGGAAAGGTAGTTAAAGAATTATACTGCTTTAAACTTCCTTGTTTTTCTTGATTTTCCTAGTGAAAAGCGGCGCATCACGCGCACGGACACGTTAGAATATGTTATATACATGAAGCATGTATGAATAGAAAACTCGCCACCAAACTGTGCGTGGTTCACGGTCGGGAAAAAAAACCTTGGAAGTGAGGGGTTACTCGCTACTGCCACGTTGGGGACGAAGGTTCGGAGACGAAAGGAGAACCGTGGGTATTGTTAAGCATTTGGAGACCAGGAATTGGACGCTTACAATCAATCTTCCACGATTACATGTTTGCCTCATTCAGGATCCCAATGCAGCAAAGCTTTGCGGGTGATACAGGGTCGTCAAGGGTGGGTGATAAGGTGCAGATGCAGCCAGGTGTATTCCAGGGGACGACATACAGGAGAGTGGCAATCCGAGAAGGTAAGACAATGAAAAAAAAAAACGAACGGGGGGGCGCCTTCTACCCGGCTAATGGATACAACTACTCGGATAGAGGACACCGCATGGGTGCCGAAAGCCCTGGAAGTGAGCAGTACAGTGGGAGGAAACCTTGTGCACGGCTGCAACCAATCGCACGTACATGCAATCATGCGTGCCTAAGCTCATGTGGCCTTTGTTGAGGATTGAGACCAGGTAGGGCTGGTTTTCGAAGACGGTACTGGGCGAACCACAGCGGCGAGAAGGATTGTCAGCATTTTCTCTCGGTACCAACAACTGCGGATGCAACAGCGAGCGCTTGACGTGTCTCGCTCTCACCGGTCTTTGCCTCTCAGCACGCGGTGGGCCCAGCACGCGATCTCAACCGTTGCCTCTCACCGCACCCTCTCCATGCGTAGGCTTGCTCGTATTTGGTTCCATTCCATTATCGATTTCACAAGCGACCCTGCATCAGCGTATGCAGCTAGGAAAATATATATGCAACTGAGTTGTCGTTGAGGCGAATATCGACCCGAGGCGTGCAAGGCGGCAACCCGGGTATTATAAAACAGGAATTAATAGCGTTGCGAGTGAGACATCTATGGAGAAAGCGGGCATATCGACGAACAGACCAACGATAAGATCCGAACTGGGGCGTTCAATAATATCGCATCATAATATAACGCGGAAAACACATCGATAGGTCGGACCTTTCATCTCTTGAGAAGTAGTCGATGTTGTACAGAAACAAACGTAATCTGAACTTCATGTGGGAAAGACAAAAAAAAGAATTGAGTAGCAAGAAAGTGAAGTAGAAGTGGCGGGGAATGGAAACTCGTGGGACGGACCGAGTACAATCCTCGAGTTGCCAAGTAGTGACTTGTGTGCTCGATAGTCCTTCGAAGGAGCTTCGTCCTCCCAAGGCGCAAATGACGTCCCTTGTGCTTACGGAGGCTAATTAATGTGTAGTGAAATTGGACTTACCATCTTGATTCGTGCAAAGTAGGCAGCTGATGAGATACGTCGCTATGCAACTACACCTTCGAATATGCCTTGGCGGTGTGTGTGTGAAGAAGCGTCAGCATGAGAAATCAGAAGAGAGCGCGTAATCCCACGCATAGTCGCTTACTGAACTCTCCGAAACTTAAGATCTGCTGCAATGCATATGATGGCGATGGCGTTCCGGAGCTAGGAAGTTTGACGATTTGTGCTTCGCCTGATGCGTGACGCGTGGAAGCCGGAAGCAGGAGTGTCATCGCGCTCAAGAGCGCTTCACAAAACTACGGTGGGATGATGAAGAACGTATTGCCTCGGAAGGCTGCTCCCATGAATGCCAAAGGCACTAAAATTTACGCGACCCTGGTCCTAAGGCACGAAAGGTCTTAGCAGGGCATTGATGTTTCAGATGCATGTACATCGAGGCTTGCGGAAGTCTCTCTACTTTGAGATCAGATCGTATCTAATAGAAGACTCAATGCGGATTCAATTCGTTCTATTACAATTACATTTTGCGATGCTTTCAACTCTACACGTCTTCAATTACAGCAGAACAGAAAATCTACAAGGGAGCATGGAAGGAAGATGTACGAAATCAGTCTAACCATGTTATGATCAAGGAGAGAAATGTATGAATAACAAAAGTTTGATACCGCTCTTAAAGTGTGCTGCTACAATGAAACGACGAAAGGATAATTATACAAGGAAAGAATGAAAGCGAAACTCTTGCAACAACGAAGCAAACTCCTAGGGTATCTATCCTCCTTTTACGGCGCAAGAAGCGTCCAATTGAACATCTGAAACAATGTGGTATGTTTCTGTTCTCCAAATTCTAGCGCCGTGGTCCCAGTGTTGTCAATGCCATCGCGGTGTCCACATGCAGGAGAAGGCGAGGTCCGAGACATTACACAATTACCCAACTGGCCAATTCAGACGGACGTCTGCCGGTACAGACGGGTTGTGCGTAGAACACGAGACCTTGAACGAGTGTGTGAAGTGAAGCGTATGATTCGTTGTATGTCGTGAAAGAAGGCGATTATAATGTCATATCCCACATCGGCTCCAAGAATGCTCCCGGTGCGTTGCAGATCGTGACCAGCACAATCCCCCAGTCTTAGACCTCCCACTACCATTAATTACCACACGCGCGCAGCCCTTGGAATTGTTCGGCCAGTCATTGATAGGGCGGATTCGGATCGTTTGGCTGGAACGAAGGTCCAGCATCGCTAGAGCCCGGTGCGTCCAACTGCGACTGGGTGTAACCAGGCTCCTCCTCCTCCTCTCCACTACCACCCCAGTCTCCAGCTCATGCGCCTTGTCTCTACATGCTCCCGGGGTAAAGCCGCTCCCGACTTTCGAGGCAATGATCCTCCAACGGTCGTTCTCGTACTCGTGCATGGCGTTGCGAAGCTTCTGCACCTGTGTATCCCCTTTAGGTTAGCATTACCGAAATTGTGGAAGCACGACTTGACGTCTTGCGTTTCAGATGGCAGCACTCACCATCTCATCTGTCCAGACAGTGGTCTTTGCCTTGAGCTTCGTGCAATACCGCACCTGCAAAGTTCCAGAGCTGCGGCCGGGGAAGAAGTCGGCAATCTGCTTCCAGGCGAGGTTTTTCTTCTCCTTGAGGTCGACGAGTAACTGGTCATCCTCTGGAGTAAACTTGAGCTTGGGACCACGCGGGCGTGGTGCTGGCGCCGGCATGCCGTCCTGGCCGACAACGTTGGGAGGTCCATGCGGCTGCGCTGGCGAAGGGGGAGCGCCCTGATCCATACGGGCGCGCTTGTTAGAAGAAGGGCCTTGGTTGGGGAGATGATGGTGATGGTGAGTTGAAACGGCGGGTTGCGGAGTCGGCGGTTGTTGAAATGGCTGGAGGGAATATCCCGGGTGGGAGGGCGGAACTTGTATGGAACCCGGAGCATGCGCGTAAGGGTCGGACTGCTGCCCCATAGGATTTGGAAGGTCTAACGGCTGGAGGTGAGGCTCGGCACGACTGCGCTTGCGACTCTGCGCGGCTTGCTGCGGGGGCTGAGAATAGCCCACATCGTAAGAGGAAGGCGACGGGTGCGACATGGAGGAATGGCGTAGGAGATGCTGATGATGCGACTGGAGTGGCGGATGTGCCTCGATATCTGTGTAGGCGGGATGTTGGGCGCCAGCATGCTGAAGCGGTTGAGACGGATGTGGCTGCAGGTGGTAGTAGCCCGTAGGTAGGGTTCCATATGGATGATGGAGGATATGCTGTGGATGTTCGACGTTTGACGTCGGAATTGAATGTTCCTCGCCGGAGTCGCCTGGCACGCTGTAGTCGAGGAAATGGCCTCGGGAAGGACTCGCCAGTGTTGCGAATATGCATGGAGAGACTACCAGAGCTAACTTGCTCTGGCAGGCCGCCGCAGTGAGACCTGAACCAGAAAGGATGCCCAGTTTGAAGTGCGTGGGCGTATCGCACGTGTTTTGGGTTGCTCGCGTTTGAGTTGTTCGTGTTATTCAAATCGTAGTTTGGGGTTGCTCGGTGAGGGACGCGCCATCAGCCAGCAGAATCTTACCGCGTCTGTTAAGCGTTGGGATGTTGGAATAGCCTTGTAGAAGCTAAGTGCTCGAGGTACGGACGGGTGCGCTGTGTATTATAACACCTTGTTCGCGAAAGATAGGAGGGCGAGCATTAAGAAATTTCGGGCACTTGGTGTGCCTTCGAAAGCGGTCCTGTGCAATTGCAACACGGACATCTGGTGTCCAAGCACGAGAGAGAGCCAGGACCTCCCCACGAGACGGTCATGGTTCCTGCAGGGTAGCGAATTAGCTGAGTAGGGCCAGCCTCAGGACGGATTCTACGTCAAGCATCATGCGGTGATCAGTGTCAGGGCGGTAGATTGGCACTAGATCTGGAGGGTAATCGCAGGGCATGTACACAGACAGCAACGTCGGCGGCCCGTGTCGTGAGTGGCTGACACGACAAGATGAGGGCTTTGCCGGCAGCGCTCCAATCGAGGGGGGTGGCGGGGGGAGGGGGGACCATGTGTCAGCGTGGGCCTCCTTCTAGAATGCACAGAGAAGATCTCCAGCGCGCGTTGTAGGTGCTGCACGCGCAATCCTGGAGTCCCAAGCGCGGCCAGGAGCAGGCGCATAAACGACGGCTCCGAACCGGCTAGGCTGCGCAGGGGCAGATGAGCAGTTCCCAAAGCAGGGCCGCCACACCTGGCCGACCAGTGTATGCCAGATTGATGCGATGACAGGCGATGAGAGGCGAGCTTGGAGAGAGCCAGGGCCAGCGGAACGGCGGGGGCCATGGTGGCTCTCGCGGAGCGCTGGGCGACGCTGCCTCGGAGCCTGCTATGCCGTGACACCTGACTCTTGACGCCTCAGGAGCCGACCACGGCCATGCGAAAGGAGTTGCGCGTGTGCTCATGCCCTGAAGCGGCGTGCTGCCGGGACACGGGACAAGCGGAGACATGCCGGCAAATGGAAGCGTCGCACCCGCCTGGAAGCCGTCCTCTGACGCATTAGGCCCATGGCTCATGCATATGCGTTTCATCCATCGCTATATGCGGCTTTGCGCTCTCCGTCCGATCGCCACAGCGACGGGAATGCTCCGAGCAGCGATGACGCACGAGCGCGCACACGGCAGGGCAGCGAGGAAGCGGTGCTGTACAGGAAGAGCAGATAGCAGCCGTGGTGGCGACGCGGGCGGTGGTGGGAGCTGGCAGTGCAGCAGAAGATTGGTGGTTCCTGGATAAATCCGCCTTGCCCATTTAGAATAGGCCTTCTGGGACTGGGAAGCAAGCCAGCTTGCAGGTAGAAGTCCTCGAGGGTGATTCCCGGTCCTGGGTGAAGTCGCCGGCGGAAGGAGGTGGGTTGCAATGTGCATAGGCGAGGCGTCAGGCGAGTGGCGGTGCGAACAGGATCATCACTGATCAGGATCTACTCTACCCGCCCCAGATGCCGCTTTCTCGACCGCATACCGCGAGCAGACATGAGATGAGGACGACCACGGCGCCGTGCCGTGCAGCGGCAGGAACAGGAACGCAGCAGCAGCCGCCCGACCGCGGCCTGCATGCGCGACATTGCACGCCTTCACACGCTCACACGAGGCCCAAATGGTCGACTGCGACTGCGACTGCGACTGCGACGTTGCGACGCGAACGCGACGCGACGAGCCCTGTAGCCCACCATGCCGCACGTGACCGGGAGCCTGCCTAGGTACCTAGGTACTCGACCAAGGCTGCTTCCAGTTGTATTAGCCATTTAGGCTGTACTGTGTAGATGCTCGGCATCTTGACGTGAGAAGGATGCTGGGCTGGCTCCCGCTGCCAACCAAGTCGACGTGCCTTCACGTCCACGGTCCAGTTTCGCACTGCGTCTCCCGCGCGCGACCTACTTCCAGCCCGCGCGGCGGCAGACGGACTGTACGACGGCGTGGTACGTACCGCGAATTTGGACTGAACTGGGTGCCAGGACAGGCCTTTCGGCCGTCTTGCTGGCGACGTGGTGGCTCGGCTTTCCTGGCATGCCTCCACGGCGAACGAGCATTATGCCCACCCAAGCTCAGGCAAGTAACTCGGTTAGACAAGTGGTGGACGGTTACGCGAGCGCATCGACAACCGCAAGTGTACCATGAGAACGTATGCCTCATACGCATTGCGCATCCAAGCATGGCAGCTAGTAGACCTGTCTACGTCGCGGCAAGCAGTCCCGAGGTCTACCTGGGATCACGGTAGCGGATGTTGCCACACTGCGCTCGCCTACGTCCAGCAGCTACCAGTAGGCGGCGAACATGCTCCCCCAGAACCATCGACGAGCTGCAGAAAGAGAAAAAAGCGGCTCGGTAGAGGTGACTTGTCAAAAACTAAAATAGCGAAGGTGGGATTGGCAGAACAGATACATGAAACAAACGCAACAGATGAAACGAAACCAATAATGGCCGAGGGCGATCCAAGCGGATTTGGGCCATGCAGCCACCCCAGATTCGCCCCAGGTTCTCCCCAGATCCGCGACAAGGCCTCGCTACCTCGCCCAAATTATTAAACCTCTCGGTATAGCACAACCTTGCAAGAAGCGCGCCACAGCAGACCCGTTTCCAGTACGAAAAGACCAAGGAGAGCGCTTCTTGTCGTAACCATGTCCATTTGACTGAAAGAGAAGACCACATGTACCTCATAAACTTCAGGGCGACGAGCGGCTGCAGACAGAACATCTGCGTATCCAATGCCCTACAATAGGAAAAAAGGGACCAAGGAGACCTGGTATCATAAGTGAACCTACCGCTAAATGGGAAGACGTACACTGTGTTTCGTGGACTGCGTTAACCCGCTCAAGTCCTCCCGCCGAAGTGTTCCTTTGCATACTGCTCGCAGGCCTGGTACCGGTCAGTCGGCATTCGTCAACGACATGCTGAGCATGGCACACCTTCGCTGGCTTCCCAACCTTTTGGCCGACGACTTTCCACTTGTTGGCATCATACTCTTTGATCGCAGCTAGCAGCGCTGCACTCTGTTTCTGTTTAATTAACATGTGCACACTGAGAATATCAGGTGCCCGAAAGGCGAACAAAGACCCACCTCATCTTCCCCGAACTCGGCATAGTGCATGTCCTGCCGCGGTTGTGATCAGCAAACAGCAGTACAGACCAGCCAGCGACGAAAGCCTTACCTTGTACCAGTGCTTTTTGACGCTTCCTTCTGTTCGCTGTGGGAACGTCTAATGCAGGAAACGGATCAGCCTACAAGTCGCAAGAATGCAGTGCTTCTCGGGTGAATGTGTGCTTGGATGTCTGCGTTGCACGGTTCACTGGTTCTCTACCTTTGCTATTTCGCTCCAACTGTTCCCGGCATCCCTCATCTGCTTCAGCCTCTGCTCCTCTGCAGGCGTCCACGGCGTGTTTGTGCGGCTCTTCTTCGTCCTGGGCTCCGTGACTGGCGCTTCGGCGTCAGCGCCGGAAGCAGCCGTCACGTTTCCCACTGTGCCCGATGTCGTCGGGGCGTTCCCCATCTGCTCCGGCGGGTTGTTGAGGCTCACCGACTTGCGTTTGCGTGCACTGGCTGGCGAGAGAGTGGCTGTGAGGCCGGGGCGAAGGACTCTTGCGGCGCCGTAGCAGCGGGCTGGAGACTGGGCAGCTCGGCAGATGAGGTGAAGTGGGCGCTCAGCTGCGTGCTCGCGGCAAGCGGAGAGGGCCTCAGGCTGCGCTTGGAGGCCGGCGAGGTGCTGTGGGGTGCAGAGTACGACGTCAGCTTGACGAGAGGGAGTGTTGATTGCGCAGTGCTTAGTCGCAAGGGCAGACACGATGGACATCTGAAGATAGACTCACGACATGGTGTGCAGCGCTATGAGCGCGGGGCGAGGGCGCGGCAGCGCGTTACGTGTGAGTCTCGGCGAGCCTGTAGACCAAGGTCATGCTCTGGCTGGAATCGCGGGCCCACACTCAGGAGGAAGGACAAGCAGAAGAGCGAAGGTGGGTTGATCATGATGATTTCAAGTAGGCAGATGGCACCCAGGTGCGGAGGCTGATCAGTACATGGCGATACAGAAGGGTCAGGCTGGCCGAAGGCGGGCGAATGAGCGCCGGCGAAGGGGCATGGTTGTGGAGGAAGACCGGGATACTTGGGGACTCTCTGCCGGCAGCTCAAGTACAGGTACGGGCAAGGCCACGGCAAAGATGGACTGGAGTCTTGTAGA
The DNA here is from genome assembly GCA_009805535.1 of Laburnicola sp. JP-R-44. Classification (NCBI taxonomy): domain Eukaryota; kingdom Fungi; phylum Ascomycota; class Dothideomycetes; order Pleosporales; family Didymosphaeriaceae; genus Laburnicola; species Laburnicola sp. JP-R-44. The sequence goes on from SELF01000006.1 coordinate 1,242,760, forward strand.
GGTACCTGCGGCAGAACGAAGCGGGGTAAATGTATGAATTAGGTGGCTTTGGACGCGACAGGTCGCCAGAGCGGGGGAGGTAGCGCGCGCACCTGATCCCGTGCAGTGCATGAACATGCGCCCGGTGCCAATGAGGGTGCGGCCTTGTCCGCCCTCGACCTGCCCACGACAGACACGCAGATGGGGTGGCGAGCGCGTACATGAGCGGGCATTCGCGTCCACCGCGGGCGCCTCGTCGTCGGCGCGGCCATGGTGTTGAGGATGAGGCTGCGGGGCCGGCGTCGTGGTGCGTAGTGCGTGCACGGATCGACCGGTCGCTGCTTCCCTCTGGTGTGCTCGTGCCTGCCACCTGCCCGCCGTATCCTCCCTCCAACAGAAGGGACAGCCCAGCCAGCGCCGTCGCACACAACACTGAACGACCACGTCGCTCCAGCATCGCTAAATACCCACGACCAGCCCATCTCCCTCCCACCAATGGTGCCGCGCGTCTCCAGATTGTATCCATGGATCTAATTAACCCAGCCTCCACCGCCGCCAGAATTCAGCCGTCCTTGCGCACTGCTACTGCGAAGAGGCTGCCGCCGCGTAACCACGACGCCCTCACGCCTGCACATGGGTGCCAAGCCTCCTCCAAACCCTCCCGGCTTGGGCTCAAACAGTCCTGCCGCAAGGCTCTGCCAGCTCGTCATGCTCGTAGCGGGTGGCAGCGCTTCCGGCTATCTTTGTTTCGCGCGTCTCACGGCGCCTGTAATGCCCGTCCGCACGCGTGGCCTTTGGGGCAACTGATTCTCCAGCTTCATTTTGGCCCTTTCTTGCATGGCTTTCGCCTGCCGCGCCCACCCTCCCTGAGGCTCAGTCCAGTTCGGGTCCGGCACAAGAGGATACGATTAACCTTATTGCGCACTGTTCTTCCCGGCGCCTGTCACCTCTTCTTTACAGTTAGCGCCCGTCGTTGACGGACCTCCGGGTGAGCTTGTTTGCAGTGCTGGCGAAGCGAGACGTTTGACAGAGTGTTTAGGGGAGCCGCACGCCCCTGCTCTGACACGCCGAGTTTTGAAACCGCTTCTACTATTCCCCAAACGTGAGGTACATTTATGCATCCTCGACTGTGTTCCGGCCGTCAGATCACGTTCAAACACCGATCCAACCCTCTTCAGGTTTAGCATGTCTCGTTTTGGCTTCGAACCCCGACATCCACCATGACGACGATCAAAACTTAGCTGCAGGACTGAGGTTTGAAAACGCTGCTAACATCAGAACCTGCCACTCCAATCCCATGCCGCTTGCTGGCCCAGAACCCATCCGTCTCTTGTCATGGCAAACTGTATATTTTGTCGGATGCCCCAAGATTTCCAGGCGTCAACTGCAACTGTTCCAACAGGTTCCGTTTGTTTGCTTTAGCAGCCTTGTAATTACTTTCTTTTACTCCCCACTGGTTGGGCTGCTTTACACTCTTTAATCACATTGCTGAGCAATTCTCTGTGTGGACCTACACACTTGTAATACATTCTTTAACGAGCCAGCCTCGACGATCTCAGAAGACATCCCTAACAGACAACGACCTGACGATATTCCTACTCGACATCACCAGTCTCTACGTCAACAGAAGGACATTACCCATTACAGACACCATCACAGACACCATCACAACCATGCTTCACCACCAGCCCCAGATCCTCTCCCCTCTTGCTGAGATGGACTCGCATTCTTCCACTTCCAGCCTCCGCGCACGAAAGATGTCCGCCGGAGGAGGAACAGGTCCTGGTCTGATGAAGAGGTAAGTCGCTTTTCCGTCGCTCACTTAGACTAGACTTTTACTAACCTACGATAGGAGAACTACCTCTTGCAAACGCGCATGCAAAAGATGCCATACAAGCACATTGCTGCGCATCTCAAGAAGACGGAGTTGGCTTGCCGTCTGCACTATCATCAGCTGTCGCACGGGAGCCATCGTCGTAAGCGCACTTCGTCTGTTTCCTCATCGACCTCGTGCAGCTCCGCCGGCCAGTCTCCAATTTATTCCAGGCCAGTGGATCAAGACGAATACTCCCAGTCTTCCCGACACGGCTCTCCCATGAGCTACACCGGTGGCAGCCCGCATGCAAGGTCCGCTTCAATTGGCACCTCCCCCGTTCGCAACCAGCATAAGATCCTTCTTCCCAAGCCGCGTCCCATGACTCCACGAGAATCCCCTGAGCCATACAACGCCCTCCGTATCAACACTGAGGTAGCTCACCAGCCTAAGGTCGTGGATACTGATCGTCTTCGCGCCATCTACGAAGCGCGCCGCCAGCAGTTCTGGGCTACAATTGCCGCCGACTATGGTGCTGATATCTCCCCGGCACAGCTTGAGGAAATATGGCGCTCTGGTTCTAATGCAGTCCATCCTCCAAACCCCGGAAGCTTCTCCCGACGGCAGCATCATGCACAACCCTATGCTGAAACCTTCACCCTTTACCTATGCCTCTCCGGTTAGCAGCGACTCCGGCAAACATTACGGCGCCATGAACATCAGTGCCGCGTCTGCTCCGGATCGTATGCCCTATGTGCTGCCCATGCCCATCCCTTCCATTGGGAGGCCCAGGGCTGGTACATGGAGCTCAGCGCCTCGGGACAACATGCCGATCGCGAGTCTGTTGACGGAAGACAAGCACCCTCGTGCGCAATAGATTCAGAAAACGTCTTTCGATCTATCAAGCAGTAGTCTATGCCGCATTTCCACTTCCAGTTTTTGTCACTGTTGTGGAACGAATCTCTTTCTTACTTTCGTTGACTCCTATTTTACCCTACCTCTTTAGTTCGATGTCACAAATGGCGGTGGGCTCTTGTTTGCCAAAGAAGGCTTGTTGTTGACATCAACTCCGGCCGAAAATACTCCTCGGCCGGTTTTCATTTTCCTTCTGCGATCAGAATTTTTGACGGCGCATATGTACGAGTTGGGGAGCTTTCTGCAAATTCATGCCTTTACACGAATGGCAACAAAAACAATTGAAAGACGAATTGCCAATCAAATGCCGTCGTTAACCGTCACATTCGCCTCCTTGTTGTCGCAGATCTGTGATGTCGCTTCGAGGAGTGCAAGTTCCGTCGCTTGGCGCGCGCGTCACATGTTTATGCACCCCTATCTCTTGCCGCTTGACTATGCTCAACAGCATAGCGCACATTCGCATTACATAGCAGCTATTCTGCCACAAAGCAGAATCTTCTGGAATTTGGCGCGCTGAACACTCAAGTCTTCCAGAATCTTTATTCTAAACACGATCTGATGCGTGTACCGGCTCATCCATCAGGTACCCGCTACTGCTGGACGTCAAAACACACTGCACTATTCCCCATGTCTGAACCCCATGTTTGCATTCAAACCTACCAGGAATCAGAGCCGTTTTCGAAGGTCTTGGTTTGGTTTACATGGTGCGAAACGCATGTGTTACTCTTTCGAGCGATGTCAAACTCGCTTCGCCATTCTCGGACATGACTCGTCACACCTATCTCCTGCTAAGCGAGCACGTGAAACCGAGCAATCCAGGGTTCGAGGTCCAGGGACGAAGTACATACAAGTATACTCATGTGGAGGGAAAGTATGCGTTGACCTGTATGAGAGCTGGAGCATACCATTACGGCAGGATTGCTGGTGGAACAAAACGTTTACAGAAATAAATCGGCAGTACCTGGCGTGCCTGGTTAGCCTATAGATGGTCAAAAAAGGCTTCAAATCCGACTTGGGTTAGGGCGTGTTCGGTTCCGTCAGTTTAGGCGTCAGATTAACGGTCAGTTTAATAACTAAGAAAACTAGGTATATAACTAACACTATATTTAGTTTTTTAATATTAGTTTAATAGCAACTAGTAATACTAGTTTTAGCCTAATTCTAGCTAATATTTTATTCCTACTAGCTCTTATATAATTTATAATTAGCCTATCTAGGCTATCTAAACACTTTAGTTTATAACTAGAGCCCTTAGGGCTTTAGTTATAATTAAGGTCTTTATTTTATAATATTTATAATTATATAGCTATACTACTAAGCCTAAATTGCCTTATATTATTAGCACTAGTAGGTGCCTTTACTAATATTATTACTATAATTACTTAGTAGTAAAATAGTAAAACTAGGCCTATAGAGCGCTAAAAATAAAAAATAATAATTAAAAGAGAAGTGTAAAGTAGCTAGAGAACTATATAGGAGACCTACTATAGCTATTTAAAAAAACCTAATTCTAGCTAGCTATATTTAATATACTTATTAATTAACTATATAAAAACTAAGTTATTAGTAGGCAATAACAAAGTGCTAGTAAAGTAAAGAAGAAAATTCTTACTTTTCTCTATTTTTATAGTAATAAGGCGTCTTAGAAAAATACTAAATATAAAGTAGAATATTTAATAGATACTATAAGTTAGTAAGTTGCCTATAATAAGAATAAGCTTTAGCTAATAATTATAGTAATTTCTATAAAGTACTTAATGTCCTTTTATACCTATATTGTAACGTTATAAAATTTCTATTAATAAAGAAAGAACCTAATAAGATTTATAATAACCTATAATACTAGCTATATTTTAATAACTATATAGAAGTAATTAATAGTATTTAGATACTAATTTATATATTTATTACTAAGTGTATATAGTACTAAAATTATTATAAAGACTTATTATAAAATATACTAGTATGCGTTAACTTTAAGATAAACTTTATATATATTCTATCTAGCTAGAAGAGTAGCGCGTATAATAGTAAAGTGCTAAAAAGTGCTTTTAATAGAAGATTTAAAGCTTCTTTAGGCAAGTACTTTTTAGTAAACGCTAGGTATATTAATAGTAACCTTTTATTAACGCTATATTATAGTATATAGTACTATTTAAAAGAAATCTATAAAGTTACCTATAAGCCTTAAAATCTATAAAAGTTATTTAACTATTAGTACTTAAGCCTATAAAAATATAGTAGAGTATACTTTTAGTGTCTTTAAAAGGTGTTAGCGTATACTTAATAGGCTATATAAGTTTTTAATAAAAACTTAAGTTAAGCTTATATATACCCTTACTACCTTATATAACCTTATAAATATAATATATAGTATAGCTAATAACTTTAAAAATCTTAATAAGCTTAACACGCGTAAGTAAATAGAGTGTAGTTACTATAAGAATAAAAATAGCAATAATTTAGCTATGCTAGAGGTCGCTAGTATATTAAAAAGGTAAAATAAGATAGCTAAAGGTATATAGTAGTAATATACAGTTGCGTAGAGAGTTATAAGTTAAGTATTAAGGTATTAGAGTAGGTGCTAAGTAATAAGAGAGCTTTAGTATTAAGAAGTTAAAAAAGTATACTAGTATAAGTTATTATACCTATACTACTATAAAATTTACTATAAATTATAGTGTATTATAGTAAAATTTATAAAAACTATAATTTTTATAGGTAAAACCTTAGTCTTAGTAGAATAAAAATACTATAAAAAGTGCTTTAGATAAATAAAAGGATAATAACTCTATAAACTAAAAAAATGCGTATAGGCTACTATTATTAGTCTTAATATAGAGTTAAAATCTCTATATTAGCTCTAAGTTTTAACTTACTTTTTCTACCCTACTTATATAACTCTATATAGCTAATTAGATAAGTATATAAAGGCTAACTAATAAGTAAATTAATTTTTAACCTTATCTATATCTTTTATACGCTGCGTAACTTTATATTTATATATAATTTAGTAGTAAAATTATTTTTAAAATTATAAAGTATAAGGGTACTATGAGGGTTATTACGCTATATATAAGATAATAGTATAATTAGAATCTAAATATAAGATAGTAGTAATATCTATATAAGGTGGGTACGTAGGTAGGCTATATACGTAGCCTCGCTTAGAACCTCGCTTAGTAATCGCGCTAGTCTTAAAAGGGTAATATAATATAAGCGAGGGGCCCGTACCTACCTTAGATTAGTAATACTATTCCCTCCTCTATAGCAGCAACTTTAGTACTACTAAGATTTATCTCTATATAACTATATATTAATTTTTATATAATTATTACGCTCTATTATGCACTATTACGTTTTATTACACTCTATTTCTAATTATTATAATTCTTATAGTAATTTACACTAAACTACTATAATTTCTACTAAAGTATTATAAATTTAATTTAATTTATTAATATTATTAGAGTTATATTATTAGTACTGCTATTATCTATATATATAGCCTTGTTAAGAGAATTACTACTAGAAGGGTTTTCTAGAGGAACTACTATCTATCGCTAACTTAAGACCCATATCTAATTATCTCTAGGTATCTAAGCGGGCGTCTCTATAATAAGGGTAGTAAAATAGGCAATAACATCCTAGCGTGTAATAAGCTTATTAAAGTTATGTGGTATATTTGGCTTCTTTAGGTTCTTAGCGTAAAAACTAGCAATAAGGCAAGGATAATTAAGTAGATTATAATATGGCTCCTAGGTAGGGTCTTTAAAACTATCCCATATAACCTTATACTCTATAATACTGCAATTAGGGGCGTATAGGTCCTTCTTAGACTTATTTAACTAATAGATAAGTATAGTCTTTACCTTATACTCTTTATTTATATATTTGTCTAGTAGTATATTATTCTTATTATGCGCCTAACTATTAAGCGATTGCTTATTATATAGGTATAGTAGCTATAGGTAGAAAATATTATATAATTAGCCTATTTCTTTAGGTAGGTTAAGCTTATATACCATATTATTAATAATTTATATAACGTAAAAAGGTCCCCTATTCTTATAGTTAAGTAAAAAGCTAGGTTTCTTAGTCTTTAGGTTACGTGCGTCTAATATTATATCTTATTACTAACCTTAAAAAATAGTGCTAATACGCGCTTTATATTAGCGTACTTAGCCTACTTAGCTTACGCCTATTATAAATTATTACATAGAAAGTTATATAAGTAGATAAGAAAGTTAATAAAGTTATCTACGTATTAATAATCTATATAGGTAAGTACTATAAGTAGGCGCTTACTAGTGTTAGCGTTTTTACCTACTAACTTAATATTATGTGTTTGCGTAGGCTCTATACTATTATATAGTAAGTAGCCCTTAGTAGTAATAAAAGGTGCTACGCTAGTTAACTCGCTAACTAATAAGTTAGTAATAAACTCTACTATAGGCAAGTGTAAAGTCTAGTTATTTTATTAGTAGTTAATATACGCGTGTAAATACTCCTTTAGCGTAGCATTAGCAATCTTAGTCTAACTATTAGTCTTAGAATACTAACTAGTAGATAGTTATAGCTTTGTGCTAAGGCGTTTACAAAGTTATTTCTAGAAGTAGGATATAAACTATTAACTATAGTCGCTAATAATATCCTTAGGGAAACCCTCTTTACGCTAGACGTATATAATAAAGGCCTCTATAACTATCTTTACTATAATCTTAACTATAGAAATAAACTTCTTTTCTTACTAAGCTAGTCTATAATAACTATAATAACTATATAGATCTTATTATTGTTATAATAAAGTTGTAGGCTAATAATAAAGTCTATTAAGATTATTTTCTAGTAATAGTCTAGAATTAGTAGTAGGTAGAGCAAACTATACTTAGCGTCATAGTATAGTTTACTATAGTGGCAAGATATATAGGCATAGATATAATGGGCAATAGTGTGCATTATATAGCTAGTAGTACTAGTAACTAATATATTTAGTAGTAATACTATTATAAGCCTACTTAAGAATATATATATAAACTTTCTTATTATTAGAAACGTATAATTAATCCTTAATGTATAGTAGGCTGTTATTTGTTAGGCAATAACCTATAACCTTAATCCTAAGTCTTTGTTTAAGAAGTTTCTCTAGTAAATATTAGGCCTTAGCCTTAATAGCAGCAATAATATCTTAGACTGTCTTATTAATAGCGTAGGCTATTTTAATATCCTTAAGTAATTACGCTATCTCCTTAGTTATTATTATAATTATAGCAATAAAATTATTATTATTAGCGACAAGTTTAGCAATATGGTATAGTATAGTTATAAGCTATAGACTAGAGTAATAACTTTTATTTAATAAAGTGTAGGTAGTGGCAATTACGTAATATAACCCTTTGCCTTTAAAGAGCTTTAGGTGTAAGACTATCTATACTTAGTATTATTAGTAGGCGTTATTATTGCCTTTAGGTAAGTCGCCTAAATGGCGCGTTAAGGTGTTAGGTTTTGTATCTTGTTTACTAGGGCGGTACTAAATATAAAAGTTAAACTTAGCTAAGAACTCTACCTATTACGCTTATTATTAATTAAGCTACTTACTAGTTATAAAGTATTATAAAGCTAGGTAATTGGTAATAATATTAATAGAACTCTAGGTATCTAATAGCTTAGATTCCTATTCTTTAAAGGCGCGTATAATAGCCAAAAGCTTCTTATTATAAATCTTATAGTTACACTCTATAAGATTTATCTTATATAATAAGTATATATAGACTATAGTACGCCTTACTTATTCTTCTATAATAGTACTATAGTAGTAATAAAGTCTAACACATTTGTCTCTAACTAGGTTTCCTTATATCTAAGTTAAAATAAACTAGAATAGGTACTATTATAAAGGCCCTATTTAAGTGCTTTAAACGCAATTACTATAAAAGTTCCTAGTTTCATAGGCTAGTTCTCTTTAGCGTGTTATCTTTTTTTAGATTTGTTAGTAAATAAGCGATCTAACTAAAACCTTTAATAAAATATTAGTAGAAGTTTATAAAACTAAAAAAAGCCTATATATCTTTAAGTAACTATAGAAGCTGCTAGTTATAAACTACCTATACCTTATTAGGGTCCATTTTAATACTCTTAGTAGTTAGGATAATCTCTAGGCTTTTAACCTTCTTAACTTTAAATTAACACTTATTAATATTTAGGTATAGACTAGCTTGTCTAAGTTTATTAACTATAGCTTATACGTATTTAATATAATTCTCCTCTATTTTACTATAGATAAGTATATTATCTAAATAAGCTATATAGAAATGATTTAAGTGCTATTATATAACGTTTTATTTAATATATGTTTAAAAAGTACTAGAAGCTCTAGTAAGTCTCTAAACGGTATAATAGTGTATTTATAACGTCTATATTATATAAAAAACACTATTTTTTCTTTATTACCTTCTTTAACACGTATATTATTAAAAACCTATAATAGTATCCATAATAAATATAAACCTTATTTTATTTATACGCGCTAGTGTGTCTTTTAGTAATAGTGGTGTGTTGCGATTGCGCTTTATAATAGTGTTAATTACGTAGTAATTAATATAAACGCGTAATTCACTTCCTAGTTTTTTAATAATAAGGATGAGTAATATATCCCAAGATATACTTGTCTATAAGAAACCTTTTGCAGTTATTTTATTAATATATTTCTTAACTATTATAGTCTCTAACTAAGTAAGACTATAGATATATAGTTATAGTGCTTTGTTATTAATAAGATTAATAGCGTGGTTAACCCTAGGGCGATAAGGAGCTAGCTTATTAGCTTTCTTTAGATTAAAGTACTAATACTTATTATATAATTAGTCTAGTAGTAATTATTTAAGTTTGTCTATTATTTAAGTTTGTCTATTATTTAAGGTTTGTCTACTAATTTTTTTATAAACTTATTATAGTTAGTCTAGCTATAGGCAGCTAGACCTATAGCTATATAAAAGAATTACGTGTTGCAATTGCTATTAGTAGAATTAGGTAGGCAACCTAGCTAATCCTAATAATAAGATTCTAACTAAGTAATTAACTCTAGGTAGTGTATTACTATAAGATAAGTTACCTTGCCTATTATAAGGCTAATATCCTTTTGTGCTATAGGTTATAGCGAACTAGTAGGTAGTTTATTATAATAAACTGTCTTAGGTAAAGTATTCTCAAGGTAGTTAATTAGACAGTAGTAGCTATTAAAAATTATAGACTAGTTACGTAACCCTAGTTATAAATTATAGGCAAATATTTAATTCATACTAAGTATAACGTTAAAAGCGCCAATATTAGTAATAAAACATATGGCTATACTAGTATAGGATCCATACTATATTATAAAATTTACTACTTAGCTAATCTTATTCACAACCTTACTATCTGTAAAAACATAACGTAATTAGGTTAATAATCTTATATGGTTTTAACTAGTGTTGTTTAACGTATAAAAAACTAATAAAACTTACACTAGTACTAGTATTTATAAGTTATTATGCCTTTGCCTATTTTTAAGGTGTGTAGCGAGCTTAATAAGATAGGAGAACTAAAATAATTTAACTTTGTTAGACTTATCTATCTTAATGGCTAAAATCTACTATATACACTATAGATTAAGGCTAAGATTAGTGTCTACCTTAAACTCATTAATTTTTTTATTACACTGCCGCAAGAAGATTCCTTTATATACGTTACTACTACTATTCTGTTTAATAATTTCGCTCTAGAGCTACTAAAAATATAACTTATTCTTATTCTTATAGTTCTAGCCCTAACACACGTTTAGTATATTATTAATAATATTATTATGCTTAAGTAACTTATCGTAAGAGCTGTTATATCTATGCATACTATATAGTTAGTTAGGGTTTATCTAAATAGTGTAGACGTGTTGCGCGTCTTTATAGTTAATAAGGCCTAAGATAATAATATAAAGATACTTAATATCCTTTACTAGGATAATAGCATTATTATAATAGTTAGTAGTTGCTTCTATTGCTTAATATCTAGTAGCGCCACACTTAAAGTAGGTATTAGCTTTAGCTAGTAGGTCTAGTTTATATAATATATACCCATAGTTATTATGTCTAGTAAACTTATATAGGGTGAATAAAGTAGTGTACATAGTAGTATTAGATCTAGTTGTAGTTATATTTACTATATAAGCTTTTGAATAGTTAGTTACTATAGTTATAAAAGCTTCCAAATAGCCCATAGTAAATTTATAACTAAGACATTCTATATATAGTACACATTCTATATAGAAGATAAAAGACTCTTTAGAGATAGATAATACGTTAGTAGCTTAAATAACGCAACTATATATAAGATAGCGAGCATAGCTTATAAGCAAGTAGTTAGGTATACTAAGGTGGTTAACAACACCCATAAATTGCGCATACTAGTTCGTAAGAGTTTCCCTAAGGTCTTAGGCTAGGGCTTTACCTATAATCTTTTCTTAGGCGTCTAACAGCTTATTCTTAGATAAGTAGATTTTATTAAGATAATTAAGCATATCTACAATAGTTGTATTAGTCTTTAAAGTGTAGATATATAAGAATCTAGGCATATCCCTTAAGCTAGCTACACAAATATATAATACGTAGCTATTTATTAAAGAATATTTATAACTTATCTATTAACGTAATACGCTAGCACTTATAGTTATTCTTATCCTTATCTTTATTAAAAAAAGGATTCACCTTAGGCATTTAAATTTATTGCAAATACTAAAAATCTGCTATAAGTTCTAGCAATAGTATAACTTTATAGAATAGTATTAGATAAGTTTATTATTAAGTATAACTAGTATGGCTTATAGCACACAGGTTATATTATAAGTCTAAAGTAAAAAAGAGAGCGTATATAATTAAGTAACAAATTGTTAGTAGGTATATAACAAACTTTAATATTTAGTAGATACTTAATAAATAGAATAGGCTAGTTAGAATCTATAAACTATTAGGCGTTATAAGGTTAACCTTACTATATAATACGTACTAGCGGCTAGCCTTTAAGCTCCGTAATACAAGTATAAGCTATGTTTAATTTTTGCTAGACTGTGTACTCTATCTCTATAAGCTATATAAAACAATTTTCTAAGTTCTAATAATTAATACACATAATATAGTCATTAAGCAAATAGTCTTTAAGCTTCTTAAGCTATTATTATAGAGCTATATAATGGGTAATAGGGATCTTAGACTTTTCTAGAGTAATAAAGTCCTTTTTTAATAAATTTTAATGTGCTCGCAACTTAATATATATCCTATTCTACTATTTAAAGAAAGTTCTGATATAATAATATATAATCTTTTAGCGTCTTAACCTATTCTAATTTTATTATAAAACTATTTTTCTAACACTTTATAACTAGTCTAGAGCTGCTTAAGCTGTTAGAGCTTAATTTAGTTATTCTCTAGCTTGTTAGTAACTTGTTATATAGTTGTTAATAGTAACGTAATAATATCTTACTAGAATTTAGGTTTTTAGTTTACTACGTTAATAAGCTATATATATCCTTAAACCGTAACTTTATCTAGCTTTAAACTATTCTCTATACTAGTTACACTAATATAAAGTTTATAATCTAGCACATTACTATATTAGTATTAGTAATATTAGTAAAGTATATATACTTAGAAAGATTAGTAAGTAGTAGACTAGTATAATCTTATTAGTTATATATTATAGTTAGATAATTAGGTGTGTTAATAAAAGGGTCAATTTAGTTAAAAGGTTTATTTATTATTATTATTATTATTATTATTATTATCTACAAACACCTTATTATAATCTTTAGGTTAAAAAAGTCCCTTTTTAAAAATAACTTTGCGCTCATCGCGTTGTTGCTTTATTTCTAGCAAGTTATTATCTAACTTATCCTAGTCTATAGGCAAAGTACCCTAAGTAGTGCTCTACTAAGTTAAAATATTAGGCTAAAACACAATAAAGTCATAGGCTTTCTTATAAAAACTAGTATAATTGTCCTTATTTTCCTAGCTTAGTCTCGCCATCTCGCTTACTATATACAATAGGTTTGTCTCTTAGTAAGTGTATAATTTAGGTTAAAGTTAAAGGTTAAGATTATAAGTTAAGAGTATAAGAGTTACTATAGTTAGTGCAGCAATTACTTTTATATAAGCGTCTAGGCGTTATAGCTTTAGCCTATACATAACTATAAAAGCCTATGTATATAAAATATTTATATAGTAATATTAAACTAGACTTTTACTAAAGTAAGACTTATTAAATTACTATAAGGTCTTAAGACTTTTAACTACGCAAAACAAGCGCGCCTAAAAAGGGTTACTATTATACCACACTAGAGTAATTTACTAGGGGTATAGATCTTACTAACTTAACTTATAACTATACCTTAGATTATAAGTCATCTAGGTTATTACTATCTACTATTATTATAAAGGTCTTATATATCTATCTACTATTATTATAAAGGTCTTATGTGTCCTCTTTTATTATTATTATAAAGATCCTATTTCTTATAACCTTCTACTATTATTATAGAGGTTCTGTGTATTATAAGTAATAGAGAAGATATTATAGTTAGAAATATTACTATTATTAGATTAATAATAGTAATATTATTATATCTCTTATTAGTAAGGTAAATAGAATTATAGAGATTTATAGTAACTTATAGTAAGTTTAATAGTTATAACTATAGGTGTCTTATCTAAGTAAGCCAAACTTATAGTTATTATAATAACTAGATTTACTTATTAGTAAGCTATTCTTATAACTACTATAATAGTCACTATATATAAAGCTTACTAAGCTTATAAATTATTAATAGAAGCCATATTACCTATAAGTAGGTTATTTTTCTAGAGACTATCTATTATAATAATACTAGGAGGCTAATATCTTATAAGATATAACCTACATACTACTATAAAATAAGGTAGTAGCCATCCTTTATCTCCTACTACACCTATTATTAATAGATAACCTATAGGTAAGTATTATTAGTAATGCTCTAGAGAAGGCATCTATACTCCTAATACATAGGGTACTTAAGAACACAAAGGGCTCGCCCTACTACATTAGTTAATAGGCGTTATTATTAGTAATACTCTAGAGACAGGCCAAATTTTAAATAGTTAAACTATAGTTTAATAATCGCTACTATAGTGTAAAAGCACTATAGGAATTATTACGCTATATATAAAATAATAGTATAATTAGAATCTAAATATAAGATAGTAGCAATACCTATATAAAATAGGTACGTAGGCAGGCTATATATATAGCCTCACTTAGGACCTCGCTTAGTAATTACGCTAGTTCTAAAAGGATAACATAATGTAAGTAAGAGGCCCGCACCTTAGATTAGTAACATAAAGTATAGTAAACTTTAGTAGATTTTTAAGCGCTAAGTAGTTATTTATAAATAATAAAATAGTCTCTTACTAATAGTTTTTATTAAGAGAGATAATAAGGTCTCTAATTTAGTTTAATAGCTAGCTAATTTTTCTATCTATATAGTCCTCTAATATTGTCTTTTTTAGTTACCTTTCTAGAGTCCTTAACTAAGTTACTGCACGCTTATACTATACTTAATAAGGTCTTATTACCTAATAGATCTTTTTATAAAAATAAGCTATTAACACTATATTACTTAATTAACTTAGCTAGCTTAGATTAACGCCTATTAATTAAGTTATTAATAGTAGTAGAGTTCTTTCTAGTAGGTAAAAAATTTATAAAAAGGTTGCAAAGTTTATTAGTAAATTTAAGGGGCTTTTTATAATACTTTTAAGTCTCTTTATAGGCGTTAAAGTACTACTAAAGCACTAGGCTATTAGTAATAATAATACTATTATTTACTAAAAAGCTAGACTACTATATAAAATTTACTTAAACTTTTTACTTCTTCTTATAAATATTAATCTTTACTTTAACTTAATATATAGTTAATAGCTTACTAAAGATCTTATTTACCTCTCTCTTAGTATATACGCCTACGCCTACACCTATAGCTTAAAATTATTATTTACCCTATATACTTTTATTAGCCTAGTATTATAAGGTATTAAGTAGTATTTCTAGCTATAAGAAGCTCTAAAGCATCTTTCTTAACTTAATAAAATTAGGCGTAGGATTTAGTAGTAATAGCATTTCTAGCTAGAATATTACTAAACTAGCTATTAAACTTTTTTAGAAGCTATATAGTAGTATTAGGAATAAAAGGCTTTCTTAGGTAAGGCGCTTAATAAGTTAGTAATAGGGCGTAGGCATTTATAACATAATTTTAATAAAAAAATAAAGTTAAACTCTAAAAATACAAGGTAAATAAAAGGATAAACTAGTATTTAAAACTAGATTTTTACTAGCTAAATAGGTACTTTTAAATAACCCTTAGTTAGCTGAGGCGCTATTAAAATACCCCCCTATACGCTTAGCGGCTTACTTGGCGATTACCTAACAAAACTAACGCTCAAACTGACGACGGAACCGAACACGCCCTTAATTGGCGGCACGCTAGCTCTATATCTGAACTCGCCCACGAATCATGGCCGCGAGTCAGAATGTTTCCACTCAAATGTCCAGATGCCCTGCAGTCACATAATAAGATGATGACAGCGGCAGCTCCACTACTCGCCTTGCCGCTGAACGATATTTATAGTCGGACAGCGAGGCTGCCGAAGCGGCGACGTGACGCCACACCCCTAGCCCTATGGTGTCCACGAGCGCTTTCCCCTTTACCAGGCGTGTTCATGCAGTTTGCCGATCAATGCTTAATCACACTCACTTTCGCCAGGCGGTGAGCAGCTGGGTCTGCTGCGATACACCCCTGCTATGAAGTACTCCAAATCATTTGTCGCACTTGGGCGGCAGGGTGGTAGATGAGTCCATGTGGCTGAACTTGTCCTTCTCGACTATGCACGGAGATACCCAGAACAAAAAGACACACGCGACACGCGAACACGATATCGATATCCTCCGCTCAATGCCAAACTCGCAGACTCGGCATTTGTAACGTTTCCGATGCGGGCCCTGTTATCGTCAATGTGCGGTCATTTTACGGCTGCACTCCCGAGATGAAGTTCATGCGTTGTGGAAATCACGGCAGGAAGGCGGATCATAGGTCGGGACCGCCGGGTTGTTGGGTCGCTGATGGGGCGAACAGATCGTGTGGCTGCATGAATGCCTGAGGTCATGGGGGAGAAGGAGATCCGAGCGGATGGTCCGTGGACGGTGTAGGGTGAGATGCGAACGTCATGGCGAGTTGGCAGTTCCTGGACGAGGCCATTCCCAGGTACCCTTCTCGCCCAATGCGCCTACCCTGCTCCTCGCCTATGTAGTCGCGACTCGCACGGCATTCCATGCTTACCGTCCCCGTGCCCGACCACACGCCTACTCATGACTCGCCAACCCCACCCCAACACCAACATCACTGCTCATGCACCTCACCTTCCTCTCGCCCACGCAACATCTCAACCCCCACGCGTGCGCTCCTAAAGCCCCGCCCAAACTCCCATGCGCGCATGAATGTCATACGACAGCGGCATATGGATGGTCGAGCACGGCAAGCAAAATGAGGTCGGAGGGCGAGAACATGTCCGGTCAACGATACCGGACATGTGGTGCTTTTCGCGGCGCGTATTGGACGCGTCCTAGGCGTGCGTGGTAAGTGGAGATAGGAGGTGTTACTAATGGCGAGCACCTCTTGGAGAAAAATGTATACCCGTTGAACTTGGGGAAATTTTAAGTGTGGATTTTTTGCACTCGCACCTTCAGTACCGCTAAGTAAGATAGATGCAAATGACTACTATTTCTGCGAGCCCAACGTGCAGCTAAAAGCTCATGTGAATGAAAAAGATATATCCGGCTTCTGGAAGGAGTAATCAGAATAATATTGGAGACTAATCAATGTGATGGCTGCTGAGTATGGGTCAGCTAAGGTCTAAGACGAGTGACGTGAAGATTATAATGAAGAAGCGCTTAGATAAAATCGAAAGTGTGCTTGGTCTTGTGAAGACCCCATTCAATGACACTCACTCAGGGCTTGTATGGCGCATCTTAGAGAATACGCACAAAGAGAGATCGGTGAGTAAACCTACGATCACCTTGAACACCTTGGTGTACGCTTCATTAACCCCACTCACATTATTTATGTAATAGGCATTTGCAAGCAGACGCCGTAAACACTGTAGTTAACGCAAAAATTGAGTAAACCCTTACAGACATGGACTCGAATATGCGCTATACCAACGGCAAGGAAATGGTGGCTGGTCTTTCGTTGAATGACGTATCACGATATGCACTCTGCCTCATCAAACGCAGATGTCTCACTACCCGATCTACAAGGTGAAAATATTAAGCAAGTAACACCAAAGAGCTAAGATCTAAAGATTACTGCAATATCGCATGTTCGCGGCTTGTAGAATTCTCATAGTGCCCATTTTTACAGTGGCCTAGAGTTGCCTAGCATGAAAGTTGCAATTATATTCTAAGAGAAGGCATGCATTAATAAATGTGCTCAACTTCAATCCAGTCTTCTGGATAAATGATGCAACTGCGAACTTTTAGGCAGCATACTCTCTCATTCGTGGTTTTTGAGGCCTTAACACCTCACATCTTTTCTCTCTGAGATCATCGAGTGACCTACTCTGCTTCTCATTACTGTACTTTCTTTTAGCTCTGATGGCGCTCAAAAATCTTGAATTCCATCCTTATTTCGCTCGAGCCAAATCTCCGCATGCTCAGCGCTATTCAATTCATTTGCGTCATGGCATTCACTCACCAAGCGTCTTCTTCGGAGGTTGTAACTGCTATATGATAGATAGCATGGCGACATTGAAACGCCAGCGCCTCTAGTCGCTGCGTCGTGTAAGATTTTTCACTTCAGAATCTGGAAGTAAGAGAAACATGGAAGAGTAGTGTTACGCCAACGCCCACGATAGGCAGCGACGACGTTAGCGTGTAATCAATCCAGTGTCGAGTACTGCAGAACAGCCCCACAGATGCCATAGAAAGTGAGTGCAAAACCTGCAAAGTCCGCAACGTCATCGCACAACAACATCCCACCCACCTACACTCATTTCACCCCAGCCAACACCCCAACCATCCACCCACCACCCCAGCCAAACTCCCTCTCCGCCTACTATATATATTTCAAAATTGCAATTCCCTTCGTCAACTCGAGGAGCGGCGCACCGGAATCGGCCTAAGATCTTACAGACATCAGCCGGGCAAAGCGAGGACGCGAGTTCGATTCTGGGTCGGGGCGAGATGTAAGCTGCCTTTGTAATCCCTGGAGCCAAAAAACCTTTCCGTTAGAAGGGTTTCTAACCAACCCCTCTTGCGAGGGGTTAGTTTTTGCAATTTTTTTTGCGGGGCTTTTATTTGTGTGGACTAAGGATAGATAATAGTAAAATGGTGAGGTGCTGTGAGTGCGGGTGGACAGCTGTGCTGCTAGGACAAATTCGTTATAGCTAAGTATCTATTTAATAATAACTCTTCTATAGAGCTAAGTATTCTAAAACTCTAGAGTTAATATAGAGTAATAGTAATAGTTAGATATATTATGTATTATAACTAACACCTGCCTATACCTAGGAACCTACCAATCTAGTAAGTAAGTATAATACTTAACTAGTATTAGACTAATAGGTAAAGTAGGTTATATAGTAAGAATATAGTTAGGTTATCTAGCTTTTATAAGACTATATATATCTAAAAAGACATAGGTTCTTTTAGATGCCGTGCTTAGTGTAATAAAAGGTTCCATTAACAATGTTAACAGAAAAGTCAGCACTAAGGACGCATTTTTATTATTCCACGCGGCTGTAGGGTCCATTACTCTAGTTAGCCAGTCGTTATCTTTCGAAGTACTAGAAGGAAGCCTATAGAGAACTAGGGTTGCAAATAGCCTACGAGCGTCGGTCTTCCGCCATAGACATGCTGTCTACATTGCGTAGACCTAATTGATCCAATCTTATAATTGGCTCTGCAGATGGAATGACACAAGTCGAAGAATGACTGTCTCCGCCATGGAACATCACCCTCACTAGCATGGCACATGCGACTTTAGCGATCATTAATCATCAGAACGTCATACCATTCCTCTGCAGCACACCATCACCGTCCTCGTATACACCACAACCCCCCATTTCCCATCCTCGTCTTAACTATATCTCCACCCGTCCTCGTCGTACTCTCCACCTATATCAGTGTACTATACAGTCCAAAGGCTATGGATGCCCCATATGGGCAAGGTTATGCAGAAGAAATAGAACGGCTCGCGTAAATGTAATAAAATCAGCCGTGAAATCGTGCTCAATCGTGAACAAGTCCTAAACACCCAAATATCATGCGAAGATTCTCAGAGACCCGAGCATGCCCGGGACACTAAAAGCAAACGCGGCCGAGCGAAAATGAAGAAGCGGCGTCTCAAGCACACGTTCTACGCACCAACACCCGGCGTTCCTGGTTCGACGTACCACCTTCCACCAATACTCTTCCTCAATGCTTCTCTCCTTCGCTCCGCCCGCCTCTCCCGAAACTTCTCTTTCACGCCGCTCAACCCAATGTATTGAACCTGCACGCCCTTGAACCCCGGAATCTTTTTGCCCTGCCGCCGCGTCTCCCGGTTAGTGCTTCCCCTGTTCCTCTCGTATGTGCCCGACGCGGGCATCGAGGAGCGCGACAGTCTCTTCTCGACACGTGCACGTGTCCGAAATGGTAACGTGGGAGGTTGAATGAGTATTTTCGGTGCTTCGCGCTTGCTTGATCTTCCAGAAACGCGACCGGAGGGAAGATTGATCTGAGGTTTCCGCCGGTTGGTGCCTGATCTTTCAACACCCAGGGAATTTCCGATGAGGAAGTTGCCAGGGCTTTTGAAGCCGTTAGTCAGTCTCCGACCTAAACTACCTCGCTTCCGCGGCGAAGAAAGTTCCTCATCATTCTCGACGTCGCTGGTATCACCGCCTTGTGGCAATCCACCGTCGCTTTCGGAGTCGCTGTCTTCGAACCCGTCCCAGAAGCCGCGCGGTCGCCAGAAAGGATGCAGAGTTCCGTCTTCGTCGTTGACGGTAGGAATCTGAACCTGTCCTGGGCCGGTGCCCGAACCGCTAGTGGGCCGACTACGGATGCTAGTCGCGCGAGCAAGGAAAGGTGAAATGAAGTTGTCCGAGTAGCGGCGTGCGCGTTGCTTGAGAGAGAGACGGCGCTGCGGATGCGAGTCTGACCGCTTAGGTGGACCGGGTATGGATGGGCTGGGTCCAAGTTGTCTTTCCAGTTCCTCGGCAGGGGTAGGAGGAATGAACTTGATAACCGGCGGCTCTGGAGGTTTGCGAGGGTTCTTGAGCGGCGAATCTACAGCGCCGGGCGTAGGCGAGGCGACTTGCATGGGAGGTGTAGAAGGCTCAAACGTAAGAGTTGGCTTTGGCAGTTGAATATGCGGGCCCTCACTTGCGTCAAAGAATGGCGTAGATGGTTCTTCTAGCTCTTGAATATCAGGTGTGGCGAAGTGCGCTCCACTCGCCACGCACTGGTTCTCCTCAGGCTGCATGCTCGCCCGAGCAACCTGTTGCACGACGAGTAGAGAATGGTTGTTGTGAGGATAAATGCTCACAGCCGTGGCTTCGCTCACTTCGATAGGTGTATCAGAAAACTGCGAAAAAGGAGTCGTTTGGGAAAAGATATGACGAGCCATGGCGTGCTCTTCTGTCCTGGTAGTTGTTCTGTCAAAGCTAACGCGACCGTGTTCATCCGCGTGAAAAGAGTGCCATTCGTGACTTGCTCGAGGTACCTCTTCCGTAGGCACGCGGTCCAAGCTGGGCTGCGAAAGCGCGTCTCTCGAAGTTGATGCGCGGTTGTGGTTATGTGGGCTCCGCCTCCTCTCTTCTGAACGTCCACGCGTAGAGATCGATCTTCGGCGGACGGTCGGTATAGTATTCGCTGGCGAAGTTGATAGCCCAGAAGCATGTGGGGTCTGTGGCGGTTCGGCGCTCGTCGACTGTGCCGCCTCGGCGGCCTCGTGTTCTGCCAATAGCTGACGCACCCTTTCAAGCATGGCAGATGGAGGACGTGTCTCCCCTTCGCCGGTATCGTCCACTTCAAGTTCACCGCGTGGGAGAACTTCGTTTGTGGACTGGATGGGGATCTCCGTAGGGATTTTAGGCAGAGACTTGTTGATGTCAGGTACAATCCTTGGTCGCCCAGGATCGCGAGCCGGCGAGGTATGTCGTGGCGCTTGAGAGGGTAACAGGGCGCGGTCACCGAGAGGAGACGTTGGTGATGCGGCTTCAACGTGGGCTAGTCTGGACGACGGCTTCCGTTCACGTCTTGGGCTTGGACTATCTGGCGGGGAAAGCTCAGAGACGCTGTATGATATGGACGGAGTCCGCGCCCTGGTTGCTGCTTCGGGCGCTGAAGCGATACGTTTGTGAAAGCTCCTACCTGGTAGACTTCGCGCAACCGAATTGGACCGGCTCATGATATCTACCGCAGGTTGCAGCACATTTCTGATGGACTCTTGATGGGCCAAAGTTGCTGCTGCACTATCCTGCGCCCGCTTCCGGATCGAGAGCGATGACGCCATGCGGTCACTTAAGGCAGCAGAATCGGAACTGATCCTGTTCCTCCTGTCATTGATGCTCGTTCTCTTGTGGACTAGACGATGCAGGGGTATGTCGTCCGACTGCGCAGAGGTACGGTTGAAGTAAACTGCCGAATCATGTTCTGTAGGGGAATCGGTCTCTCTCCTAAAGGCCAGATTCTTTCCCGAATGGCGCAGGGTTCGTCGCGTTTGCGGAGGTGTCACCACGACCATGGCTTCCACCACTGTCGATGACATTGACGATCCGGAGAAGCGCTTTTGCTCGCCTTCGCTGGTGTGGCCATGCGGGGTCTCTGCAGTCTCGGTTGGCCAGCCGATCGCCTTTGCAAAGTCGTCGATGGATGGCGTGTGGGGGCTATGCCTGCTCGCCTCGACACGCTCGCGCAGACTGGAGCTGCGCCGTGGTGTCGACCCAGACGAAGGCTCAGTGGACTCCAACTTCTTTCGTGGAGATGGCTTCCGCTTCCTGCGCACTGTTACATTCCGCATCAAATTTGTGTCCCATTCCCGATTCGGTATCTCCTCCACACCCAGACCATCCTGGCCAACTGTCCCGCTCGCACTTCTCGTAGCCTCATCTTCGGATGGCGCCTCTACTATCGTGTTTCTTGGGGTCGTGTCGTTGTCTTCGCGCTCAAATGCGAGCCCCAGTCCCCGGTCATCTTCCACAACACTTAGCCGCGCGGCCAGGGGCGTACTCGACCGGCTCTGTGGCTCAGACGACGACGGCTCCTCTCTGGCGGTGGTGAAAGACTCGGCGCGCGACGAGGGGTATGTGAACGGGATAGGGCGCTCGGGCGTGCTCATGGATGCGGTGGTCCTCCTCGGCGGACTGGGGTCCGGCGTGGGCGGGCTGCGCTGGTTGACGGGCGTGCTCATAGCCGACTTGCGCGATGTCAGGGAGGCCACCAGGCCGTCGACATGGGGCGGAGTGCTGAAGTCGGATGCCGGCAGTGCGTCGTGCGAATTCGAGGGTGGTGTGGGTGGCAGGCCGTTTTCTGCTCCTGCCAGCGCTGGAGGCGATGCGAGCGGTTCCGGGGGTGCGCTGCTGGGCTGCGACTGCGACGCGGGCTCATGGTCCGGCAACCGTGGCGCCTCGTTGAGCGGCGCCGCAGCGGGTTCGACGCTGCGATGGTCGTCTGGTCTGCGTGGAAATGCTTTGTGGGCGCGAAGGTTCGGCGATGTGGCGATGGAGGACTCGAGCAAAGCGTATGCGTCGGGCGGCGATTCCGACATTCTCACGGCGTCGTGCGCGAACGGGCGTCTGGCTGTGCGCGCAATCGATCAGGCTTCGGCAGTGGTCAGCCCTGAGGTCGCGATGGGCTGGTGGCTTCAGTGCGCCATGGCGACGGGCGCAAGAAGGCGACGGCGGCGCTGGGGCTGCGCGGAGGCACAATGCAGCGTTCCGGAGTGCGAGAGCGAGCGATGGTGCCGTCGGCGGAAAATGCGATGTTGCGGCGGCGATGGGGATGGGGATGGCGATGATGGATGAATAGGAGGCGGCGAGCGCAAAATGCGGTGGTCGTGTCGGTCGATAATGGAGCTGCGCTTTGCCGGATGGATTCCCCGCAGGCTGCTTGGCGAGATGGTGGTTGCAAGTAGCAGGTCGACCGTGGCCCAGGTGCAGGTCACGGGCTTGGGCGCGGGCGGCCCCAGCCGCTTCTCAGCTGCACACAAATTGGCTCAACCCTATGCAGCACGGGTGTGATGATCATGGACACATCAAAGGCCAGTCATGTGTTCCAAGGAACTTCCAAGGGTGCTGCCTCTGTACAGTAGTCTGCACCTCCAAATTGGCAAGCAGAATCGACACTGGCACAGCGTCGTCTCAATTCGGGTTGGTTCAACCTCTCCTCAGACGTTGGCAGCTCGGCAGCTTATTACAAGTAGTCCAGTTGGCGCTACTGCATATGGATCGAAGTCGCTGATGGAGTCTCGGACAACTACTGGGCCGTGAAGGGTTCGTTGGTGGATTCAAGTTTCCGTCACTGGTGTGTCGAGCCGTTCAACGCCCATCTGCCATTCCCGCCACATTCCTGGCACCGACCTCGACAACAACAAGTCTTCCATGTCAGCAGGCTCCGGTCCTCATGCTGCCAGAAATCTCTTCTGAACACCCTCGCCCGGTATTGTGATCAACGCTCACGGCCAGGGCGGGGTAGCACACATGCGGCTAGCAGATGGCTGCTATCGCGAGATAGGCTCCAGTGGCAACACTCTCATCTCCTTCTCAGCTGCTATGGACGACGGCGTGAGACTGGGGACGGCGTTACGTCGTCATTTCAGCTGCGACATGGAGCGTGGGGCAGCCAGAGGACCCTTCCCATGCTCTCCCTACATGTAACATGTGTAGCTAGACACGGGGTCGCGCACGTCCTTTGCGTGTCGGCAGCCGGTCGTCTGCCACCACCCCCAAGCGCTCGAGATAGGCCTGTAGCGTACCTATCTACTAGGTGCGTGCCTCGTTCGCCCTGCGTGCCTTTGATTCAAGTGAAGACGACTTGTAGTAGCCTAGCTAGTGGCGTCTCCGCCCTCTCCGCTAGATCGCTTGCTGGGACCTCTCCCTGATAGCGGCGGATCCCTGACCCTCTTCCCCCCCCCAGCAACAGGCCGTTTGACGTCGTGTCCCGACGCCGTACGCACACGACTGATTGGCGGACCTGCTCGAGTTTCAAGTGTGCGCACCCGCCGTTGGACCCGGTTCACCAACCTCGTCCCGCCCTCAAGCCCACGTCGCGTGCTCCATTTCCACGAACAACCCCCCAACCTGCGCCCAGCGCCCACGCGATTGCACACTGCCCTCGCCCCACGCCTGCGCAAGACGTCGCCATGGTCGACGCACTCAAGGGCCGTTGGAAGGCGAAGCTCTTTGCGAAGCTGGAGAACGCACCCGAGCAGCCGCCCGCGGACCCGTGCCCGAAGACGCAGACGTCCTTCAAGCTGGACGAGGATGTGAACGACTTCCTCAAGCCGTCGACCGACCGCGCCAAGGAGGCCGCCGCCGTCTTCCAGAGCTCCGCGAGCAAGCCGACCGTAGACGTCGCTGCCGCCAGCCGGTGGCCGTCTGCGCGCCAAGTCACCAACAGCGCGACAGGCAAGAATCCGCCGCTCGTGGGTGGCTTGAAGACCGGCACGCGCAAGAAGGGCCTCACCGTGAGCTTCTCGAGGACCCAGCCGCTCGTCATTGGCCAGGGCGGCGACGAGTGCGAGGAGCCGCCGATAGAAGTGTACAGACGCAACAAGTCGAACAGCATGTCGGACGTGGACAACCTGGCTGCGCAAACCCACCAGGACGACATGAATCTCGGCACGCGCAGTCCCAAGTTCAATGCTTTGGACAGTGCCAATGCACAAGCCGCGCAGAGAGGCATTGTTACCCGAACACTCACCTCGGGTGGAGAGCTGTCGCCGCCATTGCGCCAGAAGCTCGAGGTGGGGAGCATCAACACGCACGCAACCCCGTTGCCCCCGCCCCCAGAGCGTCTGGGACAGATGGGTCTAGGTCAGCGACCAAAGCCTCTGTCGCGAGCGCCCACCGGCTTCGACCTGCAGGACACCGAAGATCCACCGAGGCCGAGCATGGAATCTTCCCACTCGTATGGCCCTGACAACACATCGCCAGTGCTTCTGAGGAAAGTGCCCGACCAGCCGCCAACCCGCGAAGACCACGAGGAATTCATACCCAAACCGCTGTCAAGGACCCCAACAGGATGGAGTGAGCATGCTGGCGATTCGGACACTGCGCCAGTGCCAGCGGTGCCGCGGCTGCCTGAGCTAAAGGATGCCGATGCAGAGTCGCCTTTGGACTCCAAGGCGATGCTCGCTGACCGCTATCTGCAAAGCGAACCCGCAGACCCCAGCTCGTACTCCGCAAGGGTGATACAGAAGATGAGAGCGGACGAGGGCAGAGCTCTCCATGAAGCTGCCCAGAGAGCAGCCGATGGATCAAGGCGGGACTCTGGTTCTAGCACCAGCTCCTTCCGACCCGGCTCGGTGCAGTCCAGTATTGCCCCAGTCGGAACGCCACCGACAACGGTTGCTATGCTTGCTGGCAAGACACCACCACGAATGGCAGCTTACGAACCCCCTCCGCCCTCGGGGTCGCCCCTACAAGCATACGACGCAGAAGATCCATATCGCTCGAGGGCTCGTGGTCCGTCTCCCGGGCGGAGACCAATGCCTCCAGGGTCTTTCCCGTTGGACACAGATCCTCGCCCATCTTCCTCGTCATCTGCTCACAACATGCCTTCAGCAGCATCTCGAACTCGCGCCTCGCCGTACGAGGCATATTCTGCAGCTTCCGCCACCTCCATCCAGCAGACGCCCTCCACCCTAGAGAAACAACTCTTTCCCACTCCCAGTCAGGGTTCCATGGTACCGACTCCGTCTCATTTCGAGCGTCCAGATTACATTCCACCGTCACAAGTAGAGCAACCGCCTGTGCCACCACCGCATCGCGAGATGCCTATCCAACCAGCCGCACCTTCCAACAACCAGAGCCCAGTTCGACTACGCCAAGAGCAAGGATCCTCTGCGTCTCTTGCTCGCTCGGACACGAAAATGCAAGCGGATATGGCATACAAAGACTTCGGCCAGCGAGTCGAGCATATGCGCGGTGTCTTTGAATTGATGGCACAACTGAATGGAAAAATATATGACCACTCACCTACGCTATGGCTGCGGGTTGCTACTTGGTGGTTTTTGAAGGGACGCGCGGCAATGGAGACAGCCATTAGAAGTCGACCAAAGACCACAGAACCGCAGCCCGAACGGCTGACCCAAGCCCATGTGGACCTTGCTAAGACGTGGTGGATTCTCAGTGAAGTCATTCGCAACCATCCTGATCTAATGAGGTACGGCGAGCAACCGATGGAGACGCAAGCAATGGCAGCCAGGAATGCTAGGGACGCTTCTAGCGCAGAAACGTACGAGGCGCGTGATGCTATCTTCTCGTCCCTAAAGATGCTGTTAGGATCGATGAAAAGGCATCAGAGCATGCCTCCCACGCAAGCTCTAATTCAGGGCCAACAACAAGATATCTGGGAGCAATATCCACAGTTTACCCCGGATGCTGCAAGCGTCCTCTCCATCACTTCGTCCAAGACAATCGTAACCAACGGTGTGCAACAGCAGTTCAGCCCGATGAAGTTCATGCCGGTGTCAGATACCAAAACAGATTTCTGTTACTTCAGAATGTTTGCCAAGGTGTCCCTGTCGACAGACGATCCAAATTCAGATCGCGAGCCACTTCCTGCCATAATCTCCGTCGTGAGACCCCGCGAGAATTTCCACGTAAAGCTCGTCATTTCAAGTCAGAACGAGCTCATAAATCTCGTCGTAGGGCCACCAGCGGAACTTGGCGCAACCTGGAAGGACGTCCACTGGAGATCGAAGACCTCTGGGTTTAGTCTGCAGCTGCGCAACGGATTTGTCCTCAACGTCGACTTGACGGAACCAGAGTTTCGCAACTTGTGGAGCATTGTTGACCATACAAACCGCGTAGAAGATGCTCTCAGGGAGCGGAGCGATGAACGTATTGCAAGCGTAATGACGCTCCGTGAGGGAGGGTATAAGGACCCCACCAATCCGGCCGCCTTCCCTGCGGAGCGCGTTAGAGGCAGCAAATTGCAGCTCTTCGAGAAATTCGAGCTGAGCAGCGAGGGCACAGGGAAGAGAAAGCTACATCGCGGTTACCGAGTAGTTATGGTCACTCATCCCAAGAACCGGACCGTGGGCTTCGTGAACCATGAAGTGGGAACGAAGCAGGAGCCTCTCAATTTCGCATACACTACCGAGCCTGACCAAGCTCCCTCATTGATCATCCGCTTGCGAGAAGAGTTGCCAGACAAGCGCCTGAAACTCTGCACGATGCATCTAGTGTTCAGTGAAAGCAAGGAGCGCAACCACATCTTCGGATTGCTCACCTCCATGAACACGGGCGAAGAGGAGAAAGTTTTCGCCCAGGTACCTCTAAAGAGTTACAACATCGAGAGTGCCGATCCGGCGGAGGGGTTTAGTCAGAGCGGGGGCAATGTACTCAAGAAACTGCAATGGCTGGAAGCGAAAACAATGAACCAAGATCCCGAGGCTGTCGGCTTAGAGTCCGCGCCCACTGTTATGAGTGAGAGCTTGAGGATCTTGTGCAGGCACACCGCTGGGGTCTTCTCAGACCGGATGAATCTCGGTAAGCTGCGTCGGTTCACATGTGTGGTGACCTGCTAACGAACTAGACACGGGTGAGCTTCTAGTTCGTTTGCCAACATGTGGTACTGCGGAACTCACACTTCTCCGAAATCCACAATTGGATATGGCCATTGCTATCGATGCTTCACGTTCAGAGAAGGATATACCGGACGCGCTGGCTGATCTCCTGAGAACTCTTACCAACGCGTCTACCATCAGGAAGTTGACGTTCAACTCGTACCAAGATCTGCATGATTTCCAACTCGCTGTTACTGGTTTCTCTGTTAGGTTTGATGGGTGAGATCCCTGCTTCTTGCTTGTCACGTCATTGCTAACTTCGCCAGTATCGCCTCTACGTTCTCCATCGCTCGTCGCCGCATGGTCGTCCCTATTTACAAGCAGTGGACCGCTAGCACCGTCCGCATACAAATCGTCGAACAAGATAACATCGTGCAGTTGCTTGCCTTCTTCGAAGACTTCTCACATGCAGACGCCATGAATTTCCAGTTGAAGCCGCAAGACGAATTCCAGAAATCTGACAAAGGCGGCAAATCTTCCGTCCGACTTGTAGACTGTAAGTTTGCTTTGCCTGTCGAGGAACGAAAAGGCGAAGGCAAGATGGGCAAGGAGGAAGGAAGGTTGACGGGCTGGGCTGGAATGAAGAGGCGGTTCGTCTGCTTGGATCAGATTGAGTACCCAGGCGAACACGACGATGTTGTGATTACCTTTGACAGCCAGGAGAGTAAGTGACCATAACACCATTCCATTGAAAAAGCTAACCTAGTTCAAGCGCGAGATCGGTTCGCCGAAGCGCTTCCATCCGCAACGGTTTCGCGCAAGTTCACGGTCCGAAGGAAAATCTAGGTCAAAACCAACCCCTTCGTATGGGAACTTTCTTAACGATCTGCCATCGCGGAGTGGCTGTCGGGCTTCACTGCCGATTCCACTTGTTCTGGTAAGTCTTACATGAGCCAGCCCTGCACATTGTTCATTTTCGAAGGCGTCTTGGTTTCTTTTTTTTTTTTTTTTGGTTTTCTTCTTTCTGCGAGTCCTAGGCTTGAAGAATATTAGCCACAGCATTGCATTAGGATGGAGCGGGGCTTCGTTTCTCTAGGCAGGATGGAAGATATCACTGTTTGGTGTTTCGGCGCTTTGGGATGATGCCCAGTCCCAGTTTTGAGTACGTGGGCTACGATTGATGGATGTATGTTGGACGTGCACCTAGGTGTTTATTGGCGTGGACTGAGACCTTCGGCTTGACGTAGGGATAAGGATACCAAATATGAAGCCTACAGTTGCCCTGGCGCGCCTTTGGCATCGTACCGATGCAATATTTCCACCTTCCCGAATGGCTACCATCACACCCACACCGCTCACCGCCAAGACCTATGTGCATGGATGCATGGTACTTGGACTAGCCACACGACACAGTCGCCCTGATGTGTCGCCTAGGTTAAACTGTTCGAGATAAGGCTAGAGGAGATCTCTCGTACTGAATACGAACACCTATTTCAAGATCAGTCGTGTAATACGTTCCCTGGACCCCTAAGGTAGTTGGGTTTATAGTTTAATAGGCTTGCTAATTTTTCACTGCTGTTCAGTTCATCGGGTTGATACGCAGAGATCACTCGACTTACTAGCCATACCACACCTTTGACAACATGCAGGTCCGCTTTCTTTTTTTTGCCTTTGCGACCGGCGCTTGGAGCTTTGCACCAGTCGCGCGTACTAAGAGTGCGAAGACGGCGAAGGGCAATTATGTCGTGGTTCTATAAAGGAAGCGTCGCTTCGCATATGGAGAGCGCAAATGCCGTTCTCGGCGTGAGTGGAACGGAGAGCCTAAAGACTTTTGATATTGGTGGGATGAGGGGATATAGTGTGAGAGCTACAACAGACGCTATTAACACTTTGGCAGAGAGTGAAGATGTGAGATTTCTATATAGTTGGCAGGCGTTTCCAAAATACTGGATGTAGGTTGAATAGGATGGATACCAACTGACCCCCAGCAGATCACCTACATCGAACCTGACCAAATTCCTCAGTCCAATGCCAAGCGTAACGTCCAAGCCAACGCGCCCTGGAACTTAGCACGCATATCGCACCGGGCTCGGGGCAGCACCGACTACGTTTTCAATCCCACCTCTGGAACCTACATATACGTGTTGGACACAGGGGTGAAGATCTCACATCAGAATTTCCAAGGCAGAGCGACATGGGGTTTCAACGCTGTAGGCGGTACGAATGAGGACGATAACGGCCACGGGACACATGTCGCGGGTACGGCAAGCAGTCAAACGTATGGAGTGGCGCGGTTTGCGGGGATTGTTAGTGTGAAGGTTCTTGGGGCCGCTGGGTCGGGGACAAGTACGTTTCTCTCTTCCCGTTCCCTCTCTTTCTTTGGTCTGGGAATTCGAATGTTGTAAAGACCCACTCGTCTCCCCCCTACTGACGCAGTCCAGCTTCCGGAGTAATATCCGGCATCAACTGGGCCGTGCAAGACATGCAAACCAAAGGGCATGTTGGCAAAGCCACCGCCGTCCTCGCCATTGGCGGCCCCTTCAGTGCGGCGCTCAACAACGCTGTCGCAGCTGCTTCCAACGCAGGGCTTTTCCTGGCCGTTGCAGCGGGCAGTTCGAACACGGATAATAGTGGCTCATCCCCTGGTTCGGAGCCTTCTGTTTGCACGGTCGGCGCAACGACTATAAATGACGCGCGACTTTCTTCTTCGAACTATGGTCCTGGCAGTACGTTTCCTCCCATGTCTGCTCCCGCGTGTGTTTTGAATGGGAACTGGTAAGCTGAACCAATGACTGACTTGGACATAGTCGATATCTGGGCGCCAGGCTCCCAAGTCACAAGCCTGTGGATCTCGAGCAACACTTCTGTGAACACTCTTTCCGGCACTTCGAGCGCCGCGGCGCATATTGCCGGTCTAGGGGCGTATTTTCTTGCGCTCGAGGGGCCAAGGGGCGCGGTTGCCTTGTGCGAGAGACTGAGAGAAATAGCGACTAGGGACGTCTTGACGGGTATTCCTGCGGGGACGGCGAATCTGCTTGCGTATAATCTCAGCGGACTTTAGGTCGGTGTTGGGGAGCAAATGTGCGATGGATGGATATCGAGATTCAATTCGAGTCGTACTACATATTAAATTGAATTATACCCGGGGCCCTTCCAGAGGGTAAACTGTGTGTGCAAATACTCTTTCCTAGCAGCTCCCCCAAAACAAAAATTTTTGTGAACAAAGCTGCATTCCGCAACTATACTATGGTAAAAGAAAATCTACCCTAAAATATTTCCTGTTCGTCTGGTTTTACCTCAGGAAAAACGCAAGAAAGAAGATACTGTTCCTTGATGGGGAATGAGGTAAAAACCGATACGCTTAATTCAAACCCTCTTCCCCATCATGACGAAACATCCAAGCCGTCACTCATCACGCTGTCATCAAAGCAAAACCTCCGAAATCATAAAAATCCCTTCTCAAGGTTGACACCCAGCACAAACGAGCATGCCGTCGACACCATGTATTTGACCTCCTCCTGCTCCAACCCATTCGTCTGGTCCGACCCATCCCACTTCATGCCTACGATCTTGCCTGCACCTTCTCCTTTCAAATCGACCAAGACGAACAACTCCGCTATTTTCATCCCCGTCCAGCTGCGGTGGAAGTGCACCTTGAGTTTCCCAGAGGGATCGGGTCCTTCGGCGTAGACGAACCATTTGTCTTCCATTTCTCTTGGCTTGAAACCCAAAACGAGACTGTACACTTCTTCTGGGGTCAAGAAGACGTTCCAGGCGACGGTTTGTACATAGGGCGATGCGGGGAACGGCGTTGTGCGCATAGCGGATGCGCCTACCCTGGGTCGAGACGCGATCGGTACGTGGGCGCCGACGGCGGGGAGTTGGATGGTTTGCAGATGCGTGATCATTTGCTTGTTCAGAGGCTGTTTTGCGGGGCGTCTCTGGAGCCTATTGTGTGACGGTGCGTCCTGTGCCAGAGCGGGCCTGCTTTCTCGTTTGGAAAGGCGTCTGAAGATTGAAGCTGATCGCTTCAAGAAGGACGACGACTGCGGCTGCTCTGCCATCATCCTGACCAATTGTACACACTACCAACGCAGAGAAGAAGTCGAAGAAGAACCGAATGAATTGAAGAAATGGCAGGAGAAAAGGGCTGTGAAGCAGAGGTGGTGGGCGGGATGCGTAAGACACCTGGACAGCTCAGCCGCAGCGCACCACCATGGTTCTGTTATAAGACATGCCAATAATGCGGCCAAGATAGCGTGTACGCGGTAGAGAACTGGGCCAGCCACAAACTAGTTCCTCGGCCCTCCAATGGCGCAAGGCGTCCGCCGCCTGTCAATGTTACTATGCGTCGTTGGGAATTCTGATGGGTGGGTGAGATTGACGAGGGGCTGTTAGACGTCACCACTAGCGATTTGCGCAGGCATGGCACGACCGCTGTGCGCAGTGAAGTGGCACGAGCGGTCAGCCGCAACGGTCTGCCCTCTCACTTGGTGTCTGCGAAAACGACCTTATTCTGGCCGCAGATGAAGGCGCGGTACCTGACGCAAACCGTTGTTCTTGGCCCTGGGCAGAGTTTCGAAGCAGGGGGCGGTCGGTTCGGGCAGGGATGAGCGCTGATCAGACGAACTACCACCGTAGGCCCATACGAAGCCCGATGCATTGGCAATATGGCCATATTACGCAGGCCCGCCTACCTTCAACCTATACCTAGGTATCTCCTGTCCTTACAAAGTATCCTTCCTCACCCCGAAGGGCTGGTTGTACCGCTGTCGGATCACCAACGTCACACGTCACACACACTACCCGACAGCGAGCGAGTCGACGATCAGAAGACATTAGTACAACTTATGGCAATATGATAACGTCGCGATAGCCAAGGATGACTGGCCATACTCAGTATCAAGCCATTGCCCGCGGGCATTTTCTATTAGCATTGTGCACTCTACGTTAACAACTGTTCAATAATTTCATACGCCGTTTTGTTACTTCACATACGTCTTATAGGTAAATCTCATCATACACAAAGAAAATTATGCATTTCATGTTAACTCAATTACAGCGCTTTTAGCATTCGCAGACAATGATATCAAATCTTCATTGGTACGGAAAACGTTGACATATCTAGGTAGTATGAGACGCCAGGCTAGCAATCTACTCTGCGTCTTTTAAGTAGATAAACTTGTTCACCCATTCTTTATGCCGTGAAGACGCAAAGCTACATTGTGGAGTATTGCCAAATTTTCGTCGCACAGCCCTTCCCTGCCAACCCTCAACCTCCAATCCTCGTCTTCATACGGCATCCCAGGCAGATCAACCAAACCATGATGAACGCATATACCGCCAAGTATAGCACCGCATAGAGCAGCAAAGGCCATTTGAGAACCCTCAGGCCATTGCCCACAACCGGAACTGCGAGCACCCTCAATGTCCACGGCCCCAACTGCTCTGCCTCAAGGATAGCAGCAGTCGAGAAGGGAAAGAGTAATAGCGGGGATATCCAGCTATCACCCTGGCCAAAGAACCACCTAATACAGGTAGCAAGTATTCCCTCGCCAACACATGTAATGACAACGGAAGAGACGACCCCCAAAAACGCCAATGCGCCTTTATACAAGGTCTCGGCAACGAAAAAGGCCCACACGCCGAAAGAAAGATAATATAGCCCAAGGAGCATGCCATTCTGGGGTGTACACGTGCCTCGGGTCAGGTTCATCTGCATAGTATCGAACGTATCCAATGCATATTGGCCGAGCAGCTCGGTCAAACACCGTACCTCTGGAAATAAAGAAAGCCCTAGCAGATTATCGAATTGTATAAGCTGCGACAATAACTCCGGCACTGGGTTAGGCTGTTCGATAGGCTGTCGGCAGAGGTGACAGTTCAGCATTTGGTCGAAGGGCATCTTACGGAAGCATTGGTCGCCGATGAGGTGGCCGCACGGTTGAAGTTTGATGGCTTGACAAGGAGGCTCAGTCGCATCTTCTTGAGTACCATAGTCACTCCAGCAGACGTAGCATCGATTGTCACCCTTGGGAATGTCCGTTGCCTTGATGATGGGTTGTTGGCCGCGGATCAGAGCGAGTTGGCGGAGGTCTTTGAGGTATTCAGCCATGGATCTGTTGAGGTATCGGTTGAGGTAGGGTTGCTGAGGGATATGAACGTGTTGTGAGAGGACCAGAAGGTCTTTTATGTAGGAGAAGCGTTTCATTACGCAAACATAAGGCTGTTTAGCAAACAAAGTATCATTTACACTCTACGCACTGTGTGAGTACATGTCTCATATCCCACGTCATGTATCTATCTTCTTTCCATCTATTTCAGACCAAAGCAGTTGGCATAGTACGTGACCGTCGCAGGCCAATCCGAAAACATGCCTTTAATCTTGACTTGCCGTGCTAGTACATCCAAAACAGTGTACATATCGCCATCATTGTTGATAGCATTAGCAACGTATTGGTAGTAGTAGTCGCCGCCGCGGTTGAGCCAGCCGGACCGCTCAAAACTCCATGTTATGATTTCCATGCCCGCTTTCTTAGCCGCAACAGCGTACTCGGACGGAACGATCTTGTTATTCGCGTCGAGTTTAGTCAGCGCAAAGAAGGCGGGGGCCATGATCTGCACGCCCTTTTTGGCAAGCTCGGGAATGCTGGCGGTAGCGTTTGCGTAGCCCTCTGGGGTGTCGAC
Source organism: Laburnicola sp. JP-R-44 (assembly GCA_009805535.1). Taxonomy (NCBI): domain Eukaryota; kingdom Fungi; phylum Ascomycota; class Dothideomycetes; order Pleosporales; family Didymosphaeriaceae; genus Laburnicola; species Laburnicola sp. JP-R-44. Next base: position 1,276,977 of record SELF01000006.1, read on the forward strand.
GCGCTCATCGAGGTAGACGGCTGTCTTGCCAAACTTGGGTTCGTGCTTGATCCAGTAAAATATGTCATCTGGAAGGAAGGATTGGGCGTAGACGCGGCTGGCATCGATCTTGTGCTTCTTGAATGCGTTGATGAGATCCTGGGCGTATTGTTCTTGCGTGTAGCCATCAAAGGGCATGGGGACTTCGGGAGTCTTCAACTCGGGAGTGAACTTTAAACCCCAGCCGTCGACAATCTTGATATAATCCTCGAGCGTCATCACGGTGCCGCAGGTAGAGTATAGATCGGCGCGGAAATAGGGTGTTCCGTCCATGTATTCTTCGACCGTCGCGGCCCTAGGGTTGAAGCCGTCCATCTTTCCACACAGCGACTTGAATTCCTCTAAAGTGATATCAGAGGTGCAGCATTTGGCCTCAGCAGGCTGTCCGTCGGCAGCAGGCTTGAACGGCGTTGTGCACTTGGACGCGAGCGCCGTGTTGTTGAGAATATTGGTCGTCGTGTGGAGATCACATTGTGCATGTCGGCACACGAGCTTCTTGTCCTTGGTGAAGGCGACATCGCACTCAAAAATGCCGGCTCCTTGTCTTCTTGCCGCATGCAAGCCCTGAACCGAGTGTTCGGGGAACTGGAGTGGCTCGCCACGATGCGAAATTACGAAGTCGGACGTCTGGAACGGTCCTTCGGAGCAGCTTTGCAGCTTCTGCTTCAGCGGGCTCTCATTCATGTTGTCGACCAGGTAATAAGGACGATGGCCAACTTGAATGTTGAGCTTTTTTCTGCCGTGGCCGCTACCATAGCCGTTGGAGGGAGCTGCTGCAGCAGAAGCCAGTAGTGCAAGGGCAACAAGAGAGCGCATGGCGACGAACGTGTCCCGGCAGCGCGCACTGCATGGGCTGGAACCATGGCTCTTTTTATCTCATGGCCAGGTCCGAGCTATACGGAGCTCTTCAAAAACACAGGCAGAGCAGGACCAGGCACGCTTGAGAGCTCCTGCACGTGGGATCAAGCCTACCAAGGAACGAGTAAGAAGGCACGCCGCACGGTGCTATGCATGCACGGTTGTGGAGGCTTGTGGAGCGGGCGAGATACAAGACCTACACCAGTCCCGGTTTACGGCTAAGGTGCCGAGAACCTTGGAAGACCAAGCAGCGCGTGGCTACTCGCTGGCTAATGGCGCGTCCAGTATGGTAGTAGTACATGTCAGTGGCGTGCATAGCCATTGACGGCTATCGTGCTGCAGACGGGGATGCTGGTAGCGACCGGATCATGAGAACTCAGAAAGCACCTGCCTTTTCAGGAGGTTGGCTTGTTATTGTATCGGTATGAAGTCGACCATGAACGAGTCGAATCCTCAGGCGGAGAGGGGAACATCAATGTACAACACCTCCACGTTCTTGGCCCAAATGCTTTCGAGAGCTAGTGCTTCTATATCATTAACATCTCGATCCCCATCCCCACTAGCATTTCCACCCAGAGTAACAGTCCCTTCCTAGAACCGGGGTCAGCCGCGCCCAGAGACATGGTATACTGAAGATCTTCGTCGTGTGGAGATTCTAACCAAGGTCGACTCCGCACCATACACAGAGAGGAGTAAAACAGGAGGCACTAAAACCCAGTACCTAGCACACAGTGAGAGACATGGTATACAGCCGCGCCTTGTGAAGAGTCATACCAGGAAACATCCGTCAGGGTACTCTTCCTCCTATCAGCGCAGCACCTAGACTTTACGACTAGCGCCCTGGCCAAAACGAGGTCCCTACACCGAGCGAGCTTACGAGATGGCATCGTGGAACTCATCTTCCTGATGCGTCTGGCTATCGAATCTCCGCAACGCACGACCTTCACCCGGCTCGCCTTGTACCGAGTTCAATAGCTTGCTCGGTGGCATCGACTGTGAATACTCGTCCTGCGGCTTCGGAGTGCTGCTCTCCGATTCCAGCTTTGGCTTGGACGATTGCAAGTTTGGGGCAATCGAGGGACTGTCTTGCTGGGGCCTTGGCCTTGGGGCATTTGCTGCAACTGCGTCTTTTTGGGGGGTCGGATTTGGGGCGTTGCCGGCAACCCCATCATTCTGGGGCTCCGGATCGCTAAGGTCGATAAGGTCGCCAAAATGTTGCTGACTTGGCTGGGCAACTTTGGGCTCCGACTTCATCGCTTCGGTATTTTTGACAGTGTGGTGCGCTGCATGATCGATACTGGTGGTTCGAGCCAGTTGAGGAATACTGAATTTGCGTTGCGGCGCCTGGCCGGGTAGAATAGCAGCGATCTGGAGAATTTGCTTCACTTGCTCTTCGGGTGTTTTGCCGTCGCTGGTACAAAGTCAGCAGGGAGCATCCGTAAGGGTTGAAGTACTGACACTCTAGCATTGATGATCCAGTCAAGATCTTCTTCGCCTTCTTCACTTCCGCCAGGGCCTCCCTGAACCCGTCGGAAAAGCTGCGGGTGCCAGTCGACTCCCTCATTGTTTCGTTTTGCTGCCTCTTCTCTTTGCATGTCTTCGATACGTGCCTTCTCGGTTGTAGCTGTATCCTGATCCTTTCGTTTTACGGCTTCCGTCACTAGGTTCCAGAGCTTTTGCGACTCTCGCTCATTTTGCTCTTCCAGTGGTCGGGCTTTTGGCGGGGTGGACTTTGCATGCGATGCGTCGAACAGGAGCTCCTTCTTACCCGTCTGCAGGGGCGTTAGCATCTGCCAATTGCTGCCAGCTAACTCGCAGCTCTCGATTCTTCGAGAAATAGCAACGTACTGTCAGGTCCTTTAACCACATCTCCTCATTCCACAACCCCGAAAGCTCAAATAGCTGCTTGTCGTTCTTGTCTTTGATATAGCCACCTATTGCGTTGTACGTGCCACCAAAGTATCCCTTCGTCTTGAATTCGATATCCGCTGTCAAGCCCGTTTCAGGACACCGGATGTAGCTGTGGTCGCCGAGCTCGTACTTCATCTTGCCAAATAGAATGCCGCGTGCATACATGTTGGGTTGCGTAACGAAGCTGCCAAAGCGTCAGTGCATATTCGAACAAGATCCACTCTCACACTTGCAATCGCTCTCCCGTGTTTAGAAAACGCATCACTGCTATCCCCTCCATCATGCTCGCGGCGGAGTTGCCGAGAAATTTACTCCTTGGCTTCAGCGTACCATCTATCCGTATATGATGTTCCGGCGCCATGAAGAAGTAGCTCGACCTGGGTGGATGATGCGATGTCTGTTCTGAGATGTAGTATCCTCGTGTCCCACCAGGGTAGTCCCAATAACCGGTGAAGACCTCCCCCAGGATCGGGTTCAGCGGCTTCTTAACGCCTCTGTCTTGACATCAGTTGGCGCTTGTGGATGGACATGGAATGCATACGGAGGCTTGATGTGCCAGCCACTCAGGTAAAACTTCGTTACGGCTACAAATCGCTGGACGGGGTCTTCGATTTTCGTCATGGGTAAGAGTGTCTCGGGATGGGCCATGAAACTATCGCCGAATGTCAGCACCCGGCGTTACATGGCACCATCAGACCCTCAAACGCACTTTGTTATCCTTTCCAGCATCGATCGTGGTTCCAAAATGAAGGTTGGCAATGTCACTCGACTGAGGTCTGCACCAGGCCGTAGCTGTGAAATAATGTGCGTGAGCACTGCAAGACGGGGCCGTTAGCCGGTTGCTTCCAAAGAAGCCAGCAGCGAGGGAAGGCTGTTTGGAGGCATACTGTTGCCCTGGTCCGCGTCCATGACCGACTCGTCCTCCTTGGTAACCTCGTCACCTCTGGTCTCGTCTGTCGGCGATCGGCTGCCTGCAATGCAACATCAGCTTCTACGCCGTATCGCCTTCACCGAAGCAGTGGGGAAACAGACCTTGAAGCGAATACCGCCTGTGCCCATGGCCCAGCACCATGACGGGTATCTATGCTGCGCAAAATTGCCGTGCAAGAAGAGGTATACGGTTCGCCAACGTGCGCACAGGTGTCCGAGGTTCCGGCGCAGGCAGCTCGCTAGGTGACTGGGTCGGTTGTGAAGTTGTGGCAGCTGCACAGTCAACCGTGTGTGTAGGAGGCTCGAGCGATGACGGAACGCGTGGCGGGGGAGGAAACCGACGATTCGGGCCTCGTCGCGGTAGTGCCTGGATGCCCCGCTGCTGCGATATATATGTCTATATATGTCTACGGCCACGAGGTTCCGACCTCTGCCACGCGCAGGTTCGTTTTTAATTTGCTCCGGGGCTGTGAATGCATCCACTCACGTCTCTGCGCTGCCAGCACTGACAACAGAGCGCAGCTGACCCCAACGCGGCAGCCCTCGGAATCGCAAATCTAGAGACTAGCTCGAACGGAGAGAAAATGCTCAGACAACGCACCCGTGGACGGCCGAGGTACACATGAGTGATCTATCTCATTAAAGCTACCTACATAGGCGAACTCGGATCGTCAGGGACGAGGCGCGAGCCTGTGGAGGAAATGTAGCCTTCGTCTTCGCCGGGTATCTTACCAAACAGGTCCGATAAATCCACCAACAAACCCTCCTGTCTGTGAAATCGTGCCTTTGGTAAAAGAACAGGCAAGCCCGAGCGTGTCTCGCTTGCCATGACCATGCCATGTCTCCTACTTCACCAACTTGAGCGCCTCGTCGTCCATTTTGATGACCAGCACTCCTGCCTCATTGTACTCCTTCAGTATATCATCCATGCTTGATGGGTCGACCGCTCTGGTCGCCTCTCCGATGACGCGCGTCTTGAAGCCTTCCTTGGCCGAGTCCAGCGCGGTGTATCGGACGCAGTAGTCCGCCGCGAGTCCCGCGATAAACACATCTGTGACCTCCGCATCGTGCAGTATCTTCGCAAGCCCGCTTTTGCTCACGCAGGGATTTGTGAAGGGGTCCGCGAACGCTGAGTACATCTCGACTCGCTTGTCCTGCCCTTTCTCTACAATCTTATGCACCTTTTCGCTGTCGAGCTCGGGGAGTAGGTTGGAGCCTTTGGTACCCTGTACGCAGTGGTCCGGCCATAATCGCGTCTCCTGGATTTCGGAGGGGTTGAGGGGGTTCTTGATGGTGATCAACGACTCAAAGGGCCTGTTGTTCGGCGCTTCGTGGTTGGATGCGAAGGAGACGTGGTCCTGCGGATGGAAATCTTTGGTTGCAACCTTGAGCGCGAACGGGAGAGCGAGGAGACTGTTGACTGCTGGGACGATGTCACGTCCTCCAACTACGGCAAGAGAGCCATTCTAGGAGCACACTGTCAGTAGCAGCCTGGGTTAGCGCGCATGCAATCCAACTCACGGGCGGACAAAAGTCCTCCTGCACATCAACAACGACGAGTGCTGGCTTGAATGGCATGGCTGCAAGTTGCAGTGTGCTTAGCCCAGGGGGTTTGTGGACGGTGAGTTGCAGCAAGCTGGGTGATGCAAATGCAATGTCTGGACACTCAGGTTCGGTCTGTCGATATGCTGCGATGCACAGAGTGCAGACCGCGATCTATATAGGCGGCAGCTTCACAGCAGCCTGCGTGTTTGTGCGGCACTGCACAGCTGGCATAGAATAGAATTCACACGGCGCGGACGGCCTATCTACTAGACGCAGCCCCAGCACAAGCCCAAGGTCGATCGATGGGTGACTCAGCATAGCTCTTCGCCGAGCGACGGCACGATGCGTTCGCTCCGACCTGCAACTTCACACCACCGCACCCCTCTCCACTCCCCCAATTGCGCCCGCCATGTTCGTCCAGCGCTCTGCATTCGCCGTCGCACGGCGAGCCGCCCCTCGTGCCCTTGCCCGCCGCACTTTCACCACCTCTTTTGTCCGTCGTAAGTTGCGCAAGGAGCTATCGTACGATGCACCTCTGACATCAATTGTAGGCGATGTGAACGAAAAGGCCACCGCGGACAAGGAGGCTGGACACTCTGCCAGTGCCCCCAGCGTTGTCGAGGGCTTCAAGAAGATTGACGGTATGTGCTGCCCGCCGTCCCGATATCCGCGCTACCGAGCTGCGACCGGCTTCGCAAACAACGTGGAGGACCACATCCGTTGACACTATACAGAGATCAAGACCGAAGCCGATCTTCTCCCACCCGGTGCCAAGCCCGGTACCGTCCCTACCGATCTCGAGCAAGCCACCGGTCTGGAGCGTCTTGAAATTTTGGGAAAGATGCAGGGCATCGACATCTTCGACATGAGACCATTGGATGCTAGCCGTGTCGGTATGCCATGACTGGTCCTCTGGGGACAACGTGAAGATACCTTGGGCATGGCTGATCGATCGCAGGCACCATGGAGGATCCCATCGTTGTCAACTCGGCTGGTAACGAGCAGTACGTCGGCTGCACTGGCTGCCCCGCTGACTCGCACAACGTCCTCTGGATCACCGTACGAACGCTATCGCTATAGGATATTTATTGTATGCTAAGATATCGTAGTTGACCCGCGAAGAGCCCGTAGCCCGCTGCAGTGAGTGCGGCTCGGCATACAAGATGCACTACGTCGGCCCGGCAGACGACCCGCACTCTCACGACCACGGTCACGACCACCACGGTACGTTTCAATGTACCCGATGATGAACTGGTTTCTGACCATTAGAACAGAGAACCCATACCCCAGGCCGAAGGACATGTCCGATTTCATCAAGCCCGAATATCTGCACTTATAAGCTCGCTCAGCTATCACGGAATCGCCGGTGTATCTATACAGCCATGCAGGCATTTTCCGTTACCTCCTCTGCAACCTTGTAGCATAGTCGAAATCGAGGCTTCCTTTTGTTCTGTCTAACAGGTCCTCTACCTAGGTACCTCCAGGGCGGTGATCGGGACACGTGATGCCAGGTCGCCTAGGTTCATTGTTCTTTTCGGATGCGTTTTGCTCTGTGTCTATGTCTTGATGCAATTCTTGGGTTCGTGGATTGGGTGGGCACCTGCATAGCAAGAGTGTTCTTCATGAACCCTTCAGCGACATGGTCCCCAGAATCACGCTTTCTAGCTGGTGCATCTCATCCTTCGCTTCCCCATTCACAGCGGACCCCTTCTTGCCCTTTCCGGCATCATTGAGCTTGTAGACGTTTCGTATCTTCGATACATCGGCCCATGTTCCCAACTCTCCCCCCTCATGACCTAGCTCTACCGATTCGCCCTGTACCACGTCGCCCAAGTGCTTGCTCACGCTCTCGTTGGTAGTCTCGGGCGACAAGGAAAACTTGACGGCGATGACGTGGGTCGAATCATCGGTGATGCCAAACTTGCGATAGGATTCCCCGATGTTGTTGTTGGGGTGCAGGCGGAAAACCAGCTCAGAGTGCGGGGTGCGCGTCTTTGATCGGGAGGTCAGGTGGGCGTGCAGAGAGAGCACGGTGGCTAGCAGCAGTTGCTGTGCGCTGAGGATCATGGTGGCGTCCAGGAAGGCATAGTCGAAGTCTGGGTTTGCTTCGAGGAGTTGGCTGCGTAGGAAGGCGGCGTTTGCCACGTCTTTGAAGAGAGCCACGTGGACAGGATGGTCCGCGTAGTGGGGGAGGTGGAAGGTGTGGACGGCGGCCATGTTTTTTTTTGCTCTCGTTTCAAGGTTTCAAGTGACGGTAGTGGTTGCTCCCAAGTTGCACGAGCTGTCTTCCACAGCGCCGATTTAGGCGTACCTTCAAGGTCGTGATATGCCACTGATAGCCCAAACGCGATGCGTCTTGGCGGGGCCCGGTCCCCAGCAGTTCGCGGCAAGGTGAGACGTGGGAGAGGTGCAAACGGCGACGGCGGACCTCTCAGACGGCTCAATGGGGATGGTGGGGTTTGAATACGGGCGCGTCCGAAAAGGCAGTTTGGTAGTGAGAGGGCCCGCACAATAATAGGCACACACACACCCCCAACCAGGCCGCATCATCGATGGCCGACCGCCCAACCCTGTGACCTTCGCTGCACTGCTGGCCGGAGTCCGGAGTCCCATGCCCTCTCCCGTGCCACCACTCACCACGGAGACGCGCCTCCAGCAGGGCTCCAGCGACCGGAGCTGACATAGCGCGCGGGTGTCTGCAGGCACCGCGGCTTGTTCCGTCGACGCGGCGATTGCCTTCGCACCAGACTGCAGAATGGCCTCTACCAACAAGAGGCCCTCCGACGTCGACCTCTCTGCCAGCCCTCAGGCCCCAAAACTGCCCCGGGCCGAGCGCGATGTCGCCGCCAGCCCTCTGGTCCAGCAGCGGCCGTCGCCCACCAGCACCAGCGATTTCTCGTCGTCCGTCAAGAAGAAGCTCGCGGGCTCCTCGCGCACCGGCCAGGCGTGCGACCGGTGCAAGGTACGTCGCGCAGGCGCCCCGTGTGCTGCTTCTGACTCACATCTGCCAGGTCCGCAAGATTCGATGCGATGCCAAAGGCACGTTCGCAACCGTACCCCTCGGCTGACCCGACATTTGCTGACCCCGACTTTAGCTGATGGCTGCTCGCCCTGCAGGCACAACCGCATGCCATGCAGAACCACCGACCGCATCACGGGGAAAGCGACGACGCGCGGCCAAGTCGAGGCCATGGAGGCTGAGAACAGCTGGCTGCGCGCCCATGTGGCAGAGCTCCAGGCGCAATTGAAAGAGGTGGGCATCGAGCCGCGCCCGGCCCCCTACCATCCCACCTTTACAGCGTGCAGCGCGCCGTGGACACCGTCGAGCACCACGACCGCCAGCGAGTGGGGAGACTCCACAAACAGGCGGACCAGCACGTCGCCATTGGCCGGCTACACCCCCGCAAGTGTCCGGGAGAATACCAGGCCGCTGCCGCAATACAAGCACCACTCCTTTGGCGACAACTACCTAGGCGTATCGTCCGCCGACTCGGTGCTCAGCAACATCAGCGGGACGTCGCTATCTGTGTTTGGCCACGAGATCGACATTACCGACTATGTCGATGACAAGGACTATGACAATTCGTACATGTCGTATACCCACGTTATGCGCGTGGCCCTCAATCACGACCAGATAGAGCCTGTCCCGCTGCCGCCGTACCAGACCTTGAAGGAATACTGCTCCTGGTTTCTCCGCTCACTGCACCCCTTCATCATGCTTCTCGACAAACCTACCCTGATGAACTTGATTTGGCGCATTGGACACGAGCCCGGTTTTAAGCCCTCTCCGTCTGAGACCGTCTGTGTGCACATGGTAATCGCATCATTGAACTACCAAATATCCGTCCGAAATCGCCAAGCTTCACTGATGGAGGACTCACACCGACACTACCGGTATGCATTGAGCTTCTTCAAGGATTTGTGGTTATCGCACACCTGGCGAGATGTGCAAGCCTTGACGCTAATTGTGCACCACCTGCGCAATTTCCCCAAGCCTGGCGCTGCCTGGATCATGGCTTGCACCACTTTTCAGCTGGCCATGGAGCTCGGATACCATCGCTCATCAAAGGCGTGGGCCAAGGGAGCCAACATGGATAAGCTTGAAGTGGAGATGAGAAAGCGGACCTTCTGGGCCCTCCATTGTCAGGCGGTAAACCTCAGCGGAAAACTGGGCCGGCCAATGCCGATCAGAATAGAGGACATCGATGTCGAATTTCCCGAGCCTATGAGTGACTGTCTGCCTGGTGAGGATATCGGCTTAGACACTTTCCACAAATGTTCCTTCCAGGTTGGTATTCAGGTTGCCAAATTCACGGTGCCTTTGTCGAGACTGTACCAGACATTATATTCAATCAATCCGTCCCCGCGTACCTACGAGGACAACTTGAAACGTCTGGAAGCTGAAATAGGGCAATGGAAGGAAGAATTACCACCGGAGCTGAAGGACCCAGCCGTTGCCTCCAAGGACGACTATATCTTTTCTCTGTACCTCGAATACTGGTACCAGGAATACCATCTACACATGTACCACCCTGCCATGTGTAGGTCGGAAGATCCTAAATGCATAACCTCTAGTCTAGACAAATGTCTCGTGGCTGCAAAGAAGTTATTGTATGCATGCACGGAGATGAAAAAGCTCCGCAGCTTGGACAACACATGGATCAACATCGTCACCTATGTGGGTGCAATCTTCACCACACTATTTGGCCACTACCAGCGCAGGGACAAGTTAACTTCAGCCGACATGGACCAGCTTAAAAGTGATATGAATGAATGGGTTGGACTGATTAGCGAATCTGGCCAGTTACTAGGTAAAGTCTTTCTCTGCCTCGAGGTTGCACAGCTAACTCTGACAGGTTTTGGTGATAAACTGAAAGATGAGATAGCTCAGATCATTGAACAGTCAATGGGAAACATCATTGAGAGCATATACAAGAGAACGGCAAGCCAGTCTCTCGCCCAGGTCGCATTGCAAGTTCCGTCGGAGCAGCCTTCAGTACCTACAACCTACACGAACGGTAATCATCAACCATCCTATCCAAATGCAGCCAGCAACACGACTGAACCAGCAACGGTGGCCGCCTCCGCTCAGACTTACGCTACTGCTTCCGTTGGCGCTGCTTATGCTTTCGGCCACGGGACAGCGGCTTCTGCGCCGCAGCGAACGGCTTCCAGCTCCGGTCAACAGTCATATAGTCCCGACCACGATGCCGCAATGGCGCCTTCACACGCTGCAGCTCTGCAGGCAGTAGCTTCTAATTCAACAGTCCAACCTGCCGAGGATCCGTACGCGTACAACAACACACAAGCGGCTGCGAACGGCCACCACGCACCTTATGCGAGCGATATCCCCTCGGCCGACTGGCACCAATGGACAAGAAGGACGATTATGTATAGGCAGCAGCCGGGACCCCAAAGTCAATATTTAAACGGCGCAACAACGCTCCGAATGATGGGTGGCCGAGAAGGTGATTTTCAAGATCCAAATCAAGGTGGCCAGATCGCCGGCGACGCGTCGGTCATGCAGATCCTCGCATCGAACAACTGGCCTAGCATGCAATTCGCTCCTCACCACAACGGTAACGGATACGCAGGCCAGCAGTAGCCAGCGTCGGATGCTGTGGCTTGGTTTTCAAGACTACTTTTTGGGCTGTTGTGGATTATTCGGACAAAGGAGTCAGATTTGCACGGGGTTTCCTGGGTCTTAGGAGTATAGTGCGGCTCGAATTCGCAGAGGCTCTATAGGACTCGGTTGTATTATATACAGTTTTGAGTGTACATAACGTATGGCTTTTTAACTCTAGGATTAGTTCGGCATGGCTTGGGGGATGATAGGGCTCTGGAAACGGATGTGGATGAGGACTGAGAGACAAGTGTCCTCATACATTTACATGTTGGCTAGATGTGCAATGAGTATTAGCAACAAAACGTGTCAAGTGTCTAGATATGCATGGCGAAATTGCGATGCAATAAACTAGAGGATGAAGGACCCGACCTGCTGCTGTGTACGTGCAACTCACAGAGTGGACAAGTAAAAGTCGCCATTTTGGATCGTCACGACACACTCACTGCCGCAGTTTCCCAACTTTCCCTTGGTTCATCCAGAACGCTGCATGGCAATCTATTATCTACCAGCGAACGGGACCGCGGCTGATCCTAGAGCGGCATGATATATTCAATATTGCGGGCTGTGGGGCGACGCGATCTAGGCTAAATTTGGAAGGCGGCCAGGAACTTGGCAGGTACACCCCGCTCAGGGCCTAGGGTTGAAAATATACGGTATATTTTGACGATCTTGTATATATACCGTATATACGGGATATGGTATATACATATATGTATGCGACCCACTTAACTAGGACAAATTAGGCATCTACAAAGCACAGACACTCTATATATAAGCCGTGCGCAGGCTTACTTAGCCGTATGTGTATGCATTCTCGTATATATACCGTATATATACATGTATATACATACTGTATGCGAAAATTCGCAACCCTATCAGGGCCTCCTGAATGGCAGGCGCGCTGATAAGCTCTCAACCATGTTATGGTGCCATTGGATCGACCTTCCGAGTAAAGCTTCGCCTTCATACACCCACACGGCTGACCGTGTCGAAGCGGATGGGATCGCCGGTTTCATGCGAAGCGATGAGCCTGACGGGTGCCGGGAAACGACGAGAATTCGGAAGCAGTGACAAGCATTCGATAGAGCCACCTCGATGACAGGGTAATAATTTGGATGCCCGGTACGGCGGTACCCATCCCGGCCACATTCTACCTTCCTCTCCCGTCTGCTGTAAGTAACCGCCTCTACTAACGAGATGAAGGACAGCCGCTGTCACTCGATTGGCCTGTCGCAGTCTCGTGCCCTGGCAGGCAACAAGGGTTCGCCGTGATATGGTTAGCGAGGCCATGGTCCATATCTACAGCTATATAGGGGCTTCTGCCCCATATGTGCTGCTTACGGCTTTTGTGTCCTGCTTGATTCCCGGGAGGTCTTGGAGAGGAGTGCTGCTGTGGTTGAGCTCTTTTGGTCTTGTGCCAGCTTCCGATTTGCCAATTCATATTCCCTGAACGGTCTTCAGGATGCGGTCCTCGATATCTTTGAAGGCTCTGTCCCTCGTCCTTTTGCAAGGCGCGTCCGCTTTGGACCTTGCGCGCATGCGACAATTCGGCGAGATGGCGGAATTGGGTCTATACCCCGACGGAACGCCTATGCACTCGCTTGAGACTATGCAGTCGTTGGCCGCCGGTCCTGATCCTCCCTCTGGCGAGGTAATTGTGCCTGAGTACATCGAGCTGCCATTGAACCACTTCGGGAAGAAGGGGAGCCACGCACAAGACGGCACCTTCTACAATCGCTTCTGGGTCAGCACGGACGTATACAAGCCTGGTGCGCCGGTCTTCTTGTATGATGTGGGAGAGGCAAATGGGCAGAATTATGTGGCAAGTCGGTTGGGTAGGGGTCGCGCAACTACAAACATGTTTAGAGCAATGGTAGATAAGTACCAGGGGGTTGGCATTGTGTGGGAGCATCGCTACTGTGAGTCATCTCGACAATCGATGTAACTGTTCAACACTAACATGAAACTGAAGATGGAAACTCGACGCCTGGCAACGTACCTATCAGCGTAGACACTGCGCCCGAAGTCTTCAGGTGGCTCAATACCGAGCAATCTCTTGCTGATCTTGACGCCTTCGCGAGGCAATTCAGCAGGCCGAATATCAACTACACTCTTACTCCTGACAAAACCCCTTGGGTAATGGTCGGAGGATCCTACCCGGCTATGCGCGCTGCCTTCATGCGTGATAAGTACCCAGACACCATTTATGCCAGCTTCGCCTCCTCCGCGCCCACCGAGGCTCGCGTAGACATGTCCGTGTACTTCGATCCAGTGGCACGCGGCATGCAACGCTACGGTGCCGGTAACTGCTCAAAGGACATTCACGCCGCCATACTGTATATCGACAAGCAACTGGACAAATCTTCTACCGCCGGTGCGCTCAAGCAGCAATTCCTCGGCGCCGGAGCCGAAAAGAACAGTCACGCGACTTTCGCCGATGCACTCTCCTCGATTTTCTGGTATTGGCAATCTTACGGTATGGACGGATCGCCGTGGAGTCTCGGTGACTTTTGCAATTGGATCGAAACAGACCCAGCGACAAACAAGACAGCCAACAAAGACGGCTGGGCGAAGTCCAAGGGCGCTAAGTTTACGGTGGATAGATGGAGCACCTGGGCACCGTTCAAAGGCGTCGTGAACGATTTCTTCATGACGACATGTTCAGGGGACAAGAACGTGACGAGCAATTGTAATTTGAACTTGCCGTTCACGGATCCAGCAAGTGTGTCATGGACGTGGCAGTACTGCACGCAGTGGGGTAAGTCTATTCCGTCTCACCAACCTCAGACTGTGATAGAGAGCGAGCACTAACGATGAGCAGGATTTTTCCAATCCGCAAATCTAGGCCCTAACCAACTCGTCTCCAAGTACAACTCCCTCAAGCACCAACGCGACATCTGCCACCGGCAATTCCCCACCGCGCCACGCTCTTTGCTCCCCAAATGGCCACGCGTCCACAGAACAAACGCCCTCTTCGGCGGCTGGGACATCCGCCCCTCTCAGACGTACTGGTCTGGCGGCGAATTTGATCCCTGGCGCACGCTATCCCCGCTCTCTGGCGAAAAGTGGGCTCCGCATCCGCATGCATTCACGAATCCCCCGGCGTGTGCGCAGGAGCAAGACGAGGATGAGATTTTTGGATACGTATTGGCGAATGCGCAGCATTGCTATGATTTTAGGACGACGGTGCCGTTGGGCGAGACGAGTAGGGGGTTCTTTTATAGAGCATTGGATCGGTGGTTGAAGTGCTATAGGCCGAAGAAAGGAGGAAGCGCTTGAGGTAGTGCATCAATCGGGGGACGTGTAGAGCGTGTAATCATGTGAAATGATCATTTGAACATGGTTCGAAACGATGGCCTCGTTTAATCCGTTACGGGAATGTGTTTCATTAACGCTGTATATTTGCAGAATATGGGTTGAGATGCGCCTTCCCGAACAAAATCGGCGTTGGTGTCACGTATACGTATCTACGGAAAGCGCTGTCCTCGTCGATTTTCTCGTTGCTTCTCCCCATCTTGTCTGCTCTGCACCCACTTCGAACCCGATTTCGCATACAAATGCCAGCCTTCTGTCGTGCGCGAAGCCACGTTCTAACTCCGAGCATACTCTCTGCACGCTTGCTGTGCTCGAACCGCGCGTCTGCGGCCCACCATGTTACAACTGTCAACAGAACTTCAGCTGTTGATCCTTGATAATGCTAGTACCCACCTAGTCTGACTACAAAGATATCGCCTACTAATATCGTGGCAGATCAAACTTCCATCTCACCTCAAAGCGCTATGCCTGACAAGCAAATATCTCCGTGCCCTGGCAACACCCCGCCTCTACCGGGACGTCACCATCAATTTTCATATCGAGAGCAACATGACGACTTTTCTCCGTGCTATGGCCGCTGGAGGCGGACTTCATTTAAAGCACACGAAGCGTCTTACTTTTCTGGACACCGATTTGCCTTGTGAGCCGATTTCTCTCCAGGAAAGCGAGCTAGAACGTGGCCCACTTCTACAGCGACGGTATAGCCTAGAAAGAGATGCCGATCGTAAGATTATGGAATTGCTGTCGGGTTTATTACCAGTGAACTGCTTGGAGAGTTTCCAGTAAGTCTTCCCAACATGCCTCTTACTTTTTGCATACACTTTCGGGCCATGAGTAGGCCTTAATTGAGGTACTGCGTCATGGCTCCGTTGCATATTGAATATTTTCATTTGTTCTCTTGGGGTTATTCATGACATGGTCACGTCAGGTCGGGCATTGAAGATCTTCGCCGTGTGGAGATTCTAGCCTAGTTCGAGTCCGCACCATACACAGAGAAGGGTAAAACAGGAGGCACTAAAACCCAGTACCTAACACACAGCGCTCCGGTCGGGCATTATATGTGTCTGTTCTTCAAAAGCAGCTTACCCGTAAACGTTAGAATATCTCAAGGTACTGACAGTTTCCAGGTGCTTATCTTTCGATCCCCCTAATCCGTTGATCACGACGATTCTTCACAACCAAGTCGACTCACTGAAACACATACACATGTCCCTTGGGAATCCAGGGGACTTCGTGGACGACTTCGAAAATCTACGCACACTGGATATTCTTTTCTCGGAAGAAGCTTTTGACAGAAGCGTAGAAGAATTGGTTGGTTTCTTTGACATGGTATTTCGGAAACCGAAACTAGAGCGTGTGTTTCTAGCAAATCTTGTCGTTGGCGACATTCTTGAAGCCCGACAACTATCGCTTGGCCTGCGTGAGGCATTGGCCGATGGCTCCCAGCTTAGCGCTCTGAAAGCGCTAACGCTGGGTAGTTTTCAGCTTAGAATGCTCGCGGTCCCCCTCACGCAGAGTATCAACTTTGAGCTGCTCACCCGATTGACGCTTTGGGAATGTCAAGATTGGGAAGTCCTCCTTAATCGCCTTGTGCAACGGGGCCCGGAGAATACGGCGCTTGTCAAGCTGAAGCACTTTGCTCTCGGTTTCACATGGCATTCGGATGAAGGAAACATGCTCATGTCTCTTGCCTCATTCCTCGGTCTCTGCACAGCACTGGAGAGCTTGTGTGTCACATGGGACTCAGTCAGCCCTTGGTCCGCTATTAGGAGTGTATTGCCAAAGATTGGCCACACAATACGCCTTCTTTCTCTCCACTGTCTAGACTTGGAGAACGATGAGGTTGAAGGACCGGGAACGACAGAGCCGGAGGACTTGGGTCTCATTTGCAAGAGCTGCCCGCGTCTGGAACAACTCGGATTCCAGTTACGCTGCGTCGACGACTTCACATTGGCACCCCGCGAATCAAATGACATGGTCATGATAAAACACTATCTGGTAACGTAGAAAATCTGTTCTTTGCAAAGGCATCTGTCTGACAGCCCTACAGGAGTCCACGTCTCAACTGTGCAATCTTCGAACCCTTCACCTCCGTCAGAAATTCCAGAAATTCCACATGCCAATGCTGTTCCCCGGAAGCGTCTATAACGCCTACGAGAACACCTCCAAACTGCAACGAATCGCAAATGACCTATTCCGCGCCCTCTCTGGAACTTCACTCGAAGCCCTCGCCATTGGACAAGCAATGACAGACTCTCAAAATCCCGAATATACAAATGATACACGTACCCCTCAACACTGTTATGTTCGGGGCAAACAGATCGATGCACTGGGCTACACGAGGAACGTTGCAGTTCCTGTACGCTCCTATATGCTGCGGCGGGAGAAGGGCTACACCGAGATCATGGATTGGCATACCAATTATTTGGTTGGGGGCATTTGGTGGATGGACCGTTTGCCTGGTCGATTCCATGGTGTCTGATTTTTTTCTCTTTCATCGTTGCTGTCGGTTTACCACAGGGAGGAAAAGTCGCGACATTTTTAGGATACGTAGGATGTTTATCATCATGTCATGAATTACGCGTAATTATCCATTGAACGTATTTCTCCACCGTGCCATCAACGCCATTATAGAAGTCTTTAACCCGCATAGACGCATACCATCTTCCGCACGTCGCCCCAGAACTGGACATGACCCAATACCTCAAGTTCTAAACAAAGAAAGCATCACGCACATCACCAAGTCCCATACACTGATACACTCATATACATCCATAGTATACCATTACGTCGTAATCTGCGTAGATGCTTCTCCACCAATGTGCTTCAATCCACCCTAACCTACATCCCGCCTCCCCCTCCCTATCAACCATTTCAAAATCATCAATCAGAAGAGAAAGTAAAAGAGGAGAGTCATCAAGAATGACATAAAATCCCACACACACACACACCAACACCCCCAAAAATCCAAAAACCGACCAACCAACCAACCAACCACCCAAGCTATGCAAAGAACAAAGGTATTCGACCCATCCATCCAGCTCACACTCCGAGATCCTCTTCAACAATCCATCCCGGTCCCGACCAGTCCGCGCCATCCCAATTCTTCATTCCCCACCAGTCCCAACACCAGAAATTCAAAAAAAAAAAGTCTCAATCGCGCCTCTTACTGGTCGCGATAAAACTTCTTGAAAATCAAATGCAAAAACAAATTAACATTAACCCTCGCGACACCCTCCCCACCGGACCCTTCACGTGCCTTCCTTCCATGCACCGCAGCCTCGCCGCAGAACAGATTCATGAATTGATGATTGTCGAACTGTGCCTGCAACAGTCCGTCGAGCGGCACCTCAGCGAACGCTCCAGGAATCATCATGCTCCCCTGGCTACCCTGTATTTCGAAGATACCAACAGAGTTGGAGGAGAGGGTGAGGTCAAGGCGATCCCATTGACGCTCGGGGTATCCGTTCCAAGAGACGAGAATGCCCTTCTCAGCGAGGTTGCGGGCAGAGTATTTGAAGGAACCGAAGCGGTATTCGCGACCGGAGCGTTGGAGTTCGCGCATGTGATTGTATTGGCGAGTGAAGGGAAGGAGGAATTTCTTCTTGCCTCGCTTGTTCTGGAGGGTTATCATTGCTTGCTCCACGTAGTCGTTATAGGACTTCAATTGGCTGTCGAGGAAGTGTGCCTTATCGTCCAGGGCGGACAGCGTTGCGCGCACGCCTTCGAGCTCCTTGGTGCGCTGGATACGTCTGCGGTGCTTGGTGCGGATGTCGACAGCAATAGCATTGAGAAGGTCCTGGTAGTGGTTGTGCGGGGATATGCGGCCAGCGCGTTGAAGTTGAAGGATATTCTCTAGGGCGTGGCGTTTCAAGCTTGGGTAGTCTAGATCGAGCACTGAGGTGGAGGTCATGTCTGTGGTGTAGGTGGAGGCGGCGGAAGAACGAAGTTTGCGATTTCGGTCTTTCATCTGAGCTGCGATCTCGTCGCGCACGAGAGCCTCCCACCGGTCTTCATCTTCGGGTGTGACGGGTTTGCACATGATCTCGGTAAGGTTGGCGCCCTGCTGAATGCGAATAATATACAGGATATAACGCTTGGTTTCCATGAACAGGGCCTTGATGTCAGCTTCGGGATCTACAAGAATTAGTATTGGAAAATCTTTGTCGATTATGATCGACTTACCTTCTTGTTCGTGAAATTTGGGATTGAGGGTCAACGTGATCTCAGTCGAACTGACGTGCAGAAGCTCGTTCTCGTTGTTTTTGGCGCTACCGAGCTCTCGGATCACTTCGCGAAGAGGGTCATCCTGGCTAGGACAGAGGGTGGGTAAATCATCGACAACTAGGTTGTGAATAGCGAAGATATCAGCGAGCTTGATGTATAGCGTTGGCTTCACACGAGCAAACAGGTCATTGAACTCGTCAATCTCGAATTGTGCTTCGGCGTCGCGGACGTTTATCACTAGTAGGTCGTTAGCTAGATGCCAATTACGAAATTCGATTACACTTACAGTTCGACCACACCTCCTGCAACCGGTCAATAGCTTCTGTGACGTAGCTATTTAGGGGCTGCAGGTAGACGTTGTCTCCACCGAAGAGTCGTCCAACTGCCACTTGCCCGAGGACTTTGGCCACCTCGCCGAGATTTCGGTTCATTAGAGGAGACAAGCCTCGGTCGACCACGCCCCAGTGTTGTGGTTGTAGTAGTGCTGGCTGCATGTACGACTTCCACACCCAGTGTCCAGCAATCTGAAGCAGCTGTTCCTGCGCTTCGTAAGGGAACTTTTGCTGGAGTTCCTGGAACATCTGTTGGGCGAGATATCGAACACCAAACGGCATCCTGTGCAGAACCTCTTCGATTATTGAGAAGAATTGATCGGCAATGTCGCGCAGATCTTGAAGGTGATGAATAAAGGTTTCCCTCGTCTCGGGGTCCTTGATCGCTTGGTCCCGTGTCACATTGGGATCGCGACGACTTCGCTGGCCTGTTGAGAGCTCTTCGTTGTTGATGGAAGAGCGGTATATTTGCATAGGGTCGCTCTCCAAATCTAGATGTTCATTGTCGATGATGTTGTCCTTGATTAGTGGACCAAACAAGTCCTTCAAGAATTTGCGATCCCGCGGAGACCGGATGTAGCTACTGAAGAGCTTGGCCCAGAAGAAGTTGCCACGAGTGTACTCCTGAATGGTAACGCAGCCATCGATGTCTTCCTTCAACGACCGGGACATCAACTTCAAAAGATAGTACTCCTCTCTTCGTTTCTGTGCCAGGCCGAAGAGGCTCATAGTAAGCATCTCAATGCGTTTCGTGTCCTTATCGGCGAGACCTTGTTCGCGAAGACGTTTGAAGAGGCGCGCCATATATTGTGGTTGTGTTTGGAGAATGAAGAAGAGTTCCTGGTAGTGCTCGAGCTTCCTGCGGGAGTTTTTGTTGAGTGCTTTGAGATCAAAGGGGTCTTTCGAGGAGATGTCTTTGCTGCTAAGGAGAGTCCCGACGTGGCCGCCGAAGTGCTTCTGGTGCTTCACGACTTCGTCCAGTGTAATTTTGTTCTTCACTAGCAGAGCGATCTTGATGTCAAGCTGGTCGATGTACTGTTCGGCAAGCTCGTTCTGTCGGACGTGTTGTACCACAGTTTTGCGTAGACGCTCAAATTCTGCCAGGGCGTCAGTACAAGTCCGAAAAAACGTTGGAAACGACTTACCAATCTCTTCATCAAAATCGATGTCATTGTCGTTCAAGAGATGTACAAAGTTCTTTACCGTGGACACGGGCGGGTTTTTTCCGCTGGTCAAACTCTTATATGCCTCGCCCTGTTGACGGCCGCGTACGAAGCTTTGGAGCTTGATCACTTTCTCCATATTCTCCTTATAGAACTTCTTCTTTTCTGTGAACCTCTTTCGGATGATCATGCCGCGTGCCAGGGCTTGAAGCTCAACGATGGCGTCTTCGTGTTCTTCCACCTTGGCGAGAACAATGCCAATCTCCATTCGCAGGTTCATCGCGCGCGCAATGGTTTGAAGTTGGATAATCTCCGCCTCTTGATTGTTCAACTCGCAGAGGATCTCGTAGGTGCGTTGTCTCTGAATGAAACCCCGACATGCTGACTGAAGGTCGAGTATAGTAGGGGTCTGTGCCTGTAAAGCTTTGAGATCAGAGAAGTGCCTCTGCCGTGACAAGAAACCACGCATATAAGACTGAAGAGAAGTAATAAGAGGCTCTTGATCCTTGAGCTGCGCGAGAGTGCTGGCAACCTCTGAGCGAAGCTGGCCAGCTCTGGCAACAGCCTGTAGATCAATGATTTGAGGTGCTTCAGCTTGGAGCGCTTCCTGCAATTGCTGGAGGGAGCTTCTCAAGCAGTTGCCTCGAACTGTCGATTGCATGGCGGACCAATTGACGTCGGTGCTTACCAGCTTCTCCTGCACTTCCGCGTTCTGCTTCCTTGCTATCGCACCCCTAGCGGCCGCCTGCAGTAGGGTGATGATTGAGTCCTGTTGGCGAAGATTTTCCTGGTCGACCCGCATAGACTGTCGAATAAGCATGGCTCGGGAACCAGCCTGGATATCGGTCAGTTGGATCTCGTTCTCCTTCAGTTCCGCATAATCCCGGTCGACCTGATGTCGAAGCAATGCACCACGAATCATCGACTGAATGTGTAGAACAGCAGGCTCTGCGTCACGAGTCTGCTCATATCGGTCACAAACTCGCAATCGCTGCAACGCGCCTCGAATAGCAGCCTGAAACTCTCGGATGCCGTTCTCGTGTTGTTGTATTTTTGATTTAGTGTATTGAACCTGGGCCCTGGCTTTACGTCCACGGAACAGTTTCTGGACCGTAAGAACTTGTGCCTGCTTGTCGCGCCAGTATTCTTCTTCGCCTCGTAACCGTGACCGGATGAGATAACCGCGGGCAGCACTTTGCAGGTTCTTCGCAAAGCGTTGCATATCCAATCGGTAGTAAGCAATTTGCCGGGCCCAATCTCCTCGAATGCGGGACTGGAGATCGACGATCAATTCTTCGTTGTCCCAGAAGTGCTGCATCATGCTGCCAAGCCGTATCCGCAACAGTGCACCCCGAATCTGGGCCTGCAGATCTAGAATGATGGCCTCGTTCTCTGAGAGCTCGCGGTCGATGCGATCTTCTTCCGACTCTACCGGCTCGGGTTCGGGCTCGGGCTCGGGCTCAACAGCGAATTTGGCTGACATGCCAGAAAAGTTGGGCATGCTAACCCCAGACTTGTCCAGGCCTTTCTGCATGGCCTCGAGCTCGTGATCTTCGAATTGGAGCTTGCCTACAAGGTTTCCGATGCGGAAGTCGACCATGCCTTTCCGAAACAGGAGCCATGAAAGCGCGTGTATGCAGTAGATGACCTTTGGTATATTCTTCTTCTCATACAAATCGACGAGTTCGAATCGGAATAGGTCTGGTAATTCGACATCTGCCAGGAACTTGAAAAAGTGGGCGTAGTTGTTGGAGTGTCTCCATTGAAGCTTTGGATCCCGGAAAATGCGGAGTGCTCGCCCTTGTATAGACTGGACCACCTCGGCCAGGGTTACGCCGTCTCTTAGCGCTTCCTCCAGCTCCACGATAGGTGGAATGTCCTTGTGAATGATGTCCTCTATCCACTCTTTGGCTTCTCCAATGTGACAGAGATATTCGTATGCCTGCAGGAATTGTCTTTGCTGGTCCATCCAGTTTCTACTCGCCCAGCTTGATGTCGCCTTCTTTCCACGAGCCGAGTCGGTACGCTGCAGCCTTCTCCGGCCGTGCAGCCCCACCACTTCCTGTTCAGGCGATTTGATGGCGAAATCACTCTCCGAAGCAGATTCGGCAAACTTGGACAGCGTACGGAGGTGGCCGGTCGAGGACTTTTGAAAGCGCTGTAGGTCTGGACGGTCGAGATGCGCGTTGTTGATCGGGCGGGACGAGTGGTCGCGGGTCGGGGCACGAATCGAATCGGCACGTGAGATGGCCATGGACAGCGGGCGTGGTTTGGCTGGCGGGGATACGGAGCCATCATAGGGGTTGAAGCGCACAGGGTCGACACTCTGCGACCGTGTATGCGTGTGTGTTGGACTATTTGTCACACGAGCAGGCTTTTCGGGTATAGGCGAGCTCTGCGGAACCTGGGGCGGCGGACTCTGTGGGACCTGGGGAAGCGGCCGCAGAGCCTTTCGCATACTCGCATAGGTAGAGCTTGGGTCGGGTTCTGCCGAGCCAAAGTAGTCTGCCCGTGGTTGTGTCAGTGCCGTAGCCTCGCTCTTGCCACGGCGGTGCCCCAGCGTCACCGGAGGGAGGGCAGCCGACCCGTTGCTGGAGAGGGTGCTCGACCGGCTGGGTGTGCCCCGGTTGGAGTCGGCCGAATATTGCGAGGAGCCATTGGAGGCCGTGGACGTCTGGCGGAGGGGCGAGGGCTGGCCGATGCGGGTGCGCGGGGCGTAGGAGAAGCTCATGGCGAGCGCATATGTCGGTGGCAGATGTCAGAGATGTGTCGGCGAGGCATGCGTGGTACGGCACGGCGGGTCGAGGATGGTGGTCGCAGTCGAGGGAGGCTCGGAGGCCGTTCGCGCGGCCGTGATGATACAGGCCGGGGGGAAGGCGCCTGCCGCAAAACAAGCGCAGCACGCTTGCAAGTAATGCGTCTAAAGGGTCGATGGACCCGGCCGGCAACAGGCACTCGGGCTGCGCAGCCAAAGAAAGGAATGAGGAATGTGAGGATGCAGACGAGCGCGGGTGCTGGGGCGCGGCAGCGTGGAGGCTGGAATTGGGCGGGCCGGCCGTGAAATTCTTGTTTACCGGGCTGGGGTCTGCTGTTGTTGCCCATGGCAACCGTCTCGCAGTACCGCCGCGAGGCCCACGTCACACGCCAGGCGGCGCGAAACAAGCCAGCCGTGGCGAAACAAGAGCCAGCCATTGAGCGCACAAACAATCAGGCCAGCCTGGCCAGGGACACCGCGCTGGCTACTCGACAAGTTTCCTTTCTCCCTAGGTACGCCTGCTGCCAGCTCCTTCCCCCTCCCAGAGGATGGCCCGCCATCCATCCCGGCTGCCCATCATCGAAAGTCGAGAACATTCACGCTCCGCCAGACTCGGACACGACGTTTAAACACGCCAAGATACCGGCACGTGAGCAGCATCCGTGCGCAACCGTCCCCCCACAACAAAAAAAGTTGCAGCCGCTGCCCTCTTTTGCTCTTGGGAAAAGCCCTCGCTTTTGCCCGGCCATAGTTCCACCCCAAACTGCCGTCTTTTTCGTTCAGCCAAAGTCCTCTCTGCACTTCTTTGTTCCTGAGAAGTCTTTTTCCTGCCTAGGATGCCCATCGCGAACGGCGACGCCATGCCCAACCGTGCCGTCGACGCCCTGGATTTCACCAAGGCCGTCGAGATCCTCAAGAACGAGTACCCCGAGCGCGATGGAATCCATGTCAAGACGCTCATTGACTCCAAGCGCAATGGCGGACTAACCTACAACGACTTCCTCATGCTCCCTGGCTACATCGGTATGTCCAGTATCATCATGTCGCAGCAGACGTGCGGCTGACGATACGTCAGGCTTCCCCGCCTCCGATGTCACGCTCGATACGCCTGTCACGAAGAGGATCACCCTCAAAACGCCCTTCGTCTCCTCGCCCATGGATACTGTGACGGAACATAACATGGCTATCCACATTGCACTCCTGGGCGGGTTGGGTATAATCCACCACAACTGCTCTCAGGACGACCAGGCCGAGATGGTGCGCAAGGTCAAGCGATTCGAGAACGGCTTCATCCTCGACCCTGTTGTCATTTCCCCGTCGACCACGGTCGGTGAAGCAAAAGCCTTGAAAGAGCAGTGGGGCTTCGGTGGCTTCCCGGTGACCGGTGAGTTCTTCTACCATTCTTTTCGTGTCTATTGTATGATGATCCACTTTTGTATTATAACTTTCGTTCATCCGCAACGGTTCCGCCGTCATGTGGAGGAGATAAACCTGACTGCACTTTGTCATTGTCCTTGTTCTCCGTTGCGTGTCGCCACCAGCCGCTGACAAAGACCACAGAGAATGGCACCCTTCGATCAAAGCTTGTCGGCATCATCACTCCCCGTGATGTTCAGTTCCACGATAATTTGAAGGACCCGGTCTCAGCTGTCATGTCTACAGACCTGATTACCGCCCACGAAGACATTGACCTACGCCAGGCGAACGATATACTCAGCAAGTCAAAGAAGGGAAAGCTTCCCATTGTGGACGCAAATTTCAACCTGATTGCTCTGCTCTCGCGCTCCGATCTGATGAAGAATTTACATTACCCTCTTGCTTCTAAGCTACCTCACTCGAAGCAGCTCATTGCGGCTGCCGCTATTGGCACCCGACCAGAGGACAAAGTCCGTCTCCAGAAGCTTGTTGAGGCAGGCCTCGATATCATTGTTCTCGACAGCTCCCAGGGCAACAGCATGTATCAGATCGAGATGATCAAGTACATCAAAGAGAAGTACCCTGATATCGATGTGATTGGTGGAAACGTCGTTACACGCGATCAGGCTGCGGCCCTGATCGCCGCTGGGGTTGATGGCCTCCGTATCGGCATGGGCAGCGGAAGCGCTTGCATCACCCAGGAGGTAATGGCTGTGGGACGACCCCAGGCTACCTCAGTCTACAATGTCACCCAGTTTGCGAAACGCTTTGGCGTGCCCTGCATTGCCGATGGCGGCATTCAGAACGTTGGCCACATTGTCAAGGGTCTTGCCCTTGGAGCATCGACGGTCATGATGGGCGGTCTACTCGCTGGTACGACAGAATCGCCAGGTCAGTACTACGTCAGCAATGACGGCCAGCTGGTCAAGGCCTACCGTGGCATGGGCAGCATTGATGCTATGGAGGACAAGAAAGCCGGCGCCGGTAGCAAGGATGCGAAGGCCAGCAACGCTGGAACCGCGCGGTATTTCTCCGAAGGTGATCGTGTTCTCGTCGCACAGGGTGTCTCTGGCTCTGTCCGCGACCGCGGCTCTATCACCAAATTCGTGCCGTATCTCATGGCGGGTGTCCAGCACTCTCTCCAAGATATTGGCGTCACCAGCCTACATGATCTTCAGCAAGGCGTTAGTGAGGGTAGGGTAAGGTTTGAGCTGAGGACTGCAAGCGCCCAGGCCGAGGGCAACGTCCACGGCCTGCACACCTTCGACAAGAAACTCTACTCGTAGGCATTTTCCACCTTGCATGCATTTAGAGAGGCGTTGGGAGGATATCTATCGCTATACGGGTAAATGATTGATGGTTTATGTTCAGGTTAGGCAGAAAAGCAATGATACCACGAAGTTATATTCCTTCACTTACCAACTATGTTCACTCTTTTAAAATACATGTTGTTGCGCGTGTCGTGAGGCTTGACTCTTGCGAAATGCTAAGTCGTTTCGGGATGAAGTCATCCAACCTCGGCACTTGAGAGGTCCAAAGGCTAGACTAGCACCAGCAAGCAGACCGACATCATGGCGCGTCCGCACCGCGCATTGAGTCTTCTTACAGCCCGCCACGCTGGAGAAATTCTCTCCCCGCGCCTCTGCCTGACTGAAGTATTCAGACTCGAAGTTGCGGCTGTACCTTGGAAACGGGTACACACAAGACAGGTTCCAACAGAACTTTTCGGCAGGAAGAGACGGGTTCAAGAGAGAAACATGTCAAGTCCAGCAGACCATAAGCCGCCAAAGAAGGCCCCAAAGAAGGCCCCAAAGACGGCTTCGGTGCCTATCCCTAGCGCTTCGTACGTGTCCTATATTCTGCGACTTGTCTCCAGACCAGGTTGATGAAGCGGTAAAACCAAATTCGAAGATTTTCCTGACGTAGTAGTGTTTTGGTCATTTCACCAACCAATCAGATCCTTCTCCTAAGTCGTGTTCGCACGTAAGTACTCATACATGAAGTACCTATAAGACGTACCGTTGACCTTGTCTCTTCGTCTTCACCAGATCGTCTGCTTTCCCCTCCGCTCATGTATTCCCCGGCGGCGCAGTATCGCCCGAACACGACGGCGAGTTACCCCACGCGGACCACCCATTCAGGCATCTAGACGGGCCTCAGTACCGCATGGCAGCTATACGGGAGACCTTTGAAGAGAGCGGGATACTCCTTGCTCGGAGCCACTCCACAGGCACTCTCGTCACAGGAATAAACGACCAAGAAAGAGAACAAGGCCGAAAAGCGGTGCACAACGGCACAATCAAATTCGAGGATCTATTAACCCAATGGAACTGCTACGCCGACACGCAACACCTCATCAAATTCACCCGATGGATCACCCCGCCCACGGTGCCTAAACGCTTCACAACAATCATGTACCTGTACCTCATCGGCCTCGATGCCGTCTCCGCGACGAAAAGCATAGAAGGCGCACCACCCTCGTCAGGCGTAAGCGAAGAAAACAACGAAATCATTATCCCGAATCCCACCTCCGACGGCGGCATAGAACACACATCCGCGCGCTTCCTCCCGCCCAATAAATGGATCGACCTCGCGCGCCAAAACCGCATCATCCTCTATCCGCCCCAATTCTTCCTCACCTACATCCTCTCCTCCTACCTCTCGCCGACCGTCACGAGCCCCACTTCGCCCATCCCGTCTACCGCCCGGCTCCAACAGGAGCGAGACCGCCTCCTCGAATTCCTCGCTCAACCAGGACGGTACGAGGACGGACCAGGACCTTCATTCGGGGACGCGATCATCAGCCCGGTTGTGCTGGGTAAAGGGGAGTATGGAGAGAAGAAGCAAGATGGGGTTGGGGGCGTGGATAAGGGGACTGCGGTATTGGCGTTGGATAGGCCTGGGCCGGAGGTGGAGAGCGATGAGAAGATGAGGGGGCACAGGGGGCTTTGGGAGTGGGTTGTTACGGCGAGGTTTAGGAGGGAAGGGCCGAGGGATGTGGAGGTTAGGAGGAGGGGGGATGTGCTGGGTCGTGGGGAGGCGGGCGGGAAGTTGTAGTGTCTGTTTTATGCGTCTGCTGATGCGTGAGGTTGAGGGGTCAGATGGAAGACACTTTGGTCACTGTGCTGTGTCCCTTTTGAAGCTTCATCTTGTTGAAAGCTTCGTCTACGTTGTTTCACACGCGCTGTCCCTACTACCTAGCACATTGGAGACCGTAGTAATGATGCTCCTAGACAACCTTAGCAGCATGTTCAAACATTGCACTGACCTTGAAAGCCCAATTATCTACAGAGCCCCCAAGGCTCCACCACCATGCCAACCATTCAAAGAGCTCGTCCATGTCCACAAACCAACTGGTGACTTTCACCTCCCACGACCTATCTCAGCGTCGCAACCGACCGTTATAGTTACACCGCGTACCGAAAGTGCACCAAGTTGCCCCATTGAATACCATCTCAGCGTCTGTCATATAAGGCATATCCATTCCTTTACATATCTACTTTCCGCGTTTAACATCATGCGTATACACGCAAGGTTAAAGTCTCGTATGTTGCGCCCCATCTAGCCCCCACATATACCCAGCACCATCCATGCAAATTCATAAACGAAGAAAAAAACCAAAACGATACCGGCAACACGAGAACTCCACGCTAAACCAAACGTAAACCAACTTTTGCCCCTGCGGGGACGCTCCAGTACGCCATACATGCCATGCTAAAAAGGCCAGGTGCCCATTCGACGCAAGAGAACATTTGCAAACCAGTACAAACAAAGAAACCGTGAGCACGTCCGTGTCATAGAATCGCTCCAACACGCTCTTCACCTCCTACCCCTAGACTCCTCTTCGTTGCCGTTGCTGTTCGCCATAGAACCGTAGTCGGCAACAGAAATGTTGGCACCAGGCATGAGCGTCTCTCTTGCGCCTTCGGCCTGCTCTTCGATGCTCTCCCGTTGGATCCTATGGCTCTTCCTCACGATGAAGCCTACAAGCGCGAGACCGACGAGTAAGGCGCATGAGAGTAGGATGACGTTGACGGGAATAGGGTTGCTGTGGAAGGTGAGGTGGGTAGCGGCGTCGAGACCAGACTGTGCAAAGTTCAGGATGCCAGCGAGGCAGATGATGAGGCCGTAGACCTTGCCGAATGTAGCGAAGCCGAAGACCTTGGCGGAGTAGTCGCTGGGTGAAAGTTAGCAGCGGATGGAAATAGTGGATAAGATAGACAACTTACGACACCGCTGTGTAATAGAGAGGGCGGTAGATGACGAAAAGACAGATATTCGCATAGGCAGCCCATGTCTCTGGAATCACACCCAGCACGCCGATGGCAGTGGCAATCGTCACAAGCATTGACATACAGAATGTTGTGCTAGTATTGTCCAGCAGCAGGCCTATGAATGGGACCGAAATGACACCACCAACGGGAAGCGCTATATCGAAGAAATTGTTGATCTCTTCAGCTTTCGAGTCGCTGTGGAAGAGATAGGTGTACTGCGAGCGAATAGTAGCGACGAAATAGTTGATTCGGAGCATCTGCAAGACGGTGAAGAGCGTGATGAGGATGAACCACGGAGTGCGTATTTGCTGCGATGCCGTTTTACCGTGCAGCGCACCCCAGACTCCGGATATGTTCTTCTTCTTGACCTCCTCTTTCGTCTGATCTGTCGCATCCATGGTGCCCAAAAGCTCTGTGATCTGGCTGACGATGCTGTCGCGATGCACCTGGCGTGCGTCTCGGAGTTGCTGGACCGTTCTCTCGTCCTCGATTTCATCATCACTGTCGTGAACGACGTCGTAGGCGGTATTCTCCGCCTTCTGCACAAGTTCTCCCACGGTCTTGTACGAGAGCGGTGGCATGAAGAATAGCTGGACAATGAGAATGTAGGCGGGCACTATGAGATAGAAGAGGAAAAATTTCTTGGGGGTGAACGAGCCGTCGGTAGCTTGGTAGAGGAGGCGGTAGCCTAAGAAGACTGCGCTCGAGGTATCGAATGCGCCTGTAAGGAGGGCAAGGATCAGACCGGAGTACTGCGGGAAGGTATTGCTGAGCTGGAAGGATGATATGAATATGAATGGACCACCCAATGCGAGGAATAGGTAGCCAGGTATATAGGTATCGACGGGCATGTCGCTGGCGAAGGCGAACAGCAACGAGCCGATGGTTATGAACATGGCACCAAGAATGCCGCTCACGCGGGGGCCATAGCGGTCGAGAATGGTGCCGACGGGCAGGGCGACCACGTTGGTAGAGACAGCAGCTACAGTGAACATGAGATTGAGCCGAAGCTCCTGCCCGTAACACACAAGCGCGTCGTTTTCTAGTTCTTCCTTTGTACATAGATCCTTATACACGCCTTCTTCTAGGAGTACAGGCTTTATCGCAGCGAACCCGAAAACAACACCGGCGGCAAAGAGGCAGTATATCACGGCGGAGAAGACCTGGACTGCCCATTGTCAGCGATTGATGGTGTCTACCGTGCATCGACTTACGGATTCTCTTCCATTTGGGCACCTCAAAGGCGCCCACGGGCTCCTCGTATGACGCGTCGGTCCACGCGCCGACGGGATTGAAAGACATCTTGCGATGCCTACTGTCCGGGCTCGCCTCGCGACTCCACGGCTGGTACTCCTCCATCGTTGTCAATCGCTCGGACAAAGACATGCTGGGCAGCTGGTCTTCGTCGGATGCCCTCCTCTATGGCGGTGATGCAGCAGTGACCGGCAGCTGATGCTGGCGCTGTAGGCTGGAAGAAACTCTAGAGCGAGTGTCGCAGATGTAGGAACCTCGGAATGACGTCGATGGAGCGCGGTCCGTTCGAGATAGAGTACAGCAGAAGAGGTGCGGGCCAAGGTGATTGCGGACACTATAATAATACATGGTGGCGAAGCGGGGGAGCGATGATGCTGCTGAGGCCTGGCAGCTCCGACGTCCGGACTTGCCATGGAGGTGCAATCCATTACGCGACATTCCACCACCTCGACGCAGCTCGGCCCCTCATCAGTCGCCTTTCTTCGACATTCACCCCACGCCTGCCGTTCACACACACCGCGCTTGTCCGCAAACGCTGGCCATTGCAGAGCAGCGCCAGGCATTGCGCCAATAGCCGGCCGCGAGTCATGCGAGCTGGGAGCTCTGGCCAGGCTGCACGCAAAGCTCGAAAATTTCGCATCTCGCTTGCCGCCCAGGTGCGCATCATCACATCACCTTCACCATCGGAAAAATTATCTGCCAGTGCAAAGATTTTTTCATTGATTGCTACGCCTGCAGCCATTAGGATTAGGGGCATTCAATACCCAAAACAGAAACCAACGCCCCGAAAGAAGTCCATGAAAATGCGTTTTTGGTGTGTGTGATAAGTGAACGGCTGGCCGAACACCGTGCTTGACAGATGGATCGCTGGCTGCAACAGGACACCTTGTTGGTCTGCCCATGTGCGGGCGTCTAAGCCTCCACAGGCTTGGGGACAGCCTTGGCCTTCTTGTTCTTGTACCAGAGCGTGGGAAGAAGCGCGCAAGAAGTCGTGAACAGGATGCTGCTACGTGTTAGCATGTTGCTTTCGGGAGAAAGAGCGGCTCCACCTACCACATGGCAATGGCCAATCCCCATACAGCCTTCGCTTGGAAGCAGTTGGATTTGGTAACACCAGCCCAGTGGCCCAAGGAAAGCTTGTCGCCCATCTGGTTGAGGTTGTTCTTGACTGACGTCGTGAAGGCAAAGGCGTAGGCCGCATCGACCTCGCTGGATGCTTTGCCGATGACATAGCAGTTCAAGTAAGAGACAGGCTTGCCGACCGTGACTGCGACGACAATGAAGGCAATGAGTAGGAGAGAGTCGGCGGCCGTCATGACAAGCAGCCCAAGGTTTGCTTCGGACCAGAAGTAGGCCACGCTGACCAAGATGTATAGGGCAGCGATGCAGGTCTAGCACATAGTCAGATTTGTCGAGGTAACAGGTTCGATTATACTCACGATGACAATGGTACCGACAAACTCCTTCGGTGGCTCCACGCCAAGGTTGACGATGTTGCCGATGAAGTTGGACGTGATGCCGATGATGACTACTATCGAAACCACCTGCATGATCCGGACCAACAGGAAGGTCTTGCTCAGAGGCATGGCACCGTAGCTTGGGACAGGCATTTTGGCTAATGTGATGGTCGCTGAAGAACGGTTTCGTGTGGTGATCAGGAACGGGACGTCGCAAGGTCGGACGAGGTGCTTTTATGCTGCAACGAACGGGGCGAAATCTGCCAGCAGAGGAAAGAGTGCGTGTTGGCAGAGAAGTTTTTAAAGAATGAGACCCGACAGATGGACAAATGAGACAAGGAAACAAGGAAAAAGAGAAAAAGGAAACTCGTCAAGAGTAGGGATGATGAGTTGGTTGCTGAAGTGGTTGCTGATGGTCTGGACGCAGAGTCCAGCGCATCTTATATACGCACATTCTACTATCCAGTTCAACGACATCAATCAATCGAAATGTGGTGGCTGAACCAGATACTATTCCTGTCAGTCGTCTGGCCGGTATGTTGCGTTTCATGCCGTCTTGAGTAGTCGCTCCATGTGCCAATGAGAGGCAAGAAGCGCGAATGCTTCAGAAAATCTCCGAACAGGCGAGCTGTAGCACAGACGAATAGCGGCGGCTACAGCACGACCAAACCTGGTCGATGACACCACAGTTCGACGGCAAGCCATTCAGGTTCCAGACTTGCCAGACGCTGTGGAGGATTGGGAGCCACTATTAGCTTCACCAAATCAGTGGATGGCAATCGCCAAGCGGCATCTGTGTTTGCTTCCGCGGTCCCACTTCAGCTTCCCGACCAGCATCGCGCGCGCGGGAGCTATGGCCAGCAAGGCTGAGCCTCATTCGGCGGCTCTGGAGGTTGCAAGTTTGCTTGTCCTCCATGCGTAGCAGTCCGGCAGAGGTGTTGCTGGAGTGACGCTGTGATGGATGACAGGGCAGGTGCCGACGAATGTCAATGCACACGTGTTGCGGTAGCCATACACGTTCGTATTGCCCCGTCGTCTCGCATCACCGATTCGTGAGGTCGTACGGGCGAGTACTGCAAGGTCAATGGCACAGGCGAACGCGAGGATATCAGTCGGTTCATCAAGCCGGTTGGTGTCCGATGATGGGATGAGGAGAGGGGAGGAGAGGGGTCCAACAGGCACCAAGCCAGTCAGGCAGGTGCAGCCGAGCGCTTCCCCCCTCGGTTTGTAGCGGAAAGAGGTGCGCTCACAACGACGCAGAGGCATAGCTCCGCCCGAGGTCCTCGCAATGCCAGAAGAGGTGCGACACGAGCTGGACACCTGTCTGACAATCCCGTGTTCTTTGTGATCGTGAAGTAGAAGTCATGGGTATTGTAGAGTACCGCCAGCACAGGCGCGACTGGTAGCTATCTCCACCTGCATGCCCGCTCACACGCTCCCCAGCTGATTGCTCGCAGCCAGCGCAAGCAGTCCGAACGCGCCTCCAAGATAGCAACCCTCCCGCGCCCGTACCTGTACCCCCTTTCACCGGAAGAGCGCACGATACTCGGCAAGCCCATCCAAGAGCTCGTGCAGGATGTACACAAGCAGGTCACCAGCCCGGTCGACGTCCTGCGCACGTACGGCAAGGTGGCAATAAAGGCACACGAGAAGACAAACTGTGTGACCGAGATACTGTTCCCGGAAGCCGAGGAGTGGGCGAAGAATGAGATCAACCTCAAGGGACCGCTGGCTGGTATACCGGTGTCCCTGAAGGACTCTATCCAAGTCAAGGGCTTTGATATATCCGTTGGCTTTTCGGGTAATACCGGAAAGCCCTACGCGCAGGACGGGCCTCTGGTACAATTGCTCAAAGAAGCTGGTAGGCACAGGGGGATGCCTCGAGATGATATCTACTGACCGTCTAACTAGGTGCCATACCCTTCGTTAAGACCAATCTTCCCATTACACTCTTGTCTTTCGAATCGGCGAATGATGTCTGGGGCCGCTGCACCAATCCACATAACAGCAAATACTCGCCAGGTGGATCGACGGGAGGAGAGTCGGCGCTGCTGGCTTTTGGTGGCAGTCGCATTGGTATCGGCTCAGACGTGGCAGGCTCGGTGCGAGTACCTGCTCATTTCTCGGGCTGCTACTCATTACGCTGTTCGGTTGGGCGATGGCCAAAGATGGGTATGAACACTAGCATGCCTGGACAAGAGGCCATACCGAGCGTTTTCAGCCCCATGGCCCGGACACTGAACGACTTGACCTACTTCACTCGGAGCATGATCCAGATGAAGCCCTGGAGGCTCGATTACACCGTTCATCCACTCGAATGGAGAGAAAGCGTGGAACAGGAGTACAAGGAGAAGAAACAGCTTCGTGTAGGCGTCCTGCGCGCTGATGGAGTAGTTGACCCCTCTCCGGCTTGTGCTCGCGCCCTCGATGAAGTTGCGTCTGCTCTCGCCGCCGAAGGCCATGAAGTATACGATGTGCACCCCCCGTCCCCATATGAAGCCCTCTATATTGCCTCTCAGCTCCTGCTTAGCGATGGAGGTGCCACCTTCATGTCTTTCTTCCGTACTGGCGAATCCAACGACCCTGGTGCAAAGCAGATGATGTCCTACATGCGGCTTCCCCGACCCATCAAGTATCTCTACTATCTGTGGGTGAAATACGTCAAGCGCGACGACGTATGGGCAGGCTTACTGCGGGACTGGCATTCAAAGTCCGCGCTCGAATACTGGCAGTTGGCGGGTAAGCGTGAAGCGTTCAAGGCCAAGTTTTTCCAATGGTGGAACCATGAAGCCAAGATGGATTTCATCATTGCACCACCGAATGCTACCCCTGCTGTGCCGCATGATGGCATGCATGATGCAGTTAGCAGCTGTGGTTATACATTCATGTTCAACCTTGTAAGTCAAATTTACAGCCCCAGGTCACAAGTCTGGAGACTGTATGATCTATCCCGGGGTGACTCAGCCCACAATACCGTATCCAGACGACTGTCCCGAGTCTAATTCCCTCCAGCTTGACTACACTTCTGGTGTCCTTCCCGTCACCCACGTTGATGCGGCATTGGATCAACTGCCCGCGGATTTCAACTTCAACAAGTTGAACGGTGTTGCTAAAGGCGCGTACAAGCATTACAATGCCACAGAAATGGCTGGATTGCCCGTCGGCGTACAGGTCGTGGGTCGCCGTCTAGAAGAGGAGAAAGTGCTTGCGGCCATGGAAAGAATTGAGGATGCACTCGACAAGCACGGGGGCCGGTACCAGCTGCTAGAAGTCGATTGAGAGATACATAGCCTCGCTTGGGTTTGCGTAGTGATGCTGCTGTAGTGTACCGATTTAATAAGTTCGGGCCCTAAGTGAAGATCAATATCAGACGACAGTACAAAGCATGATGCCACATGTGCATTTGTAGGCACATTGCTTCCGGACCACCTCCTGTTACAAATATGGAGCAACGTGTGCTCTGATCATAACAGCAACTTCACCGAGGTTCCCATTCTGTAGCGGCCAATCTCAGCTCCCCAGCTCAGCTCTTCCAAGCTTCTCCTCTTCGTCGATTCTCCGAGGACAATTGGCCCAATTCGCTCCACTTTAGTCACCGATCAGCGCCCTCAATCGCCGACCAAACTCTCCAAAGCCCCGCCCCACTACACATTCGTCATTGCCCCTCGTGTCCAAGCTCCACAGGTAGCATCAGCTACCCCACCACGCGCCCGGGCATTCCATCTCGAAGGGGCAAAACGTATTTGAAAAAGCGAGGACACGACAGCGACAACGGCTCAGGAAAGGAGGAAGCTCCAACGTTAGTGGTAATTATAGCCACATCGAGATCGAGACGCAGGCAGATGCGCTATAATGAGGGGCGCGTCTTTGACAAGGAGGGGTACAGTAGGTTTGAGTGGAGAAAGGCCAGCTCTCAGCTCAAGGTTTGGGAAAGAGGAGAACAGGCGAGAGTAGCCCCAGGGAGGAGGGATCTTTATATAAAGTTGCTTTGCTCCCGGGCACCTTGATGTCTGCTTTCTAACGCTATCTACTTGGTACTTTACCGCATTAGGATAACTTGCTGCACTTTTTGAGATGACGAGCTTCAAGGGACGTTGCCATTGCGGGAATACAGAGTGGGAGGCGCAGCTGGAGGAGGAGCAACAGGGGCATATTCTTTGGTAAGTCGTATTCTAGAGGGGTGGTGTGAGTAGAGAGTATAGGTGTAGAGATGCTAATTGATTCATCTGATTAGCCATTGTGACACATGCAAGCAACTCTCGGGCTCGACCTTCACGCTCAACCAAATCATCCCCAAGTCAGCCCTCAAGATCAACAAGGGCGAATCCGCTCTGGGAAAATACACCTACTACGGTGAATCTGGTAAGTCCCATCCCCTTTCCCACTTCCACCTGAAAGAAACCATATACTGAAAGGTGCAAAGGCAAGGGCGTTCACTGCTACTTTTGCAAGAATTGTACCAGTCACGTGTACCATCAGCAGGAAGTCATGGGCGACGACAAGATTGTACTGCGCACTGGGTTGCTTGAGGAAGGCATCAAGAATTTCAAGCCTGCGGCTGAGATCTTTGGGAAGGCCAAGTTGCCGTGGGAGAAGGAGGTTGCGCAGACATTTGACACGCTGCCGCCTTCGTAATCGTGTAACTCGTATAGGAAGCTGTGGCTGCCAACCAAGCCTCTATCAAGCCAGTAAACGTTCAATGTCATAAGTTAGTCTTGATGGGGATACAATATTTTGCTGGGTATCACTTGAATGGCACGGGTAATGGTATAGTATTTTGTACACGTCTGTCATACATTCGTACATGGCGTCAAACTCCAAATACCACCTTCTATTTCGACCTTAGTCCGAAAGCGGAGGGAAGCTGCGCAGAAAATGGGAAGGGCACTCATAGCCAGAGGGGTCTGCAAAGCGTTAGCACTACTCATTCGGCCTCGTTTTGCAATGTTCTTGACATACTCTTGTCCAAGTACAACTGGTGGTACGCCTCGGCATCCCACCACTGTCCCGCAGGTAGTATCTCGGTAACCACGCCACCCTTCCACCACTGCTTATTCACTTTGTCTGTGATCTCTCTCGCAATCTTTTCTTGCTCCTCGTTGTGATAGAAGATGCCACTCCGGTACTGGGAGCCGACGTCTGGACCCTGGCGGTTCGCGGTCGTGGGGTCGTGCATCTTGTAGAAGAACTCGAGGATGGTGCGATACGAGAGCTTCTCTGGGTCGTATACAACCTGTAGCGCTTCGGCGTCTGTACAACACATCAGCATCTTTTGACAACAAGTGGTTTTGCGAAGGCAAGAAGAAGCACGTACGTCCTGTGCGCCCGGAACACACAGCGCGGTAGCTCGGACTCTCCGTGTCGCCGCCAATATAGCCTACCCGGGCATCAAGCAGGCCCTTGTTGCCAAACGACTTCCTGTACATGTGCTCGACGCCCCAGAAGCAGCCCGCAGCGATGGTCGCCGTCTGCGCGCCCGCCGGCACGTTCATGGGAGTCGCAGGTGCGGAATTCATCGAGAAGGGGCGTATAAGGCGTGAGAGGAAGGACATGGAGAGGTAGGACAGGAGGACGAGGAGGAGTGCGCTGAAGAGCTTCAGTTTGAGCGGTTACGGTGGTGTTTCAGCTATGTAGAAGCCATCTACAGCGGCCATTTGCAATGGCCGTCTGGAGCTCTTCTCTGACGCCATGATTCCGCCGGCGGCCAATGCCCCGCGCCGAAGCAGAACGCTGCGTCAGAACGTCCTTGCCGAATCGGGTGCCTTGATGAGTGATCATCTCAACCCTCTCCCACCTCCGACACCGAATACCAACCTCCGCTCCTCGTGGATCCCATCGCTTTCTTTCTCCTCGTAGCGACAGCTCCCGTTCCTGTTCATGTTGTTTGCTGGTCTCGGGGGAGCCATCTTATCGTCTGTGTGCCTACGCTCGCCTGGCTGATTCCACGTCTGGCGCGCTGCCTACCCGGTACCCTACCCGGTACCCTACCCTCCTGTTTACCCGGAGAGCCAGCTGGACTCTTTCAACGCTCGTCGCCCCGAAAACACGAAGGCGGCCCTTCCTGCATTCCCATCAAGCTTCTTGCTCGTCTGTCGCGCTCTTTCCATCACGTGTTCTTCATACGGCCTGCCTCACCTCGGGACCTCGGGACTACCGTTTTCTCGTGGCAGCGCTTGCCCCTGCAAGTTGCAAATATGCAGTCCAATGCATATGCTGCTCACCAAGCTACATCCGGCGTCTAAGCGACTTTATTTCTCGTATCCGCTTCTGCCTATGTTCCACCGTCTTGTCCTAGTATCCAACTCTGGAGTATTACAAGGTCGAATCTCATTCAAAGCTCAGCTGCCAAGTCGCCGTTCGGCACGCTACGGTTGTCGCCCTCGTGAACGGCATGGTCGCAATCAATTTTCAATCTATCACGCCCACCGCGTGAACACCGGCTGGTTCATGGATGCTGGTAGCTGGCAAAGACCCGGTCTGGATTCGCTGCAATGCTTCGTGCTGCGTCTTCGCTACCCGCGGAATGTGCCCTCAGGGTCCACCGCACGTTTTCATTCATTCATCCACCGCACGGCTGTTTTCCGAAACGTTATTTTTAGCTTCATGTCCAGATCTGCTCAATGCCCTTGCATGAGCTAACTCGCTAACGTATGTGACAACAGCTGTTGACAGTGGTGAGACTGACAAGCTTTAATATAAAAGGTTAATCTAGACTGCACCAGAGCTGCCGCTTCGAGATCCACGACATGGTCCCCTTCTTGCTTGGACGACCGAACAGTTGCTTGCCCTGGACAAAATTGAGCTGCTAATCCCAGTGCTCGATACTATTACAGTATACCTCGCCTTGCCATACGGGAGACATAGATGAAGTCTGCCGAGCCTGCGGAGCCGCTCGAGCTGCTTTGGCTCGCTTCCAGTCCAGAAGTTCTATTTCGAGAACGACCTTCCGGGATCATATATTCGTTCAAATCTACTTTCAATTTATTTGTCCAGACTGACATTCCGCGTGCTGAAGCAACGGAACAAGCCAGCTCGCGCCTTGAAGTCTGTGTCAACATGGACTGATTGAAGAATCATCCGATATGCAATGCAATTTCAGGGACATGGCTCTTCAGCACCCCTGTTCTAAATCCATTCTTCTATCGAGACGGGCGGGAGGTACTTCCAGAGAGAGCTTGATACCGTCGTATTCCAGGTCTGATAAATGGGATCGAGGCCATCTTCGGCATTCTGCATCCTCAAACCGGGCTATTTGCAGTTGGTCGACCAGGACAACAAATATTGGCCCACTTGTAAGCATTTCACTGTGCGTGATACGAAGCTAGGTCGTGTATCCCGTCTTGGGTCTATTGAGGTTTTCTATCGCAAAATGGACTAGGTCCTACTCTCTACGCGGGAGAGTAGCATCAGATATCGTCAAAACACGAGTCACCTGGCAGATACAACCCAACCAGACGTGTGAGAAGGCCCGGCTCGCCGGACCATCCGTACTGTATATTGAGACTGCTCCTTGGCGGCAGTTATCTGCTCGTAAGCAAAGATGGCACCACGCGATAGCAGTGTAGCAGTGACTGCCAGGGAGGATATGGACGCGATGTAAAGTTGTGGAAAGTGGTATTTAAACTCGCTCATATCCCCCAGATTGATCTTCATCAAGTTGCCTGTCAGAGTCAGTTCGGTGCTGCAGTTAGTTAGCATCATCACTTCGCATTTCACTCATCTATCCAACACATTCACTATGAAGTGGCTCTTTGCTCTTGTTCCCGCCGTTGCGGCCGGCGTCATTCCCATCTCCCCCATTGAGCTTGGCGATGCTCCTCCGCCTGGTCAAGTACGCAGTTCGCAACCCTTACCGTTCTCAATACTTATACATGTTAGGTCACCATCCGTGGTGTCACTTATGGTGGAACTGGATGCCCCCAGGGCACCTTGAGCTCCCAGCTCTCGTCTGACAGGACGCTTATCACGCTCATCTTCGACGCCTACATTGCTTCCATCGGCCCTGGCATCCCTGTTACTGAGCAGCGCAAGAACTGCCAGCTGAACATCGATATCCAGTACTGTTGAAATGTGATTCCTTGATCGAACTTATCTAAAAAGGCAATTAGGTACCCAGGAGGCTTCCAATATTCAGTCCTCAGCGCCGATTATCGTGGCTACGCCTCTATCCAGCAGGGCGTCACTGGCACTCTCAAATCCACCTACTACTTCTCTGGCCAACAGCGACAGGTATACCCCACCTGTACCATTCCTACCTACAACCGGAGAGCAAGCTAATGAGCCCCACAGAGCTCCACCCAATATACCTTCCAAGGTCCCGTGACAGGTGACTACCTCAAGCACGACCAGGCCGACAGCACGTCGACTGTCTGGTCTCCCTGCGGCGCCAGCGGCATGCTCAACATCAATTCGCAAGTCCGCCTGACGTCCACCAATCCTTCCGCCACTGGTCTGCTCACCACCGATTCGACCGATCTCAAGTTCACTCAGGTTGCGTACGTTCAGTGGCAGAGGTGCAACCCGTAGATGAGGGCTGATGCTCCGTGAAGGCGGAACGCGTCTGCTTTCTCGGCTTTGTCGATACGGAAGTGGCATGTGCTGGATCTGGAGGAGCTGACTTGGAGGAGATGTTATTAAGGAGGGTGATTTCAAGCTCGAAGTAGTGGTAGAGTAGTGCGGAGATGAATTGATGATGATTGTAAAGAATTTTGTTGCAAATGTCTGTGATTAGTGGCAACTCGCCGTCGACTGATTGTGATCTTACATTCGAGAGTTGACTTTTTTGTCTGAAGTCTGGTTTACGTTTGGCAGTGTCTTCACTTGTATCTATAACATGATACAGCAGTCCTATGTACAGGTGTAGCATTCAAGGTTGAGTACTTTGGCCTTGGTATTGTCCATCCTGGGGTAACACAAGGTATTTAGATCTTTGTCATATTATTTTACGTCCAAGGTACTGATTCCAGTACGTCTCCACTTCCCTTTCTCCCTCCATCAACCAATCCCTCACAACTTCCCCCCCTTAACCCCGGGCGTCTCCGCAATCCTAAAAACATACTTAACCGCACTCGCCTTCCCCTCCTTCAACGCCCTCAACGCCCCCTCTACGCCCTCCAAGCCCCCACCCACCACCTCAACCGGATGCGCCGTAAACCACCCCTCATCCAACCCCCTCGCCATATACCGAAAAAACACATACGCAAAATCCTTATCCCCCTTGTGCGCCTCCCCGACACTCGTAATCGCCATATCCACCGACTCGGGAATCCCCTCGTACTTTTTGCCCGGCAGCACGAGCGCAATGTGTCCGTCCGGCTCAAGCACTTGCGCGATGTTGGTGTACGAATTGTGCTCGCTCACGGCGTCGAAGGCGTAGTGCAGTTTTTTCCCCTGGAGTGCATCGCGCATGCCAGAGATTACGGCCGTGTCGCCGGCGCGATAGTCGATGACGGTGTCGCCTTTTGAGCGGTCGAGGAGAGTCTCTACGAAGGGGACGCCGCGGCCGGCGACGGCGATGATGGGGTGGATGTTTGCGCGTTGGGCGAGTTTGATAGTGTAGGCTCCAACGGCCGAAGCACCGCCGTAGACTACGAGAGGCGTTTCTGGGTTCTTCGTGTTTGGGACCCATGGCGCGGGGAGGCCGAGGCGGACGTGCAGACCGATTGCGGCGGTCATGGCGGCTAGGGGGAGGGCGGCTGCGTCTGTATGTAGCGGTGGGTTAGTATGGTTCGGAGAGTGAGAGTGGCAGGGGGCGTATACGCACCCTCGAATGTGGTTTTTTTTGGTATGTGGAAAGTCGTGTGTTGCCAGCTTACGGCGTACTCTGCATAACTGCCGCCAGGCGACATCATCTCGTGAAAAGACGCGACTCGATCTCCGGGCTTGAATTCCCAGACATGGCTACCCACGCTGTGTACGATGCCGGCAATGTCGTCGCCCGCGTTCATCTTCTTGTCCAGCCATTCTGGGATCTTCCTGTTGACATGGATGCATTAGAATTGGCTCGTAACCAATGCAGACAGCAGATTGAAGAGGAGAAAAACAAATGGCAACATACCAATCCTTAGGGTTACTCCCCGATACCACAACCTTGATGACAAGCTGATCAGGCCCACAGTCTGGAATCGGGCTATCCACAATCTTGACCTCCGGCCCCTTCGACACAATAGCTTCCTTCATGGTGCTCATATTCACGAATTAAATAAACCTCGTTGCGTACAGACAGAGGGCTCAATGGCAAGCGAAGTAGTCAGGACAAGGCGGGGGCAACCATCCAGTGTATATAAGGACCTCGACCCCACATCGCGCCGTCGCACGTCATGGATGGTACGAGGGTACCTCGCCATGTGGAAAATTCTAGCAAATGGAGGTAGCTCCGTAGGTAATGAGTGATGATGTTGTTCGGGAACGGGCAAGCGGCACAAGGTAGTCTAGTGTTTGCGTAAGGACCTCGGCCGACTTGTTGTCCTGAGTAGTCCTGTATTGGTTAGCACGGGTGGTAATGGGAGACCGACCCTACATTACCTCTTACCCCTCCACCCCTTGAACTTCTTACTAACAGCGGATACTATTATGCGTCCATCGCATGTGCTTGTTTATTTCTTAATCAAATATATATGCGGCGAATAGTACTTCGAAGCGGCGATGTCTACTAGGTATTGTTGCACACGCCTGGGTTGTGGGTGGTGGGTGTGATGGTGGGAAGAGGATGGCCGAGGTTAGCCGGTGGATATGGAGGTACCGTACCGTCC
Source organism: Laburnicola sp. JP-R-44 (assembly GCA_009805535.1). Taxonomy (NCBI): domain Eukaryota; kingdom Fungi; phylum Ascomycota; class Dothideomycetes; order Pleosporales; family Didymosphaeriaceae; genus Laburnicola; species Laburnicola sp. JP-R-44. The sequence goes on from SELF01000006.1 coordinate 1,318,830, forward strand.
GGGAAACGGAAGACGGGCCAGCCGAGAATACATGTAGGACGTGCAATAGCAGAGCAGTATCACCAAGTGCTGCTGAATTTCTCCATCGCGCACTTCTCGAAGAGACTTTGTGTTCGCCAACGACCACGACTCTCACTACAATAGTCGCCCTACTATGCCGGACGAGGGTCAGACGGCCAAAGATAAACGCGTCTCAAGACCTTAAAGGCCATGAAAAGAGGTAAGAGTAGCATGACAGCGAGTGAACGTATTGCATCATTAACTTAAAGTATCAACACAGGAATACAAATGACGGCACATCCTTTATGAGCCGTACCGTCTGACAAACGCCAGAACTCGCTCTTCGATACTGAATGGACCAACCCAACCACCGACCATGCTTGACCCAGGTATGATTTTGAAAATTTAGTGTGACCGGACAAAATAGAGTGATCTCCAATGTACCGCTCAAACGCCACATCGCCAACGCGTGGCGATAGATAGACAACGCCGCTAGGAAACAACAATCAACTCCGAGAATACGCAAAAGGTCGGTGCGCTGCGTAAAACGTCAGCCATCAACAACAAGAGAATCAGCGCCTAGCGCCAAACGGTTTTTTGAGCGCCCATGAGGCTACCTCTTGATCCAGCCGAACCATTGCTAGACAACCGTATCGGGGCTCGGTTCAATCCGCCTGAAGCTCGCTCCTCGCCCGATACGGCCATTGTTGTTCTTCGAATTGCCCCCTTGACTATTGGGGCAGTGCGCGGGCTCAGGACGCTGTTTTTCCAGTCAGCATCGCGGTCGCCCTTCACCATACGACGCGTCGCACTGGCAGAGAGAAGAGTGTTCTCATTTTGCGGGCTACAGGCTGTAGCTGCAGTAGGACTGCGACGACGGTGTGCCCGGTTTACTGGGACAGAGCCTGAATTCGCGGACGAGCGTCGTTTCATTGCAGATCCAATCTTGCGCGCATCGGATTGATCCATGCTCCATTTCTCTTCTTCAGATCCCGACGAAGCCTCGGCACTATTGCCTTCGGTAGCGTTCTCAACCATGCTCAACGACGAAGGACGAATGGAGTTGGTGCCGATTTCTCGAAGAGGAGACGTGTCCGAGTCGGATGAGAAATTCGTGATGGTTGGCGGAGCGGGAGACCCGTCTGATCTCTTCGAGAGAAAGCCCGTTTGAAAACGACTCGACTTTGCCTTAAGATCCATCGATGCCTTTGGAGGTGTTGGTATCGGCGAAGAACCCCCGTTTTGATCTTTTTCATGCGCCGCAACGGGCGCGGAGAAAGCAGGGGGGGCAATATCGGTCGATGACTTTGTTGGTGTAGGCTCCATGTGCTCTGGAGTCTTTTGGAACTCAGCCAGTGTACCGTTCTCGGTGTCATCTCTCCACCGGACGCCCCTCTTAGCTTTTGACGGCGACTTCTTCTTCATTGGCGAGAACTGAACTCCCTTCTTCGCGCCTCCCATTTTCCGCCTGCGGGGAGAGCCCTTCATAGGTGATGCAGCAAGGTGAGGCGCTTCAGTGAGCGTTGGCATTGGTAGTGGCCTCATCTCCGACGGACCTATGATGTTGACCGGCCTTCTGCGCTTGGGTGTACCTTTGTTGCTCGGGGCAAAGAACTCGGTGACCGGGAGACCACCGTCCGGTCGGATGGCCTGGGAGGTGCTGTTTGTGCAAGAGTTCATGACCTTGGTAAGGACGTTCCTTGCAGCTTTCACAGCCTCCTCTTCGTCCATTTGGGTAATCTGGTTAAGAATAGCGACCGTCTCAATGTGGGCTTGTACAAGCACTTGGACAATAGCAGCATCGCCACCCTTTTCTTGCTCCAGCAGCACATTGAGCACTTCCCGCTCCGCATTAGACTTCAAAAGCTCGTATTCCCGGCTAAGGTTGGCAGCATCGTGACCGTCGCAAGAACCATCAACCTCACTAAATTGTCGCAGACCGACTTGCAGCGCTGTATCGAGCTTGCTGGCCCAATTGGTGCGCTCCAACCTGCGATGGCAATGCTGTCTTGTTTGCTCCAGCTCGGCTGAGATTCCGAGGGCTGAATCCCTCATGGCTGTGACTTGGGCTGGCATACCTTCACTTTCTCGAAGATCTTGGACTTGATCGAACGCGGCTATCCAGGCCGATATAAGAGAGACGCGCTTTTCAGCCTGCTTAAGCGTCTTTAGCATCCCTAGTCTTTCCTTTCGGTCGGTCTCGGAATCTGCATAAGCTTGTCGTAGTCGTACAATAGCTTCCCGCAGGATTATCTCCTTCTTCTCGCTTTGCTTCTGGAACTTGACGAAAGCACTTCCCTCTTGGTCCTTCTGCTTGGCCATCAGTTCATCAATCAAGGCCCTTTGCTCGTCGATCTTCTTTAGATAGTCCTTGACGTGCCTGTTCACGTTGAACACGTTCTTCGTGACCTTCGTCTGGATGTTCTTTGCTCGATTTGCGTATCGCAGGGTGTTCTGTGTCTCGTCGAAGTGCGCGCTCGAGGGACTGACGCACACTATCATGACTGTCCGACAGTTGCCGCCGAGCGAAAACTTCAGCAACCGAGTGAGCTTCGAGTTTCGATAGGGAATATGGTTCCTTTTCCGCGGATCGCACAAGGCATTGATACAGCTCCCCAAGGCGAGAAGCGACTTGTTGATGTTCGCGCCCTCAATCAAGCGTTCTCCACGGTTCTTTGTTACGGACGCGCGTTCGCTGCCGGCCAAATCGATGATGCTTAGCGTTGCCATTGTATGCGGTTCGTTCACCGAGGCGTTACGTTGTTTCGATGATACGTTGATCTGAAGAACAGCGTGCGATCTCGACGAAGTTGCGTTGGCTTCTGTCGGCGACATTGTCCGGTACTCGTTACCGCGCACGATCATGTCCATGACTTCTTGTACCTTCTTGTGGTTAGTACCTGTAACCGGAATTGCCTTGATGACCTACACTCTGCGGGCGATGACTGGAAAGGCCTTGGACCGATACCGTCTGATTCGCATCCTCTCTCAGCATGAGCGTCTGTTTGCTGCCGCCTTCGACAAGTAAATCGCGAATTGTTTCGTTGTATATCTCGAGATAAGAGAGTGTGATTTCAGTGACCTTCTCCTCCTGGACCTCGCTGATCTTCTCGAACAGCTCCTGCATTGTTAGAAAAATGATGCCGGGCTGTTGTGAGGTTCCCCTGGCGTTTGTTAGATGCGGCCTCGGCAAGCGCTTTCGTAGACGTACGTGATTGTGTGTGTCTTTCCGCAGCCTGTCGCTCCGTATGCAAATACAGTGGCATTATACCCGTCCAGCACGCTGTCCAGCAGGGGCTTCGTGGTCGCCTCGTACACATCGCCCTGGGTAGTGGTCTCGTCAAATACCCGATCGAAGGCGAACGTCTGGTCCTTGACCCGTTTTCCTTGCGGCAGAACCGATTTCGAGAAGCGTTGGACGGGGTTATCTTCTGGGGGGTCGAATATTCTGAGGTATTGTTAGCTTGCAAGTCAACAAACATGGGCTGTTGGACCTCATACAAGCACTTCTCGTCCACAACTTTGAGTACGGGACGGATCCCCTTCTGATGCAGTTTCGGCGTCGGCGCAGCAGCCAACGACCCATCTCCAAGGAAGAGTGTCTGGTCGTCGCATCTCGCCAACTGCGCTGCTTCTCGGATGGTGAACGGGCGCACTCGTACGGTGACGGAGATGGAGGACGCGCCGGTGGCGGCCATTTTGTGCTCTGCGGTTGCTTATTATTCAATCGCTCGCGCAGCTGCTATAGCGTCCAAGGTGTGGGTTGCAGCGAGGGTCGGAGGTTGAGGTGGTCGTGCGGAACTGCCAGGTCGAGCTTCGGAAAGCTGTGTTTACAACGCACGGGCCACTAAAAACAGACAGGGATCCGAGACTAGCAACGACGACCGGCCAACGCACATGAAGGACCATGAATGACCCACTCCTACAGCACCATGCTGTCAGTCTGCGTATATTATGTACTTCTGGACAAGTAATGCAGGTCGAACAGTATGTGGTGCTATGATCCTGTCAGCGCGGTCTTTTGAGTCGGTGTATCAGCATCATTGATGGATGTGCTGTTGTATCGACTCGAGTTCCACTTCATAGCAACTGTACAACAACATCATGCAGGGTGTTGCATAGAGCCTTCGGCATGCGCCAATTTACAAACAAGATTATCAGATAACCGACGCGGAGTGCAGATTCGCGGCTTGGTATCGTATATCTTAGTGCATCTGGTCGTATCGAGTTCTATCCACCGTGGTATCGTGCCTCCATGTAACGCCTATCGATGAACGCCGTCAATGCCTTCCTTGTTCGTTTAGAATGCTCTAAACTCTTCATCGAGCAGCTCAACCCTCAAACTCCCTCCCTCCCCCAACATCACTCTCGTTCTCCACGCCGTAACTGTCTTCGTAGCTCGCAAGCTTTACTCCCCACATATCCGGCTTCTTCCCGTCCTGCATCTCGACATCCTCGTCCTGCCCCTGGGCCCCATTGCCTCTCCACCGAAATGCCAATACAGCACCATCCCTAAGCCCCGCACCCTTCGGACAGTCCTTGACACTCTCTGCGCCGACCGTGTCCGCCTTCTTCGGTCGTCCTGCTTTCGCTTTGCCCTTGCCTTTCGCATCCTCGACACCCTCTTCCTCCAGCGGTGCATATTCCCACTCGCCTAGCTGGAAGCCCTTGCTTGCTTCGTTGGGGTTGACGGGGCGTCCGAGCTCGATGTCTGAGGGGGAGGAGGGCAACGGTATTGATTCGTCGGTTTCGGAGTCGTTGAGGCCGGTGTCTTTGAGGGCGTTGTAGAGATGCGACTTCACCGTTGTGAATGTCTGCAGCGGGTCGACGTGCAAAAGAACCGTAGTTTTGTGCGACTTGAGGCGGAGTGTCCATGTTTGCGCCGACGGCGTTGTGTATGTCGTGTTGGGGTCGGCCATTGCGATCCTTGAAGCTCAAGTTGCGGAGAGGTGTCGCACGCGCTCCAGCGGGAACTCAATCGAGGAGTAGACTAAGAGACGCGTCGGGGGGTCGTCAATGTGAAGGACGCCACGCTCGGAACTGATCGCGAACGCGAACGCCTGTTCCGAAAACCTTGGCAACAGCAGCTTCCTCGTGTGACCACAAGACTCCCGTCGTATCCATTGCCACATTGCACGCCTCCGACTAAAAGCGCAAATATTCACAATGGCGACAACACAACTAGACTCACTTCCTGAACCCAGTCCAAATGATCTCGAGACTCCGTCACCGCCTCCGCCAGCACCGTCCTCCTTCCGCCGCCTCGGCATGCCCTTCGATCGTCGCCTCCTCCTAGGGACCTTCTCCTCATTCTCCTGCGGCGCCTTCTTAGGCTACCTAGACACGTCGCGCCTCGCCTCACTTCGCTTCCGCGCTGAAAACGCCCACCGCCTGCCCATCTCACAACCCGGCTGGTACCTCTACCACAAATCGAAAAACTACTATAAGCTCAAACACGGCATCACGGCAGGGCTGCGATCAGGTGCATATTTGGCTGGGTGGACAAGCATATTCTTCATCATTGAGGAGAGTATGGATGTTTTTAGAGGCACATGGCGCGCCGGTCGAACATTCAGTGAGATGGAGGGCATATGCGAACTAGATATCGAGCGCGTCGATACGGGGGTCGAGAAGAGCAGGGACTTCTTGTCGGGTACGGTCGCGGGTATGGTGACGGGTGGACTGTGGAGCGCGTGGAACAAGTTCCCTGCGGTGACGGCTGCGCGGACAATCAGGATAGGCCTCCTCGCGGGTCTGGGCTATGGCATTGGACAGGATGCTCTGGCGTGGGCAAGAGGAAAGACTGGAGGTGTTGTGGACGAAGCAGAGAGTTGGATCTATCGAGGCGCGAAGAACAGACGGCGGACGGAGGACCCTAGTCTGGAGTCGGAGCAGATTGAGTAAACAGGCCTGATATACAATGACAGATCTGTCAGGGAAAATCTCAACTCAATCGAACGTATCCGAGAAATATGCGGCCTTTCTAACTGTCGACGAGTCGATTTCCGGAACGCCGACTCTAGCCCCAAATAACGAAGGTAGAGGAGACAGGCCACCCGATGCCTTGATCGCAGACACGCGGTATGCGATGTTCATCTTCGAAGCTGCTTGGTGTCGCATGCAGATGACAGCATATGCTTGTAGTAACGCCAAGTCAACGTACTAAGGCGCGCATATATGCGCCAGAGAATCCACAAAGCAACCTGAATTCATGGGTAGCGACAGCTTGGCGGGTAGATAGTAGACGCAAATTGCGTCAAACCAACTTGGATAGTCTAGAAAGTACGTGCGTAAGTAGAATCATTCGGAGCTTCTCTGGAAGTTTGCGTCATAACAACCAACTACTACCCACACTATTTCCTTACTCTCTCTACGTCTCTGTGATATGGATGTACATCAACATGAAGGTTCACGCAACGGGAAATCAGGTCAGAGGCATTGGGTTCGGGAAGAACATCAGCAGTCTTTTCAGATTATGCTACAGCTCAGAGGTCCCGCAAGAAGAAGTCATAAACGAAGGAGTAACGAGGGTCACGGCATGGTAATCAGGAAGAGAAACATCGCAGACCTTTTGGTATACGGTACAACGCTGTAAGGGAAAGCTGTGGGTGTGCTGAAACGGCATGGTAATAACCCGGCTATGACCCAGCGATTTCACATGTCATACTGTATCTGATTGTCTGGTTGCACACCACTGGAGATCAACGAGCCCTAGTACGAACCAGATAACCGAAGGCGGCAGATTCATTTCTGTTACTACTAAAACCGTCATCTATAATATTTCGACTGCGAAATACATGCAATAAACTAGTAGAGCGTCGATCCTTTTGACATAGATAGGAGCTCGACATGTGGAGACATTAAAACGGCCAAAGCGCAGCCGTGAGCATCCATATCAAGCTATATATGCGGGCAACTCGATGTATGTCGGTAGCGTCCGTACAACCCCCCTATGCGATTTTGGCATCAATGCCTAGCCAGCGCCCAGCGAGCATACGGTCCGGTCAATGAGCTTCCGGTGATTTTGATGCACTCCGCACAAGCCTTGGTGCTGTTTCGAAAGAAGCCCAGCCACCCAAGTTGGTGAAGGATTTGGTAGTGTACGTATTATAGGACGCAGCCGAGGTGGTCCTTGTAGTAACACAATCAGAAACGATGGACGCTGGATTCCTTGTATTGATACGGCTTGAGGTGGGAGTGACTGTGTTGCTACGGCTCGAATTCGAAATATCTGGAAAGATAAGGCTCGGAGTTGGAGTTTCTGGGAAGATAAGGCTCGGAATTGGAGTTTCTGGGTCGATACGGCTTGGAGTCGGAGTCAGCCAACGAGTTGAGCGTGTTTTGGGATCGCCGGGGCGGATCTGAAACGCAGATATGTAAATTAGCAATTACTCGGGACCGTGCTTTGAGAACAAGTACCTTCGTCATGCTAGTGTTCAACTTGGTGGACTTGGTGGTCGTGGTCGGGTCTGGACGGATTGTTGGCGATGACTCCATCTTCGTACACGTAGTGGTAGTGGTAGTGGTAGGAGCTGGACGGATCGTGGGGAACGACTCTAGGTCGGTGTACGTAGTAGTGGTAGGATCTGGACGGATCGTGGGAAACGACTCCAGGTTGGTGTACGTAGTGGTGGTAGGATCTGGCCGAATCGTTGGGAACGACTCTAGATTGGGGTATGTAGTGGTGAAGGGAGGATTTAGCCAAATTGGCGGTAAAAGCTCCGAATTAGAAGTCGCAGCCGGGCGCTGAAGCTGAGACGTGCAGGTAGTCTTGAACGTGTTGGTTGCACCCAAGGAGCCCGTGCTAGGTAGTATCAGGGATGGCCGAGGCCACACAGTGCCGGGAGTAGTCGTATGAGCCGTGGAGCCACGAGTGGTAGCAGAACTTTGCCGTGGGAACAAATGTCAGTAAAAGCGAATGCAGAGGCATGGACGTCATACCCAATGGTGGAGGATCGAGAGCTCTTGCGACTAATCGGGCCTGGGAGCGAGGACAGGGGCATGGTGACCGTCACAAGACGCTGAGTCGACAACGTTGTGTAATCAGGTACTAGGCTCACGGTGCCGGCGACAGCAGTCGCGGAGAGGAGAAAGTAAACGAACAGCATGGTTTTCATCATGACGACGCAGTGGATGGGTGGAAAGAACAGACTTCGGGGAGACGAACGAATGAGATTGAGATGGTTGGGGACGAAGAAGTCGAGACAGAGCAGTAATGTGTAGAGCAAGAAAGGCGAAGGGAGCGAGGTTGGAGAGTTTGTGTGAGCAAATTGGTGCCGTGCGCTTGCCCTGCTGGCAGTCGTCCCTTCCGTCTCGGTTGATGACGGGCCACAACAAACTTCACTATTACATGACGAGAACACTCGCACCTTATGAATAAGATGAAGTTATTTGGCGAGAAAACGACTTACAAAGACATCAGAGTCAACATTGTCGTCCAGTGCATAACGAATATTCCAATCCAAGGCTGAACCTAGAGAAAGCAGGCAGACACGGGGGCTGCAAGAAAACCAGAACTGAACATGGATAAGAGAGGGAAAATCGCCCCCAAGTTCACATAGTAGGAGTGCTGGTGGTTGAGCATCGATGGAGGTGATAGATGGTTGCGCTCGCAGGTAGTATAGACCTCAAGTTTTGGCAAACACAGAGTGGCTCCCAGGCCTCTTTTGCATATGCAAAGGCATTTGATACAATACAAAAGACATGAAAAGTTGACTCGTAGCATTGAGAAGAGATCTTACCGGTCCGTTCACGACGAGCTCATACGCTACTGACTAACCGCTTACTCACCCAGCCCGCCCGTTAAAAGCTCGCCGATCGGGCGCTCGCTCTTCGCTCCTCAGAAAGTTGCACCCATAGAATTTGACCTATGCTCGTTTCTACATTGAGCACTGGTTGTATTAGCTGGGGAGACCAAAATCGGTGCTCCCAAGAACCGCCGCGCGTTATATCGTCGTGCGAACGGTTCCGTGGTATCGAGACATTTGTAGCACTTCAATGAGATTTTCGCCTTTTCTTTTTTTTGCTAAGCCGAGGAGCCGCGCTTGATATGCCGGGTGGCGATCGCGTGCCGCTCCGACTACAGCTATTCTCGATTCACGTAGCCCAGTGACAGTATCACTGTATCCCTATGTCCCGCCGTGACGCTGGTCGGTGTTCTGTCACTCGATATATTATATCCGCGATGGATGCATAAACGTCTCTAAAGCGACGCCGACGCGCGCTTTAGAGCGCTTCGATACCATCTCTCCAACCTCCAGCCTCCTACCACACTACCCTACCAACCGCCCTGCACAATGGTCAGAAACAAGCCAAAACCCAAGCCCCGGCCCGCCGCCATAAAGAAGACCAAAGACATCGACGAGCTCGCCCTCCGCCTCAACACCCTCGACCTATCCTCCTCCGACGACTCCGCCGACGAGCGCCCCGCCACCGCCCCCTTCCTCCCCTTCCGCTTCTTCGACCTCCCCTCCGAACTGCGCCTCCGCGTCTATGAGTACATACTCGTCTTCCCCAAGACGCTCGACCTCGACCCGTCGAACTGCCGCACGCTCGTCCCGTCCCTCCGCCTGTTCTACGTCAGCCGACGCGCCCACGCCGAAGCGAGCCATGTGTTCTACTCGCGCAACACGTTCCGCATATTCGCCATCCACGGGCGCTTCTTCCATACGAAGAAGCCGCTGCTTGCGCGCTTGCCTGCACATTACATCGCGCACGTGACGAGTCTTGAGCTGCGTCTGGGTCCAGGCTGGAACAAGCCGCCGAAAGGCTGGGTCATAGATGCGCGGCTCCATCTTGTTGCTGCAGTGAACGTGCGTCTGTTAAAGGTGTTCGTGGAGTTTGATCCAGCGAGTCACCCGTCGTTTGAGGGCTTCCGCAACAGGGCCGTCGGCCAAGAGGAACAGTTCTATACGAGGTTCAGCGCGGGGATACTGAAGGCACTGTTTGAGCAGTTGGACGCGGTGCAGCGGGTCGAGTTCGATGCGTACCCGAGCGTGTCGAGGAGTAGTCAGTTGGTGAGGGCATTGGTCGAGGAGACGGAGGTGTGGGGGAAGGATGTTCTGTGGGGCCCTGAGAGAGGGTGGGAGAAGATTGTGGATGTGGACTTGGGAGGCATGTTGCAGAAACTGGGGATTGGTGCACTCTAAGAGATGCTGTGGAAGCAAGAGTGATTCCCGAGGGCAAGTATGTCGCATTCACATCGTGCTTTCTTCAAATCTACACAGGTCCCTGAACTCTCCCGAAGACCTGAAGGCATCGGGGGCGGGGGGGTTAACTGCATGTAATGCGATCACAGGCCAACCGCCACCCCTCCTCATTCCTCTGCGACCAAGTCCTGCGCCCACCTGTTCTGCACCATGCCATCCTCAGAGTCCCTCTTGCGTCCGCCCACGAACTGCAAGTTCTCGTTCCCAACCACACCATTCAGCACATTTCCGTTGCTCGGCTGCCCCAGCCCCTGTACAACTCCATCGCCGCCCTGTACCACGTTTGAGTAGCTCGTCAACATGGTCTGCACACCGGACACAAAGTCCTGTCCGTCAAACTCGCAATGCCCTCCTTCGGGCGTGTTGTCGACAGTCTGCAGAGCGTTGATCTGATCTGCCGAGAGGCCAGCGTCAGCAGCGAGCTGCTCATACGCTACGACAGCCTGCGGGATACTGCCCTGCAGAGACTGCAACTCGCTCTGCGTGCTCTGGTAGTGGATCCTGAGCGTGCTCATAACATTCGCCGCATTCGCGAAGTCGACCTGGGGCGGCATAGCGCCGCAATTCAGTTCAACAGCGCTGTTGGCAAAGTTCTGCATCTGAGCTGGGATGAAGAAGCCGCTCATGAGGAGCGAGCCGCCGGACACGCCTGTGAAAGTAACGGCGTTGCTGTCGAAGGCGACGAGCTGCGGCATCATGGTCTGGACGAAGTCGTTGACTGCTTGAGCGTGGGCGACGCCATCTGTGCGATCGAGGCCGGAGCCACCGCCCCAGAAGAGGTTTGGGTCGGGTGCCAGGAGCGCAACGCCCATGGTGTTGGCTTGCACGTTTTGGTTGGGGAAGTCGAAGAAGGATTGGCCGCCGTCGCCGTGGAGAAGAACATTTGCCCCTGCAGAGAGTTAGTGATGTTGCACGCATGAGCAAGATGGATGGTCTACGAACCCATTGTGCCATTTGCACTCGTGGCCGCCGCCCCGGGAACTCCACTCGCCGCCAGAAACTGGTCCGCGGGAGCAGCAATTTTGAACCTGATAGGAAGGCCATTGACATCGGCCGTGGCGTCCAGAATCATTGATCCATCAGTAGCTTGAGAGATGCCCTGCGGGACCTGAGCTGCTTGCTGCTGCGCCGTCGGACGCCGCCCGCCTCCTCTTTGCGGTGCACACGCTGCGAGAGCGACCAGAGATGCAAATGTAAGTGTATACATGATCGACGGAAAGTTTTAAAAAATAGTGCACAGCACACGAATTTCTAAGAAATTAGTAACAAGAATCGAAAAGTAGAGACGGTCCGGCCGAGAGAATCGAAGACGGCTCACAACGAGAGCAAAGCCGAAAGTGAAGAGGAAGAAAGAAGAGAAGTGGAGAAGTAGGTCTTGTACAGCTTGCTATGTAGCCATATGAACGTGGGTCAAACAATGCCGAGGAGCCAAGGTGCACTGTGTGGTCGATGTGAAAGCTTACTACTCTTCGTTGAGCGGGACATGGTGCCGCTACTAGCCATTGTCGGCGACATAGGTTTGATATTCCGATCATGGGACGCGGAGGGTATGGCGACGCGGCTCTGGAGGCGTGCATGTTTCGGGGTTTGCTTCGCGAGAAACTGCCTCGCGAGCTTACACCTGCTGCAAGCATAATAATAGCGAGTGGCAAGACAGTCTAAACCTCGTTTCCCGTGTATTATTGGGGTAAGTCGTGAAGGTTGGGCATGCCTAAAACACTACGCGATTAGGCAAGCATCCTAGTTTGCAGCTGATTTGAGATCTTCAAGACGCGTACCCGTTTCCCTTTCAGGCAACCCTTGTCTGCGGGAAGTGCGCAACACCAGAATAGCGACATATGGGGTGATCTTTAGGTGGCTCAAGCTTGCATTCAGTAGCTTGTAGAAGATGGAGACAGGAAAAGAACTGGTGTTATACAGGTAGTCGACGGGTAGTCGACGGGTAAGGAAGCGGGTTGCGGCTCGGTTCGCTAACGGCTGTTCTTGTTTCGAGCGAACTAGTGCGAAACACCAAAATCCCCAGACTGTCTGCGAGTTGCTCCTGTTACAGAAAAAACACGTTATCTTGCTACCTCCAGGGCTGCTTGAAGGAATGCGGGGACACTCCTGCTATGTATGTGTAAGATGCAGGATAAGGCGTACATTCGCGAGAGTTTTGTAGTTGAGCATCTTCCATGACGAATACAAGCGCCGTGCTCTTTCCTCGGTTGCGGTCTTGTGCAGAGTGGTAGACATGAGCGGTTACAATTGGGATTGAGTTCGTGCTACTCAATTTTAAAGCCCGTTGATAATTTGGGTGATAGTCTTGAGATTTCAGAATCGAATTTTTGACAGGTATGGTCCAAATGAAGGAACAGATGTTCATGAAAGCTTCTGAACTGCTCATTGGCGCAAAAAGGCAGGTTGGTATCTGTTCGTGCGCTTGGCTTTGTACTGCACACGGTCTCGACTTTTGGTCTTGAGGATCATTCCATTGCTAGCTTGTCGCAATGACTACCTCCAGAGTATTCGCCCCATAAATGCATTTCGCCATTTCCGTAACCCATGAATGTTGGAGAAGAGCTAGAAAAGGAACACCTCACATCACGACACCAGAGTTGCTGGCAATACGCTTGGTACAATGTTAGCGAATATTACAAAGCGCAGCCATCGTCACTCACCGGCCAGAGCTCAGCAGCCTCCTTTCCGACCGGACCAGTGATGGCAGAGCCCTTCATTTCACCCTTTGGATTCACGATCTACGTGATGTCAGTTTCCGCCTTATTGGATACATTGCCAACACCACTCACCACACCAGCATTGTCCTCAAAGTACAGGAAGACACCGTCACCCCTCCTCCAGGGCTTGCTCTGTCGGACGATGACGGCAGGCATGACCCTTCTTCCTGAGCTCAGGCTTTCCCTTCTTGACGGTCGCCATGACCATGTCACCAACACCGCCAGCCGGGAGACGGTTGAGACGCGCACCGATACCCTTGACGGAGATGATGTAGAGGTTACGGGCACCCGAGTTGTCGCAGCAGTTCATGACGGCTCCGCTGTTCTCCATTAGCCCGCTACTCCAACCCATCCAATATATTGCATGCTGAGGTCGTGGCTTCGATCTACGAAGCGCATTCGTTCGTGGTGGGTACGTACACAGGCAGACCGAGCGTCATCTTCAGCTTGTTACCGGAGGTAGAACCGCGACTGCATTCAAGTTAGTGGGTTGTCGAGTGTCTCGTGCCTGTGCGGCAATCCTCAACATGCATCGTCAGACATACCCGCGCTTGGAGGCCATTGTAACGGATTATGAGGAGGAAAGGTCGTCGGGTGGATCGGGGGCGTCGTCGCAGTTGTCGTTGTCGATGGTCGCAAAAACGTAAAGTCGAAATGGCGTTGTGCGGGACCTCGCTTCAATGAAATTCCGACCACGCTACTTTATTTTCGGTTAGCGCGCTTTGAACCCCAGACGACACACAGTGCTCAGTGCTCGTGGACACTTTCTGGCCCACCATCGTACCAGAGATTCTTCTTCCACTTTTCAAACTCTCGCTAAGGACTACTCTACCCCCTTCGCTTCCGGTGTTATCATGGTGCATAGTTGATTGAACGGATCCGGCTCTGTGCACATTTGGTGACTCAGTCCATTTTGATATTTCGCACCCACAAGTCACAATGCCGCAATCCCAGTGACGGCCTCAACCGCGGTAGATTAGTGACAAATATTGATGTTTGAAGGTTGCACACGAGCTGGACTGGAACATTCACCATCAGCCACAAGTCGTAGCGGAGAGTGCCGTATATTGACGTCTCACTAGTTCCAACCGGAGCTTTAATTGTGAATTCTAGGACACTGCGACAGAATTTCTTGAAGGAAACGTAGTTCAAGTTCAAAATGTGAATATATATTCACCCGGTAGGTCACGATCCGGGTAACCGTCCGTGACAGAGTACTCAGACATTCCATTTGCGAATGTTCACACACTGGTTATACCGTGTACCGAGAGTGCGCGAAGTCTTCTTGATCATAGTTCACACACTGGGTAGGAATCATATAGATAGTCATTCTACCATCCTCAATTCTTTCTCCATCAACATTCTCGAAGACCTCAATCCGCCAGCGACATACTGAAATACTCGATATAGTCTGCATCTTACACTTTTCTACTACACATCACCACCCACGCATACACTCCTCCGCAATGCGCGCCCTCGCCTTTTTAGCACATAGCCTCGCTCTTCGACAAACTACTGATAGTACCCAGTGCGTTCCTGGGAAAGGCCATCCCGGAGCCGTGTGTACTTATGCTCCAACGCCACCAAGGACTCCTGCAAGTGGTATGATTACCCAGAATCTAAAGATTGCAAACTCTTTGCAGACCTCGGTATGGATACTATTGAACTTATCGGTCCCGATTATGGAGGACATTGCCACGTATACCCCGACAATCAATGCAGGGACGAAGATGCTATCACCCTCCTCCCAGGGACACAGCCGATGGCTGCACCGGCGTAAGTTATTCATTGCCAGGGCGGTGGCATCGCAGCGCCTGTTTAGAATAGCAATGTTGGAACTGACCCTTATGTGTAGGAAGATAGTATGTCCCGGTGTTGTCAAAACAAATCTGCCAGATGCGGTGAAGGCCATTAAATGTTTGGATTCGACAGCTCATCCGACAATGCCAGCTGTATCTGCGCAGCCGAATGCCACTCCCCCTCTCACCCCTCCAGGTCCTACACCTCCTCCAGGTTCTGCACCTCCTCCAGGTCCCGCATATTCTGCAGTTCCCGCATCTTCTGCAGTTCCCGTACATCCTCCAGGTCCCGTACCTCCTCCAGGTCCCGCATCTTCTGCAGATCCTCCAGCTTCCGCAGCTCCTGCATATTAAGATAATGGTCTGCTCTCTTAGCATGGCATTGTAAGATGGATATTTGAAGGTCTTGGTCCGCGGCATTTTAGCGGCTCATATAGGTTCCCATGTTTCTTTTCTCTTTGAGTGGTTGTACGCTGTAAAGCTGCTGTTGATTTGTATGCAGAATTAAACATTTCTGCAAGCTTTGGTATTTGGTTCTACATATTATCTATATTATCTAGACGGAAATTTCGAGTCTGTATCCTAGTGTGTAGATAAATCCTCGATTAGCGAGGCGTTAATGTACGATGTGTTGCGTTTTGAACCAAGCTAGTAGCCTATCGTAATGTTAAAGTGTAAATATGTGGAAAGCACGACATTTCAACATCATGTAGTGTGTTTTTCGTAACCCTGAACTTAATCTTACCATTTAAATCGAGTCTACTGCTCTATGGTTGATGCTCTTACGACTTGCTTTGACTACTGTAATTCAGACTCACGCTTTAGATAAGTATTGATAACAACCTACAAAAGTTCACTCAACCATTGATGAGAACGAATATGTGGATACATGTGAATGAATGATTAATTGATCCGTGTCCAGCACTGTAGCGTTCAGCTACGGATTTCATACGTGGCTATCACGAGCCTAGATTATTCAAATGCGAATTCCAGTAGCATTCTTCAACTGTCTTACCGTGGGAACAATCGCGCATGAAAAGCCTTGGTAGCAATTCACAAAATTTTCTCCGTAAATATTCTCCAAATCACTGTTATCAATCGCTTGAATAGTTTAAGTTAAGCCCGCATTGAATATACTGATATTATGTGAAACTCGATGCAGGTCAGTTGATGCAAACTATATGGCCTACATGTACGCCGTGATTGTACTACTTGAATTCCTACCTATATACATGATCAGTACATTGAATTTCATCTAGACATTCAAAGTTACTGCGTCTTCGCGGCTTTCGAATATTCACGTGTAAATATACCATGTGACACAGCGAACATGAAGCCTGCTCCTGGATTGTATAAATAGCCAATCCACCACCTCCAACTCTCTGCATCAACATTCTTCTCAATCCCAGTTCGCTACTACGACAACTACTATTTGTTATATCCACCCAACTTACCTAGACCTCAAGCTTCCAATAAACAAATTCAAGCAACATAAACAACCCCACATCTGCCCATCACCACCTCCAACATGCGCACTCTCACCTATCTGACTCACATCCTCGCCCTACGACAAGACCAGTGTGACCCCAAAATCGGTAAACCAGGCGGCGTATACGTTTGCCATACCGCAAATAATTGCCAATGGTTCGATGCCTCGAGCGGAAGGTGTTTCTTTCCTACAACGGAAGCAAAACCGTTCCTTATTGGACCTGATCATGGCGGTTACTGTGAAATATTTTGGACAAAGAACTGCATTAAAGGTACCGAATTGAGGCTCAAAGAAGAGGGAAATAACAAGATGAAAAGGCCTAAGTAAGCTATTTATGCGATCTGATGCATCTCAAAGCTTTTCGCTAATCTGCGTGCATAGGCATATAACTTGTCCTGGTGTTCACGCACAGAATATACCCGACGATTGGGCGAAGACGCATGCGATGAGGTGTTGGGTTGGGAATGTGCCAACGTAGGATTTTCCTACATCACGACTGTTTATTTGGCAAGAATACTTTCAACATTTACATGAAGGTTTGGTACAGGGCCGCCGGGTAACAAAGCTCGCTCTTAGTACCGCATTTGCAGGTTTACTGGCTTTTGCATCGATAGACTGTATCTACATTTGTAAGGTTAGGTGGTTGCGTTTGTACGATGAAGGATTTGTCGTTTTTTACTCATGTATATTTGTGTAGTTTATCATGAACTCTTGTATTTTCATTCTTATCTATCCGTTTATAGCCAACTCAATTTTTGCATAGTATAGGACTTCTACATATTCTACGTCGTCTAACAAACTTTAATGTGCGAGCCTATAGATCTACGTACATAAGATATCGTCTCGTCGTCAACTCGATGACATATATATGATTTCCTGCACAGAGCTGGTACACAGAAATATAGCGTTCTTCACGCGACTGTGTACTGAGCTACTTGTACAGGTTTGATCTAACTCTTAACACCAAGCAGTTCCTCTCATTCTTATCCGTGGATTGCACAAGTGGCATGAACTGTTTTCTTGAAAAATGTATTCGAATTATCATAATACCGCATTAGCAAGCTACGTACATGTGTCCTGATGAACTGTTTCATGCTGCAAGCACCTTCGAGACACATTGTTCACATGTGCCAACTCTCCCTTCCTAATCCTTTTCACCTTGATTGCCATAGTCTCAATGGACAACAATTATCATGTCTCTGCAACGATACAGTATTACCATCCGGTGTCCATGAAGCACATCTGGAAACGCAAAGAAGACCATGGTTCACTATCCAGTTCCCGGCTTTGGATGTATTGGGTGACAAACCCCGATATGCTCATTTTTTCATGTTCGTCGTTACAGATCGCGCTTCCATTGTTCAAGTGAACGCGGACGGCCGGCGGAATGTGGTGACCTGCGCTGTTGAGATCCACCCGAGAGATATCCTTGTCACGAATATCTTTACACCACTTGGCGTTATCATGAGAAAGGAAGTCGTTGAGTTGCCACAGATAGCTATACTCGTCTCCCATCAGAAATTCTGCGAACGCTTCGCGACGCACTTCATCGTGTGGACAGTCGAAGTATTCAAGATCTTCGAAATCGATGTTTTCGTCTTCCATTTCGTCCATACACAGCTCGCAAGCATCGTGCTCAGTCCAGGGTCCCTCGACGTGTGTGAGAATATCCGGAATGAATTCGGCCTTGAAGGAGCTGCAAGCTGCGCGCATGCGTAGTAACGACAAGATGTCGAGGTGTCTCTCCATATCATCATCCCAAGAGATCTGGATCTGCTTAGGAATTGACATATGGTCGTTTTCCCAGTTCGGATGACAGCCATAGAAGGTATGGAGGTATAGTTCGAGGTGACCGGGTCGAAGGCGAACAGTGGAATTGCGTAGCCAAGTGGGCCGGTATTCGGCACGGATTTGCTTGCAGACCTGAGTGAGACCAAAGAAGTTGCGCGCTGAGTTCACTTGCTTCCACCAATCCAAGAATTCCACAGGCGAATGTCTGCTGCAACAGGAAAATCGTCTGGAGACAAGAGGCGTGGCGTTTCGCCCAGCCGTCGAAGTCGCGCTCGGACGCGTAGTGGTAAATGCGGTTGCGAATCTCTGTAGTGGAGACATTAGTAGAGTCGGGCAGGATATTGGAAGACGCATGGCTCACCTGCCGGCAGGGTCAACAGAGTCTTGGGAGGCTTCTGCTGCGCTGCGCTCGGTGCGGATTTCGTGCCCGCCTTCTTGAGCGGCTTTGTCTTCTTTGCGGCTTGCGTGCCGTTCTCGCTCGCATTAGAGTCCTTGTCCAGTGCGCGCTTTGTGCCCGCTCGCCTGTGTTCAGCTCAGCATGTGTGTTGCGTCCATATGGAACCGCTACGTACGTGAGGACCATGGTTGCGGCTGATGGCCGAGATGGCGGTCGAAGTCTGGAGTGGAGGTGTTTGTGAGCAGAGGTGGAGGGAGAAGAGGTTTATATGTTGAGTGGCGGGCCGGCCTAGTGCGTCGAGGAAAGAGCGCGGGCGGCATGATGTAGCGCGCGCCTTCCCAGGAGCCCTTCCCGCCACGCGCGCGAGACGGTTCCAAGGTTCCACCTGTGCCCAGTCTGCGGGGCCGTTCAGGCTTTCACTGTTCTTGTCTGCTTATGTGAAAACAATCCATATCCCCAGGGCAGTGCTTTCCAAGTGGAACTGCAACAAAGTCCCATTCCATTGGCAAACTTCCTCCGTACCTGTCTAAGTATTCAGTAAAGATGTGTGCAAGGCATTACATCCATGTCTTGGGGCGTTGCATGCTCGATTTATCTTCAGGCGACTTCGGAAAATTGTACGCTTGTAGTTCAGTCGTTGATCCAGAGCTAGATGGGTTCAGCAATGAAATTGTGGGCAGCACTCGGCCAATGCGAGGGGTATATAAGGTCGCTGCGATGCCCTGGATTCAAATCATCAGCTCCCGAACCTCAAACTAAATCGACAGACATAATACCAAGTCCTATTCCGTTTTCAAACAGCAACATGCTCTTCTCAATCACGTCCACCACGCTCTCCCTCCTCTTTCTCTCCACACTCAGCACCGCCCTCCCCGCCGCTGAGGCCGAGGTCAGATAGATGGAATAAGTGTCATATTGATGAATCGAATGTTTACATGTCGCCGACATCCAGTCTTTTGTCCGAGCAGGAAAATGAAAATGCAATTGATGATGGCGTGGGTTTCGCGCCGACACACTGCTGCTAATTCTGAAGAAGGCTTAGCGGAAGCGGGGAAAGGGAAGCGCGAACGCGTCTCGAGTGCCGTCTTGTCTCCCGAAAGTTTCATACATCACGGATGTCCATCTGTTAAGCAGGCTGATCGTTAATACTTTGGAATTTGGTATCTATTGGCGAGCGTTCACAGGACGTCACCGACCTAAGCTTGCTGATACAAGAAAGGCCCCCCCGCTCACATGCCTCGTTATTCAAACCATACCGCCCCCGAGCCCTACCCAGGAGAGGGAAACACATGCACAGATTCCTGGATAAATTCTCCAAGACCGCAAGACCCGTTACGTTTACCAGCGTTGACCGCCAGTCATGTTGAGAGTCTCGTGCTTGCGCGCACCAGGAACGAACTCCAGCGCGTGCAAGCCTAGGTGCTGCTGCACACCCGGAATGAAGGAAGGCGCTCCGGGAACAAACGCGGGTGGACTGAGCATAGACCGCGACATAATCGCATCCGAGAGCAGTCGACTACCGGGATTGGCAGGAACACCATCGGACTGGACATAGTTCATAGCGGGATTGGCATACCACTGATCGGGTCCAGCCAGAACCCCAGTCGGGGACGGCATTGTTGATGCGGGCGGTGCAATGCCGACCTGAAGCGCTTGGTCCATGGCTAGGCCATAAGCACCCTGGGTTGCGTTGCCGAAAGCCTGACCGCCACCACCGTAGATGGCATCGTAGGTCTGAGTAGGAGAGATGCTCATGTTCTGGTTGTAGCCGGCGTCCCGATTGTTGAACATGGATGGCTGCATGAACGACTGCATGCCGTATCCATTTTGAAGACCTTGATTACCACCGAACGAAGCTTGGTTGGACGTGCCGCCTCCACGACCGCGAGCAGGACCGTGGCCATGGCCATTTACCACCAGGGCCGGACTTGACCATGTTTGGTAGCTGCTGGCCCTTCTGGCGGAGTAGCTCTCGTTCGCGCAGAGCGTCTGGGTTCTTACTCACGCCCAACGAAATGAGCGGGTACGGTCCGTGGGTGATGGCATGGCGGACGAGCATGGTGATGACGAGATCTCGGTCCCCAATCACCTGACTTGTCTGCATGTGGTCCTCCACGTCGAGATACGGCGAGCTTGTGAGCGCAAGGCGAATACGGTCAATTGAGATGATGCTGTCATCATAGTTGCGCTGCCGTACTGTCAGCATGGCATCCGTCAAGAGAGAGGGCTACTTACGATGGTGTTGACATGAGCCTCAGCGCGCGTGATCGCCGTCTCCCACTCTTCGGATTTCTTCGGCTTGTGTGCAGCGTCGGTGCAGTACACAAGGTCAAGGAAAGGAAACAGCTCGACTAGTACCCATTGCTGGTTGAGACGCTGCGCCATTGTCAGTTAAACGGACCAAGGCGCGGTCGAAGTTGGTGTCGAGGTTGAAGTTGCCGCCGGAGTCGAAGTTTTTGTGTTCTTTGTCAGAGCTGGTGCGGCAGATTTTATGATGCGGAGGGAGAGACGTCGTGGCGGCCGTGCTCGAAGGTGAAATGGTGCCTGCGATGGCCGTGAAGAACCTCTCTCAGTGACGCAATTTGTGCCGCTGCCTGGAGGTCTTTCACGCTAACCGAAGCTCTCTGGTACTTTCGGTACACACACTTGGGACAGCAGCTTCGGGGATGTGCTCAAACGCAGATTCTTGGCGTTCAGGGTGCAGAGGGTGATGGCCGCGCACCCGCCTTAGAGATACATACGTCGTGATGTTTCAACAAGCGGTGAAAGACATGGTAAAGGTGCTAGGCATGGCTGAGCAAACAATTTGTCAAGAGGAAACAATTTGCGAATCACACACCAGGTCGGCTCACGACGGAAAACTTACTCGCGGTCTCCCAACTATTGCTTTTAACGCATACTGGAAGGTCCTCCACCATTGGTTCTGTGGCCTGCGATCTCTTACGAATGTGGTCTCCTAGTGAGTTTGAGGCAGCAAGCCCTAAATTTGGTACCGCGCGCAGTCTTGTAGATCACATGCACTATCTGAACAGTTACGACTCCCTTTGCTCTAGGCGTGTTGCCCGCCAGCTACTTCCTGGTCGCCATTCTCTCTCCCACCGCTGCAAACCACCCAGTCCCAATCCCATCCGCCACGTTCGCCCACTGCACCTCCTCCGCTAGCTCCGGCCTCACATTGTCCGGCAGCGACGCCAGCTCGAACGGCCCGCCATGCAAGACGTGTCGACGAAGCAGCAACCGCACCGTCAATTTTGCGTCTTCAGCTACATTCAGAACCAGACTCGGACGAGGCACAGATGTCGGCGAGATAAGCGCGAGCCGCAATCGTTCAAGGAATACTGGATCGTCAATGGGGTAGTTTGGCTACACCCGGTCAGTGTTTATAGCGGTTCAGAGCCGCCAGCCTATCAGCTGAAAAAGACATGCAAGGGAAATCAATCGCTAGCTCAATAACTTGCTTACCATATGCTTCGGCTCAACCCACTCGGCCGTGTCCAAGGCCGTCCACCAGTCGTAGTCGGGCCCGATTCCTGGTGTGTGTTGCTGTATACGCGCTGGAAGAAGGGAATTAACTCGTTGCTAGCCCACTCAATGTCGAACATCTTTGAGTAGACGCGCGCGTGAAGCGGGATGGTTCGTTGTTGATTGCTGACTTGAAGGCCTCGAGTTCGCGGGATGTGTACTCGGCGCTTGGTGTGGCAATGTAGTTCTGCTGTGAATCCATGCCTTTCTGGTAGTGACGAGAAGACATTTTGGTTGAAGTGGGTGTTGCAGATCTGGTGTGTGTACCATAGGCTATCGAGGAACAGTGGATTTGATATATGTCTAGGCAACAGCAGAAGTGTTTACGTACTAGGGAAATCTTGGCAACAGTATACTCTCGTTCACACCCGGTAGCTCTGGTAGAGGTGACGTCGACCAGACCACGGTGACCTGGGTCAGCTACCTCGGTGACCTCGGAATGAGGTTTACTATCGTCAAACCCTTCAATCATTAAGAATTAGACTGTAGCTCGTTACAAGTTAACTTTACCTGAGGTAGCTATTTATAAGAGGACGGTACAGAATATAATGTCATTCGGTTACAGCATACTACATGTATCTCAAAGAAAAAAACTGACCACAACCATGACCACCTAGGGCTCACTCACGCGCAGCCTTCTGACGTTTAACCGCCCCAGGACCAGCCTTGGGCGCGGCAGAATTTTCCTCATCGTCGTCCTGGCTGCGCGCGCGCTTCTTGCCCTTAGCAGCTTCTTCCTGTCCATCCAACGCCGCACCACGCCGGATCAGCTCCCCCTTTTTCTTGTTTGACTCCTTGTTGTTCATGGTGCGACGCTGGAGGACCATCGGCGAACCGGTGACGGTGTACATCTTTTCGCCCTTCAAAAGCTCTTCGCAGGTATGCTTTGATTGCTGCAACTTGTGTCAGAAAATAGGAAGCATGGGAGAAACATACTTTGAGTAAACCTGTGACGCTCTCCAAGCGCTCACCGAAAGCGTACTTCTCTGACCGCTTGATATTGGCCCGATGGGTTGGGTCGTACACAGGGTGAGACCAGCCCTCCTTGTGAATTTCGACCATTTTGGCCTGAAAATATCAGTAAACATGTTGTGCATCGTGAGAGGTTGAGAAGCATAACTTACCGTCATCTGCCAAGCGAGCTTCTCGATGTCCTCCGCCCGATAGTACCGGGATTCATTGCCCCATCGATTCTGGAAAGCCCTGCTTTCCTGCTTCTCGTTGCATCCAACGTTGTTTCGGATGGCGGAGACAATCTGCTGAACAACTGAACGTTGCTCTTTGTCGCTCTCGGGGATGGTGAAGTCAGGGGATGGGGACTGCCACGCCATGTCGCCCTGAGCGTTGTTGGCATCTCGCATGCTTACGAAGTAGAGGCCATTTGCCGTCCCTGCACCGTTCTGCGAAGAAGGCTCAGTTCCCGAGCTGGTAGACGAGTGGCTGACAATATTGCCTCGATTCTTGTAAAACATTGTGATGATGTCGTTGCCGGTGGCGTGTTCAAGGTCGACTTCCTTGCCGCCAGTGATGTAGTTGAGGAGAATAGTCAGGGAGTTGAGTTCGCCAAAGGCCTTGTCAAGATTGTACGACATTTTGATAATATAATTTTGAGACGTAGAGGTGAGTAGAAGTTTCGTCGCTATAGTTGCGTACAGGAAGCTGAACGAAGGACGTGTTGTGCGTATAGGTGCGAAAGTGGAGAGATTGCGTTTGCAGCGAGTAGAAAGCGAAGTAAATTAAAAGCGAAAATACTTTGGAAAAAGATGAATGAAGTAATGGTAAGATGACAGACAGGGTGTTTGTGATTTAAGTTCAAATACTTGTTGCGGAGGAGCCGTATAAGAGTATACCTATGGTATTGTGTTTGATCTCTATTGTCTATAGATCACAATGGCTACTCATATGTCCTGGTGTTTTAAAACTCGCGGGGCTGCCCTCCGACTACCGTTGGACCAATAGGAAGACGGAGAAGTCTGCAAGAGCATTCACCTCTGACGTCTACTGGTGGGGCTCTCCGCTCAGGTGACTTGATTGCGCGACAGCAACAATAGCAAGTTGAATGAACCCGTCCAATGTTCATATTTTATGAACACACTGTAGTCTTATTGCAAGTGGCCTGCCGCACCCGCAGAGTTTTTGTAAGCACGCTGACCGCGCTGTGAGTGAAAGCTAGAGAGTGACGCGTCCCGATTGCGTCACCGCCCTCTGCAAATGAAAGTACATCAATGCTGAGTAGATTCTGCAAAGTCGTTTTCTAATTGTATGTAATGTAATGACAGTCACGATGGACACGATATTAATATCATAGACCTGAATTTTCCTCTTATTGAACCATATATATCAATCTAACAGCTACCATCCGACAAGACCGACCAAAGCACAACAATTCTTGCTACAAACTGTTGCGAACCCGCCAGTTCCTACTTTTGTGTTCGTCCCAGAGTGGTATCTATGTACATCTCGCTCTCACCTGCAATCTTCCACTGACCGTTAGGTTCATAATAAGCAATGCTGATGTTGCGAATGCCGAGCTTCTCCAGACGTTTGATGAGCTCGACATTCTTCTCGGACATCGATATCGTTCCATCTTCCAGCTCGTTGCAAAGATACACAATTCCGATTTTCAAAGACAGTTTGTTGCCAAGCAGCTTCTTGAAAGCCATCCATATTTCCTTCTGGCATTCCTCATATGCTCTATACTCATACCACTCGGGCAAGACGATCTTGAGCTGCTCGAGGCTGGTGGAGCTCAGCCAACGGAAGAGCTGGATAGTCGCACGCCCGTAATATCGCAGACCTTTGTGAGGGATACTGAAAGGTATCATATCGATGAGCTTATCACCCGCACTTATCGAGTTGATGTTGTTGCACATCGAGAACACATAGCTACGTTCCTCTGATCTGAAAGGCATGGGAATCGTAACTGACTTGAGGAAGCGGTTGTTACGAAGGCGCAATGTGTACAGGAATGCACATGCGACCGTGGTTCCATTGATGCCTGAGAAGCGGAACTCGTTGCTTCCGTA
The DNA here is from genome assembly GCA_009805535.1 of Laburnicola sp. JP-R-44. Taxonomy (NCBI): domain Eukaryota; kingdom Fungi; phylum Ascomycota; class Dothideomycetes; order Pleosporales; family Didymosphaeriaceae; genus Laburnicola; species Laburnicola sp. JP-R-44. The sequence continues at coordinate 1,343,779 of SELF01000006.1, forward strand.
GAAGATGGGCGTCGCTTCGCTGCGGATTTGCTTGCATGTGCGAAGCAGGCCAAGTGGTAGTTTCCGACTTCGAACTTGGCTTTGGATAGACCGGAAATTCTTCACACGTAGTCCAGTTTCCGGGTACGTCTGGCCTGTATTGAAGAACACATGAGTATATATGTGATGCATATAATGGCTTTTGTCTACTCACCGGAGTCAGGCCAAAGCTCGAGTGGGTGGTCGAGGACCAGGGCATACTCGTAAATAGTGATTCGAATCTCTGGAGGAAGCTCGAGGAATCGGAATGGCGTATCGGTCTATTTTATAATTAGCTTAAAGCAATGACGGATGTGGTTATGCCTACGAAGTTGTGTGCGTATTTCATCTCTCCGTATATTTTAGGAAATCGACCGTACTTTCGAAGCTCTTGTGGGTGTGCAGAAGGTATCGAGGCTTAGATTCAGACATGTTGCTATAGCTAGGGATGTAAGTTCCGGCTGAATATTAATCGGAAGGTGGGAAACCTACTCAGGCGGTGGAATGGTCAGGAGTTGAGGGTTGATGATGTCTATATAAATGGTACTCTCGAGTTGATGATCCAGAAGCGGTGTTTATATAGCGCAGGGGAGGTGCACGGATACTGTGCTGTGAAAAAATTCATGGCAGGCTTGTGATTAGTCCGCAAAGTATAACATAGAGTCGCATGTGATGGAAGTATAGTTGTGTTGAACTTTGGTTCGGCTCCTTGTGAGTCACATATCGCCCGAAAAAAAAAAGTTCGGCCCCTTCCACCGACAAAATCGTGTCGGTTGCAACAAGTAGTCCGGCCAAGATTCAGACCACATGATACACGTATTATCCGAAAAGAGAATCCGTGACCGTAGTCAGATTGTCAGAATGGAGACGCTTTTTCCCGTGGTTCAATATTATTTTGCTCAACGCTTTCAATATTCCTTTTAAATGGTGTCTTGTTTGCTTCTATACACTGCACAGCTAACAACTTTGGAAGCCATGTACGCAATCAATCAGTACAACAATCAGCCCTCACACCGATGAAACAAAGCAAACATATCAAGGACGTCATAGTATAACGCTGCATCATGGAAGATTAGACGAGACCTAGACAAAAGGTATATGGGTATAGCACACGTTGAAACTTGCCATTCGCTCCCTAAGGTTGACTCATATCGCCAGAGAATTTCGGCCCCGCCCTATACGGGCCCCCTCACCCGCAGGTGAAATCACTCTTGTAGTAGACATAAGTGGATTGGGAAACTCCATAACCAGTCAGACAAGCTATAGCCGCTATGCATAGCCAGTTGCACGGCTGTAATGGTATTCATATCTTGAAAAAATAACTTATCTTACATACAAGCAACAAACACTATTGAGCATCACTAGATCGTAGTCCTGTACGAGGATCTTGGAAGTTACCTTGGGCGAAATGGCCGATGCATACGAAACATCAGAAATTTCTCCATCGGCCGGCGAGGAGACCCGTACAGTGCGTGACCCAATTTTCGGGGTGCGACATGTGAGTCAACTGAGACCAAACTATGGTTCAGGTACTGAAACTAAAGAAATCTTGATAAACCGAATCTCTTTGAGTGTTAAGTCTTGTCGCAATATCCAAAAACCTAGCAGGGTGTGCTCGCCTGCCTCATGCAGACACCCACGATTTGATCGTCATCGAGATATAGATATAGATCTTCGTGGTGTGAATTAACAGCATGGTAGACTTAGTAACATATTATCGTTTATCTATCACGAATAGACCAAATTAAAGATGCGAGCTAGTGCCACGGACGGAGCACTTGAGGCGATGGAACATTTCGACACGTGATCTGGGCACCTCCAGGCTCCAGCTCCAGGGCTAGACAATCTTGAATCAGGAAAGTTTCCGCAGACTTTGACATCATCCACTGCAATTATTCTTATAATCTAAAAAGGTAGAGGCAACTGTAAACGGATATGAATGCATACAGCGGAAGACAATCATGCCGTGAGCATTCATCGCTTACTGCTTACTAGCGTTCGGAGTGTCCGCGGAGACTGACAAACATCCCCCAAATTGGTCAGGAAGCCTCGAATGCTTATCCAAATTGCGACTTGTCCCTCCAAGAACCCAAGCATGAGAAACGAAATGGTCGCTCATATAAAGATGGAGCAAAAGTCTCATCAAAACGAACTCACCAGCACAAGAACGAACTGTCCTCGATTTCGCATCTTCATCAAATCATCCGATCTATTTCTGAATCTTTCGCATTCAAGGAGACAGCACAATGGCCAATATTCTGGACCCCAACATGTTGACTGCTCCATTCCAGCTCACAAAGGGCATGCATCGCGACGTGTACCCGGCCATCGACCCCAAGAAGCTCGCGCCTCTTGCTTCCAGCAAAGTTATCCTCATCACTGGCGCAGGTGGTGGTCTAGGATATGTGCGTTTCCCTGCAATCTTACCAAACAATTGACTTACGCCCATCACAGGCAGTTGCGAAGAAATGGACTGAAGTCGGCGCCAAAGGGGTTGTGTTTGTGGGCCGCGATACGAAGAAGCCCGAGGACGTAGCGTCTGCGTTCAAAGGCAACGCTCTAGTTGCCGCAGGCGACATCACCAAAGAAGAAGACGTGAAGGCCATCTTCGAGAAAGCGGTTGCTAAATTCGGCGTTGTTGATGTCGTGGGCAACGCTGCAGGGATCATCAATTGCGGGATGATCAGACAGCTCACACCGTCGCAATGGTAGTCTGAGATTGTACGTCTGCGACTTCGAAAGTCGAAATAATCGTTCGCTAACAATGTGTTCTGCAGGAAGTCAATGTGAAAGGCCCATACAACCTTGCTCACTACCTCCACCAGTACACCAAGTCTGGTACCGCTACTTTCATCAACCTCGTCAGCGTCGGCGCGTCCTTTACTAATCCTGGCACGTCCTCTTTGAGCACCAGCCAGCTCGCCGCCACCAAACTGGGCGAACATCTCGACCTCGAGGTGCCCAATCTTCGTGTCTTCTCTATCCACCCTGGCCTCGTCGAAGCTGTGCCCCTTTTACGTTCTATTTGCTGAAGCCAGAAGCGGATTTTCTGAGGGGCCGGTATGCGAGTGTGAACTGGGATGTTGAGGAGATGGAGAAGCATAGCAAGGATATCAATGAGGGGAGGCTCTTGAAGTTGGGGTTCATCAACGCGAAGGTTGGGCCTGAGGGGCATCCGTGGGAACAGTGATGGCAAGATGACTATGGTGGTTTCAGAGGTCGCTCGTGCAAATATCGATCTGGATATTCGTAGTCCTACCGGAGATTAGCTGAGACTTGAACCTCTATAGAAAATCCAGTGGAAACTCCCATCTTGACCTTTTGTACTGCGCTCCTATGTACCTGCGACTGCATTGCTACACGCAAGCAGCCGAGAATCTTCTTGGTAGCATAACGCCTACTCCTTTTATATATCGCCCATTCTCACACGCACGCAAGTAAACCCTGCTTCGCAAAAAAAGGCAGATAGTCAAAGCACCCACATTCACCCTTTCACCCACCTCTCACTCCCCGCCCCAAACCAACCGCGCATTTCCCCAGTTTCCCCGCCTAAATCCGCACCCCACGACACGCCTCGTACACTTTTAAACCTCACTCTCCGACGCCTTCTCCCTCAACCAAGAGCACGCCCGCCCGCCCGCAACCCACCTCCCCACACCACAATGTCTTTCCCTCTCGACATCCTCGCCGTCATGGACGCCCGCCTCGACCACGAGAAGCGCCTCGCAGCCTCCCAACTCGACCACACCCGCGAGTCCGACTCGCACGCTACCCATCCGTCCACGACCTCTCTCCCTCCACCCTCTGTACCAACCGACAAGCCGCTCCCGACTGAGAAGGCTCTGCCCACGGCACCAGGAAGGGTAGCGTCGCGAGAGAAAGGAACCAGCTCGAAAGGTAGTGCGAAATGTAGGATCAGGAAGATGAAGGGGTTTTTTAAGAGGAAGAAGACTGCGGAGGGAAAAGATAAGGTAGGGAGTGTGTTTTTATTTCTGTTTTGGATATGAGCGCTACGTGGGGAGGACTTTGCTGTTATTTGTTCGAGCATGGCACACGCTTGTTGTATGTGCGGACTGACGTTGTTTCAAAGGGTGGCCCCGGTGGCGATGTCGAGATGGTGGAGCAGCCGAGCATGGCTCACACGGATGGAAAAGATACTTGGGATGCGTACATGGATAACCTTACCGCGCTCCCGTCCATGCCAGTGCCCGGCATTCGGTCTACTAGGAAGGAACAGTAGGCAAAGGTCTTTTCGCTTGCTGATGAGGAGACTCGTATAGGACGGGGCGGATTTTTTTTTCCGGGCGATGCACGCCGTGTGGACGATTATATCGCAGACATAGAAAGGGAATGGCTACCCAAGACGCGTTAGACCTAGGAGCAACGTACTAGGAAGGTAAAAACTGAATATTTCGCGCTATGGAATTGGTCGAACTCCTGTTTTATCCTGCGTACTAATCGCCTCTGTGCCCTTGCTTTCCGCTTTCCGATCCCATTTCTCATTCTTCGCGACCTTCTTGTTCGCCATTTTCTCTTTGTTCTCCTTGTCCCTGAAGAACGCCGTCATACCCCCCAATACGAGAGCTAGTATAAGAACCAGGTCGACGATATGCATGCTCCACCACCAATGCTGCACGCCTAGCCCGCACGTGTTAAGCTCCATCTGCCACTCTCCCTTCTCTCCGAGACTAGGGTCAAACCAAGCGGAGAGGAAGCCAGCGTAGCCAGAGAACTCGCCCATCATGGCTCGAAGAGTGACTTCGCGGATACGAGGGACGCGATCCAAAGCTATGCATCCTCCGTCTTCGGTAGCTTTGTAGGGGAGGTGAGGGAAGCGCAGGGCTTGCCACATCGGTGACTGTTCGGCCCGAGACTGTGGCTCTTCTTCGGCTATCGTCTCGTTTGCGACGATGGTGTCATCTACCGTGTCTTCCGTAGATAGGGTGGCGGTGGGGTCAGAGTTCATCCGCGGTAGCTGTATCTCAAGTTCCTCGATATTCTCTGGACATTGACTCTCAACGCCTTCCTGCGTGGTATAATGCAGCACATCACACCCAGCATGGTCGTGCCCATTGATGATGATACCCCGGCGTCCAAACCCCTGACCGTCGACGTACTGGCTACTGCTCATGCCAAAGATGCTCTCCAATACAATCTTTGAAGCGTGCTCAGACAGCATGTTCTGCTCCTTTATTCCGCCGCTTTCAAAGAAGGCAAAGAAGGGCGAGTCGGCGCATACGCCGGGCTCTTTATGAAGCGGGATATGCGTGAGGAGGACGGTGGCGTGTGTCTTGTCTCTTACAGAGCGTGAGGTGGTGATGATCTGGTTTATGAAGTTGTAGGTCTCGAGTTGCAAGTCGGGCTTGGAAGCCGGCGTGTCAATGTTCATAGAGTTGAGGACGACAACACGGAGTGCCGGTATATCGTTTGAGTGGTTCTGCTCGCCCTCTGTCTCTGCGGTGTCGGCAAGGTAAGACGTGTTCGACAGCGTGAACATGATGTCCCAGTTGACCTTCCCAAATCTGTTCTCAAACCTCTCGATGCGTCTTTCATCAATATCCCCCGCATATCCAATATCGTGATTCCCAGCAATATTGATCACCCGATTCTCCCAATCTGTATCTGCCCCGAGCACCTCGAGCGTACCACCCCACCTCTTTCCCTCCCCCTCTTCACCGCCGAGCATAACGCGATCTGGGACCTTCTCCATGCCTTTAAACACCACATCCCAATACCTCTTAGACCTTCGCTCGAACTCCTCATCCGAAACCCACTGGCTCCCCAACAGATCGCCCATGACGGCAACATGGCTCGGGCGAGTCCACCACCGCAGCGTTCTCACAATATGCGCCAGATACCAGTCATTCCCCCATATATCAATCGGCTTTCTAATATAGCCCTCAACCGCCTTGCGCAAGTCTTTGGGCACGCCGATCAGCGCCTCGCGCACGATATCCCACACCCTCGAGACAGACTCGGCATTGCGCACATTATCTGTCAACGACTGTAGCGAACGAAACACAGGCGCGCCGGCCTTCGGGAGCGACGAGTCGCCTTCGAGCTGGGGGTCACCGAGCGCAAGGAGGCGGAAGGGCGCGACTGCGTGCGGCGGTTCGGGGAAGCTGCACGCACTGTCGAAGAGCGGGTAGAGATAGAGCCACGTTGTGCCGAGGAGGGCTACCGGTGCCAGAAGGAGGGCGATGCCAAAGAAGAAGCGCGAGAGCTGCATCGAAGCATTCTCGAAGGGAAAGCAGACGAGAGCGAGAAGAATAAACAAGGGCGGCTTGTGTGCGAGCGCTCCTCGAGACGCAGCCTCGGCCATGGAGATGCGCTCCGTTAGGGGCGGCCAATCAGCCGCCTGCATTTGCGGAGTTGAGCACGCCTCCGTCGCACGCAACATCATACTCCACGGATGCAAAAAGGGGGAGGCAATCGCCCTGCAGTTTCGTATCATATTCACTATGCTGAGCTCTCTAAAGCCGTCACTGTTGCCTTGCAGCCCGAAACACCCGCTTTTGCGGCCGACGCCATTCGCAAAGAACATCACAAAATACATTGCCCTCACGACACATGCCCATCCCAGAGACAACTAACCAAGCAAGTCACCAAGTGCACCTCCAGGCTTAGGTCCACCCTGAGGCTGCGATGCTGGCGTGCTAGAGCCGGACGCAGGGGCGCCCCATAGCCCTTGGCTCGTCTTCTGCTTGGCCATGTCCGCCATAGTGACCTTTTGCGTCGGTGTCGACGCCTTCTTGGGCGCGGTTCCAGCCAACAGAGAAGCAAACGCATCCCCTCCCGATTTCTTGGGCGCTGAAGAACCGATCTTGTTGCCGCCGATGCCTGGAGACGTAACGGACGGCGTCGAGCCCGTAGACGGGACAGGCACCGAGGTGAAGTAGTTCGGTCCGGTTGCTTGGTACCCAGAAGGACGGTATGGCTGGCTAATGCTTGACGTAGCCGAAGCAGCGGTGGCAAGGGGAGGAGAGGCAAAGCTGTTTCCTGCAGGTGGCGGAGAAACCGTAGCAAAGAGACCATTGAAATTGTTGGTATTCGCAGCAGATTGTGGTTGTGGAGATGCAAACTGCGTAGACGAGTTGATGGTAGAAGTGGATGCTGGAGGGGCGATAAACGGCGCCGCTGCCAGCTTCGCGGCGGGTGCTGCTGGCATAGCGGGTGCGGCAGACTGGAAATCGTCAAAGTCATCGTCGTCTCCAAAGTCGTTTCCGGTGGGTGCGACAGGCTGTTTTCCTGCAGAAGAAGAAGTTGGCGCGGGTTCGTCGTCCCACGCGAGCAAATCTGCCACAGGCTCTGGCTCTTTGGCTTTCGGCTCCTCCTTCTTAATCTCCCTCCGGACCTGGGTCGACGATGGCTGTGCTCGCCGAGGAGGAGCTGTCGTTTCCACGTCATCGCCCTCGTCGTACTCCTCGAAGCGATCCCGACGGGACTGCGTGTCTGAAAACCCAGACTCGTTGCCTCCAAAACCGCCGCCATCACCGTAGACACCTCCGCTGTAACCTCCATAATCGGCATTGGCGCTTTCACTCCCGAAGCCGCCGTACCTGCTGCCGCTACCAGAGCCTCCTGAGAAGCCACCGCTGCCCGAGAAGCCGCCCATGCCCGTGCCGCCCTCAACACCGCCAAACTTGTTCCTGTTTGCTCTTGCCTTTTTGCGTTCTGCGCGGATTTTGTCGACATCGCTAAGGAGCTCGGCAAGCTCCTTGGCCCGATTCCGCACGTTGATGCCCTGGTCCTTGCCGTTCGGGTCGATGTAGTGGAATTGCCGCAGCATCTTCAGGAGCGAGACGTGGGAGCGCGCGTCGTCGATGACCCGTTCGGAGCCATTCTTGATGAGGAACTCGAGCAGTTGGAGCGCCTATAGAGGTCAGCGGTGCTTCCGTAGGAGTGCGTGCATTGTGCCGACCTTGTATATCTGCCGCCACTCCTCAGCCGCCTTCTCGGTGAAGCGCTTGTAGATCATAGGCATAATTTCGTTCAGCAATTGACTGCCTGGTCAGCACGGTGCGAAGGATGTACGTGGCAGTACGCACAAGTTGAACGTCGAGGTGGCGATCTCCTGCATCAGCGTCGACGATGCGCCTGTACGAGTTAGAAGCGGTATCTGTGGATTGAAAGAGCTTGCTCACCCCACGGCTCATTGTTTGTCGCCTCGCGCACCTTTGCCTCCATCTCTGTGTAGTTCATCACGGCTGCCCTGGCATGTTAGCATGGCAGCCCGGCTGCGTGCCTTGGGGGTTGTACCATTCTGAACTTTCCGCACGCCGGCCTTGAGGTCGTAGAGCGTGAGATTGCTCACTTGGTCCTTGAGGCTCGAGAAATCCATGTTGGTGGACGTGAGGAGTGTGTTGTCTCGGGTGTCCGACAAGACACGAAGCGGCAGCTTATTATTGAGCGTGGCTCTCCAATGGTTGCGCAGGGACGTCGATCCCCGATCGCACGTGTTCCACGGCTGGCCGCTGTGTGTAGGATGTCGATGTCAAGGTCAATCCGTGGAAGAACAACTATCGTCGTGGCGACGACTTGCCCAGGCGACGGCTAACCACCGGAAATGGGCACTTGGATCAGAATTGGCACGTGATACAAGAAAGACCTCGGGAGCACGGGCCACTCATAGACTGCAGCAGACGAAGTGTCTGTCTGGAGTATTTCACTTTCAGATAACAGATTTAATATACGCATCCATCAAGAGATAGAGGGATCCCTAGACTCCTTCACTTACTGCGGATCTTCATCTGCTGCGGGAGGTCGTGAAAATGAAGCAATACCTAGCCTGCGCTATGGCAACGGCGCTACCAGTGCGTCCAGGTCAAGCTCCCGTCTAGAAATTTCTCTCCTCTGCATCCTTTCCATCGCCACCATCTGCAGGACATTGAGTATCGTCTGCTGCCGTGTACTATAGTCATCTTCTCGTATATTGGATTGCATAGCTGCCCAATTGCCTCGTCTGCGCTGCTCTGAGCTCTGTCTAGCTAGCTCCGCGCAACTCTCGCTCCATTGTACCATAGCCCCAGCTTCCGGGTTTCCAGACTTCCAGGTAAGCGTCCCTCTGTCCCGCAGGCGCCCCAGCACGCCTCTGCAGTGCGCATCGCAGCGGGAATGGCCGTTCTGCAAGCATTCACGCCAAGCGGTGGCATCTGACGACCTGGGCTGTGCCGACGCTAAACTGGAACTCAGTACCCCGCGCTACATAATGCCCCACCTCAGGACTTCTACTTCTTTGCTCGCCTCCTTCCGCTCTTCCTCACTCCGTCAACCACTAAACAAGCGCTTCTTTACTCCATCAGCAGCCAACATGGTCATCAAGACTTACTTTGACGTCTCCTGGTACGGCCCAGAGGTCCAGGTCGACAGCAACGGCGATGTCACCTCCAAGGGCACCGAGAAAGGTAAGCGACCCCTCCTCCATCGGCAGGTCCAGCATGCGTCGCCCTGGCGGGCACAGCATCAGGATCCATCTCTGCGGCGACTACTGAGATCAATTGCTGACGATGGACGACAGACCAATCCGGTCGCATCAACTTCGAGCTCTTCGACGACGTTGTCCCCAAGACGGCCGAGAACTTCCGTGCCCTCTGCACGGGCGAGAAGGGCTTTGGCTACGCGGGCTCCAAGTTCCACCGTGTCATTCCCCAGTTTATGCTCCAGGGTGGTGACTTCACCCGTGGCAACGTGAGTTCTCCTCGCCCCTCGCGACACGCCACAAGGCGGGGCAGCAGCTGACCGAAAGCAGGGCACGGGTGGCAAGTCCATCTATGGCGAGAAGTTCGGTGACGAGAACTTCAAGCTGAGGCACGACAAGCCCTTCCTCCTGTCCATGGCCAACGCCGGCCCCAACACGTAAGTTTGGTCTGCCATGACGCTCCAGCGCCCAGCTGACGCAGAGGCAGCAACGGCTCTCAGTTCTTCGTTACCACCGTGGTCACCTCCTGGCTCGATGGCAAGCACGTCGTCTTCGGCCGCGTCCCCGCTGGCGACACCGAGTCGATGCGGATTGTCCGCGCCATCGAGGCGGTTGGCAGCGGCTCGGGCGCCGTCAAGCACGCCTCGAAGCCGCCCACCATCACTGGCTCTGGCCAGCTGTAGGCGACTAGTCGAGCGGAGGAAGCTATGATAATGGAGCTGTCTTTGGTGGCAGTCGGCACCTTTGCGGGCAGCTGACGGCGAAAAGTGGCGGCTGGGTCTAGTAGCATCTAATGCACTGCATCCAATGCACTTTGAGTTACTGAAACTACATTCAATATCAATACATTCTCTCTCCACTGACTATTCACTTTTCATAATTGAGACTTGCGCATATGCCTGACATGTAGCTGCGTAAAGCGCAAATTTTGCGCGCGAGGAGGGGCAGCTTTACACCCCACCTCAGCTCAACAACAGCCCCGCACTACCCGCTTTCGGACTGCTGCAGCTTCCGTCTCCGTCATCGCCTACCGCCATACGCACAGTCAGCCTGCGAGTCGACGCGTAGGGCGTGTTCGTAAACACCAATTGCTGCCGAACTACGTACTGTGACTCAGACTTTCAGTTGCCCTCATATACTACCCTTTCCCTCTTGTGCTCATTATATTTCACTCTCCATCACAGATAATAGCAGTTGCTACCATGGAGAAGCCTGTCTCCGCAGCAACAGCGGCTGTCCACGCCGACGACGGTATAAACATTCTCACCGACGTCTGTAGCCTTGGATCCCTTTACAATGCTCCAGGACTTTTTCAATCATACATGGCTCACCTTCAAACTGCAAAGTAAGCGTGCTCACCCACCCAGGTCGCGCCTGCCATCCACACGTCCACCACCTTCCGCTACCCCCGTAACGCCGCCGACCTCGTCCCCGAGCCCTCCGAGCACGGCTTCCTCGACCTCCAAACCCCCCTCGTCTACTCGCGCCTCGCCTCGTCCAACATCAACCGCCTCGAAACCATCCTCACGCCGCTGATCTTCCCCGCCGCAAAAGAAGACGAGCTGCAACAGCTGAGCAACCATGTCGTTAGCTACACCAGCGGGCTAAGCGCTTTCCACGCGCTGCTCGTCAACGTAGTGCCCAAGGTGGTGGCTATCTCGGGCGGATATCACGGGTGCCACGGCGTCATTGACTTGCATAAGAAAATGCATGGCCTTAGGACTGTGGACTTGCACGCCGACGATCAGGCATGGGACGATGCTGGGCTGGGGAAGGGCGACATCGTACACCTAGAGACACCGCTCAATCCCACGGGCGAGGCCTTCGAGATACAAAAGTACGCGGACCGCGCGCACGCGAGGGGCGCTATGCTCTCTATAGACGCGACGTTTGGGCCTCCTGGGTTGCAGGATCCGTTTGCGTGGGGCGCCGATGTGGTCATGCATAGTGGGACGAAGTATATTGGTGGACATAGCGATATGCTGTGCGGGATTCTTGCGCTCAAGAAGGGAGACGAGGGACTCAAGAGGGCGAGGATGCTGAGAGATGAGCGTGTCTATCTTGGGTCCGTGATGGGGAGTCTGGAGGGGTGGCTGGGCGTACGCAGTTTGCGGACGTTGGAGCTCCGTGTGCAACGGCAGTCGTCGAATGCTACGAAGCTGGTGGCGTGGTTGAGCGGTGCGTTGGGCGGAAAAGGAGACGGCGCTGAGACAGTGCCAAAGCTCGTGAGCAAAGTTACCCACGCGAGTCTCCAGGAGAGCGACATGGGGTGGTTGAAGGAGCAGATGCCCGGCGGATTTTCACCCGTCTTCTCGATTTACATGAAGACGTCTAGTCTGGCGCGGCACCTGCCCTCGCATTTGCGGCTGTTCCACCACGCTACGAGCCTGGGTGGCGTGGAGAGCTTGATTGAGTGGAGACGCATGTCGGATTCGGGTGTGGATGAGACGCTGCTGAGGGTCAGTGTTGGTGTGGAAAACTGGGAGGACTTGAGGGATGATTTTGTGCAGGCGTTTGAGAAGTTGGCGGCTGGTGAGAAGGCGGAGAATAGGGAGAGGGTGGATGTTCAGACGGATGGGAAAGGCCCGCAGTTGAATGGGGCAGCTGATGGTGCTGTGTAAAGAGAATGAATATAAAAAGACAAATATCAATGGAATGTAGTGTAAATGTTCATGATAATGCATTCGTAATCGTGCTATATGCCGACCTCTCTCGTCGACAAACATAAACGTAAATCATAACCATGCATGACAATGATCATAACCCAGACCAATGCCCCCAATGCCCAAACCCAACGCCACGCTTGACAAAAAATGCCCACTCATCTAGACCAAACCAAACCAACCCACCTACGCAAGCTTAAACACGCCCTTCAACCTCCTCCACAGCTCCTTCCCCATAGCCCTCCTCGTATCCTCCGTCCGCATAGCCGCCTCCTTATTCTCGCTGGCCCTCCTCATCAAAAAATTCAAACACTCCGTCGTCGTCCCCCACGTCATACACTTGACCACCTTGGCCTGCGGATCCGCCATATTCGCCGGATTCTGCACCAATTCCTGCGACAGCTCGTCCGCCATGCCGAGCAGCTGGATATACGCCAGCCGGGGGAGCGCTTCGGGCGCCATATTGAAGAGCTGCTGTGCGCGGATGCGTTGCGCCTTTTCGATCGAGGAGGCATTGTGCGTAGCGAGGATGATGTTGACGGCGGGGAAGGGCGTGTCCGGTGCAGAAGGGGCGACGCAGGGGTTCCACTCGCGCTTGAGGACGGCTTCCGCGCACGCATCGTAGCACGCATCTGTACCCTGCTTACTTTCCCAGACGAGTTCGCGCGGCTCAGTCGTCATGTACGCGCCTCGGACGAGCTTGACGCCCGCGACGAAGCCTTCTTTCTGCGCCGTTTCGAGGTGTTGCGCTAGCCGGTGCGAAATCCCTTTCAAGTAGCATTGGTAGGTCGTGTATACGACTGCGCGGCCGGACGCGGACTTATTGTATTTCCGCTGCAGGTCGAGGCACCATTTTTCGAGGCCGATGTTTGTGGTTTCTTCCTCGGCGCCGGGGAGGAGGGCGACGTTTTTGGCGGCTGCGGCGTTGCATGCGGCCGTCATGGCGGCCATCATTTCGGGCGTGGGATCCTGCTGCGTCTTGAGGAGGTGGAGGGCTGCGCGCCCAAGGCCAGACCACTTCAGTCCTACAAAGTCGCCGGGCTGTGCGATTTCAATGCTTTGCAGCATGCCTGTGCGCCAGGTTTCGATCTCTTTGCTTGTCTCGGATGCGGTGGGGGCTTCGCCGCCGAGCACTTCGAGCGCGAATTCTAACATTATCGCGTCGTAGCCTAGGAGTTCGCGGTTGGTGGTCATGGTCTGTCGGGCTTCGGACTTGGTTTCTCCTGCGCAGAATTGCGCGTAGAAGGTGTTCTTGAGGAGCTTTGCGATGACGGGGTTGCGCTCGATGCTCATGAGGTATGATTTTGATTCCAGCATGCGTCGTAGGACGGCGAAGCATAGGGCGAGCAGGGCCGGTGATGAAGACATGCGGGTGATGAGGTAGGAGCGGAGGACGGACGATGTTGGGAGGCGGGCGAGGACGGCTTTTGGCGGAGGCTGTGGCCGCGAGGAGTTGGATCCGAGAATCTGAGAAGGGGGTGGCGGCGTTGATTGTAGGGAGACATGGCGGCGGCGGGAGCTCGAGTGCACGAAGCGGGGAGAGTGTGAGAGCGAGCGACGGATCTGTGGTGCGGATAGAGTCTCCAACCGCTGGAGGTGTGGAGTCCGGGGCGGCATGTTGAAAGTTGTGTGGTGGATGTGTGGGATTGTTCAAGAATGACGTTCACTATGTCTGGTGGGAGGCGACCCTTTATACTGGCAGTAGATAGAGACTGGACACGCAGCGGCGATCCAATTGGGGGAAGCACGTAGATAGGGGATGATGATGCTCACGAGACGTAGATAGCCTCATCCTCTTTTATAGCACCGGCGCATCGTGAAGTCAACCGTGGATCAGAGATGGTTCCATAACGAGAGCTCGGCTTCCATCGGCACGCGCTACCATGGCCTAAAGGGACCAGTCAACTCTGCGACGCATTGGGACAGCGCTTATCGGTGGCACCGGTGATTCGCCAATGGCCTGGTAATGTGACCTCTAGTCCTGCCATGATGCTGCAGAGGGGGGGCCGTGGAGGTACCCCCGAGCAGTTGAGCTGTGTGCTGAGCTGTGTGCAGGCGGGATCCATGGGTACTGGTGCCGGTGAGGGGTAACATCAGTGCGAAGGATTGCGCAATGATTTGATCAGATTGCGATTCCAGTGCCGTGGTCATTCAAGGCTAGAGTTTCCGTATATACTCTGGGACTCTTGTGGCGCTGGCTTACCAGCATTGCTGGCTCTCCTGGCCTCAGGGAGCGAATTCGGCGGCTACGGCTAGTACGAAGACTGCCCGAATAGGATACCTACCAAACATTCCGCTTACTGAACACTAAGTTTGCCGCCCGCTCATGTGTGGCGGCCAAGATGGCAGTCGATGGTAGTCCAGCGCTGTTTGTGAAGTCGTCTGCGTAGTGTGGGGGACAAAGAAGACTTGCCCCTAAAGCGTTAGCGCCACCTGCACAGCGCACACTGCGATCCGTGAGCCCTCCGGCTCTCTTTTTCTCCACACTCGCTGAACCGAACATAGCCATACCTCGTCGCTCCTAATCGGACGACGAGCGTGAATTTCTTTTCTCCATCATTTTTATTCTCCACTACGATCCAGATGCTCAATAGTGTCCGGTGTCGGCGAGTGCGCTCGGGTTGCGAGAGCTCGGGCGAAGAGGGCGCTGTGGTGGGGTGCGGCAAGCGTCGGCTTTGCAGAGGACGTCCAGTGAATGGTGCGTTGTATCTGCACTCGGGATGGATCCGGCAGACTCTTATCATTGCGTTACCACCTGGAGAAAGCCGGCATTTCAACATACAGCATGAGACTCCAGATGTCATTACTCACTTTACGGTCTCACTCCAGATGTCATTTCCTGGTGCTTTGCCACGGATTCCACATTGTGCACATAGCATGAACAGGCTGATGTCTACCTCACAATGCAATCAGTATTCATGTACAACATGGCTAACATGATCAACATTTGTCGTGATATCAGGCTCTTTAATCTTCCAGGAGATTAACTGACAAGAACGAGTCCGGAATTCCACTCTTCATCATGTCCCACGTGCAACAGATCCACGACGTCCTAAAAGTATACTGGACCATCTTCAACGCCGCAGTCAACAACCTCCGAATGCTCCCCGTCACAGCCATAATCTACGACCCCAACTGCGACCCGACCCTCTTCGCAGGACTAACCTCCCTCCCGTCGCGCCTATACGCCATACACTACACTTACACAGGGTATCCGCTCGACCAGCCTCTCCCCACAGGCACAGCCGCCCTCCCCGCAGGCACACTCCCCGACCTAGCCCAAAGCCTCGTAAAATGGAACACCTGCGACTGGTCCATCCTCGCCCTCTACCCAGTCATCCTTCCAACGCTCCATAGCATGGGCGCAACAGTAAGTTGGATCGAAGTCATCCCGCGGCCCAAGACTATCTTTTATTTCGTAGACAAGAACAACATCCGTCCGGACTGACACTCTGTCTTCCTCGTCACGACCCCAGACGGTGTGGAGTTTATTGCTGACTTTACGGTAGAGCAGTTCGGTCACGATCCTTCGCTTTGGTTTATGCGGCGGGAGGAGTATTTTGCGACGTGTGCGGAGCCGCATACCTGGCGGGTTTTGGGTATGGCGGATTTGCTGGGGAGTGAGTATTGGCAGGCGGAGCAGATTGAGATGATGGGGTTGATGGGGGCGTTTTGTAGGGGGCTTGATTGGGGGGTGCTTGGGGGGATGGGGGATGTGGAGCGGAATCGGTGGGTGGGGGAGATGGCGATGGGGGCGCTTAGGTTGAAACCGCTGACCTTGAGGCAGAAGTGGAATTTGTAGTAAGTTAGGGGTGAGCTGCGTGTAGGATGTAGTTTCCTGTGTCGGGGTAAGGAATCTTGCGATGATTGCTGACTCTGTCTGATAGCAGATTTATAAGAATACAAACTATAATTCATGGGATATAACCCATCTTGAAATCAATCGTCGAGTTGCTCTTGACCTTACAACGTTGACTAGATACTTATTTTCGTCAAATATTCCACGGAATTG
Organism: Laburnicola sp. JP-R-44; assembly: GCA_009805535.1. Lineage (NCBI taxonomy): Eukaryota > Fungi > Ascomycota > Dothideomycetes > Pleosporales > Didymosphaeriaceae > Laburnicola > Laburnicola sp. JP-R-44. The sequence goes on from SELF01000006.1 coordinate 1,359,890, forward strand.
TTCCTAAAACAGGCAAATTTACGGGCACGATGGCAGACAAACAATCAATAGATAAGTCACATGAACCTCTTTTGCTGAGTATATATAGAGCAACGAGCGGTCACCTTGACATTAGATCAACACAAGAACATGGTTGTACTGCCAGTCAACCATAATGGCTTCACCGCGTACCTATTCCCGTGGTGAATTTCGTTTCACAATGAGTGAACGCTATTCAAGCCATCCACACGACTCACCTTCTCATTTACCACGCTTTCCTCGCGCCCACGCACTAAAATTCCGCTATATAAACTAACCCTCCGCGCCTGATCTTCCCTTTGCCGCGCCATCTTATATATTCAACCTCCAAGATAACAAACACAAAACAGAATGGCAGCCCGAAATCGCTGGGACACGCCAGCTCCCACCCGCGCACCCGCATCCGAGACAGTATCCGCTACGTCGGGCAACGCTGTCACAGATCGACCCGTCCGCTTCGTCTACTTCGGCGATAAGGAGCACATACCGCCGGAAGATTACGCTTCATATGTTAAGGCGTTCGAGAAGCTACCTGCCGAGTCCATCGTCGGGCAGTTCGCTCGCGGAACTGCCGCCAATCCGCCTCCGGGCGCTCACCAGACTGAAGTCCAAGTCTGCAAACCTTGGCATGCGAGCAAGGATAACCAGCATTTCAGCGTGTCGTTGGAATGGGTCGATCAAGCTAGGTGAGTCGTCACTAGGTGAAGCGAATCATGCTGTTTGGAGATGCTTCGATTGTCGCAGTCGGCTCACCATGATAAATAGGAACGTCGTTCCCGAAGGCAAATATGGCGCTGCACATCTGCATGAAAACGGCTTGGAGGTCGTCTTCGAGAGGAACCCGGTGAGGAAGCTTATTAGGCCCCTGGGACAGCTGAAATACGTCACGTACGAGCCCACAACGTCAGTAAGTGAAGCTTGTTCTTGTCTTATTTTTATATAAGCACGGTGCACTCCGTGCGTCGTCTATCTGGACCTGACCTTGCTATTTGAAGGACGATCGCGAAGGGTCAGTAACACCTCCTCCGCCCGTCCCGTCTTTCAGCAGAGACGTACTGCCTATACCTTCGTCAAGTCCCGCCGCTTCACGAGCTACGGCGGCTGCACCATCCGCAAGATTTAGAACTTCAACACCGCCATGGGAACGTGAGAACGAAGCACACCCAAATGACCAGAAAGACACCACGGAGGTGGACTCGGAAAACCTCTACTAGGTAAGCGAGGTCAACAATTTCTTTTCTAAAAGCATGAAGCATCGGTTCATGGGCGAGAGGATGGGAGGGAGCTCGATCTCTAGCCTGACCGTTCATGTAATTGTTCAATTGGAGGAGCATTTGCTTCAACGTCGGCCATCTCAGAATTACGTGACACCAAGTGATTTCTCTTTGAAGCGTCCACCTTCTTCTCCACCCACCTAACACCCCTTTTAAGCAAATCCATAGGCAACATCCTCTTCAGCGCGTGCGTCGACCCCGGCAGCGCAGCTCTACAAATCATCGAACAACTCTCGATCATGATCCATCGAACGGACTCAACCACGGAGAACGTCAGGTCTCGGTCATCGATGTGAACCCAAGTGATACAGCGCTTAATGGAAATGCAACATGTCCTAGACAGCATTAGCTACGCCCTAAACATTTGCAAAGAAACTCACACGATTCCGATGCCAAAGAGCGACAATATACCGACTTGCCTAGCGCGCGATTTCCGCGTGTCGACGCTTTTGAACAACATAGGCAGCGGAACGATGAGCGTGGCGAAATCCGTCGCAATCCAGAGCCCGGACGCTTCAAAGAAACCCGGCACCCTTGGTTTACACGGCCCTTCCCATCTTCTATGTAGGGGATAGCAGATGAACACGCGCAGCATAATGCCTGTTAAGCTCCAACAGATAGTCACAGCGCCCAAGATACGGAGCACCTTCCGGAAGGCGCTGTGGGCGAAAATCCTATGCAGTAGCCATAGCAGAGATAGTGATGCTGTCATTAAGCATGCTGGGAGTAGCATCAAAACAGCGAAGTAAGCTTTTTGGAAGAATACAAGCTCCGCATGCGAGACGTGTTGAGCGTGATGTCCCAAGCCTCCGTGGTCGATGGCTACCTTGCTTTAGCTGCTAAGACGAACACTCAGGTGCGAAAAAAGTGGGCTTACATACCGTATACGAACAGCCCATTCAATGCCATACTTAGCGATGTCGAAATCAGGAGAAGGTAATCATCGGTCGCGAGCCGCTTCCATTGCATCATCTTTGAGACCACCCTGATCGTGACAATGACCAGGGTGAGCGACGAAAGAAACGCCATGTGCTGAATGATAGTCCATTTGTTGTTGAGCTCTGCACGGCTGTGCGGGTACATTATTGTTTGAAGCGGTGTTTTCCAAAGGGTTTGCTTTGTCCCCGAAAGACGGTATAGATTGACACGGGTCCCATGCGAATGGCGCGATGCGTATCTCTACATGTATAGAAAACCTAGTGTCGTACAGGCCATGGCCAACTTACTGATCCGTCGTACGGACGTTTTGGGGTCGCTTTAGACCTCGGGACAGCGGCCAGTGCAATCCATGTGCACGGTGGGGCTTTGGGGGTGAGACAGGGCTTGTCTTCGTGCCCAACGACCTCCGTGAAGTGCATCCTCTATGGATGTATAGGGTGCCATGGTATGCAGGTAGAGCCGCGGCGGTGGGACTGTCCAGACCTAAACAATGATAGGCTGGCCTCCAACGCTCTTGCATGTATTTGGCTGCCAAGTACGGGTCGACGGGCTTGCGGGCCGGCATCTGAGGCTTCAGCAGCGAATGCGGAAGTCCGCTGCACATGCGATGCTAGTGAGGGATTCGAGGTATCTATTGTTGGATCAGAAGCGGAACGCCACGAGGAAGGGATTGCGAGATGGGAAAGAGTCTAGAGAGATATGGGTTGCGAGGAAAGATGCACGCTAGCGGACGAAGCCATTATTTTTCATTCATTCATATCCGTTTATAGTCGACCAAACCTTTTGCAGATTATGAGACTTAACAGCAAGCACAACCAAAGCCCTCACCGCGTACATAGTGCATGCAGCTTCCCAGTTATTGTCCAACTTCGCCTTCACACTTTGCTTCCATCACACTCGCATTTTCTGTATGTTTTAGGCGACAGTTATTGACCCGGACAAACTACCCAAACGGCCCGCCTGCATCAACTCGCCATCACGTGCAGCTGTCGGTGGAATCTTGTCGTCAGTTGAATTGGTTATGACAGACATCCCAATCCTTGGTATTATGTTTGGTGTCCGACCGTCTGTTTAGAGAAACCGTGTCTGCACTGGCAAGTTATATGACCCGTAAGAAATAAGCAGACTAAACGGATGTGAATGAATAGGAGAAAGGGTATCTTGATTGATGGTCAATGAGTTGCATGGCCAGACTTCGTATATCCCAGTCACAGCAGTCGGTATGCTGTTTACACTCATTGCCACCGTCTTTTGGTTGAAGAGTCCAAGCTTCCTGCAGTGTACACGAATATCTGCCGTCGTTGGTCTCAAACTCCGCGATTTCGTCCACTAGTTGTACCTTCAGGTCAGTTATGATGTTCCGGCTGATAGGGTGCGTGAGTTTTTTATAATTCAAGAAAATTTGCACCGAACACTGCAACTATACCTAGGTAGAGTACAGTACTAAGCCAAAAGTCTGTTCCCCGCAGGGGTAAGCGAGGTCCGCCATCATCACCACCCCATCGCGCAGAGCGCTCCGGCACCCCCAATATCGCTCCCGGAGAGTTGATAATTGATATAGAGATAATTATTTGATTAATATTTTGTTTGATACCCGCGCGCACGCGCTGGAGAGCAGCAAGTAGGCGGCGCGGCATACTAAGTATAAGCTTGCGAATTAGCGAATTAGGGATCCTACGCCAGCAATCTTTTAACGCCGCGCAGAAGGTCTTAAAGTCCTTGTCGCTGTCGCTAAGGTCGCCCATATTGGGGTAACGCTTATGGAGTTCTCTCTTGAGGGACCACTAGAGATGTTCGATGGGGTTGATGTTGGGGGAATAACGCGGCCACTTGATTGGTTGTATGCCGTGTTCCGCCAAAAAATCGAGCGACTGTCGCGCCCTGTGGATGGGCGCGTTGTTGTGCATATAGATATCTCCTGCGTGATAATTATAGAGCAGTCCTTCGCGTAGAGCTTTAATATAACTCTATGCGCTGTATCCTTTGCGACGAGCTGCTGGGTCCCTGGGCATGATCACTAAGGGACTCCGCCGAACCCGCCCTCTCCGATTAAGCCAGATACTCGCCCACACCATTGCCGCGCGAGATCTTGATATAACTGTCTCCTCCTCAATCATCTTATGTCTCCATTTCTCGTGTGGGAGGCGAAAAACCTATGTAGATGTGCCGCCGGAGCGTCTTTGAATAGAGCACTTATCTGAGAACCGGAAGGGCTGTCCGCGCCAATCCTAATTGCGATATTCCTGTTCGAATTGACGCCTCTCCTGGGCCACCGCGCGAGTGATCTTGGGCTTCCGCGCTGCCTGGAAGTTGGTTAGGCTCTCTGCCTTTAATGCGCGATATGCAGTCGTTCGAGAGATGCGGCGGAGGGAGGCCTCGCGGAGGAGGGCTGGGTATTCGATCCTTGGGTTTTTTCGTGCCTCTCAATAGAGTACACGCTTGTTATGTGTATTAAGCGCCTAGGGACGCCCTGATTGAGGCCGCGATTGATTGTGGTGTTGTTCTCCATATCTCTGAAGTGTTTTGTTGATGATGCAGCGACGCGTATAGTTAAACTCCTCAGCTAACTCCTGCGATGACGCGCCCGCCTCACACTTCGCGATAATTAAATCCTGTTGCTGGACAGATAATTCGGCATTGCGGCGACGATTTCCTGAAATTTCTACACTAAAAGAGCTCATATTGGTGGAGTAATGTAGTGTTGAAAATAGGGTGTTGGTGTTGGTGTACGCGCGTTAGCGTGTTGGGGGAACAGACTTTTGGCTTGGCACTGTACATAGGTTCTGACGGTGCGAAGACCCGGCATCGGGCGTTATGCATTCCTTGCGATGGAAGGCTTTTATATCTTCTTACAAGAACATTCATGATCCATCGTAGGGAGCCGAACGGCGAAAGCGCATGCGCATAGGAGGTATGTGAATGACGTTGTCGTAACAACCAATCAAAGGCCCCGGATACTTCCCGGAGGCCAGTCAACACGCTCCGATATTCTCCGCCTCAAGTTTGTTGCACGGCTTCGATCTTGACGTTGAAAAACCAACAATGGAGCGAGCTGAGCAATACCATAGCCTTCTTGAAGAAATGTAGTAGAGCGTGTGGTATATAAAGACGAGTAGTCCTCGTAACAAGGACGATATTGGAAAAGACAACCTTTGCAGTTTCTCCTCAGTAAAAATTCCAACTCATATCGACGTTCCAGTATGACCGACGTACAAGCCAGCGACAGCGAAGCTCTCCGCCCACTGGACTGGTCCATTGCGGACCTTGCTTACCTCACAGGCAAAGTTGTCCTCGTAACTGGTGCCAACAACCTGTCCGGCACCGGGGGGGGAACATCGCCCACCAACTAGCCCTCCGAGGCGCAAAAGTGTATATCGGCGCACGAAACCTCGAAAGAGCCAACGTAGGCATCAATGAAATCCTCTCACGATCACCTTTCCTCGACGCTTCGAATCTTCAGCCTTTCGTCGCTGAGATGGGAGACTACGCTGCAATCAAAGCCGCAGCTAACGCCTTCTTGGAAAAAGAAGAAAGACTGGACATCCTGGTTAACAATGCGGGCATTTTCCCGCTCACTGGAGTTCGACCGCCACGGCTTGAACAAAGTCATGGCAACGAATCATCTCGGTCCCTTCCTCCTGACCAATATGTTGTTGCCAAAGCTGCAGAAGACATCCGAAGCAGACCCCAACAGCGATGTCCGCATAGTCAATGTGAATAGCAGCACGATCGACGTCGTTCCTCTCACAGCATCCTTCTCTTCGTTTGAAGCCTGGAACAATCCTTTCGGCGGTGATGAGAATCCTTACCAGTTCCTCCACCGCTACGGTTACTCGAAAGTTGCGAATGTTTTGTTCACAAAGGAATTGCAGCGGCGCTTCGATTTTGAGGGCACCTGTATATTGGTGACAGCTGTGCATCCTGGTCTTGTGGCGACGCCTGGTGTGGAGAGAAATCTTGGAACGGACAGCCAGGACTATAAGGCTGCTTTGACGCCGTATGAGGGGGCTCTGACGCCTTTGTGGTGTGCAGCGCATCCGGAGGTCAAGGAGCAGGAGAGTAAGTTTAAGGGGCGATTTATTATGCCGTATGGGGCTGTAAGAGGGTCGAATGCGTTGACGGAGAATATGGAAGAGGCGAGGAAGTTGTGGGATGTTAGCGAAACAATTCTAGCTGGTGTAATGGCGGGTTAACTGAATATGAAATACATGGGCCTGATCCCTCTGACTCTCGGGACGAGAAAAGAGACGGGAGACAAGAGAGTACTATGGTGCTATATAAAGAATAACAGATCACTGGGAGAGGATTAGCTTTTTCAATTACCTGGGCACTCCCAAGAAAGGCCTTTGCAGAGCAACCAACCAATATGAAGATGGTACATTTTGTGCCTGGTGACGTTGAGCGAGCCTTGTTGTAGCGAATGGCCCAAATGATGTAGAAGAGAGCTTGTGTGAGTAGCCGATTTGAGGGCCTGGTAATTCGCCAGTCGTGTAAATCGAGTAGTGGGGAACAAATCCGCATCCATAAGTTCATGAATATCATCAAGTGAAAACCTTGATGACTTGGATGAATAATGTGAGGGACTTGGATGAATAATATGCGAGGGATCCTCGTCTATCGGAGTTGATACATATACGACTTTTGGGCGATTACAACTTCGATTCGCAAATCATAGCTTCAACGGACTACTCTCAATGTGTACGATTTCGCACTTCCCCCAACAGTGACCCAAAGAGTAAGCGGATCCTTCCCCTTCTGTTCCTTTGTGGCGCCTGTCGCGCTGTTTACGTCGGACGGGACAGTTACTGGAATGGCGGTACCACAGTTTGCGTTCTTTGCGCTGACCGTCACGCCGGTAATTGTTTTCCTGTCGTCGGAAAGCTGATAGGTAAGACTAGGGAGACATTCGTCACGTGTTTTGCGGGCGATAATGGCTTTGGCTGTGTCGTCGTGCTTGAGTGTAATGACAGGCCATTCGACGCTGTAGCGATATCAGCATAAGATCCACGCAAAGGTATATTAGGAAGCGCGTCCACTTACAGCCTTGCAAACTCATACGTTACAGCCTCAGTCCAGGCCATCAGCAGACTCCACTTCTTATTCTTCCCAAGCAGTGTAATTGCTCTGGTATCGCTCACGCGAAAATTGGCTTGGTGGAACATGTATGGATCCCACCTCAGGCTAAGTAGGTACTTGGTGTTGACGCTCTTCTCGTATTCCAACTGCGCATTGAAGTCTCCAGACCCACCCGCGATTGCCTTCCACTCAGTGTTGTCGCAGTCTGGCGTGTCGCAGTTATAATAGATAGTTGTACCGTACCGGCCGATGATGTACGCACCATGGTATCCGTTTTCCTTGACGTTGGTAATGATAGGATGATAATCCGATTTGCGGCTTGCAACGTTCATGAGGACTGAACGCGAGTTGTCGCCTACTGTGTATGTGATACCATTTTCGAGCCACGCGCGAATCGCGTCGCCGTTGTGCAGACCAGTGATACCCGGCGGGATGAGGCCATTGGGTGAGAAATAAGCTGCAGATGCCGAATCAGCAAAGCCAATAGCCTTGAACCAAGCTTGATTCCACGTGATCTCCTTTACGACGTCTGAATACGTTGCGTTTGTTTCGTCTTCATGCGTGAATGTGTGAGAGACGTGGAAGAATGAATGCATGTTAGCCTTGTTCGCGAAGTACACTTCCAGAGGATCCAGTTGGGAGCATCTAGCAGACCATGAGTAGCTTTTGAACTTCTTGTTCCACAAATACTTGCGGGTTCCGATTGGTTTCATATACTCAAGAGGTCCGTCAATCTGTTCACCGTACTCAACGCCTTCTTGAGGATTGCAGCGCGCAGGTTCGTTGTCATAGTCGTTCTCGACTGCTGCTTCGATGTTTCCGTTTCCGTTGTGACCGAGCTCAATAACGTAATTTGATCCCGGAGGAAGTTTAGAGTTGACTTCTTTCACCCACTTGACGTGTTCCTGGAAGTCGGCAGGCAGAATTCGATACGGTTTGTTAGATTGATACAGCTCCGTCTCAACAAAGACATCATCAACCTGGGTATTTAAGTAAGTGCGCCGAAAACCAAGATATACTCCTCTCGTTATCCAGTGGATCCACGCATGTGATAGGAGTGTTGATGATGTGGAACCGGCATCGAATGTAGTAAACCAGACTTGCTGCTCGCGGCCGGATGGAAACTGGTTGATGACAGCTGCTGTGCTCTTCGAACTACCACTATTGAATTGAGCAATTTCGGTCGCGAGCGAAGTGTTCGTGATTTTGGCGGGATATTTGGACAGGTTCAAAGTATTTGTTTGAGCGTTGCTGTAACCGAAAATCAGAACATGCTGTTGCCACTCTATACTTACTTACGCAATGAGGTTCGCAGTCGGAAAGTTATTCGTGTTCGTAATGGAGACCGGCTGATCAACGGAGACGACACCACCTGAGCTCTGCACACCGTACTCTGTGCTCGGCCAAGCATTAAGTCGTACCATTCTTACACCAAAAGCTTCCTGATACTTGTACAATTCTTGCCATTTTGTACTATCCAGTGCCACATTCCAGTCATCGCCATTCTTGTAGTCCCGGGCACTGACCGTTACGATGCCACCGAAGTTGCCTGTATCAAGTGTCGAGTTCAGCTGCGGAAAACCGGCAGCGGGAAGAGAGAGGTCCACCACTTGGTAAGGAATACCATAGCCTTGTAGTACAAAGGTTCCTGGCAAAGTCGCGTTCTTATCGCGGACGAGGACTAGCAATGTGCTGTTGATGGTAACCGCTGCGTTGGCCCATGCTGTGAGTACCGTGGCTAACAACAGGCGACTGGACACATGGAAGGAAGGCGCCATTGCAGAACTTCCCTCAGAATCTGCTATTTTGAATCCGAACACGGAAACGGGGGGAAGGTGTCGGGGAGACGGCTATATAAACAGACTTGTCAACAAGCAAGTCAAGCAAGTTTCGAGCTCGAACTTGACTTGCTTGTATTCCAGCTTGTTAGGAACTTGACTTGCTTGACTTGGGTGAAGTTTTCGTGCTAATTGCTTGAGACTTGCTTGCTTGCTTGATAGAATTTATGTCGTACAGAGTCGAGAGTCGAAGTAGGTACAAATTACTGCTGAGACGACTCCCAGTCGCATATCCTATATTGCTGGCCTAGCTTATTGTTGGTAACTAGTGCTTCAAGCTTCTCAGCGATACTGTCAGCTGGGCGTTCGAAACTAGCTCGCTGCCAAGCTCGAATACATTGCAAAGCTGCTAGCAACTAAGCTCTAATTTTGCGTCTTTTTAGCTCTAATAGATTACTAAGCTCGCTGAAGAGGCGCTTGCACTCGCAGCTAGAGGCGGGGAATTGTTAGAACGTCGATTGCTAAGCGCGATAAATTAGGGTATTTTAGCGCCAGTTTAATCTAGTAATAGATAGGGCAGCAACCGTCTTTAAGCTGCTCGCGTGTCCATTTTAGCTTTAGTTTCTTCCACCGCTTGTACTTATCTATGTCCTTGTTGTTGTTGTTGCTATTGTTGGCGTTAGCTATCGCGGCAATGGCGTTTTTGAGATCGCTAGACTGCGCAGCTGGGCTGCTTTTTGGCGCGTTAGTTAGCCTGTATTGCCGCTAAAGCTGCTTAAACGCAGCGTTGTTTTTTGCCAACTAGTCTGGCTTTTTGCGCCAGCTACGATTATAGTAGCGCTTGTAGTATGGGTGGAGGATTGTAGCGGCGTATGGGTAAGGACTTGCGTCAAGTTTGGCGTAGTAGTAGTCATTGGCTTTAGCCCAGGCAGCGCGAAGGTTAATGGGTATATGATCCTCTGGAGCGCCAGGTTGCTCGAAGTTGACGCTCTTATACTGCTTAACGCGCAGCTTAAGCTCGTGGAGTAGCGTTTTAAAGACTAGGATAAACTGAGTAAAGCGCGCCAAACCTGCCTGACTTACCACAACTTTCAAGCTGCTTTGTGGCGTCTTTGAGCGGCTTAAGCGCGTTAATATACTCTGTAATTACCGCCCAGTCCGCGCTATTTAGGCCGTCTGATCGCATCCATTTTGGCACGTTAGGGAGCTTGTTGCCGCGTCTTTTGGCGATATCGTCGAGGTTGCGCGTGCGCTGTATGTGGTAGTTGGCGTAGTTGCTGACGGCGTGCTGTAGCTTAGCAGCGCGTTTGAAGCAGCTATAGTACGAGTTCTAGCGCGTAACAACCGCCTTAATAGGCTCTAATATTGATTTCTTTTTGTGCGTCGGTAGCTCCGTGTTAGCGAGGCGCTGAAAGTGGTTAAACTTGTCGTATTGCTGAGGCGTTTGTATATAGTTAATCACATTAATAAGTACGCCCAAAGGGCCGTCTTTGCGCTATTCCGCTATTAGTTGCTCCTTATCTCTTAGCTCCGTTGCGTCGTTATTGTATAAGTTGGGATTCTTGCCAAAAATAATCGCCTGGGTAACAAGATTAATTGTATGTGGACTGCAGCGGAGGCGGTAGTGAGAGGCAGTAAAGCCGTACTAACTAGCAAGGCAGCTAACTGCGGTATTGTTGGCGTAGGCGTTATTGAGCACAAAGCAGCCTAGCTTCAATAGACCCTATCCTAAACTTCTGCAGCGTTTGAGTAACAACCTCAGCAATCCTCTTACTAGTGTAGGCGCCCGCTAGCTGCGGCAGCGCTATAGGCAAGTCCACTAGCTTGCCTGACGCATCAGCGTAGTAAGCTACAACTCCGAAAAAGCCGCGCTTGCCTCCCTTTGTTGTCTAACTGTTAAAGCTTATATAGATCTTGCTCCTCAATTCGGACAGCGCTGTAACAACTTTTAGTAGCATGAATTCGTAGAGTCTCATCGCGTACGACAACACGCTATTGTGACTTGCCTATAGCGCTGCTTCTGCCTCAGGGTTGGCAAAGCTAAATTAAGGCACGAAAGGCGGGCGATTCGAGTTCGCTGAGCGGGTGATTGTTCTCAAGAAGCCACGTAACGACAGCAAAGCGGAAAACCCTGTACGTTAAAGTTGCCTATCTCGTTAGCGATTTCTTGACTGACTTCTATACCAGAACCAGCTACCATCACCAGCGACTTCTGGCCAGGTGGCAGCTTCCGCTTAGCAACTTTGCTGCCAGCTTTGCTAAGGTTGTGGCCCGCCTTTAGCTGCCCTAGATAAGAGATTGCGGCTGTTGTTGACTGCGTAACCTTGAAGATCCCTTTATTTGAACGATGCTGATAGCAGTACTTGCAGACAAAGTAGAGCTCCTTAGGCCTACTTTGCAGCGCGACGCAGTAAACTATAGTTATAAATCTAGCTTTTAGCCCACTTCTAAGTGCGCGGAGGCTTACAAAAGCGCTTTAAACGATCCTAGTTAATGCCGTTAAAGTTATCCGCAAAACGCTCGTCGAACTGCCCCTCCTCGCGGTTATCCTCGTTGAAACTGGCCACTGTAGCCGCTTTGCTACTAGCTATAGACTTAACAATAGCCTTATTAGCCACTCTATTACGCGACTGCGACTTGAATAGGCGCTTTTAGTGGCCTAGGACGGACGCTGCGTCTGCTAGCGCTTTGCGCGGTGAGCGCCGCCGCTGCGGCTGCTCAACTGTTGGGTTGATCGCCTGTACAGCCAGCGAGGCAGGCGGCTATTGCTGGCTCTCTAGTAGCTCTATAGGCTGGCTTTTGGTGCCTTTGCTGTGGAAGACGCGGGCGCGTTTAGAGGGAGGGTCGGGGGTTATTTTAGCGTGTCCTATAGCGCGTTTGCTGCCTCTACTAGCAGCTTTAGCAGCTCTAGAGATAGGTATAATAGGCTATAAGGCAGCAAAAGAGGCAGTAAGTAAAGTACTGGGGTGGGCACTAGGATAGGCGTTATAGAGCAACAAGTACGCGGTAAGTTCAAACAAACGCGCGAAATTAGGTGGCTGGAGCTGACTAAGCTAATCTCAACACTAGAAAACTATCCCAAAATCGCTTTTACTAGTAACTTGAAAACCTTATAAAAATCAACTTTGACAGCCTAAATACCTAAGTTATTTAAGTTTACTAAGCAAGTTTTCTATTAAAACTTGAATTGCTTGGTAAATTTGTATAAGCGAACTTAGCTTGCTTAAATTAGTTATTACCTAAGTTTAACAAGCAAGGCTTGCAAGTTACTTGCTTGTTGACAAGTCTATATATAAAGAACATCGCAGTCCATGGCGCGAACTCAAAATTTACCAATATAAAATTCTTCCGGGGTTGTTGCTTTGATCGCCAGAGCCGCGTCACAGTTGGAAGATTTAAAGAGACGAAAAATCAACGTCCATGATAATTTTCTGAACTGCGACCTCTGATCCATGTCTGGCAGTCCACGCTTCCACGAATGCAACCTCAGTCGATGTGTTCGTAAGCCTCCTGCAGATCCGTCCTCAAAATGGAGTTTCGTGGCCACTCATATGCTGTTGAGCAACGTGGTGTTCCAGAAGTGTGCCTTTGTTGATCGGTTGTAGAGCGCATAGATGAAGTGCAATATGGGAGCCCGGGTAATTGGCGACCAGGCCACACAACGATATTGATGCGGACGATGCCTATACAACCGAGAACCTCCTGCGTAGATGTTCTGCACGATCGGGGGGACGTGAGCAGGACCGATGCGACGTGAATTTGGAGGCTGGGAAAGTGGAATCTATTTTTACCTCGGCTAATGCAAGGTTCCATTTTCGGTTTAGCTTGCTTCCCGACCTACGGTCTCTCACAGCTCACGTTCTAGGTGCACGATATTTCTTTACTGTTTTGGCCCATCTACTCCAACACTCCTTAATACAGTAGTTACCTTAGGGCCTGTAACTAGCACACTTATAATCTATTACAAAAATTCATAGTATTTAAGATTGACCTACGCGGCAGGTAGCTACCTCCTTAGCGACGAATGCGAGATATAAAAAATATATAAACGCTAACGCCCAAACGATCTGGACATCAAGCAGGTCAGATAACCTTATTTACCTATGCCTACTTAACGTGGTACGTGCACTAAAGGACCAGAACGCTGTTTAGCTAAGAGGTTATCTTTAGCTACAACAGAACTGTAATTGATCGCATAGGTAGCAGAATCTCAACTACTAACAATATTTTGTGATTTAAAAACCTAGTATTCCTTCTGCTGGCATTCTTTTTAAGACGCGCATCTATAGCTCGGCATGAGGCAGACCTAGTAGCTGCATTGACTGTTGTAGGGCTGTTTAGAGTACAAGTACTCGGATTCAGAACGATCGATCTATCCTTTAGTACATATGCTTCCATATGCCGCGGTTTATGCATGGCTACCCGTCTTCGCGTTTGAAGATGTTCATATCGAGTTCGCCAGAGACAAAGCGATGCCGACGATCCTGTGAGCCAAATCGACCGTACTTTACCCACACCGTTGTAAGGACCTGGAGGAACAAAGCATGAAATAAGTGGAGATCAGGAACCTGATAACATTGTTCTGTCTCACCGGTGATTTCCTCTCGCAGAGTCGTGGTTGACGGAGTCTAGTCCGCTATGGTTATAGTATCGGAAACTACAATGAACTGGGCTAGAATAGGCTAGCATCGTCCCGAACCTCATTACCACCTACACTTCCTCTCGTTGTCCAATATCTATCGTTCTGGAGCTCGCAGATGTCGCATCAAAGTACATACGCATCGCCCATATATCGTCCAAAATGTCGACCATTTCCGCTCGACCCACACGCCTCCTCCCCGCCTCCATATTCATCCTACTCAGTCTTTCCTGCGTTTACCTCAGGAAGTACTTACTCTGATCCTCAAATTTCCCTCACCAACTGTGTCAGGCTTCATCGAGTGGTCCAACGGGAAAATTTCCATCCTCCAAAAATTCCATTGGCTTTCCTTTGTGGACGTTGCGGTCCGCGAAGTGACGGGCGGGATTTGCTCCAAGTAGCTTTGGCTACGACGACGTCAGTAGATAGCAGATGAAGAGTTTCCTGCTCGATGTTGGGGTATTTTATGTTATTTGGGGATGTGAGAGCTTGAGGAAGGGCGTTAGGGGTGGGCCGGTTCCGGTTATTAGTACGCTCTTCTTTCTAAATCTTTCTACTGGCGCCGAATGTCACACAAGGCCATGTTTATTTCAGAACGAAAATCTAATCTTCCACAGCCCCAGAATATTCGCACTCGTCGCACAATTCGGAGGCGGCGGCGTCATCATACCCATATACTACTTCGCCTACCTAACCTGGTTCTCTCCCCTTAACTCGCAGCCAACATCCCAACGAAATGTCGACCTGAACGGCTCAGGATTCTGGGCTCTCCTAAATGGCGTGTTCAACACGCCGCCAATCATAGGCCTCATGCTCGACTCCACCTTCGAAGCCAGACACTGGTGGACGTGGTTCTGGCAACTATACTGCACCCGCATCACTCTAGCCTGGTGCGCCATACAACTCTTCACCAAGTTTATTCCATTCCCTAGAATTGGCACTACGATGAGCTATAGAAGCCACTTGCTGTTGAGCCGTTCATCGGATTATGTTAGTGTGGAGTACGATATCACATGATACCACCAACCTGATGTAGACTAGTTGCTGATCACGATTCTGCTACTTAAGCAGTTTCTCTGTTCAGCTTGTTACAATCAACTCAGTCTCTTATTCCTAATTGCTACCCTACTTATCCCTTATAGTTATGAGCCTAGCCTACGCTTAATTTGACTGCAGTTCACACTCTACCTACTTACTACACACGCGCTTTCCACAATAGAGATTAACTTAATAAGCTCTAGTTTGCCATAATAAGCAACAAAGAGGACGAGCTAATTGTTAAGGAGACAATTATCCTTAACAAGCTAAGCAATTGGTTGAAGTAGATCTTTCTGTGAAAGAGGACTGCTAAGGCATACAAGATCTAGGACTATTATAACCTAGATTTAATAGTAGATACTGTTAAGAAAATCTATAATAAGAAACCTAAGGAGCAACTACTACGCTTATTTAAAAAGGACAACACACCTAATAAAGCTTTAAGTATTATCTAGGGCGACAATAATATTAAACTAGACAAACTTATAAAATCTAAACAAGAGGACTACACCTTCTAGCATAGGTTCTACGCAACAAAGCTAGCAGCCTAGCAGAAGAAGGAGAACGCTCTTAACAACCTAATATAGGAGATTGCAAGGACAATCGCTAGTAGGCATATCCTAGTTATTAAGGATGCTAAAACACCCTACAAACAACTTATACAACTTAAGAAGATATTCTATATATTAGTAGTAGAACGCGCAAGTATAAGTTGCTCGAGCAGTACGACAAGATTAAGAAGGTTCTACAACGACAGAAGATAGATACTTAGTATAAGAGCTACATCACTATCCTTTGCAACATAATTAAACTAAAAACTACCTAAAGTCTAGGACTATTAGGCACAGCAGGACTTTCTTTAAGCAATTAGGGGAATTAATAAGTCCTTTATTACGCACAAAATTTAGGAGATTATGTAAGCCGAGATAAACAGAACCCCTGTATATAGATCCTATTGCACTAGTAGAGAGAGAACTATTAATAGTTCTAACACACCTTAAACCCCTGTAGCGTTAGCACTTAGAACATACGCTGTTTTAGGACGCCCTAGTCCAAACACTAACAGCAACACCTAGAAACGTATAGTTACTTGCATCTGTAGGGAATAGCACCTGTTTAAGCAGTGCTCTTATATGGTGCCTTCTCTTTAACCTACTAGATAGAGGCCTAACCTAGTTGTTTTAGCTAAGTTTAACAGAGTTAGGAAACTAGGCAAAGGCAATTCTTTAAGCGCAGCTCTATTTAGAGCTAAGAAGAAAGCTAGTAAAAAGGCAGCTGCTGCTAATAAGAATAATTTCTTAATAGATACTAGTCACCCTCTATTAAATGCTTAAAACTTAACAGGAGCAGTTATGCACTAGCAAGGCAGCCAGAACGCAGCTTAGGTTGTTACTCTACTTAGTACAGCTGCTGTTCGACAGCCTCCACCGCTATTAATTAATAAGTAAAGTAGATACTAGATCCTGGCTCTAAATCTATATGTCACAAATCACCAACCGAAGACTTAGGAGAAGATCCGAGACAGACACCTAGATAATGTCCTACTAGCTAGCATGCAAGCCCTGCAGATATATAAGTAGGGAAATATTAAGCTATTTGTTAATACTCTAACTAGCGAACGTTAAGTAACTATAATATAGGTAGCACTTATTCCTACGTTCTTTATATTAGTAGTGTTACTCTTACGCTGTTAAGCAGTTAGTATTAAGTTCGACTTGGGACGTAGCTGTCTCTATCTAAGGAGCGCTTTAATAGACATATTCTGCACACTTAATAAGTAGGGTGGCTATTAGGTTATAGACTCTAATAAGGCAACACGCCTAAACGTATTAGAGTTATACACATTTGCGATTTAATTGAAGTTAGCTAAGCTAAGCTATATAGAGCGCAAGCCTCTATAAGTCACCCCTATAGAAGCTTATTAGATGCTAGCTCATGCAGGACAACGCGTGGTTAAACACCTAAAGCAGGCAATAGATAGTATTAAGCTTATTACTAGCCCCCTAAGCTCTATAATAGAGGGAATGTGAAAAGTGTATTAACTTAAAGCTTTCTAAGATTATTAGTTAACGCCCTTAACGCAAGCCTATAACACGCCCCTTTGAACGTATTAGCATCAACCTTATATAACTTAGGAAGATAGGTAAAGCTTGCTATAATAGGGACAAGTGGCTCTTATATGCTGTGTGTTAACATAGCAGATACTATTTAGGGAAGACTCTTTGTAATAAGAAGAAGGAGACTCTAACGCGCTTAGTTCAACAGATACTAGCGCTTATATAGACCTAGTTTAACGCGATTAATGTATACGTTTGCTGTGAAAACGAAAAGGGTTATACTAATCTCTAGGAGGTCTTTTAAGACCTAGGTATCACAGCTAAGCGACGTGCTGTTAGTGCAGAAGAGATAACTAGCCTTCCTAAGAAGGCTAGTAACCTTATTATCACTGTGGCAAGAGCTTTGCGGATTGAAGCAAATTTGCCTAAGGAACTGGCTAATAAGTTATGCCTAACAGCTATTTACATCCTTAATTAATTGCTAATAGAGGTTCTTAACTAGAAGACGCCCTATGAATATGTACACAAGGTGAAGCCGTTTCTTGCACATATAGATGTTATTGGTGCTAAAGCCCTATTCTGTAATACTAAGGTGGCTAAAGGTGACAAGCTCGAGTTAAGGTTGATTACTAGATGGCTAGTTAGATATAAAGGAACGAATATCTTCTGTGTATAGGTTCCTGGGGCTGATAGTGTTGTTCGAACACGTGATGTTGTCTTTGTACGAGACCAACGCTACTTGGCTCTACAACTTAAGCCTATGATAGAGGAGATACCAGACTCCGCAATAAGCAATCCAGATTGGTTCGCTTGCTTAACTTGCTTAAGTTACTCAATCCAATCAAGTCAATCTTAACCTATACAAATTTCGTACCAAGTCAATCTGTATAGTAATTTTTAATTAACTTGCTTGTCTTGCTTGTAAAACTAATAAGGATTTTAGGGTAGCTAGAGAGCCTATCTTAAGATAATTTTTTAGTGTTGCTGTTAGCTTATCCTAAGTCGTATTAGACCCGTCTGTGCGCGCTCGTAAAGTCGCCTTTGCCCCCTATACGAAGGAGCTCGTTTTTAGTGAGTCACCAGCCTCAGTGACCAGTGCGTGGTGGCTAGTGACTCACTAAAAACGAGCTCCTTCGTACAGACGCGTTTTTTCAGTCTTCTAATTGCCCACTATGGCCAAACGCTCACGAGCTCCTACTACTAGCACCGCTGCCACCGCCTCCACCACCAACGTACGCGCTCCTCGGAGCTATCATCTCGACGCCTATCTCAACGCACATCTCAACGATCATTATCGCCCCGTCAAGCCCTAGCTGCCGCGAGCCAGGCCATAACGTTCGAGTCGGAGTTGTTGGAGTCGCAGCTAGAGGTAGAGAGAGATCGTCGCGCCCACTGAGGGCAGTCAGGCTGGTACAGCAGCTACAACGGAAGCTGGAGGTGGCGATGGAGATAATAGAGATAGCGATAACTTTAACGGCATTAATTAGGAGCGTTTAAAAGGGTTTATAAAGCCTCTTGTAACTTAACAACGCGTTAAAAGCTGGATATTTTAACATAGCTATCGTGTTGTTAAGCGTAAGAATCCGAATCGAGTATGGTTTGTTTGTATGTAAGTATTGCCATACTTATAGGGTTATTGTAAGGGATAAGTAGGGTAGCAATTAGGAATGAGAGAGACTGAGTTGATTGTAACAAGCTGAACAGAGAAACTGCTTAAGTAGCAGAATTGTGATCAGCAACTAGTCTACATCAGGTTGGTGGTATTATGTGATATTGTACTCCACACTAACACACCTCCTACAGCATAAAGGTAGCGGAGTGCTGTAAAGTATAACAAAGCAAAATGAGTGAACAGAGGGCCTCTAGGGCACCTCCCTAGGAAGAACTCTATCAGGTAACAACAGATGTAACAAACTTATCCTCTAAACCAATAACTGTTGGCGGATATTAGTTATTCCTAATTGCTGCAAGAATCGCTTGTGCTTGCTACTATTAGAGAGAGACTTTGTCAATCTATTAGCGGGCATATTAGCAGTTCCTATCCAGGTAATGTTAATGTTCCCAGCTTTAACTTGCTCACGGATCCACATCTAATGTACTTTGATATGTCTAAGCTTCGTGTTAAGCTTTTCTTTGTCCTTGTTAGCGATAGAGAGACTGTTTGCTGGTTATTATAGTACAACGTAGGTCGAACCTCTAGATTAAACCTAATAGCTTTAAAGGTGTTTATCTACTAGGATAACTTAGTGCTAGTAGTTGATAGGGCAAACAGTTTAGCCTTAGTAGTTGATTTGGTAACAGATCTTATGATTTTTGCCTTCTAATTAATGACCATACCGTAGAGCTTAAACACATAGGCGAATAAGCTTTAAGCAGTATTAGGATTGTTAGCAAACGCGGCATTAGAGGCACTAAAGAACAACAACTCCTTAGCTTCCTTATTATTAATTTAACTAATATAGTTAGCGTTCTTAGAGCGTGCTATTGTTGCTCTAATTGCCCAGAATTAGAAGTTGTATAAGTATTGCCACATAGACTTAACAGCAGCAAGATGCTTTTGGCTTAGATTATTTAGATAGCGGGTAAGTATTAAGTGCGCTTTTGCCACGTCAGGCCGGGTGAAAAATATAAGATGAAGCCAAGGCATCTAACTAGGATCTGATATAGGCGGGTGCGCTCCGCGTTAGGTTCATCTGTACTTAGGGGGAGATAAGACTCGCGCAGAGGGACCTTAGGGTGTCGGCTGCCCTAAAGGAGATTGTGGTCGTGGCAGACTTTTGCGATGTAGGAGTCTTAGATCATCTAGACCTTGCCTTTCGCATAGTCTCTAATAATGCGTATTCCTAGGAACCAGCGTAGTTCTCCTAAGCTTCGTGTCTTATATTGTTTCGTAAACTTGCGTTGAAACTGTTAATGATATTGTTAATCGCCTTTGCGGAAAAGGACGATAATATTATCTACGTAATAGAATAGTATTAGCTTGCCATTAGTGAATAGGCAAGGGATACCCTTAACTTAAGTGAAGCCCATATCAACAAGGGTCTTCTTTAGGTGTTTGTGCCACAGCGCTAGGGCATCCTTAAGCCTATACAGTGCTTAGCGTAGTCGCATTATATTGCCTAGTCTGTCTTAGAACCTATCTAGAGTCCAGACGTAACAGAGTTGGGCTAAGTACGCGTTGAGGGAAAGCATTCTTGACGTCGTACTAGTAGGCAAGGAGTCCAAAGGCGCACATAATAGCGATAAGGAAGCAGAGCGTTCGAGCCGCGAGGGTAGCTGCGTAGGTATCATCCCAAGTCGTCTGCAAATCTCCTCTCACAACTAGTCGAGCTTTGTAGCTAGTCAAGTAGCCATCAGCATCGAACTTGTACGTGAAAACCCATATTAGCGGCAGGGTCTCAGCATCTGGGTGCTCCTTCACATTATCTTTCACCTTCTTAAATACACCTTTATAAAGCTGCTCCTTAATCTCCTTGTCCACAGCAGCGAACCACTTATCAGCATTAGGGTGGGATTTGACCTCAGCCCAGTTCTTTAGTGGCGGCGGCAGTTGAACACGGTGAACCTTCAACTCTTCATTTAGGGGCAGTTGCACGATTGCCGTAGCAAACGTTTGCCAGTATAGAGAAGCGTGCGTACTGAAATGGTCCCTAGGCGTATATCGTCTCCTCTACCACCTCCCCAACGACGGGACCCTAGAACGATATTGTCTGCAGCAATATTAGGGTTTGTCCGTCTTAGAGCGTTATTCTAATAGCGGTTTGGCGCAGTATCTCCAGAAGCAATCTCGCTCCAGCCTTTTAGTTAAGAACAATTATAAGTGCTAGGTACTGGTGTCTCTTAGGGTGTGAGTAATCCTTCATAGGCCTCCTGTTGAATCTGCTCTTCGGCATCATCTAGCCCAGTAGCCTCTTCTTCTTGATCCTCAACATCATCCTCAACTGTATGTTGACGATGTGTTATATCACAATGGATCTGCTCGATAACAGGATCTTCCTCCTCGTCCGATGAATCGATATTAAGGACTCTGACTACGCGTCGTATCTCCTCCGTCATAGGCTCAAGTTGTAGAGCCGAGTAGCGTTGGTCTCGTACGAAGACAACATCACGTGTTCGAACAACACTGTCAGCCCCAGGAACCCATACACGGAAGATATTCGTTCCTTCGTATCCAACTAGCCATCCAGTAATCGACCTTAACTCGAGCTTGTCACCTTTGGCCACCTTAGTATTACGGAATAGGGCTTTAGCACCAATAACGTCTATGTGTGCAAGAGACGGCTTCACCTTGCGTACATGTTTGTAGGGCGTCTTTTAGTTAAGAACCTCTATTAGCAATCAATTAAGGATGTAAATAGCTATTAGGCATAACTCGTTAGCTAGTTCCTTAGGCAAATTTGCTTTAATCCGCAAAGCTCTTGCCGCAGTAATAATAAGGTTACCAGCCTTCTTAGGCAGGCTAGTTATCTCTTCTGCACTAACAGCATGTCGCTCAGCTGTGATACCCAGGTCTTAAAAGACCTCCTAGAGATTAGCATAACCCTTTTTGTTGTCACAGCGAACGTATATAATAATCGCGTTAAAACTAGGTCTATATAAGCGCTAGTATCTGTCGAACTAAGCGCGTTAGAGTCTCCTTCTTCTTATTATAAAGAGTCTTCCCTAAATAGTATCTGCTATATTAAACACACAGCGTATAAGAGCCACTTGTCCCTATTATAGCAAGCTTCACCCATCTTCCTAAGTTGTACAAGGTCAATACTAATACGTTTAAAGGGGCGTGTCGCAGGCTCGCGTTAAGGGCGTTAACTAATAATCTTAGAAAGCTTAGAGTTAATGCACTTTTCACATCCCCTCTATTGTGGAGCTTAGGGGCTAGTAATAAGCTTAATACTATCCACTGCCTACTCTAGGTGTTCAACCACGCGTCGTCCTGCATGAGCTAGCATCTAATAAGCTTCTATAGGGGTGACTTATTGAGGCTTGCGCTCTATACAGCTTGGCTTAGCTAACTTTAATTAAATCGCGAATGTGTACAATTCTAATGCGTTCGGACGTATTGCCTTGTTAGAGTCTATAACCTAATAGCCACCCTACTTATTAAGTGTGCAGAATATGTCTATTGAAGCGCTCCTTAGATAGAGACAGCTATGTCCTAAGTCAAACTTAATACTAACTAATTAACAGCGTAAGAGTGATACTACTAAATATAAAGAATATAGGAATAAGTGCTACCTATGTTATAGTTACTTAACGTTCGCTAGTTAGAGTATTAACAAACAGCTTAACATTTCCCTACTTATGTATTTGTAGGGCTTGCGTGCTGGCTAGTAGGATATTATCTGGGTGTCCATCTCGGATCTTCTCCCAAGTCTTTAGCTAATAGTTTGTGACATATAGATTGGAGCTAGGATCCAGTATCCACTTGTTAATTAATAGCGGTGGAGGCTGTTAAACAGCAGCTGTACTAAGTGGAGTAACAGTAACCTAAACCTAAGCTGCGTTCTAGCTGCCTTACTAGTGCATAACTGCTCCTATTAAGTTTTAAGCATTTAATAGAGGGTGACTAGTGTCTATTAAGAAATTATTCTTGTTAGCAGCAGCTGCCTTTTTACTAGCTTTCTTCTTAGCTCTAAATAGAGCTGCGCTTAAAAGGTTGCCTTTACCTAGTTTCCTAACTCTATTAAACTTGGCTAAGACAGCTAGGTCGGGCCTCTATCTAGCAGGTTGGAGAGAAGGCACTACATAGGAGCACTGTGTTTAAATAGGTGCTGTTCCCCGCAGATGCACGTGACTGTACGTTTCTAGGTGTTGCTGTTGGTGTTTGGACTAGGGCGTCCTAAAACGGCGTATGTTCTAAGTGCTGACGCTACAGGGTTCAAGGTGCGTTGGAACTGTCGATAGTTCTCCACTAGTGCAACAGGATCTATATATAGGGTTCCGTTTATCTCGGCTTGCGTGATCTCCTAAATTTTGTGTGCGTAATAAAGGACTTATTAATTCCCCTAATTGCTTGAAGAAAGTCCTGCTGTGCTTAATAGTCCTAGACTTTAGGTAGTTTCAGTTTAATTATGTTGCAAAGGATAGTGATGTAGCTCTTATACCAAGCATCTATTTTCTGTTATTATAGAACCTTCTTAATCTTGTTGTACTGCTCAAGCAACTTTATACTTGCGTTCTGCTACTAATATATAGAATATCTTCTTAAGTTGCATAAGTTGTTCGTAGGGAGTTTCAGCATCCTTAATAACTAGAATATGCCTGCTGGCGATTGTCCTTGCAATCTCCCGTGCTAGGTTGTTAAGAGCGTTCTCCTTCTTCTGCTAGGCTGCTAGCTTTGTTGCGTAGAACCTATGCTAGAAGGTGTAGTCCTCTTGTTTAGATTTCGTGAGTTTGTCTAGTTTAATATTATCGTCGCCCTAGATAATACTTAAAGCTTTATTAGGTGTGTTGTCCTTTTTAAATAAGCGTAGTAGTCGCTCCTTAGGTTTCTTATTATAGATTTTCTTAATAGTATCTACTATTAAATTTAGGTTACAATAGTCCCAGATCTTGTATGCCTTAGCGGTCCTCTTTTGCAGAAAGATC
This sequence comes from Laburnicola sp. JP-R-44, assembly GCA_009805535.1. Lineage (NCBI taxonomy): Eukaryota > Fungi > Ascomycota > Dothideomycetes > Pleosporales > Didymosphaeriaceae > Laburnicola > Laburnicola sp. JP-R-44. The sequence continues at coordinate 1,383,297 of SELF01000006.1, forward strand.
TATTTTAACTAATCGCTCAGCTTATTAAGGATAATTGTCTTCTTAACAATTAGCTTATCCTCTTTATTGCTTATTATAGCAAACTAGAGCTTGTTAAGTTAATCTCTATTGTGGAAAGCGCGTGTGTAGTAAGTAGGTAGAGTGTGAACTATAGTTGAATTAAGCGTAGGCTAGGCTCATAAACTGTAAGGGATAAGTAGGGTAGAGCAATTAGGAATAAGAGACTAAGTTAATTGTAACAAGCTAAACAGAGAAACTGCTTAAGTAGCAGAATCGTGATCAGCAACTAGTCTACATCAGGTTGGTGGTATCATGTGATATCGTACTCCACACTAACAGTTATTGATGCTGGAGGCAGCGGTATATTCGACGTTACTAGGGCTATAACAGCAGCTGCTACTCATCTCAGTCAGCAAAGACGAGGCTATATGCTCTCAAAGGATGGCGTAAAACAGCGCCAGCAAGCTAGTGGGCAGCTCTCTTTACAGCAGGCTTTTAAAGCTGGTGTTAATGTCTCTTAGCACGCCGCCAACGCGATAGGTAACTTCAACATACAGCAGTTTCGACAAGCTGCAGTACTTTGCCTACTTAATAACAACTTGCCAATGGAGCTGCTTACAAGGCCGTTGTTTTAAGAGATAATCAACTTTGCTAATCTAGAGGCAGAGGCAGCGTTGTGGGTAAGTCCTCGAAGTGTTGCTACGTACGCGATGCGCCTGTTCCTCCATATACAGCCCCAGGTCATCCAGTCTCTATCAGCAGCTGCAAGTAAGATACACATAAGCTTTGACGGCTGGACGACAAGGGGTGGCAAGCGCGGTTATCTTAGGGTCGTCGCTTATTTTGCTAACGCCTCTAGAGTAATACAAGACTTGCCTATTAGCCTGCCATAACTTGCTAGCGCCTATACAGGCAAAGCTATTGCAGAGACTGTTATTAAGACGCTTGAAGTATACAGCATTACTTACAACAAAGCTAGGTTACTTTGTACTTAACAACGCCACTAACAACGACACTGCAATTGACGCAGTTGCTCGCGTATACCACTTTAACGCTGCCCATCGACGCCTCCGCTGTGGCCCTCATACGCTCAACCTCGTCGGCCAGGCTGTTATATTTGGCGCCAATAAAGAGGCGTACAACAACGCTGCTGAACAGCTTAATACAGAGAAGGTGTACATGCAGGAGTGGCGCAAAGAAGGGCCATTAGGCGTACTAGTCGACGTAATTAACTACATCAAAAACGCCGCAATAGTATAAGCGTTTCAGAGAGTTTCAACGCGCTGCTAACGCTAAGTTACCCGCTAGAGAGCGTCTCAAAGTACTTAAACCCGTTAAGCCTATTGTCACTTAGTGGAACTCGTATTATGCCGCCTTTTAACGCGCAACTTAACTCTAAGCTGCCTACAACTCCTACGCAGAGTACCACATCAACCGTATTACTCTTAACGATAGGCGCGCAGCACAAAACACAACACTAAGCCGCCAGATGCTCCAAGTTGGATAAGATCCACCAGTCTTATGGCTGCTAACTGGGCAGTGATAACAGAGTACTAGGACTGCTTGCAGCCGCTTAAGCTTGCTACGGAGAGGCTAGAGGGACGGGGCAAGGCAGGCAAATTTGGAGCTATTTACGAGGTTATACTAGTCTTTGAGTACGTACTTAGCGCGCTTGAAGCGCGTACGCGCCCATACGAGCAAGTCGACTTTAACCACACTGACGCACCCAAGGATCACCTCCACGTTAACCTACGCGCTGCCTAGAGTAAGTAAGGCAAACGATTACTATATAACAAGCTTAACAACTCGCCTGTCTATTACGCCGCTGTCTGCCTCCATCCATACTACAAGTACTATTGCGAGAACAGCTAGGCAGACAAGCCAGAGTGGCTTACTGCCGCCAACGCTGGGTTTTAACAACTCTCTGGCAATCGTACAAGCCTCACCACTAGCGCCCTCTATCTCGTACAACTACAACAACAATCGCAAGTAGGATAGATGACGTAATTAGCGCCTTTGTACGCCGCAATAACACAAGAGAGGAGGCAGCTCACAACAACGAGTACAAGCGCTAGAGGACTTAAGAGCTAGAGTAGAGCAAAGAGCAATACTTAGGCGATAGGCACCCAGTCATGTACTGGATACAAATGCGCTTAAAATACCCATATTTAAGCCAGTTTGCTATCAATATACTAACTATCCCAGCATCAAGCTGCAATTGCGAGCGGCTCTTTAGTGAGCTCAGCAACCTACTTGAGCCCAAACGATGCGCTATCGGCAGCGAGTTACTTGCAGCTCTGCAATTAGTAAGAGCGTGGTTAAGAGCTGGCTTCAACACTCAGTACCAGAGCGCTAAGGGCGACGATAAGGGACGATCTTTCTAATAAGGATATTGTACGAGACTACAATATACAAGAGTGGAGTACTTATCCACAGTAATTGTATATAAAATTAATCACTTAGCGTCCAATCTAGTTAATCTACAATTAAGTTGCAAGCAAGCTGCGTGAAAACACTAACAATCAATCTACAATCAAGCGACGATAACGTTACTAACAAGCAAGCCAATTAACGACTCCAAGATTGATTGACTTGCTTGTTGCGGAGTCTGGGAGATACGACGCGTAGTTTAGAGTCCTTAATATTAATTTATTAGATAAGGAGAAAGATCCTGTTATTAAGCAGATCTATTGTGATATAACACATTATTAATATACAGTTAGGGATAATTTAAGGATTAAGAAGAAGAGGCTACTAGGCTAGATAATGCTAAAGAGCAGATTTAATAGGAGGCCTATGAAGGATTACTTACACCTTAAGAGACACTAGTACCTAGCACTTATAAATTGTTCTTAACTAAAAGGCTAGAGAGAGATTGCTTCTAGAGATACTGCGCTAAACCGCTATTAGAATAACGCTCTAAGACAGACAAACCCTAATATTGCTACAGACAATATTGTTCTAGGGTTCCGTTGTTGGGGAGGTAGTAGAGGAGACAATACGCCTAGGGACCATTTTAGTACGCACGCTTCTCTGTACTAGCAAACGTTTGCTATAGCAATTGTGTAACTGCCCCTAAATAAAGAGTTAAAGGTTTTACTATAATTAACTGCCACCGCCACTAAAGAACTAGGCTGAGGTTAAATCCTGCCCTAATGCTAATAAGTGGTTCGCTGCTGCGGACAAGGAGATTAAGGAGCAGCTTTACAAAGGTGTATTTAAGAAGGTGAAAGATAATATAAAGAAGAAGCACCTAGATGCTAAGACCCTACCGCTAATATAGGTTTTTACGTACAAGTTCAATGCTAATAGCTACTTAACTAGCTATAAAGCTTAACTAGTTGTAAGAGGAGATTTGCAGACGACTTAGGATAATACCTACGCAGCTACTCTTGCGGCTCGAACGCTCTGCTTCCTTATCGCTATTATGTGCGCCTTTGGACTCCTTGCCTACTAGTACGACATTAAGAATGCTTTCCTCAACGCGTACCTAGCCTAACTCTGTTACGTCTAGACTCTAGATAGGTTCTAAGACAGACTAGGCAATATAATGCGACTACGCTAAGCACTATATAGGCTTAAGGATTCCCTAGCGCTATAGCACAAACACCTAAAGAAGACCCTTGTTAATATAGGCTTTACGCAAGTTAAGGGTATCTTTTGCCTATTTACTAATAGCAAGCTAATACTATTCTATTATATAGATAATATTGTTGTCCTTTTCCGCAAAGGCGATTAATAATATTATTAATAGTTTCAACGCAAGTTCACGAAAAAATACAAGACACGAAGCTTAGGAGAACTAGGCTAGTTCTTAGGGATACGCATTATTAGAGACTATACAAAAGGCAAGGTCTAGATAATCTAAGACTCCTATATTAAAAAAGTCTGCCATAACCACAATCTCCTTTAGGGCAGCTAACACCCTAAGGTCCCTCTGTGCGAGTCTTATCTCCCCCTAAGTACAGATAAACCTAACGCGGAGCGCACCCGCCTATATCAGATCCTAGTTGGATGCCTTAGCTTTATCTTATATTTCACCTGGCCTAACATAGCAAAAGCGCACTTAATACTTGCCTGCTATCTAAACAATCTAAGCTAAAAGCATCTTGCTGCTATTAAGTCTGTGTGGCAATACTTATACAACTTCTAATTTTAGGCAAGTGGAGCAATAATAGCACGCTCTAAGAACGCTAACTACATTAGTTAAATTAATAATAAGGAAGCTAAGGAGTTGTTATTCTTTAGTGCCTCTAATACTGCGTTTGCTAACAATTCTAATACTACTTAAAGCTTATTCGCCTATATGTTTAAGCTATATAGTATAGTTATTAATTAGAAGGCAAAAAAATTATAAGATCTGTTACTAAATTAACTACTAAGGCCGAACTTTTTGCCCTATTAACTACTAGCACTAAGTTATCCTAGTAGATAAACACCTTTAAAGCTATTAGGTTTAATCTAGAGGTTCGACCTACGTTGTACTATAATAACTAGCAAATAGTCTCTATTGCTAATAAGGACGAAGAAAGAAAAGCTTAATATAAAGCTTAGACATATTAAAGTATATTAGATGTGGATCTGCAAGTAAGTTAAAGCTAGGAACATTAATGTTACCTAGATAGGAACTGCTAATATGCCCGCTGATGGATTAATAAAGTCTCTCTCTAATAGTAGCAAGCATAAGCGATTCTTACAGTAATTAGGAATAACTAATATCTACTAACAAGTTATTAGTTTAGAGGATAAGTTTGTTATATCTATTGTTACCTAATAGAGTTCTTTCTAGGGAGGTGCCCTAGAGGCCCTCTGTTCACTTATTTTGCTTTGTTATACTTTACAGCACTCCGCTACCTTTTGTGCTGTGGGAGGTGTGTGTTAGTGTAGAGTACGATATCACATGATACCACCAACCTGATGTAGACTAGTTGCTGATCACGATTCTGCTACTTAAGCAGTTTCTCTGTTCAGCTTGTTACAATCAACTCGGTCTCTCATTCCTAATTGCTACCCTACTTATCCCTTACAGATTATCTGCGATTATGTGGGGTTACACGCCACTTCGCTGTACCTACCCTTTACACACACGGTCTTTTTTCCGCAGCCTTTGGTACAGGATACTTGGAATGCGCGCATGAGACGTGTAATGCAGTTCGATCAGTTATTTTGTGAGCTCAGTGCTATGGGTGGCGATCGACTGTCGCAGGGATGGTATGTCTAGTGGCATTGTGATTACAGTAGCGGGGGTTGTTTTGTCGGCTTTGTTAGGACCAGGTGCTAGTTTTGGACTGCTTTGGCTATGGAGAGAGAGTGGCACACCGTGAGCGATGAAGAGGAGGAGAAAAGGACGAAGGTGCGATGAGCTTGACAGGTATAGGGGATCGAGACGTCCCGCGGAGATTTATACGGAGGCTGAATAGAATTAGTACCATGCCTGCTGGTGTATGCCCGGGGCTTCATTGCCATCCATGACTTATCAGTACGCAAGTTTGCCAGATGGGAAGAGAGCTTCAATTTCAACGCCTAGACTAAGTCCATTCCGACCAACTCGAACGTTATCCATCTCGTCCTCCACCAAACCAAGAGGTTGCTCTTCTCCTACTACCCTCCGTAGTCCATCTCGTCACCGCCTGCGTCCTCCTTCGGCGTGTCGTAATCTTTGTAGTCCCGAAAGACGCGTCGGGACGGCTGAGCGGGACGAGGCGGAGAAAATGGCGGAACTGCTCCGTTCCAAGGTGCGTGGGATGGGGGCTGCGGCGGGAAATTTGGAGCATGGCCGAATGGGGGAAGCGGCCAGGGTTGACGCGGTGGCGGCGCGGTCCCTGGTGGACCCATATGGGGCGGGAATGGAGGAGGGAAGGGCACGGGGGGCGCGAAAGGCGACGGCGGCGGCGGCGACGGACCCGCGCGAAGCAGATCGGAGAGGGATGGTGGTGCCAGAGGCCGAGGTGACAGGGGCGGAGCGGGCATCCTCCAGGGCGGTGGTCGCGGCGGCAGCGCTGTGTGAGGAGGGGCCGGGTGGAATGGCGCAGAAGGTGGTGCGGCTCGCCGCTGGTTTGCCTAGTCAATCAATATCTCATGAAATACCGAAAAGTGCTTATCTTGTGCTGAGGGAGGGAGAGAATGAAGAAGAGATTATACTTATGGATGAAGGACGTCGAATGTACGTCAATTTCCCGAGGAACCGGGCCAGCTCCGTCAGGCCGTCCTTCCTGCTCATTTCCTCGAAGATGACTTCGACGCCGTTCTGGTGTAGGTGCGCCTTCGCATAAATTTGCTTCCTGTTTCCGTCCATGTCCATCCACCCAAGTTCCAAGCTGCAATGTGCGTGTGGCCATTGATGCCATCCTTTCCGTACTTCCACATATGAATGGTAGGTTCGAAGAGTAGTTGCCTCGCCGGGCTCGTGCATGAAGGTGTTGCCGCGTGCGAACTCGCCGATGATCGACTCCGTGGGGAGAGCGAGAAATGCCGCATAGATCTCTTTGCGCTCCGTTGGTGATATGATATGGTTGTACGCGCTGGGCATAAAGTATAGGAAGCGGCCATTACGTTGGCTCGCTATCGCAGGAGTGACAACAGTTGGCTGCGGCGGTGTCAATGCCCAGGACTCGGGCGAATCGTCCTCGAGCGCGTTGGAGTCCTCGATTGGGTTGTAGAAGAGGAATTGGATCGTGTTATATGCCATCTTGAAGCTGTATATAGTCAACGTAGAGGGTGCTGATGAAGGATGTAGAAGGTGTAGGGTTGAGAAACGCAAAGGTGGATCTCGAAGACGGTTTGTTTATATATGGCGCGCGCGTCGGCCTCTGTGAAACGGACGCCGATTGCTTAGACAACCCAAAGTGTGTTGGGTGTGAAAAGGAGGGTGCATTGTATCCATAGTGAAAGAACATTTGGCACTCCTGGTAAAGTAGCTTCACCTGATTGAGCGGATATGGAACACAGAGGTTACGTGAGATCGATGTGCTTTTATAGTATGCCAGTTCGGAGTTGCTGCTTATTTATCTATGAGTTTGACTTACTAGATGACCATTTGTTTGTACATGCTCGTGACTCTAACGCATGCATGGAAACTGCTTGTCCTGCAACTCCGCTCCATTCACGAGCAGCTTCAAATTGTGGACCAAGTTTTGTGTAACACATGATTTCATAGATTACCTAGGTACATAGGTACTAAAGCAAAAGGCCAAATACCCGGTCTAACTCAGCATAGACATCAAATACCCAGTTCACCTCATGATGGACAATACAAAGTCTAGAGGTACACAAACCCTGGTCCTGTGGCGGTACATATGCATACAAAAGCCTATGATAACAACACGACAAGTATAGACATGAGCCAGCATACGAGTGAAGAAAGTGGAATGTAATGTTGTTGGATTGAGATTGAGCTGATCGGAAAGATCTGCTATATAGCGCCATTACATAATAGCTTGTAAACAATGAGATCGCAGCACCTGCCAGGTGCCCCAAGGGCTCCTGCCAACAACGAGGACCTTCACTTTGCTCTTCACTGTTACTAATCACCCCCAGTATCAGGTATCCAAGGAGCATTGGTGAAGTAATCTTCTTCCACCTTCTGAGTATATGTATAGTCGTCCGCGCACTGACCACCACCAGACTTGCCAATATGTGAGCAGTGCACGTCAGGCCGAAACTTGACCATAATCTCGTGGATATTTCGGCACAAGAGAGTATTCATGCCAAGTTCAAAGCTTTGGCCGAAGCGGATCTCCTCAGTGAGGAACCTGTAGCAATCATCTGATGATTCGTATTGCGAGTTGGTTCCAGTGCAGTCCTTGGAGTGAGTTGAACATGTGGATTTTGCGAGTAGGTCTTTGGCAGCTGCCTGGGCTTTGAGAGGATCTGGATCCACGGAATGGAGGAGTTCCTGGAGAAGGTTCGCGAACCAGCGAAAGGTGACGTCGTATTGTGAGATCTCCTTGGCTGCGTTGTAGGTGAACCATGTATCCACAGTGATGGGCAGAGAGATATTGCCAAAGGAAGGAAAGGTGAAATTGATGCGTGTAGTCGCTGATGCGATGTTCTGATTCGCGGCAAATTGGATGATCTCGTAGGGTCCGACAGGCCGGCCGATGATGGTCAAGGAGTCGCTGGGCGTGAAGAGACCGAAAATGTATTCGGTATTGAGCTCGCGTCCTTAGAAGTTACGGGTGTGTCAGAGACGCGACCTTGAACCTACACATCGATCAGTCACCTAGTCTTGAAGGCATCTTGCAGGCAAGCTGGTAAAAAACGGACATTTTCAGAAAACACAGTCGAGTTGATACTCTGAGCTTCTTCGATATTATTCGGATATAGGAAGCGATCGTAGAACTTGGCCTGGAGATCTAGAAGCTCTGCCAAACTGAAGCTCGGCTGGGTAGTGAGTGCTAATGTGCATTAGTAGTTTGGAACTCATCTCGAACCACTCAAGTCCGCAAACTTACCGATTGCAGAAGTGGACGATGCCACAACAGCCAAAAGAAAAAAAAAAAACAGCAGTTTCATAGTGTTACTTGAAGGCCAAGTAGTGAGTGAAACTATATGGATAATCGGAAACGGGTTGTGTAAGGGAGGTAACGGCCTACAGAATTAAACTGTGATAGACAGCTAGGATAGGATGAAGGGGAAGTTGAATTTATACTACTATTCCACCACAAGGGGCAAGAAATTAAGCTGAGTATTTTGTGCGGCGCGGGTAATGGTGATCATATGTGGGCGGGCAGGCATATGAGGCATATGAGGACAACAAGCTGTATTGCTATCTGCAGAAAAGAGTGTGTGGAGTGAGGAGTCTACCGAGGAAGAAAGGAGAGGGCGAGAGTTTTATCTTGAGGGTAGTGGTCTGTGCACCTGAATGGAACCTTCTACACACACTACCTCTAACGTAAGTTACGTGGCTACACACCCCCCTAGCTGCGGTGTACCCACACTAAAGCTAATGCTCTGTACTATACTAGAATAGGTAGTAAATAATAGAATCTGAAGTAGAGTCCTCCTTAAGCTTCTTCTATAGATATCCTTTAACGTCTTGCATGCTAAGTTGCCTTATAAAGTTAGTGTGCTTTTAACGTACAAGGCTCTTAGTAAGTCCGTTAGCTAGCATCTAATTAGTAGCCTTCCACTAGACTAATATACGTCCTTCTGCCTATTCTTGTCTTAGCTAATGCTAGTGAGTATCAACGTGGCGTAGTTTTGTGAATAGCTTGTCCTTATCCTTGGTGATGATCCCTACTATCTGTAGGTTATCGCAGTAGATCGCTAACGTAGTCTCTAGGTCGAAGTTGATGTTCTTAAAGAGTCGATTCTAAGCTTGAAGCTCGCTAGCAGCTGTTAATAGAGCTAGAAGCTCTGCTTTAGTAGTTGACTTCGTGACTGAGCGTTGTAGAGTCGCTTTCTAATCGATAGGCATGCCGTAAAGCACAAACAGGTATCCCTAAGAGCTCTACCTAGTCTCTAAGTTGTCTGCAAAAGCTGCGTCTGATGCTCCGTAGAATAGTGGTTCTCTATTAGCTAGTCTTGCACCCCCTAAGCTTAAGCTTAGGTAGATGGCTTGACTACTAGTGTCTCCTTGAGCTCCTATAGCTAACCTCTTTGTCCTAACTAGATACTTCCACACATAATATGCTGCGCTGATATGCTTCTATTCTAGATTCTGTAGGTAATAAGATAGTTCTAAGTAAGCATGTGCGACGTCTGGCCGTGTGTACATCGCTATGTAGGCTAGCGATCTGACAAGTTCTTGATAGAGTTTCGTACGCTGATCCTCTGGCTCTTCTGTGCTTAGGCTAAGATGGCTATCTGCTAGCGGTACTGCTAGGTATCTTGTGCTTGTAATGTTGTACTACTTCTTCGCCACCTTGTCTATGAAGCTGTCTTGGAGCAGCTATATCCGCTTCTGCTCACAGTCTCGAATAACTCGTATGCCTAGGAACCACTTTAGCTCTCCTAGGTATTGTGTGTTGTAGTTTGCTCTTAGCTATCTGTTGAATAGACGGTATGCGTCTTAATTGCTGCGGGATATAGCTACCACTATATTATTAACAAAAGAAGAAGACAATAAGCTAGTTACTGCTATATAGATAGGGCACTCTAGGCACCTGTCTTAGTCCTATCTTGTCAAGCGTTGTAGTGAGATGCTTGTACCATAGTCGCGGCGCGTCACGGAGTCCGTATAGAGCGCGCTTAAGCTCTAGCAGTTTTCTAAGTTCTTTATTGTATCCTTCTGGACAGCGTACGTAGGTAAGTCAATCGAGCTCCGCATTGAGAAAGGCATTGAGTACATCGTACTGGTATAGATCTAGGTCAAAGGCTGCTGCCAGGGCGATAAGGCATCGGAAGATCTTCGCAGCTAGTGTAGCTGCGTATGTGTCGCCCCAGTCTTGCTGCAGATCTCCTTAGACAACTAGTTAAGCTTTGAATTTGTAGAGGTATCTATCTTCGTTAAACTTATATAAGAATACCTATATAAGTGGTAGCACCTTAGTATCTGCTTACTTAGCGAGCTCTATAGCTTTTCTAAAGCATCTACAGTCAATAACACTATTAATTTTAACTCTGCTTGCCTTCTTAAACTTAGCACTAAATAGGTAACAATCTAGATCCTTCTACCTCTTTAGCTCTAGTGGTAGCTAATTATAATGTAGTTAAGTCTTTAGCGCCTCGCTAAGTAGCTTTGCTAGTGCTGTAGGGTTAATACAGGCAGCAAATGTTGCTAGATACGTGCTAAAGCTCTTTAGCTTCTAACTTCGCTTACCCTCTATTACGTTCTCCTATAATAATTAACTAGCAATAGCAATCTCCTCTTATTACTTTGCGTTGTTTGTTGTTTAATTTAGCTCTTCTCCCTCTAGAGCTAGAGCGTAGCCTTTCCCCCAGCCTGTGTCGTCTAGTAACTAGCGCAGTCCGTGCTTCTCTAGCGTCTCTTCTGGAGTAATGGGAGCTGGTTGAGTGTCCTCAATCTCAGCTTCAAATTCAGATTTGGAATTAAGCTTAGGCTCAGGCTTAGGCTTAGGCCTATAGAAATAGTCTTCTAGTGTAGACAGCTAATCGATTAATATGTTACTATAATCAGGCGGCGTCTCCTTAATGTTAAGCACCTCTACTACCTCACGAATATAACTCTTCTCTGTGTACTTTTCTTGCTTATTGTAGAGCTTGCCTCGCAGAAAGACAATATCTTAGGTTCGTATAACTTGTGTCTAATTGTTAGTAACTATACTTGAAATATGTTAGTTAAATCAAAGCCTACTAGGTGGCTAATTAGAGCTCGAGATTTAAGCTTGTCTCCCCTAGGTAGCTTCTTGTTAAGCACATACGCTCTCGCTCCGATCACCTTAAGATAAGCGACTAATAGCTTCACTCCCTTGACTTTAGTGTACAGGCATTCCTATCGTATCGCTTCGGTTAGTGTACGATTGAGTAGATATATAGCTAACATAACGCACTTGTTAGCGTACGCCTTTGGTAGGCCTGCGTGTAGGCGTATAGCTCTGCCTTAAATTATAATAGATTTGCCTGCGCGTTTAATAGCTCTGCTCTAAGCTTCTATAGCTCTAGCCTTAATAGCGATTCTAAGATCTCTATAGAGCTCTAGCAGCTTAACATATCCAGTCTCTATGTCTAGCCTTACAATAATAACTTAACTCTAGAATTGCCGCTTTATCTTAGCTAGTAATCGCTTAAAGACCTTTATTAAAGTAGCCTTTGTCTTATCTAGTATACAGCATCTTTTATGCCACTTTGTGTATTAATTAATTAAAAGTATGAAATAGGTATTAATCGCTATTGTAGCAGCGCTCTCCTCGCTCTAGAAGCTGTATTAGATCTATGCTAATACGCTTAAACGGTCGAGTCGCTAGTTCTTAAGGTGGCCTTTAACTAACAATCTTTGTTAGCTTTGACTGTATACGTCTTATAGTCCTTCTACTTTAGTGTTTAGCTATCTGTAATGTGTAGGCCTTTAACGTTCTTAGGCAGGTGCTTAATCGCCTCTCTCTGCCAGCGTGACCCTATATAATATGTGCTTCCTCTACAGTTCACTGCAGTAGCTTCTTAGGCTTGTATAAAGGCTTCTTATAGGCGTGTGCTAAGGCTGCAAGTAGAGGGCTAGCGTCTAGTCTCTTTATGCCTTTAGCGTCTATTAACTAGTGTCCGCTAGTATAGTTAAGCTTGCAAATAACGTTCTTCCAGCTCTTCTAGTATAAGCAGTCTCGTCCTAAGTCGAAATAAATGCCTATTAATTAACAGCGTGACAGGCTAATAATGTTGGTAAGAAATCCTAGGATATATATATAACGTATGTGAGCTCTATCTGCTCTGTGCCTCTAGGCGTGTTAATAAGTAGAATAACATCTCCCCACTTGTATATTAATAGCTCTTAATCTCTAGCCTTAATAACTTCAACCTGTCCCATTAGCTCGCTTCTTCTAACTATAGGCTCTACTATTGGTGACGTGTGTGTTTAATCCTGGATTTAGAATCCATTAGTTAATTAGACTTGGCTTAACTGTCTACTTGCTTACGCAGTCTAAGCTTATTATAAGCTGCAATACATAACTGTTTAATACATTATGCGTAGGTCTGTAATTATTAAACTGTTAAAGTGCTGTCGAGACTGCAGACGCTGCCGGTTCTGCCTAGTCTCTAGTATTTGTCGCGCTCCTATTCGCTTTGAGTGCTGCCTTTATAGCTCCTCTGAATAATAATTAGCTTGCTATAGCCTTATTAAATTGTTCTTGTATCTTAGGTTTAGGTATCTATCCTTAAGGCTTGCCCTTTGCTCCTAGATACTAGCAGTCCTTAAATTAATAATTAAGACTATATATATACTTAGGCTTCTTATCTTAAGTCTTTTCTTTCTTCTCTGTTGCCTGTGGCTCGTTAGTGCTGATGCCTAGTGTGGCAAAGGTGCCGAGCGATGACGCTACTAGTCTCGTCGAACGCCAGTAGTACATAGTGAATTGAGCGATAAGGTCGTGTATGCTCTTAACAGCCTATCCCTAGATCTGTGCTTTAAATAGATTGGCTTGCTAAGTAGTTGCCTATATATTGTTAAGTCCTTTAACTGCGAGTAGAAAATCGCGCTGTGCTCGCGGCGATGTCACGTTAGGTAGGTTTGCTGCCTCGCACAGACGTACAATATATAGCCACTTATCTAGCCAGGTATTAATATTATTGCGGGGTCGGCTCTGCAGTTGCCAATACTTTGCTAGAAGCTGTAGCTCCCTCTTAGCCGTTAATAGGCAGAGGTGCTTCTTAAGCCTCTTTAATTAAGCGTACACTGTATTGTCGCTCTAGATTAGATGTATATAGCGACGGCTGATCGTTCTGCCAATCTCCTAGGTAAAGTTGTCTAACGCTTTCCTCTTAATCGTATATCTAGCTAAGGCTCAATTATAGCCTCTCTCCGCCTGCTGGTATCACTAGAACTCCTTAGTTGTTATGTCTTTTAGCACGACGCCAGTATCCTGCTCTGTCCCCTTATAGTAGTGCTCTAGTATCACAGGCACTGGCTCCTTAAGCTGTTCGAGTGCCGCCTTGTTAAGATCTGGGTTAACTATAGGCTAGAGGTAATTTCAATTCGCGCTATCCTTACGTAGGAAGATCTATTCTTCCTAGTCTGCCAGCTTCTTAAGTATAACTATCGTCCTCGTAACTAGTCTATCTAGCTCGGTTGTAGGCATCTTGCTCTATCAGCTCCTAGAGGGGCTCTTCGGTACGGAACGCGTGCTTGAGGCTTGGTAAGGTAGCTTAGTAACGTAGCTCTGTTGACAGCTTGTTAACAGCTCCTTAGCAGCTCGTCAGTACGTGCAGTAGCAACAGCGATTAAAGTCGATAGCTAGGTGCTCAGCAGCTGCAGTGGTCAAAGTCAACAGCCGGGCTCATAACTGTGAGCGGGCAGGCATATGAGGCATATAAGGACAACAAGCTGTATTGCTATCTGCAGAAAAGAGTGTGTGGAGTGAGGAGTCTACTGAGGAAGAAAGGAGAGGGCGAGAGCTTTATCTTGAGGGTAGTGGTCTGTGCACCTGAATGGAACCTTCTACACACACCACCTCTGACGTAAGTCACGTGGCTACATCATATGAGCCTTGAGGAAGGAGAGTGCGCCAAGCTCGCTAGCGAGCACCTCCTTGTAACGCGCTAACCCCTTTTTGTTAACACCTTGAACCGCTTTTCTGTGTCCACAACAGTAGGAGGGATAACTGCTATTATTGTAATCTTTTTATTAGAAACCTCTTAGTCGCAAAAAAAAAAAATCCCATGAGGAAGGAGATTGCAGAACGATATCATGACATATGAATGTCTCGGCTCTTGACCTCCAATCGCAGAGAAGATCCACTCTCGGGCTTGTAGCCACTACAAAATGCACCGAGAAAGCAGTTGGACGGCCCAGCATGCACCCAATGCAGATTCCCCTATCTTAAGCGCATTAGTGGCTTCTGCACACATGCGTGGAGACGGAGACGTGTGGGGGCTAGAAAAATACAAACTAATCGAGCGAACACGGATGATTCGCTTGTTGCAAGAAAGCTTGCTCGACTCAACATCAGGAAGGCTCTTGCGTGCGACCTCACGTGGCGTGCAACGTCCACAGGTCCATGTGGGTAGGAATGGGGAAAGCGAGGCCTTCCCGGTTGAGAAACGTTCTGGCCTCTTCGGGATATTGATACTCTTGCATGAAGGCTCTGCCTCATCCAGGTAGATCCATGGATGCGTTACGACTGGCCTTGCCGTTCTTTGATTCCGCATGCGGCGTCTACGGTATGCGGCGGCTACAATATGCGGCGTCTACGTTATGCGGCGTAGTTCCCACTGATTATCTTCGGGTTGCTTTGAGTATTGAACACGCGCCATTGCGATCGTCATGCCTCTCCTGTGCAGCCGTGGCGCGCTACGACACGATCTCGGATGCCATATGCGGGGTCTTATTGGTGTCTTACATAGTAGGCATGTTGGGTCCGAGTATAGAGAAGGTCGCCGCTTCGTTGCATTGTCGTCGCAAGATACCGACGGCACCTGTAGCCTGTGCCACGACGCAGCAAATAAAGCCCCAGGCCGGAGGCATTGTGGACGTGAAAGAAGCTGGAGATGACCGGTTACACGTAGCTGTTCGGAGTCAAGAAAGCGGGTGGCTAGGACATACTCGGCGGCGATGCGATGGCGAAGTCGGCCGTGGGGGACGTGGAGTCGATGTCGTACGAAGGTGGTTAGCGCCTTCCAACTCGGGTTGGAACCAACGCTCCTTCCTCTTTTGTTCCCCGACGTCAGCATTCGAAGTCATGCAAGGCTTGTGCATCTACATCGTTCTTCCTGGCTCTAGATACGAAAATGCGGCACTCGATTCTGCCAAACAGTCGACTCTGCATGATCACCCGCTGCCCCTCACAGCTTTCCAAAGAAGAAAATGTCGAGAAGACCAGCGGGCAGCTTGCCTGTTGCGCCGAAGTCAGCCACCTTGTCCATCGGGCTGTTGGCCTCATGCGCAATCGAAAGACTACCAGACAAGAAACAGTCATACCAATCACTATTTCTGTTATGAAATGGTGTCAGACGGCCTAGAGCGAGGCAAAAGCAACACAGCAGATGTGCGAATGCTGTGGAAAGACCCGAGAGATATGATCGGCCCTTTACAGTGCTGTCCTTTCCTGTCGGTGAGGAGATCCGTATAGGGGCGATAGGTAAGTCATAATGAGACCAAATCAGTCGCCACATCACACTCCAGCTTGCGCCGCAGTTGATGTTATATGCTCCTTTACAGACTTGGCAACAATCAAACAGTCAGTCCAGAGAGAGCGTAGGGACTATTTGACTGCGTTTTCGAGGCCGCTGGACTGTTTGTTTGACTGCCAAGCTTTTCAGCGTGAATTAAGACTGTTTGACTATTTAACAGAGTACGTGGGCTTTTAGACTAATTAATTAACTAATTAATTGCTTATTTGCGTTTACCTATACTCAAACTACTCTAGTTAAGCTTCAATTTTGTTTAAGTTGTTAAGAGAGGTCTCTAAAGTAGTAGAAGCGTTAGTAGTTGCTAAACGTTTAATGCCTGCTCTCCTCTAGGACTTAACCAACTGTAGGGCGGAGATAAGATCGGGCTTCATACGCAGGCGTCAAGGGCCTAAGAGGTCTCTAAGCTTACTAAACATCCTCTTACAGTTAGCAGAGGAGGCTAGTATTAAGTAAATATCGAGCGCAAGCCTAGATAGCGTAGGAAACTGCTTCTCCTAAAGAAGCTAGTACTTAATAGGATTAAGCGAAAGCGGATTGTCCTCTATAAGTAGTGTTTAGCGCTTCTAGACTTCGTATTTATCCTTAAGGGCCTCCTCTACTTAATAGAGAGCTGCCTTTATAGAGTTTTCAAGAAAGGCTAAGCGGCTAGCAGATGCTGATATACGTGGCTTTTTAGCTAGGCGTGGATCGCTAGGAGAGCTCCTGCCCGACTCAGCTGCCAACTTCTCCCAATAAGATCTGTATAGCTTCATAAAGCCCTTATAGTTATTCGGCAACTAGTCTCTCTTATAAATAAGGGCCATTTTTCTTCTTGTTATAGTTATCTAGTACACTCTACAAAGCTTCTAGATAGAGCTTATAGTGTGGATAGAGGATCGTTGCAGTGTAGTATATTAGCAAGTCGTTAAACTTCTAGTAGTACTCAGCCAACTTCGCATAGGCTAGATTAATATTGACTGCTAGGTGATCCTCTAGGGCATTAGGATCGCTGAAGTCCACCTTTTTAAGTCGTAATTTTTGCTCTTCAAGCTCGTCAAGAAGCCACTCAAAAGTAATAAAACTACTTCCTAGATAGCTCTATAGCAGCCGACGTGGCCTCTGCCCTCTAGTAGCTTTATAGCTTCTTTAAATAGACTTAGCAACTTAATATATTTGCTAATTGTCGCCTAGTCCTTAGCTGTTAATCCTCCTTCTTATATAAATAACCTAGGCTTAGCGCGCTGCAATTGTGTATTACAACGCTGTAAGGCCGCCTCTACTCTAGCCTCGTTAATCTTTATATAGGTGTAGTCGTTAATAGGACCGTGAAGCTAGGCAGCTCGCTCCATAGCCCTGTAATAGGAGTTCCACCAAGTCTTAACAGGGCGTATAAGCTTATAAGTCTCTAAATAACTTGCCTAGCTGCTTAGCCTCCTAAACTTGTAGCTTCTCAAATAACTCTTGGGTTTGCGAAGTACAGATAGACGCGATATATATCGAACAGTACACCAATTGGGCCGTACTTTCGCCACTTATTAAGAAACGCTTCTTCTTCCTAGTAAGTAGTTAGTAGGCGGCAGGAAAGTAAGGAGGCTAGACGCTTAGTTTTACCTATAAATTTAAGTCCTTGTTCTTAAAGGCTTCCTTATCTTTGCCCTATATTACTAATTAAGCGCTTAGGTTGAGGATATGACATGTACAGCGGAGTCGTCGATAGGGCGCCTAGAAGTTGTACTGTGTAGCTAGCGCGTTGATAGCTGCGTCGCTATTCGTCGCGTTATTAAGCACGAAGTAGCTAAGTCGCGATTCGTCGATATTAAAGATCTGGAGAGTCTCACTCACAATGTGGGCAATGTTCTCACCAGAGTGGCGGCCGTAGAGCTGCGGTAGCCCAAGCACATAGTCCTGAATGTCGCCCTGCTCGTCCAGATAATGTACATATATCCTAGTGAGAGCGCGCTTGCCGCCATACGTAGTCCAATTGTTAAAGGATATATAGATAAGGGATCGGGCCTTTTTTCTTTTTAGGTGTTGCGTAACGGCTGGGATCATCGCGTGGTATTCGCTTAGGATATGGCGGCTAAGAGAATTGTAACTCCGCCAAACTAACTGCTTTGCAATAGGATTAGCAGCTTTAATTAGCTAGCGAAAGGCAGCAGTTTCTATGACTTAGAGCGACTAGTTATTGGCGACTATCTAGTCAATAAGCGCGTCCCAGAATCGCTTCTGTGAGAAGCTTAATGCCATCTCATTTGCCACCTTCTGTGATACTTTAACACCATTCTATTGTAACTAATAGACGATCGAGCTTGTACTTGGCGGCAGGTTGAAGCTTATCAGCCTATCCTTATTAAATCTGTGGCCTAGAGTGTTAGCAGAGAGGTGTGTACTAGCAGAGGAAGTTGATATGTGTACGTCATATCGCCACGCGGCATTTTGTGGATATAACAATATTTGCAGAGCTACCACCTCTTTTGCTTCCTACTATGCTATAGAGGCTACCCATATTTGTATATCTAGCTTATAAAGCCTCTCTTGCTATCCTCTTCTTATATTGCTGTAGGTGTAGGACACATCTCTACTTAATGCTGTCGAATTTGCTTGTCGCGATTATTGTTATCTATTAGTTAGACTTTATTAGGCTCGTCATTAAGTTCGGGAGCAAGGGAGGGGCGATATTAGGGCCATATTTTTGCAGTTTGCGCGTGTAACACGCTCGCTAAAGACTCTTTTCGCGTTTCTGTTTATACTATAGAGCAGCGCGTAGATGTGGGAGGGGCGCGTAGAGTGGAGAGTATAGGTAGAAGTAGCTAGGTGTTAATAGCGGAAGCTGTGTTGTTAAAAGTTTAGGTAGAGCTGCCTATTTAGGTAAGGTGTTAGATTTTTCGCTCTCCAAAACCTCAACACTAAAAAAGTATCGCGACTTTAGGCTATATATCAACATCGATTTATCCACCAAATCCATAAGAAAAAAAGGCTATATTTAGCCAATCAATCAATCAGTCTGGCAACTTTCAGACTGTTTGATTGGATAATTAGAGCCCTTTAGACTGTTTGACTGATTGCTTACAAAGCAATCAAACAATCAGTCTGACTTTTTCAGACTGTTTGTTGCCAAGTCTACTCCTTTATACTCGCTTTGACCGTGAAACTCCGGGTATGCGTTGCTGAGTCTCATGATCTGTCAAAAGTTCGAATTGTCTATGAACGGATACGAAAAAGAAATGAAGACAAGAGGTATACACAGGCAGGGACAGAACGTCTCGACTGACGTGTAGCTAATGAAACAACGCCAGAACTTTCCCATGACCCAGCGCCGCGGTCCTCGCCCCGGAAGAATATACCAAACTATACCAATTCCACGGACGATGCATCCATACCAAGAGTCTAGGGAGAGTAGAGAGTCATTCTTTGCCTTTTTTGATAGAAGATGAGCTCATTACCGCTGGAGTTCGCTCGTAGTCCAACATGCGTCCGCTTCTCAACTGCTTCTCTCGTTGCGCGTGCTTCCTCCGTGGCTCCCGGCATATTGGAGGTAATAACGGAGCCCAGCGCGGCGCTCGAGGCATTGGCCAAGTTGTCTAAATGCTTAGGCAGTACCTCACTCACGTATTCTTCGAAAGAGGTTGTTGGCAGATGCACCCCAGTGGACTGGGAAATCTGAGCAGGGACTATTGTGTGGTCCTCGTAGTAGATGGACTCAGGGTTATACGGGTACAGATCGGGTTGAATGTACTGACCGATCTTGTCCATCTCCACTGGGGTATACTGTCGGTACTCACAGGCTCGCCCCGATATCCTGGTGATGAGATCACAGATTTCCGCGCCGGACAGCCATTCGGATAGGGCAGCGACTCCGATCCTCGCGTAACCTCTTGTGATCAAAACGCGAACTAGAGGGCCTGTATTGAGTGAGAAATCTGAAAAGCAAGACGCTGTGTAGCAGAATCTACCGAAATCATTGATCATATTGATCCAGGGTAGCCGACCGTGGCTTGGTGCCGTCGTTCCGAAGGACAAGAGCCCGTCCTCATTCTTTCTCCCAAGTTAGCTTGCCATAGCATCTTGGAAGTCGCCTCTACTAACACTCCGCAAGGTCGTCACATAGTCCTCCATTCGGATACAAGGCCTCACCACGATTGTCTTCTGAGCTAGGCCAGGGAGGCCCTTAGTCAGATGGTTGGCGAGGTGACCTTTGGCTGTGAATTGCTTTTTGCCTTTCGCAGTCGCCAACGTTGTACCTTGCTGCGCCAGAGGCATTACCGACCACACGAAGCGCTGAAGCCCAGGGGTATCCGCCGCGGCATCCAAGATCATCTTTCCGACTTTGACATCCTGCGTCGCAGCGGCGTCCAGGAAGCTAAGCTTTGGCCACAACTCAGATAAAGTCTTGAATCGTCGGTCTTCCAGTTGACTGTAGAAGTTTGTCGACGCAAATATGGCCGTGGCCCCGGCAAAGCTCTTGCGCACGCTGGTCTCGTTGTCGTAGGTTTCTTCCAGTATTTCCACCCCAAGCTCTTCCCATTTTCTGCTTGCGGTGCAGTTTGGAGAGCGCGTCAGCCCGCGGATGCGCCAATCGGGGAGATTCAAGAAGGCGTTCGCAACGGAGGTGCCTTGGCGGCCGTTTATGGCTACCACCACGAGGAGAGGCATTTCGAAGGCGAGGGTAGGGCGATCCGCAAGAGGAGCGTGGTTGTCCGAGAAATTCTGTGTTCGCGACACTGGAGGTGCGCAGTATGAGTGTATAATCTCAGAAGGCCCTTACCTTGGAGCTAGTCCCAATATGGCTAAAACTTTGAGGGCCGGTGAAAGACTGCACATGTGGTCAATATCTCCAAAAATCTGCGAAGAGGGTGGGATGATGACATATAACGTCGGTAATTTGCTTTACGTCCTGGTTTGTATACGTTTTCCCAGGAATTGCTAACAGTTTATTGTCTATTTGTTTTCGACTCAAGGCTACCGCTCCCAGATCAGATCTTCTCCGTTATCGACTTCATGTGCACTTGCACCCTCTCATCATCTTCAACGTTAGCTTTTGCTCAGTTTTTTAGCTTTCAGTACATATTATCCCTGCTGTGCAATACTTTCCGTGGCCAATGGCCACAAACAATTGTGTACCTTACTCTCGGCGTATTCCTGGGACTTGTTTCCAAAGTCTAAGCATGCGAGGCTTCAAAAGAAAGAGTGATTAGACGCATTTTATCTGTATCATACAGCAGGCGTAGCGGCTACTACGTACAGCAGCCGTGTGATGTGTCGAATCACGTGCTCGCCACGAAACTGTAGCAAACATTTGCACACGTAGGTCATTCATTAATTGCTTCTAAGTTAACCGAGAAGTATTATTGCACTATAAATTCTTTCAAGAAGTAGCGTCCACAGGGAACCGAGTAATCTCGTGGTATTCTTGGGAACATTGAAGTAAGTATAGAACACAGGTAACTGATATATCTAGGTACCACAGCTTATTGCACTATTTATTGCAGTTGATGGATAACTTTGCGTAAATTTAGTTGTCGATTTATTGGTCAAAACTACTGGTCGGGCGTGCAGTTCAAGTTCCGTCCCAATTTTCCGTAAACACTGCGAGACTCGTCGGTGAAAATAGGAGATCTGCCCCCTCATTATTGTCTAAACAGTGATTCGACGCCGAGGATTCACTGTCGATGTTTTTTCACACCCAATGGGTGGTCATTGCGGCTGTCCGCCGGGCTCGTGCGTGCCCTCCTCGATATATAATCCATCCCTTCCCTGTCTGCACGACGCTCACCACTCGCTGGCTCTCAACATCGCCCTCAACCCCTAGGTGTCTTTCTATACAACCTGAGTACGTAGTAAGTACCATTCCAAAACATTACCAGGATAACTCCTCACGTGGTCTGCAAGTTTCTTGTCGTCAAATCCAACCATGAACGACTTCGATTTATCTTGGCTGGAGTCTAGCTTTAGTCAGGCCAATGCGACCAATTTGTGGGGAACAGATCAACTCATACAAGATGTCCCAGGCAGTACGGTCCAACCACCACAGGCACAGATACCTGGCGACCATTCTGTCCAAGGCGGTCAGGGTTACGTTGAGCAACCGTTGCAGACCTTCTATTTCCCAGAACAGCCCGGTCCGTCCGACTATCTTAGGTATCCCTCTTCTGGGTCGTATTCTCACCAGCAGGTACACGTGCGTTCGGCCAACGAGCAATATTCATTCGCAACCTACGACCAATCCAACCAAATGGAGGAAAACAACGACCCCGCCCCAGCGTACCATAGGTATGGGCAAATTACTCTAGGACATTAGAAAAATCAATACTTACTGATAAAACATAGGTCGGCCAATCCCAACCCGCTCATAGATCCTCTCGTCCACACCAAGCGCGTGAAGATCAGCAAGGCAGCGATGTCGGAGTCCTCAACTGGCGAAAATGAGCCGAAGGAGAAGCGAACTCGTCGTGGACTCCCCAAGGACTCCCTGCCGGTGGTTCCGAACGAGGAAGCTTCTCGTTTCGCCGTGCCTTCCAATGAAGCATCCCCCCTCCCGAGTCAGGAACTGGCCGACCCTGATATCAACTTGTCATTCAGAAGCCAGGGCGAAGCTTGGGCATCCTGCACACATGACCTTGGCAAACTCCCCGAGGCTTGGATGCCGCCCAAGAATGACCGCACTGTGCCACAGTCAGACGAGGACAAGCGCAAGATTGTCAAGCTCCTGTTGCAGGCCATGCTCGACAACAGCCAGTCCCTCGATACCAACTCCAGGCTTGTCAAGAGTCGATTCATCAATGAAACTTACTATAAGCGTGAGCATATGGAGAAAGTGTGCTGGGATATTATGGTAAGGTTTCCACATGTTCACGCCATTACGTGACTTGACTAACTTCACAACAGACACTCGCCTACCGAATGCATACAGAGGGACCACACATTCTCAACGCGTACGACGAGAAGTATCTCGCCTCATTTCGAGGTACACGAGACTGGACCTTTGGCCAGCGCATCAAGGAAATCTGCAATCTTCTCCGCCAGTACAAGTCCCGCATCATCCCTTTGATGAAGGGCGATGCTATTGGCCTGACGGTCGCGACGCCCAAGAACGCACTCAAAGGCACGACGAACAATAAGATACAGAACCATAGGCGCGGCAAGTTCCTCAAGGAGGGTAGAGTCGTCATCAATGCAAAGACCAAGAAGGGTGGTGCGTATCAGCTTTGATCTCACGCGCAAATAGCTGGCTAATGCAAAACAGACGCAGATGAGTCCGCTGTTCATACCGATTTCAGTCTCAACTCGCCCTCCATCGTTGACACACCCGACATCGGTGCTGGTGCCCAATTCTCGGCGGTGGGTCGTAAGCGTGGTCGAACGGAGTTTGATGACCAGGACTTCGAGCAGTCTTCACCCGAAGACGAGGACGACGGTACCTACGGTGATTACGCCCAATTTTACGAGTAGGTATCATTCATACTCGCTTGAATGCAGCAGATCACTACAATTAGTGGTCTGAGTTTCATATGGGTGCTTGTCAACGAGAATTCGGTATAAACGAGCGTCTTTGGAGGCTTGAAATGGTAGTTTATGCTGCGTCATGGCATTGAACTTATTACATGGGTCTCGGTTCACACGTTGCGGTTAGACTTGGTAGAAAAAGATTATGGACACTAGACCTCCACTCTCTAGAGCTTGTGGCTCTTGCCTTTGATGCTGCAATAGCCGCAGCAATCATGTCATAGAGACCTGTTTCAGGTGGAATCATCACACGTTTATTCTATTTCATGTCCGCCACTGTAAAAATCTGAGCAACTACTTTGGAATTTTCTGCTTCATTGAGTGTACTCATTGACGAGGACCTTAAGTTGTACATTCGTCACGAACCATGCTACCTTCTGTCTAGTGTCTTGCCCCACGCGTCAATATCCAGAACGTCAAACACTCATTCTTGACGAAGTCCAATCTGGCCATGGATCGTCTCACGAGTTGTGAGAATTTGTCTAAACGCTCCATGTTGAGCTATACCGAAAACGAGAAGAACCACGGAAAACGTCGCCAACATGTTTGCTGGGCAAATAAAACACCCGCATAGCAAGAACAGTATTTGGCGTGTATAATGCGGTGAGGTCTCCGTAGCTGTTTGGTTACTCTTTTTTGGATGTCTTTAGATTGGCGCTGAAATCCATCGTGATCCACATAGATGTCTATGTGTACCTTACCTTAGGTAGGTATCAGTTGAGCGATGCGACCTCGGAAGGTCCGCCCTCGGGACCAGAGGAGAGTTAAACCGATGTTTTGGGTAGCATTAATAGAGGGCTTCACGACAGATTCTAGCGGTATGATTGAAGTGTATGTAGACGGCAATGATGTCTTATTCCCGGCATTCTCCATATATATCATACTAGGCATTGGCCATTTTATCGAAGATTACAGGCTTTTCAAAGATTCGCTCAGCTGCCTTGGTGATAAAAACCTGTTCCACTACCTCGCCGACAGTAGCTCGTCTAATTGACATGCCGACGCGCTCGCCACCGCTAGATGTGTCGTGTACATATCCTCAGCGCTCAGATGTGCCCCGATCCGCCACTACTTGAAGCAATCATTCTTTGCACCATTTATGATGTGGTTCCAATAGAAGAAGAACATTGGTTGAGTTTACACTGACCGAAAAGTTTAGGAAGTATGGTCGTGGTATGGAAAGGTCTTTCACCCACTTCGCTGGCCGGGCAACCAGACCTTCCTTTCACCATCAACTACCCTATCGATAACCCGGGCTATCGGCGACATAAAGATCCGTGTTGCTAGTCGCACCTTTTCAAGACCCCGCTGCCCCAGACGCCAACGTACACGACACACGCGGCCGACGCACGCGCGACGTTCAACAGTGTCGCGGCGAATGTCAATGTTGTGAACTACCTGCGAATCAAAGCCAACTTTTCAACTCTAAATCCTCCAAAAGGTTTGTAACTCCCTCTCCCTGTCCCATATCCCTTTTAACAGTACCTTGGCACCTTGCACCTTGTCTCAACCGACAAGCACCTTGACATGACAGGAACGCCCGCAAAGGCTGGCCGTGAGGCCGAAGATGGCTTTCGAGTCTCTTCTATGTTCAATCTTCATGCACCTGCAGCTGTTTCTGGTGGTCGTGCACCCGCTCCGTCTAGCGATTTCGTTCGCCTTGGGGCTGATGACCCTGCCCCCCTCCTACAGCAGGGTACAGCGCAATTGAACAGCCAATTGTTCGGATCGAGCCAGCCTCATCAAGGCGACAAGTCAGCCGCGCCCCAGCCGCAAAATTCGAATGCCCTCCCGTTGACTGGTGGATATGGACAAGGCACATCCAAGAATAGAGCGAACACGCTGCGTGCATTGGATCCTCACCTCATCTACTTCGGGCCGCTAGGATCCGTTCGGCGGCAGGTCAATGTTGCAAATATGCAATCGATAATGGGCAGTTTTTCTGGCTACTTTCCTGATGGCCGTCCAAACTATGGTCATATGATCCTGCCTACGGCCCCAGCTACTGGCCCAGTCATCCCGGCCACACCTTACGTAGGCGTTACCACTAAGCCGAACAAAGAGTCCAGTAGGTTGCAGATGATGCCTCAATTTCCTGTTCGTACGAACGCTACGCACACAGCGAAATTCCCCATCGATGTCAAGAAGGGCAGCGCTCACGATCGATCCGACACACCATCAAGCGAGTCCCTTTCGTCGCCTGAGTTGTACTATAATAACTACGAAGAGTCTGTTGCGGACACCGGACCGTCGGAATGGGGCCTTCGTCGTAACGACGACAGCCTGCCGACCAACGATGATGAGCGCAAGCAGTGGATTAGGAAGCTGGTACGCGCATTTCTCAATATCGAAGATGTGAAGGACAAGGGTGGACCGGTGTTCAAGAAGAGATGGAGCAACCTGGATGAGGAGAACCCGACTTATCAGGACTTCTACAGTCGCAAGACGTTTGAGAAGGCTTCTTGGGAGAGATTCTTGTGAGTAGTACGCTAAGACATCCCCTCATTCAATAACTAATAGCAATAGCATACCGCCGAGCGATTACATACACATGGCCCGGCAGTCTTCAAGTCACAGGATCCAGTCTTTAAACAGAAACTGAACGGTACCAAGAAGTGGAAATTCGAGCAGCGCATGAACTGTCTCATCGAGGTTCTCACTAACTACAAAGCGCGATGCGACAACGTTCTCAAAGGTAGCACCATCGAATCTCATGTCGCCTTTCCGAACATCATCATGCTTGGGACCGCCAGGCAGAATCGTGTTGCGAACGACAATAGGTCCAAGCGAATCCAGAGAGGCAGGGATGTGGAGGAAAAAGAGAAAAAGGAACTACAAGAGGCGCTTCCAGCCGCTGGCCCAGATGTTCTGTTCTGTCGTTCGACGCAAAAGAGGCAGGAGAGTATACTGGGGTGGGCAATGGCCAGGAGAATCTACCCGACAACCCGTTCGACGTGGACGAATATCGAAGGTTCGTTGAGGGAGACTCAAGCCTGGAGGTAGCAGATCTTGGAGGAGTTGGTTTGTTGATCCTTGTATGAAACGGCTTCGAATAAGCAACTAACCTTTTAAGCAACCGATAACGCAGATGCGGATTTCGGCAATTGCGATCAGAATGTCGACTCCGATATCGATGGGGAATTCGAGTATACGAGCGACCAAGGCTATGATGAGAGCACTGCCAATACAAACCCTCAAAAGCGCAAGTACTCCTACTCCGGCGAGCATGGTTCCGCCCCTCGTAGGGCGAGGAACTAGACTCGCGGCTTTGATAGAGCTCTCTTCTAGATTTGGAGTCATAGACTAGCGGTTGAATCTGCCAGGAGACTGGGGATAGACTGGGATAGACTGGGATAGACGTATTACACAATGACACTGGTCTTGCAAGGATTTCGGAAGTGAGCGTCGACGGCGTGCGCAAGGATTAGCGGTACAAACCTCGCTCAGTGCGAAACCATGCTCTTCATAGCAAATACAAAGATTCTCGACCACAGTTAATTGTTTTGATTGTGACATAGAGCATTGCGTAGATCATGGTTTTCAGTTTGCTCCATGCAATCTTCTCGCAGCTTAAAGTCTGACTTTCCAGCTATCCGACCAAAGGCAGCAATGTTGTTCAACCCATAGTATTATGTTGGGAATCCTTCATGTGAGGATAGGCTAAATTCTCTATTGCTTTCTTGACAAGGTACAAACCAACCAGCATACGCAATCTCCAGGTACCTGCACGGTTGGTACAGATATCAAACCCTGTCACCCAACTCAGTCTAACAAATTGTAGACTTAACAGCTAAATTCCCTAGTTGGATTAAGCGTACTGGTGTTATCTTCCCTCCACATTTAGCCGTTTAGAGGATGGTCTCCCTACCACACGTGTCCCAAATTCGAGCTTCGAGGTATATCGACTTGCACGTCTAAAGAAATTGCACAATAACCATCGTAAAACTATTTTTTAAAGCGTATAACGCAATAGCATAATTTTATATTCATGCTGAATGAATATCTAGCCACTCCGCTGTGTCCCTTTGGATAATTTTTTTCATCTCCTGCTACGGCCTCTCTTCCTCACCAAGCAACCTTGTTTCCATCCACCAGGACGCTTTCTATCTCTCCTGCTCTTCGGATTGAATCCAGCTAAAATATGGCACTAACATATACATTATCAAATGTGGTGCCCTTAAGTGCTCAAAGCGGCGCCCACCTGTATGACCACTAACAGCTCTCCATGAAGATCGAGGTTTCTCTACGCACTATGCCTCGGCAGCTCGAATTTTTTTGTTTTCCATTTGGAGCGATGTATGCTGGCATCGGACGCCGTTCGCGAGACTCTTCTGGCCTCGAGGGTTACTGTATTCCGCCATGCAGAGCATCTAGTAAGATGTTGCATGGGAAAATAGCTATTGTATTAGGGTTCCTACTGCACTTTTCATATCAAATGTGTCAGTTGAGTCGGTCGTTCCCTTGCATAAGGGACGGTATATAACCCAGTCTACCCACCGTGTGCTAGGTACTGGGTTATAGTGCCTCCTGTTTTTACTCCTCTCTGTGTATGGTGCGGACTCGACCTTGGTTAGAATCTCCACACGACGAAGAGATCTTCAATAACCAGTCTACCTTGGGCCTTGGAAACCATGGAAATTAACATATAAATCAACTACACACCACGTCTTCGTGACTTAGGAAAGCTGGATAGTTCGAGCAAGAGCGCTTTGATACTGTCACATGCATGAATGCGCTGGTCGGAAGACTCGTTGCGAACGCACAACGTTGAAGACCCAGCGGGCAAATAAATCAGTGAATGCCCGACCCCGAGGAAGGCATAGGAAAATCTTTCGCCCGGAGACTGGAGCCGACGGTACTTTCACGGTCTTGGCGCGCTCTACCGTTTCGAGCTCCGCCCAGTCCCTTATAATTCCCAAATCCCCGCTCAGCCCTACTGTCAACACACCTCACCTCACGGCAACCAACCTCAACTTCGGACTCGAATTATAACTTCGAAGATTTGAAACCGATCTCAGCAACTCTCTAGTTGGTTACCTTCTCAGCCTTTCCTCATCCGAGAAATTGCTTTGGACCTCCCACCTCAACGTCACAGCCACCCTGATCATCCAACCCGATCAATGTCTCATCCCCAGGGTCACCCAGAGGCTCCATCCTCATCCTTCCCCACCAATAAACTGCAACCCAGCATGGCTTCTCTGCACAACTTGTTTCAGCAAGATGTTGACCCGCTCCATCAAATGACTGGCTATTATCCAGACCCACTGGGAGTAGGTATGAGCTCACTTGATAATGTATATCTCCCCAAGCAAGCCAACGAGGTCTCTTTCCACACAACTTAGGGACAATGGTTTCTGGGCCATCTGTTGGCACACGGCCCGAATTGCAGCAGACTAGCAATGCCCCGATTAGTCCTTCGTTACGCGGACACCATCTCTCTCCCAGGGCTCCGCGAGCTGTCAAGAAAGGCAACAAAGACAAGAGCCCACTCATCCAAAAAGACCAGGAAGTTACCGAAGCATCTTCTAAGAAAATTCCTGGCCTGGGGCTATTCTTCAAAGACGCTGCTCAGGCAGCTCGACGGACCCGATCTGGTCCAACTTGGCGCTGTCCGGAAAACGACGACAGCATTCCAAAGACGCTAGAAGAAGAGCAAGAATGGGTTAAGAAGCTGTACGCGGCATTCTTGAACATGGAAGGAATCAAAGACAAGAAATCCAACGCCATCTTGAAGAATCGCTGGACAAATGCGACAAAGGATGGGAAGTCCGTGGCCCCGGGAGAGTGGTACGGTCTGCCGGAAATAGAAGCTGTCTGTTGGGAAATTGTTGTAAGTATTATCTCTGTACAAATGTACTGAACTTTGACTGACTCGTTTCCAGGAGACTACCATCAGGATCCACAAAGAAGGCGTTGCATGGATCAACATGCCCGACCCAACCTTTCTGAACGAGCAAGCGATCAAGGAGAAAGACCTCACCTTTCATGAGCGACTCGAAGCTATTGAGAAAGTGTTGTATTTTTTCAAATGCCGGTGCGACAAGATGATGCAAGGATCTCTGGCCGTTACCAGTCACGCCATCATCTTGACGCCTCTGCAAGCATGGAAGAATACAACTCACAATCGCAAGGCCAACGACGATCGACAATTAAATTTGACACTTGGTCGAGCGGCGAATCCTAACAAAAAGAGGAAGAGCTGCGCACCAGAGATTACCAAAGAGGGTGAGTTTTCTGGAGACTCTACACATGACACTTTTGCTGACTGTTCAACCAGACGACGAAGCTCGCCTTCGCTCCCCTGGAAATCTACAGCGCTCTACAGAGTATGACCATAGCGCTATTTCATGCGGGTGCGCCGCTGGGCACGGCTGGTGACCAGGATAAGCGTGAATTTGGTCGCCATCCAGAGGACCAACAATTTGAAGCTGGGTCTGGGCAACATCAGAAATCCCCAAGATAATCATTTGAGGAACCATAGAGTTGGTCCACAGCCGCTGGATCTACCTAACCAGCGGCAGGACCCTAGCTACTCTGGCTACAACAACTTTGGCGGCTATTTCCCGGACGAAGGGTTTCCCCAGAATCTCGACTTTACATGGTCCCCAGACCAATTCAATATCGCAGCTTCTGGTCAATACGCCGAGGAAGATCTTATAGGGGCAGACCAACTCTCAGATAAACCAGCAGGATTGGTCTCTGCAGCGACAGTCTCCCCGGGAACAGTCTAATCAGCAGCAGGGCTTTCATCCGCATCAAGGTTCATATCTGCAGCAGAGTCTTCGGTTGCAGCAGGGCTTCTCACAACCGCAGGAGCTCTCTCAGCAGCCGAACAGCTTTACGACACACCCTATCTCTCACATGTCCTCACAATATCTAGCACAACCGGAGCAAGCCGAATCAAGCTCGCGGTTCGAGCGGCAGGAAAAATCCGACTTGAGGCAAAATCTACAACAGGAAGAAACCTTCGCCCCAGGGGATTGGAACAGCGTAGTTGCTAGCTACTCTGCGGAGCAGGCTAATCCGTTTGAAAGCCCCGAGGTCGTGCAGCATCATCCTCAGAACCACAAACGTGTTCGCGAGAACGACGACGAAGTTGGTGATTTCGCCCAAGTTTCTCCCAAGCGCGCTCGTAAAAACGAGTAGGCATTCTTTCCGGAGGTTGGACGATAGGGAGGCATCAGTGGTCATGAAGCTCCGGGTTGCAAGTCTTTTTTAGAATGTGTTGATGTTGATATAGCGGGAAGTTGCGTGAGCTTGACGGGTCATTTTGCGACAACAAAGTTCTAATTCCAGTTTAACCGGTTTTGCTTTTTATCTTGCAATCAAGTGTAGATAGAGTACTTTAGCCAACGGGCCCGCGTCTGACAAAGATAATGGTGCGCGTGATGAGCAATTGATCTTGGGTTTGTTTCCGCAACAACAATTGACAGAGAAAGAGGATGTTGTTGCACGGTGCCATATCTTGAAGCACCTCGTAGGAACTGTTTATGCTAGGCACGGGTATTCTTTGTAGAACTAGGGGATAATGTAGATGGTATGCGTCCGAAGCCCAAATATCTTATGGAGCGTCACAGGCGATGACCATTCAAATGTGCTCCGCTATTACTACATTTGGTCCCTTGCTTTAGACCGAATGGCAATTGATACACGTATTAAAAATGAGTGTGGCTCTCTGGGCTTCAGGGCTGACTCATATTCACGTGCCTGGAGACGCCCCGCCAGGGCACCCAGGTGCGGTCGACCAGGTGTAAAGCATCATATACGATACTAGGACATGCACCTTCCGCGCGCACAGTGACGCAAAACGGCCTTCTCAGCGTTCAAAAATATTAGGTACCCGCACACTATCTTTATTTGTAAGTTGCGAATCTTGCGAAAGTTGCGAGATCTAGGAAGTTCAAATGTTGCGACAGAACTGATGGGGTGTGAATGCACGCTGTAGCATTCACTGTCTTAGTCTTGGCGCGCACGAGCCCACAAGCACGAATTGAGCGCACCAAGCGCTCTTAACCAACACATGCAGTTCAATTCTACCATAATCTACAAACTACGTGGCGACATGACCCACCCATTCGGCAACGCCGAGCAGGTCATGTCACCTCAAGATATCGCACACGGTAGCGAGTCGAAGAGCTTTCCGACAGTCCAAGATCAATATCAGGATTGGATGATGTCAAGGACATATAATGTCGTGGGACGTCATAGGGTTAATGACGGAATGAAGGATGGTCAACACACAGTAATTCGATCGGCTTCTTGCTTATGCTATTACCCGCTGACAAAAGACCAAAGGTTGAGTATCACTCGGGCAGTCCATACAAGCGCGCGCCACCGACTTCTACCGCTCCGAGCGCCCCGAACGTGCCGGCGTTCGCCGCATCTCCTTCCAATGTTGTCCCAAACAACCCGTACGAGTATCCAGCGTTCAGCTATCGAAACCAGCATGCGATCGATAAGGGGAACATGAATCCACAGAACAACTTTCCCCAGGTTGGCGATGGTGGCTTCACGCAATCCCCGCTCAATACAAGAGCCCCCAACGTGACAGGAGCTGCTGGGAACCGCTTCAGCAATTCAATCGACGCACAGACGACTCATCTGATGGTCACTAGTTGGTGTCCTTCCTCTGGCAGCTACGGCGTTCCTGAAAACAATGAAGGTTATATTGCTCACGTCGTCCGACTATTCAATGCGTTTCTGGAAACCAGCGTGGTCTACGATGGTCCACAGGGCCAGATGTTGGCTTCTCAGTTTCGCGCTGGTGGCGCCTGGACGCAGGACTTGCGCGACATCGAAGCTATCTGCTGGAGTCTTGTTGAAGCCACCATATCTCTCCATGTTGTCGGTGCTACGGGCTTGCAGTACCGGCGAATACCAGCGATGCGACCGCAACCAGGTTCACCCGACGCGACGATTACGTTTGGGCAGCGCATCTATCTCCTCGAGCTGCTCGTGAAGTACTACAAAGCTTTCGCTCAGAAGATGATGTTTCAACAAGATATGGAACAATATCTCGTCCATATTCATAGTTATCTCTTTGAGATGTTGAGGTTCAAGGATCGATTGAAGGAAATGACGGTACAGCAACAGATGATTTTGAAGATGGAGTTCGCAAGCCGCAAAGCACCCCAAACTCCGCAACCCGCGTCTACTGCAGGCGGCATAAACACAAACAGAATAGTACCAGTCGCCAAGCGTCCTATGCCCGAATCCTCTCCATCAGCTGCGCGGCACGTTTCCAAGCGTGCGAACCTAGGACATAATCCCACTACGCCAGGCACACAAGCCATCGGACGAACAGCCCCGAGCCCCCAGCATCTGGGAAAAACATTTTCAACATCCCCCGATCATGTATATACCGATCAGTCGCTGCAGGCCGACAGCACGCCATACTCAAATCAGAATGGGTGGGCACAAGCCAACGTTCCGCGCCTCATGAACGTGAACCAGGTAAATCATTCCCTCGCGGATCCGATGGTCATGCTACAGCACATAATGGTAGAGAGGGCTCGCACGACTCCCGCGGAAGAGAGCTTAGGTGTACAGCCTGAGGCCGCACCAATGCCTAGCATCGAGAAAGACGAGCACGAGTCGCTCGATTTTGATATTGACTCCTGGATAAATGATGGATATGCCTGAGCTGGAGGAAAACGGTACCCTTAATCGAAAGACTTATGAGGGATGAAGAGTGGATTCTTGAGCTGCATTACGTCCTTCAAACTGAACTGTGGGTGTCCTGATCGCCGATCTCGACGCTTGCTATTGCAGCACTACGCGAGGAGTACGAGATACATTAGTCAGGGTGGACGGTTTTTGCAGGTAGTTATCTGTAATAATTTGGTTATAAGCAGAAATGATCGCAAGTTTGAATGCTCGACCGACCTTGAACGAAAAGTTCTCAGGTCGCCGATTGGACATCGTAATGAATGGAAAAATCAACAAAGGGTGTGACAAGTAGGTGGCTCAGCGAAAGTATGACCTACGTCGTGGCCCATGCTTCAAACGGTTCTCCTCACTGGCAGGTGAAAAATTTGCTTAAGAGCGCGAGAGTGAATGTCGCTTACGAAACGGCACCAGCGCGGCTTGGCGCCCACGCCCCGCCTACTTAATCACCGTCCGCCTCTCCTCGTCCACAACCACCCGATATCGCAACTTCTATTTTTTACCCGACCAACAATCGAGTTTCCTCGAGTGGCACTTGCAAGTGCAGCATGCTTACTTGTTAAGAGACGCGCAAGGTGAGTCTGACAACGCATTGCCATCTTCATCTTCATGGACAATACTGATATTACAGGTTGAATTTTAACCCATGGCCCCGCACCTGAGCTGTCTGCACGCACCTTCTGTCGCGTACGTATAATCCCAACTTCGACCCGCTTAACGCAGCGTAGGCCTAGCCTTTGCGTGCAGGCAGTTCCGTCCATATACACATTCTGGGTGTCGCCTCACGTACAGGCAGTTCCATTACACGCTTCGCAGAGTTGACTGTCTGTACGCGATTCAGAGTAGCTCTGGATCTACGTATGTATAGCCCACCTTTGTGTCAATGACGGTCATACAGTTCTTCGATCTAGACTCTGTACAAGAGAAACACAAACCTACGACTAGGTGCTACCTCGGCGAAACATGCACCATATTCTTGTTGCAGGCTTCATTCGACAACCGGTCATGGTAGCTAGTTCAACTGCCTGCTGGGGTATTGAACGGCGATCGAATCCAGCTCCTCCTATCAGAGCGCCTGGACCTAGAGTCCAGCCAACCGCAAGGTATAATGGGTGAGCCCGAGCGAGCCCTGCGTTCCTTACGGCCCTACCGCCTCTGCGCGTAGGCGGTGGCGTCTTGGTAGGATGGTCGTTTCTACGCCCCTGGACAAGGGAATGCTACAGAAGCACAGGCCTACAACGAATAGGTGCCTACCTCGGCGAACCATGGACCACGTCTGGAGGGGATGGACTTCCACCAAAGGGCCAGCTTCATGGTTCAATCGACAACCGGCAAAGGTAGCTAGTCCAACTGCTCGCTGGGGCTTTTGGATGACGACCGGACCAGCTCCGCTATCATGACGCCTGGACCTTGAGTCAAGCCAAACTGGATGGACGTACGGATGAAGCGAGTACTTTGGTACTCGTGGATGTGACACGTTGCGAATCCTGAGTTCTTCTGGGCCGTCTTTATGTGCTGCCATGTTTTCGGATGGCGGCGTCATGATAGACGGTGTCGGGCTGGCCTCTTGGGGCCGGCCTAAAGGGTGGCTTTTGTGTCATACCGGCCTCGACGGAGTTGCCTTTTACCATTTTTTTTCATTGATTCTACTGCCGTGCGCAAAGTCTCGAGGAAGAGATCAGCTATCTATCAGCGTCTACTTATTTGGATTATGTTGTGGGAGATGGTAACCTAGTTTGGGTCACAAGATAAAAGAGAGGAGACATCCAAACCCACTACCTAGGATGCAGTGGCTATGAGCGCCTACTGAGTATATAACGGTCGTACACGTTGTTAGCAAAGCAGAAGCTCTAGCAAACGGTCGCGATCACGACATCGATGTCGGCGCAGCATATTATCTTCATAGCTTCTTTAGATCGGTATAACGCTAGCACACTGGTGCTCCTAGAGTTTTGGTATCTCTAAACCCATAGGGGCTGCTAAGTGTTGGAATGTGCATTGATAGATAACACTCTCAATGTGAGTGCATTGATTGCACTATAGCTGATAGATGTTGTAGACCTACAATATGACGGAAGAATTGGGAAATGTTAAGGATGCGCACAAACGTGCATGGCTCGGGTTTGATTTTGGTGCTCTAGCTTCTATTAACACTTTCAGTCAAAGTGCTGGTGCTGGTGCACCGCAGACTATTTCACTATGCCAGAGTATACGCGACGAGATTCTGCATTCACCCTCACAAAAGAGCGCGCACTTTCCACTAGTGTCAACACTAAATAACGTCCCTCGTGGCTCAGTCCACCTAGTACCTCGCCCCGACCAACTATGGCGACACAGGAGCGCCGCCGTCCGCCATCCGCCAGCCCGCGACCCGACGAAACGCGACGCGACAAGAAAGATTGCACCGCCACGCTCGAGCAGAATGCCACCCGGACGCCTGAAGCCACAAAGACCAAGAAAAATTCTTTTGAGTATAGTCTGGCGAGGTTGAATAAGAGTAGAGAGAACAGTCGAAGGACGAGGATTGACTTGTTGCAAGTGGATTCTCTGGGTGAGCCGGGATGCGCGGCAGCTCATGATATATTCCCAACGGCCAAAAATTCTTGTCTCGCCCAATATCCCCTGGAACTGTTCGAGAGTATAATGCAATATGTAAGTTTCAAGAACAAGCTAAGACAATCAACATCCTTGCTAACAATTGACTAGATTGACGTTGACAATCCCATTCACGTCGAGGGTTTGCGCATAATTGCGAATATGTCGCCCAGGGATCGAAAGTTACTCCAACCACTAGTATTCCAGAACATCCGATTAGACCTTCGCCGAGAGCGGCACGGGCTCTTCATCCCCGATGCTATACACCACATCGAGGAAGGACGCACAAGGGTACTGAGCATCCGATGTGACGATTCAAAGACTGCCCAAGACCGCCTTCGGACACTCCTCAAAGATCTCGAGCCGCCACATCCCAAAGACGCACGATTAAAGGTCCAGTTCCCCAATGGCTCTTTGATTCCTGCGACTACAATCAAACTACTGAACTACAGGATCAAGGCTATTCCATCCGTAACCAATGTAGACTTCGCGGCCAAATTCCTTTGGGGTGGCAACGTGAGAGCGGAGGATTGCATATCTCATTGTGGACGACTAGAAATCGAGACGAAGTCCGGAGATCATCTAAAAGCATCCTTCATATCTGGGACACCATTCAGCTCCATCCGATCGCTCCTCGGCCCACATAAATGCCCGGCGAAAATTCTGCTGGTGGAACTTTCCCGGGTAAGGAATCACGAAGTGATCAAAACACTAGCTATTCAGCTGGGCTACAAGACACCCATCAATGTTGCGAGTTTGACCCTCCGTGACGTCGATTTTCGCAGCACGAAGAAGAAGGACTACGAAGTGCTCGCGGTTTCTAAGATCATCCACCTGAACCTACGCGACTGCACGTTCGCCCATAATCTGCTCCAATGCTTCGATAAACTCGGTGGCCTAGATAACTTGGAATCTTTCACCTTCACCACAAAGAAGCCTAGCTTCTTGGATAATGAGACTCTTGAGCAATTTCTCATCAATGCGCCGTCACTGCGTAAAGTCACGTTCAAGACCCTCGCCGTCAACACCGCTTTCGATACTGATTTCGATTTTGAGATGGTGGAAGCCAAACGGAAGGCAAAAGGGGCGGCTGTATTTGATGTCACACGCGGTTGGTTCTAATGATAGTTAGTGGTTGCGCAGCTGGAGCACCTTTGCATGCAAAGTCCACCAAACTACAACGTCGAGCCGAAGACCGCCGAGAACATGGCGGATAAGAATATACAACAACACAACCACGTGTTTCCTCAACCTGACGTATGCTTCAGCTGTTCTGTCGCTCAATAATGACATCAGTGCACACCTGGGCACCTTTGGAACCATGTGACCGACTACCGGATCAAACATCATGAGGGGTTGATTTGCTCATACTCACGAACAGGTGCAAACCTAGTCTCTTACTTTACGTTGGCTCACTTCGTTTTTTTAGCACCCTCACAGCTTTCCCTTACAGCGTTGTACCGTGTACGGAAAGGTCGCGATGTCTCGTCTTTTGACCAGTGCACACAATTTCGGAAAGAAAAGATAGATAGGATGTACAGATGATTGTATGTAAAACGTGCCAATGCTCCCAAAATTTGGGGTCCCGCTCTATAAGGGTATCTCACCAACAGGTGACGCCACGTCTGCTCCAAGCGCATGGTTGCTGTAAAAACAGCAAACAACACGTACCAGCCTCAACGTAGCGTTTCATGGTGCACACACGAGAAAAAAACGGCCTACTAAAATTCCTATCATCACCTCATCCCTCATTATCTAGAATGCGGAGGAACGGGACCTCGTCCTTAATCTTCAGATGCCGTGACTTGCGCTTGGACAAGTGATCTCCTCACCTTTCGAAAATTGTTATATGTCCAGGGATAACATTCTCCGTCTGGGTATGCGGACTACTTAACTAATAATGAATTAAGCGAGATGGGAAGGCCGCCGGGGCATCACTTATAGTGTATTTGAATACAAAGGAAGCTCGAATCCATAGCAGTTTTCTTTTAGAGGAAGTAAGCTATGAAATCAGCCACTCAACTCTCATACGCTCGTTTTAACGTGCACGTCTAGACAGACGACACACCACAGAAATGCAGAAGGTAGCTATATGGACCCGATAAAATTGAACTGATGTCTTATTGAAAACTGGCTTAACTTATTTGGTGGCTAAGGAGAGAAAGTGTCCATTGCTGATGCTGAACGCGAGCTTTCTGAGGCGTAGGGGGCAAGCGCCACGCGGTGCAGTGGCATTCCAGAGAAGCCTTTCCGCCAATAGTCTGCGCACGCATTCATCGGAATTTCGTCTCTTCCGCCTTCTTCATCTCCATGTCGCGCCAATCTCCACGTCCCGACAAGCCGTCCCATCGATGTCCTCCCACCGTGCTTATTTCAAGATACGAACTTCATCCAAGACGCGCACCAGACCAATCCAAACCCAGCCAGCGAGATTTCTAACCCTGCTCTTCGACCTCATGCATCCTAACCTTAGCAACCATTTGATTCATCAGCTTCCGAATCTTCATCCGCATGCGCATCTCCAGGACTTGAAACAGCTTCCTCTCCCCGCGATCAAGCACCTGCTCATCAATCTCGCCCTCCACAAACCGCACCATCAAGTTCAGGTATTCCTCCCAGTCTGCCTCGCCCACTGCGTTCCGGACGCCCTGCAGTTCCGGCGACACCATGTACGGGCCTGACATGGACGCCACCGCCATTCCTGTGACTGGGTCGATTTGGCAGGGGAATCCATTTTTGACAAATTGAGGCTGGGCTTCCTCGTAGGAGGATGCTGCGTGGCTGACGGCGCGGTCGTCTAGGAAGTCTTCGTTGCATCGCCGATTTCTCGTGCTAACCGAGGGCGCATTCGAATATTCTATACTCTGGTAAGGTGTATCTCGGCCGGGTGTATTCTCCTGCCATCTACCCACTTGTCGTCCACCACGAGTTGCAGAGCGAAGGTTTGCCCGAGAGGAAGGTGTGTCGTCGTCGCCGCTATCTTGATATACGTCGTTTGAATCTTCCGTTGGTGAGGGCGATTGGGTCAACCGTCTTTTCCGCCTATTGAGGCTTTGTCCAGTTGAGAATGGCGTACCGGCATTAGCTTCCTCGGTTTCCTGTCGTATATATGATTGCTTGCCGCCTGTGGGGAAGCGTCCCGCTGTTTGTTGCTTGATATGCTGCGCAACGTGTCGCTGCTTGCTCCCTGCCCTAAAGTGTTCTGCAGAAGCTTTCTTGGTCAGTGGCGGAAACTGGTTCTTCAGGTTCGACGCTGGAGTTCCAGCGGCATCGGGAGTGCTTGCAACACTTCTAAGACGGTTTGACGCGTCGTCTCGTATGTCTGACCTGCCATTTTGAGCTGAAGATAAGATATTCTTGTACCGTACTTGCGCATCCGGGGTGGTGAGGTCAGTCGAAGGAGCTCTGCTCGCCTCACGAGAGCTCTCGCCCGGCGCACTATGCGGCAACTGCATCATCGGAGTCGTAGGTCGATGAAGAACTTCCCGCAGTTTTCTGGTCGCGGACACGTTATCAAGCCGCTGTGGGATTGGCACCACATTCGGAGGCGGTTGCGCGTCTGGCAGCGCATTCCTAGGCATGGGTGGCACTTTTTTGGACCCGCGCGGTCGTCCCCTTCGCGGGCGAGAAGGTGTAGGTGGATTATCCATGCTTTTTGGGAATGCGAGATAAGTAAAAGTTGGGGCTGTTGGGGTGGTGTGTTGATGGGGACGGGGTGCGGTTTCTAGGGTACGTCAAGCGTGTCGTGTCGTGCCTTACTCTTTCACTGCCGACTCATAAGAATAGGAAGGCGCGAGCGCGCTTCGTCAACTTCCCAATATGTGCGATAAGAGTGAAACAAGGGATAGCGCCTGAAAAGAATCTGTACCAGATCATCTTGCCGTCGATTGACTACATATCGCGACCTGAGCCTCAGTATCAGGCCAGACGGGCTTTCAGCACAGAGACTGCCAACGGGAACAGCCCTTCTGTCTCAAGCTCATCTTTCTTGAATCCCCATTCTCTACCCAACAGCGTATCCACGCCTGTTATGTTCCTCGGCAACTTAATTATCTGTCCCTGTCCGGCCTCCAACACAGGATACACGATGATGATGAGCATCTCTTCCTCCCCTATCCATACCGCAGTATCAAGCGCAGGGGTTACCTCCGACTGCAGAAGCTGCCGTGGCGCATCGATCAGAAGATTCGTGACATCCTCCCGCGTCAGCACTATCGCAAGGTCCGTCGTCGCTTTCTCGACCTCCTCACTCGTCGGGAACAGCCACCCCACAAGACCCACTGCACCGTGATTAACCCGAAGTAGTGCCATCACGATGGCTTCTTCTCCCGTCGCCCACCTCGACCAGAAACTATTCGCGTCGTAGAACCACTGTGGCACCCCCCACACCGGCTTCGTAAACGAACTATCCGTCCACCTCTGGTACTCATAAAGTCGATCGACCCTCTCTTCCACATCTAAGAACGGCTCAGCGTCATACTCAGGATATGCCTCATCTCCCGTATGGCAGAAATCGCAGCCACAGTCGCCGTACGTCCTGTTACACGGCGTGTTGTACACCGTGCTGAAGCTCGAGGATTTGATGAGGTTGTACGTGTCTTCCATGATGATGTCTGCACCAGATGTGTACTCTTCAAAGTAGAAATTATAGCAATTTAGCACGAGAGAGACCGGGTGGTACGGGTCGAGGGATTGTATGTGGCGGTAGGCAAGTTCCGTGCCGTTGAGCGGGTCTGTCCAACCGTCGGGCTCGTCGGCTGTGTAATAGAGGAGTAGACTAGGGTGTTTCTGTAGGCGAGGCAGTTGGTACGAGATCGACGAGAGATTGAGGTAGGTGTGACGCATGTCGTACATGACGTAGAGCTCTAGGTCATCACAGATGGCAAGGAATCTATCGAAGAGGTCGGTGTCGAATGGATTCCAACCGCCCGGCGGCACGGGATGGATGATGTTGTATCCGCGCTGACGAAATTCAGTGAGATCCTGGGTATTGTTTGAGGCGAGGTTTGGCGGCACGGGATGGTTATCCGGATCGATGACCCAGGATATCCAGTCCCATCGCGTGTAGAAAGATACCGGGAAGATCGATTTCCAGGCATCATTCGTAATATGCGAGCGCACGTGCAATCCACCACTCAGCCGATCGATCCTGGACATGCTGCCTGTATCGTTGCGCGCAGGAAGGACTTGGATTGTGGTCGTTGTCTGGAAAGTCTGAATGAAGTCCGGGCTGCTTCCCATGGCAATATACATATCCCCATCCTGCACGCCTTGTAGATCAAAGGATACTTGAATGTCGGACTCATTGACAGGAATCCGCACATCGTCAACTAAAGTCTTTTGCTCGTTGTACACTTTCAGCACCAGCTCCGTAAACGCAATGGGCTCTGTCCCATTCGGCTCTTTCTCTGGGTCAAATGTCGAGTTCTTAAAAATTCCGCCAAAGTTTCCGACATCAGAAACACGTGTGTCGACGATCAAAGTGCCTAAGGAATAGCGCGCATGTCAGCTGAGCGTGGAACATGTACACCACAGCCCCAAGTTACGTACCCGACTTCTCGCTGGTGAGATAGAAGTTGTAGCGAGGATATACATGCAACGAGAGGCGCAAAGGATACGGAGGAGAGTTAATCTCGGGTGCTTCGAGCCAGCCGCCGGGGTCGAACGAGGAGTTCTATTGCGCTATTTAGTAGAAGTTCCGTTGCGTAAAAATCTAGGCTGGAGCAAATACCGTTTCTCGATACGCCTTGCCGCACCAAACATCCACACCGGCTGGATTGTTGAACGGCGGCTCACATCTCGTCAGACTTGTCCAGCGTAGAAGTAACCCGAGTTGTATGAGAGATCTGACAAACATGGCGACGGGCCGAACTCACAAGTAGGGAAGTAGGGAACAGGACGTCAAGAGCACGGCCATAGTTAAAAAAGCAATGCGGGAAACGAAATTTTATCCAGAGAGAGAGCAGGGGTTATGACGATAGTCGGTATCTGGGATGCAAGGGTTGCATCCTTGGAACCGGCAATATGCGGGGTACGCGCAGATCAGGAACAAATCGTTATCAGGAAACAGATAGGGCAAGCGTGACGGTGCGACGTAAAGAGATAGAGGCTTTTTGGTGTTCACTGTTTCAAAATCACGGTCTCACAATGCGAGCCGGTATAACAGCCCTGCCCATCGAATGTTATAGTCACGTGATACCATTCTGACCCGGATGTGCTCGTCGCCATATCACTAGTAGGTGCTCATTCGCTTCCTGGTTTCTACTCGCAAGATTTACCCGTATCTAGAAATCCAAACAGTGCATGCTAGCAAACCAATCTAACCATACAAAGTACCTCTTGTGCGCTCTGTGACCTGGGTCTCGTTGTGCAGATGCTGCGTCACATCTAGCGTCGTGATGATATGATCGTGACTGAGCTTGGCATCCTTTCGTTGGGCAAGTAATCGGGCTATCTTGAGGATGTTCTTAATTTGGCGGCCGTTCATGTCTCGGCTTGCGAGCTCGTCGAGTTCTCGGTTGGTAATCGTGTGCTCTTCAGGATAGGAATCGAGGAAGTTCTTCCACACCATTCGTCGCGACTTGGTTGACAAATCTTTATAGTTGAGCGATATGTGAATACGGGACGCGAAAGCCGGGTCGAAGGCCTGAACGCGGTTCGTCGTGAGAAACATCGTACCCTCAAAGTACTCTAGGACTGCACACATACCCAGTTAGTCTGGCTTACAAGTGCATATGTTTGATACTTACCACGAAGGAAGATGGACACAATCTTGTTCCTCTCCAGCTCGTGAAGAGAACGCTCTTCCAAGAATACATCTGCCTCGTCGAGCAGGAGGATACTGTTCCATCGGGTACACATCGCTAAAATGTCAAGGAGCTTGGACTCGATGCGCCTAGGATCCAAACCCAAGTCACCCGCACTCATCATGTAGAGCGGGACCTTCATCTCCTCGGAGACTGCTTCGGCAGTGAGCGTCTTGCCTACACCAGGTGGGCCGCAGAGCAAAATGATCATCCCACGGCCTTTACCTTCGACGACGTCGTCGAATGCTTCGCGGTGCTTCTGTTGTGATTGGGTGAAGCCGAGAATAAGCTCTTTGTAGTCCTGCGGCAATACAAGTCGGTCGAACGCGTCCGTTTGCCACTCGATCTCCTTGACGCAATTGACAAAGAGATTCAGCCACATCTTGGTCTTGAGGCTGTAACCGCGCAGCAGAGGCGAACAGAGAAGCTTTTGCTCGGTCGTCAAAGGTATCCGCTGCGAAGCATCCTCCTCGTCCCCAAAATGGCCGTCAATGGGCATGTCAGTATCGTCGAAGTCGCAGTCGTTTGGCTCTTCATACTCCGCCACCTCGCCATCGTCATCTTCGCGATTATCCCCACGCAGCTCGTTGGTAGTTTCCTTCTGGACGAGGCGCGACGTGTAGATGGCCTTAACAGGCTCAAATTTGTTCCAGCCGTAGGTGTCGATCACGACCTGCGGTTGTTAGCATAACAGTGAAATCATAGAAGCGGGTACTTACGCGTCCTTTGATATTGTACTTTTCCCTGGTCCCCAGTTCGCCTACACGCCAGCCCATACCTTCATACG
The DNA here is from genome assembly GCA_009805535.1 of Laburnicola sp. JP-R-44. Classification (NCBI taxonomy): domain Eukaryota; kingdom Fungi; phylum Ascomycota; class Dothideomycetes; order Pleosporales; family Didymosphaeriaceae; genus Laburnicola; species Laburnicola sp. JP-R-44. Next base: position 1,426,374 of record SELF01000006.1, read on the forward strand.
CCCTGTAGTTGACGCCAGCTAGCTCTTCTGCCTTTGCACCCCGCTCGATCAGTCTCTTCTTGAGTTGCTCTGGGTTTGCATGATATTCAATTGGATAGGCGCGCAGCTGAGAGATGGGCCGCGTTCCAACGAAAGCGGGAATAGAAGTGTTGGTTTTGACGATCCCGAACCTAGTGCCATCCCAGTCGACGTGCTTGCCTAGAACCCAGAAGCAAGGATTTCCTTGGGCGTCCTCGCCATACCTTGTGTCTTTTACCAACATGGCCGTCTCTTGCCCTTCCCGTCGCGTAAAGATGACCGCGCCAGGTTCAAAGAGTGTCCAGAGATATTCATATGTCATAACACGCTTGTTTTTCATATCATGGGACGTATCGATGAGAGTTTTGAACTCTTTCCTCAGGATACCCTGTAGGAGAGCCGCGTGCTCCTTTGTCGTCCGTTGCTCCTCGGTCTCATCTCCAAGCTCAGCAATGGCTGATTGGAGGCCTTCCCATCGATGAATGAGAGGCTGAAATCTTCCGCCGAACTCAAGGCGATTGAGGCCTACAGTAACGCCAGGGTAGTTCTTCAGGACACCCTCCAGCAGCTTTTTGAGCAACGGGCTCTGGATCACGACGGAATGGACGGCGAGAACCCGAGTCGGATCGTTGTAGACCTTGACATGCCGGACAAGCAACGACCATTTGGCCGTCTTGTCATTCTCGGCGGCAACGCCCAAGTCATCTGGGACTTTGTCCTGCCACTGATAACGACCCTTATCGTCCTCCTTGCCCGAATACAGATGCTTGAGGCCCGTCTTCATGCCTGGTTTGCAAGGCTCCTCATCCTCGGATTCCTCGGGCTTCTGTGCGCCGTTGGTGCCATTCCCAGCCGATCCTTCCATGGTGCCGTTGGTGCCGTTGGTGACTTTGGCGGATTTCGGCCCTTGATCTTCATGTACAGAGGGCGCTAGCGAAGGCGAGTGAGGGGGATGGAAGGGAAATGGTGACGTAGATGAGGGCATCGTAACTGCGGGTGGTAGGTGCTGTTCAAGGAGAGTATAAGCCGTGAGTTTGTGTGCATGGGGCCAGCACTCGGTCCCTCGCAGTCGAGTGGATTTCTTCGAAAACAATCAAAAGTTGCCTTCTAGCAGGTGCCGGTGAGGACTGAGCTGGCAAGGTGAGCGGGCAGGGCGTAGGGCCGTGCGTAGCGAAGTGACGTTGGAGCGGCGTAGGTACTCGAGAAATGAAAGTGAAGAGGGAATACCGGCGGTAGCTAGACGGTATTAAAAGCTGTCTCACCTTGCTGCCTGGCTCGATTCCGGTGACCTAGGCGGCTGAGTCTGAGGCCAGGGCGGAAGGGCGCCTCTGGAGCTTGCGCACGTGTAAGAGCGGGCAAGGCTGCATCGTGCTCTCGCCTGTGAGTGGACGACGCTCACGATGTCATATCCTATTTGCGTTGAGGGCGCCAGGCGCCAGCGAGTGCGTCTGTAGAGTGAGTGAGTCATGGTGTGGAGAGGGCCCGTCTTCTCGGGTTGAATCACGTAGCTGACTCTGAACGGCAGACTCGAAGTCGAGAGTAGCAGCATGTGGGCAGCAGTCGGTTGAGCGGTGGCGGTGCGCGCGGTGGCGGTGCAGCCCCCACCGCCCGCGACATCGGTCCCCAAAGTCCTGAGTCCAACCCCGCCCATGGGAAAACATGGGCCCGGCAAATTATTCGAACCACCTGTGCTTCGCCCGCACGCAGCCGCACACGCACGCCGAGGGCAGCCAGGCACCGCAATGACAACCATCATCAGAGTCCCCTGCTCGTCGGCCAACATTGGCCCCGGCTTCGACGTCATCGGCCTCGCCCTGGCCATGTACCTCGAGGTGCAGCTCACAGTCACCCACCAGGCCTCGTCGTCGCACTCGCTCAACTGCCGCATAACCTACGACGGCGTCAACGCCGAGTCGGTGTCCCTCGTCGCCGAAGACAACCTCATCACCCGCACCGCCGTCTACGTCCTCCGCTGCCATGGCGTCCGCGCCTTCCCCGCCGAAACGCACGTCCACGTCAAGAACCCCATACCGCTCGGCCGAGGCCTCGGGTCGTCGGCTGCAGCCATCGTGGCCGGCGTCAACCTGGCCAACGAAGTCGGCCGCCTCCAGTTGTCAAAGGCCAGGATGCTCGACTACTGTCTCATGGAGGAGAGGCATCCGGACAATGTCGCCGCGGCATTGTATGGCGGTTTTGTTGGCACCTACCTCAACGAATTGTCCCCCGAGGACACGGAGCGGCTAGAGATTCCCCTCAGCGAGGTGCTGCCAGAGCCCGCGGGCGGCGTGGACACGGGTCTGCGTCCGCCACAGCCGCCCAAGGATATTGGACACTACACCAAGTTCAAGTGGTCTCCCGAGATCAAGTGCATATGCATAATACCGCAGTTTGAGGTGTCCACGGCCAAGGCACGCGAAGTCCTGCCTGCCACCTACGCCCGCAAGGACATCATCTTCAACATGCAGAGACTGGCTGTCCTTACGACAGCCCTGGGCCAGTCGCCGCCGGATCCTGGCATGATTTACACCGCTATGCAAGATAAGATCCATCAGCCGTACCGGAGCGGATTGATTCCCGGGCTCTCCCAGATCTTGCAGTCGGTCACTCCGCAGTCTCACCCTGGGCTATTGGGCATATGTCTATCCGGTGCTGGTCCTACCATCCTGGCTTTGGCCACTAGCAACTTCGATTCCATAGCAGATCATCTGTTGGCTGAATTCAAAAAGGAAGGAATCACGTGCGATTGGAAGTTGCTCGAGCTTGCCGAGGAAGGAACGACTGTGGCACGGCCAGCAGACGCGACTGTACAGTCGGAGGAGGCGTTGACGTACGCGTCGTCGGGAGTGAGCATCGATGCAGGAATCGATCTTGTCAAAGGAATCAAAGCTTTGACAGCTGCCACGAAACGTCCTGGCGCCGACGGCAAGATCGGCGGCTTTGGCGGTCTCCTGGACTTAGAAGCAGCTGGCTACACCGAGCCGCCGATATTAGTCGGCGCAATTGACGGAATTGGCACCAAAGTCAAGATTGCCTTCGAGATGGGCAAGCATGACACCGTTGGCATCGATTTGGTCGCGATGAACGTCAATGACTTGGTTGTGCAAGGTGCCGAACCGCTCATGTTTCTTGACTACTATGCCTGCAGCAAGCTAAGCGTCGAAAGTGCCACCAAGTTTGTGGAAGGAGTGGCCAATGGATGTCGACAATCTGGTGCTGCTCTCGTTGGCGGTGAAACCGCAGAGATGCCTGGGATATACCAGCAAGGCGAGTACGACGCAGGAGGCTGTGCCATCGGTGCCATCAAGAAGGATGCGACCATCTTGCCCGACACTGCTGCCATGGTACCGGGTGATGTGCTCTTGGGGCTTGCGTCTAGCGGGGTACATTCGAATGGATTCTCCCTTGTTCGCAAGATTGTCGAGAAGGAAGGACTTTCGTTCCACGACGCGGCGCCTTGGAGCGCTAACGAGACTGTAGGTGGCAGTCTGTTGACACCGACGCGCATCTACGTCAAGCCGCTGCTGGCTGCAACACGAAAAGGGCTGATCAAGGGCATGTCACACATCACCGGAGGCGGTCTCTTGGAGAACATCCCTCGCATGTTGCCCGACACGCTTGCGGCGGAGCTCGACGCAAAGACATGGCCCGTCCCGGACGTTTTCAAGTGGCTAAAAGAAGCCGGGCGGCTCGAAGATGCGGAGTTTTGCCGAACATTTAACACCGGCCTCGGTATGGTTCTTGTGGTGAGCGAGGAGAAGGTCGGAGCCGCGACAGACCTTCTCCAAGAAAACGGAGAGCAGGTGTACAGGGTGGGATCACTAGTAAAGAAGACGGCGGAGGAGTGCATAGTACAAAACATGGATGTCTGGCGATGAGGTAAAAGTTCAAAGGTTCAACTGCTTTACTTCCGCTATTTCAAAGGTCTGGGTTGCCGTTACACGCCGGAAACAAAGACATGTGCGAAGGGCTTGGTGGGGCAGTGGACAGAGTGGCACGAGGGGAACCATCTCGAGCGTGGACTGCGGAGGTGTCGACCGACTTCTGGTGTGGGGTTCGACAGCTTGGGTGCCACAGGCAAGCACGTTTCACAGGATACATTTGGCGATTAGATGACGGTGGATCGACTTGGTCGATCCAACAATCCATATCTCTGGCGTTCCCTCCCTCACTAGCTGTATCAGCGGCATATTGCATGGACGCCATATTGTATGAGGTGGGATGATTCGCAGTTCCCATGGGCCTGCCGTGGTCTAGAAAGCCGTCGGGTTTGCCATATCGAGCACCCTGGTGTTCGCCTTGCCCAAACGGGCCACCATGTCTTGAACGTCCAACCTGCCGCTCGTCAGCCACATGCAAAACGTGCCTTGTTGTCTCGCCCGTGGACCATTTGTCACTCGGGGAGCGGCTAGCAGAACGGCACTACGAGCGGCAAAGCAAGCGGTACTGCCTACCGACAGCGCCTGCGACTCGGTGGCTGCAGGCGCCTACAGTACGAGGAGGTGGCGTGCTTACTGTGGAGAAGGAAGGGCTGCAACACGGCTGGCGGCCGGTTTATGTATCTCATATCGAGGTGTAATGCAGCAGTCTTCCCGCCTTCTGGAGGGTAACAGGACTCCACAACCGCCAGGGACTCGGTGGCTGCAGGCGCCTACAGCACGAGGAGGTGCACACAGTCTGTGATTCACCCGGCCACGGAAGAGCGGTGACAAAGTTGGACGCAATAATCAAGTCGGGGCGAATGGGTGTGTCCTGCCTTGAGAGCTTCGCATTTGTTGGGACGCGGAATCCATTGCGAATCCACATATCGAGTCGCGAGAGTACGGGGGGCGGCTTATCGGGGCCTCGTCAGCAGCTGGACGACAGGGTGCGAGTTGCCAATGGCACAGTCGCACCAACGCGCTCTGCAACGCGCTCGGAGGCGGCCATGAATGGCGGTCCCAGGTGGCCGGCCCGTTTCCAGACTCTTTTTGTTTGCGCGGTCAAGGCGCATCCGAATTTCTCACGCCGCACCCCAGCCTTGCTGTCTCCCGCGCCAGTACTTCTGGCCAGCTCCCCCCTCGGTCCACCATGTCCGACGTTCCCTCGAGCGGACACCAGCCCTCCAACACGTCGACGGCCGAGCGCTCCCCGCCCGCACACAAGAACCCCCCGCCGCAGACTGCCGACCCCACGCTCCCGAGCCATGCCCCCCAAGGAGGACTCGCCGCCGCCGGTCCCTCCGCCGCCGCCGAACTCGCCAGTCTTAAAATAAGGCTCAAGGGCGCCCTCCGCCAGTTCCAGGACTTCCCCTCGCCGGGCATCCTCTTCGAGGACATCATGCCCCTCTTCGCCGACCCCCAGCTGCACGAGGACCTGGTGCGCGCCCTCGAGCTGCACGTCTCGCAGGCGTACGAGAAGCCCGACGTGGTCGTCGGCCTGGACGCACGCGGCTTCCTGTTCGGCCCCAGTCTGGCGCTGCGGCTCGGTGCAGGCTTCGCGCCCGTGCGGAAGCAGGGCAAGCTGCCCGGGCCCTGCGAGACGGCCGCGTACGAGAAGGAATACGGCTCCGACTTTTTCCAGATGCAGGCGGACGGCGTGAAGCCGGGGCAGAAGGTGCTGGTGGTGGACGACATCATTGCGACTGGTAGGCACCCACGCCCCCGCACCCGTCTCAATGGGAACCGCTACTGACTTTCCGCAGGCGGCTCGGCGGCAGCGGCAGGCTCGCTCGTGAAGAAGCTCGGCGGCACGCTGCTGGGCTTCGTGTTCATCCTCGAGCTCGACTTCCTGCAAGGGCGCGCCAAGCTCGACGCGCCCGTCTACACGCTCCTCTCGAGCCAAGAAAAGTAACTTGGGAACTTCACCCCTATCGAGGTATAGAAGCACCCTGCATGGGAAGGCGTTGGTTTCACGATACTACGGCATACTACCTAGGGCCCGGGTCGTAGTCGTAGGCTGACGGCGGTTGGATTGCTCTTCACGCGGCTCTGTCTTGCTTTTGGCTTTCCCCTAATTCCGACGGCACTCTGGATGGTTCAAGCGGTATATAGACGGCGGCGGCACAATGTGACTCTGGCTCCTTTTGCTCTCTGTCTCGCTATGCTATCGTCTTGGCTCCACGGTGACAGCTCGGTGCTCGATGCGACGCGAATCCTGCAATTTTCGGACCCGCTGCCCCTCTCCACCCCCACTTGCCTTTCCTGGCCGCGCCAACAAGCGATAGCGCTCCGATGCGGCCTCTGTGCAGTGTGAGTGTGTCATCAGATTGCTCCGCCGACAATAGCCTCCACTTGCCTGAACAGTACCATCTGTCCATGCAGCGCGCACGGTATACCTTGCGCCAGCTCTCGCGCTCTTCTCTCCTCACCCACAAACTCAAACACCCAGCTCCATTGCCCCTTCGCCCATCCAGCACCCGCACAAGAGCCATGTCCGACATCAAGAAGATCATCTCGGCGAACGCCATGCCGCGTATGCCCCCGTCCCCCACGCAATAGGCCTTGCTGAGCTTCTGCTAATATATGTACAGCTGCGGGACCCTATGTACGCCCAACCGCTTCCTTGCTTCTTCAATGCATCTTTCCTTTCTCAACAACTGCCCATCATGCATGCTTTACCCCGCATCTTCAACCCAAGGATACCTGCCATCCCTCAGCTGGCTTCCGAGCTCCAGACTCTTGCTGATCCGAATGGCTAGTCGCACGCTGTCATTGCTGGTGGTCAGATCTACGTATCCGGCTGCATCCCTGCGGATAAGGAGGGCAACCTGGTGACAGGCAGCATAGCAGACCAGACGACGGCGTGCTGCGAGAGCATCAAAGCCATCCTTAAAGATGCCGGTGCGGACATTACACGCGTAGTCAAGGTACATGCCCTCCCCAATCCTTCAACAGAAGGTTGGCCACTGATCACTGATGCAACCGCAAAGGTCAACGTCTTCCTCGACGACATGGCCAACTTTGCCGAGATGAACGCCACGTACGAGAAGTACTTTGCGCATAAACCGGCGCGCAGCTGTGTCGCGGTCAAGGCGCTGCCCAAGGGCGTCCCTGTCGAGATTGAGTGCATTGCCTTTGCTGGTACGAGCTCGAAACTCTGAGCGTGGAATGGCATGGTAATGTTGACATTGTATTTGCAGGTTAAATATTGGGCTGAAAAGTCGACAGCTATGCGAGATTACGAAGACCATGGCATGAGAGAATTGGTGGACACTGTCTAGTCTGCCTGATGAAGCAAAAGTCGAAAGAAAATGCATATTTCTCACTACCAAGAAATCGTTCATCATTCTGTTTATGCTCATTCGTCCTTGTAAGGTTTCCTTGCCCGTCGTCTAATCCGTTGTCGCTGTGGTGTGAGATCGTACCACTGACTCGAAACATCCTAGCTTGGCACTGATGATCAAGCATCTCTCCTGGATCTTCGTCGCTCGCATAACACCCCCGACAAAACATCATAGCTCATTTGTATCCAATAAGTCGCTCCACTTATTGAACATACACTTTCTAAGCTGATGGACCACATACAGGGCAGCTCTTCTTCGATTAACAGGTATGCGACGTGCCCAGAGCTTATAAACAACATTAACAACCTCGTGAAAGCATCATGTTTAGCATCAAAATATTAGTTATGCTTGAACTATAACGTCTCAGGTATATACTTCTTGGAGCAAGCATTGTTGGTTGAAGACTATCGAGCAGCACTGATCGACGCTGAACGAATCTACTTTGCTGGGCGGCGCACTTTATGATCTGCATCTATACCTTCTTGGGTGTCATGCATTGGAAAAGTCCAGCGATCTTTTCACAATCCAAAAACCCAAGTTCTTGGTCGTCGTCTGGAGGTACGCTCCGGTGCGGGTGATTAATCTCCGGGTAATAAGAAGGTTAAGCCTCACGCCCGAAGACTGACCTGCAACTACTTCTCCAACAATACTTTGGCAGCACAATGCACTCTTCAATCCAAACCAGAGAGGGCTCTCCATCGTGGTTGTCACTATGCAGTCCTACCAGTCCCTCTTCTTGCTTCTTGCAGCAGCGTTAATAGAACATTGCATCGCAACCGCCGGCGTCGTCGACCTTGACAACCTCCTCCACACAAAAGACCAAACAACCCCTCTCCTCAACAGCCACAGAGCCCCCACCATGGACCCACGACCCCCTTCCGCCTCCGCTCAAAGAACCTCCCCATGGCCGGCAAGCAATTCTGCGTCTACACATCCAACACACCGACCGGTCCCACAGGTATATCGCTAATCGGTGAGTAACCCACCCCTAAATCTCCAACCTCCCTTCTTCAACGCAAGCGCTCACCACGTTCGCACGGCGGCAGTTACGCCCCAAACCGCCGCCCAAATCCAATCCTACCTCGACCTCAGCCCCATCCACAACTTTCTGTCTCCCTCGCAAGCCTCCAAGCTCTACCGAACAGGCGCAAAACCCCCCTACGAAGTCATCGAAATCGACGGCAAAGGCATGGGCGTGCGCACGACGAGAAAAATTGAGAAATGGGAGACTATCATGATCGACCAGGCGAGCTTGGTCGTCGATTTGGATGTCGAGAAGGCTTTTGGTGAGAAGGAGCGGAGGGGCATGCTGCATCAGGCGGTGGGGAGATTGCGTGTTCCGGGTATTTTGCGGGGGTTGAGTTCGCGACATAAGGGCTCCGGGGATGCTGCAGAGGAAGAGGAGGAGGGTCGATTAGAAGAATCCATCATGCGAACAAACGCATTCGGCAGCACGATCGCCGGACGAGAATGCAGTACCATCTTCCCACTTTTATCTCGGTACGCACCATTTCTCCCTTACGCCCTTCATCCTCAGCCTCATCAGCAAACATGTTACAAACAAGTTCTCATGCGAAACTGCGCTAGCGAATCAATCACGCCTGCACCCCAACCACCTACCCCCTCTTCTCCCGCGACGGCATCTCCATGTCCATAAAAGCCTACCATTCCCTCCCCCCAGGCACAGAACTCACAATCTCCTACCTCACCCTCGGCCAAACGACCCCTGCGCGCAGCGCAGCCCTCAAACGCTGGGGTTTCACCTGCACCTGCGACCTGTGCACGTCTTCTCCCGCCGCGCTACACGCATCTGATACCCGCCGCCAGCGCATCGAGCGCGCGCGGAGAAGGAAGCGGTAAAGCTGTGGAGCGCGGGGCGGCGTGCGGAGGCTGTGAGGCGCGTGGAGGAGGGGTTGGAGTTGGTGAGGGGGGAGGGTTTGGAGGGGCTGGTGGCGGAGTGGGAGGTTAGGCTTGTGAGGATGTTGGTTGGGGTGGGGGATAGGGTGGGGGCGGAGAGGATGGGTAGGGAGGCGTGGGGGAGGTTGAGGAGGATGGGGTTTTTGGGGAGTGAGGTTGGGGAGGGGGATAGGGAGTGGGGGTGGGATTTGGATGCTTTTTTGGAGGTGGTGGGGGGTGCGATTGGGGAAGGTTAGGGGGAAGAGTAGTAGGACGTGAGGTAGGCGCTGCTGGTTGCATGTGTAAGATACATAGGGTTCTGTTTGCAGGATGGGTGGGTAGATGGGAGAGCAAGGTTAGGATACTACGATCAAGAAGTGTACTTTGTATCATTTTCTAGGCTAAGCTATCCAACTCAAACACCAACTCCAACTCCATGCCCCATTATTTCAGCATATTACATCCCCCACCCTCCCCACCCAAGCAGCGAAAACACACATCCATCCCCACCAATCCACATCCCACCCCTCTCAACTCCAAGCCTCCCCTCAAACATCAACACTCGCCCTAACAACACTCACCCCCTCACTAACCGTATGTCCAAACCGCACGGTCGGCTTCTGCGCCAACGCCTCGCGAATCTATTAAACCTGCTAAATAATGACCTAATTCATTAAAATAAAGATAACAGTACCAATAGTTCATTTAATTCTTCGGCTATCCTTTTTTTTCTGATACAAGCTCTGAAATAGATTTATTCTTAAATAGTTTATTACAGAGAATTTTTTCTCCTCCGCGCTCTTTTCTACCCAAGCTCTACCCCCCACCCCAATACGTCTCAGCGGAAACAAGACCTCGTTATAATTGCCGAGGACAAAAGCGTCAGGCACGGGCGCAGGCTTGGAAATGATGAGATCGATATCCTGGCGGATTTTCCCGCAGAAGGCGTCGAGCGGGAGGTCGTTTACGTCGTCATCGAAGGGGTTTTCAATCTCACGACCTTTTCTTACCATTAATACAATTTACAACTACCTATGTAGTGCCATTTCCCTTGTCAAAGAAAAAGTAGAACGCTAATAAGTAAGCGTAGTCTATACTAATAAGTGCAATCCCCAGAATAATATACATAGTAAAGCAACTTGCTAGAATTGTAAACCAGCCGAGTTGATTGTATAATTGGAAGGGGAGGATGAGGATGTACATCCACGTTATCTGGCTTATTGCGATTTGATACGCGATAGGCAAGTGTGTGCTCAGAATGCGGTCTGTGCCTGTGAGGATGTCGTTCATGGTCGAGAGGGCGGACAGGGATTTCGTTTGGTAGATTGAGACTTTTAGGGTTTCGTTGTCGTACAGGGTTTTTAGGTAGGCGGAGAGATGGGTTAGGAGCTCGAGGGGGAGGTTTCCCAGTGGTGCTTTTGCTCTCTTGAGCGCCTTGCGGGGGTTGCTTTGAGCCATGGGGAGACCGAGGAAGAGGCCGAGGGTTTTGAGGGGGCTTTGTTTTTTTCTGGGGAGAGGGGGTTTCGGCCTGGAGGGTGGATGGGGTGTGTTCGTGTCTGATTGGGTTGAAACGATCTCGGTGCTACTCACGACTTTTGCGTAGGTGTCTAGATGGCCGATCATATGCTGCAGGTCGTCGTAATTCGTATACGGCTCGAAGCGCAGCCTGTGCTTCAACCATGGAAAATGCGACGATCATGTTCAAACAACTGATTTTTGCAAGCAGATCTTTCTTCCCGACGACAGGATCATCATGTCGCTCCTCGGCATGGACCCAGATCAAGCGCGCTAGATTCTGCGATACAAAAGCGAGTTGTGACCAGTATCTGCGGCCTTCGCTGTAGCGCTCGGAGGCAGTGGAGGAGCGGAAGCTGAGCGCTAGACCGACGACGAAACCTAGGACGGTGAGAAGAAGTTGGTTGATCCCGACTGTGCGAGCATTAGTTTTGTTCTCTAATAGAGAGAAAAGATGTGGAGTGACGGTCGTATACGAATTTGCTGATGCAGGTGATCATGGTGGACCAGCCGCCCACGAAGAAGAGTGGCAGTATCATTTCGGGTGTGATACTCCCGTGGAGTTGCAAGTAACTATTCGATTGTTAAACAGCTGGTATTTGATTGAACGTGATGTAACTCACGTTGGCCATTTGGAGTGATGATCCAGATCGCGAGGGCCAACCTGCATCGTTAGGCGTAGAACACAAGGAGTGGTCAAGCCTTTATACAAAGTAGTCGTCAGACTTCCGCTTCTCCAGGTGCGGCGAAGATGATCTCGCACCCTTCGAAGTGTGTGAACCGCCCGCACTGTTTTTCTCCGCCATCGCGCTCGGCTCAGTGGACTATCGCACCAGAAAAGAAAGATGGATTCTCCTTGAAAACAGCGACTCCGCGCCGAATATGAAGCACAAAACAATTTGCAAGCTCGCGAGGTTAAGCCCTGGCGCTCTGGCCCTGAATAATGACGTCTCCACGACAGCATAGAAAGAATTGTTTGATTCTGAGCTCGGTACCAATCGTTCCATTGCTGTGACTCGCATCGCGAGAGCTTTGACGTGTGCACGTCTTAGCCTAGGCCAATCGTGCCCTGTGTCGTGCTGTATTTGAAGAGGGACCGCATTTGTGTGTTCGCCTTCATTGTCCTGGCGTTTGTATGTGTACGAATGGAAGGCGCTATGCGTTGGCGGACGTTGATTGATGCATGCTACAGGCATCAAAGCGATGTAGAGGAAAATCTAGCTAGTCTGTGGGCACACGAATTTCCCGCGCTTTGCAACAAAGTAAGGAAGGAGAGACTGCCGGTCGATTGGAGGCTGAATGTTGGGATGGTGTTTTGGAATTGCGACACTCGGTCTTGCATATCGTGGCGTCTAAATAGATCGTGGAGCCTCCCTAAATAGAGAGATAATAAAGTACTCATCCACATATTCAATGTCGCCGATGAAGAAGTGGGGTGTAAACTTGATGGAGGATCAGGGTCATGAGGCTTAAGTATAAAGGCCAATTTATATAATCACGAGGGTAAACATAAAGTTGGTAAGCACTGGTGCGTTTGGCCTAACAATTACTAGCTATATGAATATTCCTGAAACATTGAAAATGGTCATTAACAGTGTTTTTGAGGTCCAAGTGCCGAACTCTGCGGCTCGTTCATAATCACGTGATCACGGGCATCCATGGTGTCACAGTAGTACAGACTCTTGTCAAGCCTCCTGGACATATTGAGCTATAATTGGGCTCTCAGCTGAGCTGTACTTGATCTAGAATCTGCAAGATCTTGCATATGTAGCCCGGCCGGGCTGTCGATGATCATGTGACTGAGCTCTGGCCCCACTCGGACATCAATGATCTGCAAGTAAGCACCGCCACCAGCTCCAGCCTTGCAAATTCAACATATATATTTCAAGCGGCTTGACTCCATTTCCTTAGAGATCCTTTGTCGTTCCGTCCCCGTTTATCTCTCACCTTCTAGACATGCATGCAAAATAGCCCCGCACTATTAGAAAAATGTGGCTCCTCGACGTGGAAACCCTCGAGCTGAAAGAGTTCATCGGTGAACAAATCCCCGCCTACGCAACCCTCTCGCACACATGGGGTTCAGAAGAGGTGTCATTCGTGGAGATGAAGAAGCCCAAATGCCGCGAGAGCGCTAGGCAGATGGCCGGCTTCTCAAAAATCGAGGGATGTTGCGCTCAAGCCAAGAAAGATGGATTCGCTTGGGTGTGGGTGGATACCTGTTGTATTGACAAGCGCAGCAGCGCTGAGCTCTCGGAGGCGATCAACTCCATGTTTCGGTGGTACGAACTTTCCGATCGGTGTTATGTCTATCTTTCCGACGTGCTTAGCGGTAGCGAGGCTATTCCCATGCTCTCGAAGAGCAAATGGTTTACCCGAGGTTGGACGCTTCAGGAATTGCTTGCGCCTCGGAAAGTCGTGTTCTTTGCGCAGGATTGGGTTCCCATCGGTCATAAGACTACGACCCGGGAAGAGGAAAACCAGACAGTCTCCAGTGGCGGCGAGACTGACGCCGACAAGATTCTCCCTTGCGCCAATCTTGCCGAAGAGATATCGACGATAACAAACATTCCGGCCGATTTCCTGGTAGGGGAGAAAATTCTTGCGCAAGCGTGTGTATCGCAGCGCATGTTTTGGGCCTCTCGAAGGGAAACATCAAGAGCAGAGGATCGTGCTTACAGCCTGATGGGCCTGTTTGGGATCAATATGCCTATTCTCTACGGGGAAGGGTTGGAAAAAGCTTTTACAAGGCTACAGCGCGAAATCATGAGTGAAACTACCGACCAGAGCATCCTTGCGTGGTACCACTCAAACACACCTTCTTATCGCTTGCTAGCCGAATCACCAGATTGTTTCCAAAATTCAGGCACGGTAACGCCGATGACGAGGGCGAATTGGTCCTCGTCTGCCTGGACGAATCTTGGACTGCGGATTGCTTTACCAATGACAACAATGGATATACACGTCAAGAATGGAGGGACATATCGCTTCGGAGATACCACAGAAGCCTTGTTAGATTGTGTTGCCGCCGACGATGACGGGAATCGTCGACGTATCAGTCTTAATCTTCTTTTTCTCCGTAAAAACTTGGAAGGACACCTCGTGTTTTTGTGTTGTAGACCTCAGAAATGGAATTTCAACGCGGCAATGGGACACCCTATGAGTATAAACCTGTGTGGATACGATTCTATTGGGGACCGGATAGAGGAGGTGGAGAAGTTTGTTACGTCTGTTTTCGCGCATCAGAGTAAAAATAACCTAATGTAGAGGATATACTGGCGATTCAATGATATATTTGTCGCCAATGTTTCTGACCCAGAGTATGAATGCAGCTTCAATCCACACTTCAGTAGTCTACTTACCCTTACGAATGATAGCTTGGTTTAAATCGTAGTGGAGTGTCCCAACGCCAAGAGGAATGCGAAGAGACATGTGTACCACCACTGCATTTCTGTCGAGGGCTCTTTGCATTCAATTAAAATTGACCCAGCCATCGCATTCAAATTCCATGGTGTCGAGCCATCGCATGAAGTCGCCATCATTACCCGTCTGAAACAATGGGCTTGTAAAACTCACATCACCCAAGCTCTGAGCACTCGAGTCGTCTCCAGCCAGTAGCGCAGGTTCCGGGTCCAATATGGTATCGAGAATCTTCTTCAAAAACTTTCGTCCCCTATTGCAACTGGTACTTGCGTTCGTCCATGGCTTCACGGTACCCAAGCAAGCCACAAAAACGGATAAGTCTTGAATGGTGCTCGATCTCGGGAGTGGATTTGTCAGTACAGAAGCGGACGTTGGATTTTGTTCTTGGTGGAGCAATTCCATTGCGATAATCGCCGCTGAAGGGATACCATTGTAGGTAAGTAGCTGTAGCATGTCGACCTGGAAATCTCTGAAGACGTCTTTGTGGTTGACGAGTAGTACGATGAAGCTGAACATCTCCTGGGATGTAGATAGCAACTTGGAGTGGTCGGCACCTATCTTCTTGACTAGGGTCCGTTGCAAAAGAAAGTGATGGTTCAGATAATCCAGCCTGATGAAAGCCATGTACAGTAGTTCGATCGGCGCTCGTTTCATTTCCGTAAATGGTTGGTCACCTATGCGGAGAAATTCTGGCAGACTTTCCAAGTGTTCGACAGACCTTCGTTCAATATCGGCAGCTCTTCGTATGATCTCTTCCCGGGGATGTGACCCCATGGAGATTTCTAATATTTCCTCTGCAATTAGCGAGTTAGACACAAACAGGCGAGCAAAGGTGCTACATTGCACCTGGCCAGTTGGATTCCAGCCACTCCCATCCAAGCTTGCCACTGCGCTTTCCAGATCTGGACCCTCCAACATGATTTGAGTGTCACTGAGATCCAGTGGAAGTTGCAGCATACAGTATTGTCGAGTGAGTCGCGGCGGTCGACCATTGTAGATCGAGGAGTGCTTATCATTGTCATAAGCAGACACGAACAGTCTAAGGGAAGTTAGTAACCATGCACCTTGTACCGAGATGGAATTTATGACCTTTTCCGCAATTCAGCAATAAAGAAGGGTGTATTGTCGTCAACCTTAATCTCTTGGTGGAGGTTGAAGAATGTGAGAGCGGTCGACAATACACTGGACTTTTTCCAGTTCTCAAAACCTATGTCTTTTCGTTAATAAATATGCTCTGCAGGCTGGTACATCATCACCGCCATCAAATTCGAACGCAAAAACTTACTTCCTCTGGTGCGGAGCGAACAGTACAGAATAGTATTTTGGTACAAGAACCACAAGTATAGGTCATTCACAATCGCAAAGTCTTCGCAAAGATTCAGACAAATCTCCGACGCGTTGTGCATTTTGAGGATCAATGCAGCTCGGTCTTCGAGAGGCTCGTCGTGTGAACAGAAAATCGGATCGCCGTCTAGGACAATTAGCTTCGCATGCCTCCAATGCCAGACGGGAACATGGACAACTGAAGTGATGAACCTTATTGTAGGGGTTGGGAATCAAGACGGCAAGTGATGGGACATTGAGACGACGAAGAACTTACCCGATAAACTTTGGCACAGCAACGCCACCAATGTCACCGTAATGCCAACAATTTCCCATCTGATATTCTCCCCTGTAACAGCAAAGCAGAACTCGCGTGGGCTAGTATTTCTACTGAGCAACTGCGATGCCGGTCTCAAGGTATTCTCCCAAATCTTCTCCGACATCTTCCGCAGGGCTTTTGCGTTCTGCTCTTTCAGAGTCTTGCTCCATGTTGTCCATATGCCTGAGGTGAAAATCTTGACCATGGGTTCGACAAGAACAATGCCTTTGGCGAATGAGAACCATTTGTCAATGTATTTCTGCAATATCGGTAAGTCCTTAAGCACAGTAAGCACGGCGACACCCCTTTCGATGTACAGCGGTGAAACCTGGGCGGTGGGAGGCCCATCACCAGGCGCTTGTGAAATTCCAATACTGAGTTCGTTTTCATCGAGAACCGCAGTGTGGTGAACAAAGCCCGCCACTGGGCACTGTAATATAGAATCGCCACTAACGTGTGCTTCAGGCAGAGGTCGTCGGAGCTCATCAATAGACTGCTGTTCGTAGCTAGGCGACAACCACGGTTGGGCGGGTAGACTGGTAGCGCGGATCGCTCGTTGTAAACCAGCTGCTGGGTTGATATCCAAAGATGGCTGTGAGACTGGGACGATTTCTCTTCGAGGTGCAAGATATGTAGTTGGGGCGGGAGCACACAATTCTTCCGACCGAAGAAGGGCGGAAGGACTGCTATGATCACTTTCGGTGGGGGGTGTAGGAAGGTTACCGCGCTTTGTTAGAGGTGCCGGATGATACACACATTGCTCGGCCTTGTTGCGTCGGTTACAGCGTCCGCATGTTGGTGTCATATGATCACAGCGGAGTTTGCCTTTGCGACAAGGCTCACATGACTGCAACTTCCCATTCCGCCGGAAGTTTGTGTTAAGCTTACGCTTCTCGTGCCTCTCACTCAATTGTGCTGGAAATAAATTCCCCGTCTAAAGCAGTCAGCCAAAGATCGCTAGTCTGTTTTTGGATACTCCGAACCATTGTGAAGCATCGACGAGCTATGCAGAGACGCGACTCAACAAGGGTTGACAGTGCTCGGGGTTCGTTGAACCCTTGAGCTATCTATCGAATCGGCACAGGTGATAATCTCTCATGCAGTCAGCGACGGATAGGAGTCTTCACCGTCGACGTATGTCGTTGCTGCCTGATGTTCTGCAGCGATTCACCGCGAAATGCAAGCCAGATCGAACGCCGACCTATTTTCCAATGACGAAAAGGCGCGGATTGATAGATAAAAGCATTCCTCCAGCACCGCAGGACAGTCGCGCGGCCGACATGTGCAGGTCGAAGATGCGGAGTTCAGGCTCCAACGCCGTTTCCGCGGAATTCGTATTCGCTTAGGCGACCAATGACAGTCGTACTTTCTTCGCATCAACGCCGCAGCGGCATTCAGAGGTTCATACCTTTGGCCACGGTAAGGGTGGAACTTGCTGGAGCTTGGTTCACGCTTACAACGTATACGGTGCTCTCTTGCTTGCCAAACCCCCGAGCGTCATTTATTTTTGTTCACATGCATTAGGCTGAGGTGCATGATAGGACAATGCGATACGGAATTACCAATTCACTACTAGCATCGATGAGACATCTAGGCAGCAGCTTTTGTATTCTTACGCTGGAGTTATTACCGTAACAGGACTGTCGCTAGGCTTTCATTCCGACACGTCAACCACCATGCATACGTTGTCCTATAAGAACCTCTGAGCTGGTCGGCCAGTTCTTTTCTGGCTACTTATCATCTTTGGTGCTCACATTCCTTGAGTGGCAAACACGTTGCTCAAATCCCATCAATTCATCCCAAGGTACACCATTCTCCACCATCAAGCTCGGGTTCCACAATGGCCTCAGGCAACGGCGACAACACCGCCAACTACGGTACCGTTCAATCCGACAAAGACAAGCTCCCGCTCTACAATATCGCAGCTCGCAGCTCGACGGATTCGGCGACATCAACGGACGCTCTCCTAAAGAAGGATTCCAAAAAGGATGAGGACACAGACAAAAAGGTCTCTGCAAAGGCAATTTACAAAGGCAAGTATATCGACGTATCATCATTAGCCGGAGCTAACGCCCTCAAGCTGCTTATAAGAATTCAGTCCAGATCTCGATGTAGAGTGTCTGGGTCGAACATGCATTAGCATACACCCCTGAGTTAGTCGCAAGACTTGACTTGATGGGCATAGGTCTGAGGGCCTGGCAGTTACTTCGCAAAAGTCTGGGTACTGTGTGTTACCTCGGGTCAAGCGATTCAAAGGCCGAAGTCGAGGGAGCGTCCTTTGAAATATTTGCTATCCATTTCCGAGCGGTGGTGTAGTTGAGTGGCCGGGGACGATTTTAGCTCATGATAGGGCGTGGAATATCAACAATCAAGTTTGCGATTCGATTACCAATGCCACCTATGTTATATAAAAGCTCTTTAGTCTCGATTCCACTTGAATGGAAAATGAAACCTTGCCACAGCCCAGCCTTAATATTAACTAATCAATGTCTGCTCGTCCCGGAACGGCTACCAGAGCTCGGAAACTACCTTTTATGCGCGACTCGTTCGTCATCGAGCCGTGGAAGGAGCATGTTGATGTATTGCCTAAAAATAGCGAGCAAATGACTGCGTCAGATGATGCGGTCCAGGTGTTGTTAGATGTCCGAGCCCGCAACGCATCCTGGGAGCCATGGCCTCTGAGATGGTATGATAATTCTGTGTGTCACTCAAGCTACCCAATCGGACTAGGGAAATTGATAGACTCAGTTCAGCGTCGTGGCACCGGACAGGTCAGCAGAGGTACATCTCACATGCAGCGTTGGAAGGAGCGACGGCTAGGTCTCCAAAATATACAATGAGCGTGGAATAGCGCGCCCGACGTGCTTTCGGTGCGAATTGTGCTAATGAATTGCATGCTTCTCCTGTCCAATAATTGTATGTCGTGATCATGGTTCTAGGTTTTCACTTCGGACGATGGCATCGCTTCACGCCGGCCTCAGCATCTGCAATCCCAACTGGGTCTCTTATTGTCATATTTGACTCCGTCTCTTACTCTAAACATACGTGCTTCTCTCAGTAAAGGCGGCTTATGTAATGGCGCGTCATTCGCGTTGGAAACGGCTAGCGCCATCTAAAGAAGGAGGAGCAACCAACGGGTCGCTTCGTCTCTCTCGCACACACTTCGCCACCTCTCACCTTTTACCTCACGACAAACAAGCCGGTCTGGCTTCTACGAAGCAGCCATGAGTGATCCCGACGAGCAGTGTGGAGCCGATAGCCCAGCACCCTGCGACCACCATGAGCCGAGAATGGAACCTCACACGGAAGTTGCACTTCATACGAACTCCCACGATTCATACGAAAATCTCGTTCTGACCACATCCTCTACGAATCATACGTCTGCTTCACGAGAGAGAGATACAACCTCGGCCATCGCATTACACTCGGAAGACTTGTGTGATCAGCCGGTTCCGGATTATAACGGCACGACTGCTGTTCATGACGATAATCTTAAGGGACTCATACAAGCATATTAAAGCTTGACATCGGTCAGTCGACCTTTGCTCAAAGAGATGTGTGAACGGTATTAGAAAGTGCAGAAAGTGTGGAGCATTCACTGATATATAAGGTTCATCGATGATCCGACATTTCGGAACTACGTCCAAGGATACTTGAGGCCGCCAGTAATCCAGAAATCTCCATCGGCCACGTTCAGGTTCTTGGATTTACCAATGGAACTCAGAATTGGGATCGCAAAGTACGCCATGAGACATCGTCGCACTGCGCTATGGAACTGGAGAAGAGATGAATCAGACGCATACTACGGCTTCTTCCGCGGAATGCAGAATGGATTCCCCTACCTGACAGCGATCAGCCAAGTATCGCGCCAGTTGTACAATGACACGCGCGATCTGATATTTCAAGTTAACGACCTTACTTTCTTTGGTCTGCGCAGTTCTCGCTCCTTCGGCATTCAATCCGAACTTCCCAATGCTTTATTGGAATACCGCTACTTCAAGGAGCGTGCGTCGCTACGTGTGGTTGCTGCTATTCGCTCAGTCAACTTCGTCGTTGATTCTGGACCAAAAATTTCAGACGCTCTCCAGTGGCTCAATGAAGAGGCGGAGGAGATGCAAAACGTTTCCTTCACACTTTTGCTCTACGAATGGGATATGGAGGAATTTGCGACACAAGCAGATGCTAATAAGTTCGTTGAGACTGGTCATAAGATGGCAGCCTTGATCAATGAAATTCGACGTCGTCATCTAGAGCTTCGCATTCGCTTGAAGCTTTATAACCCGAGATTCTCCTCTTATATGTCGAGATTCTCATCGCCCAATCCACTGGAAAAACATCTTTCAGCCGAGGAGTACAAGCTTGCTTTGCACTGGATCAATCAGCGGGTTTAGTGGAGAGGCAAAGGTCTAGATTGGCGTTCAAAAGGTCATTTCCCCGCCAGTTCTTTCCGGATAGGAGATATCTTGTGGTCTTTCGGAATGCGATGAAGTTGCTCCATGTCGTATACCTTCTTACGAAGATTCAACATGTCATCCAGAAACCGGGAGTATACTAGCAAGGACCCGTACTGAAGCAAGATATGTCAGACATGTATCTTAGGAAGATATCTCATCGTGTAACTAAAGAATATGTAGCATGATTAGCAATTTGCTTGCAACATAGTAATCTCGTGGCTTCTAACTTCTATTTCTTCATTGATGCTAAAAAAATTCTTCTCGTGCAATGCCAAAATTCATGAACGAAACGAGACCGACTTGCTTCTAGGGAAGCCCGTTCAAGTCCTACCTTTGGTTGTCATACCCAGCCTTCAACGCAGCCTCTCGCCACCAATTCAACTGCCCTTCCTCTGCGAGATCATCTCCCAATCTGTGCTGTTCCCCCTCTACGGATGATGTGCCAAGTCCCCTCCCTTCCCTATCTTGGCTAACTGTATTCTCCGCCACCAGAATCACGATCTTATCATCCGGGAACAGCTTCCACTCTTCGGTCGCGCTAGCATGCAAAGCCACAGCCTGCGTGGTACAGTTATCATGAGTGTTGGGCTCGGTGTAACGCCATACACGCGAGGTAAGAGCATCGCGGCTCGATCCGACGAAGCAAAAGTGCAGCTGAGATTGTCTTAGTACGTGAAATCATACTCATCAGATATCGCTAACCTCGCGTCCAGCCGTATGGTAATGCATCCCATACGCACTCCACTTGACCAAACCCGTGCTCCCGTTCCACCGGCTCAGAAACAAATCCAGATTGAGGACCAGCACCAGAATGAACAGCATATAGCAAGCCAATCTGAACGCATCGGAGCAGCGCCATCCGCATCCTTGGTTGTCGTCTTCCTCGCTGTCTTCGTCATTGGATTCGGAGTCGGAATCTGCGCTGCGTTCGCTCCAGAGACCAAGCTGCGACTCTTCGTCACCGTTGGCGTTCACATGGACGTCTTCGTCAATGCGCGGAAGCAGCGGCGATTGCGCGCAGTGCTGGCTGTAAGGCGGAGGGGGGCGCTGGTTCCAGCGGCTTGTGCGTCTCTTTTCTTGGGCAGGAGAGCAGAAGTAGGCGAGGAATGAACCGCGCGGTAGGGCGTCCATGGCGTTTGATCGACCCGTCGACATCGCTAACAGTGGCTCCTGGCAAGAGTCTCGAAAGATGTACAATATAACGTGGTAAAGTGATGCTCAAAGATGAACCGCGCTCGTCGCTCGCATACAAATGTGACTGTGGAAGTATGCTTTGCGTGTATGTGATGTGCGTTGGCGCTCGCGCTTGTGAAGTGGGAAGGTCATGATAGTGGACTTGCGACTGCCTTTTTCATGCAGCTTCTGCGATTTCGAGAACGGATGGTGAGAGTGCTGGATGCGGGAGGTGGTGGTTTGCGGAAGTAGGAAGTGTCGGTTGCGGGAAGGCGGGGATGGTCTGGGAGGAATGCGCTTTGTGCATTGTGAGGAATGTGAGTTGTGTAACAAGGCACGATCATGGTCGACGATGGTCACTGAGACGGCGCAAACGCCGGTAATATGGATAAGATCCCGCTACTAATTATGCGGTTGCCACTAAAATACACTTCGTGATAGCCCAGGTGGGAAATTTTGAAAGTTAATAATGTCGTTCTTGCAAAGATACACATGCCACAATAATACCCACGCGCTTCAGGCCATCTCCTTCTTCCCGTGCCCATCCTATTCCATCAATTCATCGCATTGCGAGCGTTGCGATGTTTCTCTATATATAGAATGGTCTCTGACATCCGTAGCTGCTCGACGGCTTTCTGATTCTCCCCCAAGGCCTTGATGAGTTGAAGGGAGAGCATGTTGAAATTTGCCATCTCTTTCTCCACTTCAGGGTACTCGCTCATGTCGACGTTGTATCGGTCCTTGAATTGTTGGATAATTGTATCTCGGAGATCACAATCCTCATTGGGGGACGAAGTGTAAGCAGTCTTCACCGCAGCGATGAGATCCTCGAAATACGAGTGATGCTCGTCTACACAGGACTTGAACTTCGCGATCGCTGCTTCACAGAGTCCTTCCACTCCGTACTTGCTGCCGAGCGCGTACATCTTGGAGTGTAATGTGAGCGGTTCTGGTACCAGGTGTCTAGGTTGATATGGAGACTTCTTCGAAGGGGTTGTCTGGTCGTCTGAGCTCGGCGCATAGCATGCACACGAGAGAGTATGGCCAATATCCCAGGTGCTCCAGGTCAACTTCTTCATGCCTTCGGGATATTTGCACGTGCACTCTATTCTACGCAAGTCGTCGACGTGGTAGAAGTTCGTTGGGTCATAGTCGGCAAGATACATGAACACAATCATGCGCCGAACCATTTCAGGGTCGTCTTCGGGAAGGTTCACGAGTCCATCCTTCCCTTCCTACTCGTAATTAGCTTCGTTCAATGGACAAAGATACTCGCGTCAGTGTATTTGTGAATTAAGTTCTTACCCTGTCGGAGACCATCATGGCGTTCTTCAAGAACGACGAACCACCACATACGATGACCTTGTGGGCACGAAAGCTCACACTGCCACAAGTGATCGTCATGTCGGTATATTCGGATTTGTTATATGCCCTATTTGGACTAAGTAATGTATTCCTTTAAGCAGTGTTAAAGAAGCTCACCTGAACAGTGCGGGATGAGAGGGGAGACGAGAGTTTGCCATGCTGAATGTGTGCTTTTACTCGAAGTCGAGACTTCAACTAAGTTAATCTGTGAGGTGGGGATCCGAATTCTGGCATAGAGCATGTTATATATATAATGCGTGGCGCGCGTTCAGCCACGATACTGGGAGTGCGCACGCAACGTGAGCGCGTTTTATCATTTGTTTGCAGCCAAGGAAGCTAAGCATAAAATAGATCATGGAAACTCAATATGGACATCATGAATGTCTAGGGAAATGGTGTTTTTGGTATCGGCCTAGTCGTGGAAAGAATACAAAAACAGTCGCTAGAGGACTTCACACCGAGCGCTCAATCCAGATCTGGGATAGTTTTATTAACTGCTTTGTCCCTGTCAAGCTCTCAGTGTCAGATCGCGTGCGTCTCGCGTCTCGTTCATCGCCATAACGGTCTTCATATCCCTCCCTAAACTTAATCGTGACTCACGAGTCACGCAATCCGGATAAACACCCTCTTAGGTACGTCACAAGTGTTACAATGACTTCATACGTACCTCACTTTATCTATGCTGTGTGCTGATTCATAACCGCACTTGTCATTGACTGAGCAAGGTGCTAAGACCTACTTCGGCTGGATATGGTTAATGCGAACAGATAAAAGTTGAAGTAGATCTACACTTCACTATAGTAAGATAGTTTTCTATCATATAGTGAGATCTTGAGACAATTATTTGCCATTGTTCAAGATAGCAGACAAAACAAGCTGTTTGTACATGATATGGTAACTGCTTGAGATCAACAACTCTAGAGGAAATTACTCGAACAGAACTCCTCAGTCGAAATAGCCAAGAAATATTCGGTGCGCTCAGCAATATTGGATTTGGTGGACGGTTCGGCCATGCGAAGAGCGGCCTCGTCTACGTTACCACAAGTGCTAAGTCGCCTACACTCGACACCCTAAAAATTGACAGAGACAGTCTCAGAGCAGTTGTTGAGTGCGCTCTTAAAACTTTATTCAGTCCTCTCCATCTCGTGTGCAGACATTTCTCTTATGCTATCGCGCTCGAAAACGGCAGTCCCATCATTCCGACAGTATGCTTCAGTGCTAGATTGGAATCTGCAAGTAACGTGGCAAACGAGTAATTACAGAGAGAAAAGTTTGTTTTATTTTTCTAATACTATGAAAGAGCTCCGTCTAAAGTACTAGGACAAAAGCCTGAGCACACTGTGTTACCCCAGTACAAGCAATACCGAGACGGACGGTACTGAAACTTTGGTCCTGTAGCTGTATCTATTACCAGTGATCCCACGCCACGTACGACTATCGATTGTTTGACTCAGACATCTCCGCTCTTGCCGTCCACAGTAGGCATCGCTTCCTTTGTTTTGCTTTTTTCGTTCTCTTTGACGCTCCTCCATTCAACCGTCACAGCGCCGACTAAGCTGAAGCATGCGAGACCGAGCGAAACATAGAATGCGTTTCTGATCGCAATCCTATAATACTCCAGGAACATGCCCAGCAACTCTTGCGGCACCATGCTGCGGATGTTGGTTGCACCCATCTCCACGATCTGATTTTTAGTCAGCCGTAACTCGGGCATTTTGGTCAACTGTCGAGATAGTTTGTCGGTGAAGACGTTCTGCGCTACGCTGAGAAATATAGCGCCGCCGAGGTTTTGCGCAAACATCATGAGCGACACGCCCATCGGGCCGTCCTCCTTGGGCAGGACAATTTGAGCACCGATTTTGGGTTGTTGCATGCCAATGCCGACGCCGAACCCAAAAAGAACCTGGTAGCCGATCCAGACACTGTGGTGTACGTTCACTGGCCATGTGGTGATCAGACCTGCGGCTATCGAGGAGAGGATTGTTGAAAGTATCATGAAAGGTGCTGGATATCCAATTCGTTGTACCATGCCTCCTGCGAAGATGATTGCGACAACCATTGACAAAATCAGCGATAGAGTAGCCTCGCCGGACTTAGTCGGCGAGAAATTCTTCAGCGCCTGGAAGAATACAGGGATGAAGTAGGTGGCGACAAGAAAACTGGCTTGGCTGGTGAAGGAGAAGAGTGCTCCGGAGGCGACCGTTCGTTGCTTAAGGATGCGCATTGGCAGCGTCGCAGTTTCCGGCATACATATCTGGACGCACATGAAGGCGACGAAGAGCACCGCGAAGAGCACCAGCAGGAGAATGATCCTCCAATTCGTCCACGCGTACGATGTGCCACCCCATTGCATAGATAATAGCAGGCAAACGATTGATGGAAGGAAGAGAATCGTGCCGATGGGGTCCAGTTTTTGAAATTGGGCCCATAATGACAGTCGCTCGTGGCTCTTCGGTGGCAGTCTCAGCACCAAGATGAGAATGGTGACTGCTACCGCGCCGAAAGGCAAGTTGATATAGAAGCACCATCGCCAACTGACGTGCTCGGTGAAGGCGCCACCGAGAAGAGGTCCGACCACGCCTGCAATACCGAAGACTGCGCCGATCAATCCTACCATCAACGGTCGTTTCTTCAATGGGGTAGTCTCCATGATCACGACGATAGATCCATTTGATATTCCGGCACTTCCAGCTCCAGCGATTGCACGCCCCGCAATGAGAACTGGAGACGATGGGGCCGCCCCGCAAATGGTGCTGCCAATTTCGAAAACTGCGACTGCGGTGATGAAGGTGGCTTTTGCGGGGTAGAAGGTGTAGATGCGACCCCAAACGAGCTGAAGAGCGCACAGGGTGAGCATGTAGGAAGATCCGTACCAGCCGATATCGGACAGAGAGTTGAAGTCGTCTGTAATGCGAGGAACCGCTGTCGCAAGGATGGTCATGTCCTAGAGGTGTTAGTCTGTACGACGAGATGATGGAATAGGATTATGGAATAGACGTACCAGGGCAATGGGGAATACGTTGAGATACAGGCAACTCATTATAGCCCATTGACGACCTAATGTAGGATACTGATGTTCATCAACATGCTCTGACGGCTTCACCTCGTTGGTCGATGTGTGGTCCCGGCTTGAGACGTCTTCTGGACTTCTTTAAGAACTTTCTTCTCCGAGTATGTAGCCATCTTATGGCTCCCTTAGAATGTCTTGGATCGGGCACTGTCGTGTAGTGTATGGGCCCTGCCAGGAGAATCACGTGCAGGTTAAAAGCGAAGTGTGCATGCGAGTATATAGACCGTACGAATTAAATTACTTCTTATATACAACTCGACCATCATCTGATGCATTCCCGAGATGACTTTCTCGGTCCCTTGATGTGATGGTCTGATAGTGTTCGGGTGCGAGTGGGAAGGCATCGGGCCCGAAACGCGTGCACGGGCCATACCATGACTAATCACCAAATGCACGACCCCACCAAATGCACGGTTTTGAAAAAATCCACGTAGTTTATCAACGCTCATAACTCCACTAATATTAACGCTATAGAGGCTGCGCTGGCAGCAATCAAAAGCTTGCCAGCAGGCGAAAAGCCTAATTACACTAAAATTGCCAAATTATTTAGTGTTAAGCAATTAACTTTATTGCGGCGCGCGCGCGGGATTAATAAAAGCCACATAGAGAGGGCAAATAAGCAGAAATTTCTTAACACCACACAAGAAAAAAAGCTTATAAACTACATATATAAGCTTAATAAGAGAGGCCTGCCTCCTACAAAGCAAATAGTCTAAAATTTCGCAACAGAAATAGCTAAAAAAGAGCCAGGCAAAAACTAGGTTAAGCGCTTTATTGCCCGCACCAATATTAAGCTTATATTGCGATAGACTACTAGTATTAACGCCTGTCGCCACCGCGCTAATTCTGCTACCAAATACGCCTTATACTTTAAGCTTTTAGGCGACAAAATAATCTAGTACAATATCAACAGTCGCCATATATACAATATGGATATAAAAAAGGGTTCCTTATTAGAGTGCTCACCAAGATAAAAAGAGTGTTCTCGCGGTAGTAGCTATATAAGCAGGGCCCTTACAAGCAAATGCTCTAGGACAGCAATAGAGAGTAGGTAACAACAATTGCCTATATTTGCGCTAATAGCACCTCGCTAACGCCAGCCTTAATTTATTAAGCTACTAACGTACTTTGCACTCGAGTCGGACACTCCATCGAGTTGGACACTTTGCCAAGACCCCACCAAAACGTACTATCAGCAATAGTATAACGCGATGCCTCAACCACACAATAAACTACTAGCGTTAAAAGAAGCGCGTATACAGCTTGCGATCTAGGCTATTAAATAAGACGCGACACTCTCTTAGCAAAACGCGCTGCAGCTATCTATAACGTCTCTTAAAGTACACTTAGCAACTAACGCGCTAGAAAGACGTTTAGACGCAACTGCGCACCCAACAAAATAAGACTTACTATAAGAGAGGAGCAGGCGATTGTGGAGCATATACTTAACCTAGACGCGCGAGGATTTCCGCCTCGGCTCGATGCTATAAAAGATATAGCTAATTCTTTACTAGCTGCACGCCACTATAAGCTAGTTGGCTAGAGGTGGCCTTATAACTTTGTTAAGCGCCAGCCAGAGCTTAAAGTCAAGTTCAATCGAAAGTACGACTACAAGAGAGCTCTCTAGGAGGATCCTAAGGTAATACAAGACTAGTTCTGGCTTGTGGAGAACATAAAGGCTAAATATAGTATCCTAGATAAGGACACCTACAATTTTAATAAAGCAGGCTTTATAATAGGCATAATATCAACTAGAGTAGTAGTTATAGGCTCTGAGCGTCAAGGACGGCCAAAGCAGGTGCAGCAGGGCAATAGGGAGTGGACAACAGTCATCCAAGGCATCAATGCGACGGGGTGGTGGATCCCACCCTTCATTATCTTCAGGGGCAAGCACCACCTCTCCGCCTGGTATAAGGAGAAGGATCTACCTCATAATTAGGTTATTGCAGTCTCTAAGAACGGCTAGACAACAAATAAGCTTAGTCTACAGTGGCTAAAGCACTTTAATAAGCATACAAAGAGGCGTGTTGTTAGCACAATACGTTTGCTTATTTCTTAACAGCTATAAAAGTCACAACTTGTTTGAATTCGAATAGTATTGTAAGAAGAGCAATATTGTTACTCTCTGTATGCCCTCGCATTTGTCGCACCTCTTGCAGCCACTTAATGTGGGCTGTTTCGCGCCTTTAAAAAAGGCGTATGGGCGCTAAGCTGAGGATTTGATGCGCAACCACATCACGCACATCACTAAAATCGAGTTCCTGCCTTACTTTATTGCTGCTTTTAAGGCTTCGTTTACTAAAAGTAATATCAAAGGAGGCTTTTAAGGTGCTGGCCTAGTGCCCCACGACCTAGAAGCTGTGATATCGCAGCTTGACGTCCGCCTGCGTACGCCTCCACTTTGTACTATTCGCGATAGTACATAGGAGTCGCAAACTCCGCGAAATAGTACAGAACTTAGGTCGCAATCGACGCTGGTTAAGCAGAGGATTTAAAGGCATGTGGATAGTTCCCTAACTTATATAGTTAAGGCGATGGAAAAGCTCGTCAAAGGCGCTAAGATGATAACGTGTCTGTGCGCGTGCCGAGCCACTTCGCGTGCCGAGCCACCCAACACCAAAACGCTAAATAATCGCCTAAATTTGACGCGTCATAACTCCACTAATATAGGGGCAATTGAGGATGCGATTGCAGCTATTAAATCTTTAAATCTAGGGGAATTATTTTCGTACAAAAATATTGCTGCCACCTACAGTGTAGATCGAACTACGTTATCCTAAAGACACAAGCGCGTTTAGGCACTAAATAAAGCTAAGAACATTAACTAGCAGAAACTCAACCTATAGCAAGAGCAGGAGCTTATAAAATATATTAAAGGACTTACAAAGAGACATATATACCACCTACTAGAGAGATAGTACGAAATTTCGCCTCTATAGTAGCTAAGGAGGCAGTCAGCGAGAGCTAGGTTACCCGCTTTATCAACCAACACAGCATTTATCTTATCTCGCAATAGACAGTTAGCATAGACAGCAATCGCCACAAAGCTAATTTAGGGGATAAATATCGCCTCTACTTTTAGCTCCTACATAATAAGATTAATCAATATTAAATAGATCCTTGTTATACCTACAATATGGATAAGAAAGGCTTCATAATTAGTGTTGTTGGCAGATTAAAGAGAATATTCAGCCGACAAATGTGGGAGAAGAAGAAGGAGGTTAGGGCATCACTCCAGGATGGAAACCGCGCGTGGGATCACGCTCCTAGCATGTATATGCGCCGATAGATCTGCTCTGCCTCCTAGCCTAATTTATAAGGCTGCCAACAAAGGCATCTAATCAGCCTAGGTAGAAGACATTAAGGTAGGAGAACATAAAGTCTTTATCACCTTATCACCCTCTAGCTAGACAAACACAATAATATTAGTCTTGCCTAGCTTAAACAGGTATTCGATCGCTGTACAAAAGAGAAGACTCAACAAGCATATTGGCTCCTAATCCTAGACGGCCATAGATCCCATATTATAGAATAGATTTTATCGACTACTGTGATAAGCATAGGATCCTGCTTGCTATCCTGCCTCCTTATTCAACTTATACGCTTTAGCCACTTGACGTTGCAATATTCAAGCCTCTATTAACTGCCTACTCAGCTAAGCTCTCAAAATACCTCAACACAGGCCAAGGCCTAGTTTCTATTAAGAAGGGCAATTTCTTCCCACTATTCTAGAAGGCATAGCAGGCCTCCTTTAAGGAATTAACAATCCTTAGCTCTTTAGAGCAACAGGCATATCACCACCTAATCCTGATCCAATCCTTGATAGATTCACTAGATCTCAAGAATTAAGAGAAAGCTCCTTATCCCTACTAAGCGATCATAATTAGAGAAAGGTAGATAGGCTCGTACGCTCTGCAGTTAAGGATTAGAGTAGTAGTAAGAATACGCAGAAGCTTTGTTAATCGCTCCACCATCTATCTGTTCAAAATAAGCTACTCCACCACAATATTAATAGGCTTAGGGAGGCACTATCTACAAAGCAGAAGCGTAAGAAGAAGGGCAAAGCTCTAGATCTCCAACAGCGCAAGGAGTATCACAGTGGGTCAGTGTTCTGGTTACCTAGGAAGGTGAGAGAGGCATGTGTCCGTCAATCTATCAAGGAGCAGGAGGATAAGGAGCAGCAGCTTTAAAAAGCAGAGACAGCAGAGCTAAAGAAGGCAGCTAGACTATACAAGGAGAAAATCCAGCAGGAAAAGCGTGCTGCGCGAGAGGCAGCGAAGAGGCAAGAGAGAAGGAGGAGAGAGCTAAAAAGGCAGCTTAGCGCGCTGCCCAGAAGTCTGCCCGCAACGCAAAAAAAGCTCTACAGTCATCTAAAAAGGGGTAAGAGGAAGGCCTCTCAACCATCTCTACAGAGCAGAAAACATCAGAAACGTGTTGTTAATGCTTTAGATGTTAAGAAGTCCTCAGAGCGCGCATCTGCTGCCCCAACCGTCTCTACACGTCGCGGCCGCAACGTCAAGCTTCCAGACAGATATAAATAGTGCAAATTAATCGCAAGGATCTATTTAGTGCCCCTCTAGAAAATCCTGTAATAATATTAATTGTGGGTGGCTCTCTATAGCTTCATTTTTGCATAAGCTGTTATGGTGTTGGGTGGCTCGTCACGCGAAGTGGCTCGGCACGCGCACAGACACGTTAACGTATACGTTCGCGTAATGCACGGATTCGCGTAATGCACGGCTTTTACTAGGAAAATCAAGAAAAATAAGAAAGTTTAAAGTAATACAACTTTTAAACTACTAATTATTTTTAAAAAGTTCCTTAACTAGAGTTATAGAGAAAGATTCTATCTATAATTCTAGGATTTTAGTTTTTTAATAATAATAAAGTTTAGAAAAAAAGTATAATAGTAGAAAAATAAACGTTCTTAAAATTAAAATATAATAATTTCTTAGAAGTAAACTATATAATTTTGAATACTTTTTATATTAGGTATTTTTATATAAATAGCTAGATACAAAGTTATACTATCTTTTTATTTTTTTAAAAAGGAAAAATTAGGAAAGATAATCTATCTTTTAAAGTAAGCTATTATATAAAAATACCCCCAATATAAAAAGTATTCAAAATTATATAGTTTACTTCTAAGAAATTATTATATTTTAATTTTAAGAACGTTTATTTTTCTACTATTATACTTTTTTTCTAAACTTTTATTATTATTAAAAAACTAAAATCCTAGAATTATAGATAGAATCTTTCTTTATAACTCTAGTTAAGGAACTTTTTAAAAATAATTAGTAGTTTAAAAGTTGTATTACTTTAAACTTTCTTATTTTTCTTGATTTTCCTAGTAAAAAAAGCCGTGCATTACGCGAATCCGTGCATTACGCGAACGTATACGTTAGGGCATTCTTTGGTATTGATAACCAAACGCAACGCTGAACTTCAAGCTGCTAATAAGGCCGCCACACGACGTAAATCATATAAAAGAAAGCGATTGCAGCAAGAAGGAGTCCTTACAGTTAAAGAGGGCCAGCGACTGGCTACTCTAAAGGACTTTGGGGTGCGTAGTGATGGCAAGAAGGCAAAGAAGAGGGTGCGCACTAATAGAGGCGAATCCGCTCAACAGCGCTATAGACGCTGCGGCAAGCCTAGGCATAATAAAAAAACCTGTAGACAGCTTATAAAAGTAGATTCTAAATAGTTTAGCCTATTTAGACTATCGAAAATAGTTCATGTTGACTCTATACTATCGTGAATAGTATAGAACTTGGTGGGGTCTTGGCAAAGTGTCCGACTCGATGGAGTGTCCGACTCGAGTGCAAAGTACGTTATAGGCAATATACAAGACTTATGGCTTTAAGATTTTAATCCATAACACTATAAGGCCTTTTTTACAAGCTTATTAAGTAGGTAGACTAATAATAAGATTAGTTTAGCGTGGCTCAAACAAGTATTTAATCGCAAGACTAAGGAGAAAGCTCATAGGGAGTACTAACTACTCATACTTAATAGGCATAGGTCTTATATTACTATGCAATTTATCACGTACTGTAACAATAACAAAATACTCCTTACAACCTTCCCACCACACGCTACCCACACTCTCTAGCCTCTTAATATGGCGATGTTTAAGCCTCTAAGTACAGCGTATACAAAAGAGCTCTTAGAGTTTATATACAACTGCTAGGGCCTCTTAGCAATCACTAAACGCGACTTTTATTAACTCTTTAACGCCTCCTAGCAAAGGGCCTTTTAAGAAACAATAATACTTAAAGCTTTTAAGTGTACTAGGTTGTCACCTTATAACCTAAATACTATACTTAAGAAGTTTATCGCAAAGCACAAGAGCCCTCCCTTAAGTTAGAGTAGCTCGTTAAACCTCTCTAATTCTAATTGGCGTAAAGTACGGCAAATACTAAAGGACATTATTGCGGAGGACTATACTAAGGAGCGTAAACAGCTATCGCAAAGTTATCACAAGCTTAAGATTAAATACAGGATCCTTTAACACTAATACAATAGGCTTAAGCAAGCTTTTATCAACAAGAAGAGGCGCCGTTAACGTGGCAAGCCTCTCCTACTTAATAAACCTAATAATTGGCAGGACCAAATTAAGACTAATAAAAAGCTTCAAGAACAACAACTCTCAAAGGCTCAACACTAAAGGCTTCTTAAAGAGGAGAGAGCTCGCGTACGTTTGGCGGCGCGAGAACTGAAGGCGCCAGCAAAGGAGGCCAAGGCTGCTGAGCGAGCTGAAAAGCTACTCCAAAAGCAGCTCGAAAAGCAACTCAAAGGTGATATACAATTGTCTAAAAAGGGTAATTAACAGAGCCTCAACCCTTATACACTAAAAAAACAAGCTCTTGAGAGACCTAAGGCTACTATTGTTGATTAAGAGCCTACTGGAGAGAGGGTGCCCTCACCTGCCAGAGCCACGCGCACCTGTACTGTACAGCTCCCACAGCGTTATCGCAAGTAATTTATCATTGCGCAATGGTTTTACATGCTCCTACGAGTGCTACTGCAAAAAATCTAGTGATTTTACTATATATTTGGCGTTGTATAGGTTTTAGAGTGTTGCCCTTGGTGGCGGCAAAAACGTGCATTTGGTGTGGGTCCGTGCATTTGGTGGTAAAATACCGAGGTGGACGGCGTAATGAGCTCGACGGCGTGATGAGCCACTGAACACCAAATCAGCCCCACAACTTGAGGCTGTAGAGCCTCACACAATAGCTATTATCGCGATCTTTTTTAGTAGAGAGATATATAGGTGTTAAATAATATATTGCGCTACAAATATCGCTTTAGAGTATTGATTGCTCGGCCGCGTCGTGACTAAATAGCTGGTGCGCCTGTAACAACACCCTGAGGCGATCCACCAGCTGTAGGCCTCGCAATAGATCTCTTTTTTGGAGTAGCTCCTATAGGAGCCTTAAGGCTGCGCTTCTTACCCTTTTGGGAGGTTTTAAGAGCTTGTTTGAGTCGTTGATGAGTCCTGCGAGCAGCTGCCCTAGAGGCCTGTTCAGCAGCCTTCTCAGCCTTCTCCTTCCCTCACTAGCCTGGCTGCAGCCCTTGCCTAACGCCTCATCTCCTTCTCCCTTGCCTTAGCCTGCCTTGCCTCCTCACGAAGCCTGTTTGTCTCAGCTTTTTAGTGTTGTACCTGCTCCTCCTCAAGCTCCTGGAGCTGCTGGCGATCACGTGCCTCCCTCACCTTCCTTGGAGACCAAAATACAGCTCCACCGTAGTACTCCTCAGGCTCCTCGAGCAGGAGAGGCTTGCCTCGCTTCCTGCGCGTCCTCTCATTAATCAGAGCCTCGCGTAGGCCCTTGACTTCATACTCAAGGAGGGTCTTTTAAGTTGAGATTTGGTGGAAAGCCTGGCTCAGCTTTTAAGCTCGTCTATCACTTCGATCCTTCACTACCTAACGTAGTAGGCCTTCAGTCTTCCTCCAGTTTGAGGCACTCAAGGCTGAGGACTCGCTATCGCTTAAGGAGCTTGAGCTAGGGTTGAACCTCCTTAATATAACCTCAGGATTAAAGGGTGAGAGGCCTGTAGCCTCGAAGGCCTTAAGGATTGTTGTTTCCTTAAAGGAGGCCTGCCAGGCTCGGTAGAAGAGCGGGAAGAAGTCCCTCTTGCTCATTGAGGCAAGGCCCTAGCTCCTCTCTATAAAGGCTGAGATCTCGTTTAAGTACGCTGTTGAGAGAGGCTTAAACATACAGACGTTGAGGGGCTGCAGCGTATAGGTCGAGTGAGGAGGATAGATCGCAAGGAGGATTTTGTTCTGATCGCAGTACTCAATAAAATCCATCGTGAGGTAAGATCCATGGCCATCTAGGATAAGCAATCGATAGGAAGATCGAGCCTTCGCCTTTGTACCGCGATCAAACACCTATTTAAGCCACGCGAGGCCGACCTCGTTGTTCGTCCAGCCAGAGGGTGATGAGGAGATTCTAGCCTGATGAGTTTCATGATCAAAGGCCTGTAGCCACGAGTCCTGGATCGATCCAGAGACCGACTGATAGATGAGGGCAGGTTCGAGGTAAGATCCATCAGCGCAGATGCAGGCTAGCAGCGTTACCCACTCTCGAGAGCCATCCTGGATAGTACTCCTCCTCTTTCTATCCTCGTACGAGGCCCTGCTAAAGATCCTCTTTGAGCGGCCTACGACTCCAAGCATAAAGCCTTTCTCATCCATATTGTATGTGTGACGCGGCTCAACGTGATACTGCTCAATTTTCTCGCGTAGGAGGTTGAAATAGAGGCTATACTTCCTCCCTAAATCGGCCTTGTGGCGACTGTTGTCTATACCCGTCGTCCATTTTAAGATGAGCTCGTCAGAATGTCGCTGGACGAAGCGATCAAACCAGTGTCTCCAAGCTCTCTCTTCGCGATCTGTGAGCCAAATTTCGTATCATAGCCCGTGTAGGTGGGAGGCCTTGCTTTGTAAGGCGCTCAATATATCGTAGGAGCTCCTGTTCCTGTTGTGGGTGGAGAGCCTGCTAATTTGCTGCCTTAGTACTGCACGAGCCTGTAACGCGTTGGTGTCTCCTTGCAAGCGTTGCGCGACTACAACAAAACTTTTTTGCAATTTGACAATAGCTAAATTGTTCTCCAGGCTTTAGCGATTCAATAGCTGCAAGCGCAGCCTCAATAGAACTCATATTGGTGGAGTTATCGCGTGTTGAAGTTGGGTGTTGTTGTGGTGGGGTGGCTCATCACGCCGTCGGGCTCATTACCCGTTTTTCTCGCCTGACGCACGGGCTCACCTGGCGCACGGTTTTTGCCGAACATCGTCAAATGCTTTTGAAGCTACTAAGCCTCACACAAATCTCTATATCGTCTAATTTTGAACAGTAGTAGGCAATCAAGTATGGCGAAAAAGTCTACTTGATTATCTAATCACGATATCTTGTAGGGAGGTTGATATGCCGCCCCCGACGATTTGTCGCCTGCGGGGCCTCAATGACCTCAACAACCAATTGCTCGCTGCCACGAACCTCCTGAGGGACAATAGACTGCTGCTTCCTTGCTTTTCTAGCCTGTTTAGCAAATTGGATGTCCTTTTGAAGCTGCGCAGCAGCAAGCCGAGCCTGTCTATTGTCCTCCTTTTCCTGCTGCTTCTGCGCTTGCTCTTGAAGCCGGATCTCCTTTGCAGTAGCCTTCATACAACGCCTCTCCTCTAAAGCTTATTGCTTCTCGGCTTTCTTAATTGCCTTGCGCTGACTATCCTCCTTTTTAGAGCCTCTCTGCCTCTGCTGCCTCTGCCTTTTAAGTTTCACGCTCACGCGCTAGCTGCACCTTGTTTAGGCTCCAAAAGATAGCACCACTATCCTGAACTAGAGGCTGCTCAAGCTAGAGCGCTTTGCCTCTCTTCTAACGCTTCTTCTCGTTAACTAGCGCTTTTTTAAGGCCTTAAACCTTAAGTTTTAACATTATATTTTAAGTAGAGAGCGAGTGGATTGTTTGTGAGAGCAGCTTAGCCTTAGAGTCGTATACATCGTCAACAACTGCTTGTAGAATCTTAGTAACCTTCCTCCAATCGTCAGCCGTAAGGACAGACCTCGAGCTCTCGCTAGATGATGGTCTCTCAGCCTTAGTGTGGCTAAATCGTTCCAAGATGACCTCTGGCTTAAAGGGGGGGTAAAGGCCACACAATTTGAAGCCAGAGAGGATATTCTTTGCAGTAAAAAGCTTTCTCCTACGCAGTCCAGAATATACAAAAAAAGTCTCGCTTAGTAAGTGCAGAGAAGGCTTGAGATTCCTCCATAAATTGTGCTACCTTGTGTACGAGTAGGCTTGTGAGAGTGGCCTGAATAGAGTGAGTGACGTCAAGCGGCTGCAGCGTATAAGTACTATAAGGAGGATAGACTGCTAGGAGGATCTTGTTGTCGTCGTAGTACTTAATAAACTTCATATTAATATAGGAGCTATGGCCATCAAGGATAAGCAGTCAATACTGTCGCGGTTGAACCTTTAATTTAGTCTCTTAATCAAAGATAGTCTTTAACTATTAAAGCCAAGGTTATCGTTCGTCCATCCGCTAGGAGAGGAAAGCAAAGAAGGCCGCCGTGTGTATTGTAGGATCAAAATCCTGCAGCCATAAGTCTTAAATATTGCCCAAGACAGCCTAGTAGATAAGGCCTAGGGATAGAGACGATCTATCAGCGCATATGCAAGCAATTGTCGTAAATCCATTCACAATTGCCGTCCTGAATTATTTGCCTAGTTCCCCCCTCCTCATACCTCCATCAAGAGAACACCCGCTTCATCTTTAATAGTACGCTGATAAGGAAGCCCTTCTCGTCTATATTGTAGGTGTGCTGTGGCTTAATCTCGTACTACTCGATCTTACGCTTTAAGAGCTCGAAATAGAGTGCGTACTTAAAGGCAGAATTAGCTCTCTTCCTATCCTTGTCCATGCCATTCGTCCATTTTAATACTAGGTTGAGATAGTGACGCTTAATAAACTAATCCGGCTAAGAGCTTCCTACTTATTTACCACTTATTTTAGTAGCAAAGTTGCGTAGCATGTTTCTTGTAGGCAGTAGCTCTTGCTGGCAGAGCTCGTCAACGTATTGTACCAGCTCTAGCTCCTAATGGTTGTTGAGAAGTTGTTAATTCTCATATTAGGCTGCACGGGAGCCCTGTACACCGCGCCACCTTCGCGATAGCGTAGATTATTCAACACCATACTTTTTTGCTGTCTGCGCGATATTAACTTTTCCTCTAAGCTCCAAGGATTTCAAAGATGCCAGCGCCTAATTGGGTCCATATTGGTGGGCTACATCTATTTCAATTGTGGGGATTTTGGAAAAGGTGTGCGTCATTCAATTGTGGGGATTTTTGGAAAAGTGGGTCGTCAGGTCCCCTCGAGAAAAACGGGTACGCCGTCCACCTCGGTATGGTATGTGGCGTCGTTGAAGGACCCGAACAATGAGATTTCAATCGCCCACTCACACTCCCCAGAGCCTGGTATCCTCTGCTCACGACCATCAAGAACAAATAGCGAAATGTCTGTTCGCCGTGGCTCCGGTTCGAAATCGATTTGACATCTGGAGCTGACTAGTGACGACGTGTCGTGATTGGTTGTATCTCGGCCCGACACCTGGACAAACCGGCCGCAGGAGTCTCGCTCGCTCAACCTCCATTCACAGCCGCATGCATTTCGCGTGTAGTGGTCGATTTTCCCCCTCACAAAAAGCGCGAAGGCTCGGCGGTAGACATGTCATCACAAAGTGACAGTGAGACCACTCGTCTTTTAGACGCCCCAGCAGCAGATGCCCCCAATTCTCCCCACTACACAGCGTCAAAATGGATCACATCCTCCATCTCCAAAGGGATCCGAAATCTCAACTAGTCTCACTTTCCGTGTCGTGGCGACAATGATCTCCTTCATGGTCACTGGCCTCTTCAATGCCTCAATCGGCGTTGTGCTCGCCCCAATCTCCCACTATTACGCCCTGTCCGACCTTCATGTTTCTTTCATCTTCCTATGCGGACCCGTTGGATACGTGCTGTCTTCTTCCACCAATGCTATGACACATTCACTTTTCGGTCAGCGTGGCATTGCTGTCCTAGGACCCCTTCTGCACGTGCTAGCGGCTACGGGGATCGCCATGCATCCGTCTTTCCCTGTGCTATTAGGTGCATTTGTCCTTAATGCAATGGGAATTGGTCTGGTGGATGGGAGTTGGTGTGCATGGGCGGGCGGATTGGAGGAAAGCGAATGTAGTGAGTGGGTTACTACATGGGAGTTACAGTGTTGGAGCTGCGGTGGGCCCATTTGCTGCGGGGTTGTGGATTTCGAAGGCAGTGAGGCCATGGTGGGAGTGGTATTATGTGCTTGTAAGTCCGAAAGTCTTCCAATTTCGGCTGTTCTGCCTCCTTCAGAGAGTGGCGTTCAGGCCGGCACATTCTCCGTTGGCCTTGTGCATCTAACACCGGCTATCACAATGTCATGGTTTATTTTGCTATCAACTCCGACATAGTACAGTGGATTAGAACTATCGCTGACTTTTATTAGACCGGAGCATCAGTATTAGAGTTGATTGTTCTGACGACCGCTTTTAGACTCGAATCGGCTGCCAAATACCACCAATCAAAAAGCCACGTCGCCCTCGAACAAAACGGTGCCTCGTGGAACGCAATCTTCAGGCACCCTGCTACCTGGGTGGCCCCGCAACCTACTTCCTCGCCGATGTTGGTATCGAAACAGCGATATCTGGCTGGGTCGTCTCCTTCATGACACGGTCTCGACACGCTTCCACTTACCTAGCCAGTCTCTCTCTTCCTCTGGGTACTGGGCTGGGATGGCCGTAGGACGTCTAACGCTTGGTCACGTGACGGAACGGATCGGTGTGCGTCGTGCAGTAGCCATGTACCTTGCTTGCGCTATCAGTCTTCTCTTGCTCTTTGCGATCATTACTTCTCCGGCTATCTCCATTATCACGATGACATTTGCTGGTTTCATCATGGGGCCACTATTTCCATCTGGAGTAGTTGTGTTATCGGAACTGCTGCCGCACGACCTGCATGTCGCAGCCATTTCTTTTGTGGCGTCTGTGGGACAGATAGGCGGTGCAGCGCTACCGTTTGGCATTGGCGCAGTGGTACAAGGGCTGGGCATCGGTGTGTTCCGATGGGTTATCTTGCTCTTCTGTTGCATTGCACTGGGAACGTGGGCTATGTTCGCACAGTTGAAGGCCCGAAGCATGGATAGGCCGAGGCTTGATTAGGTGGTGGCTTAGGACATGTTGGAACTACCCATGATGCCGAGCGCTGGCATAACACCTTGCTTCAATTATTGCTAGGCAAGACAATGCCCTTATATCACCTCTAAACGACATGGAGGTTGTGAGTACTCGAAAGAACGCTTGCAGGACTTGTACAGCTCGAAACCGAATGACCACAGGATGCGCTACAAAAAAGCCAAACTCGCAGTCTATTCAATCATTGCGATTAAATTATCGATTCTCGAGATCCTTCATCTATATCCACTCCGTTTGAGTCCGAAATCGAGCATTAGACTGGCCTTTGGAGATGATAGAGAGGATGTTCGGGGAACCGCCAGTTGGGGTTGGGGTCCATGATGACGAGTGACCGCTGTTGCCTTGTCCGCGCTGGTGTTATGTGGTACACCGAGGGGCATTGCTTGATTGTGTCCAGTCTGATTTGCAAAGCCACCTTCTGGATCATCAACATCTGCACAGAAGTCAGTAATGTATAGCAATACAGATGCGGGCGTCTTTCAGCGCACCTTTCCTTTGGTGTCTTCTCCGGGCCTCCCACCAAGTAAGGACCGCAATGATGAGCGAAGAGCCGCTAAAGATGATGGTGGTGATTACTTCGACAGAGAAGATAGTCATCGGGTACAGCTAACGTTCAATGTGGTCGTTTGGGGTTCTGGCGCAATAGACGCTGACAAGACATACGAAGGGATGCTTTGCTTTATATGTCTCAAATTCTGTCCGTACACGACGATCTCGCGGAACGCGAAGAAGAGTGCCTATTCGTTCCTCCTGTTGGATCGAAGACGAAAAGCTCGTAGTTAAGTTCTACCGTACATCCGATATTCCGCATTTTGAGGCTGCGGCCCGGAGAAGCGAGGGAAGCGAGCCATGAGTGCCAACGTGCATTCACGCCAAGCCTGTACATCCCTCCCGGTCGGGAGAGGTTCCGCATGCAATTACCCGCTTGGTACTTGCATGGCTGGGATGAAAGTGGATGGAGAGCCTTGCGTTCCTTATATACTACAAGAGTTGCCTACAGGCGTGTCTTGGGACACAGCGGCCAATCGCATTCGTGGGCTATCAGCCCACGATCGCGATTGGCTGCACTGGGCTTTGTGCTTAGAGGCCTATGCTTAACTAAACTGCAAAACTATCTGCAGCTCCCTTCTTCCTTAGCCTTTAGGGAGCTAATTAATGTATCTACTCTCTAGTAAGTAATTAATAGGCTTTAACATTAGGTTTGCAAGTTAGAATATAGTAGTTATCTCTAGTCTCCTAATAAGCCCCTATAATAAGTTAGCTATAGTTTTGCTAAAGAAAAAAGGCAGATGCAGACGCAATTTTTTTTATAGTGCTATAAGACTGCTATTAGACACCTACTAGCAGAAGCGGAGGACTACTAACTTATTAACATATCTATAGCTAACCGCTTAAAGAAGACTTCTTAGAATAAATTACGGCGGATGCTTGCGGAACGGAGCCTTGCCATTGACTACGATAGATGGAACCCAAGTGACATATGGAAGTATGGTTGATTCACAACCTTTCATCGCTGAAAACAGCACGCCCCGAGGTCTGATCTGACTACGGTATGCTGGACTCGCTCTCTGCAAAATCAGAGACATCTTTTATTGTCTCATCCAAAAGATTTTCTCATGATTCTCACCGGAATATTGCACATGTAATATACTCAGTTCTCACACAGTGCATTTCTCCTAGAGTTAAGCCAGCTCAAGCTATCAGGTGCATGTTGCGATATTGCGAAATGCAATGTCACTCTCTGGGCCGTATTAAGGCACGCCTCCGAGCAGGAACATCACCTGGAAAATCCCTTGTACAACGGATGCAGTACCACCAATCAGTAAAAGCGGCATGCGAGTATCATTCTGTCAGGCGACAGGCCTGTGCTATCAGTCACGTTCCCTCGTAGTACCGACATGTGCATGAAAAACAGAGTCCCGGTATTTCTATCTCTCTCATACAACCCTTGTTGAAAATAGGATGCACGTTTCTACCGTGTACAATAAAGTCTGCACATTTGAGTCTCTGCACACACAGAGGCAGCATCACCAGCTCTGTACCGCAGACCTGCATATGGGGGAGGCGGGAGACACTGAGATGTAAACGGTGCAATGATGGAGAAGCTGATGACTGGATTACATTACCAAGGTTCTCTCATCTTGCAAAAAAAGACACATGGAGAAGGACCTTGGGCACACCATGTTAAAACAGCTATATTGTGGAAGACAACGCCGTTCATGATAGCAGTGACGACTTTGATCGCGTTGCTTCCAAAACAGAGTATAATCCAGTGAGCCGTGTACCGAGAGTGCGCGAAGTCTTCTTTCAGATAATCCAGTGAGCCCTGTTTTACAATTTCAGTAGGTAGTTCTCAAAATGTGGATCGCACGAAGTGTGCAGGGACACTCGTACCGGTTGTACAGCCGAACGATCACCAGCGCATGGATTCTGATGGAAGGGGTCGTCATCAACCGTAAGTTATCAAAACCACCTGCGCCGCTCCTGTACACACCTGCACGAAACCAGCTTAGTGACCGTCAGCCATTAGAATAGAAGTGTCCCAGATCGCGAATGAGTGTTGTTACACGACATCGGAGCCTTCCGCGCACACTGCCCCCCTGGGTGTCCTACGCGTACCTCCCGAAGTCCCCGCCAATGCATGTGTCCTTCAGTCCCGTTTCCACGCCTACCACCGGCTGTCCTAAATGCACCCATGCATGGATGCAACCTTCAAACCGATCCATCCCTCTACCAAAAAAGCAGCTTTGATCATCCTAGG
This sequence comes from Laburnicola sp. JP-R-44, assembly GCA_009805535.1. Classification (NCBI taxonomy): domain Eukaryota; kingdom Fungi; phylum Ascomycota; class Dothideomycetes; order Pleosporales; family Didymosphaeriaceae; genus Laburnicola; species Laburnicola sp. JP-R-44. The sequence continues at coordinate 1,468,223 of SELF01000006.1, forward strand.
TGGTACCTCCCTCCTGCACGCATTGTTTACTCTCGTTCCATCCACTGCAACCCCGCGCAGCCCCATTCTACTACATTCTGGACCTAAGCGCACTCCTAAATAACGCCGCTTCCCTAAAACCCCACGCGCCTACCAATTTACTATATTTAGATAGAGAAGTTTAAAGTCTATAACTACCTACAGCTCCTACGTTTACTTTGCAAGTACAGTTGGCCTCTGTATCGCTTATCCTGGGGTAACACATTGTACTCACACTTTTGTCCTAGTACTGTAGATTGACCTGCGTGAGCCTTGTTCCCACATTAACGTATCCCACGTATTAGCTCCCAGAACTTCTGCAGCACCATGTCTCTAAGCTATCTGAATGAAGACTTCGCTTCGCGCACTCTCTGTACACGGTGTCTCTAAGCTTCTGCAGCACAATAACTCTGAACTGCTGTCTGATGGGTGAGAGGATTGTGTGACCTTACCCCTTTACCTGTCGGGAAGCTGCAGCACAACGTCCCTGAATTTCCCGTACCATGTCCCGGCACTTCCGCAGCACCAAATCCCCGAACCTCATTTTGCACCGGCAGGCGGAGAACTTTCATGTGATTGCCTCTTTACAATCATCGCGTCATGCTTCGACTCCCCACTATACTTGATCCTAATTGCGCGTCGGTATTTGCCTCAAGACTACGGTAGGAAGACCTACCTATTTCTCTCACCAGCAATCGTGACAACCAAAATGGTTTTTGTCGGTGAGGAGGGGCCGAAAATTTTTTCTCACCAGCAAGTGACGCAACCTTTGTACCTATTACAGAAGGTAAAAGAAGCCAATTCGCACTTACTCCAATGCTAAGATGCGCCTTCCACATTACATCGTCGAAATGATCCTTCTCTAACATGACATCCAGGCGGAATTTACGTCCCTGCGATTTACCGATTTGATGTTGACACCCTCTCCGTCAGTCTCACTCACCGCTCTTTGACCACGCTTCCACAGTCCCGTCGTACCGCACATTGCCCGACAAACCCAACAAAGGCTTAATAATTTAAGATAAGTATTATATAATAATATCTTTTTTTAATATATTATAAATAGTAGAAATATATTATACGCTTAGTTTTTTAGACAATTTAATTACTTTAAAGGCTATATTAGGAAAGTTTTTTCTAGAGAGGCTGCTTAACTATGCGCAGACTACTAGGCTGGCAAATAGGTATAGGTTAGGTTAGGGTTAGGTTCCCTTATATAAGACCTTAATCCTAACCTAACCTCTACCTATAAATTTTACACTAATAATAAGTATAAGTTAAATTAAAGTTATATAGGCTATAAATTTAATTAAAGTTATATATTTTTCGTTTTTGTTTTTATTAGGTTATTCTTACTAAGAGGGACATTAGCTAGCTATAGTAATTATATATTGTATACACTTAGCACACCCATAGCTTTCTCTTATATATTAGGAAAGTTTTTTTAAAAAGGCTGCTTAGACGTGCGTAGACATGCGCAAAGTTACGCATTTGTGCGCATTTTTGCACAAGCAATTTATTAGCACAAAAATGCTTAAAGATACGCAAAGGTGCGTAGAGATGCGCAGATATGTATATTAAAAGAGTTTTTTTTAGAAAAGTTACTTAGACGTGCATAGACGTGCGCAGAGTTGCGCATTTATGCGCATTTTTATATAAGCAATTTGTTAGCACAAAAATGCTTAAAGATGCGCAGACTTGCCTAGACTTGCGCAAATGTGCACAAATAGTCTAAATAAGTAATTTTTTTAAAGCTTTACAACTTTTTAACTAGTAAAGCTATAAATTTAATTTTTTAATAGATTTATAAAGAAAATATAGTCTTTAATTATTTAATTTAAAAAATACAATTTTTTTATTACGTAACTAGTTAGTAATTAATAAAAAAACTCTTTATTTTGCTAGTTATTATATATATACGTAATAATATTATACAAATATATAGTACTAATAGGATAATATATAAATAATAAAAAAAGTTTTAATAAAAGTAAAGTAGTTAAAAAAAGTTATTAAAGTTTAAACTTTTTTAAATAGTGTTTTTTACTAAGCCACTAATTTTCGTCTAATCTAATTCTTTTAAATAATTATAAAACTTAGAATTTAGAATTAGGTAGAAGCTCTATATAACACGCTAGTAATTAATACTATTATATTAACTACTAATTGCTATTTAGTAAAGGACTTTATACTTTAAAAAAATCTAATTTTTTAAAAGCTTACTAAGCTGATTACTAAGTAGATTACTAAGCTTTCTTAAAGTTTTAGCCAATTAAAGAGCTTTATTTGCTGATTAATTAGTATTATTTTAATAGTCTAGGTGCTATAGGTGCCCTATAAGCACTAGGTGCCCTAGGTGCCCTAGGTGCTCTGGCGGCATAGGTGCGCATTCTTGCGCAACCTTACGCATGCGCACGCTAAAAAAAAGTAGTAGTATGGCGAGTGCGCTTGGAGCGCTTTTGGTGTGTACTATGGCATCAGGCATAAGTAGTGTACATGGTCCGCGCACTGCAGGGGCACTGCCAAGATGATCACGCGATGACTCATAGCCTCTCTACTGACAAAAATACATCTAATTACCTATAGTTTTGTACCAAAACACGTGTACCTTTGTCGTCGCTGCCACCCTCGCGTCATCCTCTACCCACCCACACAATGTCAACACCCCACCATCAACTCCACCTCGCCATCGATACCTCTCGCGCGACGAGCGTCTACAGGTGCAGACCCTGCACCTAGCAGGTCATACACAGACTTTTATTGCCAACTTGTTGGGTTTCTCACGCAGACAAGTTGCCTACGCAATCGCTAGTAACCGCGTCACGCCGAAGAAACGCTCCGGTCGCCCTCGCAAGCTCACTGATGCCCAAGTTGATGAGCTTGAGGCCTATATCAAATCCTCGCGTACAGCCAGGCAGATGAGCTATCAGGCTCTTGCAGAGGGACCTTTTGGAGTTTGCGGAGTGGGAAGTCACACAATACGCTATACGGACTGCTCTACGCAGTAGAGGGTACACACGTCGAGTCGCCCGTGCAAAGCCTCCTCTTACTGAGAGAAATCGGCAGATTAGAGTCGCGTGGGCGGAGGAGCACCTCTGCTGGAGCTCTGAGCAATGGTGGAGCATCCTCTGGAGTGACGAAACCTGGGTCACTGGCGGCAGGCACAACAAAGTATGGGTTACTAGGAGACCTGGAGAGGAGCTTGATGATACCTGTATAGTTGAAAAGGTACGTAGGAAGGCTGGGTGGATGTTCTGGGGCTGCTTCTCAGGCTCTACAAAGGGTCCTTGCCTGTTCTGGGAGAAGGAGTGGAAGAGTATTAATAAGGAGAGCTACTGTGAGCGCATTGTTCCCATCGTTGATGGCTGGTTACGTATGAATCCTACTTTAAAATTCATGCAGGATGGGGCGCCAGGGCACTCTGCTGCGTATACTCGCAATGAGCTTCTTGAGAGAGGCATCTCTCCCATCTACTGGCCACCCTACTCGCCAGACCTCAACCCAATTGAGAGGCTGTTTGGAACAAGATGAAGGACTATATACAGCTGAATTACCCTGACCAAGAAGGTGGGAGACAGCCTACGTATGACGCTCTACGACGGATTGTACGGGAAGCGTGGGACTCAATTACAGTACAGGATCTGAGGGGGCTCATCGACAGTATGCCGGCCAGGTGCCAGGCAGTCCTAGACGCCCAAGGCGGTCATACAATGTACTAGAAACTCTATACAAAACAAGACAATACCGGGCTTACGTTACCTAACTCCTGCCAAGTTACATCCCTGCAGTGCGCGGACCATGTACACTACTTATGCCTGATGCCATAGTAAGCGTGCGCAGAGCCGCCTAGGTGCCACAGGTGCGCACGCACGCTTAAAATTTTTCCTAAGGTAGTGTTTATACTATATACTAAAAGGTCTATACTATATATTTCTCTTTCTAATATTATATACGCTTAGTTATTAATTATATAATATTAGTTTAGTGCACTATACCTATATATATATTAGTAACTACTCTATACTTATATACTATAAGTATATATAACGCGTTACTATAGGCAGAACTATTAACTATTAGCTTTCTATAAGTCTGCATAATAGATTTAAATACCTCTTAGCAACGCTTACTTATTATATTCTTTACTTTACTATCCCTACTATTAAATTTATATATTCTTAAGAAGTTAACACGCTCTACCTTTACGCCTACTAGAGTAGCTAAGCTAGAAGGTATACGTATTAATAAAGCGACAATACTATAATATACTAAGACACTAAAAGGTATATTTAAAAAAATAGGTATATAGTACCTAAAAGGCCTACTAAATCTATACTAGGTATAGATAGATTTCTAAATTATCTAACTTAAGAAGCTTAGCCTATAGCTACTACGTACGTAAGTAGTTACCTAGTAATATAATATATATAGCTAAGCTTTATAATCTCTATCTACTAAAAAAGAACCTTAGGGCTAATTATAATTTTATTATATATTACTATATATAGTTAACTTTTATTAAAGAGAATAATAATAAGAGGTATATACACTAGTATCTTTACTTTATTACTACTTATAATATTATATAAATATACTAGTAGCGATAATAATAATAATAATAATAATAATAATAATAATAATAATAATAATAATAGAATAATAACGCAAACTAAGTCTATTAAAAAAAAAAATAGAAGAAGGATAAAGGTGTATATAGTAACTATATAACGCAAAGTAACCTAAGAATAATTACTAGTATTTATAAACAGATATAAATAATAAACTATTATATACTATATAATATTTATAGTTAAAAATTTCTATTGAAGCTAGAATATATATAGTAAGCATAATAAATAGACTTACTTTTAGTTATAATAATTAGTCCTCTAAGAAGTAGACTATTACTATACTTAAGAACTATTATTTATAAGAATAGGACTATTAAAAGAATATTATAAGCAACTATAATAAGCATTTTATTATAGGATTATTTAATAAACAATACTACGCTATAGGTATAAGGTTTTTCACTACTATAGCGTAGCACCCCTTAGGTAGACAGTTAGAGTAAGAGGACTAACTAGATAGTTAGGATAGCTATTTAGTTCTAGTGTATAGAGCACCCTAACAAAGATTAGAATAAAGCGCTTCTATATATATAGTTTACACTAAATTCTAGTAGGAGCGTATGTACTAGTGTTACTCTATTCTAATACGTTAATAGTTTTATTCTATATAATAGCTTTAATATTATAGCAAACTAAAACATACTAAAACCTAAAGATTATTAGGCGCTGCGTCTCTACTATAGAGGTATAGCAAAAGAGTTAATAGCTTTTATAAGGATAAGTATAAAATTTTATAATAACTATAAACACTAGCTGCTCTAGCTTAAGCTAGGCAATAGCGCACTATTATAGCTATACTATAGTTATAAGCTTAATAGCTATATAAATTATAATTATAATAGATTATAAGACAGCCCTATAAAGATTATTAAATATATATTAGAAATAATACTTACTAAATTAAAGCGCCTACTAGTATACAAATCTATAATATTATTACTACCTACTAGCTAGAACTATTACTATAAGAAGATAACCCCTACTACTAAGAGTTTTCTTTATAGAATAGGCAAGTAGGGCATAAGGATAATAAACTTAAGCTCTAAGTTATAGACTATATTGTTAAGCAATACATTAATTAGAATAATACAGTAGGGTGACACAAAAAAAAGCGTCTAGTAAAAAGATACCTTTTTAAAAGTTATATAACTAGGTGAGTTTTAATACTATGTAAATAAAAAGTATACCGTTTTAAGGAGAAGGTTTAGGAGGTTTTTGTATACGAGGTTAATAAGAGCATAGTAATTAGCGCTAACTAGAGGTATCTTAGTAAAGTTAAGGGAATTTTATCTTAAAACTTTGACCCTATATAACTTTTTTTCTACGTAGATAAAATTCTATAACTTATATATATTATAGTTTAGTCAAGAAGGACTATATAAATTAATTTTTATTATAGGTTTATTCATAGAAATAATAATTATAAGGAAAAAGATAAAAATTAATTAAAATTAAACAATTAGATAGAACTAGTAAAAAAAATAATATATAACTAGTACTTAGTATACCATCCTTTAGCCTCTATAACGTTATTATAACGCTTAGGCAAAGATAGTATACAATGATCTATAGCCTCCCTGTGGAATTAAATCCCACTCCTCTTGTATAGCTCTTTTTAAAGGCTTCTACACTAGATTTACTAGTGCCAAAGCCTAAAGAAGCCCTATTTCTTTTTCCTAGCCTATCTTTTAATAGACTCCAAACGTGTTCTATAGGATTTAAGTCTGGTGAATAGGGTGGATGCCCAAAAACAAAGACTTTATTTCTAGAAAATCACCTTTTCACCTGTGGAGTTCCGTGGATCTTCGAATTATCCTGTTGAAATTTCCAGCCTAGTTAAAATTAGTATAAAGAATAAGATTATTAAAAATATAATATATATATATATTATATATATTAAAAGAAAAAAGAAAAAAGAAGAACAAGGGGTACTTTACTTACCTCTTTTTAAAAGAGGTTTTAAGACAGGATTTAAACACTCCTGTATATATATCTAGTGTTCTTAAAGGTCCTAGTTTTAATAGGGTCCCTTAAAAAACACTAGTTTAGAACGTCCTCCTATCCAAATACAGCCCCAGACTAAGATAGAAATATCTCGCGCTTTTAGTGAATTAGTACTAGCTCAAAAAAAAGATATAAAAAAAGTAAAACAGCCTAATTATAGAGAAAAAGGGGCTCTATAATTCTAGAATTTAAAAGAACTTAATAACTTACTAGTTGTTCGGTTTTTGCGCTGTTCAGACCCAATTTTCGATTTTCCCCCTTTTTCTTATATATTCTTGCCTATTACCATGCCCCCTTTGGATAGTAGTAGACTCGTCAGAAAATATAACTTTAGCAAAGTTAATATTTTCTAGCTCCTTAACTATCTCTTTAGCCCAGAATTCTCTTCTTTTAGCTCTTTCTTTAGTTAAATAGGCCTTTTTCTTAGAGACGTTAAAAGAATAGTCTTCTCCTTTTAAAACTCTCTGTAACGTCCTCTTAGTAAAGCCAAAACTATTCTCTTCTAATAGCCTCTTATTTGTCTTCTTAGGGCTTTTAGTTAAAATCCCTATTAATAACTCTTTTCTACCTAGAAGTAACCTTAGTTACTCTCCCTTGTTTTACCCCTTTTAATAAGTTATCTCCCTTATTTTTCTTATTAATACGTCTAATAGCAGTCTTAATAGATTGTAGAGACTTATTAAGGGTAGTAGTAGCAATAGTAGAATTAGAAGTATTTGCTGTTTTTAAGTAAAGAAACTTAACTTTCGAGTTTTGACAATTTTGGCTCCATTCGAGGAAAAAGAAAAAGAAAATTACTAGACAAAAGATATTATATTATACTATAATCTTATTAATAAATCACGTGATTTAATTAACTTTTAAAATCACGTAATTTTTTAACCTTAAATCATTTCTTAATTAAGTTATATAAGTACTCCGAAATTTTGCTTACGTAATCTACACTAGGCCTAGAATAGCTAGTAAAATCATTAGCCTAGTAGCATACTAAATAAAAAAGTCATAACGCCTTAAAAATTGACTTTATAGAAACACTAAGTTTAGAGATAGATACATTAAGGACTCTGCTTAGTAAGCACGTAACTAGTACCTAATCCTAATCTCCTATATTTTCTCTTTAAAACCGTATACTCTTTATTTACATAGTATTAAAACTAACTTAGTTATATAAACTTTTAAAAAGGTATCTTTTTACTAGGCGCTTTTTTTGTGTCACCCTACTGTATTAGAGAGAAAAAGCTTATAGAACTTTTTATGTGCCTATTAAAAAGCAAAAGAATTATAGTAAGTCTCTTTTAGAAAGTTAAAGAGTAAGTTAGGTCTATAATTTTCCTAAAGAGCCTAATTTATTTAACGCTAATTTCGCGCGGCCTCTTAAGACGCGCCTCTAAGGTAGCTAAGTATAGCTTTTATAAGGTTATCTTAATTTTCTATATAGTTATTACCTTAGTAGTAGTCTGCGTTTACGCGGATCTTATTGTGCATATTCTTTAGCTAATCTTTAATACTAGGGCTAGGTTAATCTTTTCTATAGTTTAATAATGTTCTTTTTCTTTGTAAGGCTAGAGGTAAAGCGACTAATTATCTAGAGAGTAGCTATTAGCTATTTTCTACGCTAGATAGATAATAGCTTACTAGTAGGGTTAAGTAGAGAAATTTTCTTAAAGCAAGTATTATATAGACTATTGTTAGTAGGGTGTAGGTAAACGTCCACCTCTATATTATTAATCCCAGAACTATCTAGAGGTAGAGAGAATATAAGAAATATTCTAGAAGTCTTTTAAATTAAAGGGCGGCAGCTTACTATAGTATAGGTAGTAGTAGAGTTAAGTAAAGTAGAAGTTGTAAAGAGGGTATAGTAAATAGACCTAGAGTAGTAGGTCTTATATAGTATGTAAACTAGTATATAATCTAAGCTAAAAAAAATTAGGTAAAAAATAAAGTGTAAAATAAAATGTGTAAAACTTTAACCTCTATATTACTACTATGGCCTAGCTCTAATTCCTCTAGCTTTATGCCTTATACTATTACTATAATAGCGCTAGAATAGAAGGTAGTTTTAGGCAAGTTAGTTTAATAGAGTGTAGCGTAGTAATTACTATTTACTATTTATTAATTATTAATTATTTTTAGAATATTAGGATTTTGGGGGCAGCCTTTCTTAATAGACTTTAGCGTAGTATAACAACTACCTAGTACAACTAGTAACTAATAAAGTTTCTATCCTTATATAATAAGCAGAGGAAGGACTTAGAAGTAGCCTTTTTTAATAGACCTTAGGGTAGTAAAACACAAACTCTCTAGCGCTAGAAATTCTTTCTAGTAACTAATAAAGTTTCTACCCTTATATAATAAGTAGAGGAGGGACTTAAAAGTAGCCTTTTTTAATAGACCTTAGGGCAGTAAAACACAAACTCCCTAGCGCTAGGGATCCTTTCTAGTAACTAATAAGGTAAAACTTCCACTAATTTAACCGCCTATAGGCAGCGTATTAAGAAAGAAGTAGATATTATATTACTATCTATAGCTAAAGAAAATATTAATCTTAGTATAATATAAGGGCAGTATATATATAGCCTTATAGGGCAAACCTCTTAGGGACAGCTAGTATAGTTAAAAGAGAGATAACTAAATTAAGACTATACTAAGATGGGGGATAAGGAAGGAACCTAGGGGGCCCTTACTTATATAATGGGCGGCGTAGGGCATAGGCCCACGCGCTAACTATAGCGCTATAGCACGCTAACTATACGCTAACACTAACTAGGAAAGGCGCTTTCTATAAAGTAAAAGGCGCTATTAGGGTGTGAAAGAAAAGATAATAGTAAATAACTAGTAGAGAGATAGGCATAAACTATTATAGCACTCTACTCTTAGGGAGGTCTATAATTAGGCTGGTAAATAGGTATAGGTTAGGTTGGGTAGGGTCTTACGTAATCTAGGTAGGGTTGAGTAGAGTTAGTTACATAATCTAACTCTACCCAACTCTACCTAGATTATGTAAGACTCTACCCTAACCTAACCCTAGATTATATAAGACTCTACCCTAACCTAACCCTAGGGTACCCATTTAGTCTATAATAAATAGCTGTTATAATTAATTAAAAATATATTTTAAATAATATTAAACTATATTAAATTAAGCTAGAGTCTTACGTAATTAGGTTGGGTATAGGTTAGGTTAGGTTTAGAGTCTTATATAATTAATTTAACCTAACCTAGGGTCCGTGCAACCTAACCCAACCTATACCCAGGGTCTGTGCGATCCCAACCCAACCATATACCCAAGCTAGGTACCCCGAACCCATTTACTAGCCTATCTATAATTATATTTATTATTATATTTTACTAGAGACCTATTAGAATTAGTAGGCTATTAAGTTAGCTATACTATGCGTGTCTAGTAGGCTTAACCCTTATATAGGTCTTATAAGTTAGAATATAATCCTTAACAAACTAATAGATCCTAGGCTACTAGAACTTCCTCTAGATAATATTAAGTGTCCTTGCGAAACTAAAATAACTTACTAGTAAATTATTATAACAGCGTCTTAAGGTCTTAATTCTAACGCTAGCTAGCATATATAGGCGACTATTAAACTAGAGTAAATAACTCTTAATTAGGCTCTATTGCTCTATTTATAGTAGGCAATTCTCTATAGAGTGTAAGGGACTTACTCTTACCCTAATTACTATTAGGTTACTTATTATCTCTTTAGAGATAGCTTAAAGTAAGAAGTTCTTAAATTTCCCTTATTATATATTCTCTAGAATAGGTCTTTTTCTAGGTTGCGCAATCCGCGCGGTGGTGGCTGCTAGTCTAGACTCTTCTAGCCTTTTTAGGGTATTTTAGCTTTCCTAAGCTTTAGCTTACTTTAAAACTCTCTAAGTAGCCTTTTTTAGAAACTATCTATTCTATTAGGCATTTTCGCTTCTTCTAACTTATAGTTAGGCCTCCTTAAGAGTCTATTTGCTAGGTTTGTCTTCCCTAGGCAGTGTCTAATTCTAAAATTAAATAAGGCAAGCTATTTAGTCTATTAGGCCTAGTGTTAGGTTAGGACTTTAGTTGTTTATAAACCCCTATAGGTTGGTATAATCTATTAGAAGCTCTACCTACTCTATAGTGCCTTCTAAGTAGTACCTTTAGTGTTTTTAAAAGCTTCTACTATTATAAGTAGCTCTCTATTATATATATTATAATTACGCTTAGCCTAGCTTATCTTATAAGTAGAAGGCAACTAGGTGCTATTATTTCTTTTTTTAGGGCCCTAGGTATAGTTAACTTAAGATGCTAGATATTATATATCTAGAGGCGTTAGTCTCTACCCTTAAGGGTAATTTAGAATTAAAATAGGCTAGTAAGGGCCTACGAGCAAAGCTTTGCTTTAGTTGCTTAAACGTAGTCTAAGCCTTACTTAATAGGATAATAGGTACTAATTTCTCCTTTTATTATTAGTAACTACTATAGACTAACTCTTCTAGTTGCTAGGTAAGTATATATAGGGGGCTTATAACTCTTAAAAACTCTTTAATACATCTTAGTAGTAATTAGTAAAGTCTAGAAAAAAATTCTTATATTCTATACTAACTTAGGCTCTAGCCACTTCTATATACTCTTAACTCTATCCCCTCTCTATATATATGCCCTTTGGGCTTACTATAAACTCTAGATAGCCTACCTCTTAGGTGTAGAACTTACACTTAGAGAGTTTAGCGTATAGCTTATACTAGATAAGCTAATTTAGCACTATCTTTATATACTTAATATGTTCTTTCTTACTCTAGAAATATATAAGAATATTGTCTAAGTATACAATATAATAGATATTAAGTAAGTCTAATAGCGCACTATTAATATAGCTCTAAAAGACTATAGGGGCGTTAGTTAACCTAAAGGGCATTACTGTATACTTATAGTGGCCATATCTAGTCTAGAATACTATCTTCTATTTATTGTCTGCCTTAATTTATATATAGTAATAGGTATTCCTTAGGTCTAATTTAGTGTATATAATAGCAAATTCTAGCTAGTAGTCTAGTAACTCTTAGATTAGTAGGAGTAGGTAATAGTAGTTTTTATAGTTACTATGTTTAGTCTCTATAGTAATCTATACATAATTATAATTTTCTATTCTTTTTCTTTATAAAAAGAATTAGTGCTTCTACTTCTAATTTTAAGTGGGCGTATCTAGCCTCTTTTAAGGTTCCTCTTAATATACTCCTTTAAGACCTATACCTCTAGTGCTAATAGGCTATAGAGTAGTCTAAAGGGTACCTTCTTGCCTGCCGTAATGTTAATAGACATCTTATAAGGCCTATAGTCTACTAGTAGGGCAGCGTCTGCTTCTAAAAAGGCTTTTTTAAACCTCCCTTAGTAAACCTTAGGTAGAATAGTCTTATTTAGACTAGATTAGTCTAGGCTAACTCTATATATAACACAATAGTTATTTTTAGCGTCCTTAGTAGTATTCGCGAATTATTATAGCTCCTTTATAGCAAACTTTTAGAATTTGCACTTACTATTATTAAATTGTAATATATAAGTGGTAAAGTTAGGTTATAGGTTTTATTTAGTTAACTAGGGCATCCCTAGCACTATATTAAACTCTTTAATATTTCCTATAATAAATTTGTCTAATCTAGCCTAAGTTTACCTATAGCTATCTATTATTATGTAGGCCAGCTTAGTCTAGTCTTAAAACCTCTAATTTAACTCTGTTTAGGGCCTTATAAGTCTAGTTTATATTTACTTTTAGTTAGACTGTAATCCTCTCTACTATTTTAGTACTAATAAAGTTAGCCTCTACGCTGTAGTCTACTAGGGCCCTTACTTTAAAAAAGCCCGCTACTATTTAGATAACTTCTTCTAGAGTAATTAGAGACCCTCTAGCCTTATAAAGGCCTCTTACCTCTAAGATAGCTATAGTAAGCAATCTTTGTCCCTCTGTATATATAATAGAGCCTATTAGTCTAAAGAATAAATAACCTAGGGCTTATCTTTTTCTACCTCTATCTTTTACTTTAGGCAATTGTCTTTATAGTATCCTTACTTTATAATAGTAAAAATAGTTATTCTTTTCTAGTCTAGTAGTAATTATACCTTACAACGCTTATTCTGTTCCTTATATTATAGGTTATAGCGCCTCTAGCCTAGTCTAGTATTATTTAACCTAGATTGTTTCTAGCTAGTTATGCCTTACCTATTATCTTTTTAGGCCTCCTTTTTATTATTCTTTTGCTTTTGCTTGCCTAGCTTCAGCCCTTAGATAACCTACTAGTATTAGTTAGTTATCTCCTCTAGTTAGATAAGGCTAGTCCACCACTATAGTTGCCATTAGAGCCTCTCTACTACTTAACTGTCTATAGTAGAGAAAAATTCGCTAATATACTAATTATTATAATTATCTAAGGTATAATTAGGGTTAGTCTCTTTCTACTAATCTTTAAGATAGTTTAGAAGTTTAGTTAGGGTCTAATAACTCTACTTTATGTTCTCTTAATACGCTAATAAGCCTCTTATTCTCTTTTTTAGCTTAATTCTAGAGTGTCTACTATAGTCTACTTTATTAGTTTCTATATTACCTTACGCTCTCGCGTTTGCGCTTAGAAATCTCCTAAACTACTCTATTTAGAAGTTATATTATATATTTCTAAGATAGTAGTATATAAATCTTATTTAGGCTAGATTAGTGCTAAGGGCTAGTGTATATTAAATATAGTCTTTATAGCCTTTTACCTAGGCGTTTAGTTTCTTTTAGCCTTTTTCTTTAAATTAGGGAGGCTTTAGCAGTTTTAGTAGTTATAGGTCTAAGCTAGCTATTATTATTTAGGGTAGGATAATAGGCGCGATGCTAGTCCTTAGGGGCTTCTTCCTATCCTTTTTACTTAGTCGCTTACTTTTTTGTCTGCCCTTCTTATATAGAGGGGAGTCCTCTCTAGGACTACTAGGCTCCTCTAATAAGTTACTACTACTATTAGGGTTACTTATATCCTCTTTAATAGTTTTAGGTATTAGTTACCTACTCTTGCCCTTATTCTTCTTTATCGCAGCTTTAGCGTCGCTTATAAGGGTTAAGATTCTTTATTTATTATTATTAGGTCCTATTTTAACCTTGTCAAATATACGGGTATTCTTAATGAGTTAAGATGGAAAAGTGGTGGGTTGATTGATTGATTGTGTGTGTGTTCTGTCGGAGAAGCTCGGCTACCACGAGAAGTAACTATCTAGTACTAAGCCGCACTAGTACTATTTAGAATAGTACAGGGGCAGTGTAAAACAGTAGTGCGCCAGCCTTCTTAGTGTATTTTACAGTGAAATCACTGTGATTTACACTAATTACCACTGTAAGGGGCCATATGATCGTACACACCTACCCACTGGATTTCACAGTGACTGTCTATCTGACACACCCCCTCAGCTTGGAACCATCTCAAGCTGGACCCAATTCTTCGCAGCCGTACTATAACTTATAGTCCAAAAGCTTCCATCCTGTCTTCCAATTTGTCAAGGTCAACCTCTTGGTTGGTGATCCTACCCCTGACGTCTTCAAGTCTGAGTTGATTTACGAACTTAGTCTATTTGCTAGCTAGTAGAGCCTTTGTAAGGCTATCTGCTGCTATTTCTTCTAATTGTTAGTACTGGATTTTAATAGCTCCACATACTACTTCTTGTCAAAGCTAATGATTGTGTATGTTAACGTGCCTAAGCTTTGTTTGTAACTTGGTAATTTCTTCGGTAACAAGTTGGATAGTTTATTAATTATCGCAATTGATAGTGATTGTTGAGGATAAGAGTTAAATCTTAAGTTCAGCGATTAACTAAGCTATACAGAGTGCCTCCTTTACAACCTATAAGAGTGCCAGCAACTTAGCTTTAGTTGTTAAAGTAGTGACAGTGTCTTATTTGTTTGCCTTCTAGGCGACAAGTCCACTAAATAGCTTAATAATGTATCCTTGCAAGCTCTTTCTATTAAGGGTATTGTCTGCAAACAACGCGTCGCTAGTAACCTTGTAGGTGTCTACATCTCCAAAGCGTAGCCCTAGTGATTAGGTGGAGGATAAGTATAGCAGTACACGGTCGGCGGCTTTGTGATAGTTGTCGCTAGGATTTGATAGGAAGCGCGATAATTGGGAGCTTGCGAAAGCGATATTAGGGCGCGTGGTTACTGCAGCGTACAGGATTAATCCTATCTTTCGCTGGTATTAGTTAATCTTAGCCTTTATAGCAAGTCCTTCTTAAGGTAGCAGTTCAACTGCTAACATTGGGGTATTGTGTTTAAGGTTGTGTGTTAGTCGATAAGGCGACTAATCTTGTCCACATAGGACGCCTGTAATAGCTAGAGTTGCCTACTTGCACGGTCTCTAACAATTTCAATCCCTAGAAACCACTAAAGATTGTTACCTCTAGTAAGGGTGAACTTTGTACTTATCTTTTTTATTACTGCGTTAGTAGCGTGTTTCTAATCCCTTAAGTAGGCGACGATGAGGTCGTCTACATAGAAGAATATAATAATGCTGTCTTTAATTATACAGCAAGACTTATAAGGGACTGCGGTAAAACTAAGATCCTTAAGAGCACTAGTAAATTCTCTCTGCCACAGCAGTAGTGAGATTTAAAGACTATATAGTGCCTTATGCAACTATAGGGATAGTGCTGGGTTGGGTATAACCTTGGGGCATTCTTATGTAGAGTTCTCTGTCCAGTTTCGCATGGACGAAAGCGTTGGTGACGTCGTACTAGCTAAGCTCTAGGTCATACCAAGCTGCCATAGCTATAAGTAGGCGAAATAATTGTCCTGCGAGGGTTGCGGCATAGGTGTCTTAAGTAGTAAGGTGGCGTTGTTAATCTCTACGTACTACTAACCTAGCCTTGCACTTCTGAAATTAATAATGTTTATTAAGTTTGTATGTATACACCTATATACAGTTAAGGATTTAGTAGCCGCGTGATTACACTAGGGAAACGGGCACCTCACTCTAAGACCTTATCTCCTTATAGCTTTATAGGTGTACTCGCTTAGCATCCTTCTATATATTAAATAGTAGGTAGTCTTCTAACTGTGTTCTACAAGATAGAGGCTCCAGCAATTCACTTTAGTAGGGTTTCTTTTCTACTATAAGCATGCAATTAAATTACGCTTTATTAAGCGGCTTCCCCTTGTATTTGCCTCTACTACCTGCCTGTGTTCTAGCTAGAAAAGCAGCTGCCTATAGCACAGCGCGTTAATCTAGCTGTGGTAATCTAAAGGGAAATTGTTTATGTTGATTGTGTTTAAGGCTTCGCCATTAATTAGGCAAGTAGTGCGACAGGCGGAGGTGTTGCTAGTAGGTGTTGGGTAGGTGTAATTAATCTTCCTCCCTTAATAGTACCCTAGAGCATTATCGTCATCCTCGCGGGAGTTAGTGATTAACTTATCCTCGTATAAAGACTTAGTGTTTTCGTGTTCTAGTGGTGAGGGCGGTAGCTCCACTAATTAGGTCCATGCAGCAATCTCTTTATAAGTGCTATGCATAAGGTTGTCTAATAGGTCTTCTTCTTTACCTAAGAATACTAATTTTTTGTCAAAGATAACGTCTTAGGTACTAATAACTTTCCTAAGTGGAGGTATCTATATCCTCCAGATGTTTGTTGTTAATTGGTAGCCTACTAGGTATCTAATCCATGCTTTTAGATCTAACCTTTAGAGCTTGCTCTTGCTACGTTTTGTATTGTTAGTTATAGCAAAGGCTTTATAGCTATAGGCCCTAAGGTAAGCCTAGTTTAGTTCTTTAGTTAAGTGACAATGCTATTTTGGAAAGCAACTATTGTAAAGAATACTTCGTGTAGTGATCGCTATTAATTAGCGTAGTTCAGAGTTCGATTGTATAGGTATACAGCCGCTTATGTGATTTCTGGCTATAGTGTCTAGGGAAGGTTGGCGTCAAGTCGCATTGCACGACTCTTCTCCTTAATTACACCCCCTAAGCGTTTAGCTCCTCTATTTTGAGCTTAGGTATTAGGTGCTGAAGGCTCGATAACAATACCTTCACTAACACACCATCTATAAACGTCTTACTTAACTAAGAAGATCTTATTGTCTAATTTAATGACTTTAACTGTTACCTTAAACTGTACTTTTATAAATAGTACAAATTCCTTTAGCAGTTTAATGATTGTTCGTGCTAGTTAGTTATTTTTAAAGTAGAAATCCCAAGCTATGCCTGAGAATCGATCGGTGATAAGCATTTGGCTTTTCTCGCGCTAGTAGAGCTCTTATCTTCGAAGTCGTAAAAGTCTATAGCGACTCTCTCACTAGGACCGTTATTAATTTGTTTAGCCTATTATCTAATTTGTCGCTTGAGCTTTAATCTGCCGCAAGCATCGCATTAGACTATAGTTAGTCCTTTAAGGCGCACCCCCTTACAGTAATTTACTGTGTGTTCTAGCGCCTAAGGACCTAGGTGGCCTAGTTGTTTGTGCTATGTGTTGGCGTCCGCCTTCTGCGCTTGTTGTGCGGTGCGCGTAGTGATCTTGTGTGTGGCGTACGTACTATTGGGTATAGTACGATTTGGTGTTAGTGTTGCTCTAAACTCCAGTACCTATTAATTGTGTATTTCTTAAAGTTCGGCGAGGATTGTATTATATCCCTTCTCTTAATTGTTGTTAGATCTGCTAGCGTGTCCTACTAGAGGCCTACATCATCATCAACTTTTGAAATTTTGAGAAAGTGGTCAAAACTGCCTAGTTTTCTATCTCATTATCTCAGTTTCATTCTATCTAAATACCACTCCTAGCCATCTTCAGGCACCGCACGCGTGCGGTGGTTTGATGATAGCAATGGAGACGCCTTAGAGGCCCCCTCTGGGGACCTCTACAGCGACCCGCCCACCAGACCTTGAGTCTGCGCAACAGAATAACCTCCAGCACGCCATAAGGAAGCGCTAACAGTCCGATATTCGCCCTCCTAGACGCCTCTCCTTTGGTGGAGGCGTGCCTGTCCGCCCTGCTGACACAGAAACTGCAGCTAGTGTCCTTAACTCCCACCTTACAGCCACCCGCAAGGCGGCAGAGACCTAGGAAAAGATAGTAATGGCAATAGCTGATGCTGTTAACCACTGCCCTCGCCAAATTTAAGCGCCTAGAGGAGCTTGTAGCTGCTATCGCCCTCCGCAACTGCGTTATACAGGCGCTAAAAAACTCTACTACTGCGCCAAGCCTTCGCCCTAATCCGGTAAGGACTAGCTACAACTCGACAACCACAGCCTACACTATGGATAGTGACAGCGGCCTTGCCGCCTAGCCTTAGAAGACATAGGCAAGCGTAGCATCCGCCTCCTATTACGGGGAGAGTGGGCACACGACAACTGACAGTAGAAGGGCCACAGCCGCTGTTAAGTGATAGCAGCCCCCTAGACAAGTCGCAGACCTACGGATCTTGCTTACTATCTTAAATCTAGCTAATAGGCTTAGACAGACCTCTGCCTTCGCTGTGCGAAAGGCAATCTGCGACGCTACAGGACTTAATATTAGCGACATCCCTATAGCTACAAGGACCCAAACAGGCTGGGCTATTACGCTAGCCTCTAAGGCTATACAACAACAACTTATAGAATAAGAAAAGAAGGAACTAATAATCCGCTCTATTAATGGCGACAGCGCAGAGTTGCCCACACGCTGGACCAACTACGCTGTCCCTAGGGTGCCTAGCAGCTACCACTCGCTGTTAGGACAAGAAGTCCTGTACACCCTAGAAATGATCGCGGAAGAGGCTTTTACGCAGACCTTGACTCGCCTAGTAAAACTGCCAGCCCTTTAGGCACGGCCTAAACTAATACGGGCACACTACCTATGTGGTGTCCTTTGAGAAGCCAGTAACACCTTTCTAACTCTTTGGCGTTAGCGACTTATCCCGCGAAATTGTTAAGAAACGCGCAATTAAGCGATACGACCCTAGCTGCTAGGGATACTGCAACGCAGCGCGTTGCACCTGCGCGCCCTGCTACCGCAACTGTAGTATAAAATAAAATAGAGCGAGCACGAAGGCCCTATAGGTGACAACTGCGCTCACAAGCTACAGTGCCCTAATTGCTGCGGTCCACACGCCGCCAACGATCCGACCTGCCTAGTAAAGCCTAGGCGAGTGAGCGGCAGGATTATAAGACCTACCCGCCGTGAGCTGGCCACCCTCCGCCGCGCTAGACAAAAGGCCTACGACTAGCTACACAACCCGCAACCCCAACCCGCGCCTACCGCGCAGAGACAAGGCAACGCCGCTAATAGATAAGGCGCCCCTCCTACTAAGGGCAACGCTTAACCTAACAAAGAGGACACTGCTCCTACTAGAGACACTGTCCAACACAAGCCCCTTAAGAAGAGCCTATAGACTAAGAGAGCCAGGAACGAGTTCCTAGCTCCCGCCCACTAAGAGGACAGCGCTTAAAGCCCCTACCCTAATCTTGCGGCACGACAAGCGGCTCGCGCCTCAAGCCAACTAGTTAGACTTACCGCGCCTATAAGCGGCAGCCTTAACCTCGCTGCACTCTTAGCATAAAGCGCGAGACATGCAGACTATATATAGTCCTCCTTATAGGAGGACATGACTATAGACAACTCCTCTAATTAATAAGGAACAACCGCTGCAGATACACCCCTTGTAGGGACCCCGATATAAAAGTATGCTGGACTAATGTTGGCAGAAGTGGCCTAGCACACACAGCCGCCCTTAAGATCGCTTTTATAGAGGGTATTGATATTATTTGCATGCAAGAGCCAGCTACCTGGGCCCGGCACACGGACTTCGAACCACCCCAGCTATAACCTCCATCCACCGGTGGATGGCTGGGACAGCTGGGAGACCTGGGAGGCAGAACGCCCCCAGGTCCTTATCTTCACCCGTAAGGGCAACAGACTAAAGATCACGCCCCGTACCCCGCTGCATAACAGGGACCTGCAGTGGATTAAAGTGAACGAAATCTCTATACTTAACGTTTACCGGGCGCCACAGACTACGCTGGTACTCGACTACATTACCTGCCTCACCCCACCAAACAGGTGCCTGGCAGGAGGTGATCTTAACGCTAAACACAACATGTTCGAGCCTGGTGTCACGACCATATAGGGCGGAGCCAAGCTGGCCTAATAGGCTATAGACAGCGGCATGGATTATATAGGGCGAACCCGGAATCCCTACCTATAGGGCTGGGCACGTTATAGACCTCTCTTTCTGTAACATCCCCTTCGCGACTACTGCGGTACGAACAGACATGAACTGCGGCTTAGACTATAACACGTTGGTTACTACAATCCCTGGCAGAGGACAGGAGCCCCTTGACTAGTTCCAATATAGGGTCCCCACAAAGAAGCTACCGCTATTTGTTAACGCTGTTGCTAACGGAATGAAAGGCGCCCCCCCACTTAGACGGGGCTACAGACCTGCGAGCACGTTAATAGGCGCGTCGCTGCCTTAGAAGAAGTCCTCACTAACGCCCTAAAGACGGCAGGTAGAAAGAAGAGAGGGACAGGCCACTTGGCGCCCTGGCGCCCTGGTGGACAGACGATTGCAAGACAGCCTATCGAGCACACCTCCACTCGCTCAACAGCCACACTGGCTGGGGCCCCTTTGATAAGACACGTACTTTCCTAGCGATAGTCCATAAGGCAAAGAAGGAGTACTAGCAACACACTATAGATAACGCTAAAGGCGACTAGGAACTTTTCTGCATTATTAATTAGCATAAGCTAGAACCCACTAGAACACAGGCACTAATAGTGTTTAGAGGCGCGGAGGCGACTAAAGATAAAGACAAGGCTAAGATGCTACGACAAGCACTTCTCTACAGATTCACAGCGGAGGACGATCTGCCAGAACCGCCCACCCCACAAGAACACCCTACTATATCCTGTAGGACACGTACTTATCGATTAAAGAGACGGAGCGCTGCGTGATTAGGGTCTCCAGCACCTCACTAGGCGCTAATGGCATAACAGTCTGGCTGCTCACAGTATGCTAGAACTACATTAGACAGTATGTTTGCGACATCTACTGCGACCTACTATTGCTTAACTACTACCTAGCCGCCTGGACAGATAGGGAGATTGTTTTTATTAAGAAACTTAGTAAAAAAGACTACATAATCCTAGGGTCTATAAGACCACTTGCTATGCTGCTCTGCCTTAGCAAAGGTTTTAAAAGGGTAATCGCTCGGCGCATAGCCCACTTAGCTATGCTGTATGGCGTCCTAAGCCCCCAGCACGGGGGGGCCCTCCTAAAAAGGTCGGCCATGGACCTAATCACGGCCTTTACCTATAAAGCCGAACTCGCTTTTAGCGAGGGCAAACACGTTACTATAGTAACTATAGATGTACTAGGAGCTTTTGACGCGCTGCTAGTTAACCGGCTACTGCACCGCATGAAAGACTAAGGCTGGCACTAGAAGGTCCTAGTCCTTACACGCAACATCCTCACGAACCAAAAACACATTCTTGTCCGCTACGGCCAACACTATTCTAGTCGCCACCTAGTGGCCTGCGGCACCCCACAGGGCTCGCCATTCTCCCCTATTATCTACATATTATACCTTGCAGAGCTACTGCTCTAGGACACAACTATGCGCTTTAGCTATGCTAACGACATATGCCTCTACAGCGCCTCCTATAGCCTTAACCTTAATATTAAAATACTTGCTGCTAAACAAGTCCGCAAGATTAACTTATATAGCGCGGACTACAAGATTGCTTTCTCACTAGACAAGCTTAAAATAATCCACCTTATAAGATAGAATAGGGACTACGCGCCGCCCTGCGCCGTTAACGATCACCTTACTATTCACCCAATCCTCCCCACAAGTAAGGTACCTGCACTGCGCTAGCTAGGCGTATATAGTTTAATAGGAAGCTTACCTTTAAGACCTATGTGGCCATACGCGCCGCGCAAAGACAAGGGTTGTTGCCTACCACATCCGCAGCCTCGCTTGGATCAAACACGGCCCCCCACTGGGGTCTTTGCGCAAAGCGGTGATCTCCTACGTCCTCCCCTGACTCCTGTACAGAGCGGAGGCCTAGTATAGAGGAAGAACTAAACCCTCTAGAATTATGCGCTAGTTAAAAGGCGCCGAAGTGAGCACCCAACTAGGTTGGCACATAGAAACACTTAATAAGGGTCCTTAGGCAGGCATGTAGAGCTATTATTCTGGCCTACTAGACTACACCCACCACCGCTATCTTTAGGGACGCTGGACTCCCCTTAGTAGTAGTAGCCCTAGAAACCTGTAAGTTCCGCTTTACAGCACACCTGCTAACAATTAACAAAAAGCACCTGCTAACTGCTAGGACTTACCTTCCTACAGTTAGAAGAGGCCGAGGCGTAGGCCTCCCACAGAGAGCCTGTACGAAGGTACAACAACTAGCACAGGTCTTTGACCCGGTACCCCGACCCGAATTCCGCGCCCCCCACTACTCCCCTGGGAGCCGCGACAACCCCACAGGCCATGTGAATAAGAAGGAAGCCGCCCGCCGCTTTAAGGAGTGGTGGGCCCTTCTCCCGCCAACTGCTATCACTGTCTTCTCTGACGGCTCTAAACAATGGCTTAACAGCGTTAAGCACGTCACATACGGCTACGCTATATACGAAGGGCAGACTCTTACCCTATAGGGCAACGGCTCCCTTAACCCTAGGTCCCACGTCTTCGATGCTGAAGCTGTAGGCGCGTGGCGAGGACTCTCACACACGCTCTGCACGCCGGCCTACTGGCTTAGACGCATATACATGTGCATAGATAGTACCTCTGTTATATAGTGTATTAGAGGTAACCTGTCCCCCTTCTTGCAGTGGGCGTTTGTTAGGTGCTAAGAGACAATTAAGAACCTGGACATTACTGTCTGGTGGTCCCTAGGACACTGCAATATAGAGGGAAACGAACGGGCAGACTAGCTAGCAGATAACGCGGCAAGGACCCCTAAACCTCCACACGGCATGGCAACTAAACCTACGGCCTTAGGCCTTAAGTTAGACGTTCGCGCCCTTACTAGGAGCGCAGAGATGGACTGGTGGCGCAAGCACACACCGAATCTGTCCAGGTAGTATATATAGTAGGACCTCAAGTATTGCCCTGCAAAATAGCTAAAGGAGCTTACCCTTTAATAACTAACGCTTGCAAAGCTACTATCTATACGCACCTGCTATAGACACTACGCTTAGTACTATAAGAAGTTCAAACATAATAACGCAGTTACGGGATGCTCCTATAGGGCAGACCTCGCGCTAGACCACATAGTCCACTGCCCACGAGCGGTCTGGAAGTTCCGCTACTGGCCAAAAAACAACCCCCTCTCCCTTCTAGCACCACATAGGAGGGCGTTGAATACTTAAAGACCCTTAAGCCTGAAGATTTTTAACTCTTGCTAGAGCTTGCTAACCCTACTAACACTAACAAATAAATGTTGGTTCTATAGACTGCCTACTAAGCTACAGATGCTGGCGGGCGCGACAATAACCTGGGACAGCTCCTCCGGCGTCGACTCTGTCTGAGCTCCTAGCAGGGGTGCCTCTTATCCTGACATCTTGCCACACGAGGCAACCTCCCCTACGCTCTCCTACTCTCCTTACCTCTCCTTACTGTCTACACGATCCTTACCTTTCCTATGTATAATAGCTACACCCCGACATCTCAGCCTATAGGCATGAAGACACGGATTCAGCCCCCGCACGGAGGGGGGCGGACTCTTACGAGCCGCTGCAAGAGACGGCAATAGTTTATAGCATGAATCGCCTTTACCATCTGGCTGGCCCCAGATGGCTACTCGGCGCGTCCCCATGCCCCATGGGAGGCTAGAACCTAGGTTCCTGGACGTTAATCAATACTACTACTACTACTACTAGAGGCCTTGCCTACAAAGTAATTAGAAAGACACTAGGTTGCATAGCAGATTAGGGCAGTAGGCGATGTTGTCTAGCCTTATTACCCTATTTCCTTGTACACTCTTAACGTGTAGATAGACACTCCTATATCCCCTAATCTCTATACTTGTGTTGAGCCCGCCCATAAAAGTCTCCTAGCGACAGTGGTTGCAGCGTAACAAAACAATTAATATTATTTAAAAATGTGGCAAGTTGTGCTAGAATTAAGGATCGCAGAGTAACGTAGTAGGTATGTGTTTAGGTCTAAGTAGTAGGATGCGGCATTAAAGCTCGCTAAGAGGATAGTGATTTGTCTACTATCTAGTTATTTATTGTTAGCAACTTTAGTAATTTAAGTTAGAGTAGGGGTGCTTAATTGTTTAATTCTTAGTGTCTGTGATCTTAGACGCTTTACAGATCTTATGCTTTCTATAAGCGCTAGGTTATTCTCTATCCTAAATTTCATTAGGGCAACTATTGCTAGTTTTGGTTAAAACTATTTAGGTCGTTTCTTAGGGAAAGTGTAAAAGCAGTCTTTTAGATTATAGCGTTGTTTACAAGTAGGGCACTTAAGATTTAATCCTTCTTAGCTACTAACTGCTGTTGGCTTATTGTCTGTAATCGCGGACTGCTTAGATTTGGCTTTAGAGCCAGCTTTCTTGGCGCGTAATCTGCCTCGCTTAAGTAATGCTGCTTTATCTATAGGATAGGCGTCCCTATCTGTAGTCTAGGTAGTTGCACTACTATTAGCGAGAGATAGTCCTATAATAGCAAAAGCGCCCTTTTGTTTGCCCTTAATTAGGTGCTGCATTACTATGTGTTCTTAGAAGAGTTTCACTATTTCTTTTTCTAACAGCATAATCCTTGCTCCTATTCTAATAGAAGGTTGTAACCTAAACAGGTGCGACGTTAGACACTGCCTTTATAAAATCCTTCTTAACTAAGTTAGGCTTCTAGAGCTCTAGGACTCTGTTGAACTTAGCTTCTGTAGCTGCATAATTGTACTTAGCAAGCCAGGTCGCCTATAATCCAGCAGTCCTTATTGGCTTAAGGGCATCTTAATACCTAGCCCTTGCTTGTTGTTCTTCGTTATCTTAGTCAACCCTAACCGTAATTGTGAGGTTCTTAATCCATTATCTAATTAATTAACCTAGTATGCAGCAATTAGTCTATAAGTGCACTGAGGTTGTTAATTGTATAAGGGTAACTAGTTTGTCTAGGTTCGCCTTCTTATTGCGGTATGCGCGGTCGAGTATCTTAAAGGTTTCAAGTTAATTCTTGTAGTAGTTTATATCCTTATTGTAACCCTTTAGACTAATTTGCGATAGCTGCGACGGCAGCGTTAGACGTTCGTTAGGGTTGGTCAGGTGTGCGTTGGTAAACACGCTATTTGGTTGATAGAAACCAACGTCTGGTGCCATTAGCATGATTGGTTTGATCGTAGGTTCGATAGGTAGGGCTGGGTTGATGAGATCCCAGACCTCTAGTGATTGGGCTTGGGCTTTAATTTGCCTCAGCCATGGTGTGTAGTTCGAATAGTTAGTTAGGATCACTGTGGAAACCCTAAGTATTAATAGAGATATAATAATTGGTTTAATTGAGGCAGTGAGACTCTTAATTGTTAAATATACGGGTATTCTTGATGAGTTGAGATGGAAAAGTGGTGGGTTAATTGATTGATTGTGTGTGTTCTGTCGGAGAAGCTCGGCTACCGCGAGAAGTAACTATCTAGTACTAAGCCGCACTACCGTGCCCGTGCGCGTAACGACCCACGTCGCGTAACGACCCAGGAGGAACACCAAAACACCAGACAAGCTCCAAACTTCAACGCGTCATAACTCCACCACTATGGCACCAATTGACGATGCGCTCGCAGCAAATCGAATCGCTTAAACCAGGAGAACAACTTATATACCGGAAAATTGCTCACCAGTTTGGTGTACCGCACAGTACGCTGCGCCGAAAACACCAAGGCTGTTAGCGCCCACGGGAAGCTAAGCATCGCGATCAACAAGTACTCAGCCCACAACAAGAGTTAGGGCTCGTGAGCTATATTAAAGACCTTATAAAGAGAGGGCTGCCTCCTATAAGAGAGATAATACAAAATTTCGCATCCTTAACAGCCACAGAGCCCGTGAGCGACGCTTGGGTTACCCGCTTTCTTAACCAACACAGCCACCATCTCATCTCCAAATAGACATCTAGAATTAACTCTCTCCGCTACAACGCTAATTTAAACGTTAAGTATAAGCTATACTTTAACTTGCTACATTAGAAGATAAAGCAGTACGATATACAGCCGCGCCATTCCTACAATATAGACAAGAAGGGCTTTATAATAGGTATAACAGGACGCTTAAAAACAAGTGTTCAGCTGTTAGATGTAGGAGCGAAAAGAGGTGTAGGCGGCACTCCAAGATAGCTCTTGTAAATGGATCACCCTCTTAGCAGCTGTTTGCGCTAATAGGGAGGCTCTGCCGCCAGGTCTTATCTATCAGTTAGCAAACAGCTCACTGCAGGCAGCTTAGGTAGACGCCATTAAAGCTAGGCAACACGACGTCTTTGTAGCTTCATCTCCATCTGGATGGACGAATAACGACATTAGTTTAGCGTGGCTAGAGCAGGTATTTAATCGCTGCACGAAGCAGAAGAAAGCGCGTCGTGGGAGAGACTGGCGTCTCTCCTTATACTTAACGGCCATAGCAGTCACCTTACAAAGGAGTTTATCGACTTCTGCGAATCCCATCGCATACTCCTAGCCATATTTCCCCCTCACTCTACCCATACGCTTCAACCTCTCGACGTCGTCATGTTTAAACCTCTCTCCACCGCCTACTCTAAGGAGCTCTCTACCCACCTCCAGAGGAGCCAAGGGCTAGTACCAGTCAAGAAGGGGGACTTTTTCCCACTGTTCTGGAGAGCGTGGGAGTCCTCATTTAAGACAGAGACTATCCTTAAGTCCTTTGAAGCTACTAGTATATGGCCTATGGACCCAGAGGTTATACTCAAACACTTCAAGAGAGAGAGCTCTAGGAAGCAAGATGAAGGCGAAGCAGGCCCCTCAGCGCTTAAGGAGAGCGACTGGCGTCAGATGGAGCGTCTCGTACGCTCTGCAGTGAAGGATACTACCGCAGAAGAGTCAAAGTCGCTCTCCCAAACGCTCTACAGACTCCAAGTACAAAACGAAAACTGCTACACTATAAGAACAATAGCCTAAGAGAGGCTCTTACTGCTAAGAAGAAGCAAAAGAAGCGCGGCAAACCTCTTAACTTGCAGCAGCGCCAGGAGTACCACGGTAGTGCCGTCTTCTAGTCTCCGCGCAAGATCAGAGAGGCACGTGCACGAGAGACAGTGAAGCAGAGGGAAGAGCATAACGGGCAGCTTGCAAAGGCTAACAGGAAGGAGCTTCTTCAAGCTGCTGCTAAGCTACTCCGAGAGCAGGAGGCAGAGGAGAGGCGTGTGGCGAGAGAGGCAGCCAAGGTGGTGAGGGAGAAGGAGAAGGCTGACAAGGCAGCTGAACGCGAGCGCTAGAAGGCAGCTCGCAACGCTAAAAAAGCTATACAACTATCCCAAAAGGGCAAGCGCAAGGCCTTAAAAGCCTCTACTTAAGCCAACAAGCGTCAGAAACAACATAGTGCTAGTGCAGCTGCTAAGGAGGCATCACAGGCTACATCAGCTGCCCCAGCTTTCACCACCCGCCGTAGCCGCAACGTCAACCTTCTAAGTAAATTTAGATAGTACAAATTAATCGCATGCCTTTGTTTACTACTCTACTACAAAATCTCGTAATAATAGCTATTATAGCTGTTGCAATACCCTCATTTTTGAAGTAGTGAGCGCGTTGTTCCTGGGTCGTTACGCGACGTGGGTCGTTACGCGCACGGGCACGGTAGTACTATTTAGAATAGTACAGGGGCAGTGTAAAACAGTAGTGCGCCAGCCTTCTTAGTGTATTTCACAGTGTGAAATCACTGTGATTTACACTGATTACCACTGTAAGGGGCCATATGATCGTACACACCTACCCACTGGATTTCACAGTGACTGTCTATCTGACAAACCTATAGAATCTTAAGTTAGTTCTCTATAAGGCTTTAATAGCCTCGCGCTTCTTTGTAATCTTAATTTCTTACTTAAGTTTTTCTTTCTAATATTATATCTAAGCTTCTTTAGCACTTAAGGATGTTTGTCCTTTATTTATGCTAGTTTAGCCTAGTCTAGGGCCTTTAATACTAGCGTAAGGTTGCCTCTTACTAGTTACTATCGCTTTGCTTAGGCTAGTTATAAAGGCTAGGCGTTGACTTTAATAAACGTCGCTTATATTAGAATAATAAAATATAAGGTAGTAAGAAATTGTATTATAAGATTATAGGTACAATGCTTAATCTATTAATTTACTACTAAGGCAATCCCTTAAAGAAGGGGAGTAGGTCTAAAGGCTATAAGGCCTAAGAAGAAAACTCTAACCTAGCCAAGACTAATCTAGGCTAGTCTAGGGTAACTAGAGGTTATGCTACCATAGGGGACGCGTTATAACAATTAGAAAATACTATATATAGTTATTTAGATTATAAAATAAAAAATATATAGCTAAAAATAGACAAAGTTAATAATCTAATTTTAAAAATAATTTTAAAAAATAACCTATACTAAAAATCTATATATAAAATAGATTTTATTAATATCTAGACTATGTGTTATTAAATTAACTATGTAGGGGTAGAACAACCAAGGCTTTTATCTTACATAACATAATAAAAAAAGTAGGGCCCCCTACTTAGTAATTAAAAAGAGCGTAAAAAAATATAATTATAAAAAAAGCGCGTTTAAACTGCTAAGCGAGCTTAGTAGTTTTAGTATAGTACTACTTCTATAAGCAAATTTTTTATAAAGAGGCTACTTAGAACTTTAGTAGGAGAGAGATAAGACTTTAGTATAGCCACGCTGTAGTTATTTATCTCTATCCTCTACTATTCTAATTATCGTAAATAATACAAGTTAATATATTAATAGGTATATAGTGTCTCTTACAAATAGTATAAGAGTATTACGTACTAGATATGCTATTACTCTATTACTCTATTAAGGTTATTCTTAATAAATTCTTCTTCTATTACTATCTATCTAGGGATTAATATTATCCCTAAAGCTAAGGTACTTGCTACTACTAAAAAGTGTACCCTAAAGTTTCGTGCCGCTACTACTAAAATAACAACGCTAGAGTTTTATTCTATTTATAAGATTGTCTATAGAAGTCTAGTATACTTAACTATTTATAAGTCAATCCTTATATACCTACTAGATTAGTAGCTAATCTAGTTTGCAAAGAACTACTAGATTTAATTTTAGTTCTAGTAGTAATTACTCTTAGTAAGTAATAGAATTTAGTAGGAAACGCAAACTATAAAGGATAAAGTATTTATTAATAAGCTTTAGTATTATAAAAGTGTTATATAGATTTGCAAGATTCTTCTAGCTATTATTACTATTATTACTATTAAGTTAGCTTATTTAAGTCAGTATACTACGTAGCGGCGCAAGCGTAAATAACTAATAATAGTAGTAGTAATAAGCTAGGTGTGCTATATATAGTATAAGTAAATCTTATATTAGGGCTAGAAGCTTATAAGTATTAGAGATATAAGTAAGTTTAAACTATTATTATATTATTAAGGTGTTTAAGATTAGTCTTTAATTAGAATTAGGTGCTATATATAGTAGTATATAATAACCTTCTATTTTAACCTACTTTAACCTTAAACTAAAAAAATAGATTAAAAAAGATATTTAGTAAGCCGACTATATAGACTATATTAAATTATAAATAGATTTTATACACTAGTAAAAAAATTATATTTAAATTTAGTATTTTAAAATCCTTTTATTTAAGGCTAAAAATCTCTTATACACTAATTAGTTAGTATTACGTAAGTATACCTTATTAAACTTACTAACTTTCTTTATTATATAAAAAATCTTATTAGCTTACTAAATACCTTTTTTAATCTTTTTTTAGTTTAAGTTTAAGTAGATTAAGATAGAAGGTTATTATATACTACTATATTTCTTCCCTAGAGTTAATTTATAATATTACATATTTCTAGATTAGCTATTTAACTAACCACTATATTATATAATTAATATTTTCTTTAATAATATTTTTTACTGTAATAATAATAATAATAATTATAATAGTAACTAACCTAACTATTTTATTAACTCTCTTCTATAGTAAATCTCTCCTCGCAACCAGCGAGCTATATTCTATCCCCCTAGGACCTTACTGCCGCCTATCTCCCCTTTACTCCCACTACTACTACTTACCCTTACCTTTATTACTTTAGTTATAGTCCCCTATCTTAATAGCAGCCTAGATAATTGCTACTACCTTAATAAGCTTCTTATGCTACTACTACCCCTTTAGCTTTTTATATATTATAATAAACTCTTTCTTTCCTTTACTCTAGTTCTTACCCTTATAGTTTTTATTACCTTTATTTTTAGTTACATTTTTAAGCTTCTATAATATAATCTCTATATTATGCTATTATTATATTATAAAGACTGTGTATCTCTACTAATATCCAGATACCAAAGAAGTGCCTTACACTCTAGAATCTAGAAGTATAAAATATAGTAAATTAGTCTAAAGATATTACTAATAGGATACTTAAAGATAAGCTCTAAAGGTCCCTTTAATAATCCTTCTAGTTATATAAGGTTACTAAATCTTTAGGAATTATTCTTAACTTTGCCTAGCTAGTTATCTATACCCTAACTAAATTTAATAATAGCTATATTACTATAGGTATTAGACTTAGACATAATATTAGGTTGCTAAAAGTAGTTATTATATTACTAGATATAATAGATAAAGAGATAAAGATTTAGTATACTAGGCGTTACTAATATATATAAGAGGTAGACTTTATATACTATATATATAGTAAACTATAGTTACGCTACTACTAGGTCGCAAGTGCAATAACTAAACTATAGTTAAGCGTCCTATTGCCTACACTACTTTCGTAGTTGCAACTCTGCATAGGTTTACTATAGCTTTCTAATAGTCTACTAGTTAAGAGATAGTATATAACTTAGTTATGCTAGATAGCAGATTATCTATTAACTACTATTGCTAATACTACTATATAGAAAGTTAATAATAAAATTATTATTATTTTATATTAAATAGGCTCTACAGCTAGCTATATAGACATTAATATCTAATACTCTATATTAGTAAGTATAGAGGGTGTACAGAATAATTGTATAAGGAAAGGAAATAATATAATAAAACTAACTTAGTATTAATTGCTTATCTCTAGAGAGGGTGTAAATAGAAAGGAGAAGATTCTGCAGCGTATAGGCCGTAGCGCATAGGCATTATATAATCCCTATATAATACTATTGTGCGGTAATATTAAAACCTTAACACCCTTAGGTGCCCTTGCCTATATAGTGTATAGACACTAGCAACTTTTTATTTTAAGGTTACTATTAGTAGTTCTCCCTTTCTCTGCACAAACTATCTACTTGCTAATATTTACCCTATCTATTTATTTTTCCCTGTCTGTACGTCTCCTGCTCTAGCTAGTTTACTTTAGTTAATAGGAAGATTCTATTAAGTAATTATTTGTTATACTTTACTACTATTTATTAGAGGCGTAATTAGACTTACTAGTAGTAGAGTAGTAGTCTAGCTAATAGTGGTTAAGGGTAAGATTGCGTAGTTTACAATAAGATTGCAGTATTAATATATTATTTATATAGAGTTCTTTTTGCTTAGTTTATATTTTTATATAATAGGTGGACCTATTTATCTTATTTATTTAGGTAGTAATATTGGGCAATTGTGCAACGTTAGATAAGAGAAAGACAAACACTAATAAGGGGTAGAATTAAGGCTCTGGAGAAAAAGAAAGAGGCATATAAAGTGGGCTTTTCTTTCTCTATTCTTCTTTCTCTTATCCCCTACTTTAAATATCTCTTTGTACGTGTCCCTTCTTTCTAGCTCTTTTTTCTTTTTATTAAGCTAATTCTCTATTTTGTATAGTGCTAAACTATGTCCCTTATTATATAATATCTTATTTCTATATAATACTAATTTAGTGTAGATAATAGCGCTTGTACTAGTAGATCTTAACTAGCTAGATTTCTCTAGCTTTAATGCTACTATAGTGGCTCTTCTAGGCAAAAGAATACGTATTACCCTTCTAACTAGTTTCTAGGCAAACTATATATTTATTTAGGGCATCTCTATTAATATAAGTTCCTCTATTCTTTGCTTTTTTATATAGATACTAACTATAAAAAATAGGCTAAGGAGTTGCGTGTTGTATATCTGCCTTTGCACAATATTAATATTATTCTTATAGCTAGTATAGACCTACGTCTATAGGTTGCTAAGCTTATTTAGCGCAAGGGCTACTTTCGCGCGCTTCTTATCTAGTTGCATAGTGTCCTTAGGGGCACTACGTACACTTACCGCTATAGTGGTAACTCTAGCCCTAGGCCCTTTACTAAGTGTTGTATAGTAGTAAACTTCTAGATAGAATTGTGTAGTTCTTATATGTGGTAGAGCTATAGTGCTAGATGCGATTATTATATAGAATAGGGCTAGATAGTAGAATAGACACTTCTAGACATTGTCTATAAGTACTAGAATAAAAACTCCTCTCTAAATAAATATATACTATATCTCTTCTCTTTCTATATAAATAATAGATAGGAAAATGCGTATTTTTAAGTAATACATATGTATAGAAAGAATTAAATAAATATATTACGTAAAAGAATAAATAAATAATAAAGAAATAGTGCTATATAAAGGCTAGAAAGAGCTTGTGTAGGCGGGCTTAAGGCGATTTACTAATGCTTTAACAGTGATTATTAAAGTGTTACTAGAGATTAAGGACTCTAGAGCCTAGTTTAGGGCCTTCTTTGTATAGACATTAGTAGGGTTATTCTTTCTATTAATCTATCTAATCTTAGAGATCTTGCGGTGCTTATATAATTTACAGAGTAATATAATATTAATTATAAGGCGCTTCTTATATGTAGTTCCTAGTTATATAAGGTAGTTGTAGAGAGACTTTAAATCTATATAGATAACTATAGAAATTAGCGGTAGACTAAGCGTGCGTATAATTCTCTAGAGGGTTGTGCTAATAGTAATAGTATTATTAAAGCCTCCTACTATACTCTATAGCTTACTAGTAAGAACGCTTCTTATTACTCTCTTATACTTAGTTAAATTCTAGTATATAATATTTGCTAGAATGTTAAAGTTATTACTATTACCTATACAATACTTATTACCTAAAGTAATTAGGAATCCTAGCTATAAGCTTAGGTCCTTATTATTAGCAAATAAGCTACTAGTAAAGATAAATAGCTTTGTATAATAGAGATCTAATAGTATAAAGGTAAGACCACGCTTACTATTATTAATGTGCTATTAGATTTGTATGTTTAATGCCTTAATATCTTTATATAAGGATAATATAGTCTAAGTAGCAATAGACAAATTAAATACGGCTTCTAGTTAGCACATAGATACAATATAGGCTCCTCTTACACGCTACTCTATATACCTCTACGCAGCATCCTTATCTTTTAAGTTAATTATACAAAGGCCCTTTACTTAGCCTTTTTATATAAGAACTATAGTATTATATACAAGCTAAATTCTTCTACTATTAAACTTAATAGGTTAGTCCTTAGTAAGGATAGTCTTGTCCTTTATATAGAAGGCTGCTTTCTTTAGCTCTTCTTCTTCTTTTTATGCGAAGTTCTTATTAATAATACTAAGAGTATTATCTGTCTAAAGGCTAGTAATCCTAAAGGTGTGCTTTCCTTCATTAGTAATAAGTAGGCATAGGTTATATAATAAAGTCTTTATACTAAGTCTTTCTTTATAGTAGTTATAGTAGGTTTTAAACTAGTAAAGACCTAATTTAGCTACACTATAGAGTAGTTATATAATATTAAAGATTGTGTCTTATAGAAAATTTGTGCGTAGTTTCTTAGGTAGTCTAGTATAAAGTATGTGGTTTAGTTTATTAGTAGACTAAATATAGGCCTAGGTAATATCTCGCAGTTTAAAATATATTCTGTATATTGCCTAAAGGCTTACTTCTAATAAGGAGTAGGCGCTAGCTTATTCTTTAGATAGTAGGTAATTAGGTAAGTATTTTATCCTTCTCCTTATTAGAGTGGCTAGCAAACACAAGACAGGATTTCTTGTATAGTTAAGTAGTCTTGCCCTTAACTTCTTATATAAGGCGAAGGTTAAAGATTATACCCTTATGCTTAGATAGGTTAAAGAGAAGAATCTTAAATATACTATTAGCGATTAGAGCGTTTATCTCCATATAGTATAACTCTTTAAAGGTGCTCTAGGTATTATAATTATACCTTTTACATAGAGCTTTAGAGATAGTTCCTAATTGCTTATCTTCTTTTAAGAAAGAAATGCAGTATTCTTTCTTAGACGGCCTCTCCTCCTTTTCTCTAGAGGATCTCTTTGTATAGGGGCGGTATTATCTACTTTGTGCAATAGTAGGAAAGTGTAATCTTCTTTATAATAGTATAGCTTAACTTATATATAGCGAAACTTTACTAGTGTAAGATCGTGGGTACAATGCTTAATCTATTAATTCACTACTAAGGCGATCCCTTAAAAAATGAAAGTAGGTCTAAAGGCTACAAGGCCTAAGAAGAAAAAAACTCTGACCTAGCCAAGGCTAATCTAGGCCAGTCTAGGGAAACTAGGGGGTTACGCTGCCACAGGGGACGCGTCGTGACAACTAGACTATTTCCTAGATTAAGAATTATATCTTTATTCTTAAGACCCTTAATCTTGTATAGGCCTATTTATCTACCTTTCTCTCTCTAGGCTATAACCTTAGATCTAAGTGGGAGCTTAAGGACTTTGTGCGCTACTAATAGACTATTATAGGTATTTAGCATATAATAAATATTAGTCTTATTTCTTTTTTTTATAATATCTTTATTGCCTTTTATACAGTATTTGTACGTGCAATAATATTAAATAATAGAGAAGAATCTATATTAATTCTAGGATATAAGCTAAAAACTAGTAGTGTAGGTATAAGGCTATCTAGGCCTATAGTATTATTAATAGCTTTAACAGCTATCTAGAGAATCTCCTTCTTATCTATATAATTTCTTAGTTTAGCCTTAAGAATATATAAAGACTCTGCAAAGAGGTGCGTGCAAACGCTTAATCTTTTTTATTATCTAATATACTTCTATAGGCATTTGCCTATAGGTTGTGCTAATAATCTTTGCGCAGTTCCTAAACTTATCTAATATAAAGTTTGTACCTAGGTTATATATAATATAGTTAGGTAGATCTTAGTAGATATTAATCTAGCATCTATAAAAGGCTTTCTACGTATCTTATATAGATATTAATTTTAAGAAGATTATAGCTTAAAATAATATATCTATATTTATAATATACAGTGCGTCCCTAGTTCTAATGCGTATAATATTAATAATAATTTTATAGTTAAAGCAGATATTCTTCTTAATAGTAAACTTAAAGAAATATAGGACTTATTTATACAATTAATAATAGTAGTGGTAAAAAATTTTAATTTTATTTAGTATAGTAGTATCCACTTTATAGCTAGTATTAGTAAGTATCTTCTAAAGTCTTTCTATATAGGGATGTCTAAATTGTTAATAAAGGCAACGGAGTTCTTGTTTAGTAAAGAAAGACATAGTTTCTTTCTTACTAATATTAAAGAAAGGGTATCTCTATTTGCGTACAATAGGTATAGTTATGCTATTCTTTTATATAATAATATCTAGAATATTATTAAAGTAGGCACCTAGCTTATTAGTATTTGCTAGTGATAGTAGGAATAGTGTTAAAGTGTCTAGAATATAGTACGTAACTATTTCTATTAGATTTATAATTTATATAGTTCTTAGAGATTCTTATAGGTTGTAACCTCTAAAGCTAATAATAGTGTTGCTAGATGTCTAATTAATTTTTATATAGGGGTTCTCTTATACGTATGCCTCTAGATATGCTTTACTAATAGTAGAAATTCTTGCTATACCTATATCCTATAGTTTACCTTAGTATATTATATAGTATTAATCTTTAAGAATAAACTATTCTATATACTCCTCTAGCTTTGTCTTATAGATATATTTGCTAGTTGTGTGGTAAAGATAGGCAATAGTGGTTAGGTAAAATACTTAATTATTACTATTCTTATTATTTTTACTCTGCTCCTCTTCTTTGTGCGAAGTAGGTTAGGTTCCTTATTATTATACCCTTCTATATTCTAAATATAGGACTAAATAGTTTTGTACAAAGGCGTTTTATTATTTTACTCTTTATAGAAGGTAATATACTATCTTATCGCGTAGTAGGTACGCTTATTGCGCGGATAGTTAGAAGACTAATAACCTTTCTTATATAGTATATAAAACACTTCTTTAGTCTTATATAAATATTATTTAATTAGAATCTAAATCGTAATAATAATAGTATAAATTGTCTGCAAAATTCTTATCTATAAGGGACTAGTAGTCTGCCTCTTTGTATAGGAAAGTTATATTTGCAATTAGTGTAGTATATATTAATTTCTTATAGGTACTAATTAGATTAGTAATTAATTGCAACTTAGATTAATATATAGAGATTAGTAAATAGAGCTTTATAGGTAGGCTTAAGGGTAAATATAGTCTACTCTAGTTCTAGATATTTATAGTATACTTATATAATAGTAGTATAGAGAGGAATTTTTCTAGTAATGTCCGCACCTAATACTCTCTATGCAAGAGTAAGCCTATTAATTATTACCTCTAGGACTTTGTGTACAAACTATTATTAGGGTTCTTGCGCTAGTATTATATAAAAGTTATTATAGTCTAGTCTGTCTAATACTAGTTATAGTTAATAGTAGTATTAAAGTAACTATTAAGTGCTTTATATAAGCACTTCTATAATTATCTAGAGTGAATAGTATAGAGATAATACTATGCCGCATAGCTAGTAAGAATATCTAAAAAAATATCTAGGTATTAATTCTTAGCAATATCTAGGCGTCTGTATAAATCTATAAAGATTCTAGTCTTATTTACTAAAATATTGTATAGAGCTCTAGTATAGTTATTATTCTTATTTTATGCCTTTTAAAATTAGATTATCTTATTAGCTAGAATTTTCTAAGGAGGTAGGTTGTGCTTAGGTAGAAGTTTGTATGAGTTAAATTATAGTATAGGCTTAGTCTGTATAGATTAGTATAGTGCCTATAATTTATATTTAACTAGTAGTAGTTCTATTCTATACAGTGTTTAATAATTACGAGTAGAGATAAGTAGAAAAGTAGTTAGGTACTATGTGCAAAGAGTAGTTGGTTATTTAGTTGTTTATACAAATAAGATTATTCTTAATACTTATATAAAGGTTCTCTTAAAATGTCTATAGGGACCTATAGCTATGTAGGTGCCTATAGTAGCAGCGGCTTACTTTGTTTAGGTTTATGCAACAGCCTAACTAGCTTAGGTATCTTTAAGATTAGTCTTAGTGTTTTCGTACAAGGAGTTAAGTGAGCTAGTAAGGGTAGTAATATATAAGTAATATTTATATTGCCTTAGGCTACTTTGTGTATAGTTTACTAGCACTTATAGCTCTAGTATTTATTCTTAGTATAATGCCCTTTTCTTCGAGAACTGCAATAAGCTCTCTTCTAAACGTATAGTTAAACTTTAAAAAATAGTGTTCTTCCTATTCTTTAAAGCCTTCCTAGAGTAATTCTAAGAAAGCTATCTCATTTTAGTATAATATATAATAATTAGCAATAGTATATACTACGTATAATTGCATTTCTAATAGAGAGGGATTGTCTATTAGGCTAATCTTATCCTTCTGTACTTAGATCTTGTTCCCTTACGTAGTGTTGCCTTTAATATTTCTATCCCTTTAGTATACTTATTATATAGTCTAGTATATTTAGGCACATTAGTGTTATCTTATAAGATAGAGATAGTAAAGGTAGGGGCTTTGTGCAAAGTCGTAGTAGGGGTAGTTTATACGTAACTAGTTTATTTAATAGGTTAGTTAAATAGAGGGTTACACTTTATTAGACTTTATTATTATCTTAACTATGTGTTTATATAGTTACTAGTAGTGTGCTTAGTACACTATCTTCTCTTAAATTTTATATAGTAGCGATATCTACTTACTAACTTAGTAAAATAGTTAATCTACTATCTCTATAGATAA
Organism: Laburnicola sp. JP-R-44; assembly: GCA_009805535.1. Taxonomy (NCBI): domain Eukaryota; kingdom Fungi; phylum Ascomycota; class Dothideomycetes; order Pleosporales; family Didymosphaeriaceae; genus Laburnicola; species Laburnicola sp. JP-R-44. The sequence goes on from SELF01000006.1 coordinate 1,506,025, forward strand.
GGATAGATTTTATACATTTCGTACAATCGCTTTCTTTATTTTATATAGTAGTAATAGTTACTTACTAACTTTATAAAGGTTTAATCTGCTATTCTCTTATATATAAAAAATAGACTATAATAAAACAAATTATACAGCTAATAACAACTTGTATAATCTATCTTTACTCTTACTAATTTATAGTTAAGAATTAGTTAACTACTAATTAGTATTAAATAGGCTCTACAGCTAGCTATACAAATATTAATGTCTAATACTCTATATTAGTAAGTGTAGAGGATGTACGTAATAATTATACAAAAAAAGAAAATAATATAATAGAACTAACTTAGTATTAATTGCTTATCTCTAGAGAGGGTGCGGATAAAAAGGAGAAGTTCCTGCGGCGTATAGGCTGTAGCGCATAGGCATTATATAATTCCTACGTAATACTATTATATAGTAATATTAAAACCTTAATACTCTTAGGTGCCCTTGCCTATATAGTGTACGAATATTTTATATATAATTTATTACTACTACTACATACTAGGTACTAGGTTTTAGTGCTTTCTATTTTACTTCTCTCTATATATAGTGCGGACTTAACCTTAGTTAGAATCTTTACAAAATAAAGATCTCTAATATACTACTATATATAGCATCTAATTCTAATTAAAAACTAATCTTAAATATCTTAATAATGTAATAATTGTTTAAACTTACTTACACCCCTAATATCTATAAGCTTCTAGACCTAATATAAGGTTTACTTATACTATATATAGCCTACCTATAGTCGCATTATTTATTTAGTATTAATTACCTTTTTTCCTATATTTTCTTTATTTAAGCCTGCGTAGGTTGGAGTAGAAAGGCCGCTCTAGTCTAGCGCCTAAAAATATAGTCTACTACTAGTCTCCTCTACTAATATAATAGTTTATAAAAATAGTTCATAAACTAATAAACTATACACTTGCCTAATATTTATAAGTACTCTAATATATCTATTAAATTTACTTAAAGTGTGCATAGCAAACTAAGCTCTATTATTACTATTATTAGCAATTATACTATATTTGTGCGCTACTTATATAGCACACTTATATAATACGCTTATCTAATACTATAACTATAAGGATCTAGCGTATCTACGTAACACTCTTCTTCCTTAGTAACTTTTTAATTAACATCTTTATCTTCTTTTTACTACTTTTAATTCTACTCTTATTTATCTTCTTTCTAATATATAGTATTATAAGGTGTTATAGATATAGTAAAAAGTTTCTATATTTATTACTACGCCTATAGTTACTAATTTATTTCTAGCCTAACTAGTACATTAGAACTACCTTATCTAGCCTAAAGTATACCTTCTACTTTAACTTATTAATAATTTTATAAACAAAGCAATACTTTAGTATAGACCTAGTAATAGTAATAAGCAGATAGAAATTATACTTTTAGGTAGCGTTAGCACTAGGGCCTAGAAAGATAGTAGAAAATAAAATAATAGTAGTAAAAGTCTCTTTAAGATTATAATAGTTCTATGCCGGCCTCTCTACTAAGCACACCCTATTACCTTTTTTTTATACCCTATTTCTCCTATCTGCGCCTTTTACCTTTCTAAAGAAGACGCCTTTCCTAGTTAGTGTTAGCGTATAGCTAGCGTAGGCCTATGCCCTACGCCGCTCTCTATATAAGAAATGGCCCCCTACGTCTCTTTCTTATCCACTATCTTAGAATAGTTTTAATTTAACTAGCTTTTTTAACTATTCCAGCTATTCTAGAGAGGTTTATTCTATAATAAGGCTATGTACTATTCTTATAAAGGTTAACTTTAATATAAAGATAAAGTGTTAGTGTACCTATAGTATATAAGCTTCTACCTAGTATATATTTTATAATAGTATAAACCTACTAGTATAATAGCTATTACTAGCAATCTTTAGAAATAATAGTAAAGAAGATAATAGTTATAATATTATACTGGTTTTAGCGCTAGCACTATTATTTTAATTTTTTCTTCTTAACTCTAAACTAGTATAGTAGTATAGCCTTTTCGTATAGTTTTATAGATAAATTTTTTTTAGTTAGAGTAGGTGCGCTAAGCCTACTAAGCTCGCCTAGCTCGCTTATAATACGCTAACCCCTTTTTATAACACTACTTTAAAACGCTTTTTTATATTAATAATAGTAGGAGGAATAACTACTATTATTATAATAATTGTATTAGAAACCCCTTAGTTGCAAAAAAAAAACTAACTATAGTCTACCTAAATTATTACTATTAGTTATTATTAACTATTTGCGCTTATGCACTACTTACGTAGCGTACTTACTTAGATAAGCTAATATAATTATAATATCTAGAAGAATTTTATAAATCTATATAATGCTCTTATTACACTAGAGCTTATTTAATAAAAACTTTATTATCCTTTTTTTATGTCTCTTACTAGGGAATTCTATTATTAATAGGGAGTAATTATATCTACTAGAGCGAAAATATAGTCTTTTTAGTTTTTAAGAACTAGATAAGCTACTAACCTAGCTAGCATATAAGGATTGCCTTCTAGATAGTTAGGTATATTAGTCTCATATAAACAATTATCTTATAGATAGAATAGAACTCTAGCATTAGTATTACCTTAGTAGCAATGGCGCGAATTTTTAGCGTATACTTTTTAGTAATAGTAAGTACTTCTTTAGAAATAATATAAATGCCTAGATAGATAGTAGAGTGTAGAGAAAATAGTAGGAACTTTATTAAGGATAACCTTAATATAGTAATAAAGTAATAGTATATTTAGTATATATTACCTTTATCCTATTTATAAGATATAGTATATTTTTTTATTTGTTTTTATTAGGCTATTCTTACTAAGAGAGATATTAGCCAGCTATATAGTAATTGTATATTATATACGCTTAGTTATTAATTATATAATATTAGTTTAGTGTACTATACCTATGCATATATTAGTAATTACTCTATACTTATATACTATAAGTATATATAACGCATTAACTTACTTATAGATAATAACACTTATTACTACTATAGCTCTCTATAAGACTACACTATAGATTTAACTACTTTTTAGTAACGCTACTTACCTATTATATTTTCTACTTTACTATTCCTACTATATTAAATTTATATAGGCTTAAGAAGTTAATACACTCTATCCTTATACCTATTAGGGCAGCTAAGCTAAAGAATGAATATATATAAATAAAGCGGCAATACTATAATATACTAAGATAGTAAAAGGCATATAGCACCTAAGAGACCTATTAAATCTGCTCTAAGTGTAGATAAATTTCTAGATTATCTAACTTAATAAGCTTAGTCTATAGCTGCTATATAAGCAGTTACATAGTAATATAATATACGTAGCTAAGCTCTATAACCTCTACTTACTAAAGAAGAACCTTAGGGCTAACTATAATCTTACTATATATTACTATACATAGTTAACTTCTATTAAAGAGAATAATAATAAGAGGTATACGCACTAGTATCTCTACCTTATTACTACTTATAACACTATATAAATATACTAATAATACTACTAATAATAATAATAATAATAATAATAATATAATAATAATAATAATAATAATAATAATAATAATATAATAAATAATAATAATAATAATAAATAATATAATAATAATAAAAGAATAATAATAAAAGAATATCTAGAAAAACTAAGTTCTTTAAAAGAATAAGTAATAAAAAGAATAAAAGAAGTGTACATATAGCAACGCAACGCAAAGTAACCTAAGAGTAATTACTAGTATCTATAAAGAGATATAAATAATAAACTATTATATTACTATATAATATCTATAGTCGAAACTTCTATTAAAGTAATATAGTATATATCTATTAATATAACTAATATTATTTGCAATAATTAGAATAGTAAAGGATAGCGAGAGATAACTATAGTATAGCAACGCTAAAGCTATTTTATTCCTCTCCTAAAGTTCTAAGTAGCCTCTTTATAAAAAATTTACTTATAGGAGCTTTTACGCTAAGACTTACTTAGTAAGTTTAAACGCACTTTTTTTATAAGTACCTTTTTACGCTCTTTTTAATTACTAAGCAGGCGGCTCTGCTTTTTTAATTATGTTATTTAGGATAAAAGCTTTTGTTATTCTACCCCTAGGTAGATAATTTAATAACACATATATAAAAATTCTATAATTTCTTTTATTACTAAATAGATAAGTTATTAAGTTTTAAAAAGAGTATATAAATTATTAGTTTTTTTTATATTACTCTACTATATACTTGTATAAAAAAAATCTAATATACTAATATATATCTAATCTAATTCTTTTAAAAAATTATATGTGTGTGTTATTAAATTATCTACTAAGGGGTAGAATAACAAAGGCTTTTATTTTAAATAATATAATAAAAAAAGCAAAGTTCCTTACTTAGTAATTATAAAGAGTGTGTAAAAAGGTAGTTTAGTTATAAAAATATACGTTTAAACTACTAAGTAAGCTTAGTAGTTTTAGCGCAAAGCTTCTATAAGTAAAATTTTTACAAAAAGGGCTATAAATTAGAACTTTAGTAGGAAAGAGATAAAATAGCTTTAGCGCCGCCACACACTATAAGTTATTCTCTTTTCTTTTTTACTATCCTAATTATTATAAATAATATAAGTTAATATATTAATAGATATATACTACTTTATAAGTAGGATAAGGATAATATATACTAGATACACTATTACTTTATATTACTATATTAAGGTTATTCCTAACAAATCTTCTATTATTACTGTAGCTTCTTACTCTGCTATTTATTTAGGGATTAATAGCAGCCTTAATAATGCTAAGGTACTTACTAATACTAAAAAGTATACGCTAAAGTTCTATATATAATTATTATCTAAATAATAACTACGCTAGAGTTCTATTCTATCTATAAGCTTATCTAGCGCAAGGGATAGGTATACTTAACTATTTATAAGGCTATCCTTATCTACTAGTTAAGTTAGCAGATATTCTAGTTTACTAAGAATAAAATAATTATATTCCTACACTAGTAGACGTAATTACTTCTTATTAGTAACTAAATCTAAAAGAGAAGATAAAAGGTAGAGGATAAAGTATTTGTTAATAAGCTCTAATATAATAAGAGCGTTGCATAAATCTATAAGATTCTCCTAGCTATTATTATTGCTATTAAGTTAGCTTATCTAAGTAAGTACACTACGTAAGCAGCGTGCGAGCGCAAATAACTAACTAATAATAGTAGTAGTAATAAGCTACGTGTGCTATATACGCTATAAGTAAACTTTATATTAGAACTAGAAGCTTATAGAGTGTAGGGTTATTAAGGTGTTTTTAAATTTATTTTTTAACTAAAATTAGGTACTATACGTAGTATATAATAACTTTCTATCTTAACCTACTTTAACCTTAAACTAAAAAAAAAAAGGTTAAAAAAGGTGTTGAGCAAGCTAATAAAAAAAATTTATAGTATTAATTAAATCTATCTAGGAGTAAAATAATAAAGGCTTTAGTTTTAAATAATATAACCTAGATTATAAGCGAGTCGCCCTTACAAGCGAGTCGCCTACCTCGTCAACTTTCTACAACGCGTCACCTACAAACTACAATGGCTTAACCAACTTCTACTTAATTGCCCTGCAACGAAGCAGATATCTACCTTGCTATCCTAGCTATTAATCAGAACCAAATTCAGACTGTACGAGAGGCTGTACGGGCTTATAATGTCCCCCGATCAACGCTGCGCGACCGACGTGCTGGGAAGCCTGCGCGACGCGATTGCCAGCCCAACTTAAGAAAGCTTACTAAGCTAGAAGAGGAGGTGATTATCGAGTATATACTTGATCTAGATTCGCGAGGGTTTGCGCCTACTCTAGAAGCTGTGCGGAATATGGCGGATAAGTTGCTCGCTGAGCGCGGCAGTGGCCAGGTCGGTCAACAGTGGCCTAGAAACTTTGTCAAGCGAACAGACAGCCTTACTACGCGGTTTAATCGGCCGTACGACGACCACTAGAGAGCGCTCTCTGCGAGGATCCAGAAGCTATACAACGCTGGTTTAACCTCGTAGCGCGTACAAAGGCCACCTACGGTATCCACAACAAGGACACCTTCAACTTCGACGAGACTGGCTTTCTAATAGGCAAGATATCCTCCTAGCTAGTTGTCACAGGATTAGAGAGACGTAGCCGGCTAAAAGCAATCTAGCCAGGCAATCGCGAATAGGTTACGGTGATCTATAGAATCAACGCGCTGCTAGGTGGGCAATCCCGCCCTTTGTCATTTTCGCTGGCCAGTATCACCTCTCTGCCTAGTATGAGGGCGAGGATATACCAGGCGACTGGACTATTGGGCTCAGCGACAATAGTTGGACTACTAACAAGCTTAGTATTGCCTGGCTACAGCACTTTATTAAGCATATAGCAGCGCGTAGGGTAGGCGCGCGCTAGCTGCTTATACTTAACAGCTATAAGAGCCACAAGTTGCTTAAATTCCAAGAAATCTGCAAGGATAACAATATCTATACTCTCTGTATGCCGCCACATTCGTCGCACGCACCTTTTGCAGCCGCTAGACGTTAGCTGTTTCTCGCCATTAAAGCGGGCGTACAGGTGCTAAGTGTCGAGCCTAATACGCGACTATATCAACTATATTACTAAGCTTGAGTTCCTACCTGCCTTCTACGCCGCCTACAACTAGTTAATTATAAAGGAGAATATCTGCGCAAGCTTTTAGGGCGCTAGACTAGCCCTATACAATCTAGAGGTAGTAATCTCGAAGCTTAATATTAAGCTAAGGACGCCGTCGCTAGCAACCCTACTAGAGGCCGTGTAGGAGGCCAAAACACCTAGCAATGTGCGCGAACTAGAGGCTTAATCAACGTTGATTTGTGAGTGGATTCGCGCGCATAAGAGCTTGTTACCTGCTTCTATTATTAAGAGGCTTAATTAGCTAGAAAGAGGCTCTTCTAAAGTAATATATATTAAATAGCGCTTATACGCGAGCGAATCTTAAGCCTTAAGAGAGTAAATAAGGCCGCTATAACGCGCAAGAATTGCAAAAAGAAGCGGATCTAGAAGCAAGGCACCCTATTAAAGGTAGAGGGAGAGGATATTATTACTTAAAGGGCTGTTAAGTAGCAACTTAAGGGAGAAACGCGTCAAGGCAAGGCGCGATTAGGTACGAGCCGGCAGGCCTTAGCGCGCTGCGGTCGCTGCAGAGAGACTGGCCATAACTTACGAACGTGTGAAAAGCGTACTGTAGATACTACTTAAACTAGGACAGCTCTTATATTAATATTATTTATTTGCGTTGTGGATGTACAGGCTATAAAAGGCTAAGAGAGTTGACAAGGTGGGCGACTCGCTTGTAAGGGCGACTCGCTTATAATCTAGGTTATGTGTGTAGCGTTAAATTAACTACCTAGGGGTAGCACGACAAAGGCTTTATCTCAAATAACATAACAAAAAAAGCAGAGCCCCCTGCTTAGTAATCAAAAAAAGCGTGAAAAAAGGTAATTATAAAAATGCGTTAAATAATATAATAAATAAAGTAGAGCCTCCTACTTAGTAATTAAGAAGAGTATAAAAAGATAATAATCTTTATATAGTTTTTTTTTGCGACTAAGGGGTTTCTAATAGAAATATTATAATAATAGTAGTTATTTATCCTACTATTATTAATATAGAAAAGCACTTTAAGGTATTTAAAAAAAGGGGTTAGCGCGTTAGCCTAAGCTTACTAAGTAAGCTTAGCGCGCCTACTCTAACTAAAAAAAATCTATATATAAAATATATAGTAAAGCTATATCGCTATTCTAGTTTAGAGTAGGAAGAGAAATATAAAAAAGTACTTATTATAACTATTATCTCTCTCTTTTACTATTATCCCTAAAGATATTACTAGAAGTAATAGCTATTATAATAGTAGGTTTGTGCTACTTATAAGATATATGCTAGATAAAAGCTTATATAATATATAGATATACTAACGCTCTATCTCTATATTAAAGTTAATCTTAATAAGATATTATCTATTACTATTACTTTCTTTCCTACTATTCTTCTAAGCCCTAATACTAAAATTGTAGTTAATACCGCCCAAAAGTACGCTTTAATCTATCTACTTAAAGTTACTAGACCTATACTAAAATACCACTCTATCTAGAAGATTATTAATAGGTTAAAGTAAAAGGTATATCTTACCCTATATAAGGTAGTTCTAGTATACTAGTTAGGCTAGTAATAGATTAGTAACTAGAGGCGCAATAATAGATATATAGAGTTCCTACTATAGTTTCTTATATTACTACTAGTTAGAAAGGCACTAATAGAGGGCTGTAAGATTAAAAGAAAAGAGAAGAAGGTATTTATTAATAAGTTACTAGAGTAGAAGAGTATTATATAGATGCGTTATATTCTTATAGTTATTATAGCGTTTAATAAGCGTAACACATAAGCGGCGCAATTACTAATAATAATAATAATAAAATAAGTTAGTTTACTACTATATATACTTTTAGTAAATTTAGTAGGTATTAGAGCACTTATAAATAGTAAGGCAAGTATATAGTTTATAAACTATCCTTATAAACTATTATTATATTAGTAGAGACTAGAAGTAGACTGTATTTTTAGGCGCTAGACTAGAGCGGCCTTTCTATCCCAACCTACGCAGGCTTAAATTAAAAAAAGGGGGTTAAAAAGGGTAATTAATACCAAATAAATAATGCGGTTCTTAATCTTTATATAAGTAAGTTATATATTAGTAAATTAATATATTTTATACTATATAAAAGAGTATAAGTTTTAGTAGGATATTAGTATAGGTAGACCGCGCTCGCCTGTGTAGGCCGCTCGCCGTAAGGTACATTAGGTTAATCTTAGAATAGAAATAATATAATTCCCTATTACTACTTAAATAGCTTAATAAAATATTTATACTATAGTAGCTTTATTAAGTCTAGCTAAAACTTAAATAAAAATTCCTTTTACTTTTAATAAGAGTAAGTAGTAATTTATCTTATTACTACTTACCTTCTAATATTAGAAAGAGAAATATCGTAAACCTTTTAGTATATAGTATAACACTATAAGGAAAAGCTATAGGTATACTAAAAATATATTAAAAAAAGGTAAAGTAGTAAAATAGATTAGACTAGATAGGAACTATTTATTAGCACGTGTAAATTAGCCCCTTATACTAATAATAAGGTTGTTGTTAGATAGATAGTTCCTATGAATTACTATGATTTTACTATAAATTACGATAAGTAGGTATGTCTAATTATATGGCCTTTACACACTAGTAGTTAATATAAATTATAGTGTTTTTACTGTAAAATTAAAAGAGGCTAGCGCACTACTATTTTGCACTGCCCCTATACTATCCTAAATAGTACTAGTGTGTCTTGGCACTAGATAGATACTTCTCGTGATAGCCGAGCTTCTCTAAGATGCAAGAAGAAAAAAACATGAATTAATTAACTATACTACTTCCCATCTTATCTTATTAAGAATACCCCTATATTTAATAATTAAGAGTCTTACTGCCTCGATTAAACTAATTATTATATCTCTATTAATACTTAGGGTTTCTATAGTAATTCTAACTAACTATTTTAAACTATATACTATAGCTAAGGCAAATTAAAGGCTAAGCCTAATTACTAGAGGGTCTGGGATCTTATCGACCCTAGCCCTACCTATCGAACCTACGATTAAACCAATTATACTAACAGCACTAGACGTTAGTTTCTATTAACTAAATAGCGTGTTTACTAATGCACACCTAATTAACCCTAATAAACGTCTAACGCTGCTGTCGCAGCTATCGCAAATTAGTCTAAAGGGTTATATAATAAAAATATAAACTACTATAAGAATTAACTCAAAACCTTTAAGATACTCAATCGCGCATACCGCGATAAGAAGGCGAATCTAGACAAACTAGTTACCCTTTATACAATTAACAACCTCGGTACACTTATAGACTAATTGCTATATACTAGATTAATTAATTAGATAATAAATTAAGAACCTTATAATTACGGTTAGAGTTAAACTAAGATAACGATGAATAATAAGCAAGGGCCAGGTATTAAGATGCCCTTAAGCCAATAAGGACTGCTGGATTATAGGCGACCTAGCTTGCTAAGTACGATTATGCAGCTATAGAAGCTAAGTTTAATAGAGTTCTAGAGCTCTAGAAGCCTAACTTAGTTAAGAAGGATTTTATAAAGGTAGTATCTAATATTATACCTATTTAGGTTATAACCTTCTATTAGAATAGGAGTAAGAATTATACTATTAGAAGAAAAGAAATAGTGAAACTCTTTTAAGAATACATAGTAATGTAGCACCTAATTAAGAGTAAACAAAAGGGCGCTTTTGCTATTATAGGACTATCTCTCGCTAATAGTAGTGCAACTACCTAGACTATAGATAGGGACGCCTATCCTATGGATAAAGTAGCATTACTTAAGCGAGGCAGATTACGCGCTAAGAAAGCTGGCTCTAAAGCCAAATCTAAGCAGTTCGCGATTATAGATAATAAGCCAACAGTAGTTAGTGGCTAAGAAGAATTAAACCTTAAGTGCCCTGCTTGTAAACAACGCTATAATCTAAAAGACTACTTTTACGCTTTCCCTAAAGAAACAACCTAAATAGTTTTAACTAAAGCTAGCAATAGTTGCCCTAATGAAATTTAGGATAGAGAATAATCTAGCGCTTATAGAAAGTATAAAGATCTATAAAAGTGTCTAAGATTATAGACACTAAGAATTAAATAATTAAGCACCCCTACTCTAACTCGAATTACTAAAGTTGCTAACAATAAATAACTAGATAGCAGACAAATTACTATCCTCTTAGCGAGCTTTAATGCCGCCTCCTACTACTTAGACCTAAACACATACCTACTACGTTACTCCGCAATCCTTAATTCTAGCATAACTTACTATATTTTTAATAATATTAATTATTTTATTACGCTGCGACCACCGTCGCCAGAAGACTTTATATAGGCGGGCTTAACATAAGTATAGATTAGGAGATATAGAAGTGTCTATTTACACGTTAAGAGTATATAAGAAAATAGAGTAATAAGGCTAGATAATATCGCCTACTACCCTAATCTACTATGTAACCTAGTGTCTTTCTAATTACTCTGCAGGCAAGGCCTCTAGTAGGACACGCTAGCAGATCTAATAACAATTAAAAGAAGGGATAATACAATCCTCGCTAAACTTTAAGAAATATACAATTAATAGGTACTAGAGTTTAGAGTAACACTAACACTAAATTATACTATACCTAATAGTACGTACGCCACACACAAGATTACTACGCGCACCGCACAACGAGCGTAAAAGGGCGGACGCTAACACATAGCATAAACGACTAGGCTACTTAGGTCCTTAGGCGCTAGAATATATAGTGAATTACTATAAGGGGGTGCGCCTTAAAGGACTAACTATGGTCTAATACAATGCTTGCGGCAGATTAAAGCTTAAGCGACAAATTAGATAATAGGCTAAACAAATTAATAATGGTCCTAGTAAGAGAGTTGCTATAGACTTTCACAACTTTAAAGATAAGAGCTCTACTGGCGAAAAAAGCCAAATGCTTATCACTAATCGATTCTTAGGCATGGTTTGGGATTTCTACTTTAAAGACAACTAACTAGCACAAACAATTATTAAACTACTAAAGAAATTTATACTATTTATAAAAGTACAGTTTAAGGTAACAGTTAAAGTTATCGAATTAGATAATAAGATCTTCTTAGTTAAGCAAGACGTTTATAGATAGTGTGATAGTAAAGGTATTATTATCGAGCCTTTAGCACCTAATACCTAAGCTTAAAATAAAGGAGCTAAACGCTTTAGGGGGTGTGTAATTAAGAAGAAGAGTCGTGCAATGCGACTTAACGCCAACCTTCCCTAGACACTATGGCCAGAAATCACACGAGTGGCTGTATACCTATACAATCGAACTCTAAACTACGCTAATTAATAGCGATCACTACACAAAGTATTCTTTTACAACAGTTGCTTTCTAAAACGGCATTATTACTTAACTAAAGAAACTGAACTAGGCTTACCTTAGGGCCTATAGCTATAAAGCCTTTACTATAACTAATAATATAAAAACGTAGTAAGAGTAAGCTCTAAAGGTTAGATCTAAAAGTATAGATTAGATACCTAGTAGGCTACTAATTAACAAACATCTAGAGAATATAGATACCTCTACTTAGGAAAGTTATTTAGTACCTAAGACGTTATCTTTAACAAAAAATTAGTATTCTTAGGCAAAAAAAAGACCTATTAGACAATCTTATGCATAGCACTTATAAAGAAATTGCTGTATAGACCTAATTAGTGGAGCTATTATCCTTACCACTAGAATACGAAAACACTAAGTCTTTATATAAGGATAAGTTAATTACTAACTCTTACGAGGATAATAATAATGCTCTAGGGTACTATTAAGAAAGGAAGATTAATTACACCTACCTAACACCACTAGCGACACCTTTGCCTATCGCACTGCTTGCCTAATTAATAGTAAGCCTTAAACACAATTAATATAAACAATTTCCTATTAGATTACTACAGCTAGATTAACGCGCTGTGCTATAGGCAGCCGCTTTCCTAGCCAGAACACAGGCAGGGGGCAGAGGCAAATATAAGGGAAAGCCACTTAATAAGGCGCAATTTAACCGCATACTTATAGTAAGAAAGAAACCTTATTAAAGTTAAATGCTAGAACCTCTATCTTGCAGAATACAGTTAAACAATTATCTGCTATTTAATATATAGAAGGATGCTAAGCGATTACACCTACAAAGCCATAAAGAAATAAGGTCTTAGAGTAAGGTGCCTGCTACCCTAGTGCGATCACGCAGCCACTAAATTCTTAACTGCATATAGGTATATACCTACAAACTTAACAAACACTATTAATTTTAGAAGTGTAAGGCTAGGTTAGTAGTGCGCGGAGATTAATAACACCACCTTACTACTTAGAACACCTACGCCGCAACCCTCACAAAACGATTATTTCGCCTACTCATGTCTATGGCGGCTTAGTACGACCTAGAACTTAGCTAGTACAACGTCACCAACGCCTTCGTCTACGCGAAACTAGACAGAGAACTCTACATAAGAATGCCACGAGGTTATACCTAATTAGGCACTATCCTATAGTTGTATAAGGCACTATATAGTCTTCGAATCTTACTACTACTATGGCAGAGAGAATTTACTAATACTCTTAAGAATCTTAGTTTTACTACAGTTCTACACAAACCTTACTATATAATTAAAGATAGTATTATTATTATTTTCTTCTATATAGACAACCTTATCGTCGCCTACTTAAGAGATTAGAAACACGCTACTAATATAGTAATAAAAAAGATAAGTATAAAGTTTACCCTTACTAAAAATAATAATCTTTAGTAGTTTCTAGAGATTAAAATCGTTAGAGACCGTGCAAGTAGACAACTCTAGCTATCACAGGCGTCCTATATAGACAAGATTAGTTGCCTTATTAACTAACGCGACCTTAAACACAAAACCCTAATATTAGTAGTTAAACTACTACCTTAAGAAGGACTCGCCACAAAGGCAGAGATTAACTAATACTAGCAAAAGATAGAATTAATCCTATACGCTATAGTAACTACACGTCTAGATATTACTTTTATAAGCTCCTAACTAGTATTAAATCTTAGCAACGACTATTATATCGCGTATTATATCTATTCTACCCAATTACTAGGGTTACGCTTTAAAGGAGCAGACACCTATAAGGTTGCTAGCAACGTGTTATTTACAGACAATAACCTTAATAAAAAAAGCTTATAAGAATATATTATTAAGCTATTTAGTAGTCTTATAGCCTAGAAGGCAAACAAACAAGACACTATTACCACTTTAACAACTAAAGTTAAGTTGCTAGCACTCTTATAGGTTGCAAAGAAGGCACTCTTTACAGCTTAGTTAATCGCTAAACTTAAGATTAAACTCTTATCCTTAACAATTACTATTAATTGCGATAATTAATAAACTATCTAACTTATTACTAAAGAAATTACTAAGTTACAAACAAAGCTTAGGCACGTTAATATACATAATTATTAGCTTTAATAAGAAGTAGTACATAAAGCTATTAAAGTTTAGTACTAATAATTAGAAGAAATGGTAGCATATAGTCTTACAAAGGCTCTGCCAGCTAGCAAATAGACTAAGTTCGTTAATTAACTCGGACTTAAAGACGTTAGGGGAAGAATCACCGACTAAGAGGTCGATCTAGACAAATTAGAACATAGGATAAAAGCTTTTAGACTATAAGCTATAGTATAGTTACGAAGAATTAGGTCTAGCTTAGGATAGTTCTAAGCTAAGAGGGTGTGTTAGATAGACAGTCTCTATAAATCACTATAATTTTACTATAAATTGCGGTAAGTAGGTGTGTCCGATTATATAGCCTTTACACACTAGTAGTTAATATAAATTATAGTGTTTTTACTATAAAATTAAAAGAGGCTAGCGCACCACTATTTTACACTGCCCCTATACTATTCTAAATAGTACTAGTGTGTCTTAGCACTAGATAAATACTTCTCGCAATAGCCGAGCTTCTCTAAGATGCAAGAAAAAAAAACATTAATTAATTAACCATACCACTTCCCATTTTATCTTATTAAGAATATCCCTATATCTAACAAAGGTAGTTAATTATAAGATATACTAGGTACTAAAGTTAATAATAATATAACGCGCGGCTACTACCTACGTAGTATAAACCTATCTTCTAATAGGCTAGTAAATAGGTTCGGGATACCTAGCTTAGGTATAGAGTTAGGTTAGGTCGCATAGACCTTAGGTATAGGTTAGGTTAATTATATAAGACCCTAAACCTAATCTAACCTAACCTAACTTAATTATATAAGACCTTAGCCTAATTATATAAGACCCTAGCTTATTTTAACTTAATTTAATATTATTTAAAATATATTTTTAATTAATTACAATAGCTATTAATTATAGACTAAATAGGTACCCTAGGGTTAGGTTAAGGTAGGGTCTTACATAATCTAGGGTTAGGTTAGGGTTAAGGTCTTACGTAAGTAGGGTTAGGTTGGGGTTGGGTTAGATTACGTAAGACCCTAACCGCAACCCAACCTATACCCATTTGCCAGCCTACCTCCTAATATTACCCTATTCTGTCTCTCTATCTACTAGGTGCCCTAGTAACACCCTTACAGCAACCAACAGCCCCCCCACAGCCCTAGACTCATAAGGTTGGAAGGCAACTCTCGGAGCAGTCCCTTTCCGTAGCTCGGCATGGGGCGCATTGTACTTGCGCTGCTTTGCTGGCGTCTTTCGAAATGTCACGATTGTCCAACCACAGTCTTTGTTGTTCCCTTTTGCCCGCCGCGTACGGAATGACAGTCATGTTCACTTTTCATGATATCAGCCGTGAGTTCATAGGTAGAGTCTCCTTCATCCGTCTCTCCGACTCGTAGCATGTCGCCCGACCTGTGCGGGCGTCCAGAACGGCCAGAACGGCTCATATGATCGCCATAGGAAGGCCTGTTGGTGAGGGATTTTTGGCGTATGTAAACAACGTAGATAGGTCGTAGTAGAGGTAGAGAAACTACAAGAAGGGTAAGCTTAGTCCGCTAAGATCGGGATCCGAAGTCGACAAAAGGGGTCAAGTACTCGCAAAACAGGCCAGGTTCATTTCCACAACAGCCCATATAATAATAGGGGCCAAATTCCAGGTGACGTCGGTAGAGTTGGCATCATGCGTTAAAACTGTTACAAGTTGCACAACCGACGAAGCACAGATGCTATAAACAGTTAATACACACCCAGCCTTATTTTTAGGATACCAACAATATGCCCGACATGAACACAGCTCCAATTCCGATTTTCTGTGCCGTCGGGAGCTGCAGCTGCCAAATCTTCCTTACAGGCAAGAAAATTATCGCGATTTCGATAGATAGGTGTGTGCTAACGGATCCGGTGAAGAATTTCGTGGACTGGATAGGGCAATATTTGTCCGTGATTGTTAGGTCCCAGTACGCCTGGACGGGAAGACACTGAATAGTGGTCAAGATCACCTAAGGAGGTTAGCTATTTATTCTCTTCCTCGCCTGTTTATTCAGATTCGGACCTTACCCTCATACAAATCCACGCAACTGACATTACGCCTAGAACCTGGATTGCCAATTTCGTCCTGCAGTGTCTAAACATGCGCCCGTAGAAGCAGAGGATCGATATCTTCGTGAAACCGAGTGAAAAGGAATAAATATAATCGGAAATCCAAAGAGTCCGGAGAGTATGGGAGATGGTATCATTTATCGACTGGTGTCTTAAACCGAGCAACATCTTCCAAATGCAGTCCAAGGCCAAGCGGTACCCCTTGACTAGTTAGTAGAGATAAACGGTCTGAAATAGTAGGAATGCTTACAAAATAGAACCAATATTGTTGCTCCTGCTGCGAATACCTGCACGCAAGTTTTAGCACGATGTTCAGTAAAAAGACTCATCCGCACTCACCCAGGCCGCAATAGCAAAATAGTCATCCCACCACACAAATTAAGCTTCGTCGTTCTTCTCGCTATGAGTCTCAGGATCAGACTTATGGTACTTGCGAAAAGAGTAATGCTGCAAGAAATGTAGATCTCAGGCCGGTGACTTTCCATTCTGGCTAATTTAAGGGACAGAAGAAGTTCATAGGGTTATTGGATCACAATTCATATGCGGAGAAACAGGTGGGATAATTATATCTAGCCTGAACCAACCACCTTTGCTGGCACCGGGTTCTCTCCGAAATGTAAACGCCCTTAGATTGGTGGAGAGCGCCACGGGCGCATTTGAAGCTTTGCCGAACGTTCGTGATCTCTACTCATGCGCCCCTTCACAGACTCAGGGCCTTTCTCTCTGTTCACCTATCCCCAAAATACCAAGCTTTCAAGGAATGCTCCAAGGGGACGCGCAAGGTCAGTGCGCAGTGAGGCTAGGTCCTTTACAGTCTAGCGGTCTGATCTGCATCCAATCGCCCTGCTCCAGGCCCAGGCCCGCGAGCCTGTGCCACATGGCAAACCCGGGGATGCTACACCTTGGCGCACATCTTGGTTTGTGCTTGGAGACGGTGCCGCGTGCGACGAGCCCCTCATCTGCCGTTGCATGACTTGACCCTGCACCTGCAACTTCGAAAGGCGTGGTAAGCACTGACACTACGCTACGTAGCCCGGACCAATGTCAGACCTAGTCGTCCTGTCTCGAGTCGGACGCCCAAAGTCTTCGCCAAACGATCCTTCCCCTTCGCAAAATGGGAGCGAGCCACCTCAGAAGTTACCGAGAGCAGATCATTCGGAGTAGGGGCTCTTCTCCTGCCCCACGCTTGCTTCGCGTGCGAGAAACTGCAAAGTTTATTGGATAGTTCCGGTGTTAGATTTTAACCCCGTCTACCCTGTTAACATTGTCGGCCTTAGCTATCCCCTGCACTGATTTTTTGTGAATAAAGCTACATTCCGTAACTATACTTTAGTAAAAAAAATAACTAGCTATAGTCTATTTTTCTATATATAGTAGCTCTATGTAAGATATCTATTATATAAATCTATAACTATATTATTCCTAAAATTTAAAAATTTAATTATGTAATCTAACTATAAAGTGCCTATAAGTAGTAGGCTGGTAAATAGGTTCGGGGTACCTAGCTTGGGTATAGAGTTAGGTTGGGGTCGCATAGACCCTAGGTATAGGTTAGGTTAGGGTCGCATAGATCCTAAGTATAGGTTAGGTTAAGTTACACAGACCCTAGGTATAGGTTAGGTTAGATTGTATAGACTTTTAGATGTAGATTAGGTTAGGATACCTATTAGGGTTACGTAACTTATAGTATATAAAATTAATAGTAATAAGATTAGTAACTTTAGTTACTCTCTAAAGGTATATACAAAAAAAGATCTAAGTAAAAGTAAAATTAATACTATTTTACTATTAATATATATATATTTATTATATCTTATTATTACTAATACTATAGTAGCGCTAAGGCCTTAATCGCTTTTATAGTAGCTACCTCTAGTAGAAAGGAGTTAGTAGCTTACTATCTAAAATCTTAGAACCTTATATAGTTTTAATAGTCTTCTTATTAGCTAGTAGCTTATATAAATTATCCCCCCCTTATCTAATAGCGCTATATTTCCTAAATTGTTCTCTTCTATATTAGGATCTAATAACTTTATAAATTATTTATTAGCTATTATAAACTTAACTATTATAACCTTTTAAATTATTTAAATAGTAAAATTATATCTTTAATTCTTAATTATTCCTACTAGTGTTAAAGACGCGCTTAACACCTACTTATAAAATCTATACTACTAGAATATTCTTTATAACCTATATAAGTTAGGAGTAAAATATTTAATAAACTTTTTACTACGCTAGTATATTAAACCTATTACCTTTTTTAACTATAAGAGTACTTAGGTATATTTCTTCTTTTATCTAAGTTAGGCCTAAGTTATAATTAATATCTAGCGTAGCTAAACTTTAGCTAGAGGTAGAAAGGCTACTAGACTATAAACTAGATAGCAAAGGAGCCTTTTAAAACTATTTACTACCTTATAACTATTTTTAGTTAGTATTTAAAAACTAAAGTAGGGTTTCTAGCTATTAGGCTATTATAGTAATTAAGGTACTTTAGAAACTATTAGTAGTATATATACTTATTCTAGGTCTTTTATATCTTATTCTATATAACTATTAGTATATAAATATAATAAATACTTATAATTATAATATCTTATACGCTATAAGCTTTTGCAAAGAATCTAATATTATTATATAGTTAAATAAGAAACCCTTCTCTCTACCTATCCTTAAGTAATACTTATGCAACTTCTTTTATTTTATCTTAGCTGCAGCTTATATAGGTTCTAGCTATTTAATATTATTTAACTCTTTAATAAGCTTATTATTTATTTTATTTTAGGAAATTAAAGAGCTAGTTATATATAAGCTAGATATATAGGACCTAGGGTTTCTAGTTCTTACTTAAGAAGTTTATAGCCTTCTTAAACTTTTAAAGTATAGAGGTAATTAACTTAAGATATAACTATTCTAGGGCTAATAGTTAAAGTTTCTTAAGATCTTTAAAGTCTGCCTTTATAGTATTGCTATAAGTAAAAGCGTTTAATCTCTTTAGTTATCTTTATTATAATCTTCTTCTTTAGCTATATATTAATGTCTATCTAAAGCTTTAGTACGCGCTTGCATATTTTATGCGTAGAGTTCTATCTTATTTAGATATTTTAGATTAGATAATTACTTCTTTAGCAAT
Source organism: Laburnicola sp. JP-R-44 (assembly GCA_009805535.1). NCBI lineage: Eukaryota > Fungi > Ascomycota > Dothideomycetes > Pleosporales > Didymosphaeriaceae > Laburnicola > Laburnicola sp. JP-R-44. Next base: position 1,525,410 of record SELF01000006.1, read on the forward strand.
ATATTATTCTGCGTTATATAAGAAATTGCTTAAATTGCTATAGTAACTAGTTAATTGCAATGCAAATAGTATAAAGCTGCGCGCTATATAGTCTATAATAACTTTCTATAATAACTTTCTATAATAATAGCTAATATAGCTTATAAAAGAAATTTAGGATAGATATCTACGTCTAGATTTTATTTACATATTGCCGCTATAGCGTCTCTTTAAAGTTAAGATATAATAGGCGCTAACAACTTAAAGTAATAGATAATATCTTAAACTATAAGGTTAATAATATAAGCAAGATATAGGATTATATTCTCTTTTTATTTTAGGTAATATTCTCCTCTAATAGTTTGTGCTAGACGCTTTAAGCTAGGGTGCTATTATTACTAGTATTATTATATATAATTACTAAGAGCTTTTATATAGTTCCTATATTCTTAAGAATCTATAGTACCTCTCATACTATTAATACTCTAGTATAGCTGCTACGTTTTAGTCTAAAGTTAAGTAGCTTTTCCTTAAGCTACTAAGTATTGTTAATATAGTAACTATTAATAGCTAGAAAGCTAAGGTAATTAGTTGCAGACTACGCATTAAGCAAAATAGAGAGTTTAGTTGCCCTACTAACGTTACTAAGAATAGCTACCTTAGTAGTGTTAAATTTATTTAGGAATATTTAGCAAAATTTATATTAGCTAGTTACTATAGTGTTAGGCCTAAAGAAATAGAGAAAGCGTTAAAAGAATAGTTGCTCTACTATTTAGAAGGACTAGTTATTATTAATTACTACCTATATAAGTTTTGTTTTAAATATCTATAGAGAGTATATAGAATATAAATAGCTATCTACTTTTTTTTTTGTACTAAGAACTAAAAGTCTTTTTATAAATAGGCTTATCCTACTATATATATACTTAGGATAGGACCTTATATAGTTAATAAGGCACTTAGTATTAATTAGCTAGGTACTAGTAAAGTTAACGCTTAGGTGTTATAGTGCATAGCTGCGGTTAAGATAAAATATATATAGATAACTAGAGGAGTACTCTATACGCCCTTCTAAAATATAGTTTAGATAATACCTATATAAAAGTAAGAGATTTAGTGTAGGTTATAAGTTTATTTATCTTTAGCCTATTAAGTATTAGACTACTACGCGTCCTATATAGCAAATGTCTTTTTTTTCTATCTCTAACTCTTAAAAGTCTAAAGGGGGACGTTAGATAAGACAAATTGTCCTACTTCCTAACCTGTTAGTCTATAGGGCTAGAATTCTATATTTAAGAAGAGTATCTAGTAGTAAAATAACTAGTTTATTAATATAGGGCTGTATATTAATTTCTAGGATAGATATAGCACTTACTATAGCACTTAAGGATATTAGTGTAATAAAAAGATATAATAACTAGTTAAATGGTTATTAAAAGAATAGTAGTTTAAGAAAAGAATAGAATAAACTAAATTCTATAATATTAACTATAGTAGTGTTTAACTAATATTAAGGTTAGCTAGAAATAGTGTGTAGCATATAGTGTCCTAATAATAAGTTAGTTTTAAATCTAAACTAGTATATAGCCCTTTATTGCAAAGTTAGTTTTAGGTAATAATTATAGCAGTTCGTGCCTGTCTCCCTACTAGTTATTCACTATTACCTTTCCTTTCACACCCTAATATAGCGCCTTTCACCTTATAGAAGGCACCTTTTCTAGTTAGTGTTAGCGCGTGGTTAGCGTGGGGCCTATGCCCTACGCAGTCCACTATATAAGTAAGGGCCCCCCAGGTCCCTTCCTTATCCCCCATCTTAGTATAGTCTCATTTCAGTTTATCTCTTTTAACCATACTAGCTGTCCCTAAGAGGTTTGCCCTATAAGATCGTGTACCGCCCTTATAATAATTAGCTTATTACTATACTACTATAGGGCGGCATTCTTAGTAACTAGTATATAATTATTAGCTATAATAATTAGCTATTGTAAAACTATAACTCTAGCTTAGCTTATTTTTTCTACGCGCTAATTATTATCTAAAACCCCCTTAGCACCTAGGCCTTCCTTATTATCTAAACCTCTCTTAGTACCTAAGCCCCTAAAGTCTAAGAAACTCTTAAAGTCTATATCCTTATCTATAATATTAGAGTTATACCTATCTAGCAGCTTCTAGAGATAAGCCTTAAGCTCTTCCCTATTATCCTTAATTTGCTCTTTATACTCTTTATTATTATTCCCCTTAATATACGCCTTATTGCTATTAAGTATACTATTCTTACTATAGTTAATAAGGTTAGTAAAAGCACTAGGCTTATAGTAACTAATAATTATTAGTAAAAGTATGTAATAAATAAGTATAATAAACTTATAACTATTTCTTATTAGTAACTATTACTAGCTTCTTAGCAACTAGACCTATATTGCCTACACTATTATAGAAGTCCTTTTACTTTTTTTTTTATTAGCCCTTACTCTTAAAGCTATTAGCTTTAAGATCTCTTAGGCCTGCCTTATATATATTGTATCTAGAAGAAGAAATATCGAAGACCTTTTAGTATACAGTATAACGCTATAAGGGAAAGCTATAGATGTGCTAAAAACGCATTAAAAAAGGTAAAGTAGTAAGATCGGTTAGGCTAGAGACTGTTTTATTAGCACGTGCAAATTAGCCCCTTATACTAATAAGGTAGTTAATTACAGTGTACTATACTATAGTTTATAGATACTAAAGTTAAAGACAATAATATAGCTGCCTACACATAAAGTATAAAAATCTATAACTAGAGATTATCTTTATTTATCTATTCTTATATATATAATACAACTAATTATCGCGCAAGACCTTAAGATTACAATCTAGTATAGCTATTCCTCGCCCTAATAACGCTATTACTACTAGGCGGATAATTACACGTCTATATATATACAATAAAAATAATAATAATAATAGCGCTAGCTAGAATTAGTTTTGAAAAGGTTAAACGCCTAATATTACTAACTATATAGTGGTAGGATATAAGTAGTGCGGCGAATAGATTGCCTTAGCTAGTTTGTTAGAGTCCTACTATATTAGTAAGTTAGAGTTCTACTATATTAATAAGTTAAAGTTCTACTATATTAATAAGTATATAGGGACTATATATATAGAATTTAACTTATAGCTTACTCTCTACTAGTTTAGTTGCCTTATACTTAGCTATATTAATAAGGGTTACTAGATATATTTTTAAAGGCAATAGGAGAGAATAGGCAAATATTATAAAAGGCTTTAGAAGAACAAAGTAAGGCTATATATAACCTAAAGAAGGTGTAGTATAAGTACTAAAGTAAAGTCTATATAGAATAGCTATAAAAAGTGTTAGGCATATATAGGTACGCGCTTATACTATAGAATTTCTATAAGAGATAGGTAGAGTAATAGCTAGGTGTCTAGAGGTTAATAGGTTAATAGGTTGTTAGTAGAGGATAGCAGCAGCATGCTATTTAGTGTTAGGGGTAGGGAGCGTGCGTATAATTTGTTATATATTATAGTGGTAGAGTGTATATCTAGGGGTTCTAAGTAGTTAATTATCTAGTAACGTAGTAAAAAGTTGTAAGATAGTGTTAATTATTTAGTAACGCGATAAGTGGGTAGGTAGGTAAGGTATTATTGTTGTAGGTTGTCTTAGAAGCTAGGAAGAAACGTTAGAAAAACTTTAACACGCTCTAGTCTAGGGTTTAGCGCTTATATATAATGTTATATTATATAATATTATGTGGGCGCTAGTAACACAATAAAAAAAACGTAGTAATTAAACGCAGTAGGGTTACTTAAAAACTAATAAGTAGAGGCAGTTTATACTCCTGCCTAGAAGAAATATATATTATATAAGAGCTTCTTATATATTCTACTATAACTAAAGATTTATTTACCTACACAACTCTATAGTGTAGAAGGGCCTTTCTCCTTACTAGCAACAATCCTACGCTTAGCTAGGGCTACTTAGTAGGCCCTTAGATTAACCTTATTTTTAATCTTATTCTACTTCTTATATATAGCTATTAGTTTTGCCTCTAACTAGTTACTTACTTCTTGTTAATTAACTAATATATATAATAATAGAATATAATAATATACTATATTTAATTTTAAAGTAGGACTATATAAGCTCTTCTTTCTTTCTACGTAAGCTATTAATACTTTTGCGCTTTAGAAAGTAGTTAGTAGTCTTTATTATTATAAAGCTTCTTCTTAAGCTAATATTATATATCTTAAATAGTTAATTTAATAAAGTCTAGTACCTTTTCTTCTTTACTATAGAGTATATTATAAAACCTCTATAAAATAGTATAGGCGCTATTACTAAGTGTACCTTTAAATAACACTTTATAGTTAGTAGAATAATCTTTCTAAAAGCTACCTTATCTATAATATATAAAAATAGTGCTAACCTTTTTATCTCTAACTATAAAGCCCTATTTATATTAGTATATAGTGTAATAAAAGGCTATAATTACTAGGTATCTTAGTAAGACCCTTCTACCTATTACGCTCAAAATTTGCTAGTATTTATAGGCTGCTACTTAGAAGGCCCTCTAGAATATTAGAAGACTTTTTCTTAATAAATGCTATAGTATAGGGTGTAATAATAGTACGTAATAACTATAAATAATATTATAGGGATAATAAAAATATTATTATTATTATAAAAAGTAGCTATGAGAGCCTATATATATATAAGTAAGGCGCTAATAACACTAGTGTATTTTCTTTACTTACCTTACTACCTACTTAGCTACTCTACGTTACTTCTCTCCTAGCTACTTTTTTAGTACTCTATAGTCTTAACTACTATATAACCTTAATTTCTAAAGTAATAGTATGCACTAGGCTTTTTAAATACTCTAAACTAGTTACTAGCAAATCTTAAGTAAAAAAAAGAAGCTACTAGCTACTAAGGCTGCGCAAAAAGCGCCTCGCAAAATACTACCTACTACGCTAAAAAGAAAGCACTACTAGAAGCTAGATGGTGCATTATTGTTATAGCTATTTATTATATATATATTCTAATAATATATAGCTATTACGCTTAGGGAAATTAAAAAGTACTAAAAGAGTATTAAGCCCCTTATTAGAAAAATGCTACTCTGCCGCCTTATTAAGGAAATAGCGCAAGATAATAATAAGAAAGATCTGCGCTTCTAGTTTTACTATACTAGCTACTCTTTAAGAGGTAATAGAGGCTTTTCTAGTTAGAATATTAAAAGGTATTTCTTTATACTACTCTACTCCTACTATAAAATAAATACTACTATCTCTAGATACTAGTATTAATGCTATTTATATAAAATAGGTTACTATATAGGCTAAGACTATATAGCTAGCAAATAGGTACTATAAGAAGTATATAGATACTAGGTAAATAGTAAGGCGCTTAGTTAGGTTTAGAATAGCTAGGCGCTTAGTTAGGTTTAATATATATATTTAACACTAAAGCTGTACTTTTACTATAATAAGTAAATATAATAATTACTACTATAATAATAAGGGCATTCTTTATAGTAATTTACTATAAAAATTGCATATAGCTAATAAAAAATACAATTAGTTAGACCTAATATAACCTAGTCTATGCGACTCTAACCTAACCTATAGCCTATACAACTCTAACCTAACCTATACCTATTACTAGCGCAAAATCTATAGGTAAAGGTTAGGTTGGGGTTAGGGTCTTACGTAAGGGGACCTAATCCTAACCTAACTTATACCTATTTACCAGCCTACTTTTTATAATTATAATAATATAATAAACTAGGGAGATAATACTTCTATAAAAGTATTAGGAAAAGAAGACGTTATTTTAAATTTAGAGTTTATTACTCTTACTTTAAAAAATTATCTATTTGTATCTAGTTTTAATATAAATCTTATTTCTATTTCTAAATTAGAAGAATTAAATTACTATATACTTTTTAGAAATTCTAAGGCAGATATTTATTATGATAATAAACTAGTTTTTACTTTTATATAAAGTAATAGTTTATATACTAATTAGATCTTAATCTAGATTTACTACAACTTAGTAATAGAAAGATAAAGACTAATTCTAGTTTATAAATTAAAAAGGATATTAGTAATAAAGACTTATTACTATGGCATAAACGCCTAGGCTATAAAAATCTAAAAGATATTACTACTATATTAAATATATCTTGTAAAGAAAGTTATAAGAATATTAAATATAGTATTTGTCTAGCTGCTAGAATAACTAATAAAGTTAATAGAGAGATTACTCCTAACGCTATTAGTTATTTAGATAAAGTAGTATTAGATTTATGTGGACCTATTACTCCTAGTACTTCTAAAGGTTATAAATATTATCTATTTATATTAGATTCTGCTACTAGATACCTAGACTTCTATTTATTAAATAATAAGAGTGATAGTGTTAAAGCTTTTAAAGACTTTAAAACTAATGTAGAGAAGCAATCTAATTGTAAAATTAAAAGAATTAAAACCAATAATGGCCTAGAATTTAAAAATTCTTTATTTAATAACTTTTTTTTCTAGAAGGTATAATACAAGAATTTAATATTCCTAGGACCTTAGAACAAAATGGTTTAATAGAAAGAATAAATAGAACTATAATAGAGACTACTAGGTGTCTATTATATAATTCTAATTGTCCTTTTTATCTATAGAGAGAAGCTTTAGCTTCTAGTATTCATTTATATAATATAATACCTTATATAATATAATACCCCATTCTAGTCTTAATAATAAGATACCTTTTAATCTAGTTTATCCTAGTACTAAAATTAACTATAAGTTAATTAAAATTTGGGGCTCTATTGTTTTTTCTATAAAAATAAAGAGCAGCAATTAAAAAACTAGAGCCTAGAGCTAAAAAGGGAATTCTTATAGGTTTTAATAACTTTAATAGTTATAAAGTTTTAGACTTAATAACTAGAAAAGAAACCTAGATTAGAGACCTAGTAGTACTAGAAGAAAACTTTTTTAGTTTTAATACTACGCCTATTTATAAAGAGCTTATTATAGATAATTCTAGTTATAATAAGTCTACTAAATCAATAGAAAACTATTCTATAGATAATAATATTATAGATACTACTATAGATAATTCTATAGATAGTACTATAAATAATAGCTCTAATCCTATATTTAATATACCTCATAAGGATAAACAACTATTAAAGGATTTTATGCCTTATAACTTATTAGTTAATAATAATAGTTTAGACTTTAGTCTATCTACTATTTTATTAAATAAAGAACCTAATACTTTTAAAGACGCTATTACTAGTAATAATTTAGAATAGATTAAAGCTATAAAACTAGAAATTAGTTCTTTAGTAAAACAAAATACTTGGCTTATAACTAAATTACCTAGTAATAGAAAAGCTTTAAAAGGTAAATAGGTTTATAAATTAAAAACTAATAAAGATAATAAGATTATTAAGCATAACAGTCTCAATCAAGATCTATAGACCCTTCACAGTCAAATCACATAATTAAGGAACTTTTTAATTTTAGAAATAACGCGATTATAGATAATTACTACCTACAGCCAGTTTAATAGCTTTTAAATATTGTTTAACTACTTAGCACCTCTCTTATTACACTTTCTTAGCTTCTAAAGGAACTTATTATTATCTATAGTATTAAGTAGTCTTGTTAGGTTCCTCCTCTACTACGTAATATATTCTAGATTTGCTTTAGTCTATTAAGTGCGCGTACTATTAATATATACTGCCCCCTAGGACCTTGCTACTATTACCTATTATCTCTATACTCTTACTACCGCTGCTTACCCTTACTCTTATTACTTATAGTCTCCCACCTTAATAGTAGCCTAAATAATTGCTACTATTTTAATAAGCTTCTTATACTACTACTACGTCTCTAGTGTCTTACATAGTATAATAAACTCTTTCTCCTCTTTACTCTAGTTCTTACTTTTATAGTCTTTATTCTTTTTTTTTTACCTTTTTACGCCTTTTTTTTAATTACTAAGCAGGGGGCTCTGCTTTTTTATTATGTTATTTAAGATAAAAGCCTTTGTTGTCCTACCTCTAGGTAGATATAATAACGCCACATAGTCTTTATTACCTTTATTATTAATTATAGTTTTAAGCTTTTATAGTATAATATTTACGTTATACTACTATTATTTACATTATAAAAACTATATCTTTTTTACTAATATTTAGGTACTAATAAAGTGCCTTATACTTTAAGATCTAGAGGTATAAGGCGCAGTAAATTAGTCTAAAGATATTACTAACAAGGTACTTAAAGATAAGCTCTAGAAGCCTCTTTAATAATTCTTTTAGTTATATAAGGTTACTAAATCTCTAGGAATTATTCTTAACTTTACCTAGCTAGTTATCTATACTCTAGCTATATTTAATAATAGCTATATTGCTATAGGTATTAGACTTAGACGCAATATTAGGTTGCTAGAAAGTAGTTATTATATTACTTAATATAGTTTTTTTTTGTGACTAAGGGATTTCTAATAAAAATATTATAATTATAGCAAATATTTCTCCTGCTATTATATACACATAAAAGCGTTTTAAGGTATTAATAAAAAAGAGTTATTACTTAATATAATAGATAAAAAGTTAAATTTAAAAAAATAGTATTATGTGTTAAAGTAAAGATTTAGTATACTAGGTGTTACTAATATTATAAGAGACTTATATATTATGCGTATAGCAAACTATAGTTGCGTTACTATTAGGTTATAAGCATAATAACTAAACTATAATTAAGCTTTCTATTGCCTATATTACTCCTATAGTTGCAACTCTATAGTCTACTACAGCTTTCTAATAGTCTACTAGTTAAAAGATAATATATAACTTAGTTATACTAAATAGTAGACTATCTATTAACTACTATTATTAATACTATTATATAGAATATTAACAATAATATTATTATTATTTTATATATATAATTTATTACTACTACTATATACTAGATACTAGGTTATAGTGCCTTCTATTTTACTCCTCTCTATGTATAGTGCGGACTTTACCTTGGTTAGAATCTCTATATAACAAAGATCTTTATTAAGATAGGCCTAAAAAAGCTTAAGGCTAATAGCTTTAAAAGTAAGACTAATAAGAAAGAGTAGAAGGACTTCTACAATAGCATAGGTAATACATATCTAATTACTAAGAAGCTAGTAATAGTTATAAGTTTATTATACTTATTTATTATATACCTTTGCTAATAATTATTAGTTACTATAAGTCTAGTCCTTCTACTAACCTTATTAACTATAGTAAGAATAGTTGTCAGATTAGAGCCGTGTTGCCGAACAAGGGCACGTGGTCGGCTCCACCCTCTAAATTAGACCTCGAGCCAACAAGTCACAGAACACACTCAATACAACTGTTCATCTATATCTCATCTATTAGACCCCCATCTTAATGAGCTTAAATAGTGCTTAAATCTGACAATTAAGAGTCTTACTGCCTTAATCGACCCTAAGAAAAGACAATGTCGCTGTTAACGCTCCGCGACTTAACGATTGTGTTAACTAATTACACTAATTATACACCATAGCTGCTGCAGCTAAAAGCGCGATGCGAGCTAATAGATATATAGCCCATTATTAGTCCAGATAGAGCCAAACTCCCACGCGAAAAGCCGACACCGCTGTCGCCGCCAGAAATAGCGAGTTACTAGCCGATTATCCGCGTAAACGACGACGATCAACAAAAAACCCTCTAACGCGCCTATTAGAGCTATTAAATTCAGGCCTTAAGGTATATAAGGAGGACATTAAGTTCTATAAGATATAGCTTAAGGACTACAAGATTAAGGACAAGAAATACTAAGAGGAGAGAATAAGTCTTAAGAAAGTAGTTATCTATATCTAATTAACTGTGTCGCAACACCTGCAACGTAACTGCTGCAAGCCTAGAGAGCAGATCTGGCAATAGATCAAATCTCTAACGCAGACAGTAGGCGTTAATAAGGAAGACGAGCGGGATAGGGCGAGAGCGCGATACCTGCAGGCTCTTAAGCCGATAAGACAACCCTTAAACTGGGATACCTGGCTAACTAAGTATAATTAGGCAGCTACAGAAGCAGAGACGAATAATGTCGCTAAAGTACAATTAATCTATAATACTATAAAAGGACTTCCTAACTGCGATTATAAAGGCTGCCCCCACCTAGGGCGTGTCCTTTTAAGAAACTGGACGCCGAGACGCAGATATAACAAGGAAGGAGATAATGAAACGCTTCTAAGAATATATAGTAATACTCCACCTAATTAAGGGCAAATAGTATAGGGGCGCCTTTGCTGCTAGTAAGCTATCTCTCGCTGCTGGTGGTGCATCCACCCTAGGCACTGACAGGGACGCCTCTCACGCTGCCGAAGACGCGCCATCTTCCACGAATAACCAACGTGGATAGGGAAGACCTTAACAAAAACAATCCTTTAGTTAAAGTACTATATCTAAGCAGTCCTTAATAGAGGATACAACAGCAGTTAAAGGCAGAAAATGCCCTGCTTGTGGATAAAGGCATAGTCTAAAAGACTGCTTCTACGCATATCTGGAATATGCACTAGAGTGGTTTAGGCCATAACCTGGCTTTACAGACATAGTACAATATAGAATTAGAAATAATTTAGATCTACAAGAGGAGATAAGGAAGGTAAAGAGACTACGGTCTCAAACCCCACAAATTAAGAACTCACATACCCCTACTCCTAAGATTAATAATAATTGACTAGATGGACGGAAAATTTCCACTATCTAAGCTAGCTTTAATGCGGCATTATATCAATCCGATTCTACGAGCTACCCACTACAATACTCCTCGATCCTTAATTCAGGCACTACCTGCCACATCGCGAACGATCTCAATCAATTTGTCTTATTTCGCCCTCTATCGCCTAGAGACTTTATATAGGCTAGAAATACACAAATATAGGTTAAAGGATATGGCACGGTTCACCTTAAACTAATAGGCCTAGCTAGACGGCGGATACTACGCCTTAATAATGTGGCCTATTGCCTAGACCTTCTATGCAACCTAGTGTCTTTTCTTTTAGGATACTACAGCGTTAAGGGCTATAGTAGGATACTAAATTAGAACCTACAAGCCTAAAGCGAGTAGATAACACAGTTATTACTAAGCTGCAAGAGCTCTACAACTAATAGGTTCTAGAATACCAACTAGAATTAATAGAACAGGCAACCTTCTACACCCACAGGATTACCTTACGCACCAAAAGATCCCCGCAAAAGGCAGACGCATTGCGATAGTATAAGCGACTAGGGCATCTAGGCCCTAGTGCTCTTAAGCACCTAGTGCAGCAATCTAAGGGGGTGCGGATTAAAGGCATTACTATAGTACAGTGCGACGCCTGCGGACGAGCTAAATCTAAGAGGTTAATCCGCCAAACACCACAACTAATTAATAAAGGACTAGAAGAACAAGTCGCAATAGACTTCTACAGCTATAAGGATAGCAGCTTAACAAAAAGAAAGAGCCAAATGCTAATCACTAATTAATACTTAGGACTAATGTGGGATTTCTACTTCAAGGACAATCGCACAGCTCGATCTATTATCCAAACTTTGGCCACTTTTACAAAGTTCATAAAGAACCAATTTAACCTTACAGTTAAGGTAATTGAAGCGGATAACGAAATATTCACAGTTAAATAAGAAGTTAATTGATAGTGCACAGCCTAGGGGATTACAATTAAGCCTTCAGCACCTGACACACAAGCACAGAATAGGGGAGCTGAACACTTAGGGGGTGTAATAAAAGACAAAGCCTGGGCAATGCAACTTAATGCCAACCTACTATAGGAGATGTAGCTAGAGATCACCCAGTTAGCTGTCTACCTCTATAATTAAACGCCAAACTATACGAATTACTAAAGAACACTATACAAAGTCTTCTTTACAATAGTAGCCTTCTAGAATAGAGTAGTTACAGCACTACAAAAGCTAGATTAAACCTATCTTAAGGCATATAGGTGCAAAGCTTTTGCAATAACAGATAATACTTACTATAGCAAGAGTAGGCTACAACGTCTTGACCTAAAGGCGTGGATTAGATATCTGGTAGGATACTAATCCTCTAATATCTTCTAGATATAGATACCCTTGCTTGGGAAAGTAATTAGCACCTAGGATATAATATTTAACAAAAACAGCATCTTTAGCAGAAAGATAAAGAACCTTATAGATAACCTTATGCACAATACCCTTAAAGAGATCGCCGTATAGGTCCAATCAGTTAAACTACTATCTACAGCTAAACCAACTAAATTAGAGACAGAGTTGTTCTATAAAGATAAGACGATTTAAGATAACCCGTAGGATAAAGACTAGCCTAGATATCGACAAGGCAGGAAAGTAGACTATACTTATCCCACTCCGCCAATTACACCACCACCAGTGACACTCCTTGCACAATTACCAGTAGAGGAAGACTGTAGCGGTTGTTGCTGCAAAGCGAAAGTCGGGAAAACACTGATTTGATTGTATGTGTGTAGTAGCTAAGATATATACTGCTAGGTAGGATAGGCAGCAGTAAATAAGTGTAGGCAGCAATGAGCTAGCATAGGCAACAATGAACAGTCCGAATACCGTTACACACCCCCTCATCCTGTAGTTAGTTAACGACGTAAGGATGATCTCTCCTACATGTCTACTATGCCTTAAAGTCGAGAGTATAGATTTGTAAGGTGTAGCTGCTGCCTCACAAACTCAGCATGCTTCTGACGTGGTAGCACCTTAGTCATGCCGTCAGCAGGCATCCTATCAGTAGATCGCCATTGTACGTAGAGTCGTCCTTGCTCTACTTCCTGGCGGATCCAGCTCTGGTGTATATCAACATGCTTGAGCTTGGTTGCCAGTTTGTCTTGTTCTTTTATAACAATCCCAACAGTCTACTGGTTGTCACATAAGATAGTCGGAGTAGTGTGAAGCGTCAGTGAGAGGCCATCAAAAAGGCGTAGCCACTCCTCCATTGCTGAGCCTGTGAGGGAGAGCGCGAGTAGCTCTGCCTCAGTAGTTGATTTAGTGACTGTACGCTGCAGGGTAGACTTCCAGTCGACAGTCATCCCAAACAACTGGAAAATATATCCTTAAGAGCTGCGGCGAGTCTCTAGGTCGTCTGCGAAAGCAGCATCAGATGCTCCAAAGAAGATAGGATCGCGATAATCTTCTTCTGTAGTCATGAACTCTTGAATCTCTTGCTCAGCTGTGCAAGCTTCGAGCGCGTAGTACTTCGTCTCTAGGACGTGACGCCATACTTTGCGTATAGAGTCTACGTGAGCTTGTCCGGGGTTTGTGAGATGTGAAGCGTGTATCACATGCGCGCGTGCTAGATCTGGTCGAGTGAACTGCGTCAGGAACGCGAGATGGCCGACGAGCTCCTGGTAGAGCTTCGTACGAGCTGCGTTGGGTTCCTCTATAGATGGTTCAAGGTAGTTGACCATCATAGGTACCTCGGCGCGGCGGCTGGCGGTTGTTATGCCATAGTTTGTGGTTACCTTGTTAATGTAGGCATCCTGGAGCAGCCAAAGTTTGCGGGCGGCGATGTCTCGTTCGACGCGTATGCCCAAGAACCACTTGAGTGGACCAAGTCGCTTTAGTTGATAGTACTCGCTGAGCTTCTGCTCAAACTGCCGGTGCAGCTCGGCTTTGCGAGGGTGATAAGCCATGACAATGTCGTCGACGTAGACGAACAGGATGAGCCATTTGTTGGTGTATACACACGGGAAACCTGGCACAGGCTTTATCCCTAGTGACTGTAGCGTCCTGCGGAGCTCCTTGTACTATAGTAGTGGTGACTCTTTCAACCCGTAGAGAGCGCGGAGTATCTGGAGTAGTTCTCCATCTGCTTGAAATCCGTCTGGCATTTGCGCGTAGAGTAGACGATTGAGTCTGGCGTTGAGAAAAGCTGTTGGTACGTCGTCGTACTGAACTAGCGCTAGTCCAAAATGATTAGCAATAGCGGTGATTGCTCTGAATGTGCGTGCTGCTAGTGTGGCAGCGTAGGTGTCTCCGTACGGCTGCTCGAGGTCACCTCGAACCACTAGACGTGCCTTGAACCGTGAAAGAAAGCCGTCTTCGTCAAATTTGTACGTGAAAACCCACATTAGTGGTAACACTTCGGCGTTAGCACTTTCTGCTGTTTTTGCGGTCCTTGCAAAGCATCCTTTGCTCTATATGCTGCGGTATTCTTCTTGACCAGCTTGTTGAAACTCAGCTCTATACGGATGAGTTTCTAGGTCTTTCCAGGTCCTTGGTGGAGGCGGAACCTGTGACTGATGAATCTTGATGACAGGCTGCGGTTTTAGCGCTGTCGAAAAGGCGTGTAGGTAGTCATTAATGCGTATTCCATAGGAAATCGCGTGCGTCTGGTATCTGGTTGCATCTGTGAGGTCTTCAGCGCGCTGCCGCTGTCGGCGTGAACCTGTAAGTATGTTTGACTTATCAATTTTGAGGTTTCTACGCCTTGGCGCGTTGTTGTTATGGCGATCAGGTATATATCCAGAGATTTGGGTGGCAGAGAGCTCTTCTGGTGTTGACTCTGGGTCTTGCTCTATCGGGAGAACTTCGATCGGATTATTGTTGTTCCGATGCCCAGTCACGTGAGGTGAAGGTGAACCTCTAGACGTAGGCGTGAGTAGCCCACCTCCCAAAAACAAGTCCTCTACATCCTCGTCAACTCCGTCAACCTCGTCAACCTCAGCTTCAGTAGCTCTATCCTCACCCCCTACCTGCTGCTCGCTGGCGGGAGCTGCAGCTGCAGGTACTATACGACTCTGCCTGAGCGTCATGAGCTCTCTTCGATGGCGATATCGTCACATTCAGCTTCTTCTGGAAAGGCAAGCAGCTCTATGACTTCTTCAATTACTGACTCAGCTGCGTAGCCATCTGGTCCCTCATAGAACCGCGTTGGCTCGAAAATGACGTCTCTCGCTCGAATTACTCTGTCCTTTGTTGGCAGCCAGATCCTGAAGATATTCGTTGAATTATAGCCTACGAGTTGGCTAATAAGTGCTCTAGACTCGAGCTTGTCACCTCTTTTGACTGATGGGTTCCGGACGTACACTCGGCAGCCTATAGGGCGCAGGTGGTTCACCTTTGGCTTCAATCCCCTATACAATCTCATATGGAGTCTTCCAACCCTAGCGCTTCGGTTGTTGTACGATTCAGTATGTATGCTGCTGTCTTGAGCAGTTCGTTTGATAATGATTTTGGCAGATTTCCTTCAAGTCTCATGGCTCGAGCTCGAATGACGATGATCTTGCCTGCTCTCTCAGCGAGGCCGTTCTGCTCGTCTGCGTATTCTGCCCGCGGCTCGTATCGGATCCCTAGCTCAGCGCAGAGTTCCTCCAATACGTTTGGTGCAACTCCGTATCCTCGGTCGTTATCAGTCTTGATTGCGGTGACGTCGCTGTCAAAGATACGCTGTATCTTGCGAACCTTTTGGACAAGCCAGCGGCTCAGGAATGCCTTCGTACGCTGTGGAAAGCAGTCAAACTTCATGCCACTTGCTATATACTGGTCCACCATGTGACCTGCAACTCGGTCACCATTAAGACAAGCGTCTGTGTCTCGTAGCAAAAGCTGGATAAAGTCTACAGCAACGCGGTAGAATTTAGAATTTCCTAGGTGCAAAGTCCTCCTGCTGTCTTCTAGAGACTTGCTTTGTGAGTTTCAATTCGACACATACGCCACAGAAGTCGCTATCTTTGCCTTCTACTCGCAAGCCTTCCACATGGTCGGCCAGCTTCTCAATTGCCTTCTTGCCTGGATGGCCCCAGGTGCTGTGAGCTGTCCTGTAGTCGACTATCAGATCGCGTCGAGGGTCCTTTGAAGGTCGGTAGGTAGTGCTGAAGGATGATAAATAGGCGTATGTCTGGGCGGCGGCTGGCATCAGCGTCGACCAGCCAGTGACCGTTGTCATACTCTAGTTGAGCAATGACAGTTTTCTTGCTAACTTTGTACAGCAAATCTTGTCCTGAGTCAAAGTGGATCTGACTCGAGCGACAGCGTGCTAAGCCCATAAGGCTCGTCAAGAAGCCTTCGACTAAGGCAACGTGTGTTAGGACGATAGGTGATAGTCCTCTCGGTGTTTTCACGGTCAGCTTCATGCTGCCCCATGCAGTTATCTTGATACGGCCTGTTCCTGCTCCTACGAAATCGTTGGCACTGGCCTCATACTCTCTCGTCCATCCAGGCCAGGACTTAGTGTTGACAATGTGAGTGTTCGAACCAGGATCAAGTATGAATCGGTTGCTCAATGAGTCGTAGCTGCTGACATCGTCAAGCGTCGATAGAGCCACCAACTCCTCGGTAGGTTTGACACCGTCGTCAAGCATCAGATCCTCGTCGCGCTCGTCGCGCTCGTCAACCGTAACGGCATCGGATACCATATATTGTGCGGTGTAGGTCGATGGATTGGAAGGAGGCTTGCCATCGTCAATAGTGACTGCAGGCTCAGAGTTCGACTGAGTTGCCTTCCAGTCCTGTATGGCTTTCTCCACCCTCGCTTTCAAGCTCGGATCCTTGGCAAAGGCCGCTGCCACTTTCTTACTACCCTCCTTGTTGTCGAATCCTCGGGGTCTGTGAGGCGCATCTGGGTTCATCACCCAGCATCTCGACCATGAGTGTCTTTTGCCACAGAGGCATACACCGCTCCGTGTAGGTTTATTATCTTGCGGTGTTGCTGGCTTTGCTATCTCTAGCTCTGCCGCGTGTGCGCTGAAGCCTGTACTAATTGGGCGTGTACGCTTCAGGTATGCTGAGAACTCGGCGACGTAGTTCTCCACTGAGGGGACTGTCTTACCAAGCCTCTCCTTCTGGATCAGGTCTCGTAGACCTGCTGTTCCGTATTCGGGGTCAATTGTCTTGCAGGCGACTAGGAAGTCTTCCTGCGCTCGGGTGTCTTCAGTCTCTGCCAGCCTGATGGCCTTGCACTGGTTGGTGACCTCGATCCACCTTCGAAGCCATTCTTCAACCTTCCTGCCCTTTGGCGGCGTCTGGAGATCCTTGTATACCGCTATTAGATCGCGGCGTCGCGTCGCGTCTGACGGTGCGAGATGTTTCTTAAGGGTCGTAAGGCGTTGGTGCGGCGTATCCTTGTCCTCAATCAGGTAAATGTGATGCGCTGCTATCGTCTTACTAATCTCAGAGTTAAAGTCTGCCAGCGCCTTCAGCTGACGCTTATACTCTAGATCCTTCTTCTCCCATCTCTCGTATGCCCAACGGTAATCGGCTCGCTGCTCGGTGTTTAGGCCAGCGTACGTCGTAGCTCGTTGGTCATAGTCGCTAAGCTGAGGTTCAATCGGCTCCTCTAGCTGGGGTAGCTGGTCTGCTGCAACGTCTGGGTCGACGTATTATTTCCAGAGTTGATTCTTTTTGTGCTGTATCCTTGCGGATAAACAGCCACTTGTGCCAATCCTCTGATCGACTGAGTACAACTGTTACTCGAGTGACGGCTGGGTCCTCGTTAGTCATCGTGCTCGCTGGGTTTCTCTACTCTATGTGTGAGTAGGCAGGTAATTCAGGTGAGTGAGATCCCGTCGCAATCCGGGCTCATAACTGTAGCGGTTGTTTGCTGCAAAGCGAAAGTCGGGGAAAACACTGATTTGATTGTATGTGTATGTGTGTAGTAGCTAAGATATATACTGCTAGGTAGGATAGGCAGCAGTAAATGAGTGTAGGCAGCAATGAGCTAGCATAGGCAACAATGAACAGTCCGAATACCGTTACAAAGACAAAGGGAAAGACCACCAACCCTTATTATTAACAACATGCCTATAGGCTGCAGCATTTATGGCTGGCACTGAAGCGGCAAACGCAGGGAACTTTAATAGGAAAATATTAGATAAGGCGCGGTTAAAAAGATTGCTCTCTAAAGGATTAAAGCTATATAGGAGCTAGTTGCCTATGCCACCTTCCTAATGCAATAAGCTTAAAGAATATCTACTATGCGATATGTTTAAGGAAGCTAAGAAACAGCACCTGAACAGTTACTAGGATATAAGATCCTGGACCGAGATACCAGCTAAAACAATTAAGCTAACTAGAGAACAGATCCTTAACTGTATATAGGTATACACCTATAAGTTTAATAAACATCACTAACTTAAGAAGTGCAAAGCACGCCTCGTTGTTTGTAGCGATTAATAGAGAAATATCACGTCACAAGATACATATGCGGTAACATTGGCTAGACGATTATTTCGCATGCTTATGGCGATTGCGGCGCGATTTAACCTAGAGCTCCTTTAATATATAACGTCACAAATGCTTTTGTTTACGCGAAGATCGACCAAGATATATATATAAGGATGCTACGAGGCTATAACAAACCTAGGACAATCCTAAAGCTTAACAAGGCGCTATACGGACTCCAGATCTCACTACTACTCTAGTAGAGAGAGTTCACTTCAACACTGCAAGGCTTAGGCCTTATTAGCATACCCTATATAAACCTTGCTGTATGATTAAATAAGGCGTAATTATCTTCTTCTACGTAGATAATATCATTATTGCCTATAAACAGGAGAACAAACCCTAGGCTGAGCTAGTTATTAAGCAGCTACAAGAAAAGTACACCCTTATAGGAGGAAAAGATCTCTAATGGTTCCTAGGGGTTAAGATTCTTAGGAACCGCCCGCAATGAAAGATCTGGCTCTCACAAGCGTTATATGTTAATAAGATCGCCAGGCTAGTTAATAACTAAAGCCTTAGGCATAATACCTTAATAAGTAGCATTAAGCTTACTCTACAATTAGGCTTCGCTAGTCTATCTAAGATTAACAGATACTAACGCAAGGTCGGATCAATCCTATTCGCCGCAGTTACTACCCAGCCGGACACTGCTTTCGCGTCCTCCTAATTAGCACACAATTTCTTACTAACCCTAGCAGCTAATATTATTAGAGATGCCGCCAATCAAGTCTTACTATACCTCTAAGAAACACACATAAGGGTGTTATAGCTAGGTGGAGAAGACAGTTTTAAGGTAGCAAGCGATGCCTTTATTTGCGGACAATACACTAGACTAAAAGAGTTCTTAAGGATATATTATTAAACTGTTTAGTGGGCTAATTATGTGGAAAGCAAGCAAGCAAGATACTGTCACCACATCCACCACTAAAGCCGAGCTACTAGCCCTGTCACAGGTAGCCAAGGAGGCACTGTTTACATCACGCCTGCTTAATAAGCTCCAGGTTAAGCTCG
The DNA here is from genome assembly GCA_009805535.1 of Laburnicola sp. JP-R-44. Lineage (NCBI taxonomy): Eukaryota > Fungi > Ascomycota > Dothideomycetes > Pleosporales > Didymosphaeriaceae > Laburnicola > Laburnicola sp. JP-R-44. Next base: position 1,544,639 of record SELF01000006.1, read on the forward strand.
CGGATTAAACGATTACTATTAAATGCGACAACTAGCAGACAATATAGCTTGTTACTAAGGAGACTGCGTAGCTTAATACTAAACTCCGCTATGTGGATATTTAACTATTGGTTAAGGCAAGAGGTAGCGCAAGGAAGGATTAGGGTCACCTACACTTAGTTGAACGAAATGATAGCTAATAGGCTTACAAAGGCCCTTCCTGTTAATAAATAGAGCAAGTTTCTAGATTAACTAGGACTTGTTAATATAGTAGAGGATCTTAACAGAAAGGAGGTACAAATTAACAAGCTAGAACAAAGGATAGAGGCTATTACTCTAGAATAAAGAACGGCTACAAGGGGTCTAGCTTAAGGATAAGCCTAAGCTGAGGGGGTGTGTCAGATTAGAGCTGTGTTGCCGAACAAGGGCACGTGGTCGGCTCTACCCTCTAAATTAGACCTTGAGCTAACAAGTCACAGAACACACACAATACAACTGTTCATCCATCTCATCTATTAGACCCCTATCTCAATGAGCTCAAATAGTGCTCAAATCTGACAATAGTATACTTAATAGCAATAAGGCGTATATTAAGGGGAATAATAATAAAGAGTGTAAAAAGAAAATTAAGAATAATAGAAAGGAGCTTAAAGCTTATTTCTAGGGGCAACTAAATAGGTATAACTCTAATATTATTGATAAGAATATAGAGTTTAAGGGTTTCTTAGACTTTAGGGGCTTAGGTACTAAGGGGGGGGTTTAGATAATAAGGGGGGTTTAGATAATAAGGGGGGTTTAGATAATAAGGGGGGTTTAGATATAAGGGGGGGTTTAGATAATAAGGGGGGTTTTAGATAATAAGGGGGTTTAGATAATAAGGGGGGCTTAGGTGCTAAAGGGGTTTTAGATAATAAGGAGGTTTTAGATAATAATAGGAGCTTAGGTGCTAAAAGGGTTTTAGATATTAATTAGTGTATAGGATAAGATAAGCTAGAGTTATAGTTTTACTATAGCTAATTATTATAGCTAATTATTATAGCTAATTATTATTAGCTAATTATTATAGCTAATTATAGCTTATAGCTAATTATTATAGCTAATAAGTATATACTAGTTACTAAGAATACTGCCTATAGTAATATAGTAATAGGTTAATTACTATCTAAAACTAACTCTGCAATAAAGGGCTATATACTAGTTTAGATCTAAAACTAACTTATTATTAGTATACTATACGCTATATACTATTTCTAGCTAACCTTAATATTAGTTAAATACTACTATAGTTGCTATTATAGAATTTAGTTTATTCTATCCTTTTTTTAAACTACTATTCTTTTAAATAACTATTTAACTAGTTATTATATCTTTTCATTATACTAATATCGTTAAGTGCTATATTAAGTGCTACACCTACCCTAGGAATTAATATATAGTCTTATGTTAATAAACTAGTTGCTTTACTACTAGATATTATTTTAAATATAGAATTCTAGCCCTATAGGCTAGTAGATTAGAAAGTAAAACAATTTATCTTAACTAATATTCTCCTTTAGACTTTTAAGAGTTAGAGATAGAAAAAAAGATATTTACTATATAGGACGCATAATAGTCTAATACTTAATAAGCTAAAGATAAATAGATCTATAACCTATACTAAAACTCTTACCTTTGTATAGGTACTATCTAGACTATATTTTAGAAGGGCGTAAAGTACCTCTCTAGTTGTCTATATATATTCTATCTTAACTATAGCTATACACTATAACACCTAAGTGTTAACTTTACTAGTACTTAGCTAATTAGTACTAAGCACCTTCTTAACTATATAAAGTCCTAAGTATATATATAGTAAGATAAGCCTATTTATAAAAGAACTTTTACTCCTTAGTATAAGAATAATAAATAGCTATTTTATATCCTATATACTTTCTATAGGCGTTTAAAACTAAACTTATATAAGTAGTAATTAATAATAACTATCGAAATAAATTACATAATATAGTGGAAAGTAGGTAGGTAGTAATATAATAAGTATAAAATACTTATATAATAAGGTAGATAGTATTCTTAGAAAGATAGATAGTAAGATAACCTAGATTATAAGCGAGTCGCCCTTACAAGCGAGTCGCCCACCTTGTCAACTCTCTCAGCCTTTTATAGCCTGTACATCCATAACGCAATAAAATAATATTAATATAAGAGCTGTCCTAGTTTAAGTAGTATCTACAGTACGCTTTTTCACACGTTCATAAGTTATGGCCAGTCTCTCTGCAGTAACCGCAGCGCGCTAAGGCCTGCCAGCTCGTACCTGATCGCGCCTTGCCTTGACGCGTTTCTCCCTTAAGTTGCTGCTTAACAGCCCTTTGAGTAATAATATCCTCTCCCTCTGCCTTTAATAGGGTGCCTTGCTTCTAGATCCGCTTCTTTTTACGATTCTTGCGCGTTATAGCGGCCTTATTTGCTCTCTTAAGGCTTAAGATTTGCTCACGCATAAGCGCTATTTAATGTATTGCTTTAGAAGAGCCTCTTTCTAGCTAATTAAGCCTTTTAATAATAGAAGCAGGTGACGAGCTCTTATGCGCGCGAATCCGCTCGCGAATTAACGTTGATTGAGCCTCTAGTTCGCGCACATTGCTGGGTGTTTTGGCCTCCTATATAGCCTCTAGTAGGGTTGCTGGCGACAGCGTCCTTAGCTTAATATTAAGCTTTAAGATTACTACCTCTAGATTGTGTGGGGCTAGTCCAGCGCCCTAAAAGCTTGTGTAGATATTCTCCTTTGTAATTAACTAGTTGTAGGCGGCGCGGAAGGCAGGTAGGAACTTAAGCTTAGTAATATAGTTGATATAGTCGCGTATTAGGCTTGACACTTAGCACCCGTACGCCCGCTTTAATGGCGAGAAACAGCCAACGTCTAGCGGCTGTAGGAGGTGCGACGAATGTGGCGGCATACAGAGAGTATAGATATTGTTATCCTTGCAGATTTCTTGGAATTTAAGCGACTTGTGGCTCTTATACCATGGGTGCGGGGTCAATGCGCGCCGAGCCTCAATACGCGCTCAACACCAAAACCAGCTCAGCTAAACTTGAAGCTGCAGAGCTCCCTACAATTGCTATTATTATAAGAATTTCTGGTGATAAGGTCTATAAATCTTAATAATTAATTATAGCTATAAAAATCTACTCAGAGTTCTAATATTCCGGCCCTAGCGCAACTAAGGCTGTAGAGGCTGTGATGCAGCACCTAAGGCCTCAGCAGCATCTATAGCCTTATTAATAAGCTTTTTTTCCCTTATACCCTGCTTAGGTAGCCTTAATGCCTTTTTGCTACCTTTCTTAGCTATTTTTATACAATTCTTGTAGTGTTGCTAAGCCCTACAAGCCTACTGCTTCTAGGCTCGCTTAGCTGCCTAATCCGCCTTTGCCTTCGCTCGAGCTGCCTAAGCCTTAGCCCTCGCAACGCGCTTCTCTCTTAGAGTAGTCTAGCCTTTAGCTGCTAGCTAGCCCTCCAAGCCTTAGCTGCCTTAGTTTTTTAGAGTACTAGCTGCTCTGCTTTGGCCTCTTTTTGCTGTAGATGATCACGTGCCTCCTGCACCTTCCTTAGGGACCAGAAAACAGCACCCCCTAAGTACTCAGTAGGCTAGTTATCCAGCAAAGGCTTGCCACGCTTCCTACGCCTCTTCTTATTACCTAGTGCTGCTCTTAGTCCCTTATTTTTATGCTGTAGTAGTAGCTGTTTTTGTACACAGCAATTGAGTGCACTGTTCAGCTCAGCTTCTTTGCCTTATTACTATTCCCTATATCTACTGCAGCCTTTAGGAGCTAGTCGATTTTCCTCCAGTTAGACGCGCTAAGTACTAAGGTTGAGCTTTCTCTTAATTCCCGCTCAGGTAGGCTAGTCTTAGTGAATCTCTTAAGTATAACCTCTAGGTTGAGTGGTGCTATGCCAGTAGCCTTAAAGGCCTTAATAATCAATAGCTTCCTAAACAAGCTACCCTAAGCCCTCCAGAATAGGCTAAAGAAGTCTCTTTTTGCGATTGACAATAGTCCCTAGCACCTGTGTAGGAAGGCTAAGAGCTCAGCTAAGTAGGCAGTAGGAGAGTAGAGAGAGAGGCTTAAACATAACAACGTTGAGCGGCTGTAGCGTATGCGTCAAATAAGGCGGAAATATAGCTAGGAGTATCCTATTCTAGTCACAGTAATTGATAAAATCTATAGTAAGGTAGGATCTATAGCCGTTAAGGATAAGTAGTCGGTAGGAGGAGCGTCCAGCTTTCTCCTTAGTACAGCAATCGAACACCTGCTTAAGCCACGCGAGGCCTATCTCGTTATTTGTCCAGCTAGAAGGCGATAAGGTGATAAAGGCTAAGTGTTCCTAAGGGTTAATTTCTTCAACCTAGCTTGATTGTAGGCTACCTAAGGCAGCCTGATAGATAAGGGCTGGATCTAGAGCCGATCCGTCGGCGCATATGCAGGCTAGGAGCGAAATCCACTCACGGCTACCATCCTGAATAGCCTGCCTCACCTCCTTGCTCTCGTACAGCTGCCTACTAAAGATCCGCTTTGAGCGAGTAGTAATGCCTAGTAGGATGCCTTTTTCGTCCATATTGTACGTGTGCTGAGGCTCGATATCGTATTAGCTAATTTTCTGCTGTGTAGTAGTAGGTCGAAATATAGGCTGTACTTTGTCTCTAAGTCGGCTTTGTGGCATTGCTATCCATTCTAGCTGTCCATCTTAAAACTAGATCAATGCTGTGTCACTTAACGAACTAATCAACCTAGTACATGCTAACGCTCGTTTTGGGCTATATAGGCTGCAAAGTTCTAGATCATTTGCCGTGTAGGTAGTAGGCCTCGCTAAGTGAGTTTTTTGATATAGCGTATAAGCTCCTGCTCCTATTAAGGGCGAAGTTTTCGTTAGTTAATTCCCTCAGCTGTACGCGACTGCGTTACAGCCTGGTGTCTCCAGGTGAGCGTAGAGCGTACAACGCTATGCTCCTTCGCGATTTTTATATAGTTAATAGAGTCTCCAGGTTCTTGCGATTGTATCGCTTCAAGCGCAGCCTCAATTTACCCCATATTAGTAGCGATAGGTGGTGTTTGAAGCTTGAAGTGTTTTCGTGTTGAGCGCGCATTGAGGCTCGGCGCGCATTGACCCCGCACCCATGGTAGCCGTTAAGTATAAGCAGCTAGCCCGCGCCTACCCTACGCGCTGCTATATGCTTAATAAAGTGCTGTAGCTAGGCAATACTAAGCTTGTTAGTAGTCCAACTGTTGTCGCTGAGCCTAATAGTCCAGTCGCCTGGTATATCCTCGCCCTTATACTAGGCAGAGAGGTGATACTGGCCAGTAAAAATGATAAAGGGCGGGATTGCCCACCCGGCAGCGTTGATTCTATGGATCACTGTAACCTATTCGCGATTGCCTAGCTAGATTGCTTTTAGCTAGCTACGTCTCTCTAATCCTGTGACAACTAGCTAGGAGGATATCTTGCCCATTAGAAAGCCAGTCTCGTCGAAGTTAAAGGTGTCCTCGTCGTGGATACCGTAGGTGGCCTTCGTACGCGCTACGAGGTTAAACCAGCGTTGTATAGCTTCTGGATCCTCGCAGAGCGCTCTCTAGTGGTCGTACGGTCGATTAAACCGCGTAGTAAGGCTGTCTGTTCGCTTGACAAAGTTTCTAGGCCACTGTTGACCAACCTAGCCACTGCCGCGCTCAGCGAGCAACTTATCCGCCATATTCCGCACAGCTTCTAGAGTAGGCGCAAACCCTCGCGAATCTAGATCAAGTATATACTCGATAATCACCTCCTCTTCTAGCTTAGTAAGCTTTCTTGAGTTGGGCTGGCAATCGCGTCGCGCAGGCTTCCCGGCGCGTCGGTCGCGCAGCGTTGATTGGGGGACATTATAAGCCCGTACAGCCTCTCGTACAGTCTGAATTTGGTTCTAATTAATAGCTAGGATAGCAAGGTAGAGATATCTGCTTTGTTGCAGGGCAATTAAGTAGAAGTTGGTTAAGCCATTGTAGTTTGTAGGTGACGCGTAGTAGAAAGTTGACGAGGTGGGCGACTCGCTTGTAAGGGCGACTCGCTTATAATCTAGGTTAACTTGGATACTTTTTCTAACTTGGGGATTTAGCTTATTTATATAGATAAAGATCTTAGAGATTACGTAACTATACACGTGCCTAGAAAGTTATTAAGTTTCTACTTTAGGAAACTAATAGTTCTTTGTCTATAATTACGTAATAACACGTGATTAATAAGACAAAGAAAGTCCTAAAGTCTAGACTTTCTAGACCGTACGTTTTCGTCCGATCTCGATCCAGACAATAAGCCAAAAGATAAGTAGCTACTTATTACACTACTATATAATCTATATTATAAACTATATAATAGGTAATAAGTATTACTATAAAATAAAAGCTTATTAAAGTATAATTACTTCTAGCTTTATATTTTAACACACCCCTTTAATACTTATTAGCATATATTAAATATACTAATAGTATTTTAAACTATTACTATATTTATATAGTATAGTTTTATATAGTTTTATTTATAGAGGAAAAAATTAAAACCTCTTTATAAGTAACTAGTTTAAATAGTTCTTATATCAGAAAAAAATACTTCTTAGTATAAAATCTTTTTAAATCTCTATTTATATATTTAGTCTCTCTTTTTAATTACTAAGCAGGGGGCTCTGCTTTTTTTGTCATGTTATTTAAGATGAAAGCCTTTGTCGTGCTATCCCGAAGTAGTTAATTTAACGCCACACACACATATATTTAGTCTATTAGCGTTCTAACACAGAATAATAATAGTAGGTTTATTTATATAATAACTTATTCTATTAGTTTACTAACGCAAAGTTATATATAATAACTTAGTCTATTAGTTTACTAACGCAAAGTTATATATAATAACTTAGTCTAGTCTATAATTTTATTAACGCAAAGTTATATGTAAATATTTAGAAGATAAAAAATATTTAATAAGTAAAACTTATATTTTTATTCTCTAACCTTTTAGGTTTACAGTTTTAGGCCTTTATTTTATTTTTAAAGTTTCTAAATAGATAACTTAAATATAAAAAATCTTCATTAGGAAAAACTTAATTATAATTTATATTTTCTTAATAAATAACTAAAGGGAAAACCTTTTAATAGGAAAACCTTTTTATTTTATTTTAAAGTTTCTAAATAGATAACTTAAAGATAAAAACCTTTATTAGGAAAAAGTTAATTATAAATTATAGTTTCTTGATAGATTACTAAAGGAAAAACCTTTTAATAGGAAAATCTTAATTAATTCTTTAGTAGATTAATTTTATCTATAGCTTGTTTAAAAGCTATAGTACTTAGACTTTTAGTAAAGATATCCGTAGGTTGCTCTTTAGTACTAATATAGTCTAAATTAATTAATCCTTCTAAAATCTTCTCTCTAATATAGTGATATTGTATATTATATATTTAGATTTAGAATAGTATTCTGGATTTTTAGCTAATTTAATAGCAGGTTAATTATCACAGAATAGATAATAACTTTTAATAGTATTATTAATATTTATATGTTTAAATATATTTACTAAATAATTATAGTCTTTTAAGGCTTCTTTAATAGCCATATACTCTGCCTCGTAACTAGATAGTACTATAGATTTTTGTAATTTACTAGACTAACTAATAGGGATATTAATAATAGTAAAAATAAAGCCACTAGTACTTTGTCTTTCTACTAGATCACCCCCCCAATCTGAATCTACGTAACCTATTAGATTAAATAGATTATTACTATATTTAGATTGGTTTTTAGTTATAGTATTATTAAATACTTCCAAATTCTCTCTAGAGTAGTATAGTAAGAAGAATTAGAATTAGACATAAATCTAGCACAGTTATTAACTGCGTAGGTTCTATCTGGCCTAGTTTTACTAGATAAATATATTAAACTACCTATTTGTTGTTGGTAGTAATTAATTCCTTATCTGTTGCTTGGCTAGTATTTTTATTTAATTTAATTCCTAGCTTACAAGGAGAACTAACAGGATATATATTGAATTTATTATACTTTTTTTAAGTATGTTATTAAGATATTTAGTTTGACCTAAACTAATACTATCTTTAGTTTTATTAATTTCCATGTCTAGAAAATAAGAGACTTCATCTAAGTCTTTAAGATCTAAATCTAGATTCGTAAGACTATCTTTTATAAAATTAATAAGTTTTTAATTAGGTTCTAATACTAGTATATCGTCTACGTATACTACTATTATTATATTAATTTTAGAATTAAGAAAAAAACTCCTTGTTCTAAAATAATAGGTAGGAAACCTAACTCTTTTTACTTATTAACTAAAAAGTTATACTATATTCTAGGTGATTGTTTTAATCTATATAAAGCTTTATTAAGCTTACAAAGTATAGATTTATTACTATTAATATTAGAATTAATAGAGTAATAGCCCTCTATTAAATTACTATTATTAATAATAATGTGTGGCGTTAAATTAATTACCTAGAAGTAGCACGACAAAGGCTTTCATCTCAAATAACATGACAAAAAAAGCAGAGCCCCCTGCTTAGTAATTAATAAAGAGCGTGAAAAAGGTAATCACAAAAAAAAGATTAATAATAAATAATATTTTTTATTTAGAAAACTATGAGGTTGTTCTACATAACTTTCTTTATCTATAGTAGCATGAATAAAAAAAGCATTTTTAAAGTCCTATTGCCTTATTTCTAGATTATTAAATATAGCTAGAAATAATAGTAATTTAATTTAACTATTTCTAGCCTAGTGGTATTTGCAAAGGTTTCTAGGTAGTCTAAGCCATAGGTTTGACTAAAGTCTTTAACTACCCACCTAGCTTTATACTTAATATTTTTTTATAAATAAAGCTATATCCCGCAGCTATACTTTAGTAAATAAAATAACTAGCTATAATCTATTTTTCTGTGTACTAGCTCTATAAGATACTATATAAATATATATAACTAAGTTAATAACGTACTTATTATATAGCACCCTATAAGACTATTACGTATATAGGCAGAGTTAACTTAACTATAGTTTAGAACTATTATTAAGTAGTAACTTATCTTGCCTATATAGGTAGCAATAAGATTAGAGTGCTTATTACCTATATAAAGAGAGCCTAATCCCGCTACTATCTTACACACTACTATAACTAATAACTATAGCTAAATTAAATAAAATAAAGATGCGACTGCGCTATAAAGTAAAGTTTAACCTTAAGTAAGCCTAATCTACTATGGACCCCTCCTTGTATTCCTAAAACTTAATTAATAAGCTTGCGATTATCGCTAGAAAGAAGCTAAAGCTTAAGATAGCTAATAGTAATAAGCTTTTAGTTAAGTTACTTATACTAGATTGCTATATAATGCACGTATATAGTCTATACTACTATTTACTAGCTTAGGTTATGTATATAGCTCGCTAGTTGCGAGGGAAGATCTACTATAGAAGAGAGTTAATAAGCTAGTTAGGTTAGTTACTATTATGTGTGTAGTGTTAAATTAACTACCTAGGGGTAGCATAACAATGGCTTTTATCTTAAATAACATAACAAAAAAAGCAAAGCCCCCTGCTTAGTAATTAAAAAGAGCGTAAAAAAGATAATAATAAAAAAGCGCATTTAAACTACTAAGCAAGCTTAGTAGTCTTAGCACAGTGCTACTCCTATAAGCAAAATCTTTATAAGAAGACTACTTAGAACTTTAGGAAAGATAAGACTTTAGCGTAGCTATACTATAAGCTATTTCTTCTTTACTATTCTAAGTTGTAAACTACTATTTAGATTATTGCAAATAATATAAGTTAATATATTAATAGGTATGTTTCTTATAAGTAGTAGAATAAGAATAATATAGACTAGATACACTATCGCTCTATTATTATATTAAGATTATTCTTAATAAATCTCTTACTATCTCTCTACACCCGACTATTCTTTTAAGCATTAATATTATTTCTAAAAAAGTACTTACTATTACTAAAAAGTATATACTAAAGATATGCGCTGCTACTATTAAAGTAACTATACTAGAGTTCTATTCTATCTAAATACTTATCTAGCGCAAGGGGTAGGTATACTTAACTATCTATAAGGTAGTTCTAGTGTACTAGTTAGGTTAGCAGCTTATATCGTTCGCAAAGGACTATAAGATTAAATTTCCGCTCTAGTAGATATAATTACTCCTTATTAGTAATAGAATCTAGTGGGGGATATAAAAAAAGAATAATAAGGTGTTTATTAATAATCTATAAGATAGTAAGAGTGTTACATAGATCTGCAATATTCTTTTAGCTATTATTACTATTATTACTATTAAATTAGCTTATCTAATTAAGTACGCTGCGTAAGCAGCGTGTAAGCATAAAGAAACTAATAATAGTAGTAGTAATAAGCTAGGTATATACTATGTATAGTATAAGTAAACCTTATATAGGTTAAGAGCTTATAAAGTATAGATAGAGTATAAGTAAGTTTAAATTATTATTATATTAATAAATGTTTAAGATTAGTCTTTAATTAGAATTAGGTACTGTATATAGTAGTATTATATATAACCTTCTATCTTAACCTACTTTAACCTTAAACTAAAAAAATAGGTTAAAAAAGGCGTTCGTTTAGCAAGCTAACAATTACTATTACTATTATTATTATTATTATTATTATTATTATTATTATTATTATTATTATTATTATTATTATTATTATTATTATTATTATTATTATTATTTACTATAACTAAAGATTTATTTACCTATGTAACTTTATAGTGTAGAAGAACCTTTTTCCTTACTAGTAATAATTTTATACTTAGCTAAAGCTACTTAGTAAGCCCTTAGATTAACTTTATTTTTAATTTTATTCTACTTCTTTTATATAGCTATTAGTTTTGTCTCTAACTAGTTGCCTACTTTTTATTAATTAACTAATACGTAATAATAGAATATAATAATATACTACTTTATTAATTCTAAAAGTAGAACTATATAAGCTCTTTTTTTATATATAAGCTATTAATACTTTTACGCTTTAAAAAGTAGTTAGTAGTTCTTATTATTATAAAGCTTCTTCTTAAGCTAATATTATATACCTTAATTAGCTAATTTAGTAGAGTTTAGTATATTTTCTTCTTTACTATAAAATGTATTGTAAGACCTCTATATAATAATATAGGCGCTATTACTAAGTGCACCTTTAAATAGTACTTTATAGTTAGTAGAATAACTTTTCTAAAAGCTACCTTATTTATGTGTGTTGTTAAATTAACTACCTAGAAGTAGAACGACAAAGGCTTTTATCTCAAATAACATAACAAAAAAGCAGAGCCCCCTGCTTAGTAATTAGAAAGAGCGTAAAAAAAGGTAATTATAAAAAAAGCGTAATATTTTATTAGAAACTCTTAGTTCTAAAAAATAAAAACTATAGCTATTTATTATAGTATAAGAAGATACTCTATAGATTAAGTTAGGGTTAGGTCTTATATAATCTAGATTAGGTTAGAGTAGAGTTAGATTATATAAAACTCTAACTCTAATCTAATCTAATCTAAATTATATAAGACCTTAACTCTAACCTAATCTAGATTCTATAAGACCTAATCCTAACCTAAATTTATATTTATTTGCTAGCCTAAACTATAAAACTAATACTAAAGAAGTATACTAAAGATTAATTAATTATAGTTAGTAAAAAATAGTAAAGTACTATTTAGTATTAGGAGTAGAATATATATATATATATATAATATACTTATATATATTATAATAGTAAAGTAAAATTCTAAGTTATTAATTATTTAGTAATATAGTAGATAAGTAAGTTAAAGTATTATTATTATAAATTATTATTTTAAAAGCTAAAAAGAGAATATTAGTAAAACTTTAATATACTTTAGTTTTAGAGCTTAGCGCTTATTAATAATTATATTATATTATGCTAAGCTCGCTTAGTAGTTCGAACGCGCTTTTTTTTTTTGTAATTACCTTTTTCACGCTCTTTTTAATTACTAGGCAGGGGGCTTTGCTTTTTTTATTATGTTATTTAAGATGAAAGCCTTTGTCGTGCTACCCCTAGATAGTTAATTTAACGTCACATATTATAGTATTATATTATATATTCGCTAATAATATAATAAAAAATTTTAGTAATTAAACATAGTAGGGCTACTAGTACTTAAAAACTAAATAAGTAAAGGTAGTTTACAACTCTTACCTAGGAGGGAATTTTAAACTATATACTATATAAAACTTAACAAAAGTACTTAACAGATCTATATTAAAGATCTCTGGTTGTTTCCTTAGTGTGCTCTACCAACTTCACTGTGGTTCTGTATTTCTTAGCGAATTCGCTATTGTTGGGCTGCGCCTGTGTCGCCGATTGTGCTCGATTGACCTCCGCGTTGACCTTATTGAGCAGTTTGTTCTGCTCATGTTGTAGTGCGCTGCAGCCGCTATTGTATCTTTGAACGAGACGGTTGTGTATGCGAATGCGCTCGGCTGTCTCCTCTGATCCCACACCAGGCGGCGCAATCCCTTGTAGCCTAACCAACCGCAGGCGGTTGAATTGAATTGAGTGCTGTGAAGTTTTCCTGCGTGATGGCCGCTTTTATGAATGCGTACAAGTCTCCATTTGGGCTGAAGGCTGAAGGTCTTGTTCTTGATGGAATGAATGATGTTGCGCTGGTTGTTTGCCGCGACAGAATACCTGTCCTTGTCTTGGGCACTGACAGCGATGGCCAATTTGGTGTGGGCCTGTGTTGAACCTATGAACCCAGAGGACTTTGCTGACAGCGTTCTGTGTCTTGGAATCGCGGCGGTACTTCGGGATGTCGTCCAGGTCTTTCAGAACCTGAGTAGCGTGTTGGGTGTACGGGTACGGACTTACATTGGCGGGTAGCATCGGAAAGATGTTTGAGTTTGGTTGTATAGCTCCAGATGGTCGATGATGCGGTGTGGGGTTTGTGAAAACAGTGCAATCCAGAGTGTGGAGGGTCGAGGACGAGGTGATGCGGGAGGAGAAAAAGTAGAGGAGGCGGGGGGGGCTGCCTTATATAGCAGGAGGGGCAGCTCAAGCATAAGTCTCTTAGAGTAAGAGATTAGGAGTGAGAGAAACCGCAAGCACTCCCCGAGTAGCTGCCTGCGTAGCTGCTTAGCAATCCTGGCCCTCTCACCTTCACCTTTTAGGGGATAGCTTATCGCGGCGGCTGCAGCGTCTTGCAATTGCTGGTGAAGTAAGAAGGTGATGAGAGACCTGTCAGCGTCAGTTGAGTGAAGAAAAAAAAAAAGGTGGGAATGAAACAACTCACCGGACTATTGAGGTTGTGACTTTGGAGCGCGGACTCTGACTTTGAGGCTCGATATGTGACTTTGAAGAGCAGACACTGCTACCTCCCCCTAGCACGCATCGTTCACCCCCGATCGATCCGCTTCAACCCCTAGTACACATGCAGTCCCGTTGTCCTACATCCAGGACCTCGGCGTAGCCCCGATAACGCAGCTGCCCCGACACCCTACGCGCCTACTAAGTTACTGCATTTAGACAAACACGTTTAATGTCTCTAATCAGATCGAGCTGATGATTTGCGAACCACCCCCTTCCACGTCAGATATAAATTTTACAAGGCCACAACTACGCCAGTGTGAAGTATGAACAGGCCCCCAGACATGACTTGCGCTGCTTTCCACGCATGACAGCAAATCTAAAAGGGCCACTTTCAACACAACGTCTCAGCGAGGGCACATTGCACACAATGGATATACCATTCAACAACATCAACACATATACAAACACCCCATCATCTACCAAAGAGTCCAAAATTATACAAACCCCCGACCCCACACTTATCCTCCACACCAACCAACCATCTAATGCATCTATCAATCAAATCATGTCTAACCCCCCACCCACACCTAAAAACAAAAACGCCAATCTCCCTCCCCCATAACCCATCTCATCCCATCCCCCCCATCCCCACACCCCCATCACGCCATCACAAAACAATAAGATTCCCAATCTTCACGCCCTGACTCGAGAAAAAGTATCTCCTTCTAACGCCTACACCAGCTGCTCTTCTGAGCAGCTCGATCGTCTCGTCGCCGCCGCTCACCATGATAAGTGGTATAGGATGGGGTCGGAGAATGCCGGCTGGTGTGTATTGCGTTTCGTCGAGGAGGGGTTGAACGAGGTTGAAAGGAACTGGGCGTTGTGAGCTTGTTGAGGAATGAGGCATTTTCTTGGAAGAAGTTTTAGAGTGGGTTGTTGAATCTTGCGTGGGCTTTGGTTTGTGTTCCTTCGCTGCTTTTTTATCGGTGGAAGGTTTGGTACCCTTCTTCTCGTCGGCTTGCTCGCCTGCAACTTGAGCCTGGCTTGCCTGCTCTGGTGCTTCATTTTCGTATTGCATGTCCTCGTTCTTGTCCTCCTTAGTCGAAGATGGAAAGTCATGTTGGGGTTCCTCGTGCTCTGGAAAACTCACAACGACTACCATCTGCAGGCTGCTGCTTTGCGGTGGGTAGGCAGGCAGGTATGTTGCGAAGCTTCGCCGAGAAAGAGCAGCCACCACGCGGGATGACAATGATCTGATAACTCTTAGGTACCTCAAGCGGTAGTCGCTCTTCGCATAGCGTATTCGGGTGAATATAGATAGACGACCAGCTGAGTACGTTGTTCTCGCTGTAGGCGAGGTCCGGGTCTGGCACGTCTGGGAGTGGGGCCGAGCCGGGGCCAGTCGGTAAAGTACCTTGAAGAGCCAACCGTTGGGTAGTTTGAGCTTTTAGAGCATCTGAACTTGGCGAGGGTGACGATGTTGCTGTTGAAGGAGCTGCCAGTAATGCTTGCAGTGAGTGGAGGAGGGAAGACAAGTACGATGATTCACCTCCTGTTGCATCTTCATCGACATTCAGGCCGAGTATTTGAAAATTGGTCAGATTGGTCATACCATCCAACGCATCCTCGAGTAAATCTGAGAGAGCACCTGACGAGGGCCTGGTCACTGGCTCAGGGGGAAGGGAACATCGATGACAAGATCCACTGTATGCGCATCACGCAAGCGTGTGAAGAACGGATCCAAGGGATTGAAGCTATCGATGGTCGAACGAACGAGACATGTATTTACTTTTTCATCCCGACCGAGCGCGACATTGGAGATGGCATATATACGAAATTGTTCATCCATGGCAATTTCATGCTGTAGGGGGAGGTGCATCTGGCTCCCTCACCATACCAAGCCGCACTCCGCTCATAGATTTGACGAGAATGCCTTCGTGTACCCTCTGCAATGCTCCCATTTGGGGGAATCATTGGGCAGGTTGGGAAACGAGAGATCAAAATGTAGCGCGAACAGCCAGCTTCGAACTCATAGCATTGTAAGGGACAAGCTCAGGTGGGAGAGTCCATGGGTAGTAGTAGTACGTGTAATTCGAAGGCGATCGAATATCAGAAAGGGTGATACTTGGATGGTCGGCACTAAACTCTACCAAAGGTGACTCCAGCGTTTCTATTGTTGGCATGAGGTGCAGTCGCGCTAACCTTGCGGCATGAAAGATGTCGGATCGAGCGGCTGTCGCAGAAAGAATGCTGAATGGAAGAGGTTCTGGAGGTAGAGCGCACACACCGGGAGCAGGCTGCGGTCCAGGGACTGGATCGTTGCGTCTGACCGATTTTGCTGATCGCAAACGTGTCGGGATGATCAACGGATGACCCTCAGTCGTGAATACGAACGGGGCATCCCACGTGTTGAGTGGATGTGACATGTCGAAGGTCAGGAAGAGGTACTTTGCAGTTTCACCTAAAAAGAAGCTCTCCATGCGGTCACTCAGTTCACCGCTTCGCACGTCGTGTAGCCCGGCCCAACCACATTTCGTCCAGCATCGCCTTTTGATGTCACGTAGAACCATCTCAGCCACATGCAAATACCAGGGGTCTTCCGTTGCTCGAAACAAGTACCAGTTAGACTCGATAAACTCAGGCCGTCCGGGCCACCATCGCAGACCACTCTCGATGTTCCCGGACGCCGTTGACCACCGTTCAGGCATTGCGGAATATATCGCGTCCATAAAGCGGTGTAGAGCAAATGAGTCTCGATAGCCTCATCCAACTCCCCTGCCATGGTCAAAAGGCCCTGGTAGTACGCGCTCAGGCTGTCAATCCAAAAAGCTCGCATGGCGCCAGTATAAAGATCGACTTGGAAGTAATGTGGATGATGATGCTGCGCTCCCCGATAGATTTGTCGTTTGATCGCACCATGCGCCTCCTGCCATGCTCGAAGGAATGCGTCCGGCGAGTCGAGATGCGCGTGTTCCGTGTCGTAGGGTAACCCGGAGAGTAAAATGTGCGACTTGAGAGCGTATTCGAAGAAGCTGTCGATACCAGCACCAATACCGGTATACGGCGACACCCATTGACCCGTTTCCGCATCTATGCCAGCTCCAATCAGCCCGATAGTACTTCGGCGCGACCAGACGGCCCAAAAGGCATCTTTGGCTGCATTTTCAAAGCGCGAATCCCCGGTCAGGCGACTGAGTGTAGTGAACTCCAGTACGAGGCTGCCAGCACCGGCACTGCACGTTTCGGTGACCTCGGTCCCTTGATCTTTTCGGTCCTTGCTACACTGGCCATACTCGGCGTCATTGTTGTATGGCGAATTGGCGTAGAAGGGTACACCGTACCGAAGATTCACTCGAGGATACGGGAGGCCAGTCGGAGTATGAAAAGCGGGCATTAGCCGCTCGGCAAGATCTGTAGCCAGACGGAGCAGCTGTCCATCGTATACCAGTCCGTTCCGCCAAAAGATGCCCTCTTTTCCCCTCGTCTTCTGCACCTTTGCGGGATAGCCTCGGATGGGAAGGTCCCCAACAGCAAATTGGTGCGCACTTAGCAGCCCTCCCACGCCACGTATGACGGTCTCAAAAACCTGCACTTTGCTGTCCAGGTCGAAACCCCGCGCTCTTGCCCCTTGGCCTTCCGGACCTTTCGAACCGTCCCCGTAGTTTTCCACCAACGACCGAACCCCGTCCTGGAAATCGTCCAATGGTTTGGTGCGACCACTTTTTGTCGGTGGGGTGGTGAAGAAGCGAGGATGGCGAGTGTCGACAAACTGTCAATCAGCGTCAACGAATAATTCCCCAGGACGTCGTTGACTTCGATATGTGCGGGATTGTGGCGGTCACGAGTAAGGGGTGCGCAGGTAAGCGGACGCAGTTCGTCTTCGGGAAAGGCGTATTTTTCATGTAATTATCGTAGCCATGGTAGAAGATGTCTATAGTTTCTTGTCTAGGCAATGTCAGTATACAAGTGTCCTGTGCGCTAGAATACCCCTACCTCAGGCTCGAGATGGTATCATCGGTCATGCCACGTACGAGCGTCGCCCAGCAGCAGACGACGCATAGCAGCAGCATCCATATCCGGTGAAAGGACGCTTCCCCGGACTCTGGGGTGCATTGCCGTAGAGGCGGTCCAGAGGAGTGCATGCCCAAGAGTACCCCGATTTGGCGACATGGGGTTTGAACGGAGGAGGAGGAGAGGCCAGCCAGCGGGGTCAGCAAGTTCCAGGCCGGCGCATGGCGTCGTTGTGTGCCGGGATGCGAACAGGGCCACCTGTTCTGTTGCTTTCAGATGTTCCTGGGTTAGTAAGCCAACATACTTCGCCGGGTACCTACATATCCATATGTATCTCTATACTTGAAAAGCTGCACCTAGCTAATTGAAGACGAAATCATAGACTAACACATGCTGTACAAAGTCTCCAGTTTATTTTGCGCAACTGTTGCGACTCTGTGGCTCGACAGACTTCGCTTACATAACCGGCTCACAAAATTATTTGACGGGAGAGACCGCAACATAGCGTCATGCCAACAATCTCGCGTCTCGTCGGCGCCATCTCCAGTTCTTTTCCTCCCATGTATTGTACATCTGCCTACGCTTTGTAATTTGTAGTTCGCCCCTTCCATATACGCCTTCCATCCGCCACAATGCTCTCGCGGGCAGCTCTTCGCACCCTGCGCACACGGCCTGCCCTGGCCGTCCCGCGCATAGCTCCCGTCGCTTCGACCTCGCAGCGGATACGCTTCTACGCGAACAAGCCCGGCCGCAAAAAACACCTGGAAGCGCTCCGATCCCATCAAGTTCGATAAATCAAACCAAAAAGCACAGCCAAACCCCGTCCACCCCAACGAGCAGCCCGAGTTCGATGCGGGCCGCTGCACCGGAGCGCAACACCGCCCCAACAGCCGCCTCAAGGACTGTTCCCAATGCTTCAAAATCTGGAGAGACCGAGACTGCGCGAGACTACGCGAAGGAACAAGACGAGTTTTCTGGCCCCAAGTCGCCAGAAGAGAACACAGAGCCAGCGACAGAGAGCCCACAGCAGCCGCAGAAAACCTCTGCCCGATCTACGATACGGCATTCCATCCACTTTCGGAGCAGAATTTGGCGGCGCCGAGCCCAAGTCGCAGACGGGCGCCCGCGACCCGGACAATGCGACCGAGGACGCTGAGAGGGAATGGAATCGGGGCCTGGCCGCGAAGGCGGCGAACTTCCGAAATCCGCCTACGAGACGAGCACTGACCGGAGGCGCAACCGGGTCGCCAACTGGTCATATCTTGCATTCGCCCTGTTTGGAGCGGTCGGGGGCGTGTACTTGTGCAGAAACTGGGAGACGGACGAGGAAGAAAAAACACATCCAGACGCGCCCTCAGGATGGACGCCCAGCTTGATGTACAAGCGCGCACATGCCCGTCTCACTGGCCAATTAGGCTACTATACTGAGCCAACATTCAACAAGCTCCTGCCAGAGGTGGAGATGATGCCACCGCTGACGCTGGTCCTCAGTTTGGAGGATCTCTTGGTGCACTCCGAGTGGACCACGAAGCACGGCTGGCGGATAGTGAAGCGCCCTGGCGTAGACTACTTCCTTCGATACCTGAGTGAGTCAGTACTACGAGCTGGTCATTTTCACATCTGCCAAATCCATGGATGCCGACCCTATCATTCGGAAACTCGACCCTTACCGCATCGTCATGTGGCCTCTGTTCCGCGAGGCGACGCGCTACGAAAAGGGTGACTACATCAAGGTACGCATGCTACCACTGGTATGCATTTAGCTTGCTGACATTTACAGGATCTCTCACATCTCAACCGTGACCTGTCGAGAACCATAATCATCGATACCGATCCTTCGCACGTGAAGCTGCAGCCCGAGAACGCCATTATACTTCCCAAATGGAAAGGGCAGCTCGGCGACAAGGGCCTCGTTTCCCTCATTCCTTTCCTCGAATATCTCGCCATGCTCCAGCAAGGCGGCGGAAAACTTTGACGTGCGCAAAGCGCTCAAGTCAATGGAGGGCAAGGATATTCCTACAGAGTTCGCGCTACGAGAAGCGAAACTCCCGGGCCGAATTCCAGAAAGATTTGAAGGCGGATCAGGCAAAGAAAGGCAAGGGCAGCGCTGGCGGCTTTTTGATGGGTGCCCTCGGCATGGGAGGCAACAAGGGCGGCATGGTACTTGCCGATGGTACCAATATGTCCGAGGGCATGGCGCAGGGCAAGATGATGATTGACATGTTCCGCGAGATCGGCCAGAAGCAGTACCAGACGATGGACAAGGAGATTCGGGAGAACGGCGAGAAGTGGCTCAAGGAGATGGCTGAGGAGAGAAGAAGTTCCAGGAGGAGCAGGTGAAGAACATGAAGACGGGTGCGTTGAGCTGGGTTCGGAGGCAGTGCTGCGGCCCAAGAGGCTGCCCACACAACGCACCACCTGCCACGTCGCCGCCATCGCCACTACCACAGGCGGTGGAGAAGAAGTCGTAATGTTTTCTGGGATGGCGTCGAGGATGTAAAAATCATGTATACCGTTTCCACTCTTGTCTAAAAGAGACGCAATTGCATTAGGTCGGCACGGTATTGTATTATATAGGTACTGCATGTGAATAAGAGGTTGAGCGTACCAAGATGCCCTCACCCGTTGCGCTCCGTTCTCAGTACATGTATCTGGGATAATATTCAACTTGCTCAATGAAAGGTCACAGAATCGATTGTGTTAGTTTTATTATAAGTTGTGGAGTCCACCTGTTCCTATGACGGACTTGGTGTTGGTTAGCCCCGGACCTAGGCCATGCGGGCAGCCGGGGGTTTGGTGCATGCAACGCCTCGCCTTTGCCCTCGGCATCGTGTGTGAATGCTCTTCCGGTGTGCTACCACATTTCATCAACAATGGCGAATGCTCGAGACCTCGGGGACGGAGAGCCCGTGGAACAGCCGCCTGGTCCGCCATCCCCACCTAGCCCGACCTACGGCACCGGCACCGTCAACGACACTATCGACGCCCTCTACTTCGAACACCTCAACATGGACGAGTTTGAGGGAGAAGGCATCTCCACAGACGTCCTCGCCCTGTTCGATGAACTCGACGAACAGCTGCGCCGCGCAGCCGTAGCGCCGAAGCCGTCGCAGCCCGTTCCGACACAGCCGTTTCCCTTCCTACGCCTGCCGCTCGAGCTCAGAGAGCAAGTGTACGCCGAGTACTTTGATCCCAAGGATAGACTGGATGTGGATATGTTTGAGGGAATGGCTGGCAGGTACAGCTTTGAGTTTGGGCTGTTGAGGACATGTAGGCAGGTTTGGTTGGAGGCGTTGAGGATGTGGAGGAAGAATGTTTTTGTGAGGCTGGAGACGCCGTGGCCGACTGCTGGTTATGATAGTCTACGATGCCGTTTGGAGACTTAGAGACTAACTGAAGATGCAGTTCACCACATATCCTCGGAAGGTACGTGGGCGCGGTCGTTCTCCGTATACCCTAGATCGCATGGGCATAGTAACCCCTAGGCTATGTCCTCCCAGTAGACTTTGCTGACATGCATTGCAACGGCTAGGCCAGGTCCCCATTGTCGCCGCTGGCGCTCGTGCAGATAATTTCAACCACCACACAGCTACTGTCCAGCTTACCGCTCCGATGCACTCGGTCACCGTCCCCCAACACACCATTATCCTGCTCCTCGAAGACCTGCCTTTGTTTACTAAAGTCTGGTAAGTTAGTTCTGGAACACAAACTCCATATCACACCTACTCATCATACGTCGAACCCGCAGGTACTACTCTGCTCTCAGCTACCCAAACCTCAACTCACAGATACGTCTCACGTTCTCATTGCGGGACCCATACGACCCCGCAGACCCTCGACCGGTACCGTCCGCTCTACAGAAACAGCTTCTATTGCCATTCGGACTTGTAAAAGGACTCTATGAGACGGAATTCGAAGGCTACGACGAGAGGATCGTAGCCGAATTGCTCAAATCCATGGCAATCCCCTATCCGACGCTTCAAGAGGCATGTGAGTCGGCGACAGCCCTAATGGAAGCAGGCGACCGGCGCTTCTCGCTGAGAACCACGCCCAAGAAGCGCTCGACACCTACGTCAAGTCCTTCGACGCAATCCACGTCAAAATCACTGGCCGCAACCGCACCATCCTCGCCGACGGCTTCTTCCACCATGACATCACCACAGGTCGGTACTCTGGCCAATCGGGCATGGTGGTACGTGTCATCTTGCGCATCCGCCTTGTGTCGCGCGTGTGCCTCGCCTACCTGCACCTCCATCAGCCGGAAGAAACCGCCTTCTGGGGCATGCGCAGCATCAGGATCATGGGCGACACTAGGGACACGCAATGGGAGAATTTCTTCGCTGGGTTTGTGGGGTCGAGTGATGTGATGTGGGCCTTATTCACGCGCGGACGGCGATTGGATTTGCGCTGATGGAGCGGGACGGGGGATGGGCGACAGAGTTGGAGATGTATAAGGAGGATGAGGCTGGGAGTACGCAGTTGTGGGAAGCGGCGGGGAGGTACTTGAAGGGGGCGGGTAGGGAAGCGGAGAGGAAGCGGGTGGTTGGTGGTGGTGAGGCAAGACAGTTTGGAGTTAGGGTGCCAGCTGAGGCAGGGTTTGGACCGCAGACGGAGACGAGTGATGTTGTGACAGTATGAGCCACTTGAACCTTGGGTCTGCCGAGGATGATTGAGCACATGGAGGGTTGGAATGGATTTGATCACGCCGGTGTGGGCATCGAGTCAACGCGGGCTACATCATGCAGACCGACGCAGAGTCACTGAACTTATATCTTAGTAAAGGTCGTGTGTAAAGAGATCCAATACGCCATCAGCTTCTTCGGAGTGCACAGCAGTATACCCCCAGCTCTGAACCAACCCTTCAACCAACCCATGCCACCCCGACCCCTAATGCGCCCACCCTAACCTCCACCACCGGCCCATCCCTCACCGCCCCCAAACGCATCCCACATCTGAAACTCATCCACCCTCTCCCTCCCCACACCCAGCCCCTTCCTCCCCGCCCCCCGCCCCCTCTCCCCCGCACACTCCCTAACATCAAACCTCCAAAAAAAGAAAATGCGCCAACGCCAGCCTCAACTGCAAATACCCCAAATTCCCCCCAATACACTGCCTAGTCCCCAAGCCAAACGGTTCGAACGCGCGGCGCATCTCGTCGATGGCGGATTGTGGGTTCGACTCCGAGGCGATCCACCGGTCGGGCGAGAAGGTAAAGGGCGAAGCGAAGTAGGTGGCGTTGTGGTGGATGGCGTAGCAGGGGACGCTGACGACGGTGTTGGGCGGGAGGGGGTGGGCGTCGATGGTCATGCCGCCGGGGAGGATGACGCGGGGGAGGTGGGAGGGGACGGGGACGGGGGCGAGGGGACGGAGGGGAGGGATTCTTCGATGGTGGCGGTGAGGAGGTAGGTGCATGAGGAGAGGAGGGGCCAGAAGAAGTTATTTTTGAGGGGGTGGGGAAGGTGGAGCTGAGAGGTGTTGGGTAAGTATGTATGCGGTTGTGGAAAGGAGTGGGGTGTGTATATACCGTGCGTACGTACCGGACTTCTTGGGTTGCTTTTTGGAGGCATTCGGGGTTGTGGACTAGGTAGAAGAGGGTGCCGGCTAGGACTTCGCTGAAGGGGTCTGCGCCGGCGATGATCATGTTGAGGGATTCGGTGTCGAGGTCTAGGGGGGTGGGGCGCCAGCCTGTTTTTTTGTCTTGGTTGGCGACGAGCTTGGAGAGGAAAGTCTATGCGGTTTGGGTTGATGTATTCTTCGTATATACGGTGTTTCCTTGGGCGGTGTAGAGACGGGATTGCACTTGGGCTTTTGCGTAGTCGATGAGCCGGTTGTTGTCGCGGACTGGCTGGCCGCCGAGGAGTTCGAAGAATCGTGAGCGGAGGAAGGGGCGTACTAGGGATGCGATGGGTACGTACGATAGCTGGTAGACGACTCGTCAATACGGTTGGAACGTGGAAAGTAGTACGCATACCCAATATAGCAGCTTCTGAGCTGGAAGCACGCAGTTCGCAAGATCCCTAATGTTCCTCTTGATGCACACTCTTGAAATCGTACCCAAACACCAGCGCCCCCATCATGTCGAGGCCCAAATACGTCGCGAGCTGCGTCACATTCCACTTTTCGCCCCAGCCACTATCCTTCGGTTTCAACGACTTGCCAAAACGCTCGATGATATCGATGATGAGAGGCTCGTTCACCTTGATCGACTCGGCCCGAAAACGCAGGGCTCATCCATCGCCGCTTGATGGCGTGCTTCTCCCTATCCGTCTCCGTGAAGCTGCTGTACGTCCCTGCCGCGCGACATCGAACGTCTTGTACCACTCTCCCTTCTTCACGTTTGCGCTTCGCGGGCCGTAGATGGCATTGAGACTTGTGGCGGTGTTGTGTTGAAGGAGAGCGTATTGGGCGCTATGCACACGATTGGGCCGTACTTTTCGTGATCGAGTAGGTGCCATATGTGCCTATTTCATAGCTAAAGCTGGTTGAATGTGCAAGAGTTGAAAGCTAACCTACCTATCTCCTGTATATGCTTGCCACAACAGCGGCCACCCGCTGAGCTTGTAACTCAGCGGACCGGGATATTTTGCAAGCGGGTGGAAAAAGACGCGATATATGCAAAGCGAAACGATCTACTCGTGCGATATCTGAGTTATCCGCAAAGTGATGTCGAAGATTGAAAAGCTTACGTATCCGACGAGAGTGACGGCACCGTAGAGAACGAGCTGCGAGGCCCGAAGCAGACGGCAAAGCGACTGTTGATAGCATGTTGAATGGAGCGCTGAACTGAAGACTGAAGAGAAAAGAAAAGAGGGTTCGTAACACCCAGTGTGCAGACATTAAGCCCGTGCTCGGCGGTGATTGCTTTATCTTTATCGGTGTCTCTTCCTGGGCCGCATGGAAGCGCTTGGTGATTCTTCCTTCTCGTATGCAGCATGATGTGCGCAGGTGATTGCAACCTTCTCAGTGGACGGTCCTCGTAAACGATATGCAGAGACGTGGATTCAACATGACATCTGAGGAGGGAATGTTTGGGCTAGCGGGTGTATAATTAGTGGGGGTACTTATGGCCCGGCCCGGCGTTCGTCCACGTCCATCTTGGACCATCCCACCTACAACCTTTGTAGGACTATTAAAACGTACAGCCTGCAGTCCAGAGACAGGAAAGACGAATTCTCATCTACATACAAGACGCTCTCACTGTGTGCTAGGTACTGGGTTTTAGTGCCTCCTGTTTTACCCTCTCTGTGTATGGTGCGGACTTGAACTTGGTTAGAATCTCCACACGACGAAGATCTTCAATACAAGACGCTCTCCCCAGTAATGCGCCTAGCGCGCCTTCCGATCGGTGGCATGATACTGTCTACTATCTAGTATCGACTCGAAAACCAGCATGGCGCACGCGAACCTGCTCACGCCGCCCAGAAGAGCGCTGACGTCTATAGGCCTATAAATCGAAGCCCTCCCTTGTCCGCCTCGTCCGTCAAGCTATGGCGTAGCTATACGTGTCCAATTACCATCCCACCGACACCAACGAGACATGAGGCGTTCGGGCTAAATGGCCGTGTCCAATTACCATCCCACCGACACCAACGAGATATGAGGCGTTCGGGCTAAATGGCCGTGGCGCAACCTAGCTAGGCGCAAAAACCATCTCGCCAATCGGACAGCAAGCCGCCATACCGCTGTTCATGGGCAACAAGGACGTATGCGGCCCAATCATGCGCCACACAGAAGACCCCTCGGGCGCGTGCAGGGTAGAGCGTGAAGGTGGCTGCGTAGACACAGGACACACAAGGTCCCAAAGCGCCAATCAATATCACCGCATGCCTCACCGTCACTGTATCTCGACTCCTGGGACCAGCCGTCTTAGCTGTTGAGGGCAGAACATGTAAATCGACCTCGAAAATCTGCATAGCTCCAAATGCACTCGGAACCGCGACCGTGCCGGCCCTCAAATCGAAATCGATCTGACTCTTTGAAGATGAGTCAATATATCGCACAGACTAACAATACAGAAAATCTTAATATACTGCGCATAAACTGGCAATATTGTCCAACTCCTATACACAACCACAGTGTTTCTATAGCCCATGTGCACATTATAAGCCTCAATATACGCTTTAAGCTAAACCCAAGTCGCCAGTGAATCTAGTCCCACCTTTAGCTTTAAGAGGTTAATTTCTTCCATTTAGTCTTCTTAAACTTGCGAGCCTTGCAACGTTTCGGAGATTTAATTCTCTGGTAAAAACGTATGCCGGGCCGGTATGCCGCGGGACGTATCCATTGTGATGTTTGCCTATAGCTGCGATTGCTCTATGTTTCTCTGTGCGTGAAGCTCGCCAGACGAGGAGGGGTCCGACGATGCCTATGTAGTAGAGCGATGACGGCTAGGCCGGCGTCAACCCAGGTTCCAATGGCACTGACAAGATCGGTGGTTTCGCTCATGTTGGCTGGACATCCCGTCCCTTCGACGCTATATGATGAATCAAAAAGTCTCAGGTCGGTTTTCGGGCAGCGGATGGCATGGACACGGGGTACCGATAAGGTATATTCAGCCATGTTCAGCCATATCTGCAAGCCTACGCAAGCACATTACCACGCAGACACGACATTTCTAGACTGCCCAGACGCTTGAGTAATCGTGACAACCAACATGTTAAGGACGACACTCGCCGATTTCAGCTGGTGAAGCACACCTGCGCATTCTGCTTCCCACCACCACCCCCGAGAACGCAACGCTAGTAAAGATCTCATGTCTGCCGCCACTGCAGCAGCGGTCCTCGGGACCGAATGGGCTCTCCTCACCGTCGGAGCAATCTTAATTCTAGCCCGTCTCTACTTACAACTTAGGATCAACCGGCAGCGCCTTGCTGTCAGCGATGCATTTCTCTGCTTGGCCTGGTCTTCCGCCGTGGCATGTTCCTCCTTCGACATTGTCTTCATGCGCATGGGCATACTCCGACCTGATGTCGATGTGAATCTTGCCGGCTTTCACGGCGGGGAAGCAATGCTGAAAAGGGCACTCATTGTAAGTCGCGGCCAGCCGGGCTGCCCAATTCACAGCCCAAAGCGTATTCTCTCTGCAGAAATTAAGTTTCATTCCAGTATTTCTGGCTTCGTGGCTACACCTTCTTCGCAACCTTCTACTTGTACAAGGCCGCGCTTTTGGCGTTCTATGTACACATTATCCCTGAGATCTTCACGGCGTACAGAATCGCATTGTGGGCTACCGTTGTTTACACCGGCATTGGATTTGCCGTATCTGTACTACTCAACCTTTTCCTATGCCTACCGGTGGAGCGAAATTGGTACGTGTTCCACATTCAGATATACCAGCCTCCCTACTGACTACACAAAGGGCGCTCGATGGAAATGGCTGCCTCGAGGAAACCAGGAATCTTTTCAACATTGCATGGGCGCTGCACTTTTCCTCAGACATCATCAGTGAGCTCTCTCGATTGCTCTATACTTTAACTGAGTTGTAGGACTGACTCGTAGCTGCCAGTATTCGTTTTCCCATTTTATATGTTTCACAAAGTGCGGATACGACGCTTAGTTCGACTAGCCTTGTACGGTATCTTCGGCCTGGGCTTTATCGCAATCTCCATCTGCCTCACGCGATACGTGGTCCTTAAACTACGGCCGGGATCCACGGGGTTTGTCTCCTTCACAAATATCGGCAAGTCTTTGCATTTTGGTTCCGATCTGTGTCTGATCCAAGGCCTAGCACTGCAGCTTTGCTGCTAATGCTAGTTCGTCTCTGCCAAACAGACACCAATGCTCGTTTCTGTCCACCCCTATAAGTAAGACTGCTGCAGAAATCTCTGCTGTGTGGGATGCGCCGATGCTAATACCCTGTCTCTTCGCAGAGCTCTGGACCGCCATCGACGCAAATCTTGGCGTCGTGATCGCAACCTTGCCGTTTCTACGCCCGTATCTGCACATGATCGTGCGCAGTCCTTCCGGTCCCTCTTCGGATGAGCCTCCCCCAAGGCCAATTATTAAGACGGGCTGGCTTGCGAAATACGGCTTGACGGGGACCGACATCGAGAAAACGGCCGGAGAGAGCTCCGTCACAAAAAGTGAGAGTAATAAATTTGACGACGAAAAGACTTTGGTCTATGGCTCGGCGACAGCGTCTAGGGATGTTCATGGCTCACGGTCCGCGGAAGGCGGGAACGAGATTGAGCTAACCGGAATCCAAGGCGGGGGGGGCTAGGTAGCAGAAGAATTACCACGTCTTGTAAACTAATTCCATTTCTTTATCTTAATTTGTAGAATAATCTAATGTATTTCTATATGTGTTGTTAAATTAACTACCTAGGGGTAGAACGACAAAGTCTTTCATCTCAAATAACATGACAAAAAAGCGGAGCCCCCTGCTTAGTAATCAAAAAGAGCGTAAAAAGGTGATCACAAAAAAAGCGCGTTCAAACTGCTATATTTCTATATAATCTTTGAATTAGGCTATGTTTTTACTACTATATATATCTTAACTAGTCATTTTTATAAGATGCCCTGGACAAACTCCCCCACACGCGGTTAAACATGACAAATTAGTCCATCCATCTCGCGAGATATCTCGCCCCATTTCAAAAGTTACTGTTCGTCACAGTCTTGACCTCTGGAAACCTATCTGGCTCCTCTCCCTGCAGCAAAGGTCCCCCTACCTCACCTTTGAAAATCCCATTCATCCACTCAGTCGTATACGCCACCAGGATGCGTACCAGCTCATCCGGCGCAATCGTGCCCAGCAGATCCGTAAAAGCCGCTTGATCTTGCCCCGCCGCCTGCAACAGCATAAGCACATCCGATAAGTCCTGATGCGTCGTGTTCGCGACCTCGATCCAGAGCTTCGGACCCTTGAGCTGCGGCCACGCAGCTACCCAAGTAGGGTCGGTAACATTTGCCTCAGAGACGTAGAGCACTGGTTGGGACAGTCCCGACGGGGGCAGCGAACCGAAGAGGGTGCCGTCCCAATCGATGGCGACGCGGTCGGTTGGAAACGACCGGGCACCCCGTTGGGGAAGCAGCTCGGCCATGGCAGTCGCGTTGCTCAACTGGTCAATAATGAATGATGCGTCGGCGACGCGAGGGTACACGTAGTTGGTGAACTCTTCCGCAGTAGGAATTACCGGGACGATGTGGTACGCTGCGTGACCATCGGGATATTCGATGGTGTTGACGTCTTCGGGATGGTCGATGGTAATGACTGTGAAGCCCTCGCTGGCTATGATGGAGGCGAGGACATTGTAATATAGGCGAGGGAAGTAGACGCCAGGGGAGAAGAGCAGGATAGGGCCGTCGTCTATGGGCGAGCAGCTGCTGGAATTGTTCGGACAGACTGGTATGCGAGCCTCCAGGAAGATGGATGTGAAGTTGGCCGAGGTTTTGAACCGCTTTTGGATGAAAGTCCCCTGCTACTCGGCGGTTTTGTTGGGCATGTAGGGGACTGGTACGGTAGAAGAGCAGGTTACAGGTTGAAAGACTGACAGCAGCAGTGCTCGAGCATTGCGGGTGTAGTCGGCGAGGCTCCCAGTCGTCAATGTGACATTGTATTTACCAGACGGGTTTGGGGCCAGGTAGCCCGACGTCGTGCTGGCGAGCAAGAGGAGAAAGGTCGAAAGTAGGGACTGCATGTCTGCAGTGCCGTAGGGATGCGAGCGTGAGACGACTTGAGGAGATGGGCCAAACAGCTGACGAGGCTTACTTTGTATTCACACAAAAAGAATGCCCTCGATGCTGGAAGAATTGTACACTAAGGATGGTTATCAGGTGGTAGTGGTAGTCAGGGGTTATATACTCCAGGTGTGTTACCAATCACGTGACGTCTACTTGCGCGTATGCATGCGCGCATCTAACCCGACGTTATCGTGAGGCGGAGCCTCAGCGCGATTCGTAGTTCCGCGCTACCCTTGTCAACGGCGCCTTGGTCCCGGGTACGTACATAGCGCCGTCTGTGCACACAGAACTAGCAAGTTAGGGCCCTGTTGCGGCTCAGCCTCCCTGACGCCGCAATTGCCAATACCTACTACACCGTGAACAAGCTACGATCAGTGAACGCGTTGCAAGCGCTACAGATCATATCAAACCGCAGACGGTCAGGTAAACAGCATATCTGCCCTGCCGCTAAAAGAAGCCTACAACAATCCTCTTTGACATAATTTTCGCCTCTCTTCTTGTTTAGTTTGTAGATGTGGAAGAAGACTTCGCGCACTCTCGGTACACGGTATAACGCTGTTATAGAAAGCCGTAGGGGTGCTACAAAAACGCTTTGAAACAAGGTAAAGTAATAAGACTGGTTTGGCGACTGTTTGGGGACACTGTTCGCCTGCGCCTACGCCTGCGGAGTCCCAAAACTCACGCCCTCCGACTGCTACCAAGCGCTAGCGCTCGCCCTGCACGCCGCGCAAGCCACCATCGCGCAGTCGTCCCACGCCGACGGTCGAGGCCCGGACGACGACGTGCTCGCTGCGACGGCGCTGCTGACGCCGTTCGAGGGCGTTATCAGGAGGCATCCTTGCCATATTCCTGCGCGGCCGCATGTTGAGGGGTTGGCGGCGATATTGGCGGCGAGGAGGGAGGGGTATCCGGTTACGAGGCTTGCGAGGGAGATTTTTGACTTTCATGCTTGTGATTCGGCGGTTTTTTGTTTTGGCGTGTGTGGGGGGGAGGAAGGGAGGAAGTCGCCTTTTGAGGGGGGGGGTGGCGAGGGGGTATTTTGGGTGTGATGAGGAGGGCGATCGTGGGGTGCTTAAGGGGGTTGGGAGTGAGCTTTTTGTGAGGATTCCGAGGCTTGTGGGGATGCTCCGTGAGTTGCGAGGCCGATCATCGACACAGTTTGAGTTACTGGTAGATGCGCGAGGGCTTTCGAGTGAACTCCTTAGGCTGCGGGATGATCAAGCTGAGGCGCGAGTACTGTGGAACATCAGCGTCCGCTGTTCCAGGGATACTCCCGGGACCTCACATTTCCTGCAAAAGTCTGGAATTTTCTTCCGTCGACGACTTCGAAGCATTGGCATATTACTGGCAAACCCGTCTCTCCCTGCTCGGATTAAAAAACACCGTCTCAAACAACCTAGCCAGGGCACACGACATACAAGCCGGCTTTCTAGGTCTCGACTTAGGCGTTTCCTCCTTACCAGATCTCAGCCCAAGGGCCAACGAGATGTCCCGCCTCGCGAAGAACATTCTCATGTGTGCCGATTACGCCTCAACACTACCACTCAACAAGCACCGCCGGCTATTCATCCACGCGCTAGTGATTGTATTGTATGGGGTGTAACAATGGACATGTCAATGGCGTTCAGCGATGTCCACGCCGGAGAGAAGAGACACCTCGTTTGTCTGAGGCGTTGTTGCGCAGAGTGAATAGTACGCTAGGAGCGAAGGCGGATCTCAGCGCTGAAGATATGGACACGGCGGCTGAGATTTTTGTCGGCGGACGGCCAGAGGGTAGATTTGTAGAGCTTTATAGCTTGTTGTGAGAATGTGGTGTCGACGAGACCCTGATGGTTTTGCTTGTCCTACCAACAGCTGTAGGACTAAAGTTTGAGTAGAGTTAGCCTCTGTATCGCTTATCCTGGGGTAACACATGGTACTCAGGCTTTTGTCCTGGTACTGTAAGCCCCCCGCGAGTGAAATGGATAAATTGAGTTGTCATAAACATTTAAGTGGTTACAGGAGGAATCCTCTCGGAAATTCTTCTCACGCATAATATGAATCCCATATATCCAAGTTCCGCCCCTTGCAACCCCATAACCCAACACCCACAGAATACCACATGTTCTTGTACGGCTCGGGGGTCTGTTTCCGTCGCCTCGCTATGAGGAAGCCGGCGGTTAACAATATTGCGGCGTCTGCGATTGCTCCGATGGCGATGCCGGCTATTGCGCCGCTGGTCAGTCCGGGAGAAGGGGCTTGGGCTGCTACGTTGGACGGGGATGGTGAGACGGTGGAAGAGTCCGTCGTAGGTTTGCATGTCGAAGAGGCTGTAGGACTGGCAGACGCGGAGGAGGATGAAACACCTAGGCTTGCAGCGAGTATGATGGCACCAGGCGTGTCACAGCAACTCGTGTCCGCCCGTAGTCATGTCCACGCCGTCACACTCCCGTCCGCACACGTGCAGCTGACGACACACGCTAAGCCTCATCCAATCTAGTCTATCATCACGACACACCTTAGGCCATGAAATAAGAGTCAAGACGCTCCTTGCCTCTCTTTGGTCTTTCCTGGTGCTTTTCTCTGCACCTTTGTGTCGCGCCCCAAGAGCACACCGCAGCTCTCCGACTGCCACCATGGCCGGCGACCGGCCCCTCCTCGCCAGCCGCAACTCGTCCGAGATCTCCAACGACGGCGACGTCGCCGAGGAAGACGCGCCCTCCTCACCGGCCGTCCGACCAGGCCCGGCAGGAAAGGGGGCAGGAACGGACGGCCGTGGGCATTCTGGCGACAAGTCGGTCTCTTCGTGTGGGCCGTCGTCGCCACGGCCCTCGTCATCATCCTCGCCGTCGTCTACCAGAAGTCGCAGGATGCGAGACACAGCCCCGCCATCCCGAGCGGCAAGCGCAACCTGATTTTCATGGTGTCGGACGGCATGGGCCCGACGAGCCTGAGTCTGACGAGGAGCTTCATGCAGTTCCAGAACGGCGCACCCTTCAGCGAGCAGCTGGTCATCGATCAGCACCTGATTGGGCCAGTCGCGCACGAGGTCGAGCTCTTCCCTGATCACCGACTCGGCCGCTGGTGCGACGGCCTTTTCCTGTGCCACGAAGAGCTACAACGGAGCCATCTCGGTGACGCCGGACCATGAGCCGTGCGGCACCGTGCTGGAGGCGGCGAAGAAGGCGGCGAAGAAGGCCGGCTACATGACGGGCCTGGTGGTGACGACGAGGATCACGGATGCGACGCCGGCGTGCTTCGCTGCTCATGTCCACCAGCGCTCCGAGGAGGATCGCATTGCGGAGCAGCTGGTCGGAAACTATCCCTTGGGTCGCGTTGTGGACTTGATTGATGTTCGGCGGTGGGCGTTGCCACTTCCTGCCCAAATCAGCCGAGAAGTCGTGCAGAGGGGACAACAAGGACATTGTGGATCTGGCGGAGAAGAACGGCTTCTCGTACGTCCAGGACCGCAACGGTTTCGACAATTTGAAGGGCGGCGGTGGCCTTGACTTCCCCATGCTTGGACTCTTCGCCGAGACCGACATCCCGTACGAGATCGACCGCCGGAACGAGAGCGACAAATACCCTTCTCTCCACGAGATGACAGAAGTTGCCCTTACGGCACTCAGCGAAGCGACCAGAGACAGCGATAAGGGCTTCTTTCTCATGATTGAGGGATCTCGTATTGACCACGCTGGCCATCACAACGACCCGGCAGCCCAGGTCCACGAAGTGCTCGCATACGACAAGGCCATGACTAGTGTGCTCGAATTTCTCAGGAAAGATCCGACCGAAGGTGTCATGGTGTCTACGTCCGACCACGAGACTGGTGGTCTTGCTGTCGCCCGCCGTATGTGGAGCCTCCTCACTATCTGACCTTTTTGCTAACCCTATACAGAACTGCATTCGACTTACCCAGAATATGTTTGGTATCCTGGCGCATTCGCGAACACGACCCACTCTGCCGAACGCCTCGCTTACGAATACAACAAATTCCTCTCCCACCATCCCTCCGATGACGCGAAAGCAACTTTCATAAAGGACTCCATCGCCGGCGGACTCGGCATTCAAGACTACAGCTCGAAAGAAGTTTCCAACCTGGCCAAACATCCCGAGTCAGCGCTCTACCAGTACGCCGATATGATCTCGCGGCGCTCCCAGTCGGGCTGGTCGACCCACGGCCACTCCGCAGCCGACGTGAACATTTACTCTTCAGACCCGAAGGCAGCGTCGCCGCTTGTAGGAAACCACGAGAACACCGAAGTTGGTGATTTCTTGGCAAAGTATCTAGGTGTGAATGTCCAGGCTGTGACGAAGGAACTGAAGAAGAAGGGCAAAGAATTGAAGATGCTGGATGCGGATGGGAAAGAGGTCGGATGGATGGGCAAGGTGCCTAAGAAGGGGACGCGATTGGATGGACAGACGCATTTGGCGGATTATGGTGGGGACTTTAAGAAGAGAGGTGTTGTGCATGGGCAGGAGTGTGGTTGCAGACATTGAGAGACTCGCATCGACTTTTACTGGATTTGCATTTTGGGCTTTTTTTGGGCGTTTTTGGGGCGGAACAAACAAACTTCGCGTTATATACCTCTTGTCTTTGTGGATACTAAGACTCTTCTAGTAGAAGACATCGCGTACGTTCGGTACACGACTTAAGACTATTCCTTACTGCTTAAGCATTATCAAATCAAATGAATTTGACTTCGCAACCCTTTGCCTTTGCAGTATATCGCTGTGACGGAGTCCGTTGAGTTCTATACATCACTTACCCATGCATCTTGCTCAAGAAGGTTCTGCGCAAAGTGTAACTAACCATTTGAGCTGTTCCATCCTAATCGTTTACCATTTACTAGCAGAAGTAATCCAATTTGAATAATTCCCATCCCACCTCTCCTGACCAGCAATACGCATATCAATATGCATTCCATGACCCCCGGCTGCCTCTCTCTCTCAAGGCAAAAGACACTCAAGCAATACCTCACTCCACTTCGAATTCACAAACGACATCTCCACCTCCGCAGTCCTATCCCTCACCGCAGCGCCGAGATCCCTCACGCGCCTCTCCCTCTCCGCCTTCCACTCGCACACCCGCCTCGTACACCGTCTGCCCGCCTCCAGAGAACGAATATCCGTATCCTTTTCCAACGCAGATGCGCGTCGACCCATCCCACTCTGCGTCTCCTGCTCCTCGTCAATACTGCCATCCACATTCGAAACCTGTCATCCACATTCGAAACCTCCCTCCCGTTCCCACTCTTCACACTCCCATCCCCCCGCGCACCACGCACCTGACTTTTCCACCCCCCCCCCCAAACCTCCCACGCCCTAAACCCCAAATGCCACGCATGCAGCCCCGCAAGCACCGCACAAAGCACCGCATCAACCCCCCCCCCCGAGACATACATATCCTCGTTGATGCGCCGGCAGCGGGCGCGCACCGTCATGTTGATCTTCTGAGAGTCGAGGAAGTCCGGCGCGGTGGAGAAGGGGGACGTAGGACCTGCAGGCATTCCAGTTTGTGGTGAGGAGGGAGAAGAAGAGGGTTAGGTGGGTGGTGAGGAGGGCGAGGAGGAGGAGGAGGTCGTAGAGGGTTAGGAGGAGGGTTGGGAGGGGTTGGGGAGGGGAGGGGTGGGGAAGGATGGGGGAGGGGTGGGGAGGGGTTGGGGGGGGCGGGGGGAGGGGGGTGGGGGGATGGGGGGTGTGAGATGGAGGGGGGGGAGGGGGGGGGGGATGGGGATGGGGTGGTGTTGGTGATGAAGATGTGCGGCGAGGTGGTGTGGGACTTTGTGCCTTGTGCGCCATTCTATCGTGCCCTCTTTCGTACCGACAGCCGTGGTAGTAGTCCAGTGCAAGGAGCGCATGCACGCAATCGAACGGGACCTGTGTTCTTGTCAGCGCTCATCACTCTCGATGCTGTCGGCTCCGCCTCTTCAAAACGAAACATGCCACTGCAAATAATAACCCCCAGAGAGCTCCCCTGCCGCCGCTGAACTGGTTCGCCATGAAAGCTTCCGTCCAATCGGCCGGCATGCCATAGTCGTCAATGATGTGCGTGCTCGAGATGTGCCAGATGAGCATGGGGAGGGAGGGCGAGCAGCGCGGTGATGAGTTGTACGCTGTAGGTGAGGATGAGAGTTTCGAGGCGGGTCGCGAGGGGGTAGCGCTTTCGGAGAGAGGCACGCATGGCTAGATGTTGGGGGGAGAGGATGCGGGTTGGCGATAGCGGGAGACGTTGAGTGTCGATGTGTAATGACTGGTGGGGCGTGGGATTTGTTCGTGCTTAGATGCAGAGAGGGACCCCTCCCTTCCTGCTGTGGGTGACTGTTCATGTTTGGTCAAGTACGGCAGACCTATCCACTCCTGCCAACGTGAGAAGATGCTAACTCGACAACCAAACTAACAAGATAACAAACCTCTAAACATAAACATAACACACCCAACAAACAATATACCACCAGAAGAACCCCACAACCACCACCTAAGCCCCTATCCAACCCCCCCACTACTTCAAAAAACTCGCACTCCCCGCCCTCCTCTCCCTCTTCCACAGCGAAAACGTAAACCCCTCCTCACTCATCATATTATACCCGCCACTAATCGGCCTCGGCGGGCCCACGCTGGACGGGTTGACGAAGGTGTTTGAGAACCGCTTGCTCATGCTTAGCCTCGTAGCTCTTCTAACGCTGTCTTAGCTCGTACATCTACTAGCTGCGTCCTCTACACTTAAGCTAAGAAATACTAAAGAAGGTTACAGTTAGAAAAGATTATACACACCCACAAGTCCTGCCATGTTTAGTCAAAAATAGGCGCGCATTTGAGTTTTCGATTAGGTACCAAGGGCAAGCAGGCTGTGTTATCGCCTCCAACATTTCATACCTACATCTCAAGCACTCGCCTATCAACCCTGAAATCGAAACACCTTCCTCCGAATATCCATCATATTTACCGTCTCTCATCTCATCCAACTAATCGTAAACAATTGTCGGCATCTTCCGGCCTTTTACATGCCGTCTGCCCTGCCCTTATGCCAAACCGAAACCGAAATACACAAATGCAAGATGCCGCTCAGTTGCCTATACGCCTCGCTAAAAAAAAGTATCCCATAGTTACAGGCATACAAAAAAGAAAACGCCTAAGTTGTGGGTATAAAAAAGCCTGTCCTGAAGAAAGAATAGGAAAAGCAATGAGCTTAAGTACAGTAGCAGGCCCAGCACCTACGGATGACAATTCTTTGGATCCCGCATCAGTCGCTTGCGATGACCCTTCCCGAAGAGGATTCTTGTCCAAGGGGGGCAGAGACTACTGTGCTGCTGACAGCCAGAGCGTTAATCGCAAGGAGACTTAGCGGAAGATCCAAGTCCAAGTCCTGCATCGATAGGGCCTCCTACGTCCCAAAATCGGTGGAGAGAAAACACCGCCGCCATACTGGTTACTCCAATCCTGCGCCTCAAGCATCCAACTCACAGAGTCAAAGAACTCGTAGCTGTTGGCACTTGCCAGACCGTTCGGTAGTAGCGCTAGTGGCATGCTAAGCGTATTGAGATGCGGGTTGAAGTTCGGTAGGCTGTGTGCGCAGGGTTTTCCACAATAGTACCCGGTGGAGGCGTTGAGTTGGACGAGCTATCTGGATTCGTGGGATTCTCTCGAACAGTCATGTCAAGCTGCTCTGCTGCACCGTTGACCTGGGATTCGCGCCAACGCCAGACGCAGTCAAAGACCACACTCATGCTCATGCGGCTGCGAATAATCAATCCGAGAGGGTCTTCGAGTAGGCCTAAAAGTTAATCAACGTGAGAAGTGGTTCGATAATGCACGACGAATCGCGAGTTCGGCCGGTGTAATTACCGACCGCAACTTGTAGAGGGTAAATGGCATTTGAAGAATGTTTAGACTTACCTGAACTTTCTCTTCGACGATTTGGTTGCTGTTGAGGGGTTTGAACATTGCTGTTGAACATGTTTGCAACACCTGGGTTGCTAACGACAGGCGATTGAGACATGCTATGCAGACTGCGCCCGCGAGAACTTTCTTTCCAGAGTTGTGCCAGTACTTCCGCAAAGCGATCAAGCAAATCGTTCGTTTCGACCTTGGACTTTCGCAACGCCTCTACGGCCTGTAGAACGTATTGACGGCCCTCCGAAGGCAATCGATTCGCAAACTCCGAGTTGAGGAGTTTCAACAGCGCAAAGCCAGCCGCGAGAGCCAGTTGCATTATATGATACGGGGCAAAGATCAATCGGCCTTCGCGTTGAAGGGTCAGTACCCGGTCGAGAGAAACGCAGTAGCAGACCAATACAACTGCACACCAAGTCATCCCGGCGCTCGAGGCGGGCTTCTCTATTGAAGAAGGAATATAGATGTAGATGTAATGTGACACCGCAGTGGTGAAGCTCCTCTAGATCTGTTGATTCGTGAGTCGACTTGTTCATATCATAGCTAAGGAACACAGCTACTGAGGGGCCCTTCACGTGCCTCTCATAGACTGAGATAGTGCTTACCTTTGCTAACGCCATCAAATGCTCCCCGCTCTTCTCGGAGACGATCTGCTTCCAGGTTCATGTACGTGGTAGCTGCTCCTTCCGAAAACCGGTTGTTGTTGGTCGAGTACAGCAGCTTATTGATGCGGCTAGCTGCCATCTCTTGCCGTAATCGCACGAACAGATCAGGGGGCATTGTTCGTAGGTGTTCCTCGTCGTCCATCTTGAAGTCCAACGTAGTGTCGTACAAGGTGATTGATGGCTGTCCGTGGCCAGTCGACACGCTGTCAATTATGAGCAGAGTTCCATTCATACATGGCAATCCCAAGACTTACGTCTGCGCAACAATGTTGCATACAGCCCACGTCCGCAACCTATCCTGTATGTCCTCTTTCTGCAGTCGCACCTTGGTCCGCGAGAAATCCTGCGGATGGGTAGGCTGGTGCAGGCCAATCTGCATGGCAATCTGCATCATGACGCCGCAGAGCATGAAGGTGGGGTCCATGACGGTCCGATGCTGGGGGAGCGGCCAGTAGCAGAGTAGACACAGCGCCTTCACGACGTGGTGGTTTGTCTGCCCCTTGATTGTCTTCCATATCAGATCCGTCAACGGCTCCTTGAGGTGGTTTAGCAGCCCCGAGTCGCGCTTGTAGTGGCGCGCCGCGACACTGATGATGGCCCAAAAGAGCAGCTTGTTGTCTTTCGAAAGGACCTCCTCGGGCGTGCGCAGCGGGTCGAGGAAGGGCAGGAACGGGTGATAGTGGTCGAAGAACTCGGCGAACAGCTCCGCGACCTGGGCGGGTGGCAGGCGCAGGTTCTCGAGCGAGTGCATCATGGGCGATCCGCTGCGCAGGTCCAGCAGCGAGGTCGCGGCCACCTGCTGCGTCTGCGTCTGCAGATAGGCGTCGTCTTCATCCACCTTGACGGAGCTGGGCGCAAAGGGAGCACTGTCGGCCATCTGGCGCGGCGTGGGGACCACGGGCATGTGGTTCGGCTGCCTGCCTTCGTACATGGCCAGGCGGCTGCGCAGCTGCTCCATCTCGCGCTCCATCTCTGCGTTGCGCGTGCGCTTTCCGATGCGCTTGAAGTTGGGCTCGATGACACATTTGAGGCCCTGCTTCTGGCACCGGCTGCAGCTCACGAATGGGTCTTGCTGGACGTTACATCGGAGCTGTGGGAGGAGTCAGCGGCGTCTTGCACCAGCAGCTTGCCGTGCGCCTTGGGCAGACACTGTGGACGTGGGTGAGACTGGAGTGCTGTCCCTTGCCGACGCCGCATCTATGCACGCACCTTCTGCTGGCGACACTCGTTGCAGGCCCGCTTCACGACCGTGTGGCGCCTGCTGCCGCGCGCGCCCGTGTCGCCATTTTCCTCGTCGTCGCTGGACGCGGGCCGCTTGAACGTCTGGGAGCGCGCGCTCGTCGGGCTCGCGACATACGAGATTGGCTGGTTCCCGTGGGCGCCGTCTGGTGTCTGGGGCGACATGGACAACATTGCTGTTGTGCCCGATATCGCATGCAGCGGCTTCGGTTCAGCGAGGACGGAAGAATTCAATGGCGGGGCAGGCCTGGGCTAGACCAGATTGTAACAGGCGTGCAAGAGGAATGCGGAGAGCTGCTGCGAACACTGGACACTGGACAGTCGCTCATGTGATGTCGTCGGCAATCGAGGTCTGACGCCTGTACTTGGGTAGTAGCTATATGCAGGAGGCCGGGGATTGACAGAAGCAGCAGCTCGCGATAGCCGCCCGCCTGACTCATCGAACATGGAGAACTGCGACCTCGGGATGGTTGCGCTGTCATGATTGTCTCTCACCATGATCCGCCTTGTTTGCAAGCACTCCACCGGCCAATTCATGCCGTCGCCGTCACTCAGAAGGGAAGGGAAGACCAGGTCTTGCGGGCGCACTCCAGGGTTCGCAGCGCAACACGAGGTCGGCAAGGCCCATGTCACCCGCAAACATCAACGTTGATAATGCAAAATTGACGACGCTCTATTGTGAAACCTGCAAAGAAGAATCCCGTCATGTTTGTCGTCTCACAATGGGCACCAACACTTGTAATTCACCGCAGGAAGGCTCAATTCGTCGGTAGTTTTCTTCTACCCAGCGACCTGTTCTGGGACGCCCGAGCGTAATGCAGAAATCGCCTTGATATCGTAATTCCTAGAGCCCGCCTGAACCAGCAAGTTCCCGTAATGCATGCACACGAACACCGAATGCCCAGTTTTCAATCACGACCTGACCACCATCCCTTAGCGCTTCTTCTGCTGCGACTCCTTGAGCACCTTCTTCACGACCTTCTGCTCCTCAATCAAGAAAGCGCGGACGATGCGGTCCTGGACGCAGCTGGCGCATCGCGAGCCGCCATAGGCACGCTGGACGGTCTTCTTCGGGCGGCTGATGGTGGCGTACTCGCGGGGACGGAGCGCAGGAATACCGGGGAGCTTGGTACCGCAGTCCTGAGCCTGTCAGTACATGTTCTTCGCTGCACGAAGAATACACCTACACCGCACTTGGGGGCCGTGCCCTTCTTCTTGATGTGCAGGTATCGGAGCTGTCCACCGGGAGTCTGGACCATGTTTAGCATCCTTCCTTCAATTGCATATCTTGAGAAAACGAACCTTGATCTACGATATTGTTAGCATGTTACCTAGACGTTGGCGCATCTATGCACTTACCACGCGAACAAGGTTGCTCTTGGTGTTGTACGGAGCCCTTCGGCGCTGCACACAGTTAGTCTCTAATCCCACCCGAATGCTCAACCCCAAAACTGCACTTCTCGGCGGCCCGTTGCGCGGGAAAACGTACGTAGGTAAGTCTCTGGGACGTCATTTTGATGGTATTCCCGGAGATTCAGACGACGGAGGAGTTACTGCGACGTGTGTGAGCGGTCTTCGATGTTGGTCAATGCGCTTGTGCGCGGCGTCAGAATCGTACCTGATCTATGGGATGGTATTAGTTATGAGAGTCGTAGCAGATTCGTCGTTGGAGCAGGCTTACCGCGGGTGTTGTTGTCGACGGTTCGAAGTCAACTTTTCTCGTTGTTCGGAAGTGTGTGGGCTCGGCTCGCTTAGGCCCAGTGCGAATGGCGCTAGTGATGCGCCAAGCAAAAATAGCGCCTCACGTGGAGGAAGCTGTGGCCTGCGCGCGCAGGAAAAGATATCGTCAACCGCCACTTGCTGCATCGCAAGTCCCTCCATCGCGTGGGGTCTCACTCTGCTTGCGACGCGTCTCTTCTCTTCTCGATACCCCCTTGCACAGTCCTTATCGCAGACTTGGACTGTCGCGCGCCCCTCGTCGCCCTCCGGCAAGCTCCAGGTTCCGACTCCTGGGCTCCAGTCGCGACACGGGCGCATCACTTCGTCTTCCGCTGCGGCGCAAGGTGTAGTCGGACCAAAAGGTTAGCCATCCAATTGCAAGGACCCTCCAGCCTCCTTGCACTGCAGAATCCATCACATCCATCTCATACGCTACTTTCACACAACATCTACATCAACTCCGCATCACCTCCTTACCCATCTTGGTCCATCGGCCTCCATCCCCCGGTACTGACTCTAAGAAGACCTCCTGTCCAAGGTCGTACACATCCCGATGGCATTCCCACCACCCCCTCCCCCCCCGCCGCCGCCGCCTCCCACCAGGGGGCCCGTCAGGTTCTGATTACCCGCCTCCGCCTCCGCCCCCTCCGCCTCCAGGACCCCCGGGGACCGCAGGCCCACCAGGTCTGCGGCCGCCCGTCGACCCACAAGTCGCCAAGTTTGCGCAGAAGAAGAAGGAATGGCTGCGACGGCAGCGCCTGAGGTTTGGCGAGCGGCGGAAAGCTGGATTTGTTGAGACACAGAAGGCAGATCTGCCCCCAGAGCACTTGCGCAAAGTTTTCAGGGATATTGGCGATGTGTCGCAGAAGAAATTCACGAGCGACACAAGCGAAGCTATCTCGGTGCACTGAAGTTCATGCCCCATGCGGTTTTGAAGCTTCTAGAAAACATGCCTATGCCCTGGGAGAGTAGGCGTGACGTTAAGGTCCTCTACCACACAAACGGCTGTTTGACCCTGGTCAACGAGGTGCCCCGGGTGATTGAGCCTGTGTTCCACGCGCAATGGGCAGCAATGTGGATAGCCATGCGCAAAGAGAAGAGTGATCGTCGACACTTCAAGCGCATGCGATTTCCGCCGTTCGATGACGAAGAACCTCCTCTATCATACTCGGAGAACATTGAGGACGTGGAGCCTCTTGAGCCTAGCCTATTCAGCTGGAGCTCGACGAAGAGGAGGATAGCCCTGTATACGATTGGTTCTACGAGCATCAACCGCTTCTCGACACGCCACACGTGAACGGACCGAGTTATGAGAGTTGGAATCTCGACCTCCCTCAGATGGCGACCTTATATCGGCTCAGTGACAAACTGCTGAGCGATTTGGTTGACAAGAACTATTTCCATATGTTCGAACTGGACAGTTTCTTGACGGCAAAGGCTCTCAATGTAGCAATTCCAGGGGGACCCCGCTTCGAGCCACTGTATAAAGATATCGACCCGAACGACGAGGATTTTGGCGAATTCAACGCTATCGACCGCATCATCTTCCGTTCTCCGATCCGAACCGAATATCGGGTATCATTCCCATTCCTTTATAATTCTCTTCCGCGATCTGTCAAGCTCGCATGGTACTCGTACCCCCAAGTTGTATACGTTCGCAGTGGCGACAACCCTGGCTTACCGGCCTTCTATTTCGACCCTATCATCAATCCTATCTCGCTGCGAGCAGTGGCGCCAAAGAATCTCACCGTTCCGCACGAAGAAGAAGAGGTTTTCGGTTATGGTAACGACGACGAGGACGACGAGGATGATTTCCAATTGCCCGACGATATGGAGCCGTTCATGGCTGATGAAGTACTTTACACCGACGAGACGGCTTCCGCAATCTCGCTCTGGTGGGCACCACATCCGTTCGACAAACGATCAGGTCGGATGGTTCGAGCGCAGGACGTTCCGCTTGTGAAGCAGTGGTACCTTGAGCACGTGCCTTCTGGACAGCCAGTTAAAGTCCGGGTGTCGTATCAAAAGCTGCTAAAAACATTCGTGTTGAATGAGCTCCATAATCGACCTTCAAAGGCCCAGAACAAGCAGAACTTGATGCGTACGCTTAAGGGAACCAAGTTTTTCCAGCAGACGAAGATTGACTGGGTTGAGGCTGGTCTCCAGGTCTGCCGGCAAGGCTACAACATGTTGAACCTGCTCATCCATCGGAAGAATCTTACCTACTTGCATCTCGACTACAACTTCAATTTGAAGCCGGTCAAGACGCTCACCACCAAGGAGCGGAAGAAATCACGCTTCGGAAACGCCTTCCACCTGATGCGCGAGATTCTGCGTTTGACTAAGCTCATTGTCGACGCGCAGGTCCAGTACCGGCTTGGAAACATCGACGCTTTTCAGCTTGCAGATGGTATCTTGTACGCCTTTAACCACGTTGGTCAGCTAACGGGTATGTACCGCTACAAGTACAAGTTGATGCACCAGATTCGCTCGTGCAAAGACTTGAAGCATCTCATCTACTATCGATTCAACTCGGGTCCGGTCGGAAAGGGCCCTGGATGCGGTTTCTGGGCCCCAGCATGGAGGGTTTGGCTCTTCTTCATGCGTGGAATCATTCCGCTCCTGGAGCGCTGGCTCGGCAATCTCCTTTCTCGACAATTCGAAGGTCGCCATAGCAAGGGTGTTGCGAAGACGGTGACAAAGCAGCGCGTTGAATCGCATTTTGACCTCGAGCTCCGTGCCGCGGTCATGAGCGACCTCATGGACATGATGCCGGAAGGTATCAAACAAAACAAGGTCAATACCGTCCTGCAACATCTATCAGAAGCCTGGCGATGCTGGAAGAGTAACATCCCGTGGAAAGTACCAGGTCTCCCCGCGCCGATTGAGAACATCATTCTTCGATACGTGAAGAGCAAGGCCGACTGGTGGATCTCTGTCGCGCACTACAATCGTGAGCGCATCCGGCGAGGAGCTACTGTTGACAAGACTGTGGCGAAGAAGAACTTGGGGCGGTTGACCCGACTATGGTTGAAAGCTGAACAGGAGCGCCAGCACAATTATATGAAGGACGGACCGTACGTATCATCAGAAGAGGCCGTCGCCATCTACACAACCATGGTGCATTGGTTGGAGGCAAGGAAGTTTCAACCCATTCCTTTCCCCAGCGTGTCCTATAAGCACGACACCAAGATTCTTATCCTCGCTCTCGAACGACTTCGTGAAGCGTATTCGGTTAAGGGCCGACTGAACCAGAGCCAGCGCGAGGAGCTTGCCCTTATCGAACAGGCTTACGACTCTCCTGGGACGACATTGGCTAGGATCAAGCGCTTCCTTCTCACCCAGCGCGCTTTCAAGGAGGTCGGTATCGACATGAACGATAACTACAGCACGATCAACCCTGTCTACGATGTTGAGCCAATGGAGAAGATCACCGATGCGTACCTCGATCAGTATTTGTGGTATCAAGCGGATCAGCGACATCTGTGTTTCCGGGCTGGATCAAGCCCTCCGATTCTGAAGTTCCACCTTTGCTCACTTACAAGTGGGCTCAAGGTATTAACAACCTTGACAAAGTCTGGGAATATCAAGATGGGGAGTGCAATGTCATGATCGAGACACAGTTATCGAAGGTGTATGAAAAGATGGACTTGACGCTGCTCAACCGTCTCCTTCGTTTGATCATGGACCATAATCTAGCGGACTACATCACAGCCAAGAACAACGTTCAACTGAATTACAAAGACATGAATCACGTCAACGCTTACGGCATGATTCGGGGTCTGCAATTCTCCGGCTTTGTCTTTCATTCTATGGACTTGTCTTGGATATCTTGTTGCTTGGTCTGCAACGAGCGAACGAAATCGCAGGTGCACCTGAGAGCCCGAATGACTTCCTCCAGTTTAAAGACAAGGAAACGGAAGTTCGTCATCCCATCCGTCTATACACTAGGTATATCGATCGCATTTGGGTGTTCTTCCGATTCACCGACGACGAGTCTCGGGATCTGATCCAGCGTTTTTTGACAGAGAACCCTGACCCCAACTTCGAGAATGTCATCGGATACCGCAACAAAAAGTGCTGGCCACGCGACTCCAGGATGCGTTTGATGCGTCACGATGTCAACCTGGGTCGCGCCGTTTTCTGGGACCTGAAGAACCGTCTGCCGCGATCGATCACCACTATCGAATGGGATGATACCTTTGCGAGTGTCTACAGTCGCGATAACCCCAATCTCCTTTTCTCCATGTCTGGTTTCGAGGTGCGCATCCTGCCTAAGATTCGCAATCTCGGCGAGGAGTTCCCTACCAAGGACAGTGTTTGGTCGCTC
Organism: Laburnicola sp. JP-R-44; assembly: GCA_009805535.1. NCBI lineage: Eukaryota > Fungi > Ascomycota > Dothideomycetes > Pleosporales > Didymosphaeriaceae > Laburnicola > Laburnicola sp. JP-R-44. Next base: position 1,589,491 of record SELF01000006.1, read on the forward strand.
GTTGACAATGCCACAAAGGAGCGTACTGCCCATGCCTTCCTTCAGGTCACCGAGGAGGACATTCAAAAGTTCAATAACCGGATCCGTCAAATTTTGATGTCTTCTGGGTCGACAACTTTCACCAAGATTGCAAACAAGTGGAATACTACGTTGATCGCGCTGTTCACATACTACCGTGAGGCAGCCGTATCGACGGTCAACTTGTTGGATACTATCGTCAAGTGTGAGACGAAGATCCAGACGCGTGTGTAAAGATTGGCTTGAATTCTAAGATGCCGTCCCGTTTCCCGCCTGCGGTGTTTTTACACTCCCAAGGAACTTGGTGGCCTGGGTATGATCTCAGGATCCCACATCCTCATCCCAGCGAGTGATAAACGCTGGTCAAAACAGACAGATACTGGTGTGACGCACTATCGCGCCGGTATGTCTCATGATGAAGAGAGACTTTGATCCCAAACATTTTCCGGTACATCATCCCGTGGGAGTCCGAGTTCATCGACTCGCAGCGCGTGTGGATGGAGTACTCACAAAAAGCGGCAAGAGGCGCGCAGCAGCAGAATCGACGACTCACACTAGAAGACCTCGAGGATAGCTGGGATAGAGGTCTGCCTCGTATTAATACCCTCTTCCAGAAGGAACCGGAGCACCCTCAGCTTCGACAAGGGTTTCCGTGCAAGGACCGAGTTCAAAATCTACCAACATATGAAGAGCAACCCTTTCTGGTGGACTAGCCAGCGACATGACGGTAAACTCTGGAATCTCAACGCATACAGGACCGATGTTATCCAGGCGCTTGGTGGTGTAGAAAAAACGATTCTCGAACACACGCTGTTCAAGGCCACTGCTTTCCCGTCATGGGAGGGTCTTTTCTGGGAGGTAAGTAGTAACCCCCTATTCACAGTGATTGGACAATGGTTTTCGTACCATCCTCTATCTTGGGGTAATATACGGCACGGATACCTTTGACCAGCCACTGTGTTATCGAGTACCCTTTGAAAAAAACTATGCTAACCAATCGCAGAAAGCAAGTGGTTTCGAAGAATCGATGAAATTCAAGAAGCTCACCAACGCCCAACGATCTGGTCTCAACCAGATCCCCAATCGTCGATTTACACTCTGGTGGTCGCCAACCATCAATCGTGCAAACGTCTACGTCGGTTTCCAGGTCCAACTCGACTTGACTGGTATCTTCCTCCACGGAAAGATCCCAACGCTCAAGATTTCCCTTATACAGATCTTCCGTGCCCATTTATGGCAGAAGATCCACGAGTCCGTTGTCATGGACTTGTGCCAGGTCTTTGACCAGGAGCTTGAAGCTTTGGGCATCGAGACGGTACAAAAGGAGACGATTCATCCTCGAAAGTCGTACAAGATGAACAGCTCATGCGCTGATATCCTGTTGTTCGCCAGCCACAAGTGGAGCGTCTCGTCACCATCCAATCTCTATGACTCCCATAACCAAATGAGCTCGACTACAACAAACACAAGTTCTGGATCGACGTCCAATTGCGATATGGAGACTACGATTCTCACGACATTGAGCGCTACGTCCGTGCCAAGTATCTAGATTACACTCAGGACAATTCGAGCATCTATCCCTCAGCCACTGGTCTGATGATCGCGATCGACCTGGCCTACAATTTGTACTCGGCTTATGGACAGTATTTCCCTGGTTTGAAGCAGCTTGTTCAACAGGCTATGGCCAAAGTTATGAAAGCAAATCCGGCTCTTTATGTCCTTCGCGAGCGCATCCGAAAGGGCCTGCAACTCTATGCTTCGGAGAGTAATCAGGAGTTCTTGAACTCGCAGAACTACTCTGAGTTGTTCAGCAATCAGGTACAGCTCTTCATCGATGACACCAATGTCTATCGCGTTACAATCCACAAGACGTTTGAGGGTAACTTGACGACTAAACCTATCAACGGTGCCATTTTCATCTTCAACCCCCGAACTGGGCAGCTTTTCTTGAAGATTATCCATACCAGTGTGTGGGCTGGTCAGAAGCGTCGTCTTGGTCAACTGGCCAAGTGGAAGACTGCAGAAGAAGTTGCGGCTCTCATTCGTTCACTGCCAGTGGAAGAACAGCCGAAGCAGCTGATCGTCACCCGTAAGGGCTTGCTCGATCCTCTCGAGGTTCATTTGCTCGACTTCCCGAATATCTCAATCCGTGCGTCGGAGCTACAACTACCTTTCCAGGCCGCCATGAAGGTGGAGAAGCTCGGCGACATGATTCTTCGTGCCACAGGACCCCAGATGGTGCTCTTCAATCTCTACGATGAGTGGTTGAAGACAATCTCGTCCTACACCGCCTTTTCGCGTTTGATCCTTATCCTGCGCGCTCTCCATGTAAACCAGGATAAGACGAAGTTGCTGTTACGTCCAGACAAGACGGTCATCACGCAGGAGCATCATATCTGGCCGTCGCTGGCAGACGACGAATGGATCAAGGTCGAGGTGCAGTTGCGTGATCTCATTCTTAACGACTATGGCAAGAAGAATAAACGTCAACACTTCATCCCTCACGAGCAGTGAGGTGCGCGACATCATCTTGGGTATGGAAATCTCGGCTCCATCGATGCAACGTCAACAGGCTGCCGAGATTGATGCACAGCAACAAGAGCAGCAACAGCTGACCGCTGTCACCACTAAGACGCAGAACGTTCATGGCGAAGAGATGGTTGTCACCACCACGTCGCAATATACGAACAAGCCTCGTTTGCTTCCAAGACTGAGTGGCGAACGAGGGCAGTGGCAACTTCGAATTTGCGTACACGTGCCAACAACATCTACATCAACTCGGAGGATGTCACGGAAGAAGGGCACTTCACATATGTCATGCCCAAGAACGTGCTCCAACGTTTCATCACGATCGCGGACTTGCGCGCGTCCAGGTTGCCGGCTTCCTCTACGGCAAGTCTCCAGCCGACAATGAGCAGGTCAAAGAGATTGTTACTATCGTGATGATACCTCAGGTTGGCAACACACGCGACGTCCAGCTACCCAAGAACCTGCCACAGCACGAGTATCTCAATGACCTTGAGCCTCTTGGTATCATCCATACCGTCAGTGGCAACGAGTCTCCTTACATGCAAGCCAGCGACGTCACGCAACACGCACGTCTCATGCACGCGCATAAGTCTTGGGACAAGAAGACTGTTTCCATGACGGTATCCTTCACACCAGGTTCCGTCTCGCTCGCAGCATGGGCTCTCACGCCCGCAGGTTATAAATGGGGGGTTGACAACAGGGACACCATGTCCGACAACCCAGCCGGCTTCTCGACGTCTTTTGGCGAGAAATGCCAGCTCTTGCTCTCGGACAAGATCCGAGGCTACTTCCTTGTTCCCGACAATGGTGTCTGGAACTATAGCTTCATGGGTAGCGCGTTTGGTACGGTGGAGAAGAGACCGGTCAATGTGAGGCTGGATACGCCGGCGAGGTTCTCTACGATGGCGTGCATCGGCCGCTTCATTTCCATAACTTTGCTGAGTTGGAGGATGTTTGGGTGGATAGGGAGAATACCTTTGAGTAGTACGTAATCGGTGGTGCATGTGGGCCTAAAATGGGTGCGGGTGTATATTACCGGCGTTGGGGGAGGTATGCATTGTGTATAGTCAGTCATCGGGCCAGGCGGGTATGAGCTTTTGAAGATATCACGGCGTGGTGTATGAGACCGCAAAAATGGGCGTATAGTCGTCGTGTATAGTAATTTGATTGATTGATGTGTTTTGTACTTTTGTGGTGTGTTTTTGTTGTTGTTGACTGTTATTTATGTGGAGGTGGAGAGTGCTTGTCGCTTGCGCTCGAGGACTTTCGGTTCGAGCAGTGGGGAGGGCGTGAGGAGTGGGTTGATTGAATTGTGTGACTTAGTGTTGGGATGAGTGAGTATGCTGGTCTTGGTGTCTCGTGCAGGGGAAATCACCTTTGCGTTTTACAGCCTCGAGACTGAAGGATAGATCGCCGTGGGATGTGCTTTCTTGTGTGTAGGAGGTTGACGTCATTGGGGTTTTAGGTGGTTTGAGGGGTTGTTTGGGGTGCATTTTTTTATAGGTTTGGTTTTTGTGGGGGTTTGTTTGGATGGAGGGTTTTGAAGTCGGGGGTTTGTTTAGTGAGAGGAGGGCGTTGGCGGTGGAGGGGAAGATGTGGGATTTGCCCCGCTTTGAGGCGTTTTGGATTATGTGTTTGGAATTTGGGATTGGGTTTGACGGCGCTGCGAACGAAACATGTGCGGAAGTAGGTACTGCAAGATTAAGTAAGGTATACTTACCACTCCTACGGATCTTTCGTAATAGTAGTACCAAAAGGAAAAGTTTGAGTATAATGTAATACCTAACCCCCACTCACATAAGCAATACGAACCTCCCCCCCTCCAAGTACTCAAACAGCTGTATAGTAAGATTGCTAGCTAGATCATAAAACAGCATTATGCGCTAGGTTTGGTAGTTGTACGATCCTACCTTACCTAGTAGTCCTCCTGGGTATTTCATCTGACTTGTCTAGTTTCTTTCAACTAGCAAAAAAAACTGCCCTCTATCAGAATCGAACTGATGACCTTATCATATATGTACACCTCTTGGTCTTGACGATCGTCTGTTTGGTTTTCAAAACCATTTTCAGTTTTCAAAGCCAGAAAGTCGGTCTTCAGGTCCAGGTGGTGCCTACGAGTGACACGCTCTACCACTGAGCCAAGAGGGCCATTGCTATCACCTGACTTAGCAAATTCTGGATTTTGTGGATACATATAATAGTGTGGAATGGTAGGGCAGCATCTTTTAGGTGGCTTATAACTTACGGTAAGGTTGGAGATGTGTGGGGGCGCAGGTTCTGTGCCATGTCGTGGCACTGGAATGTAGGATTCGTGAGTCATAACGACCTCGGGAAGGAGTGTGTTTGTATTTCTACCTAGATCCGCCCATATTGGGTTAGTGATGAAGCCTGGGAGAAGAAGAAGTTCTCACTTGAACATTAAGTGCATCATTGTTCGAATTGGTAGAGGTATCAGAGCGTATATTAATGTATTCCAGAGAAAAGTGCATGATGGATTACTATCTCGAGTCACTCTTGAAGTAGACTAACGCGTCGTTTATACCCTTATCGATAACTCGACGCCGACCTTGGCGAACTCGCCCCTCCACACGTCACTGCCCCTCAACGCGCCTCGCCATGCCTCTCCCAAATCCCCGCCCATACACAAACAAAGAACCTCCGCCCCTCAAAATCCACACAACCCCCATGCCACCCTAACCCGCACCACCCCCAAAATGAAACTCCTCAAGCAACAAATCGACGCCAAAACAGGCGCCGGCAAAGCCACCCTCCTCCCCGAAGAACCAGAAGACATGTGGCACGCCTACAACCTGATCCAACCCACCGACCACATCTCCGGCAAAGCCCTGCGCCGCGTCTCCAAAGTCTCCGACTCGGGCTCCGTCGCCTCGCAGCGCATAAACCCTCGACCTGACCATCGCCGTCACTGCGACCGACTTCGACCTCGCGAGCAACGAGCTCCACGTCGCGGGCCGCGTCGTCTCGGAGAACGAACACGTGAAGCTGGGGTCGCATCATACGCTGGATTTGGAGCTGCAGAGGAAGTGCAGAGGAAGTTTACGCTGGAGAAGGTCGAGGGGTGGGATAGTGTTGCGGTGCAGGCGCTGCGGGAGGCTTGTGAGGTGGGGCGGAGGGCGGAGCTGTGGGCCGTGGTTATGGGGGAGGGGACGGCGAATATTTGTCTCATTACGGAGCATCAGACGGTGTTGCGGCAGCGGATTGAGATGTCGATTCCAAGAAAGGGAAAGGGCGGATCGAGCAGCATGCAAAAGGGTTGGACAAGTTTCACAGTACGGTGCTGAGTACGCTGCTGAGGGATATGGAGGTGTCGGGGAAGGAGGCCCAGACGGATAAGACGGTCCCGTTGCTGCTTGCTAGCTCGGGGTTTTTACGCCCAGGCTTTCTTGCAGTATATCAAGGACTATGCTGTGAGGACGAGTAGTAAGAGTCTTCTTGCTCTCTCGTGCCGAGCATCGTCGTTGCGCACTCTGCGGGCGAACATGTGCATAACCTTTCGGAAGTGCTGGCCTCGCCGGCTAGCACGGCGAAGCTCTCTGATGCGAAATTCACCCGCGAAACAGCGCTCATGGACACGTTTATGAAGCACATGCGACTCGACGACGGCAAGGCGGCGTACGGGCCGCGGGAAATAGAAAGAGCAGTGAACAACGGAGCCCTCGGTAGAGGTGGAGGGGTCCTCATGATATCAAATTCGCTATTCAGGTCACAAAACCTAACCGAGAGAAAACGGTGGGTAGCGCTCGTGGACCGCGTCAGAGATGTCGAGGGCGGAGAGGTACGAGTATTAAGTAGCTTACATGAGAGCGGGAAGAGGCTCGAAGGATTAGGCAACATCGCGGCGATCCTTACCTACCCACTAGAGGAACTCGACGAAGAGGAGGATGAAAATGAGATGAACGGCACTGAGGAGGAAGGTGATATGATTATATAACGCAAAAGCTGATACCCAAGATAAAATAATGGTTATCCAACCCACATCCTGCATTCCAATAACAAAGGTGCTAAACTCATAGGGGTATCCATAATCATAACTAACCAGCCCCAGTTACACAGCAACAGGCGGTGATCCAAACGTCATTCCGTCATCGTCATCAAAGAACAAAACAGCTTCCTGCGTCGACAGCCCGAAATCACTAAAAGAATAGGGTGTTCTTGCTTGGGTGTTGCCGGCGAGTCCCGGTGTAGATACCTTACTCGTCGCTTTATTTCCAGTCGTCTTGCTCGATGGATTACTTTTTCCAGGAGCATTTGCTGCAGCTGCCTTGCTCCTAACTTTTGCACCGTATATCTGCACGGAGTCAAAAGCCATCCGCTTGGGAGTGGGTCCATCATCGAACATGTCTGATGGTGGCAGATCTGTCTTTGGTGGATGCATGACATTGGCCAAGGCTCTTCCCAGGAATTCGGGGAATTTGCGTTTGAGCGGGGCCTGTTTAGGCGGCCTTGATGCTGCCACATTCTGCTTGGTCGGCTGCACAGATTCCGCAGGCTTGTGTTGGTTCAGGGAAGATAATGCTTCTGAAGGCTTGGGCGGTGTGCGAGACCATGTCACTTTTTTGGCGGGTTGGAGTTTCGATGGTTGTGGGTTGCTAGGCTGCAGTACGGGCGAGTCTTCCAGGTCCTCCAAGGAGAAATCAAAATCTTGGGTTGAGAGCGGTGGCAGCGCGTTAGGAGCCGAAGCTAAAGGCTCTGCGTGAGGTTTCGGTTCAAATGATAACTCGCGAGCAATCTGCGTCCCGCTATCTAGAAAATCGTCCCAGCCGTCGAGAAGTGGTTCAGGCAGGGTGGTTGTAGGTTTCGAGACAGCTGGAGGCTTTGCTCTGGAGGCTGGCAACCCTGGTAGCTTGAAGCTTGGGGTTCGGTTCATTGGAGCTGCGAACTTTGGTGTTGGTGCGGGATTCTTGGTAGAAGTATGTGACCGCTGTGGTGCTCGACCGGATATCGCAGGCTTCTTGAAACTAGATTGGGATGTTTCGCGAGTAACAACCGGGGCAACAAAGTCTTTCGAGACTTGTATCGGAAATTGTATGCGTCGGAATGGGAACTTATCCTCATTCCGATGCTTCGCTGGAAATGTGACCCTGGTGAGAAAAGTCTTCGTGCCTTCCAGCTGTCCATCCAAGACGAAACACTCCAATCTTTCCTGCTCCACCCGAAGTACTTGCAGATGCTGACTTTTCGAGAGCTGACTACTGCTGTTGTTTAAATCTCGAAGAAGCATGACAATGCATCCCACTTTGATGCGTAGGCGATGGGGCGGCAGGCCCGGTGGGTGCAATTTGTGAAGTAACGCGGGCGACGGATCCCACGAGGCAGGGTCAATTGATGTGTCTTGCGAAAGCAACTCGACCAAGGGCTCCGGAAGCTTCTCCAAAATCGATTCAGTCGCTTTATTGATCGGCCCATGTAGACGGATAAAGTCCATGTCTTCTTTAGACGTCCGCACCATTCTTGGTGAGTGTGCGACGGGTGCCGACGACGCGAGCTGAGGTGGTCTCGAAGCCTCAGCCGTCTCTTCTACCGGATCTGACATGACCAAGTCATGCGCCTCCAACAGCGTATCGTCGTCCAAGTCTTCGTCGATCCATTGGTCGCCGCCTTGAGGGTTTACTTCCGGCAGGTCGAACGCATCATCGGCCTCGTCATCCCACGGCTCCTTTGTAGCTTCCTCCTCCATTACCGCTTCCAACTTCTGCACGACTTCCATTTCCTTGCGCTTCTCTTCGTCGCGCTTCTTCTTCAAGCCCAAGAAGGCCTCCATGCCGTTCTTCAACTGTGCCTGGGTGTGGCGGTATCCGATCAATTGTGTCGCTAGTCCAACGCCGTTCCGTTTCCTATTCTCCATTTCCTTCTTCTTCTGCTCTTCGCGCCTCTTCTTGGCTGCCTTGCCACGCTCCTCCCGCTCTCGTATCTCTCTGGCGCGTTGCTCTAGCTCGGTACCGCGCTCCCACAGCCGCCGCTGTCGTTCGGGTACTGTAGGCCCGTTTTTCTTGTAGGCCTTCTTTGCCTCGGTCGAGGTTTGCGCGATGCGGGTTGGTCGCGTGGTCATGGCGGGCGCATGTTCGGGTGGGCGGGGACGTCATGCTGGATGAACATGTTTTGCGGCGCGCCAAGATCTTCGCGCGTTCACGTGATCAGCAACTGGCGGGCGCGCCGGGCTTTTGCGAGCGCGCTTCTCGACCGTAACCCCGTCACTCAGACAGTCCAACGATTGAAGAAAGACTACCCCGACATCAATATCAGAGATTGAAATCGACGTCGCAACCGAAAGGCCGTCAACGACAGCGTTGAACAGACCATCAAGGAATTTGGTCGGATAGACTTTGCCCTCAACAATGCTGGCATCGGTGGCAACCTCACAACGACTGATCAGATCAAGAAAGAGGAGTTCGAGCAGGTCATGGCAGTCAACACTACCGGAGTTTGGCTGTGCCAGCGTGCGCAGATCAGACAGATGTTGAAGCAGGAGAGACTGACGGATTCGTACCGGTCGTACCGCGGGTCAATTGTAAATACGGCGTCCATTTACGGCGTCATCGGACCAGCACTTACTGTTCCGGCGACTGCTTATTGCACGAGCAAGCATGCGGTGATAGGGTTGACAAGAGCGGATGCTATTGCGATGGCGCCGCGGGGTATCAAGATCAACGCTCTATGCCCTGGATACGTTTTGACGCCTCTTGTCGAGAGCACTCTGAACAAAGGAAGTGTTATGGACGATGAGAAGGTGAAAGTGCCTGTCCAACGGTTTGCGACTATGGAAGAGATTGGCGATTGTGTTGCGTTTCTGCATTCAGATGCAAGCAGCTGTGGTTGGTTCGTCGTTGGTAGCCGATGGTGGTTTCACAGCTGCGTAGATTCTCTGAATACCGTATCATCATTTGCTCCAAGATACTGCCCGTACCGTCATTCACAACGCGCTATGTACGTTCGATAGATGCGCTGTTGGCGCCTGGTGTAGTCGACCACGAAGGCAGGGTGTATCCGATTGCCATGTGGTGCCTCCTGAGGCGGACCTGGAAGCTCAATCACTGTAGTACGATCCGCGTCGTGCCCTCGACTCGATGCGGGGACACAAGTCAAGTCAAGTCTCGATGTTCTGATTAGTAGGCTGATATCAAGAGCAAAGCGTTCGGGTAACATTCTAGGTCCCCCACTCATTAGCAGTACAGTAGTGCGGGTGCGGCCGCATTGCGGATATACTTTGGCGAAACTCCCACGAGTAAGGTCCGCCACCAGCGGTGTACACCACCGATTCATTTGGGTCCTTCCCCAGATGCGCTGTCGACGAACCCAGCCGTGCGGTCCCAGCCGGGCAGCAGGCCCCATATGGATACTGTGTCCCGCTATAAAACCATAGAATCTTAACACGACGAAGATCTTTCATAAAACCATATGCGGCGGCACTCTTCTTGCGCATCTGTGTCTCGACTTGTCAATATCTCGCCTGTCTTTCTGCTGTTTCTCGCTTGATACCCACTCCATAATGGCGGATTTCCTCGTCCCAACCACGGCCAGTCCGGAAACGGATGCGCAGCATCGCAGGAACGGTCCTATCCACGCGAAGCGCCATGTCCGGGTCGTGTGTATCGGTGCTGGAGCTTCAGGCCTGCTGATGGCATACAAGCTGCAGCGACACTTTGACAATTTCTCCCTCACAGTCTACGAAAAAAACCCCGAGGTGTCTGGGACGTGGTGGGAGAACAGGTATCCGGGGTAAGGGCCGACTGCCGATCCCGAGCTCCTCCCGCATCCAATCTTCCGCGTTGGGAAAGAAACTAACTCGATGCAGATGCGCATGCGACGTCCCCTCTCACAACTACACCTGGTCCTTTGAGCCCAAGCTCGACTGGAGCGCCGTGTATGCTAGTTCCAAGGAGATTTTTGCCTACTTCAAGGAGTTCGCGAGGAAGTACCAGCTGCACAAGTATGTCAAGACGGAACACCAGGTCGTGGGTGCGGTCTGGAACAAGCAGAAGGGCGGATACGACGTCCAGGTCAAGGACTTGAACAGCGGACAGGTCATAAACGATCACTGCGATATTCTCGTCAACGCCTCCGGCATCTTGAACAACTGGGAATGGCCTGCTATTCCTGGCCTCGATAAATACAAGGGCGTGCTACTGCACACTGCAAACTGGGACGACAAGATTGACCTCAGGGGGCGTCATGTCGGCCTCATCGGCAACGGGTAAGCCACCACTTCGAATTTTCAGACCGCCAGAAAACATACTAACACGCCCCAGCTCCTCGGGCATCCAAGTCCTCCCCACGATCCAACCCCACGTCGAAAGAGTAACAACCTTCATCCGCGAACCCACCTGGGTCTCGCCCGTCCAAGGCCTCGAGCAACACGTCTTCTCAGGGGAAGAAAAAGCCGACTTCGCGACCAAACCCGGCGTCCTCAACCAATACCGCAAAGACATCGAGCGCGGCCTCAACGGCCAATTCGGCATCTTCCTCAAAAACACGGCCACAAACAACAACACCGAAACCTACTTCCGCCAACAGATGCACGACAAGCTGCAAAACCCCTACCTGGAAGAACGCCTCATCCCCAACTGGCACGTCGGCTGCCGCCGCCTCACCCCCGGCGTCGGCTACCTGGAAGCCCTCGGCAAAGAAAACGTCGAAGTCGTCTACGGCGAAATCACCGACATCACCGAGCGCGGCTGCAAATCCGACAACGGCACCGAGTACCCCGTCGACGTGCTCATCTGCGCCACCGGCTTCAACACGTCCTTCAAGCCGCGCTTCCCCGTCGTCAACGCCGCGGGCCAGAGCCTCCAAGACACATGGCAGCACGAAGCGCAGTCGTACTTTGGCCTCGCCGCCGCCGAGTTCCCCAACTACCTCATTTTCCTCGGCCCCAATTGCCCCATTGGCAACGGGCCTGTGCTGTGCGCCATCGAGGCCCAGGCGGACTACATGTGCAAGCTCATCGACCGCTTCCAGACGCTCAACATTGCGACGTTTGCGCCCAAGCCCGAGGCCGTCGCCGACTTCATCGCTTTCAAAGACGACTACATGCAGAAGACGGTGTGGCACGATCCGTGTCGCTCGTGGTACAAGGGCCGGCCTGACGGGCCCATCACCGCGCTGTGGCCCGGCTCGACGCTGCACTACATCGAGGCGCTCATGGAGCTGCGGCTCGAGGACTGGGATGTGAAATATAGTGGGAACCGGTTTGCGTGGCTGGGGAATGGGTATTCGCAGACGGAGCTGGATCCGAGTGCCGATTGGGCGTTTTATATTCGCGATCAGGATGATGATGAGCCGATTTCGAGGGGGCGCAGGTTGCAGATTATTAATAAGAGTGGGACTGTGCAGAGTGCGAAGGCGGTGAGTTTTACGGGGAGGAACGTAAATGAGAAGGAGGGGCAGGCGAAGCTGTGAGGAGATTTTGTCTGGCTCGGTGAGGCGTGGGGGGGGATTTGTTTATAGACGGTTTAGTTGGGCGTATAGCATTTGACTTGTAAATATACTGCTTCCAATCACCGCGCACGAAGTTCATCAATCAATCGCCGTATAATTTCCCCATCTTTCGTGCGTTGTAATAGTGGAAAAGGCTTCAACTATTCGTTTGGATACACGTCATTCGAACATCTCCGTAATCGATCAAAAGAAAAGAAAAAAACAGTCACCCATACCCATCACCTCACCTCACTTCAACAAACCACTCAAACCGAAAACACCAAAAAAAAGCACCTAAAATAAGATACACATAAAATTCGCGTCTCACAACAAACAGTGCACCCCTCAAATACACATTACACACACTCTAAAACGAACAACAAACATCCACGCAGGTAGGTATCGTGCCAACAAAAAAATCTCACACAAGCACCCAGCACAACGCAACGTGAAGGATCGAAGCAAAACAAAGGAAGAAAGTGCAAGCAGTAAAAATACTCATATGACCACTCCATACCCACCCACATATGATAATCGTACCATCCCATCCCAAGCCTCCATCCACCATCTAACAACAACAACATGCCAAATAGCTAAGAAACCCCCCAACTCCAAATCTATATTTTCTTAAAAAACGCACATAACGCCATCCCATTCCTCGCACAAACAGACAGACACAACGAAACGCGACTTCGTCATCCTCTATCTCATCCCTTTGCCGTTCTCCACCTCCCATCCGCCACCGTCTCAAACGTGACGTTTCGACCCCTACTCCTCACGCTTTCGGGGCCACCCGCATCAATCCACCTCTGCAAGTTCTTGCACTGGCTGACGTCAAAAAGTTCCAGATCCCTGCATCCCTCCACCACCGCTTCGACACCGGTGCCTGTAACGCGAACGCAGCCGCGCACAGAAAGTTGGCGCAGTTCAAGGAGGTGCAACGATATGCATCGGAGAGATGTGTCGGAGACGGCAGAGCCGCAGAAGGCGAGGTTGAGATGGGTGAGCATAGGCAGGCCGAGAGCGAGGACTTCGGTAGCGGTATCGGAGAGAGCGCAGCAGAATGACTGGCTTCAGGTTAGCGAGCGAACATGAACGCGAAAATGGGTATTCCAGTATCGAGGAGAGGCTTACCAGATCTAGTTCTCTCAACCCTTTCGCAGCATTCGTTAGATATACGATCGCGTTGTCGGTCAGATATGTGCAGTCCGCTAGACAAAGCTTTGTCAACCGCGGGAACGGATACACGCTCCAATGCTGGAAGCCCACGTCTGTAATAGTCGTACACCTTGTGAGATCGATCTGCTCAATTCGGTTCGCTGCATGCACTGCAATATGCGCCATAGAGCGATCGGTGATGTGCTTGCAGTAACTTAGTGTCAAGCGGCGTAACTTCGGACATCCCACGATCGTCCCTGCAGGAAGAGGCTGTGGCATAGGGTGTCCATTGGCGCCACCCATTTTGTGACCAAACGAACGTCGATGGGCCATCTGCGCATGCTGTGCTTGTGCCAACGCCATTGCTGGTGGTAGTTCAGGGACGACCCATCCTATTACGCGAGCCAACAGATTGTCGCCAACTTTCCGGCAATTACTCAAGTCGACCTCTTCAAGCCCTTTTGCTTTCTGTACCATTTCGAGCACTGCAGGACCCGTTATGTCCCACACACTCTTCATACGCCATATCTTGACATTGGGCGCACAAGTGGCTCCCAGCGTAGAGAAACCTTCATCCGTTACGTGGAAGCAGTTGCTTATGTCGACTAATCTAGGTCGGCTGCCGACAAATGGGCAAATGATTTCGGCTAACGTGCGATCGGTGACTCGGCGGTTGTATTTTGTGAGATCCAGGGTGTGAAGTATGTCCGGTGAAGTGTGTATAAGATGTTTCCAATGCGATGATACCAGCCGTTGATGCATCAACTCGCACAAATCCAGATGCTTGAATATGTTAACAACAATAGAGTCAGGTAATGTTCCTTTGTTGAACCTGCTTGGTCGTCGCAATACGCGTGGTCGCTTGATCTCAAATGTCGGTTCTGGGGGTGTTGTGCTATGTTTAAACAATGGCGAAGGTGATAGAGGCGTAGTATTCGGAGAAGGTGACTTGGGCAGGGTCATGTTCGATGAGCTCGTGGGAGAGTCAGGCGGTTGCGGAGCAAGCGAGCCTCTTCTCGACCTAGATCGGACATTATCGAGATCTACGTTGAGAAATGGGTCGGGATCAAAGGGCTCCATCATCTTCTCTTCTCTTCTCGACGGCGTTAAGGGACTGTCAATGGTGGTCGGCATATCATCGAAGGTGACTGTCGGTACGCTCCCCTTCCGCGGCGTCCGTGGAGTTTTAAGATCCGCAATGACCAAGGAGTCGATCTGTGGCGTACCCTCTGTGGTGTTGGACATGGGCGTGTCATTATCCTTCGCAGCCTTCAGTCGCTCATTTGCAACTTTCTCCACCTGGCGACGCAAATCAGCGCCGCATTTTTCCCATAGCTCGTTAAGTACGTCACCGCTGATCATGAGGCACTCCACGGATGAGACAGAACGGACGGTAGCCGTGCGACGAGGCGCCAAAGACAGACTTGTAACTTCTCCAAAATACTGCCCTGCGCGCAAGCGTGCCTTGACCAGCTGGAAATCGTGCTCCTCTGCGATAACAGAGTTCCTTCTTGCCAGGGGCATGGCAGCGTGCCCGTTCTCTTCTGGTGGCTTTGTGTTGACAACCTCGACTTCACCTTTTACGATGAAGTAGACATCGCGCCCTTGAGTGTCTTGCTTAATGATGTCGGTGAAAGGAGGAAAAGAGCAAGGCTGTGCATTGAGGCCGATGAAGTGAAGGATTTCGGGAGGCAAACTCGAGAACAGAGGCAGTTCTTTCAGCAAAAGTCTCACATTCAGACTGCCACTTCCGAAAACGCTCATGGCCGCGACATCTGCGAGACCTGGACTCGGCGATTTCCGCTTCTTGTACAGGCTTACAACATCTCCGTCTTGTAGGGAACCCTGCTCGGTCATGACCACGTCGCCATCGACCCGGTCAATGGGGCGCTTGCTCGGGCGTGACACCAGGCCCATGGCGGGCTTCCAGCCCCCCTCTTTCTTCTTGCGCTCTAGTATGGACAGCCTTTCTTTGGCCTCGTCCATGATGGCCTGCTCGACTTCTGGAAACTTGGGCAGCTCCTTCTCCAATGCCTCCTTGTTCAGTCGCACCACTAGCGAGCGCATGTTCGCGATGATGGTGGCGGTGCGGGGAATGTTCATCAATATCCCAATCTCTCCGAAGAAGGCGCCGGGTTTCAGTTCCGCATATGTGCTTTCCCCATCGCGCGAGGTAACGCGCACGGAGCCGCGTA
The DNA here is from genome assembly GCA_009805535.1 of Laburnicola sp. JP-R-44. Taxonomy (NCBI): domain Eukaryota; kingdom Fungi; phylum Ascomycota; class Dothideomycetes; order Pleosporales; family Didymosphaeriaceae; genus Laburnicola; species Laburnicola sp. JP-R-44. The sequence goes on from SELF01000006.1 coordinate 1,604,826, forward strand.
CCAGCCAGTACATGGCTTTGCCCTGCTCGCCCTCGGTGAGGATGGTATCGTGTGCCTGGTACAGCTGCGGCTTGAGGTGCATTCCTATGGCTGCCAGGAACGAGTCGGGAGCAGAGAGAAACAGCGGGAAGGAGCGCAGCCTGTCCAGCAGATCTAGCGGCAGGCCCTGGATGGTGGACGCGGTCAGAGGTGAGGGACGGATGGGCCTGGTCGGGTTTGTGTCGGATTCGTAGGCGCGCACCATGGCAAATGGGTCTGGCACCATGACGCCGCCGTTGGCCCTGCCAGCGGGGCCGCCGGGCCTGTACCTTCGCATCGTGGTGTTGACCCGCAGCGTGTGTGTGTGTGTACACAGGAGGGCAGCGTCGGCGTTTGTTTGCGGAGCAGTCTGGCAGCCGCGACGGCGGGCGCGTGTGCCGGGGAGCAATGGGACGGTAGGACGCTCTGCAGTGGCTTCTGTATGGATCAGAGGCGGTTCATGGCGGTCTGGGCGAGCTGGCAGGCTTCGCGGAGTGTTGCGGTGTGGTGATGGCTGTCGCACGACGTGTGAGGGTCGCAGCGAGGGTGGGGCGCTCGCACCGGCACGGGCGAGAAGGCTACTGCGAATGCGAAGAAAGAGAGGAAGGCACGCTCACGATGTACGATGTTTGCTGTTCGCTGTTCACTGGGGGCGCTGTGGGAACCTGGAGCTCGAAACGCGGGCGCTGGAGACGGCGGCGACGTGGAGCCAAAGTGCGGGCAGCTCTGCTAGTTGGTGGACGGGGTGGGTCGGGCGTCCCTTCTACAAAGCTTCGAGAAGGAAGGCGCCCCTGCCGAAACAGCAAGCGCGTGCAGGCTGCGCAAACACTGGACCTCCACCACCTTCAGTGTGTCTACAACGCCACGACCTTGCGCCTTTTCTCGTCCCCAATGCCCACGCTGAGACATCTGCCTGCTCGATGTGCTCAAAATAACTGAGCTTTTGGCCGTATGGCGTCGGCTAATCTTACAAAGACACTTGCCCCCCAAAATACCAAATACCCGTCCTAAAACACTGAGACCCTGCAGGCCCATCGCCTCACTTGCAACGGCACCAAACTTTGGAAGACGTGCTGCCTCACGTGCCGCGACTGCTTCCAGGTTCGTCGTGAGCGCAAACAATGTTGCTGGCCAAAGAAACCGTTCCAGATTTTCTATCATCTCTCATAAATTCGTGACTGACACTCTGAAGCCCACCAGCCCGCCGCCTGCACACCTAAACCAGCCGAAAGCCACCCAGGGTATCGAGCAAACAATGAATGTCCCCTCCCAACACCATCCGGCCCAATCCGGGTGCATACGACCCACCGCCTGACCCATCCCGCACGTCGATTGACCACGACTGTACTCATAGCCCACGCTAGCACTAGTAGTCGTTGTACTCGCGTTCTCGTCGTTTCCCCCTCGCTCCACCGCGCTCGCCCGCCTCGTGGTGTCGCCCATCCTTGTGGTGGTCGTACATCTTCTCAACTGCTCCACCCGCGAGACCGCCGACGATCGCGCTACCCACCGTAGCCGCCTTGTTGGCAATCGAGTCGCCTTTCATGACTCGGCTGCCGGCTACGCCCCCAGCCAACGCTCCAACAACGATGGCTATACTACGGCTGTGGTCGTCTGGAGACTCGGACCGCTCGCGACGGGAGCCGGGGTCGTGACGTCGCCCCGACCGACGGGGCGGAGACCATGAGGAAGAGCGTACTCGTTGTGGCGTTGGTCGCGCGCGCGGAGCCCGCCCATCTCCATAAGGCTGAGAGGAGTAGCCATATCCGGGAGGCGGAGCAGATGCTCGGGGCTGGAAAAGTCAGTGATATGTTCCAGTTGCGATAGTTTGGGTACTCACCACAAGTGCTTCCTGGTATCTGTTCGCCTCCCTGGTGCGCTCGGCCATTTGTTGAGCTGTGGCGCCTTGTCCATAATCCCGTTCTTCATAACCCCTCCCGTACCCTTCATTTCCATAACCCCTATCGTCTCTACGACCATCGTCACTCCTGCGTTCGGGCGCATACGATCTGTTCGTTTCCCTGGGCCCTCTGGTGGTCTCTCGATCCGAGTCATATACGTATCTGTCCTCTCGATCTGATCTGTCGCCGTATCTGTCCTCTCGGCCTGACCTATCGCCGTATCGGTCCTCTCGGCCTAACCTATCACCGTGTCTTCCCTCATGGACAGATCGATTGTCATACTGCTCGCTCGCTGGAGGTGGCGGTCCTGACGGCATTCGCTGCTGTTGACCAGGCTGTTTCCCACCGGCGCCACGCTTTGCTTTCCGATGCGGCCTATGCCTATCCACCCACCCATAAACCGGATCCCAATATTTATCCGCAAACTTATTGACACCCGCAAACCCCAATTCCTACCATTGTCAGCCCACTTCCTCACAGAATACCTATCACATGTAGATTGGGCTAGGAAGGTACTTACCACGAGCTCGTCTGCCATGATGACTGGACTGACTGACTAAGCTCCTGTAAGCTTCCGGTATGGTGAAGGTTAGGATTGCTGGGCCTGCCTTGGTACCTGCGCGGTACCTGCGTGATAGACAATATATATATATACGTTTTTTATGTGCTTGGCGCCAAATGCCTGCTTGGAGACCGGGGCAGCCATGACGTTGTGGTGCGCTAGTGGGCCAGTAGTCCAGTAGTGGCGTGCGCGATGCGGCTAAAGCCGCGCGGTGATAGGAGTGGAGATCGGCTAACGCTGAGTGGTCGCCCTACCTACCCTGAAAGTATACAGGTGTAATTATATCACATGTGCGGAGAACGACCCCCGCTTACCCCCCCCCCCCCGGGGTAATGTTTGGTGTTTCCTGGGTGGATGCGTTGGGTGGTTGTGATGGTGTTTGGTAGAGGTAAGGGTCCACGGTAGGTGTGTGGCACGCGAGAGAATCGTCTTGCACACTGTCCTGCGAATACTTGTCTGTGTGGCTGTCTTTTAGTTAACAGGCGGCTGAGCAGGTGGCTGCCCTGGCGAGAATCCAGGTAGACTAAGATATGTCATTGCGCAGGAGATAGTATTGGCTGCAGTTTATCGGAAAATTATTTCTATTTATTAGCTTCGATGACGTGGTTAGAGGACGGGGTGTGTATGGCTGAGATGTTCTTAAGAGTTTGCATGAGTTTGAGTGCTTTGTGTGGGATGGATGTTGGGCTTGCTAGATGGATACCCGGTGGGGGATAGTTGGCGATGTAATGGGTAGTTGATGTAAGTGTGTGCAGTACCGTGGGTGTGTGCTACGCGATTGGTGCTATTGTTTGAAAGGAGAAATGAAATGCACTCGCGAAACTTCAGCTCATTCGTGAGTAAAATTCCCCAAGGGACGGGCCATTCAATTGGTAGACAAATAACCACTCATCCGATTTGGAATTCCAACGACGACGTACCAAAGCTGACAAAACTGGCACTAGAAATTTACTCCAAGGAAGGAAGAACTCATCCCGCTAAAGCGATCCATCACAGTGTACGTTGACATGATGACATTGTGAATAGCTGGGGGTGAGCTTTGTGCTGGAATTTGTGTAGTGTGGGTGAGTTGCTGAGGTCGGGATCTACATGCCGTTTTGCGAGGCGTGGGTGGGGTTTCGGACGGTGGGTGAAATTTGAAAGAAAGAACATAGGAGCTTGAAATATGAAGAGCGGACTTGTTGTGCGGGTTTGAGTAGTTTTGTTGTGGTGGGGCTGTGCTACTTGAAATATATAGTTCGTGGTTGCACTAACCATGATACGAGGAAAGTGAACATGTGCGGGCAGTTTGAAATGTAATGAACAGGACCTATAGACACCATAGGTATGTGTGGTGTCAAGATCTTGGCGCGTAAGTGCTATCAGATTGGAGAGTACCTTGAAGTGGTACGCATACGCGTCCTCAGTGGTACATTGCACACGTTACTTAACATTGGGTTGGACACAGCAGCTTGACCTTCATGAGAGCGGCATGATTGCAATTATCACGTTTCTGGGGCTACCCCGGGGCCGTTAGTTCCCGTGTTACTGATAATGCAGTGTGTGGAGTTTGTAGTTAGTAGATTTCTTATCATCTCATGTGGCAGGTGCGCTAGGTCACAAGCGCATATGGCGTGTTATGGGCACCCGTGGGCGCACCACCACACTGGTGCACCTCTCACATGCTAGCACCTCACCTTATACATCAATCCCGAGGTCCATACATGCCCACCTGCATAGCAGCCTTCCTGTGATATCCCACGGTAATACCAAACCGTTGCGCCGTGTATATCCGTCCATGCATACATCCGCGCACTCCCTCCTCTCCTGCCTGGGACGCTCATTTCTCTCCATCTAATCAACCCCCTTCATTATCTCCCACAATCCCTTTAAACCCGCCACATCCACCACCCTAGCCAGCACCATCACCACCAGCACCAGCACCATCACCACCAGCACCAGCACCATCAGCACAACCAACACCAACCCTTGAGCCCTCACGATAACCTTCCTCTCCTCCTCCCACGCCTTCTCCATCAACTTCTTCTCTTTCTTGTGCCTTTTCCGCAAGCGTCGAGCGCTGTTTTCCGAGCACAACCTAACGGTCCGGTCGTTGGCCTCTTTGAGGAGAGCGAGCTGGGCTGCTTCAATGGCAGTGTTGAGCGTGGTGTCGTCTTTTGTAGGGTTGACGAGGAAGTTGTAGAGCCTTTGGGAGACGGTGATTTCGGTTTCGGGGTTCGTTCGGAGGGTAGTCGGAGGGTGGAGGGGTCGGTGGTGGAGTTGGTAGGGTGGGATGAGACATATTTTTTAGTACAGTTCTGATGTGTGAGTGTATCGCTGTTCTGACAATGAAGGTGTGGTACTGCGTAGTTCAAGTTGGGGAATTTCGGTGTTATATATGGGTGGATGCAGGAGCGCAATTATTTGTGCTGATGGTTTGGTTTGCCGTGATTTATTATTTGCCAAAGGAGCGAGAGTGTGTAGGTGCGTAGCAAATGGCCCCCATGCATGCGCAGCGATCCTAGTCTGCCAAATGACGGGTTTCTGATGAACGTGCTAGCAACACCGTCGAGACTGTCCAACAGGCTAAAGGTGCAGTGCCGACCTGAAAAAAATAATCAAAATCGTCGCAAAGATGCAAATGAGATGGTTTTAGTCAGTACGCATTGCAGTTACTTCTGCTCAAGGCGAAGTTGATCCACATCCTCCTCGTTCTCTCTGCGAATGCGGCAGCTTTTCGCCTCTGGCCTAGACAAGATATTGGTGTAAAGACGCTGCTTTACCTTTTTCAATGCGTTTTCAGCACACCCACACAGCTTTCCCTTACAGCGTTGTACCGTATACCAAAAGGTCTGCGATGTTTCTCTTCCTGATATTGGTGTAAAGACGTCCAAAAGTTGATGACTTTGTTGTGCCATGTTGCTCTGCAATCGAATCTACTTCAACCCGACGAGCAAGGTAAATTTCGTTGAAGCGAACGTTAGTACTAGCAAGAGCTTTGCGCGCCGAGTAGCACATTGACATCATGGCACCCTGGGAAATTGCCGGCAGGGCTGGAGCTCCAATATCCCCTTGCGAGCCGGTGCAGGTCGTCCAAGTGCATTCGCGGTCTTTTTGCTCGAGCAAATATGGAATAGTAGCCCGATATGCATCTATGGCAGTGAAGGAAATCAGTCGAGTCTTGGGAAGAAATCATGAAGCTTACAGAAATTGGATTCAAAATTGATCTTCATGAAATTATGCAGCTCATCGGTGGTCGTGTCTACCATATCCTGTTGGATATACATCCCACCCACTGCGCGTTATCAGCAGTAGCTCGTTCACTGGAGGCCACTGGGGCACGTACCAGCAGCAAACACATGGTGAAAAGCGGGCAAGGTCCCCGCACGCACGTCGTCAACGATACGCTGCACTCCTTGGTCCGAAACGACGTCGGCCTCGACGATTATGACGCGATCATGCTCTGTAGGAACGTGCTCAAACAACTTCTTCGCCGAGCGGTGGTCGCGTACGACAGCGAGGACATTACGGCCGGAGCGTAGGGCGCCTAGGATGGCGGCGATGCCTATGTTGCCAGTGGCCCCTATTATGAGCACAGTCTCGGCGTCTTGCTGCATGACTTCAGGTCAGGGGGGTCCCGATGGGCGCGTTGGGGTGCAGGTGGTTGACCTCGGGAGACGACCGTGCACGTGATCTGGTGCCGCTCAGGCGCACGAGCCGCATTTGGTGCCCCACCGCGAAACTTTTGAGAATGATGGCTCGGTCTGCTCGCTCTCACCCCACGACACGACTTGCGCCTGCCCTTCCTTTGCCCATGATCGATCGATAGCACAACCCCCCCGCAAATACAATCCAACATGGCCACCGCGTCACCAGCCCCGCCCGATCCGGTGTCAAAAGAGGAAGACGCGCCCACAGGCGCCGTCAGTCGCGCCGACATGCTGTACGACAAATGCGCCGCGAGCGGCCACAGGGCACCACCTTCTTCCAGCGCGACCTCACCAGCATGCAGGTGGCCAGCGACCTCAACGACCTGCTCATGCTGCTCCAGGAGCTCGTGGACCGGCACCTGATGAAGGCCATGTCCTTCGACGGCGAGGCCTGCTGGAAGATACGCCCTCGCTCCATCGCCGACAAGTAGGCGCACCCTGTGCGCGCGCAGGCGTATCACAACTAATCACGCCCTACAGGCTGCGACGGCTGTTGCCGACGACGAGCGCCTGCTCTACCACCACATCGATAATGCGCACACCGAGGGCGTCTGGTCCAAGGCGCTGCGGAGCAAGACGAATCTCGCACAGCAGACGGTGACCAAGTACTTGAAGAGCCTCTCGAGTCCAAGGATTTGATCCAGGCCGTCATGAGCGTCAAGTTCCCGAACCGCAAAATGTATCTGCTGAAGCACCTCACCCCCCCCCTCCGAAGACGTTGCGGGTGGCCCCTGGCAGAACGATGGCGACTTCGATGTCCCACTCGTCGAAGGCACCGCCAAGGTGGTAGCAGCCAGAGTGGAAGCGGAAACCTGCATCCGAGTTCAAAGCAGTTGGACTCATCACGCGCCTACCGACCGAACCGCCGCCATTGCTCACAAGAAGGCGCAGGTGCAGGCGACACTGGATATAGAAGAAGCCCCGCCAGTCAAATCCCACACTGCCAGCCACAAGCGGTACGGTACCGTCTCGTACATAGGAGCAACCCCTTCTATCCCACTGCAGCTAGCATGGCCGAGTACATCAACGGTAGAGGATTACTGAAAGACAGGACCGTGCGCGAGTCGGATATGGAACAGCTCTTGGAAATGATGGTGCTGGATGGACGACTAGAAAAGGTCACTGCCACCAGCTACCGCACGGTTCTGCAACCGGAAACAGCCGCCGTCTTCAACGGCTTCGTGGATGCCCCGTGCGGGACCTGTCCAGTTTTTGATCTCTGCTCCGACGAAGGAGAGATATCAGCAAGGACTTGCGTCTACTTTGGGTGAATGGTTGGAGACGACTTCAGAGGTCGTTTAGGATTATCTTCAGGAAGCATAGCGCCGGCGTCGTTACGACAAAATATCTGCGTATCACTTACCGTGTACCGAAAGGTCGCGAATCTTCGTCATGATCTGCATATCACGGATTTCCAGGTTTTTTTGGGGGATATCTAGAGTCTTTGGTAGTGGAGCAATACCCCTTTCGATAGAATTGCCAACGTTGGTTGGTTATTAAATCCCTCTCTTGTGTCCTATCCACGCCATTCGTGATCCGCCCGGTCCTTTATTCCTTCACAGCACATGCACGATAGTTTCCTACCCACGATCGGCCCTCGCTTCCATTGGTTGCCGTTGTACGAGTCACTCACTGCTCAGCCTTGTTGCTCGGAGACTTTTTGCTGGGTGTTTGCGCGTAAGTCTCCGCGGCGTTCCCGTAGGATCTCGATCACTCCCTCGCCGAACAGTGGCATTGCGCTGCACACAACTAGCATGCTGAGGATGCATAGAAGAGTCTCGTTTCAATGATAGTCTTCCCTCGGTAGAAGATTGATCATTCCGGCATCTGTAAGCGATTTGGCAACGCGCATGTAAACGATGAAAACATGGACCAAAAAGATAGAGTTACGTGGCAGTAGACCTATATGTAGCTTCGATTTGGTGTTATGAGACGGGCAAAAATGCGTAGAATTAAGTCTCCGATGAGGCGACTCCAGATGTCATTACATTTTCTCCCACGGCACACTGCAGTGTTGGACTTGTTATATAAAGCATCCGAGGGACCATGCGTGTCCATGATAAATGAGAACAACAAAATTTCCTTCCCGTATACCATCCAAAGCCACTTTTCACCATCTATATATACATACACCTCACACCTCCAGCCACCCTTCCCTGCCCACCTACCATGTCCGCCTCTTCCCAACACGCAGCAGCCATGCGCAAAGCAACCCTCGACGGCTGGCAAGCCGACGACATAGCATCCAAGTATGCGCGCGGCGAGGCCGCAACCCGGCCGTACGCCGACATCTTCCTGGACAAATGCGACGTCGCCAATCTTTCTACCGAGATGCACGCGTTGGATCTTGGGTGCGGGACGGGCGCGGTGGTAGCTGCGCTTTATGCGAAGGTGCCGCGGGAGAATTGGGGGCTTGTGCGTGTGTTGGGGGGCGATATATTAGTGAAAGTATGTTGAAGTGGGCGAAGGAGAGGGGGGAGAGGGAGGGGTGGGGTGGGTTGAGGGTTGAGAGGGTGGATGCCGGGGTATGTCTTGTTTTTGTCTTTTGTTGTCCTGTTCTGTTCTTATGGTGGGTTTGTGTGTGAGAAGAGGACGGAAAGCTGACAAGTTGCGTTGCATTGCGTATTACAGGACATACAACTCCCGCACCGCACCTTCACACACGTCTTCGCCAACGCAATCATCTTCCATTTCCCGCCGGGTGTGCTGAAGTCGTGTTTTGACCTGCTTAAACCGGGCGGTTTCGTTGGCGTTACCACGTGGGCGCAACTACCGTGGTATGAGATGGTTAAAAAAGGGCGGTTGGGAATTTGCCGACTCCGCCGGAGCTGCCGTAAGTACTTCCCTTGTGCGAGACACGGATTTGTACTAATGGTGAGGTGTGTAGTTCGTACAAAGAGATTGTAGCTCGTATTCAGCAGGATCGTCCTTGGAACGACGCATCGTATGTGGAGGAGCAGCTTAGAGGGGCGGGGTTCGTGGATGTGTCGACGGTGCAGGAGAGGAAGAAAGTCCCGTGTGGGACGCCGGTGAGTATCCTCAAGTTCGCTGGGCAATTCTCGTACTGTGGCTGATTAATGGTGTGAAAAGGCGCAGTTCGTGGAGGGGATGACGATGCTGATGACGTTGATCGCTGCGTGGTGGGTGGGATGAAAAGGATAGAGAGAGGTTGTTGAAGGAGGTGCTGGGTGAGTTGAGGAAAGAAGCTGTGAGGGAGGCGGGGGGTGAAGAGAGCATTGTGTATATGAACATGGAAGGTATTGTTGGGATGGGGTGGAAGAAGGAGTGATCGAGCGTGCCGGTTGAAACCTGCGGTGTAACAATGCTAGTAACCAACGGACCTCGCAGTACTACGAGGCAGTAGCAAGAAGATGTCAGTCAAGTAATCAAATCACTTTGATTATGGAAGATACACATCACTTACGTAGACCGCATGAAGACAGCAACTCCAGGGACAGCATCCGACCACCATGGCGACGCACCACGTCCATCCAAAGAGTCAAAACGATCCATCCAGGACGGCATCCAAACCCCACAAAAAAGGTCTCGATGACACCTCCAAGCCATCTCCGACGCGCCCCGTCGTATCCCGCATGTACATCTGGTACCTAGGCGGCACACACTCCTATGAAATCGACCGTCTCGCTGCGGGGCAAGTTGCAAAAGACTTCCCCGACATCATACCCATGGCCATCGAGAACCGCATGTTTCTGCGCCGAGCAGTGCGATGGCTTGCGCATAACGGCATTACGCAATTCATCGATATGGGCTCTGGACTTCCTACGGCTGGTAGTACCCACGAGACTGCGCTCCAGATCGATCCGAAAGCCATAATTTTATACGTCGATATCGAAGATAGTGTCGTCGTGGAAGAAGGGAACGAGATCATCTGTGAGACAGGGTGGGAGGAGCAAGTTGGCATGATTCGGACGAGCGCACTTGAACCAGAGACGATTTCTGCGCATGCCGAGACGCAACGGGTGATTGATTTCGGAAGGCCTGTTGCTATCATGATGATTGCGCAGATCCACTTCCTCAAATCTGAGCAATACACGCCTGTCTTGGGAGTACTGGAAACAGAAATTGGCCAAAGGGAGCGCATTTGTGATAACGCATGCGAGCAATGATGGGAGGAGCTTGGAGGGGTTAAGGGGCTTGGTTGATGTGTATAAGGAGACGCCTATGCCAGTGGTACTGAGAACGAGGGAGGAGATTGTATTGATGATGGACGGGCGGGATGTTGTGGCGCCAGGGCTTTTTATTCATTCATTCAGATCCGTTTATAGTCGACCTAACCTTTTATAGATTATGAGACTTAACAGCAAGCACAACTAAGGTTCAACAGCCAAAGTGGGGAGCCGAAGCATGCGCCAGGGCTTGTGAGGCCGCATGAGTGGAAGGACGAGGAAATGAAGGAGAGAGAAGAGTGGCCGCTGACGAAGATGTGGTGGGTTGGTGTAGGGTTCCTGCGATAGATGATGCATTGGCTGGTCTAGGAAAGTCCTCAAAAGACGATGTACGGTGCCTGCTAGCAACGGCTACATAGCGAATCATGGAAATCAGTGTTCTTAAGCGTCGTTGCCATGATATGGTGAACTGAACCTCGAGATCCTTCTGTGCCAGCAAGTTGTGCTTAGTTTGGGTGTTGCGCAATATGAGGGCGCAGTGGTTGACTGGTGATTGAAAATGAACGAGTTGGGGGAGACGGTGCTTCGTTTTGAAGAGAAAGGCTTCATTGGTGCGCTTCTGCCAAGGTGTGCTATTGTCGGAAAAAGGTAGTCAACTGAACGTACTCAGCTGCATGTATTATGTCAACGTATATGTCGATGAAGTCGAGTCGAGATAGAAATGTCAAAATCGCTGGTACCGCGTTAGGTGTCCGTATCGATAAATACGCGATCACGTGTGGCGTGATGGTTCCAGATGCTGACGCAACCACAACTCCATCACTGAAACATGCGACGATAGAAGTTTACAACACCAACGTTTGAAACACCTTGCCTTCAGCGACGAGGATGCCAAAACCAGGCGCCAGGGCTCTTGGTTCCTCTCGGCGGAGCGTCCTAGAGAGCGTGTTGTTCCTTAGTCCTCCCGAGAAGGTCCCCATATTTGTCAAGATCTAATCTTGGTGTCAATTGCACGCCTGTAACGGTCTAGCTTTTGACTCCTTGACGTTTGGAGAAAGAAACTTTAGGTGGAGTGGAACTGCTTAAAGACCTGAGTTACCTAGGTCGGATTGTGGATAGCTGGTTGAACTGCGTCATTCTCTTCTCGCACGCTGGGCGTTCCCTTCTCGTTCTCTCTATTGATTTTAACTCTTCACGCCATTTCAACCATGCTACAAACAGCTGGATCTCCACTACCGACCCATGCCTATCCATCGGTCGAAGACGGCTCTACAACCTACGACATGAGTTATCTACCTGGTGTGGCCATGAGAGAGCTCACCGAAGAACCCAAGATCCACCTCATCGAACCCAGTCCCACTAATTCGAGCTTTTCGCGCTCATCCGTCGCTATGAACCCAAAGCGATCCTCCTGGTCCACGACGAAATCGCAATTGCGACGGTCGATCGATTTGCTCGGGGAGATGCTACAAAATACACGGACCGGATTAGCGTCCCACGGCTCAATTATGCTGGATTTCCAACATCGTCGCTCGCACCCTTAAGTACGGATCTAATAATAATGTCGAAGAACTCTCACCAAAGGCTACGCCTTACGCTCCAGAGCGTCATGATGCGCCTTCGCCTCGGAACAATAATCTACTATCACCTGAAGCTTCATACTGGTGGCAAGCATGCCAGAACTTCGCACAAAACTCAGAATCGCCAATCAGTGCTCGTGAATTCTTACGCACCCCGCAACCCTTCTCCGGCTTCGACTTTGAATGGGGCCTGCCTAACACGAATCGCTATTCCCTGCTACCTACACCTCAAACGCCTACCTCCCTAGAAGGCGAACAAAGCGATTTCGGCAGCCCGGTCGGGCGTGCTATCTCATTAGGCGAAGAAACCCTCACTTCCGCTGCGCAGATCGCGAGTCTAGGCAATGGAATGGAGCAACAATTCCAGGAACGTACCATCGAAGTGGATAAGAAGAAGTTTCCAGCTGCACCTAAATTGCAGCCCGCCCCGGGATCGAAGCCTAAAATTATCGTCAGCAAATACATGCATGCTGCCGTTGAGAGCCAGAGCTCATTGGCAGCCCGCAACGCTACTTCAACCTGTAAAGAGCTTGGATACGTACAACACTCTGCTGAAGCAGCAATCTACTGGCAAGGTTAGTGCCTACATTCTCTAGGTTGATATCTGCTCACTTAATATATTCAGAACGCCATGTCCTTATCGCCTTCCCCTACACTCGAATTGTTGAGCGTCACGATTCTCTATGATACATAATTGACGCTGCTGCAACCCGAATTTCATTACTTTCGAAACTTGGAGTAATCTAAATACCTCAACATCTTCAACTAATCCCTCTGACTTGTTGTTCTGCGCTGGATAAGCTAATTGGAACATGTTACGCTCATTCATGACACATAAGCTGCTCAAGGCATTCCGTCGCTCGTGTACATACGTTATCGCCTTCTGAACCGAAAATGTACGGGAAAGAGTTCACCCAGAGTTCAAAACAACTTATACAAACCAATAATATAATCTCAGAACAGTTGTTTGCGACAGTAACTAATGCCTTCCATGTTTATAAGTTTAGTCAGCGCCGATTCGCTCGTCAAACCCTTAAACAGATACCATAGTTCCTGAATGCTGCCCCGACTCTCCTGTCACGAGCTCCTGTCTGGCCTGAAAACCAACCATCGCAAGACCACCAATTCTACTTCCACGAGCGTCCTCTTCACGCCAACCGACCCCGATTCACACTATTCAACTGCTCGAAAACTTCCCCCATCGTCTTGATAGAATATACCGTACCATCCCGACATTCAAATAGCCCGTCCCCACAGCGAACGAGCGCCAAAACAATGCGTATATAAAATGTGATGTGTCGCAATAACACCTAGGATAACTTCGCTTAGATTGGGATCCCCGATCACCAAGGTAGTATTGATTGATCGACCAGCACCAAGGCCAAGTGACTTCGAACATTCGTTCATATATCGTGACAGTGCATGTAAATAACAATCCCACCAAACCTAATATGTAAGATTAACCATAATAGTCTTCGTCTCCGTGAACGCTTTCAACGCATGGATACCGCCTTCCCGTCCAGTACCACTCTGCTTGGTACCACCAAAGGGTGTTACACCGAACATGAGAGAGAGATACGCAGTTGATGCCCACCATTCCCGATTCAAAGTCAGACGCGATCTGCAGTGCCTTGTTGATATCTTGCGTAAAGACACCAGCCATAAGACCAAAGTCCGTATTATTGGCAAGCTTCATAACTTCCTCTTCCGTCTTGAACGATCGAACGACGGACACAGGACCGAAGATCTCCTCGCAGTGAATCTCAGAGTCGACATCAACGTCTGTGAACACGGTCGGCTCGATGTAGAAGAAGCCCTTGTCTCCGATTCGTTGACCGCCAACGAGCACTTGCTTTGGCCTTGTTGGCCTCGCTCGATGAAGCCGGATACACGCTTGAATTGCGCCTTGTGGCAGGAACCAGGGCTTGGCGCCCCGGGCGAGCCTTTAGGCCGATCCCACACTAGATAGCTAGCTAGATCATACATACTATACCCATACCATCTGCCCTGGTACCGCCTACTTGTGAAAAGCAGCTTTAATATGGCTCGACCGCGTTGTGGCCACACGTCGCGGCTCACGTTAAGCAGGCGCCGCTGGAGTCCTTCCGATAGCCCTGCACCGCCCTGGTACGCGGTCGGTACTATCGATGGCCAACCTCGAGGAACGGTTAAAGACTCCAGAAGAAAGTCTGATCGTCATGCATTGGTGGTCTGAGTGTTTCAGTGAACTTGATCTGTTATAAGACACTGTCCAGGTATACTACTGTCTACTGTGTACCATGCTCAAACGCCTATCTACTTACCGTGCCCGTGCGCGTAACGACCCACGTCGCGTAACGACCCAGGAACAACGCGCTACTCACTACTTCAAAATGAGGGTATTGCAACAGCTATAATAGCTATATTATACGAGATTTTTGTAGTAGAGTAGTAAACAAAGGCATGCGATTAATTTGTACTATCTAAATTTACTTGGAAGGTTGACGTTGCGGCCACACGGCGGGTGGTGAAAGCTGGGGCAGCTGATGCAGCCTGTGATGCCTCCTTAGCAGCTGCTCCAGCACTACGTTGTTTCTAACGCTTGTTGGCTTAAGTAGAGGCTTTTAAGGCCTTGCGCTTGCCCTTTTGGGATAGTTATATAGCTTTTTTAGCGTTGCGAGCTGCCTTGTCAGCCTTCTCCTTCTCCCTCACCACCTTGGCTGCCTCTCTCGCCACACGCCTCTCCTCTGCCTCCTGATCTCGGAGTAGCTTAGCAGCAGCTTGAAGCTCCTTCCTATTAGCCTTTGCAAGCTGCCCGTTATGCTCTTCCCTCTGCTTCACTGTCTCTTATGCACGTGCCTCTCTGATCTTGCGCGGAGACCAGAAGACGGCACCACCGTGGTACTCCTGGCGCTGCTGCAAGTTAAGAGGTTTGCCGCGCTTCTTGTGCTTCTTCTTAGCAGTGTGAGAGCCTCTCTTAGGCTATCGTTCTCATGGTGTAGCAGTTCGTTTTGTACTTAGAGTCCGTGGAGCGTTTGGGAGAGCGACTTTGACTCTTCTGCGGTGTAGTATCTTCACTGCAGAGCGTACGAGACGCTCCATCTGACGCCAGTCGCTCTCCTTAAAGCGCTGAGGGGCCTGCTTCGCCTTTATCTTGCTTCCTAGAGCTCTCTCTCTTGAAGCGTTTGAGTGTATAACCTCTGGGTCCATAGGCCATATACCAGTAGCTTCAAAGGACTTAAGGATAGTCTCTGTCTTAAATGAGGACTCCCACGCTCTCCAGAACAGTGGGAAAAAGTCCCCCTTCTTGACTGGTACTAGCCCTTGGCTCCTCTGGAGGTGGGTGGAGAGCTCCTTAGAGTAGGCGGTGGAGAGAGGTTTAAACATAACGACGTCAAGAGGTTGAAGCGTATAGGTAGAGTGAGGGGGGGAAATACGGCTAGGAGTATGCGATGGGATTCGCAGTAGTTGATAAACTCCTTTGTGAGGTGACTGCCATGGCCGTTAAGTATAAGGAGACGCCAGTCTCTCCTACAACGCGCTTTCTGCTTTGTGCAGCGATCAAATACCTGCTCTAGCCACGCTAAACCAATGTTGTTATTCGTCCATCCAGATAGAGATGAAGCTACAAAGACGTGTGTGCCTAGCTTTAATAGCGTCCACCTAAGCTGCCTGCAGTGAGCTATTTGCCGACTGATAGATAAGACCTGGCGGCAGAGCCTCCCTATTAGCGCAGACAGCTGCTAAGAGGGTGATCTATTCACGAGAGCCATCTTGGAGTGCCGCCTGCACCTCTTTTTTCGCTCCTATTATATCCGACGGCTGAACACTCGTTTTTGAGCGTCCTGTTTATACCTATTATGAAGCCCTTCTTGTCCCATATTGTAGGAATGGCGCGGCTGTATGTTGTACTGCTTTATCTTCTGATGTAGTAAGTCAAAGTATAGCTTATACTTAACGTTTAATCAGCGTTGTGGCGGAGAGAGTTAATTTCCAGATGTCCATTTGGAGATGAGATAGTGGCCGTGTTGGTCAAGAAAGCGGGTAACCTAAGCGTCGCTTTACGGGCTCTGTGGCTGTCGAGGATGCGAAATTTTGTATCATCTCTCTCTCTCTTATAGGAGGCAGCCCTCTCTTTGTAAGGTCTTAATATAGCTCACGAGCCCTAACTCTTGTTGTGGGCTGAGTACTTGTTGATCGCGATGCTTAGCTTCCCGTGGGCGCTGACAGCCTTGGTGTCTTCGGCGCAGCGTACTGTGCGGTACACTAAACTGGCGAGCAATTTTCTGGTATATAAGTTGTTCTTCTGGTTTAAGCGATTCGATTGCTGCGAGCGCATCGTCAATTGGTGCCATGGTGGTGGAGTTATGGAGTTATGACGCGTTGAAGTTTGGAGCTTGTCTGGTGTTTTGGTGTTCCCTGGGTCGTTACGCGACGTGGGTCGTTACGCGCACGGGCACGGTACCTCCGGCTTACCCCAACTAGTGCGCGCGACAAGAAGCAGGAGAACGCTTCCGTTCCGCCGCCGACACTTTCTCCGTCGACGCTCCACCGAAGCCAGAGAACCTTCACCAAAGCCAGAACCCACAATGGCTCCCTCGGAGATGCCAACTGCCATCAACGACGTCAATGGCATCGCCGGGATGTACGATTACCCACCGGCCAACCCAGAAGGCGAGTACAGGATTCTGCAGCAATATCACTCGAAGCCTAGTAAGCTACGGGTGGCATGCGCGGGTGTGCTGGCGCGTCTGGTCTCTGCCTGGCGTACAAGATGGAGAGAATGCTCGTCCCTGGATCTTGGGAGTTGATGCTCTTCGAGAAAAACCCCATGTTCGGTGGAACTTGGTACGAGAACACGTATCCGGGTGTAGCTTGCGACATCCCATCACACGACTACAACTTTACCTGGGACCCCAAGCCCGATTGGACACAGTTCTTTGCCTCTGGCAAGGAGAGATCCAGGGATATTTTGAGGCACAACACCCACCGAAGACCCGACACGCCCCCACCAGAGCAGGACCCCGTCAACCGACCCAAAAGCAAACGATCCACAACAGAACCAAAACAAGATCAATCCAGCCCAGGAAGGAAGCCAGCCCAGCCTACAAGAATACGTTGACATAGACAATTGTTGCAATTAATACAATTTTATTAGTAAAAAGGGCTAAATTTTTTTTTACGTAATATATAACTTATAAAGAACTAAACTAAAGTTTAAATACTATAACTATGCGTTATTAAATTAACTACCTAGGGGTAGAATAATAAAGACTTTTATCTTAAATAATATAATAAAAAAAAGCAGAGCCCTCTACTTAGTAATTAAAAAGAGCAACTATAACTATACTTTTATTATATATAACTATTATACTTTACTAATTTACACTCTTTTTAATTACTAAGTAGGGGGCTTTGCTTTTTTTATTATATTATTTAAGATAAAAGCCTTTATTATTCTATTTCTAAGTAGTTAATTAATAATATATACTTTACTAGTCCCTTCTAGGCAGGAGTATAAACTGCCTCCACTTATTAGTTTTTAAGTGGCCCCACTATACTTAATTACTACGTTTTTTATTACGTTACTAGTGCCTATATAATATTATCTAGAAGAGAAATATCGCAGACCTTTTAGTATACAGTATAACACTATAAGGGAAAGCTATAGGTGTGCTAAAAATATATTAAAAAAGGTAAAGCAGCTTAGAAATAGGTTAAGCTAGAGACTATTTATTATAACTATTTGTTAGCACGTATAAATTAGCCCCTTATACTAGAGGTAGTTAATAACGTAACGCGTAGTTGCCTACGCTACGTACGCAATATATAAATTCGCGACTAGAGATTAATATAATGTTATATAATATTATATATATATACTAAGCCCTAGGACTAAAGCGTATTAAAGTTTTTCTAATGCCTTCTCTAGCTTCTAAGACAACCCTAACCCTATAATAATAACACTCTGACTTGCTTACCTACTTACTACGTTACTAGATAATTAACACTACCTTATAACCTTTTACTATGTTACTAGATAATTTAACTACTTAGAACCCCTACTTTACTCTACTACTATAATATATAATAAATTACATACGCGCGCTCCCTACTTCTAATAATAAATAGTACTCTAATACGTTACTAGCCTTACTTTATCTATTACCTATAGAAGTTCTATAGTATAAGCATAAATTTATATATTTACTATATCTCTATTATTTATTCTATTAGATAGATAGTCTTAATAAATTACTGTGATTTACTATAAATTATAATAGTAGGTAGGTGTATCTAATTATATGGCCTTTACACACTAGTAGTTAGTGTAATTATAGTGTTTTTACTATAAAATTAAAAGAGGCTGGCACACTACTATTTTACACTATCTCTATACTATTCTAAATAGTACTAGTGCGTCTCAGTATTAGATAGATACTTCTTACAATAGCTAAGCTTTTCTAGTATAGACAATATAATTAATTAATTAACTATACTACTTTCTATTTTATTATTATTAAGAATACCTATATATCTAATAATTAAGAGTCTTACTACCTTAATTAAACTAATTATTATATTTTTATCCCTTCTAGGCAGGAGTATAAACTGCCTCTACTTATTAGTTTTTAAGTAGCCCTACTATATTTAATTACTACGTTTTTTTATTGCGTTACTAGCGCCTATATAATATTATTATCGGCTTACAAAACGCCTTTTTTAACCTTTCTTAATTTAAGGTTAAAGTAGATTAAGATAGAAAGATTATTATATACTACTATGTATAGCACTTAATTCTAATTAAAAACTAACCTTAAACACCCTTAATAACCACAATAATAGTTTAAACTTACTTGTATCTCCTAATACCTATAAGCTTCTAGTTCTAATATAAGATTTACTTATAGCATATATAGCACACTTAGCTTATTACTACTATTATTATTAGTTATCTACGCTCGCGCCGCTACGCGGCGTACTTACTTAGATAAGCTAACTTAATAGTAATAATAGCTAGAAGGATTTTATAGATCTATATAACGCTTTTACTATACTAGAGCTTATTAATAAAGATCTTATATCTTTTTATATTCTTTACTAGAGAATTCTAGTACTAATAAGGAGTAATTGCGTCTACTAGAGTGGAAACGTAATTTTCTTAGTTTTTAAGAACTAGATAAGCTACTAACCTAGCTAGTATATAAGGATTGCCTCCTAGATAGTTAGGTATACTAGTTTCCTATAGATAATTATCTTACAGATAGAATAGAACTCTAGCGTTAGCGTTAGTGTTACCTTAGTGGTAATAGTGTAAATCTTTAGTATATACTTTTTAGTAATAGTAAGTACTTCTTTAGAAATAATATTAATGCCTAGATAGATAGTAGGGCGTAGGCATAAAGAGATAGTAGGAATTTTATTAAGAATAATCTTAATATAGCAATATAGCAATAGTGTATCTAGTACGTATTACTATTATTCTACAACTTATAAAAATAGTAGTATATACTTATTAATATATTAACTTATATTATTTATAATAATCTAGATAGTAGTTTATAACTTAGAATAGTAAAAAAAGAATAGATAACTATAGCGTAGCGGCGCAAAAGCTATTTTATCTCTCCTCTAAAGTTCTAAGTGGCCTCTTTATAAAAATTTTGCTTATAGGAGCCTTGCGCTAAGACTACTAAGCTCGCTTAGTAGTTTAAACGCGCTTTTTTTATAATAATTTTTTTTACACTCTTTTTAATTACTAAGTAAGGGGCTCTGCTTTTTTTATTATATTATTTAAGATAAAAGCCTTTATTATCCTACTCCAAGATAGATAAATTAACGCTATATATAATATTATATAATACTACGTATATGCTAAGCCCTAGAACTAGAGCGTGTTAAAGTTTTTCTAACGCCTCTTCTAGCTTCTAAGATAACTAGCCCTATAATAATAATACCCTAACTTACTCGCCTACTATTATAGTACTAGATAATAGATAACCTACTATACGCACACAAGCACACTCTACTACTACTACTACTACTACTACTACTACTACTACTACTACTACTATAATATATAATAAATTACGCGCGTGCTTTCTACTTTTAATACTATATAATATATATTCTAACACTTTACTAGTATTAGTTTACCTATTACCTATAAATATTTTTTTATAGTATAATTACGTATTTATATATTCTTTACGCCTTTAGTAACTACTTAGTATACCTACTATCTTTAAAGTAAGTAGCTATTAATTAGAGATCTAACTTTAGATAGTAATTACTATAAGCTATATAGTAGTATATAGCTGCTAACCTAGACTCTTACTATATAAAAATATTTATATTCTTCTAGTTTTTATTCTTAATTATAAGCACTTTGTATCTAAACTAGTATAGGGCAATCTGTTAAAACTATATTAGTAAGCAAAATAAATAATAAAATAACATGTTAGAATTTCGCTGTTATAATAAAAGATAAATAGATAAATAACTATAAGCTACCTAAAAATAACAAAAATAGTCGTTTTAACAATAAGTTGCAATTAAAGCCAAAGTCAACTTTAAGTAACGCACACAAAAGTTTACTAAAAAGAATTGTAAGAAATCTAATATTATATGTATTAAATTACTTAAAACTAAAAACAAAATATAAATATAAACCTAACCTAATAAATATTATAAAATACGCTATCATAATATAAATAAGCTCGTAATTAAATTTTTCTAAATCAATAACTTTTGACAAAACTTGTCGCAATTAAGCGCTTTAACAATTTTGAGCAATTGCTAAAAAGAATATACTAAACAAGGCAATATTATATATATTAAATTACTTATTAAAAACAAAAAATATAAAGACTTGTTTTATAATGTAAAATATATTAGCGTATAATAAACTAAGAGTAATAAAATTATTCTAAAATAAGGCGTTTATTATTAACGTCACAACTACGCAATAGTAAAACAAAGTTTGCATATAAAACAATAGCTCGCATATAAAACACTAGTCTGTATATAAAACACTAGTTTGCATATAAAACACTAGTTTGCATATAAAAACACTAGTCTGTATATAAAACAATGGCTCGCATATAAAACACTATTGCATATAAAACACTAGTTTAAACATTAGTTTAAAACACTAGCACGCATGAAAGTTAAAGCCATAATTAAACTATACAAAACTAAGTGTTCGTTAGTCTAAATTATTTTGTATATAGATTGCTAGGTAGCCAGTTTATTAAAATTAATCAACCAGTTTAACAATACCAACTCGATTACCTTCTTATCTATTTATCCACTTTTCACATATATAAATAAGATTGTCCTTAGTATTTGTGCGAAGATTCTTTTAAGATGTCTATAGGGACCTATAGTAGTAGTAGCTTACTTTATTTAGGTTTGTGCAACAGCCTAACTAGCTTAGGGTGTCTTTAAGATTAGCCTTAGTGTGTTATATATAAGGAGTTAAGTGGGCTAGTAAGGGTAGTAATATATAAGTAATATCTATATTACCTTAGACTACTTTATATAGTTTGCTAGCACTTATAGCTCTAGCGTCTATTCTTAGTATAATGCCCTTTTCTTCTAGGACTATAATAAGCTCTCTCTTAAATATATAGTTTGACTTTAAAAAATAGTATTCTTTCTATTCTTTAAAGTCTTTCTAGAATAATTCTAAGAAAGCTATTCCTTTTTAGTATAATGCATAATAATTAGCAATTGTATATATTATTATACAATTATATTTCTAATAGAGATGGATTGTCTACTAGGCTAATCTTATCCTTCTAGTACTTAGGTCTTGTTTTCTTGCGCAGTGTTGCCTCTAATATTTCTATTCCTTTAGCATACTTTATTATATAGTCTAGTATATATTAGGTATGTTAGTGTTATCTTATAAGGTAGAGGTAGTAAAGATGGGGGCTTTATATAAAGTAGTGATAGGGGTAGTTATTACGTAACTAGTTTATTTAATAGGTTAGTTATATAGAGAGTTACGCTTTATTAGGATTTATTATTATCTAACTATGTGTTTTTATATAGTTACTAGTAGTGTGCTTAGTTCACTATCTCCTCTTCAATCTTATATAGTAGCGATATCTACTTACTAACTTAATAAAATAGTTAATCTGCTATCCCTATAAATAAGGATAGGTTTTATACGTTTTATACAATTACTTCCTTTATTTTATATAGTAGTAATAGTTACTTACTAACTTTATAAAGGTTTAATCTGCTATTCTCTTATATATAGAGGATAGGGTATAATAAAACAAATTGTATAGCTAATAACAACTTATATAATCTATCTTTACTCTTACTAATTTATAGTTAAGGGTTAGTTAACTACTAATTAGTGTTAAATAGGCTCTATAGCTAGCTATATAGATATTAATATCTAATGCTCTATATTAGCAATTGTAGAGAGTGTATAGGATAATTGTATAAGAAAAGGAAATAATATAATAGAACTAACTTAGTATTAATTACTTGTCTCTAGAAAGGGTGTAGATAGAAAGGAGAAAATCCTACAGCGTATAGGCTATAGCGCATAGACATTATATAATCCCTATATAATGCTATTGTGCGGCAATATTAAAACCTTAATACCCTTAGGTGCCCTTGCCTATATAGTGTATAGACATAGGCTATATTATATTTTTATCTTTAATTTTAACTTTAGTATTTATAGACTATAGTATACTATAATTAACTACCTTATTAGTATAAAGGGCTAATTTACACGTGCTAACAAATAGTTTCTAGTCTAACCTATTTTACTACTTTATCTTTTTTTAATGTGTTTTTAGCATACTTATAGCTTTTCCTTATAGTGTTGTACTATATACTAAAAGGTCTATAATATTTTTCTTCCTAACTACTATTATTTTTGTTTTATAAATTAATTATATTTTTACGCTCTTTTTAATTACTAAGTAGGGGGCTCTGCTTTTTATTATTATGTTATTTAAGATAAGGCTTTTATTATTCTACCCCTACGTAGTTAATTCTACGCTATATAAATTAATTATTAAAGGGGTATTTAGTACAACTTTATATAGTTTAAAATTAAACTATTTAGCTTAAAAAGTAAAATTTAACACATATTAAGCACCTTGCGGTAACAAGACACTACGTTACGTTAACATGGAGCATATCGAACAAGATAACCCAAGCCCGTATGGAGAAGCGGATAGCGCTGGATCGCCGTCGTCTATGCTTCCACCGCCCAAGCGAGATGGTATGGTTAGCAGATTGTTATCCACCCGCGGATATCTCAGCTTTGATCGGCTCAGCGGCCGATTGCGGTACTTCGGCCCAACGACGAACTGTCACGTACATTCCGAACATGGCAATCCAATGGATGCCGAGCAGAAACTTTCGGAACAGGCACGCAGAGCCGAGAAGATCATTAGATCCCTACCTTTGGAGACGTACGATTATCTCATGGAGATGTTCTGGACGTATTATAATTCTGTTATCCACGTATTACACAAGGAGGAAGCCTTCGAGCAGGACCGAGAGGCTGGGAGATCACAGTTCTACTCTGGATTTCTGCATGTCTGTGTCTTGGCTATAGGCTTCCGACATGCGGATAAGCAGCGCCAGGATATTATGAAGATAGGTCTACCTCAGATGGAAAGCACGCTTCACCGGGAAGCGAAATATATGCTGGATCATGAATTGGAGAGGCCTGGCGGGATCCCTACAGTTGTTGCCATGCTGCTTCTAGGAGATCTCGAATGTGGAGGTGAGCTGTTTTAAGCATATGAATACGATTATCAATGCTAACGAATAGTAGTCGGCAGAGACAACCTGGGCTGGCTTTATTCGGGCTTGGCTGTTAGGCTCGCTTTCGATATAGGGTATGTGGCGCCCGCAAGAGAGTGAATATATGAGTCTGATTGGAAGGCAGGCGACACCTGGATACAAGGCTTTCTGGTCTTCCCCAATATGAAGTTGAGATCCGACAAATGACCCTATGGGCTTGTGTCATTTATGACAAGTAGGCATCCCCCACACTAACCCTACGGCAGCGAATTAACAAGCATAGATACTGGGCTTTATATTCCTCGGTCGACCAACAGGCATGAAGAGCGCCGACCTCGAAATCTACAACCTCTCCAAGAAGTTCGAACGCTTAGGAACATGCAGACCCGCTGGACCTGAGAAGAGCCTGGAGACACAGATATACGAAGCACTTATCGACCTCATGGAGCTCGCGGGCAAAATCACAGAGACCATGGATCCGTTGAAACAAAACACAGAATCAGTCGTGGATAATAACCAATATCTCTCACATGGCAGCACTGGATCGCGAATTCAGCACGTGGTACGCTCGACTTCCAGAGCAACTTCGGTGGACTCCGGGGAACATTGCGACCGCACCATTTTCGTTCTTCTTACTACATCAGCAATATCATAGTTCGCTGATTCTGCTTCATCGACCGTTTGCCATATACGACGATAACAGCAGTCAGGGACAGGAAGGAAGTGGCCCAGATGACCATTTTTCCGCTCTCTCGCGGACGGTATGCACTAAGCATGCCATTCGAGTAGCTAGGATCTTTTGGCAGCATCGCCAGCGGTTCGACACCAAACAGATCTTCGTCACGGGACTCCAGCATGCTGTACCAATGCACAAGAAAAGGCAAAAAAAACCGACCACGGGCAGGCACGGGCACTAGAAAATAGCGCAGCATGAGCATGGCGTCGACTGCAACCAATATCAATCTGACTATCAAACCACGCCCGGCGCCGCACCGCTGGGATGCCGAATCCGAATGCTCGGATGGCTTCACCATGGTGACACCTCGCTCCGAGATATCCTCCTGGCCGCCCATCTCTGATACTCTATCAACTTCAAGCCCGCGGAATGCGTGGATGGGTGCAGAGCTGGATACTTCGGATGGTATTTCTAATCTTGCGAATGTGCATTTTCCGGAGATGAATGTGCTGAATGAGGGAGGGGATATGACGCATCTGGACTTTTTAAGCCTGGATGTTAACGAGGGTTGGGGAAGGGACTTTACGGGGTTTGAGAGGGAGTTGGAAGGGTTTGCGTCGCAGCAGCAGCAACAAGGAACCTTTGGGATGGGATTTGGGAGTATGACTTGATTCATTCATTCATATCCGTTCATAGTCGACTCAACCTTTTACAGATTATGAGACTTAATAGCACAACCAAGGTTCAATAGACTTGATATGACGGTTATGCAACTATTTGTTTCAATGGGAAGTAGCTTGAGTTTTATATCTCAGTACGCTGAACGCGAATGGATATATATACTATGCGTTACCAAATACTCCTAACTATCGAGAAACATTTTTACTGTTGGGTAACTTACTTTATACAACAAAAACGCAGCAGATGGCTATCCTTCTGAACAATTAGTAAGCGGCGCAATCAATGGCTCAATTTCTATGGAATAATCTTCGCCTTCCGCATCCTATCAAAGACCAAACCCCAAGCCTCCAACGTGTTCCTCTCCTCGTTAAACCCCGTCCCATACGTCTTGCTCATATCGTATTGCCTGTCGAAATCAAACTGCGTCATCAAAAAGTACTCGAACCCCGGGAATGTTTTCGCACTATCCGCATGGCCCGTTTGCAGGCCCTTTTCTTGTTCCAGCTTCCTCCATACGTCCATATGGTCCTTGATGAATTTGCGCATCTCGGGCGGGTTGGACGTGGGGCAAGCGCCTTTGAGACCTGCATGGTGGGGGTATGATGAGCGTATGTTGGGATTGTAATGGATAGTAGGGGCGACTCACCGAAATATGAGCATAGCGCTGGCCATTTCTTGCTCCAGGAAGAGGGCTCTTTGGCGTCTGCGATGTTGTATCCGGTGCCGTTCTCCACTTTTTCGGGGTTGAGCGAGAGGTAGAGTGTTTGGCGGCCGATCATGTCGCTCGAGCTGTCGTTGCTGAGAGCTTTCCAGCTCTTATCTGTGCCGGGGAAGGGGCAGTCTGAGCCCTCGCCATTGACTTCTCTCCATAGGCTGAGGTATATACCCATGACGGTACCCAGGCTGTAGAAATTCTGATTTGGTACAAAGCCGATGATTATGTCGGGTCGGGTTTGAGGGTGCGCAGCCCTAAACCTCAGCTCACTCAACGTTAGTGTCGGCGCCCTTGTGAAGCAGCAGCTTCACCACCTGCTTGTGGCCTTTGAATAAAGCCGCCTAGAGTGCGTTGCTATAGTATCCACCCTACGCGTTAACCTTAGTACCTTTGTTAAGTAGTAGTTTTACTACCTGCTTGTGGCCTTTAAATAAAGCTGCCTAGAGTGTGTTGCTAGTATCCGCTGCATGTTAACCTTAGCGCCCTTGTTAAGTAGCAGCTTTACCACTTGCTCGTGGCCTCTGGATAAAGCTGCGTAGAGAGTGCGTTGTCGTAGTAGGATCTACCTTGCGCGTTAACCTCAGCGCCCTTATCAAGCAGCAGCTTCACCACCTGCTCGTAGCCTCCTGCTGAAGCTGCGTAGAGTGCGTTGACGTAGGGTCTACCCTGCGCGTTAACCTCAGCGCCCTTGTCAAGCAACAGCTTTACCACCTGCTTGTAGCCTTTTACTGAAGCTGCGTTGAGTGCGTTGCTAAAGTCCACCCCGCGCGTTAACGTTGGCGCCCTTGTCAAGCAGCAGCTTCACTAGCTGCTCGTAGCCTTGATATGAAGCCGCCTGGAGTGCGTTGCTATAGTCTCCACCCCGCGCGTTAACGTCGGCGCCCGCGTCAAGCAGGAGCTTTGCTACATTTCCCAGTCCTAACAGCGCTGCGAAGTATAGTGGTTCCGGTATTCTCTCTGGACGCCTTGAAAAATCAGGCTCTTTCCAAGGTGTATCAGGATCATATAATCCAATCCAGTTGAGGTACGAAGGAGTGCCCTTCGAGAGTAAGCGAAACCGCAACACAGCTTGTATCCATACTTTGATCCTCTGTCTTCTGGAGGTGGCTGCTCCAGAACTCAGCTGAGTAGCGTGCAAGCCTGAATTTGCTAAGGCAGTCTGGATCTAGCTCTGGCTGTTGGAACTGAAGCAAATAATTGAGACAAGTAGTTGATATAGCTTCATGGCAGATAGTACCCTGCATGGAATACTTTGCTGCTTTGCCCCTCCTTATCCTGGTGGAAACTAGGTACTCCTTGACCGAGTAATGAGCCAGTTCAGCGATCTGTCGATCTTCCTTGTTAACAGTGATGAGGCTGGAGCATATGTTTAACGCTTCCAACGGATCTTCCAAAACCTCATCACGGTCAAACGCCGGCTCACGCTCTATGTCAATGGCGACCACTTCAGCGACTTCGTCTAATGAGAGTGGCCGAGCGGAGAACGTCAGCCACTGTAAGATTCGGATGGCGTATTGAGAATATTCTTCATTGATAGAAGAGAGAATCCGGTTGTATGTCTCGTCCAGATTGGGAGGTAGTGTTACGAGGGCCTTCTCTAACATTTTTCGGTTCACACACTTCCCTAGTTCGTCTAGCTGACAAACAGCCCACCGGAACCTATTATTATCGTCAGCACGGCATGTTAGGATTTTATTGGTAGGGAAACCCACATTCCTTGAGCTCCGCCCATCAGGGCAGCCTCGATGTCTCCTATAATAGTAGCGTCTCTCTTCCACTTTGTTAAGCGCTTGTCATCAGACAGTCTTTGGCGGACATATTTTTGTATGTCTTTGTCCACCACTGTACTCTGGGAGGCAGATTCTATGCTGGTTATCTACAAACGTTTCTAAGGAGTCCTCGATGTCCCGTTCTCTTCGGCTTGTTACTAGCAGGTGCGAAATTCTACAATCACCATCCAGCTATTGTTTCGAGCATGTCCATCAGGTCTGCGCGTAGAAGGCATTCATCCAGAGCATCCAGCAGGACATAAACTTGCGGGAGGTCGAGTATCATTTGCCGCAATGTCTCCAGAAGCCCATGCGTTGACGGTTGCCGTTGTCCGCTCTCGCACGAAGAGAACAGGGTGTCGAGACTTGGAGGGATTTTAATGCACTGCTGTGAGAGCTGACAGAGCAACGAACGCAACATTTTCTCCGGGTCCTGCTTCTGCTTGTCATTGAAGTCGAAGAAAAAATATACAGCTACCTTTCCAGGATCATCTTCACAGTGTTGGAGCACATTTTGGAGAATGGTAGAGCTCAGGATGGTCTTGCCACACCCCGGTATTCCATACAGCCAGAAAGGCGACGTAGCGTTATTCTTCCATCTGGTGTATTCATTACTCTCGAGAAACCAAAGCCCAGTTTCGGCTTGCCGTAGCTTGAGTGCTTTTGGTAGTTCGTCGATGGGTCCGGGGCAGATAGCCATTGGCGGATCTTGCACAGTTTCGCATCTACAGAGGAATTAGCGTTAAGTTCATGTGAACCATTGCTCGACACACCTGCCTGTGAGGGGCCGAAATGTGTCGACGACACAGCAGCGCAGTAAAATGTCAGGCTCCCAACATGGTGTCGTAGGATCTTCGTAATGCTCTCGATTTTAGGGTCTTGATGCAGGCTCGCCATTGCCTTTGTGGTCTTCTTTCGCCAGCCGTCGTTCGATTCTGGCAATGTCTTCGTAAGGATGGCGTCTAGCTGCACGATTTGTTCGTGGCATCCGACCATGACAGGCAAAAGGGCCATTTTCGATCCGTCTGGTACCAAGTCTGCGTCTACAGCTTCTTTCATCTGTTGAAGCGTAGTTTCCAATAGAGGCAGCTCGATTTTGAGCTGACGAAAAGACTTTGGGATATCTCCCGCGATGGAGTGAAAACTCATCGAGGCGACGCACGACTTTGCTGCTGAAGTCAACGAGTTGAACGATGCTGGCGACAACGCCGACAACAGCTAGAGCTTCGGCCATCTAGAGCACGTTTCTGAGCTCTGTTTTCTCGTGAATAACCTGCGAAGGGTCGGTGAAGTTGTGAGGTAATGGGCTGCACTGCGCAAGGCAGAGTGTGGCGCGGGTAGCAGAACGGAAGCGAAGCAACGTGGCAGTGCAAGGCTGGAGTTACACTAGGCGGATTCTCCGCATAGTCCCTTACCATATTTTACCACCAAATGCACGGACCCACCAAATGCACGTTTTTGCCGCCACCAAGGGCAACACTCTAAAACCTATACAACGCCAAATATATATAGTAAAATCACTAGATTTTTTACAGTAGCACTTGTAGGAGCATATAAAACTATTGCGCAATAATAAATTACTTACAATAACGCTGTAGGAGCTGTACAGTACAGGTGCGCGTGGCTCTGGCAGGTAAGGGCACCCTCTCTCCAGTGGGCTCTTAATCAACAATAGTAGCCTTAGGTCTTTTAAGAGCTTGTTTTTTTGGTGTACAAGGGTTAAGGCTCTATTAATTACCCTTTTTAGACAATTGTATATTACCTTTAAGTTACTTTTTAAGCTACTTTTAGAGTAGCTTTTTAGCTCGCTTAGCAGCCTTAGCCTCTTTTACTTGCGCCTTTAGTTCTTGTGCCGCCAAACATACGCGAGCTCTCTCCTCTTTAAGAGCTTATTTCTCCTACTTTTTAAGAAGCCTTTAGTGTTAAGTCTCTTAGAGTTATTGTTATTAAAGCTTTTTATTAGTCTTAATTTAGTCCTGCCTCTTATAGGCCCTTTGAACTTTGCTAGGTGAGTAAAATATAGCGCCACTATACTAATTATTAGGTTTATTAAGTAGAAGAGGCTTGCCACATTAACAGCGCCTCTTCTTATTAATAAAAGCTTGCTTAAGCCTATTATATTAGTGTTAAAGAATCCTATATTTAATCTCAAGCTTATAATAACTTTGCAATAGCTATTTACGCTTCTTAGCATAGTTCTCTATAATAATATCCTTTAGTATTTGCTATACTTTACGCTAATTAGAATTAGAGAGGTTTAATAAGCTACTCTAACTTAAAAGAGGGCTCTTATACTCTATAATAAACTTCTTAAGTATAGTGTTTAGGTTATTAGGTAACAACCTAGTACACTTAAAAGCTTTAAGTATTATTATTTCTTAAAAGGCCCTTTACTAGAAGGTGTTAAAGAGTTAATAAAAAGTCGCGTTTAGTAATTGCTAAGAGGCCCTAGCAGTTATATATAAACTCTAAGAGCTCTCTTATATACACCGTACTTAGAGGCTTAAACATCGCTATATTAAGAGGCTAGAGAGTGTAGGTAGCGTATGGCGAGAAGATTATAAGAAGTATTTTTGTTATTATCGTAGTACGTAATAAATTGCATAGTAATATAAGACCTATGCCTATTAAGTATAAGTAGTTAGTACTTCCTACAAGCTTTCTTCTTAGTCTTACGATTAAATACTTATTTAAGCCACGCTAAACCAATCTTATTATTAGTCTACCCACTTAATAAGCTCGCAAAAAAGGCCTTATAGTGTTATAGATTAAAATCTTAAAGCTATAAGTCTTATATATTGCCTATAGTAGCTTAATAAATTAAGGCTAGCGTTAGCGAGGTGCCGTTAGCGTAAATATAGGCAATTATTATTACCTACTCTCTATTACCATTCTAGAGCATTTGCTTGTAAGGGCCCTACTTATTGTCAGATATATGCAGCTGTTAGATAGAACAAGCGCGTTGAGGTTGGATCTGTACAATAAAGCAGGGACCACCTGGCTTGGCACACTAGCGAAGAAGTCAGAACCAGCCAAACACGGTGGACACGAACACAATATAATTATTATTATCTATTAAGGCGCATCATCGCATTTAACTATTAAATCTAACAATTAAGAGTCTTACTGCCTTAATTGATACTAAAATGGCTGCACTACCCCAGCGTGACCCGACGGTGACCCTTTAAGACCACACCAACTACAGGGTATAGATAATGCAGCTCTAGTCTAGATGCGTTGCATATCGCATCTAGCCAAAAGTTAATCCTACGTCGAATATCCTAATAAAACCTAAACCTATAGCCCTAAGGGCGCCGCTAATTAATAGGTATACTCTAGCAGCGAACGTCAGCATCCTAACAAGGCAGTCCAAACTATTAGCAGCAGGACTTAAGGCGTTCAAAGAAGATCTTAAGTATTACAAGATTCTTGCTAAGCAGTATAAGAACAATTAACATAATTTTAAAAAGAAGCAAACAAGCCTCTAGCAAATTATTGTTTATATTCAGGCTACTGTTAGCCCACATCTTTAGCGCACTTGCTGCCTCCCAGATTAACCACTAAGACAGTGGATTACGAACCTCAAAGCCACGGTTGGCGTCGACGAACGATTTAAGAGAGAACAAGCCCGCGACTAATACCTTACATCCCTTAGACTAATAAGAAACGCGTCAAATTAGGACATATAGCTTGCTAAATATAATTAAGCAGCTATAAAAGCGGAGACAAGCAATATCCCTAAGATAACACAAATTAATATGATCACAAAGGACTTTCTAACTGCTGTAAACAAAGTTGCGCCTAATTAGTCTACAACCTTTTAGGATAGCGGACGGTTCACACCTGGCATAAATCGGAAAGAAATAATAAAGCGCTTCTAAGAGCATATAATGTTAAATTATCCAACCCCTCAAACAGGGAAGCACAAGGCCGCATTTGTGGCAGAGATAACTTGTTATACCTCGCTAAAAGTGGGAAAACCACCTAGGGCATTGATGCCAAAGCAGCACTATCTAGAAAATAGGGCAGACCCTGATATTAACGTGATGACTAAAAAGATAATAAGAACTTATCCTTAGTCCAAAAACCTATAAAAACAGGAGGCGCTAAATGTCCTGCGTGTGGACATTGCTATAGACTCTAGGATTGCTTCTATATTAATGCAGACAAAGCTCCTAAATAGTAGAAACTAAACAAAAAGATTAAAGAACTTGTCACATTAAAGCGCGAGCACAATCCCAAATTTCAAGGACTACTAAGAGGACAAAGCAGACCAAGATCAAAAACACCAAATATCAAACAATCACACACGCCCACACCTAAGATCCTTAAGTCCCCTAAGGACTAACTAAAGGAACAGAGAATATCAAACGTTAACGCTGCGTTTACACATCAGCGCCAATAGAAACAGAAGTGTTTAATTACCTGCTAAAGCGCTTGTTTATTCTTAATTCAGGATCAACTTGCCACATTACAAACAACCCTAACCGTATCTACAACTTCCGTCTACCTACGTCCAAAGATTATATATAGGCTGGCAATACAAAGATATGGATAAAAGGCTACAGCTCTATTAACTTAACACTAAGAGGCCAACATAGAACAACTACGTTGGTTCTACATAATGTGGCTATCTGTCCAGACCTCCTATGCAACCTAGTCTCCTTTCAACTACTAAGGCATAGAGGAATCTGGTGGGATACGCAAACAGACCCAACTACGCTAAAAGGACTAGACGACAAGGTTATTGGAAAACTATCCAAGATACACAGTCAATAGGTACTTAAGTATGATCCGCTACCACCCACTTTATATTACATCCGCAAGAATACATCACAAACAAAAGGAGCACTATAAAGGGCCTCAGCCAAATTATAGCACAAGAGACTAGGACACCCTAGACTAGCAGCTATTAAACATCTTGTGCAGCAAGCTAAAAGGGTGCAAGTTAAGGGAGTTACAATAGTTTAATGCAACTCCTATAGGAAAGCAAAAATCCAGCAACAAATTAGCTAAGCACCGCGAATTAACAATAAAGGACTAGGAGAAAGACTAGCTATTAACTTTCATGCTTACAAGGCGCAAAGTAGCACTAGCGAAAGGAGCCAGATGCTTATTACTAACAGGTACTCAGGCCTATAATAGGACTTTTATTTTAAAGACAATTAACTAGCAAAGTCGGTTATTAAAGTTCTATTTAAACTTCTTTCTCTTCCTTAAAAACTATTATAATATTACAGTTAAGGTTATTAAAGCGGACAACGAGATCACGATAGTGAAACCGGAAATTGAGCGCTAGTTGGTATTACAAGGAATTACTATTAAGTCTTCCGCCCTAGATACACAAGCTTAAAAATAGAGGTGCTAAACGCTTAGGGGGTGTAAACAAAGAGAAATTGCGCGCGATGCGTCTTAATGCTAACCTACCCTAGGAACTATAGCCTAAAGTTACGAGAGCTGCAGTATACCTCTACAATCAAACACTGAATTATGCGAACAACTAGAAAACGCTATATAAGATATTCTTTACACAAGTTGCTCTAAACAACGGAGTAGTTACCTTAATTAAGAAACCTAACCTCGCTCACCTTAAAGCGTATAGCTGCAAAGCGTTCGCAATAACGGATAATATATATTGAGGTAAATTAAGGCTATAACGCCTAGACCTAAAGGCTTAGATTAGTTACCTAGTAGGATACTAGTCTTTAAATATCTATTAAATTTGGATACTGTCACTTGCTAAGGTGATAAGCACCCGCGACGTTATTTTTAACGAACAAACTGTCTTTAGTGGCAAAACTAAGGACCTTATAAATAACCTTATGCATAGTACACTAGAGGAAAATTGCCACATACGTAAGAACGATCGAACTTCTAACACTAAGTTATTAACTAGAGACAGAGTCCTTCTATAAAGACGACACTGTTAGAGGCTTATCAAATCCCTAAGGCGAAGTAGACCCACCAGGCTACTACTAAGGAGTGAAGATTAGGGACAACTATCCAACTCCTCTAACTACACTACCACCTGCGGCATTACTTGCGCAGTTAATAGCTAGAAATGAATTAGAAATGAGCCTAAAAGGGTTATCCAAAACTGTCCCCTAGGCAGCCGCCTTCATGGCAGGAACTCAAGCTAGCCACGTTAGGAAATACAGAGGGGATGTTATAGACAAGGCTAAGATAATAAGAACGCTCGCTAAAGGCTTGAAGCCCTATTAAAGTTAACTCCCACCTCTGCCAACGTGCCGTACTAAGCTTAAGGATCACCCAATAGGCGAATTGTTTAAAGAAGCAGAGCGGGATCACCTCGCAAGCCACAAACAAATAAAATTATAATTAGAAGTACTAATAAAGAAGATTAAACTAACAGGACAGCAGATCCTTAACTGTATGTGGGTATACACCTATAAGCTTGACAAACACCATCGCTTGCTAAAGTGCAAGGCACGGCTAGTTGTCTGGGGCGATTAACAACGGAATATTACCTCTCAAGACACTTATGCAGCCACGCTTGCCAGCAGGTTGTTCCAAATACTAGTAGCAATAGCAGCTTACTATAATATGGAGCTCGAGTAATACGACGTTACAAACGCTTTCGTCCATGCAAGTATGGACTAAGAGGTATACATAAGAATGCCCTGTGGCTATTAGAAGCCTGGAACAATACTTCAAGTTAACAAGGCTTTATATGGTCTTCAGATCTTACCACTCCTCTAGTAGAAAGAGTTTACCTCAACACTTAAAGCTCTAGGTTTCTAGACAGTGCCTTACAAGCTATACTGCCTTCTTAAAGACAGAATTATTGTCTTCTTCTACGTCAACAATATCATCTTAGCTTTTCACAAGTAGAAAGAGGAAGAAGCCCAACAAGCGATCAAGCGCCTATAAGAAAAATACACCTTAAGTGGAGGAAACGACCTTTAGTGGTTCCTTAGCGTAGAGATTATTAGAGATTAAAAGACTAGGACAATTCAACTCTCTCTTAGGCTGCCTACTTAGACAAGATTAGTTAATTAGTTAATAAGAGGAATATTCAACACAACACCCTAATAGCAGCTATTAAGCTGAAACCACAAGACGGCTTAGCGACACCCTTAGAAATTAACAAATACCAACGCAAGATCGGATCGCTTCTATTCGCAGCAGTAACAACTCGACTAGACATAGCCTTTGCAACCTCAAGGCTAGCTCAATTCCTGTCAAATCCAGGCTTAGAACATTGCAATGCCGCTAATTAAGTACTACTATACTTATTAAGCACCAGATAGAGAGCACTACAGCTTAGAGGAGGCAACTGCCTTTAAGTAGCCAGCGATGCCTTATTTGCTAACAACACACTAGACAGAAAGAGCTTACAAGAATACGCTATTAAGCTATTTAATGGACTTATTACCTAGAAAGCAAGCAAACAAGAGACTATCACAACTTCAACAACTAAAGCAGAGCTTCTCGCCTTATCGCAAGTAGCCAAAGAAGCAATCTTTATATTAAGACTACTAGACGAACTGCAGATTAAACTGCGCTTATTGTCAATTACCATCCAATGCAATAATAAGCAAACTATTCAACTAGTTACTAAGGAGATATCCAGGCTTTAGACTAAACTACGACACGTCGACATTCATAATCACTAGTTAAGACAAGAAGTCTCTACTAGAAAGATTAAGGTGGAGTACGTACAATTGGCAGAAATAATTGCCAACGGCTTTACAAAGGTCCTCCTAGTTAATAAGTAGAAAGGGTTCCTAACCTAACTTAGGCTAGTTAAGATAACAGAACGCAAAGTAGCGAATAAAGCACCCTCTTAAGGAAATTTAAGGGCACGTTAATAACCTTACTTTAGGATAACAGGCTACTAAATAGTTCAGCTTGCAAGGATCTTCCAAGCTAAAGGGGTGTGTTAGATATGCAGCTGTTAGATAGAACAAGCGCGTTAAGGTTGGATCTGTACAATAAAGTAGGGACCACCTGGCTTGGCACACTAGCGAAGAAGTCAGAACCAGCCAAACATGGTGGACACGAACACAATATACAATCATCATTATCTATTAAGGCGCATCATCGCATTCAACCATTAAATCTGACACTTATATAGCTATTTATAAGAACACTCTTTTTATCTTAGTAAGTACTCTAATAAGGAATTCTTTTTTATCTATATTGTATATATAGCAACTATTAATATTGTACTAGATTATTTTGTCGCCTAAAAGCTTAAAGTAGTAAGGCGTATTTAGTAGCAGAATTAGCGCAGTAGCAATAGGCGTTAATACTAGTAGTCTATCGCAATATAAGCTTAATATTGTTGCAGGCAATAAAGCGCTCAACCTAGTTTTTGCCTAGCTCTTTTCTAGCTATTTCTATTACAAAATTTTAGATTATTTGCTTTATAGAAGGTAGGCCTCTCTTATTAAGCTTATATATATAGTTTACAAGCTCTTTTTCTTATATAGTGTTAAGAAATTTCTACTTATTTGCCCTCTCTATATAGCTTTTATTAAATCCCACGCGCGCGCCGCGATAAAGTTAATTACTTAACACTAAATAATTTAGCAATTTTAGTGTGATTAGGCTTTTCGCCTACTAGCAAGCTTTCGATTGCTGCCAGCGCAGCCTCTATAGCGTTAATATTAGTGGAGATATAAGCGTTGATAAACTACGTGGATTTTTTCAAAACCGTGCATTTGGTGTGGGGTCGTGCATTTGGTGATTAGTCATGGTATCGATAAGGCCAACCCGACATATGCATCTGCTAGCAGCTAGTTCCGTTACTCGGGGCATATCTTGGCACCCCTCGGCCTCCACACATTCACGCCTGCGACTCCATTAGGCATAGTGGAACCATGAACGCGCCAAATATTCTTCAATTCTACAAACTGCATGTCGACCTTCTTCATTTGCCTCCATAGTTCCACGTAGGGCGACATAGCGACAGCATGGCACACATCCAGATAGACGGCAATCCAGCGTTCGAGCGCATCCCGCGTTGGGTAAAAGCGAAGCTCCGGCCCATTGCCATTGAGAAGAGACCGGCAACATCGAGCTGCTCGCCAAATACTGCACACCCGAACAGAAGAAAGCGGTGGCTGCACCCTCATGAACGGCGAGCGAGATGTCCTCCGCATACCAATCGAGAACATAATCCTTGGTCCTGGTCGGGCCTTTGAGATCGCACATGGCCGTCTTGGTCCCGGTCGCATGCACCACTGCATGCGACTAATTGGCCAGGCTGAGCGTGCATATGAGCTTGCGCTCGTCCGGTGCTTTGAGCCTTGCAAGAAGCCCCGTGGCAAGTTCATTGGCGAATTCGACAGCAACATTGAGCGCATTGCGGACATGCGCATGACCATCGATGCAATGCGCTTAGTGGTCCTCAATGCTGCAGACACCATGGATTTACAGGGTAACAAAGCAGGTCGGTATGCAATTGCACAGAGCAAGATCATGGTACCGAACGCGCTTCTCAAGGTGATAGACGAGGCTATGCAAATGTATGGTGGCCAAGGTTTAACGCAGCACACGTGTCCCGAGCCTAGACTTACCTAGCGCGGTGCGGAGAACTGAGCCTTGATTTAGTTGTACACCTCGGTCTGGGGTAGAGCTTCGCGAAATCGTCGCCGTGCCACTTTCCAGGTACCGGAAGCTTAATGCATCTCCATGCGAGCTAGCTGTCTCCTAGAAATCATTTTCTGTTGCATTGCATGCATCGTTGCGAGCTTGGTCCAATATATTCATTGTTGGTTCAAGTACTCCCAGTCGAGTTATACACAGTTCATATTACAATATTCAAGTTGGTGTGAAAGATGGCGGGCCCCGTACGGCAACCGATCGACATTCTATCGATAGAACGCTATCTCGAGCAAAACGTACCCGCCATTCACACTCCCATAACCCTCAAGCAGGTAAGCAACGCGAGATACGAATCGAAGAAACCGTCACCGTCCTAACATCCAAAAAAGTTTGGATTCGGCCAGTCGAACCCAACATATCAACTCACAGACGCGGAGTCGAATAAATTTGTCCTGCGCAAAAAGCCGCCAGGGAAACTTGTCAGCAAACCCGCCCACAAAGTCGAGCGTGAATACCGCATCTTGAACGCGTTCCAAGATACAGATGTACCTGTCCTGAGAGTCTACGGCCTCCGCGAGGATGATTCTGCTGTTGGGTCGCCTTTCTACATCATGGAGTTTCTCGATGGCAGGATAGTCACAGAGCCGCATTTCCCAGGTGTCCCGGCAGAAGAAAGAAGAGAGATGTGGCACGATGCGGTACGCACATTGGCGAAGCTACATCGGCTCGACCCGAAGAAGATTGGCCTGGAGACATACGGAAAGCCTACTGGGTTCTACTACAGGCAGATTCGGACTTTCACCACGCTGGGAGAGGTCCAGCGTAAAGTCCGAGACGTAGAGACGGGACAAAAAGTCGGCGAGGTGCCGCGCATGAAGGAAATCATGCAGTTTTTCGGAGATAAGACGACCCAGCCTCAAGAGCGGGGTGCGCCTATTCATGGTGACTATAAGATTGATAATCTTGTGTAGCCTAAGACGGAGCCTAGGGTGATTGGTATATTAGAGTAAGTCGTCCTCCTAACAGGAGTCCTTTCAAAAGACGAGACTGATACGTGTTTAGCTGGAAAATGTCCACGATAGGCCACCAGCTCTCCAACCTCTCCAATCTCATTGTACCCTGGACTATAACTACCTTTAGCACCGATCGCCGCAACTCATCTATCCACTTAGCACCCAGCACCAACACACCCGGTTTGCCAACTCGCGACGAAGCCGTTGCCTGATACGCAGAAGTAGCGGGCTGGAACCCGGCACCTGAACTCCCGTGGAGCACGCGTTCGCGATGTTCCGTGATAGTGTTATTTTTCAGGGGATTGCGAGTCGGTATGCGGTTAGACAGGCAAGTAGTTTGGGTGGAGGCGAAGAAGGTGGGCGAGGAGATGGGCCCTACGGCGGAGATTTGTTGGAAGTTGATGAAGAGGGCTGAGGAGGGTAAGACATGGAGGGGAGGGGGGGGGGGGGGGGGGGGGGGGGGGCCGAGAGATTGTAAGATGGAGTGTGTACTTTGGCGATTATGTTGCATTGGGCATACATCTGTGTGCAGATGTTGGGCAGATATTGAAATTTTGTCAAGCATTTTATCATCATTCATATATCGGTTCATTGTACCAATTCATTTGGTTGTTGCAGACCAAGGAATCCTAAATCAGAAGCAGAAGAGAGAGAGAGTAAGAGACAATGTCGACATTTGGGTTTTCATAGTTTCATTCAAAGATCAAGTAGAATACCACTGTTCCCTTGTGATGGACCAACTGGAATAATTACAGTGACGGTTCACCATCGACGACAGGGACTAATCTCCGAGAAAATTCTGGGGCCATTGTCATAAGAGAGGGCAGTTTTTTATGTTGCATACTGTGGTGCAGACAGGTCATCGATAGCACATGATCGGTGAGGTAATCACTGTGAATCGCTATGATTCACCCGTGGACCCTCGTTCTTGGTCCTTTCTAGAACGCCCGTTATACCCTTAACGCTCTTGCCCTCCATCGTTAACGCACCTTCTATACTCTATAAATAACTACACATATAAACTAAAGCGTAAATACCTAGTTAGCTTGTCTTCGTACAACATTAACTGCGCATTTCAAGATCGCAGGAACCCAGTTTCGACCGATGAAAGCCGCTTGTAGAAAGGCGCGCCCAAGGCAGAAAACACCGGGTTGGGAAGAGTCTGAAGGCTTGTATGCATGACATGGAAAGTGCTGCGTCGGCTTGTCTACGATAGGAGGCTAGAGAGAGCAACGTTCGACAGTGCAGTGCGGACTTTGATAGTTACCTAGACGAGAAGAGTTGTTCAGCGGCAGTAAAACTAAGCTTATGATTGTCCTTGCATTTGTGGCTACGCCGCTTCCAGGTGGGAAGGTAAACTTAAGATGTGCGGGTGATGTGACGATTGATTTGAATGCGGGCTCTTTAGTTTGCTAAAGGTAGTATCTTATTGCTTAATTATGATTAATACGTACCTTATACGTCTAATTTTAGCAAGACCTTTACATGTTTTAGTCAGAAGAGAAATATATAGAGTCTGTAGGTCCAAGATAACATCTAGTGCGTTCCTAATTTCTTCTGTCTCGCTGGCTAGAAGGCTACACTTGTTACTAAGGCGGTCCAATAGTATATCAACCTACTTAGTACTAATACCATCCAACTGACTTTAGTAAAATCCCATTAGAATTAGTAGAAGAAATACAATCCCATGTCGTGTAATTCATGAGTGAAATCTTCCTGGAAAGTAGTTAAAGGACCAATCACACGTCCCTTGTTGTACCCACCAAAGTCATACAATACGAAATAGTTAAATGCAGTAGAGTAGAGCCCACTATGCGTAGGTCTCCAGGAAGGTTTGACATAAGTTTCGAGCATTCACTTTTCTTTGCGAATTTCTGCATAATGACTGATACCGGCCGTTCATCACTGTCAATGGATGACTAGGTTAGCTCATCAGCCCCAAGGGCCAGAGAACCAAGCTGCATTCCGCTTCTTGAGCCATTAAGGTACGTGATATTGCCAACATTGGTGTGTGTTATCGACACATTGAGCACCATCCTACCACTGATTGTCAACCCGAGCTGCGTTTGGTTCATAGGCCCCGCGTGAATCCCCGATATACATGTAAGATTAATGATGGTTGGACGCTACCCTCGCTCACCCAGCCAGTCGGTGGCTGCTTCGTCCGGATCACAGGTAAACTCCTCGCAGTCCTCTGCGCCAGAGTGACTTAAGATACGGCTCGGTGGCTTTTTTGCTAGAAATGCCATCGGTGAGAAGATAATCAGTCGTCAATGCGATTCTCGGGAGTCGCTGCAGGCATGATGTTTCATTACGGCGCACACACTATTGCCATAAGCACGGGCACCCGCGCCGCCATGGTGACACCTTGCCTACTGTTTGGTAAGATGTTGTACGAACCGTAAGCTGGGCCTACTGGGTTGTGCCAAGAAACCGAACACGAGCTTGGATTGGTGAAATTCGAGTGACGAGAATAAATTGGATGTGCACGCAAACGCTGTCACGAAGCACTGGACAGTGATGGAAGCGCTGTCTAGGGATCGCCCAACATATATTTTCGGGCTATCTCAATGCAATGTAGCTACTTGCTTGTGCCAAATCCCGAGATGTATTTTGAGCGTTGGTGGTCTGTACAGATTTAGTTAGGCACGGGTAAGCCGTACCGTGCCTTGGCAACCTGTGCGCAGCGTCGCGCTATATGCGCAACCCCAACGTGATCGCGATGTCAACAATATGAGGCTGTAGAGCTCTATACAAAAGCAATTATCGCGAGATTTTCTAGAGTTAGGTTCTTATAGAGCTATAGATATTTA
Organism: Laburnicola sp. JP-R-44; assembly: GCA_009805535.1. Lineage (NCBI taxonomy): Eukaryota > Fungi > Ascomycota > Dothideomycetes > Pleosporales > Didymosphaeriaceae > Laburnicola > Laburnicola sp. JP-R-44. Next base: position 1,645,709 of record SELF01000006.1, read on the forward strand.
CTAGCTAGTTAAATTATAGATATCTACTTAGTGTTCTAATTATTTAGCCACTACGCGATACTAGCGTTAATAGCGCAGATGCCGCCACATTAACGCGTACAGGCACTAGCGTAGATTTTCTCTTCTTAATAGGGAGAATAGTAGACTTGAAAGCCTTTTTTTTTTACCCTTTTTAGCTAATTTAATGCAATTTTAAAGTTATTAATTAGCCCTATAAGCCTATTAATTAAGGCGTTGCTTAGCAGCCTGCTTAGCTCTCTTCTTAGCGTACGTATCTCTAGCTACTGCCCACATAACGCGCTTCTCCTATTATAAATAAGCTTTAAGCTGTTTATTAGCTATATAAATCTCTTGCTACTAAGCTTTTTAGAGTTATAACTATTGTTTTTTAGTCTCCTATTAGTTAAAAGACTTACGCGCCCTCTATACGCAGGCAGGTAACTAGAAAACTGCTCTTCTATACCGCTTATTAGGTTGCTCTAAAGGCAGAGTCTTGCCTTTTGTTTAACACTGTTTCTAGTTTATAAGAGCTTTTTAGAGACTCTTATTTTTATACTTTAGAAGCTGCTTTTATATAGAGATTAAGTATATTATCTAGCTTAGCTTACACAACTTCTTAGTTGTGATATTCTTAATAGTAGAGCGCAATAGTTACTCTATTTTACGCTAATCTAACGCGCTAAGTATTAAGGTAAAGCTTACTAGTAATTTTAGCTCTAGCAAAGTCTCTTTATTAAACCTTTTAAGAATAGGCGTAGGATTTAGTGGTAAGATACCTATACACTTAAAAGCTTTAGTAATTAATTATAGCGTAACTAATATTATCTAGGCCTTCTAAAATAGTATAAAGAAGTCTCTTTTAGCGATTATTAATAGTCCTTAGCTCCTATAGAGATACGCAAAGAGCTTGTTAGAGTAGATAGTAGAAAAAGACTTAAATATATAGATATTAAGAGGCTGTAGCGTATAAGTTATATAAGAGGGAAATTGTCAGATTAAAGGGTTTATTAATAAATAAAGTCCATATCTTGATAATGCGTAATGTTGTTGTTGTTCTTTAGGGTGTCCTCCCTCTAGAGGTCTGCTTGTGCGCTGTTTTGGGTTCTTGGCTAATCCTCCATACTATCCCTATTTGGGTAGGGGCTGTTTCATCTCTCTCCTGCCACTCACGATAGTTGTTCGGATTACCTATTCAATCTGACAGAAATATTATAAGGAGAATCTTATTCTAATTGTAATAGTTAATAAAATCTATAGTAACATAAGATTTATACCTATTAAGGACTAGGAGTTGCTACTACTATTAAGCCTTCTCCTTTATATAGTAATTAAACACCTATTTAAGCTATTAAAGCCCTATCTTATTATTTAACTATCTAGAGATTAATAAGATAATAAAGACCTTATAAAAATTAACGTTAATTTCTTTAACCTAGCTTAATTTATAAAGTTGCGGCATTAGATTAATAAATTAGTGCTAGATTAATAGTAGATCTATTAGCGTATATATATACGATAAGCAAGATTCACTTATAGCTACTATTCTATATATAAATTGCCTTAATTAGCAACTCTTATATAGAGGCCTATTAAAGATCCTTTTTAAGTAGCTAGTGATACTAAGGAGGAAGCCTTTCTTATCTATATTATACGTATACTAAGGCTCTACGCTATACTTTGTAATTTTCTTATATAGAAGCTTAAAGTAGAGTCTATATTTTGCCTCTAAATTAGCTTTATAGCGATTGCTATTAAGTCTAGTTATCTATTATAAAACTAAGTTATCTCTGTGTCGCTATACAAAGCAATTAACCTATAATATAGAGATAACCTTTTTAGCTATAATAGAGGTAAAGCTTTATAGCATCTGCTATATAGGTAGAAGGCCGCGTTTAGTAAGGCTTTTAATATATTATATAAGCTTAGATTCTTGTTATTAGCTAAGGTTTTGCTAGTTAATATAGGTAGCTGCGCAGGGTACATATATCGCTTTATGCCTTCTAATTAATATAAATTATATAATATTAAATCTCTTTATAATTTAATTATATAAAAAAGTTTCCCCTAGTTTTTGTGATTTAATTGCTGCAATCGCAGCGTCAATTAGGTCTATATTAGTGGAGATATTACGCGTCAAAGTGAGACGCGATTATGTTGGGGTTGCGCATAGCGCGACGCTGCGCACAGGCTGCCAAGGCACGGTATTGGCTGAACTAGGTAAGAAGCTCCCACGAACAAATCCGATGGTGTGAAGCGCGTAGTTGCGAAGATAGTGGCTTATTGTAAGTTGGGGGCTGAAGCAGTGCAACATACATGAAGCCAGGCTGGCAACTGCGAGCTTTTAGCGTGGACGCATCAGTGAAACTGCGTGGACCTCTTGGCAGCTGCAACGTGCCCCAGATACAGCCTGTTCCGTTCTACTCTTTCCTCAACGTCAAATCATAACCAGTTCTGGCGCCAGCGTTATTCACCTCTTGCATCTGCCGAAGGTGCCGAAAGTGTCCGAAAGAATCCAATGCAGCTCTCCAACTGGGCGGTACCGAGGCGCATACGAAGTGCAGTTGTCGCTGCCGCCCTACTGCTACTACTTTCCTGTCTACCGTTCTTGGGGTATCCGGATCTCCACGAACGCATCCAGGATTATGCATACAGCGCAACAGCAGCTGCACCGGTGGCATGCGATTGTTCGACAGCCCCAGAAAACAATACTCAAACCGTTGCCGAGCCTTCCATACGCTGGTCCGATTTCGTATACGTACAATACGTGACGAATCCGAGCTACCTTTGCAACTCCCTCATGATCTTCGAAGCATTGAGACGCCACGAGACAAAAGCGGAATTGCTGATGATGCACCCTCAAGACTGGGAACTCCAGGCGACGGCTGGAGAGGATGCGGCATACGACACAAAGTTGCTGATCCAGGCACACGACAAATGGAGGGTGAACATGGCACCTATACAGGTGAAGACGTTTGTGAACCGCCACGATCCGACATGGCAGGACAGCTACAGAAAGCCGTTAGCCTTCAACCAGACGCAGTACAAGCGCATCATTTCCTTGGACCCGGACGCGACAGTGCGGGACCATATGGACGAGTTGTTCCTTCTACCGTCGGCTCCAGTGGCCATGCCCCGTGCATACTGGATGGACGAAAAATCCTTCCTCTCGAGCCAACTCATCGTAATTGAGCCCTCCAAAGCTGAGTGGGAGCTGGTCGAACAGGGGATGGACCACCACGAGGGACACGACTACGACATGGATATCCTAAATAAGTTGTATGAGAATTCAAGTACGATTATACCACATCGAAAGTATGACTTGTCGACGGGAGAGTTCCAAAATTCCGAGCATGCTAACTACCTGGGGTCGCCAAGCGAAAAGTGGGATGCGAAAGAGGTGTTGAATGAGGCGAAATTCGTACACTTCTCGGATTGGCCGATGCCCAAGCCTTGGTTTGAGCCGCTGGAGGGGATGATTGAGAAACAGCAACCGGATTGCAGAAACACGTCTGCGTCAGAGCTGGATTGATCTGATCGTGAAGTATGGTTAGATATCCGGAGGGATTTCACGGAACGAAGACAGGTATGTCAAATTACCACCTGGCTCGAAACAGTACTAACTTTGGTGCAGCGTATCTCCGGAAAGACCTACGACGCTAGAGCGCGACCCCTATCGCGCAAACGGTCTGCCCATACGATGTCGATGCCTCCGAAGTATGAACCCTTGTTTGGCCGATGGTAGCCTTCTTGCAACAGGCCTTGCATAGAAGTCATGCCATTCGCCGCTCATGTGTTCGCTTTGAAATTTGTCGAGCGTCGACAACCTGAGAGGTTCAGGATCTTGATGGGACCAAATCATACACGAGTCAAGAGCAGCCATCTATCACGTTGGTGCCCATTCGGCCCGGAGGGGGGGGAAGCTGGGACCAACCTGTACGCAAGCCACCGGTACTCCTAGGCAACAAACTCCAAGGAACCATTCTGCTTATCTGCGGCCTCCAATTGAAAGACGCGGCGAGCTCTCGCGCTGGAAGACTCTTCGCATTTTCCGTTCCTGCGATACCAAAGGATGGTGTCCCGTTGAAGAAGAAGCACTTCTCATTAGCGTGGTATTCGCATCCTCGGCTTGAGTCAATCGCAGGGGGCAAGATGCAATGGAGCGAGACCGGCCGTGGTCTGTCATGTGGAACAAGCGAAGCCACGTTGCTACGGCTTTAATCTCCGTGCAGTTTTGGCTGTGGATTACGTGTCCGAGGGTAAACACACTGTAAGCGACATCAATGACAGTGGGCCACGAACAAACCGAGCCCCGGCATCCTGTCAGTGTCAGCCATAACAGCGTCCTTTCTTTAATCACCGACTGTAAATCATATGTACTGCATAGTTGAGGCTGGCTATTAGAGACTTGGTGGGCAGATCGAGAATGGAGGTATGGATTTGCTAAAGCCGTCTGTAAGCGTGGTGCATCTCCGTGAGGTTTATCTGCTGCTGGACAACGCATGCATCTAGCTTTCGTAAGATAACGGCGGTGGTCGCTTTTATCCGAAAGGGGAGAAGATCGCGAAGGAGGGTGGATGGGGTGGGAAGAGGGAGATGGTCGCGTGGCCGGTTTTCCAAGCAGCGTAATTGTTGTTAGTCAGCCAAGCTCGGAAAACGCGACGACCCGGACGACTTCTCTCGCCAACTTCCTTTCCGTGCGAACGCCCCCACAAGTCTCCAACTACCGGATGGACCTTTCTGACGAGATTGCGCCTTCAGAACCGGCTGCCCACCACAGTGGAAGGCCGCGGAAGCGGCCGTCGAACGGTAGGTGACTCCACACACTTCATTTTGTCTTTACCGACGACCCGAAACAGTCCGGTGGAACGATCCCCCAATGACACAAATGAGAAAGCTGACTGCTTTTTAGCGTGCGCAACCTGTCGGGCTCGCAAAGTAAGTTCACACGCTTGGTCGGCATATTGCATCATCTTTGGAACGAAATTTGTGGCCGAACTGCCATGTGAAAGAAACTCAGCCCGCAAATGGTCCTATCAGCTGTGCACAGTCGGACAAGTACTGACTTCGAGCAAGGTCAAATGCGACGAGCGTCCCAATCAATGTCTCAACTGCGAACGACTGCAGTTGACATGCATACAGCATGGCAATGACCCACCGGTCGAGAAGACCACTTCCCCTCGGGGCATTACAGGCATCAAGCGCAAACGAACCTTCCGAGTCTGCATCCCCTGTCGACAGAGCAAAATCAAGTGCTCCGGAGAGAGACCTATCTGTTCAAGGTGCAAACAGAGAGCCGTGACTTGTGTCTACGATGGCGACGCTGCAGAACCTGCCTGGGTACAGGCTGTGACTCCTACACCACAATGCCACCCCCGGGCCATGGAGACTCCGAGTATATCGCCATCCCGGCGTGCTAGTTAGTACTGTGACCTCCTTCGGATCACAGAGTGACCGACCTGCCTCGCTCGCCTGGTACGTTGGAAATATGAGGTTCAAACATCAGACTAATCATTGATGGCCAGGTTGTTTGCATCGGAGCTTCCCCAGAGATTAAAGCTGCATACCTTGCTAGACGCGTATTTCAACAACGTACGTGAATGCAAGATACATACCACGAGTGAGACATATGCTAATTACAACGTCCACCCTTACAGGTGCATCCAATTCGAGTTTTTGCCTTTGTGTAAGTGAACTATGGTACCTATTACAACAAGGTTGTCGGCTAATGAAGTTTATCAGGCACAAGCCTTCCTTTATGCGCATGCTTGATGAAAGTCTTATCATTGATACCGCAAATCGGGCTCTACTACACATAATGTGTGTGCTCACGCAGCGAAGTGTACGTAGCATCGATCGTATTGCACATCCTTTTGCTGACTTTTCCCGTCTCTTCTAGTCTACGCACTCGAATACAGTGAGTCTACAGCGCCTCTTCCTCGAGAACTGATACAGGCAGCGGGTAGCCAGTGGGCAAAAGATGGCCGAAGAAAGAAGAAATGTACTTCGCCGATTATAGTGCCATTTCAGTCACAAAGCTCAAGGTACTTGTGTTGCTCCATGACCATGAGGCTCGACTCGGCAATTATGCAGGGTCTTTCCTTCTAACGGGGTTGATAGTCCGCATGGCACATGCTCTTCAAATCCACGTGGAATCCAAGGAACAGCCGGGTGTGCCCAATGACGTTTCTTTGGGAGAATCTCGTCGGAGGTTGATGTGGGCCTGCTACATGGTTGATGTATGGGCTGGTAGCGGTGTTTGATCAGCTTACCATTCTCAATGAGAGAGACATCAAACTCCAATTGCCCGTGCAACGAGAGGCAGTTCTTATTACAGATTCCACATGTCACAGAGTGTCTGCAGCCGCCTGGCACAGTTCTCGACCATCTTTCGCCAGAAGAAATCCCATCTCAGCCATGGGAGAACATGGGAATGAGCGCGTACTTCGTCCGGATTGCCTACATATGGAAACGTGTTCTCCGCTATATCAAACATCTGGATGCGGTGCAACCGCCTTGGGTCCCGGACGCCGAGTTTGCAAAGCTGAACAAGGAGATCGAAGACTGGAAACATAGCCATCCATTCTATTTGTCTTTCTCTTCGGACAACATCTACATTCGCAGGGAGTCATCTCAGCTTGGTGCTCTATTCATAATACATTGCATGTATCATCATGTGTTGTGCGACCTGCATCGCATTGCTCTACCAAATCTGTTCAAGATGCGAGAACGAAGCTTTGAGTTTCCTCCGGAGCAGTTCTCTTTCATGTCGAGCCTACAGACAACTTGTTTTGAGCACGCGCAACGGGTATCGGAACTGACCTCGACCATCCTCCAGCACGGTGTCAAATACCTAGCCGATCCTATTCTGCCTTCATTCGTTTACAACAGCAGCCGCATAATGCTATATTATATCGCGCCCGGATTCTGGATCGATCAAGACCGAACGCACAAGCAATAGCTGGACGTACAATCGAGCTTGTTGAGCTCAACAATCAAGCGCTCCGCGCCATGGCTCAGATGTATCCGCTGGCAGAACCACTCGTGAGTTCCCATCGACGTTGGTAACCACGACGTAGCTAATGAGGAGTTAGTATGTTACCACCGAACGTTGGCTTGACAAGGTGCGCGAAAGCATCGCGCGTGGTGCTCCTTTGGACCCTTATATTCCTCCTCAAGATCCGGCCGATCCAAACTCTCTGAAGAGATATCCGAGTCACGGTACGTAGCCCTAGACCTTGGTTGTTGTTAATACTAATCCGCTTCCACAGAGCGCAAAGCCCTTCGGCTTCAGTTCCAGTGCCTACAAGCGAAACGCTTCATCTTCCCGTCACAACTGCTTCGCAGCAAACCTATGAGCGATGGCGTAAATTCGGTGATGGTCCCAATAACAAACAATGACTGTACCCCAACGAGCGCATACCCGTACTCTATCGCAACATCGTCCCGGATCTCTACCTTTTGACTCTTCAATGAACCTGCTCCCTATGCATGGTGCGTCGTCGCCACAGACAGATCAGATGAGCGCTGTGTATTATCCTGGAATGGAGAACCTTGAACAACCTATGTTCGACCTTAATGACCTACAAAACTTCTTCGAATGGGAGAATAATGAGAACGGACCGCCTCCAACCGGTGTTGAGGGCCTGGGTCCGCTGGGGTGGAAACAACCTATCAAGCATGCAATAGTTCGCTGAACGAGAAATATACCCATATCAATTTTCCCAAAACCTTATCTACTTTGGGGTACGTACTTGGAATTTAAACTTCTCAACTGGCTAATAGAAGTACGGCGGCGCACGCTTGCTACAGTACTAAGCCAAAAGTCTGTTCCCCGCAGGGGTAAGCGAGGTCCGCCATCATCACCACCCCGTCGCGCAGAGCGCTCCGGCACCCCCAATATCGCTCCCGGAGAGTTGATAATTGATATAGAGATAATTATTTGATCAATATTTTGTTTGATACCCGCGCGCAACCGCCGGAGAGCAAGTAGGCGGCGCGGCATACTAAGTATAAGCTTGCGAATCAGCGAATCAGGGATCCTACGCCAGCAATCTTTCAACGCCGCGCAGAAGGTCTCAAGAAGGTCTCAAAGTCCTCGTCGCCGTCGCTAAGGTCGCCTATATTGGGGTAACGCTTATGGAGTTCTCTCTTGAGGGACCACCAGAGATGTTCGATGGGGTTGATGTCGGGGGAAATAACGCGGCCACTTGATCGGTTGTATGCCGTGTTCCGCCAAAAAATCGAGCGACTGTCGCGCCCTATAGATGGGCGCGTTGTCGTGCATATAGATATCTCCTGCGTGATAATTACGGAGGAGTCCTTCGCGTAGAGCTTCAATATAACTCTATGCGCTGTATCCTTTGCGACGAGCTGCTGGGTCCCTAGGCATGATCACTAAGGGACTCCGCCGAACCCGCCCTCTCCAATCAAGCCAGATACTCGCCCACACCATTGCCGCGCGAGATCTTGATATAACTGTCTCCTCGATCATCTCATGTCTCCATTTCTCGTGTGGGAGGCGAAAAACCCATGTAGATGTGCCGCCGGAGCGTCTTTGAATAGAGCACTCATCTGAGAACCGGAAGGGCTGTCCGCGCCAATCCCAATTGCGATATTCCCGTTCGAATTGACGCCTCTCCTGGGCCACCGCGCGAGTGATGTGATCTTGGGCTTCCGCGCTGCTGCCCGGAAGTTGGTCAGGCTCTCTGCCTTCAATGCGCGATATGCAGTGCAGTCGTTCGAGAGATGCGGCGGAGGGAGGCCTCGCGGAGGAGGGCTGGGTATTCGATCCTTGGTTTTTTTTTCGTGCCTCTTGATAGAGTACACGCTTGTCATGTGTATTAAGCGCCTGGGGACGCCCTGATCGAGGCCGCGATTGATTGTGGTGTTGTTCTCCATATCTCTGAAGTGTGTTGTTGATTGATGCAGCGACGCGCGTACAGTTAAACTCCTCAGCCAACTCCCGCGATGACGCGCCCGCCTCACACTTCGCGATAATTAAATCCCGTTGCTGGACAGATAATTCGGCATTGCGGCGACGATTTCCTGAAATTTCTACACCAAAAGAGCTCATATTGGTGGAGTAATGTAGTGTTGAAAATAGGGTGTTGGTGTGTGTTGTGTTGGTGTACGCGCGTTAGCGTGTTGGGGGGGGAACAGACTTTTGGCTTGGCACTGTAACAGTACGTAGGAGGCAATAGTCTCTTGGACGTCCGCGTTTGTATGCGTATTTTTAGCTAACTTGCACTGCACTTTCACTCACTGCGCTATAGATTGTTGTGCACTTTTCAACATTCGTAATTTTGCGTTTCACCTTCACTTTCACTGTATCACTTAGATCCACTTATTAAGCGAGCGTTTTAGCGTGCCTCCCGACTTTCCTTCCGCGTCTGCCTTTACTCCAAGCTCCAATCCTCGCACAACCCACTCTGCACCACCATGGCGCCGAAGCGGCGCTACGAAGAGTTCGCGGACTCTACGAAGTCGTGAGTCTCACCTCCTACAGTCCTGGGCCTCTCGTCTCAGTTGAAGCTACTTGCGCATCGCGCACCTCTTGGAAACACATTTCTATGCGACCCGGCACAATGAGAATCAAAGCTTACTTTGTTCCGCAGGCTGCTCGAGACCGGCAAGCACTCCGACTTTGCGATCACTTGTGGCGACAAGACGTGGAAGGTCCATAAAGCGATAGTTTGCTCTCAGTCCGACTTCTTCGACGCGGCTAGCAGGTTCGGAAAAGGTACTATAACTCTAATGTATAGATTGCGAGCAGAGTGCTGACGTCGAGTAGGAAGCCACCGAAGGGAAGGTGAATCTGCCCGAGGATGACCCTGAGATCGTCAAGTACATGATCCAGTTCATGTATGAATCGGACTATCGCTTGCCTTCCGACGATGTTCCTGGACCGTTGGTCATGAGAATTGACACGCTGCACTGGAAGGTAGCGCGTAACCCACCTATTGCAAATGGAAATTTATGGAGGACGGCCGATCGATTTCTGTGGGACATGTCAGCGAAAATTCTCAAGGATTTCATTCCTAAGTTGTCGCAGCTAAGATAGTATCACACGTTCACCAATAATCGAGTTGGCTAAAGGATTCACAGGAACTTGTGGGGTAGGGAATTGGAGGTGTCCAGGCTCGACAATTATGGTGAAGAGCTCAATCCCATCATCCACGAAGCGTTCTCCGGATGGCAGCAGCATGGAGACAACCCCTTACCTATTAACCACGACGATGCGTCCATTCACGTCAAAGTATATTCCATCGCCGACAAGTACAACGTGAAGGGCTTGAAACAAGCTGCCGCTGAGAAGTTCGAAGAGAGTCTGAGGCACATATTCTCTGGCGATTCCTTTTTCGAAGCCGTTCGCGCTTCTTTTACCACAACTCCAGAGGATGACAGAACTCTTCGCGAGGTAGTCGCAAAGCGTATCCATGTCGAAAAAGAGAGAAATACGGAGTCTACGAGGAGTTGGATGAGAGTATACAGAGCGTTCCTGGCTTGGCATATCATATTTGGAAGTATGAGTGGTCACTCACGGATAAGGGGGCATCACCGAGTAAGAAACGAAGACAGATTGAGCGAGCATAGGCACAGGTCTGTCTGTGGCCGCGGGGAAAATGTGTAGTCGCATTCGAGACGTTCAATATCCACTTGCTGGCCCACTAGGTCCGCTGGTCGTTCGTAGAGAATGAAAACCAGATACCACACACTTTCTCACCACGCGCTCAAGCTCCCGAAAGCAGAGAAAATATTTACGGAGGCTGCTTGAAGTCCCTACGCCCCTTACATTCCTTCTTTGACAAGTCACAAGTGAGACCGAACTGACCACCGCCAATGCAATCGCCTACAACACGCATGTACGTAAGCTCGTGTTTCATACATCAAGCGTTGTGGAAAACTCACCGTCAGTGCGCGCTGAGACGCACGATGTACCCTTGTAGATAGGTTTGCCCAAGATCAAGGCGTATTCGTCCAGGTCGCTATCCGTGATGGAATCGTAGATGGGTGTTTGTGATGCTATGCAGTTGAAGATGCCCTCGTCGGTATTCTGGAGATGGAATATTAGTGGTGTTTATGTGGAGATTCTTGGGGAGACTTACGCCGTTGAAGGTTACGCTTACGCGCATGTGAGGTGGGACTGCAGCTCCGGTGCCGTAGATCTAGAAGAAGATTTAGTCTCGCTACCCATATGTAGGTACCACCAGCAAGGGGATCAACGTACGCCAACTTGATACCTATATCATTGAAAAATGCGTCAGCAAGAGTTCCTAAGTCAAGGATCGACACTAAACACATACCAATTCGCACTATTAGCCTGCTCCGAGCACATCTTCTTCCCCCCATAATGCAGCTGATACCTATTCGCATCACACTCGACCGCCGCCTTAAATGCCTTCCTCAGCGTCTGCGCAAACAGATACCGCAGCGAATTACTCGTCAACCAATCGCTCTCCACCTTGAACGTCACATACGCCTCACTCCCAATATTATACGACACCCTGTAATGTCTCCGCTCCTCGATGGGATTGTTGGAATTGTAGCCGCACCGGCGACCTACTTGGAAGGGATGAGGAGGGTCCTTTTCGTAGCAGATTGTGTCGACGAGTTGGCCGAAGATTTGGTCCATTTCGGCCCAGCGCCATTCGCTGCCTTGTTCTAGGTCGACTTTTTGCCATTCGGTGGTGTGGCCGATGTGTTGGCTGAGATGGGCGGTTAGTGTGTCGTGGTTGGTGGGTAAGCGCGAAAAGGGCTTACCGCTGCCATCCTACGGATACGACTAGGGAAAGAGAGTGTCGTCCGTTGAGTCTCCCTGACCGATGTTGCCGAGGCCAATTTCGGGCATTTTGCCTGCATTGCTTGTAAGTCGAGGGACTAAACATGCTGCGACAGATAGAAGAAGCTACCATTGAAGATTGCGGCTTCGTAGGCGGCCTCCTCGGGTGTCAGTACGAGGGCACTTTTGGAACCCCGCTCGAGAGACGGGGCGTGAGGATCGGAAGGCACGGCGTAGGTGCACGATAGGATGGCGATGCCAATTGCGAACAGTCGAAGCTTCATGGTTGCCGTTGGCTGGGTACCGTGGTTACCGTGGTTGATTGCGAGAGCGGCGGCGACGGGCGGCTGCGAGTTTGAGAGTGGTGGCTTGATTTATCGAGAGGGCGACCTCGAGGACGGTTCATACACGTGACGACTGTTGATTTTGGAATACGGCGTTGCGGAAGCAGTGCAAGACTAGGGGCTTCAGTTCCAAGCTTTCACTCAGTGATGCCTTACGCACCGGGCAGTGACCGAGATTCACCCTCTAAGCTTCTCACGCCGCCGGCCTTCCATTTCTAAGGATTACTAAAAAGAGTGGATTCCACCGGCACAAGAAGTAACGCACTTACTTTTAGCAAATCGAGTTCACGACAAGAATACAGCGACAAGTGATAGAATCCCGTCCTGTGTGTCTACCTACTACGAAATGCAGGTTCAGACCACACGCCAATGTTTTGACCTACTATACCTCAGATAGATCACATGTCCTCCTATCGAAACACCGTTCTGTATAGTACCACATCGGAAAAGAAGCCGTCACGATGGTCGTGTATGCATGGCTTGTGGTCGACTATCCACGTGCACACCCACGACCCTTGTAACACCCAAGTAAACAATAGAAAAGCTCATGTCCTCATAAAATCAAGCTGTTAAACATGCCTATTATAAATAGTTCTACTTCAAGCAACGCCCCTCACACCCACTCCAACACAACACTATCCCACACCCACCCCTTCCAAAGCGCACTCTCAGTAACCGCAACGTCAATCCTATTCTCCCCCTCCTTGAGCATCTCCTTCCCCACATCAAACTGCAAGTTCCTCCACTCCCCAGCCTGCGTCGCACCACGATACGTATCCTGGCTATTCGCCAACGCCGAAATATTTCCAATTTTCTCATTATTGATGAGGATGTTTGCTTTCGTGCCGCTGGAGAAACCGGCCAGCGAGGCAGTCAACTTCGCGCCCGTCGCAGATTCGGATACGCTCTTTAGAGCGAATTGATCGACCACATGCCCACGTTCGTCTGGCCGAAGAACCAGTCGCTTGGGCGGGACATGCCGACTGTGTAGGTCAGGTTCGCGGGCGTTTTGGAGAGATGCGGCCCATGCTCGAAGGGTGTGGGCCCGCTGAGGCCGAAGCCTCGGGAGGTGCGGTCGAAGTCGCCGATTTGGAAGATGCGTTTGCTCTTGTCGGGTATAGACCAGGTGAGGGATTTCATCTTCGTTGTCTTGCTCTTAGAAACGACGACGTCGTTCTGTACGAATGTCGTTGTTACGTCTGCAATGTTGCCCCCGTTGCCCCATGCATATAGCCCGTAAGTGCCTGTTCGCACGTCTTCAATGGTAAAACGGCCATGCTTGTCCGCGTACGTGGTGTAGTAGTAATCTTTGCCCTGGTCGGCCGTGCTAAGTGCGGAGATGGTGTGTCGCCTAGGAAGACGGCAGCGCCGGAGGCGGGTCGCCCGTCGCTGAGTACTAGTTTTCCGGATACGGAACCCCGGGACTGGTAGGATGTGTCCTTGAACCATTTGTATGGCCCATGATTTGTCTTCCTGCTTCCATCGCTTCGCAGCGTCGTCTTTGGAGCCATCGTTGAGATACCTACAGTTTTGCACAATGAGCATGATTCGCTAAGATGATAACGTAGTTTGGAGTGACTCACCATAGCCACGGACCCCAGGTCTTGCCGTCTTCGAAGTCGTCCCTCGATCGTGCAAGGTAATGTGTGCCGTGAATCATGTTCAACTGCACAGCGTCGCCAGTCTTGGACTCACGGTGAACCTGTGGGATTGGTTAGTTCTTCGTTTTGTCCTTGTCTGCCATATATGAATTGTACAAGATAAGAATATGTACCATGAGTTCTTGCTTAAGGTGGTCGCCGTTGTAGTAGTCTTTGCCGGGGTTGATATACCAGCTCCCCACCTCTTCGCCATAGACCCCGTAAAAAGTCTGCTCCCTCACAAAAGCCGACCAGTCGTACTTTGTCAAAAAGCTGCCGTCTGCCTTCTGCCAAGTTTCATCCTCCTGGACATTAGTTGCATCCGCATATTCTGACAACGGAGGTAGTTCGCCGTCCTTGATGTTTGTATATCCATTGGGGAAAGAACCGTTCTCTAGCCGCCACAGAGTTCTAAATTCGCCGAGGATGGGAAGAGCGTGGTTTACAAAGTACTGGTACGCGCCAGCGAGGCCGTCGTGGATGACCCAGTGAAAGTCACCCTCCTTTGCGGTGAACTTGACATTGATCCAGTCTTTTCCAGAGTCTGCAATCGCAGCAGAGGTCCAACTGAGATCGGATGCGGCGCCATCTAGGCGAGGTTAGCTATGTTCATAACGATTGGGCGCATGGAGCGTACTGTAGCTCACATAATGGCCCCACGGCTGGTCCAACACGATCTTTGCCCTTGTACATGAGCTTGACGCCGTATTGGCGGCCCTGCGTCATGTTCCAAATCTCATTACCAATGACCCAAGTCGTGTTCCCAAGGTCCTTGAGAAAGCTCTTCGGTTTTGCTGCCGCTGACTCTGTTGGCGCTGCCGTACTGCAGGCAGCCAGCGCAGCGACACCAGCAAGCTGAAGAAGACGCATTGCAAGAAGAGGCGCCTGTACGAAGCGGACACAGAAAAGAATTGCGTTCGGAAATGTTTATTATTGAGATATAGGCTCCCCTGTGAGAATATAGCTCCGCCATGGGTATATTGCTCGGGGCCATCTACCCCGACCAGGAACGCCCTAGCTTTTAGCCCCGCGGGGACCCCAGCGTGATGGGCGTGGGAGATGAGATGAATATTATTCCTGCAATCGGAGGCTCTGATTATCCGAAGAAGAGAACAGGTCGTTGGTGCCTAATGCGATGGTGCCTTGCGACTCGTGTGCAGGTTCCTACACTACTACTAGGTATTTCTCGGTGGTTCGGAGGGAGTCTGGCTGCCAGTGGCGGGTGACGGAAAAGGCACTGCAGGTGGCGAACTGAAGAATCTCTCCCAGCTTCCAGACACAGTTCGAGGGCGGTCTCGCCACATGTCAAAATGGGGCATCCTTTTTTACGAAGACACCAGGTCTGGCTAGTGGAAAAGCAACGGGTTCTAGGCATGGGCAGGCTTTGCTACGCAGGATTTGGCCTGGTACGTCACCTGCATTCTGGGGGATCGTGGCTGGTGGAAGCCCCTTCAGCTGAGCCACGATCACCGCGTGCTTTCCGATTGGCCGAACATGCAGAGTGGGTCTGCTGCGCCACAAAAACGCGGGCCTGCTGAGGGTGAGCTGAGGGCGATTTGTAGCGTGACCTCACCGTGCGCCTGCCGGAACACACTCATAACCTGCACTCGCCCTCCCGCTCGTAGAAAGTCCCAAACTCGTCTACCCACCACATACCTTCATTCACCCACCGCAAACATGGGCAACTCGGACTTCCTGAGCACCCTGATCGACATGGGGATGATGAAGAAGATGGCCGACGACGGCAAGCACAAGAGTAAACGCCCGGCTTCAGCCGACGACCGCAGAGGTGGCCGCGGCAGGTACGACGACATGTTCGATGACTACAGTACGACTCTCCGTTCTAGCGTGCCGTTCTTTGAGACGCCTCGCTTACACACCACAGACACCAAGCCCCGCCCCCGCAGACGGCGCACCGACCACGACAGACGAGCATACTACTCCGACTCTGACTCCGACTCCGTCAGCCCTCGACCCCGCCGTCGTGGCCGCTCGCATCGTGATCCCTACGCACGTGCGCCTTCGCCAGAGTATGGCGCTTACCCACGCCATGGTGACCGTTATCGCGACGACCGCCGCCGCTACGACGAGGGTGGGTACGGATCTGATACCCGGCACAACACAGGCCGCGGCCGTATGAGCAGCCCTATGTTCCGCCGGCGAGAGAGGGGGAGCGACGGCGCGCCATCGCGATGACTCCTACGATGCGCCTCGCCGTGACAGGCGGAGGAACGACGGATATGGCGACGACCGTGGGCCCAAGGACGGAAAGAAGGACTGGCAGAAGGAGGAGGCAAAGAGCTTGTTTATGACGCATGCCGTGCCTTTCATCAAGAAGGAAGGCCCGAGATTGGTTGCGACGCAGGTTTGCGGCCTACATGGCCAAAAAGAAGTAGGAGGGTTATCTGACGACTCAACGGATGCCCTGGACGGCCATGAAACCCTGGACGGCCATGAAATTGCCGAGTCTCCGATGTGCCAGGCATGCTTACGAATTGGTTTGGTCGACGGCCGGTTATGTGAAACGACTAGGAGCGATGGAAGGTTTCTTTCCTCGTCCTCCCCTTAGAGTGATCCATTTATCTCCATATTCTCAGTCTCTTGTCAGCTTTCGGCATTTCATAATCAAGACTATCTCATCTGCGGATGGATCTCTGGAGTCATCGAGGGTACTGCTTTACGGGTTTTACTAGAATCTATTATGAAACTAGAGAATACATTTTTTCGCATGGTTCAACGACTCCAGATGAATTACGAATTTATAGAAGGTGTTCCTGAGCTCTTTACATGGCAAGGCAACTGTGATAGGCATTTTCAACTGTGCTAGTATCCAGGCATATGAGTGCATTTAAAACTATAAGCTAGTATGAATCCAGCCTAACGGTTCCACGTCATCCTCCAGTGCCCTCACAAGTAGTACCTTTAGGTAGATCCCAACACACACACACGACGCATGCAACTCTTCACATCTCATCTCAAATACTCTTTATCATTATCAACCCCAACTCAACCCTAACAAAAAAATGTCAACCCAATCCACCACCAATAAACCCCAAAACCCTCAACCCCCCCACCATCCCCACCCCACCCCCCACCTACTCCCAACTCTCCATCACGCCCCTCCTCCCAACCTCGCGCCTCGTCACCCTCGCCGGCCAAGTCGGCCTCGACGCCCAAACCTCAAAAGTAGCACCCACCTTCGAGGCCCAAGTCAAACTCACCTACCAGAACATCTTGCACGGGCTGCGAGCCGCTGGCGCCACGCCGCGCGCGATATCATCCACGTGAAGCATTATATTGTCAAAGACACGGGGCGGGTTGGGGTGGAGTGGAGTGAAGAGGAGTTGACGCGCGTTTGGGGGAGGTTTTGGATGGAGTTATGGATGGGGAGGGGGAGGGGCATCGGCCGCCGGATACGGTGGTGGGGGTGGCGTGTTTGGCGACGGGGGAGTTGTTGTATGAGTGTGAGGTTTGGGCTGTTGTGCATGGATAGGGGGTGGGGGTATGTGGAGTGGGAGATCGAGATCGAGGACGCGGTGGAAATGGCTGGTTGAACATGTTGGTCGCAACGTCTATTCGACTATCTGGAGGCGACGGCGCGGTTCCTCAGCAATTTATACAAGACATAAGCACCCCACAGGGAGCAATGGACGATTTCCCTCCAGAGACAATGATCGCCCTCGTATCAGGTGGTTGACCGCTTTGGCAGGTAGCAGGTGGCGGATGTTGGATTTGGAGGGGCAGACGCATTGACCGCTGAGCAGATCGTGAACTGGGCGACGAAGGTGGACAGCATGCTTGCAGCCTCCAGGCTCAGAGACATTATAGTATGGCAGGTGAGCACTCGAAACCTCTCAAAGTCTCGGACAACTTATCTGTATGTTCATTTGTGGAAGTCCCCCGAGGACTCCTTTCTGATGCCAACACTTGACGACTACTGACTCAGGGCTTGCAACATCTAGTACATAGATCGCACGTCTGGAGTATACGGTACATCTTGATTGCCCGCGCCCAGCTACACTCCATCAAACAGCTGAGCATGTCTGCTGGGGAGAGGTGTTGTATTGCCACATCGCCACGCCGACACCTCTGAGTGTACAAGCTACGACTCACCATAGCTTGCAGTATGAGCCATCAACTACGACTGACCCATTCGTCGACGAGTATAAATTCGAGTTCTGTACAGGATGCTCTCTAACTTCTACACTCCAATACGAAGCCTAGGATACCTCACTACGACCTTCAAAACTTCAGGAAAACCTGCACCCCGATACATATCTTACTGCACAGAAACGACATCAATAATCGGAGAACAGTAAGTCCCGCCGACGAACGATGTTCCGCGGAGCGTTACTGAAGTCACCGCAGTGTCTCAAACCAGCCAGACCCCTGGAACCACGGGCGCTCCCGAGCAGCCGTGGGGCACCAAAACCAAAGTGCAGCGATGCCAGGACGGTTTCCAGAAATTCAGAGCAACGTACATACGGGAGACCGGAAAACGTTCTGCCACGTATCACATCAAGTTCGAGCAGGGTGATACAGAACCCCGCACCGTGTTTTCCGACAAGGAGCTTGGTATCGCACTCATCGGAATGACCGAACCGGCAGGAATATTCAGAGCCATGTACATCATGAAGGAGGATCTGATCCACTGGATTTGGTACCTTGCGACCAAGGGTCCGAACCACAAATTGATGATCTCATGCTGCGTGTTGGCGTTCGTAACGCGTAGGTCGTCACTCACGACATCGGGAAGCACAGCGCTGACTGACGGTATATAGTCAACACCGATGGCGAAGTTCCCGCGGCGGACCCTCCAGCTTCCATCTTCGCGGGTATGGCGGAGCTTCCACTCGCTATTCCTATCGGAGAGTGCGTGGCGCTCAGTACGGCGCAAGTCGACGCCATCAACTCTGGAGAACGGATCGATTTCAACTCTCCCTTTTAACTGGGTTAACCTCCCCATTTCCTATGTTCTTGATTTCCGATTGCTTTACTGTACTTGGTCACTCATTTAGTCTATAATTTTTGCAATAAAACTATGTTATACAAACAATTGATTGGCTTGGAAATAAAAGGCATTAGAGCAGTGAGATCACGGCTGCGGCTACTGAATCATTCGCGTGAGGCACAGCAGGTCGTGTTTCAGGACTCATTTAACGTTGAGCCAAGCTTTCCAGCGTCATCAGCATTTGGTCGTTGCCACTAATCTGTCTTAGCCAACACATGGGCAACGCTCAGGGAGTACAGTAATCTAAACAACACAACGACTGACTTCGCTTAGAAAAGCGGCTCTTGCCGCAAATCATAGAGTCATCAATAGATCGAGTGGAATTCAAGATCTGGATATAACCCGAGTGCGGCTACATACATGATGTATCCAGACCATCCTCTGCGCGGGGTCCAAAGCAGCGCCCGATTTAGCACACACCTGTCGCGTGCAGGGTCTCGCTCGTCCATCTTGGACCCTGCATTAGTGGATGTTGGGTCCTGCGGTCTATCGCCGATCCTGGAAATCTGGGGGTGGCAAATCACCTCTATTGCCCGATTAGGCTAGCGCTTTACTTTTTCAACACCCCGCCATCACCTACATCATCGCTTAAAGCCAGTCATCACGCATCCCAAGCTCTCCACAATATTTTCTAGCCTCCATACTTCCTCTTTCGCACGCGAATTCCTCTCTACCTCTCACACACTCTACCAACGGCAAAACACCACAACTATCCACGCCTCCCAACAGCACCCATAAATAGACCGCCCCCCCCCTTCCCCGCACCGCACCGCACAGCCACCTCTACCTCCACTACCCCCTCAACCCCCTTCTTAACCTCTACCTCTCTCACCCACCTTGACCAAAACCAGCAACCGTTCTGCCTCAGACCCCACCCTAACATCCCCACCCCTAAGCACCAAATCCCCCTGATCCAGCGGCAAGTCAACCCAAATAACTCCATCTACCCTACCAGCCCCATCCAGTCCAGTCCAGTCTAGTCCAGCCCCTCTCCTTCCTCCCTCTCTATCTCACACATAAAGAGGTACATCCCCCAACGCCAGATCCACCAGCGCGACGTTTACCAACTTGCAATACACAGCCACCACAACAACCCCCCTACCTTCTCTGCAACCGCCCCCCACCCAGCGGGAAATCGCATGCAGTCAGTTCCTGCGTTAAAAGTCCGTCCTGCACCACCCAAGATATCAATCAATCTACGAGAGCGAGCGAGCGAGCGAGACGAGACGGTACGGTGCGTTTGTTCCTTCCCATCTATCCTGAATTAGAATATTCTACGCTTAGGTGGGGTGCAGTTTTTAAAGCGTGCGTGGAAGATAGAGCTGGATAGCTAGTGTGTTAGTTGTAGGACATCAGATGGGGGCGTTTGAGCGGATGGAGGGAGGGAAGGAGGGAGGGAGGGGATGAAGACCGGGTAGGATGTAGTGCGCGAGTGGAGGTGGTGGAGAGAGGGAGGTGGTTTTTGAGATGGGGAGGATGGGAGTGGCTACTGAGTTGGGGTGGGTTGGGGTGGTGGAGAAGGCGTTATGGGATGGGATGGGATGGGGAATAGTTGGCGTTATCGGGTTGGGTTGTTCCTGGCATGGAAAAAAGAGGTAACAGTGACGAACGATGGACAAGATGAAAAGTTATGAGATTCTGAGCAGGTCTACTAGAAGAGCTCATGTTGATATAAACGCCTCCGTGCCCTCCATACCCAGAAGGGTCCCATCCCGCAACACCAGGAAATGCAATACCCATGACGACCTGAGAACCGAACACAGTAACCAATCCGCCTCCCTCTCCCACAAGCCCAATCCCAAGACCGTTATACAGCCACCAGCGTCGCCTTCAGCCCACCAAAAAGAATCTTTTCTTCTTCTTCTTCTTCTTCTTCTTCATCGAATCCAGACTACACCCAAAAAACGTCAGCACATCATTCCAACAGTAGAAAAAAAAACATCAAACGTAATCCCATCCCCTCCCCAACACGCCATCTCATCTCACCTCCTTCGACTCCGATCCCCACTAGCCTGCTGCGCCGCCTGCTGCGCAGCCTCATGCCCGAGCTCCGCCCTCAACGCCTTCAGCCTCCCCTCCGTCCCCTCCCTCTTCTTCGTCTCCGCCTCCAGCTGCCGATCCACCTCCTCCATCTTCGCCTTAATCTGATTCATCAGCTCGAGCTCCTGCTCCTGACTAAAGGGAACGTCATCCCCCCCCTTCTCCGGCAACTGCGCGCTCCGCTCCCCATTCGGAAACCCCCTCTTCGGCCGCCCATTCGGCCCCGTGCTCATAATCGCCGCCTTCTTGCCTCCTTTAGCGCCCGGCGGCACGAGATGCGCCCACTGGTCGTCGGCGGTAAGCGCATCGTACAGCGCCTCCGTCGGTTCGTTGAACTGCACTACTTCTAGAAACTCGCTGCGCACACAGCCCGTCTTGTCCTGCTCCGCTTGCAGCTTCTCATCGCCGTATTTCTCCAGCTGCAGAAAGTGCTGTCGGTACTGCGCTTTTTCCCCGCTGATGGGCTGGAAGTGGAGCCGTATGTCGATCGTGAAACCGCCCCAGCCGGTCTCGGTCACTTGGAAGGGCGGATTGTCGCATGTTCGCAGCGGGTTCTCGTACGTGTTGAAGATTTTGAATTGCACTTTGTTGAGCCAGGTGGTGAGGGCGGGGTCGCCTTCGGGTTGGCGCACGTAGACGGTCCATCGCTTGGTGTGGTCTTCGGGGACGTTCTTGGGGCGGTCCGGATGCCCTACGGGAGGCAGGTTCCAGGCTTCGGAGCCGATGACTGCGGCGCGTTAGATGGGGTGGGCGCGGACGGAGATGCGGTGCAAGTACTGATGTTTCGGCTTATGCGCTTGTTCTGCGCGTTGTCAGTTCGTGGCTGTGGTGGACTCGAGAGGCATAACTGACCTTAACGCGCTTGTTCGCTGCGGGGGCGGGCATCTTTACAAGCGCGCGCCGCCCTGGCTACTAGAGGATCGAGTCAAAAGCTAGTCGCAGGAGTGATGGCGGCTGTGCAGTTAGCTGTGACTACAACCCGGGGGGTGGATGTAGGAGAGAGGTGCCGTCGGGCAAAAAAGTGCTCAGGTGAAGGTGAAGTCGAGTTCACATGCGCGTGGTCCAGAAACTGAGGCCATTTCGCCGCGGAGGTCTTGGCAAAGCACCTGCAACATCCCTGTCAGCCCTACGCGGGTGGAGTGACATCAACACTCGGAGCTAGCTGTAGCTGAAAGCTCCCATCCGTCTTGCATTCCTCCGACACGACAAAGAAATGGCTTCAGCAGCGAAGAAGAAGCTCGTAGTCTGCGGCGGCAATGGCTTCTTAGGTACGTAACCACCCAATTTCAATAAATCATACCTTGCTACTTCAGAGCTGTAAATCGCTAACATGGAATGCTTATAGGAAGTCGCATCTGCAAAGCCGCCGTCCAACGCGGCTGGTCCGTAACCTCGATATCGTACGCCCCCTCCCCCTTCCCCCACCCTTCCCACAACCCTCACTAACACCCCTCCAGCCGCTCCGGGCCCCCCGACTGGCCCTCAACCACCTCCTCCCCCACACCCCCACCCTGGTCCACATCCATAACCTGGGCCCGCGGCGACATCCTCTCCCCCACCACCTACACATCGCACCTCGCCTCCGCCACCGCTGTAATCCACACCCTGGGCATCCTCCTCGAAGCCGACTACAAGCGCGTCCTGTCCGGCCGCGAATCCCCCCTCAGCGGCCTGCAACGCGCCTTCAGCGCCTCCAAACGCGGGACGCAAAACCCGCTCACACGCGCAGAAAACGAGCCGCTACAACCGCAGGAAAAAGACGGCCAGTTGACGTACGAGGTTATGAACCGCGATTCGGCTGTCGATCTAGCAAGGGAGGCGGAGCGCAGTGGCGTAGACACGTTCTTGTATGTTAGTGCGGCGGCGGGGGCGCCGGTTCTGCCTGCAAGGTATATCACGACGAAGAGGGAGGCGGAGCGCATTATTGGTGAGAGGTTTAAGGGGATGCGGAATGTGTTTGTTAGGGCGCCTTTCATGTATGATAGGGCGAGGGCGTTTACGTTGCCGATTGCGGCGGTGGGGGGGATTGCGTCAATGGTGAATAGTGCTGTTGGGGGGCGGTTGACGTGGTTGATGGGGGCGGGGGGGATTAAGCCGCTTAAGGCGGATACGGTGGCTGATGCCATTGTTGAGGCGTTGGAAGATGAGGAGGTCAAGGGGCCGGTTGAGGTGGGGGAGATTGAGCGGTTGGCTACGAGGGCGTGGAGGAAGAATATGTTGTGAGTAAAAGAAATGTACCGCTAAAGATGTAACTCTAAGCTCCGCCAAATGTAGCTCGTGTATTTGTTGAACTTGTTTATCCAATGTATATAACCTCTAGCTCACGATTTCCTCGTCCACACAGCGAGATCATATCGAAATCTATCTGTCCATAGTTAGCATGTACACCAACTCTGCAACCGGCTAACACCATCAAAATCAATCGACAATCAGTGCTCTCTTTGATCCGCAAAGCCGCACCCACAGCAAAAGCCACGAGCCAGCTGTTCAGCGACACAAGTCTATCCGTCCACCACACTGGCTATCTTCCGAAAACCAAGCTGCAGCAAACATCTAAACGTGCCGGGCTTTTCTTCATCACGTCGCTTCCATCCCATCACCTCAGGGACATGTACCAAAAAAAGGGAAATACACATACCCTGTATATGATATTCGCCAACCGTGGCGCGTAGCTGTCACTGTCGTACTCTCGTTGCGTAACCGCGAGTGAATGCGACACCTCACTTCTTGCGCGACTGCGAAACCAGCTTCTTCTTGACATGTTTGGGCATCTTCTCCTTGCGCTTTTCCCGCTTCTCCTCTTTGATAGCTTTCTTGTGGTCGCGCTTGGCATCTTTGTCCATGTGACGTTTCCCCCTCGGCGTGCCCTTCTCGAATTTGCTCTCGTCATCTTCAGACGTAGTCCCATCCGAGTCGCTGCCTTCCTCCGAGGCATCCGACTCGTTGACCGGCGTGCCGTCGGCTTTCTTCCCGGCGAGGAGTCCCTGATAGATGAGGTCGCCACTTTGGCCGCTATTCACGAGCTCGGCGTCGCGCTCGATGTCGTATACTTGATCGAGCGTCTGCGGGATGTACTGGGTGCGGAAGACCTCGTCGTCGTCTTGTTCCTTTTGCCGCTCGTCTTCGGCCAGGCTGTCCTTTCGCTCGAACATGCCCTCGATGTACTTCTCCATGTCGCTCAGCTCTTTGCCGCCGTCCTCGCCGGTGACAAAGAGGAACACCTTCCGCTCCGAGAGCACCTCGACGTTGCGCGTCCGGAAGAAGTCCGACACGTTCTTGACGTCCATGCGGAGGAACTCTAGCGATCGAGGATGGTCGTGCTCGACGGATTGGGAGACGTCGATCATGTAGAGCTTGTTCTCGTGGTACAGGAGGTTATACTCGCTAAGATCGGCGTGCACAAGACGGCAGGTCTGGTACATGGTGCGCATATAGCCCAACAGCTGTACG
Source organism: Laburnicola sp. JP-R-44 (assembly GCA_009805535.1). Taxonomy (NCBI): domain Eukaryota; kingdom Fungi; phylum Ascomycota; class Dothideomycetes; order Pleosporales; family Didymosphaeriaceae; genus Laburnicola; species Laburnicola sp. JP-R-44. The sequence continues at coordinate 1,669,973 of SELF01000006.1, forward strand.
TACAAGCTCTTCCATTTCTGTTCCTCCTCTTCGGTGGTCAGGCCCTCGAAAACGACATCTCGGAGACGCGGAGCAGGCCAACCCTTCTTGTCTCCAATGAAGCCCATGACGAGAACATGGAGGCGAAGGTAGAGAGGCTCAGGAGCGGGTATACCGGCGCTGTATATCCGCTTCAAATTTCGCATTTCCTTCTCTGCCCACACCTTGACCATAGCACGGTTGTTGCTCTTGTTGTACCCCTGGCGAAAGCGGAACTCGCCCGTCACATACTTATCGCGATCCTTGAAGACCAGAATCGACGTCTTGTAGACCTTGATGGCGCGGTTTAGAGGCTGCGCGCCCTCCTCCGGCAGTGCGACGGCGTGGTACACATTCGCCTCCTTCCCTGTGGAGATGACGCCGTGAATCTCAGACACGATGTTGCGATTGATGAGCTGCAGCAGGATCATGCGCGTGCGCGGGTCCAACACCTGCTCGCTCGTCGCGCGGTCCGCCTTATCTTTATCCCTCGAAGCCCCTCCACCTGTGCCGGCCATTTTGTGATCGAGTCGAATCCGGCTGGCATGTTTGGATAGCGACGCGACCTGGTCATCGACAGACGCACTCGTGTTCGCGGTGGGCTTGGTCTTCTTCTGGGCGTTGGTGCCGGACACGAACTCGGGCACGTCGTCTTCTTCGGAGGGCTCGAAGAGGTCTTCGAGATCGTTGTCGCGGTCATCGTCGACGATCGGTTCGGTAGTGGCGGGGACGGTAGGGTCTGTGCTCGCCATGGTCGATGTTGTGTCGCGAGGCTGTATCGAACAGTTTATGAAGGATTGTAACACTGGACTGAGGCTAAGGATTGTCAAGTTGAAGAAGGTAATCCTTCAGCGGGGTGGGGGAGGGGTGCTATATAGTGGGGTTGGAAACATGGTGAATTGGCAGAAAAGTTTAGTGAGCGCGGCAAAAAACACGTCAGAAGGGCCGCTGGCAGAATAGCGGGGTTCACATCAACAGGCGGTCTACCGCTGAACCGAGTATCCTTGCAATACATCCCTCCCATGAAAGTATATAGCATCACACTTAAAGTAAACATCCAAAGCCTACACATTACTATTATTTCTCATACAAGAACAAGTTGAAACTAGAGGTCTATAAATGTTCTTACACACATACAAAGCCACTGCAATACAATCAACATGGGCGTACCCAGAATCGCCAACTCATCACCTGCACCGCGATCTACCTAGGGAAAGTGAAACTTGTAATGCTGTCAAGTACCCACCGTGGCACCAGACTAGCAAGAGCTTTTGGCGCCCCATCCGCCGAGTATAACATGCATCGAAAAGCCAATTTAGTAGATGGTAGATCAGCTTTACCGTTGCGTTATATCCTTCTTGATATCAACGTAGTGCCACTGTGGCTTGGTTGCATTTCCAGCCTAATGATACCGTGTATATAGTACCGGAACGAAAGTTGAGTACAATGCGTTACCTCACGAATGACACTACCAAGGTCAACTGTACTCAAACTTTCGTCCTGTAACTGTATCTGTCCCTGTACCTCGTTCCATGATCGATCTATTTGCGATAAGCGCGAAGGACGTCCTGACCTGGGAGAGCAACGGTAACATGAGACAGCCCCCTTGTGCTGACCAGCATATGTGAGTGCTTTCCGCCCGTGTTTGCGGTGTTTGTGGAGACCTTCGTCGACAAATGACCGCACTAACTTCGGGTAGCGCTGAACCCCTATCGACGTCTGCGATGACACCATTGAGCCCTGTGTACGCGTAGTGCCCCTAGTAAGTAGTGTACTAGTTGACCCGGGTGGACGGGCCTCGCGGTGTGGCAGATTCGAAGCTTTGGCATGATTAGTCCGGGAGTCTGAGGAAATCAGACATGTTCCAATGCTGCAGCGGCGGACGCTTTGGGCGGTGTGATGAGTGGCAAAAGCCCGCGTGGCACCTGGAGCATTACATTCTTCTCTTCACCCTGACCAATGCGCGCTCGACAACGTTTCTTCCAAGTTGCGGTATACTCTTCGCCGCAACCGCCGTCTCTGCATCCTCCCCTCCCTCTTCGACCTCCTCCTGTTCCTGAACTACAGGGACGGCTCGCACTTCATAGCGCCTAGGCGGGTCCATCAAGCCACGCCATATGTCCAATGGCAGGAAGTCTCCTTGGGCAAGCGTGAACTGCTCACGCGCACGTTCATCTTCAGCATGCAGCCTATCAAGCTCCTTCTGTGCTTCCTCGGCCTTCCGCTTGGCTTTGTCATGTCTCCGCCTGCGTGAAGATATTTCCACTAAGAGCTCAGCATATGCTAGATCAAACCGCTCGTAAAAGTCTCGCTGGCTTTCCCACTCCTCGATGCCGCTAAGCAGGGCCAGTCGCGTGTCTTCTAGCCAAGACGCATGGAAAGCCCTTGCGGTTCCGATGTGGCCCTTGACTTCGGCTGCAACGTTGGTGATCATCTTCAGAATACTGCTCAAGGCCGAATCCTCGCTTCGTAACTGTGTGATATGATTGTCGATTTGCGAAACGAGGTATGACATTTCAGAACCCCGTTCCCGAATTTCCGATATCACTTCATCGACTTCCTGGGCATCCTTGGCCAACACGCTTAACATTTCCTGGCGCTCTTCTTCCGTTATTGGCTCTGGAGGTGCGCCGTGATCGTTGTCTGACGACACTGGAGGATCTCCGGTTGCCTGCGTTGCCGCAGCTGCACCACCCTCGGTGTGGCGCAGGGCGGTCACGCACAGGTCGTAATGTTTTACCAGAGACTGGAATAGTTGCGCAGCCTCTCTTGCGTGTCCTTCGAGATCATGATATAGGCTCGGTATGGGACTTGGGTTGGACTGTGTAACGGGCGTCTTTGGCACGTTGTCGATGGACGAGTGTAGGTTTTCGAGTGCGGTATCAAAGGCGTCGGTACTCTCCTCGAGGGTGGAGCGAGCTTCGTTGTATCTATCTATGCATGCGCGGAGTGAGTTTTCTAGGTCAGTGACGGTCGCATTATCAATGAAGTCGAAGAGATGCTTCTGCGGCGTGCCCGGAGGCTGGAGGACGGATTCGATGGGCGTCTCGCGCAACACAGCAAGGGTAGAGCGCAGGCCGGCAAAGGAGGTATCGAGGTCATGTAGCAGTTGCTACTTGGTCAGCGCCCCATATCGTGGCTCGGAGATGTCAGCGCACCTTGAATTCGGCTTGCACGTCCGCCTCAACGACACGTATGCCGCGGCGGACAGCCTCCAAAGAATCAACCTGTTCATCAACAATGTTCCTGAGGGACGCGTTCTTTGCCGCGAGGATGGCGTTCTCCTCGAGCAGCTCGCGGGCCGAATTCACAATTTCGGTGGCGCGCCATAGAATCGTCTGCGTGTTCAAAGAACGCTTCGAGGCTACGAAGTGGGTCACAAGATCTTCAAGCGTCTGCGGCTGGTTTTGGTCCATCGACTTCCGTGAGCTCGCGCTGCTAGCCGATGAAGCAGGGGAAGGCGGAGAAGCCATTCCGTTGGTCGGGACGGCGCGGCTGTAGCTAGGAGACAGTGGAAAGGGCGGCGCAAGGCACGGTCATAGCATGCATAATCGAAGCCTTGGGTCTGGGGCGCTGCACTTGGAGAGAGAAGCGCATACGGGTGAGTGCATGATGGAAGACAGGCAACAGCGCAAGCGTGGTGAGAGAGGTTGAGGTGGGTGGAGTGGAGCTACCTGAGCTCATCTGGTACGCTTGGTCCCAAAGTAGCAAGCGCTGGGCGGGGAACCACAGTGCAGGGACGGCGCCAATCATAGGGTGCATCATTGAAATGTGAGCATTCAAACGCCGTCTGGGAGGAGGGCTCGCATGGAAAAGCGACTTGTGCGGGCAGCCGACAATGGCAGGCCGTGGGAGGGCTCGAAGTACTCGGGAAGGCGGATGGCGTGATTGCCCTTGATTGCGTGCTCGGCGGTCTTGTTGAGGGCGCGGGCGGCGACTTCCTCTCGTCAGCCAGTCCATCGCGGCTGCCCTGAGCCGCGCCGCACCCCAACCCCAGACCCTGCTGACCGCTTGCGCAACCTGCACTCACTCCTCCGCGCCGCACAACCTCCAAAGCAACCGTTGCAGCTGCACCACCGCCTCTCGCCCTCGTCTGTCCAGCACGAACGAACACCGGGCTGCTTCCCAGCGCGACCTGTACCTGCACCCCTACGCCCGCCCTCTCACGCGCCCCCAACCCGTGCGACCGGACTCGGGCTACCACAGCACGCCATCTACCCGCTGAAGCTCGCGACTGCCCTGCCTATCCGCACGGTTCCATGACTAGTCCAGTGTCGGGACCTTCATAGGGACCCCAAGGCCTCGTTGCGCCCTCGCACACCACAGGCAACATGGCGTCAAATACCAGACAGGTCACCGACAATGTCCACCCGACATCGCACGGCGCAGGACAGCGACGGCTGTCATGGCGCACGGCCGTGCCGCAACAGTCTGACCAAATCGCGAATTTGCACGTCTCGGATCCCCATTCCGCCTTATTGCTCGGCCATGATCACGAAAGCCTGGCCAGTCGTGTGCGACACCGCACAGAGGAAGACCTAGAGCGGGATCCTGAGCCAGATTCTTTTGTCAAGAAGCACGCTTCCACCAAAATCGAGAAGATGATCGCGCCCTACCTCGCCCAGCACATTCCGCAGCAGTACAATCCGCTTGGTGGTGGAGAGGGAGAGCATCATGTACCCGCCAACTCGGATACAAAGTTCTGCTACCGCCATCGGCCAGACATGCTATGCAGGAAGCAAGCAGACGAGCCGACCATGGAACAGCTGCAGCACGTACGTGTCCTAATAACCTCTGTCGTCGGGAATCCTAACAGTGTACAGGAGCTCGGACGAGAATCGCAAGCCGACCAACAAAGCATCGCTAACGTGTGGTCACTCTTTTCCGCCGCCCCTGCACGCCAACGTAACCTAATGCTTCAGGGCATCCTCTCCACATGCTGTTTCCCCCAGCTCTCCTTCATCTCCTCCAACGTACGCAACCTCATCAAGATCGACTTCCTCTCCGCACTCCCCCCAGAATTGGGCTTCAAGATTCTCTGCTACCTCGATACCGCCTCGTTGTGCAAAGCTGCACAAGTGAGCCGAAGATGGAGCGAATTGGCCGACGACGATGTGGTGTGGCACAAGATGTGTGAACAGCATATCGATAGGAAGTGCACCAAGTGCGGTTGGGGTTTACCGCTCCTAGACCAGCGCAGACTTCGGACGGAAAAGAGACGTATCCAGCTCCGGGCTTCTGGTCGAGGACTAAACGAGTGGTCACCTGATATCACTCCCGCCAGAGAGACACCTGCTCCGTCGACGCCTCTGGTATCGCGAAGTACCGATCTTTCCGATTCCCCCACGCGGTCCAAACGTACTGCTACGGATGATATCTCCCCGCCCGAGTCATCGTCCAAGCGCGCTTGCACTATGGCACTCCGAGACCAACAGGCGTCGTACTTCGACCAGCCGAAGAAGCGACCTTGGAAGGATGTCTACAAGGACCGTTTCAGGGTAGGCACCAATTGGAAGTACGGTCGCTACTCTACCCGAATCCTGAAAGGACATACGAACGGTGTCATGTGTCTCCAGTTTGACGATCAGACGCTTATTACCGGATCGTACGACAACAGCATCAAAGTTTGGGACATCAACACGGGCGCAGAGATTCGAACTCTGACTGGCCATCGACTTCCCATCCGGTGTCTACAATTTAATAACGAGACGTTGATTACTGGTAGTCTGGATGGCACTATGAAGGTCTGGGAGTGGCGCACAGGCAAATGCATATCCACCATGAGTGCGCACAGTCGAGGCGTCATTGGCTTGCACTTGGCCGGGAAGCTGCTCGCCTCAGGCTCAGCGGACCATACCATTTCACTCTACCATCTGGACACGAAGAAAAAGTTTTTACTACATGGACATGATGATTGGGTCAACTGTGTGAAGATCGATCTTCCTTCTCGGACGCTGTTTTCAGCCTCGGATGACATGACTGTCAAACTATGGGATCTGGACACCAACACGTGCATCAAGACGTTTGAGGGCCACGTCGGACAGGTCCAACAGGTGCTTCCCTTGCCCGCCGGCTTCGAAATCGACGAGGCGGATTTTGTAGCTAACGACCACAACGATTCGGATACGGCGTCGCTTGCGTCAGAGAAGATTTCCGGATCGCAGTCGGAGCCATCCACCGCCGAGCCTATCTTCCCACATGATCCTGAGCGTCCTGCGCCACCGTCGTACATGCTTACCGGCTCACTTGACGGGACTATCCGCCTCTGGCACGTCGCTTCGGGTCGGTGCATCCATCGGTTCTTCGGCCACGTTGAGGGCGTGTGGAGCCTTGCTGCGGATAGTCTGCGTCTGGTGTCTGGTGCTGAGGATAAACTGATTAAGATTTGGGATCCTAGGACGGGGAAGCATGAGAGGACGCTTACGGGGCATACGGGGCCGGTGAATTGTGTGGGGTTGAGCGACTCGAGGTTGGTTAGTGGGAGTGAGGATGGGACGGTGAGGGTGCATTGTTTTGTTAGTGAGGCGTGAGGGTGGGAGGAGGGAGGTTGGTTGGTTGTTTGATGGTGGCGTCGCGTGATTTTTTGGGTTTTTTTTTTAGCGATTTGTGTCTCTGATAGCATGGCGTCTCGGCTGTCTCGGACTCTTTTGGTATTTATTACTCTTGGGTTGGGTGGGGGTGGGTTATGGGATTGGGCGGCGTCCCTCTTTTTTTCTTTTTTTTTTTTCGGCGGGGGAAAAACTTGGAGTTTACATTTTGTGGCCTGCCTGGTATGGCATGGCGGGTTTGTTTGAAAGTTTATATGGCGATATCTCCTGCAATGGTACTGCTGGGTTGGGATTGCAAATATCATATGAATTGGGTATCGCACTCCCTGTTCGGCGACTTACTAGGTATCATGGAGCAGGCTGCTCGAGATATGAAGATGGCAGTCTGGGTTTTAACTAGCTCGAATTTTCTGAATGAGGAATGTTGCTGTGAGGGTTTGGGTGTTTGGTGTGATGTGGCGTGAGGCGTGGTGCAAGGGGTTAAGTAAGGTGGTACTTGTATGTTGCTCGATCGAGAGCAAGATTCAACTGCCATGTTAAAAGAGATGACCGCGAGATTTTTCAGTCATCTGAGACTGTGTCTGTTTGTTCTGGGGTATCTAGCCGTATCCGTATGTATCCGTGAAAACACATCACCGCCAACCTTGCCTTCATCTGCTCAATACGCAATACGTGACACCAGACTCCAGTGTATACGCCCAACATCCTCCAAAGTTCCTCTCTACTCCGACCACCTAAACCGACTCCCTATGCTCCAACGCCTCCCCACTAACGACCTCCTTCTCGACGCGATTCGCATACATGTCGTGCGGGACCCACTTCGCCGACGAGCGCGGCGTCGTCTCCTCCAGCATGCGATCGACCTGCTCGAGCGACAGGCCCTTTGTCTCGGGCACGAGGAAGTAGGCGAACACGACGCAGAGCGTGCAGGTAGCGCCCCAGACGAAGAAGACTTTAGACTTGAGGTTGCCCTTTTCTTTGTCGACCATGTAGGGTGTCTGTTGTTCACTCGTTAGTTTTATCGTTTCGGAAAAGAAAAAAAAAAGGGACGACGACGAGGGTTAGGAAAGGAGAAGGGGAGACACGTACAATATACCCGATAACAAAGTTCCACAGCCAATTGCTCGCCGTGCTCAGCGCGACGCCCTTTGCGCGAATGGGGAGCGGGAAAATCTCGCCAATGACGACCCACGCGGCGGGGCCCCACGTCGTGGCGAAGAAGAAGATGTACACGCAGGTGAAGACGATGAGGCACATGCCTGCGGCTTTGGAGCCCTCGTCTACGGTGCCGACGATGGCGATGATGAACTCGCAGATGAGCATGCCGACGGCGCCGTAGATGAGGAGGCTGCGGCGGCCGTACTTTTCGATGGTCCAGAAGGAGATGGGGGTGGAGACGACGTTGACGATGGTGGTGATCATGCTGATGAGAAATTCGTTTTGGATGCCGACTTGTTTGAAGAAGGTGGTGCCGTAGTAGAAGACTGGTGGAGGGGTGTTAGCGATGAGGGATTGGATGGGAAGAGGGGAGGAGAGGACTTACTGAAATTGACACCGGTCCATTGCTGCATCATTTGGAGGGCGATGCCGAGGACGACGCGACGGAGGTTGCTCGAGGGCTTCCAGCCGCCGCGGAAGCAGTCCATCCAGCTCGACTGCATGTGCTCCGATTCAAAGCGGTGATTGGCGACCAACTCGGCGAGTTCGTCTTTGATATACGGCGAATTGGCAGGCTGACCACGGAGCTTGCTCAGAGCGCGAGCCGCGTCATCCAGACGGTTCTTCTTGACATAGTGGCGCGGAGACTCGGGGAGCAGGAAGAGACCGATAGCCAAGACGATGGCCCAGACCCACTGCAGCGACATGGCAATACGATACGAGCCCGAGTTGTTCATGTTGTGCGTGCCCTGGTCCACAACCGCCGCGAGCATGAGGCCGATGGTGATGAAGAACTGGTAGCCGGAGACGATGGCGCCGCGGACGGCCTTGGGCGCTACCTCGGACATGTACAGGATGATGATGGCGGACACGAAACCGACGCCAAAGCCTGCGATCAGACGGCCGGGGACGAGGACGGCAACGGACGTGGACGCGACTTGGAGAACGACACCGACGGAGAAGATGATGCATCCTAAGATAATGGTGGAACGGCGGCCAATCCAGTCAGCGACGGAGCCTGCGACGAGCGCGCCGAAGAAGGTTCCAGCAGAGAGGATAGAGATGATGAGTGACTTCTGCCAAGTGGCAATCTCGTTGTCGGGGCCTATACTCAAGTCAATATTTTGCTTTGCAGTGGAGTCGAGAGGGCTTACCTGAACCAAATGTCTGCTTGAAGAAGTCCATAGCCAACACGCCGGAGATGTATCCAGAATCATAGCCGAAAAGGATACCACCGACGGCGGCAAAGACACAAAGTAGATAGCCACGAAGCGTAACAGGCGCCTCAACGCGCGCATCGCCACCGCGATTGGCGGCGGAAGGAGCCCAGCGTGGCATTGTAACTACTCGAGTCGAGAATGCGGGGGTGTAAGTAAGGGATGTCGAGTCTTACCGGTATGCTTGGGTGCTCGTGCGAGTGGGGCAAGTGTCGAAAGTTGAGGAATGGAGAAATCTGCAGCGTGTGCGCGAACGGGGAGTTTATAGTAGATGGGGGAGAAAGACTAGCGTTAACAGTGACGCGCAGGTCAGGCAGCTGGGCAGTGCCGGGAGCGGCCAGCAGCATGGCGCGTGAGCAGCATCGTGATGCTTGGCTTGGGGTGAAAGTACAGAGAACAAAAAAAGGTAGTCGCGCCTGCCGGACTGGGTGTGTTGGAATGCGAGTGTGTGCTTGTCCCAATGCGGAAGACTATTTCACTGCTTTAGCCAATCACCGCGGGCGACGATAATAGAGGGAACCACACCAGTTACCTACCGTAGATCTTACAACAGCTCTAGCAGGACAGAGGCTCGCCGGCCGGTTACTGCGCAACATTGGGAGCAGCGGTGCCTTGCATTGCCGTTGCACCGTGAGCAGACTCGACATCCGCCGGCTCTTTGTTGAAGGAATTAACCAGGAACAATGTGTTATGACGATGTGCATGCTCAATGCGGCGACGGCACCTCGACCACGCCCATGCTGCAACAAGACAAAGAAACGGCAGTGTAGAATTTCCTCATGGCGAGAATACGCATCGTGAAATGCCCAATTCGGCGTAGCGCATAAGACGCCGCTTCCGTGAATGGAGTTCTTGGCATCAAACGGCGCAGAGGTAAATGATCTGCAATGTCAGCTGTACATGTTTCACCCTACATGTGGAGCGAGCGAGACTCAGCAAAGCTTTGAACATGGGACGACCGGTAAGATCCTGCTTTCATAACGTGGTACCCAGGTGGCAGCATACGGCATATAGCCCTGTTGTTAGTCACACAGTGTAAGATCTGGGAAATTAGGTTCAACACGTGTAATTCGTATCCTAGGGCAACTTACTACCTTTTCCTTTCAATTGCGCGGATTTTGCTTTCGACGCTCTATAGCCCAGCTGAAATAACCTCCCCCTAATCTCTCGCCTTCTTATGCATGCAGATATCGCCTGATTATCTTTAGAATCTAGCAACTGCGTACACTCTGGATATGTGAGCTGAGGCGGCTATACCGTAGCCCCCTTGAACTGCGTTGACAAGATTTTAGATGCCCTAGTCAGTCGCCGAGGTAACAAATACCCTCACACCCTTTGAATCCAGCCTAGTAACCCGAATAAAGAAATCATGAGCCATCTCCACATCCGCGACGTCCACTTCAAACAGCTCAAACTTAAAGCGGCGAAACATAGTACCCAGCGTAAGGTAGAGTTCCGTCCAAGCCAAGCTGTTCACCCATTAGCAAATGCTCCAGATACGCTAAAATCAAAGGCAATCAATAAATCGGACACTCACGTAATCCCCAAACAAGACCGCGTCCCACGCCCAAAAGAAACCATGAACCTTTCCAACGGAATGCCATCGCTCGTCTTGGGCTCGCCCAGCCAGCGCTCAGGAATGAATTCTCTCGACTGGGGGAATATCTCCTCGTCGTGGCTCATATCAGGGATGCTCATCGACAAGCACGTCCCAGCTGGGATGACCCACTCCTTGTACCTGATCGGTTTGTGTCGTGCGTCCGCGGGTTGCGGGCACTGAGACCATAGGCTAACCGCACTGCCTCCATAATGCAAGCTCTCAGATACGGCATCTGCTCAAGCGGTTGGAGTTCCACAGCTGCACGGTTAGGAAACGCTTTGACGAGGTCGGCGTGCAGGCGCTCGTAGATTTGCGGGCTGTTGATGATGTGGAAGGAGGCGATGAGGATGGCGAAGGCGGTTGTCTCGACGCCGCCGCCTACGACGACGATTTGGGCTTCGTCTTCGAGTCGCTTCTGCGATTTGTCTTCCGGGCGGAGTTGCTTGGAGGAGAGGATTTCTTGGAAGATGGTTTTCGTTGCGTCATTGGATTTTACTTCTTCGCCGCGTAGTGTGCGTGCGACGATGTCTCTCTCTGGTCCTAGGTCGGGTTAGAGGTGCTGGTCTTCGGGCGGAAATGGGAAGCTTACGCGCTTGAAGTCTAACAGTGGCTTTGCGGCGGGGGAGTAGCCAGTTAGTAAGAGAGTCGGGTATGGAATTCATGATCTACAGAAAATCAGTCAATGATATCTACCCGCACCATCGCTCTAGATCACTCACTGGGTAGATTGCGGGGAACTGCGTAGCAAGTTACTGTATGTTACTCTACGTTGGGTAGGCGATACAAAGACTCAATGTGCTCGAGCTTTTGTGTCCCGCGCAGCGGCAGTGCCATTGAAGCTCCACGCACCATATATGTCGTGCAACTGCGAAATCTTCTTTGAATACTGTCCGCTGAGGACGATCTCGTAGTAGGCCTCATACCACGATGTCACGGCGGCGAGGCGCGGGCCAGGGAACTTGGCGAGCGGATGGATCGTCGGATCAGACGGTAGAGAGCACCAAGCCGACCCAGTAGGCGACGAGGGTGCCGACGGTGACCACTGCGACACACTGCTGTGAGCCATGACGCGCTCTGATGCTGGAGTAGCCAGCGGACAGGCGGCGCGTTTTGTCACACGGTGGCTACCGCTATCGCGCGAATGACGGACTTGTCTATGCTGGGGTGCGGCGTAAGCGGCCTGGGTGTGGGGTTGTATGATCGATACCTGTGTATACCGTATTGGGGCATATGTGCGGTATCGTGTATGTATGTTGTTCTCGTTTTGGCAGATTTCATATAGCCGATTTTCAATACAAGTAGCGCGGACGAGGCCACGACCGAGAGACGATTTTAAGCACCCCACACCAGCCGACACCCGCCGGTGCGCCCTCCGGCCATTGTTACTCGACCGACGACTCTTTGTACGTACGGCGTAGTATGGTGTAGTATGTACAAAGCTACCTAACTGTGTACAAGGCTATCGGCACCCTCGACGCGCCATGGCCACCGGTGCAAGCGGGCCGCCGCCACCAACGGCCGCGCCAGACGATGCCGCGGCCGCCACCCTCGAACCCGACACGGCGCCAGCCTCCGACTCGGACGCCGACTCTGCCTTTGACGGCCTCTCCCAGACCAGCACGTCGCTGGCCTCGTCCATTCTCAACTACGAGTACTCCAACGGGCGGCGCTACCACGCCTACCGCAGCGGCCAATACCTGCTGCCCAACGACGACGAGGAGCAGGACCGGCTGGACCTGCTGCACACCACATCTGGTGCCTCCTGCTGGGCGGCAAGCTGTACGATGCGCCGCTGGCCGCGCCGCCGCAGCGCGTGCTCGACCTCGGCACCGGCACGGGCATCTGGGCCATCGACCTTGGCGACGAGGACCCCGGCGCCGACGTGCTCGGGACCGACCTGTCGCCCATCCAGCCCCGCTGGGTGCCCCCCAACGTGAAGTTCTACATCGACGACGCAGAGAGCGACTGGGTGTATGCGCCGCACGAGCGCTTCGACCTCATCCATGCGCGCGGCCTCTCGGGCGCCATCAACGACTGGGACCGCCTCTGCACGCGGTGCTTCGCTCACGTACTGCCGGGCGGCTGGGTCGAGTTCCAGGAGCCCATGGCATGGATCCAGAGCGACGACGACACCATCGATCGCGCTGTGAACATCATGCAGTGGCAGCAACTATGCAACGATGCGGCTGCCCAGTTCGGAAAGGAAATAAAGATAGGACATACGCTCAAAGAGCGGCTGTTGAACGCAGGCTTCGTCGACGTCCACGAGCGCATAGTCAAGGCACGTCCATCCTACTATTATTATGCACGACATTTTGCCTCTCCATCCTCCATGCCGCCCTGCAGATAAGCGAGCGAGCGAGCGACCTAGCTAACGCCCTGCGCACCTAGGTCCCTATTGGTCCGTGGCCCAAAGACCCCAAGATGAAAGAGATTGGTCGCTATCAGCGCCAGAACGTGTCGATAGGTACGTCCCGCTCGAGAGCGCCGTGGTAAGCCTAGGCTCACGTATCTACGCCTACAGGCATCGAGCCCTACACGCTAGGCTTCATCGGCAAGGTCCTCGGCTGGAGCGAGGCGGAGTGCAGAGTTATAACGGCAAAGGTGCTGAGTGAGGTGCATGATAGGAGCTTGCATCTTTACATTCCTTTTTACTTTGTCTATGGACGGAGGCCGGGCGCGTCGTAGCTTTGAGATCACGATGCCCGTGTGGGGATGTAGATAAGGGATTGTGGGATTGCATGTGTGGAGTTGAATCATAGCAACTGGTACTTACTTCGTGTATCATGTTGTCATGAGATTATGCACATTTTCTGTGGTCGGGCGGGGTGGAAGGCATGGCATTGCATTTCATAGCAGTAGGCTAGAAAGACAAGTAGGATAAGGTCTTCGATGCAGACCCGTTGAGTACTTTGTTAAGTTTTACGCAGTGCACAGTTTAAAGTTAATAATTGTATTAATTGTTTAAGCTCCCTCTACTACTAGTCTAGCATATCTTAGATTCACCTTTTATTCTACGCGTAGATCTTTACCTTAATACCTCTCTTCTTATTATTAAGCTTATAGTTCTTATTCTTCTTAATAATAGTAGTAAGGGCGGCCTTTTGCCTCTAGATATACACGCAATTAATACCTTAATATTAATTACCTACTATCCTTATAAAAAACGCCTTAAGTAAGGGGAGTTAAACTTATAGGTTCGCTTTACTAAAATCTTAAGGTGTAGCTCTAGTAGCTAAAGGGCCTAGGTACTAGTATTACTATATATCTTTATTCTTTTACTTATAATCTAACTTCTTTTAGTATAATATACTTTGCACTCGAGTTAATTATTCTATTAAGTTAATTACTTTGCCAAGACCCCACTAAAACGTACTATTAGCAATAGTACAACGCGATACCTTAACCATATAATAAACTACTAGTGTTAAAAGAAGCGCGTATATAGCTTACGATCTAGGCTATTAAATAAGACGTAACACTCTCTTAGCGACATACTATAGCCCTCTATAATATCTCTTAAAGTACACTTAGCAACTAACGCGCTAAAAAGATATTTAGACGTAACTACGCACCTAATAAAATAAGACTTACTATAAGAGAGGAGTAAGTAATTGTGCAGCATATACTTAACCTAGACGCGCGAGGATTTTTGCCCTAGCTTAATGCTATAAAAGATATAGCCAATTCTTTACTAGCTGCACGCTACTATAAGCCAGTTGGCTAGAGGTGGCCTTATAACTTTATTAAGCGCTAGCTAAAGCTTTAAGTTAAGTTTAATTAAAAGTATAACTATAAGAAAGCTCTCTAGGAGGATCCTAAGGTAATATAAGGCTAGTTCTAGCTTGTAGAGAATATAAAGGCCAAGTATAGTATTCTAAATAAGAACACCTATAATTTTGACGAGTCTGGCTTTATAATAGGCATAATATTAACTAGAGTAGTAGTTATAGGCTCTGAGCGTTAAGGATAGCCAAAGTAGGTGCAGCAGGGCAATAGGGAGTGGATAATAGTTATCTAAGGCATTAACGCAATGGGGTAGTTATAAGCAGTTGGGTAGTATGTGTAGAAAGTGTATATATGTAGAAGTATCTGTGTTTAGATGTGTATATGCCTGTGTATCGTATATAGAGTGATTAGAGGCTCGTATATAGTAGGCGAGCTAACTTATAAGACTAATATTGTTATATAATATAGCTCTAGGCTGCTTACACACCCCCTTTAGGTTTAAACGCATATTTAAAGCTAATATTAGCTATAGGTCCCCCTCTACCTTTGTGTGGCAGCTGCATTTAGGTTAAGAACTAGTCTCTGTATTAGTGCAGTCCTAGGTAGGTAGCCGTCCGCTGTTGCAGTGTTAGTGGACCTCGCTCTATACTACAGGCGTCCCTAATAGTAGGACGTCTCCCAGAGCTAGTATTAAGATCCTAATTGCTTCGCGTTCTATGCTAAGGTTAATAAGCCTTGTAGGTGGAGCTTAATATATAATGCGAGCATATTTGCTCTATATATAAAGGTAAAATATAGCGTAAAGCTAAGTATATAATAGAGCTAAGTAAAGTGTAGGGGTACAGCGTAGAGCTGTGTATAGGATAGAGCTTAGTAAATATATAGCCTCGTTAAACCTGTAAAAATCACATAGGAGAAACCAGGAAGAGTACTATACTGTAGGGAAGCTTATTTAGAAGGAAATAGTTAAAAATAAAGAAGAGAAACCTAGTTTTCGTGCTTCTGCCTAGGTAACAGCTTAGTAAGGCCGTTAGCTAGTTGACAGCTTGTCTAAATATATAAGAGGTTAATGTTGTTAGATTAAGCTTCTTAGCGTAGCTAGTAATAATAGATATTAACGTGCCGTATAGTAGTCTTAAGACAAGGCGTAGTAGAGGTAAGAAGCTAGATAGTCTGCTAATTGTTATAGTATAGAAGGCGTTTATAATCTAGATTAAAGCCAATTTGTTTAAAGACTCTCCACCACTAGATTAGTTTAGTGCCTGCAGACGATACGGCGACCAGCTCTGCTTCTATAATAGACTTAGTAATACAGCGTTACAGTGTTGCTTTCTAGTCTATAGGTCCGCTAAATAGGAAGAAGATGTAGCCTTATAAGCTCTTGCGTGTGATCTTATTATTGGCGTACAACACATCTATTGCTCTAAAGAACTTAGGCTAAGTCTAGTTAGCTATATAGACTAATTTGTTTAAGATAGAGGCTGTGTAGTAGAGAGCTTAATCTTTAGTGCCTAGTAGGTAGGCGATTGTCTGGTAGGCTGCGTTAAGATGACGTGAAGATGGATTTGTAAGAAACTTAGCTAGTTTAGAATAAGCTTTTAAGACATTAGGTTAGGTAGCTCTAGCCGCGTAGCCTATAGAGCCTATAAGCTAGGCATATCTGTGCTTAGTAAAGTCATTTGCCTAATTCTTAGACAGTAATAGCTCTTCTAGAGGTAGTGGGGTAGCTAGTAACTTTGTATATAGCTTTAGTAAAGAATACTTCTGTGCTAGCTTCTTAATATATAAAGCTTATAATAGCCAGATAGAGCCATTCTTATAGTCTCTATGCGTTTGAATGCTACAGAACGTTTAAAGCTCTCCTAGAGATTAAATCTTATATTAGCGCAGAAGCTTCTGCTCGAATGTATATAGTGCAGCCTTATAGGCTAGTAGGCAGAGTACAACAATGTTATTTATATAGAAGAAGACTAGAAGCTTATTATTCTTCTATAGACAAGGAACGTCTTTAACTTCGTGTAGGCCTAGCTTAGTGAGCGTCTTAATAAGCTCTTAATACTAGAGTAGTAGTAAGGTCTTTAGGCCGTATAGAGCTCGACATAGTCTCTATAGATAGTCAGGGTTAGAAAATCCTTCTAGTAAGTAATAATAGACTAGTGTCACAAGCTAAGCGTTTATAAATGCGTTAACAGCATTATATTAATAGATTTCTATATATAAAGTAGGTAGCTATAGCGACTAGAGCTTAGAATATTCGAACCGCTAGAGTAGCTGCGTAGGTATCCTCAATAGTCGCCTGTAGATCGCCTTATACGCAGATACGGGGCCTTGTATTTCGTAAGGTAGCTTTAATTATTAAGCTTATACTTAAAAACCCATATTAATAGGAGGACCTCTTAGTCTTATAGGTTGAACTCCTGCTAGGTAATCCTCTTATACGTGCCTTTTTGCTTTACATTACTAATTTCTTGTTTTATAGCCTAGAGAAAGCCTTCCCTATATAGAGATGGCATTTTCATCACATCTCTATAGAGACGCGGCTTAGAAGGTAGCTCGGTGTAGTAAAATTGTGTTTTTAATACTATAGCTAAGGCTGCTATATATACTAACTAGTATGTGTTAATAAAGAAGCTACTACTCTTCTAAGATAGCTTTCTAGATCTTATTAACCCTTTAGGTAATATGTAAGACTAACAAAGGTTGCTATTAATCAGTTCTTAATTCTCTGTTTAGTTCAAGTCCGTTTATAAGACAGAATCTAATATTTTATATTTGCGCTTCTTTAAAGATATAGATAGCGGCAGTAAGCTAATTAGTGTAGCTAATATAGTAAGCATAGTGAGTTGTTATAAGGTGAGCCCTATAAGCTACTATGAACCTTAGTAGTCTCTGTTCGACTTGGTGTTAGAAGCTACTAATAGTGACTTCTTGTCTAGTGTTAGGTTATTATTACTCTTTGCGTTAATTGGCTTTTCTCTGTAATAGTAGCAGTCTAGCTAGACTAGTCTAGATCTAATATAAGCTCGTCTTTAGATAAATCTTTTATAGAGCTGTCTTAGCTGCGTATTAAGATAGTTAATACTTGTGGGCAAATTACTCTAGCTTAGAGCCTTATAGGAGCGGATCTGCTTTATTATGTGGTTAATAGAAGAAGTCTTCTTAGAAGGTAACATCTCTCTTACACAAATAACTTTGCCTCTATAAGCTTAGCTTCTCGCCTTAGGCATCTAGATTTAGTAGATATTTAATAAGTCGTAGCCAACTAGGTATCCTACTAAAGCTTAAGAACTAAGCTTATCTATTTATAGTATCTGCTTGCGTAGTGCGTATGCTTGGCAGCTATAGACGCGTAGGTGAGCAATTAACGGTTTCTTGCTGTAGGCAATTTCAAATAGTGTTTTTCTAGCCTAGTAATCGCGTGGGTGTGCGATTAAGCAGGTATGCTGCTATAGGGTAGATCTTAGAGCCAAGTGCTAGAGGTAGGTTTAAGGTAATCCTTATTAAATAACTTCTTTTAATAAGACTTCTACCTAAGCGCTCTACTAAGCCATTCTACTCTTTAGTGTGTAAAGCTCTAATCTATAGCTTAATACCTTCTCTCTAATAGTAGTCTCTAGCAGAGTCGTCTGCCAGGCCATATCCTCGCTTGTTATTAGCAATAAGAAAGGTGACAGTTGTGTTAAATTTCTCGTTTAATCGTTCAATCTAGACGTCTAATAATAGATAGTAGCGTAGGCTTGTCTTGTCTAGGTATCGTGTAGACAAAATAGAACTTCAAGAATAGGTTAAACCCATAAAAGACATATTAATCACCATTATAGGCTCTTGTGTCAAGCTTAATTAGGTTAATAGCGATAGTTTCAAAGGCTTAGGTTGCCCCTATCTTATAGCCTATTTAACGCGAGATAATCTAATATGCTTTGCTTTGTAGGCATTCTTCGCAGTTAACTATTTAAGGAGCAGTTCTAGTAGCTAGCTATATGCCTATTACGTAACTTAATAGTTAGTCAATCGCATTATTACTTAGATGTCCTATAAGGACATAGAGCTGGGACTTGCTCAGCGATCTTAATTTAGACGGTAGGGCTAAGTACTATAGCTAACGTTAATAGGTAGTGAATGTTTAAAGCTAAGTAGATTGGGTAGATAGAGAATTAGTTCGATGGACTACTAGCCAGTGACCACCTAGCCTAGTGAGGCTAGCGATGTCTTTAACTCGTGCCCCTAATAAGTTGGACCAATATAGAGTGTTTCTGCCTAAGTTAAAATAGACGTTTAATAATAATAGTTAGGCTAGAGAGACTAGACTTGTAAAGAAGCTTGGTATTAAGGCGACGCGCTTAAGCTTTGTCTTTCTCTGTCCTTAAGGCGTTAATAGGAGTATCTTAACTTCTCCCTATGCCTAAATAGCCATCTCTGTGCCTCCTGCGAGGACAATATTGTCTAGCGATGCAGGAGCCTTCTATTAGAACAGTAGGATTGTTGCAGATATAAATATTAGTGGCTAGATCTAGCGTCTATAAGTGGAGGAGTAGGAAGTGTTGTAGCGTTAGCCTATTATTAAATGCCAATAAGTAGACAGCGTAGGCTTTATAGGGAAGGTTGGCTGCAGGTGCATCGCCTACGTTAATTTCTATCGAATTAGGTTCTAACCTGTAACTCCCTTAAACCCTACGCTTCTTATAGCGCTAATTATTTTCCCAAATCTTATTTAGTATGCCTTTCGTATCCTTAGCTTTGTATTTAACTATCTTCTTAGCTTTTTTAGGGTTTTTAACAAATCCTCCTCTACGCTGTAAGGTGTCGATGTACGGACACTGTCCCCAATAGTGTAGATCCCTACAGAGATATAGCTTTAATAGCTTTAATAGCTTGTCCTAATAAGGTCTCTTTCTGTTATTTTATCTATATAAAGACTCCTCTTAATTCAATATAGCTGCAAATGCTTCGCCTTAGATAGTTAATTTTGTTGCGGTCGTACGATAGTAGCGCAGGTATTCTGCTAGTAGTTTAGGTAGTGTTAGCTGGATAGAGTCGCTATCTAAGGCAGTTAAGATAGTTTCCACGTTAAATACTATAACAGCGATAGTAGCAGCATAGCTAGGGTTAATCTACCTAATAGCTTAAATAAGGTCCTTGTGAGGTTAGTAGCTATGCGTCTCTAGTAGCTTAAGTTGTTTAGCCCTATTATAGGCAGCAAGAAAGGTGCTATACTACTCCTTTAGATTCTCTCTATAAGCATATAGTACTTTAGCAGTATTGTAGGCTTTCTAGACCTAATATTCTTAATTAGCTGTTATAGGGCTGTAAAGCTCCTATAGCATCTTAAGCTAATTGTGGAGGGACTTTTAGTCCTTAATTTAATAGACTAGGTCCTAAGTAATAGTGTTAGCTACGTGCGCTTTAATTTAGCTAATCTTATCTTTAGTTTGTTTGTATTCCTTAAGCTCCCTATAGTAGAGACTTATTTCCTAATTATACTACGCTTAAGCTTTAGTAGTAGGTTCTGTCGCTAGCAATCCGTCTTTGTTAACAGTTTGAAGCTAGGCAGGTTGCTAAGGCTTGCTAAGCGTTAATAGGGGGTAACAGATCTGGATTAATATATCCCTATACGTCTCTAGCCTCTGCGAGCCTTTTAACAGTATAGATCTATAGTTCCTAGTTGTGTGGACCGTAAAGGATAATTAAAGAGCTAGCCTTTAACATAGTAAGATAGAGTAGGCTTAATTAATAGATAGGTAGGTAGGGAGTTAATACATGTATATAAGTGCGGATTAGGCTAGGCTTATAACTGTAAGCAGTTAGGTAATATGTGTAGAAAGTGTATATTATAGAAATATCTGTGTTTATATGTGTATATGCCTGTGTATCGTATATAGAGTGATTAGAGGCTCGTATATAGTAGGCGAGCTGACTTATAAGACTAATGTCGTTATGTGACATAGCTCTAGGCTGCTTACAGTAGTAGATCCCACTCTTTATTATCTTTAGGGGCAAGCACCACCTCTCCGCCTAGTATAAGGAGAAGGATCTACTTTATAATTAGGTTATTACAGTCTCTCTAAGAATAGCTAGACAATAAATAAGCTTAGTCTATAATAGCTAAAGCACTTTAATAAGCATATAAAGAGGCGTACTACTAGTAGAGCATATTTACTTATTATTAATAGCCACAAAAGTTATAACTTGCTTAAATTCTAGAATTACTATAAAAAGAGTGATATTATTACTCTCTATATGCCTCTACATTTGTCGTACCTCTTGCAGTCACTTAATATGGGTTGTTTTGCGCCGTTAAAGAAGGCGTATGGGCGCTAAGCTAAGAATCTAATACGCAACCATATTACGCACATTACTAAAATTAAGTTTCTATCTTACTTTATTGCTGCTTTTAAGGCTTTAATTACTAAAAGTAATATTAAAGGAGGCTTTTAAGGTGCTGGCCTAGTGTCCCACAACTTAGAAGTTATAATATCGCAGTTTAACGTTTGCCTACGTACGCCTCTACTTTATACTATTTGCGATAGTATATAGAAGTTACAAACTCCGCGAAATAGTATAAAACTTAGATTATAATTAATACTAGTTAAGTAGAGAATTTAAAGGTATGTAGATAGTTTCCTAACTTATATAGTTAAGGCGGCGGAAAAGCTCGTTAAAGGCGCTAAGCTAATACCGTGCCCGTGCGCGTAACGACCCACGTCGCGTAACGACCCAGGAACAACGCGCTCACTACTTCAAAAATGAGGGTATTGCAACAGCTATAATAGCTATTATTACAAGATTTTGTAGTAGAGTAGTAAATAAAAGGCATGCGATTAATTTGTACTATCTAAATTTACTTAGAAGGTTAACATTGCGGCCACAGCAGGTAGTAAAAGCTAGGGCAGCTAATGCAGCCTGTAATGCCTCCTTAGCAGCTGCACCAGCACTACGTTGTTTCTAACACTTATTAGCTTAAGTAGAGGCTTTTAAGGCCTTGCGCTTGCCCTTTTAGGATAGTTATATAGCTTTTTTAGTGTTGCGAGCTGCCTTCTAGCGCTCGCGTTCAGCTGCCTTGTCAGCCTTCTCCTTCTCCCTCACCACCTTAGCTGCCTCTCTCGCCACACGCCTCTCCTCTGCCTCCTGCTCTCTTGGAGTAGCTTAGCAGCAGCTTAAATCTCCTTCCTGTTAGCCTTTGCAAGCTGCCCATTATACTCTTCCCTCTGCTTTACTATCTCTTGTGCACGTGCCTCTTCTAATCTTGCGCAAAGACTAGAAGACAGCACTACTATAGTACTCCTAGCGCTGCTGCAAGTTAAGAGGTTTGCCGCGCTTTTTATGCTTTTTTTTAGTAGTAAGAGCCTCTCTTAGGCTATTATTCTTATAGTGTAGTAGTTTGTTTTGTACTTAGAGTCTGTAGAGCGTTTGGGAGAGCGACTTTGACTCTTCTGCAGTAGTATCCTTCACTGCAGAGCGTACGAGACGCTCTATCTAACGCCAGTCGCTCTCCTTAAGCGCTAAGGGGCCTGCTTCGCCTTCATCTTGCTTCCTAGAGCTCTCTCTCTTGAAGCGTTTGAGTATAACCTCTGGGTCCATAGGCCATATACTAGTAGCTTCAAAGGACTTAAGGATAGTCTCTGTCTTAAATAAGGACTCCCACGCTCTCTAGAACAGTGGGAAAAAGTCCCCCTTCTTGACTAGTACTAGCCCTTGGCTCCTGTAGAGGTGGGTGGAGAGCTCCTTAGAGTAGGCGGTGGAGAGAGGTTTAAACATAACGACGTTGAGAGGTTGAAGCGTATAGGTAGAGTAAGGGGGAAATACGGCTAGGAGTATGTAATAGGATTTGTAGTAGTTGATAAACTCCTTTATAAGGTGACTGCTATAGCTGTTAAGTAAAAGGAGACGCCAGTCTCTCCTACAACGCGCTTTCTGCTTCGTGCAGCGATTAAATACCTGCTCTAGCTACGCTAAACTAATATTGTTATTTGTCTATCTAGATAGAGATGAAGCTATAAAGACGTTGTGTTGCCTAGCTTTAATAGCGTCTACCTAAGCTGCCTACAGTAAGCTGTTTGCTAACTAATAGATAAGACCTGGCAGCAGAGCCTCCCTATTAGCGCAGACAGCTGCTAAGAGGGTAATCTATTTACGAGAGCTATCTTGGAGTGCCGCCTACACCTCTTTTCGCTCCCACATCTAACGGCTAAACACTTGTTTTAAGCGTCCTATTATACCCTATTATAAAGCCCTTCTTGTCTATATTATAGGAATGGCGCGGCTGTATGTTGTACTGCTTTATCTTCTAATGTAGCAAGTTAAAGTATAGCTTATACTTAACGTTTAAATTAGTGTTGTGTGGCGGAGAGAGTTAATTCCAGATGTCTATTTGGAGATAAAGATAGTGGCTGTGTTGGTCAAGAAAGTGGGTAACCTAAGCGTCGCTCACAGGCTCTGTGGCTGTCAAGGATGCAAAATTTTGTATTATCTCTCTTATAAGAGGCAGCCCTCTCTTTATAAGGTCTTTAATATAGCTTATAAGCCCTAACTCTTATTATAGGCTAAGTACTTGTTTAATCACAATGCTTAGCTTCCTATAGGCGCTAAACAGCCTTAGTGTCTTTAGCGCAGCGTACTGTGCGGTACACCAAACTAGCGAGCAATTTTCCAGTATATAAGTTGTTCTCCTAGTTTAAGCGATTCAATTGCTGCAAGCGCATCGTTAATTAGTGCTATAGTAGTAGAGTTATGACGCGTTGAAGTTTGGAGCTTGTCTAGTGTTTTGGTGTGTTCCTGGGTCGTTACGCGCACGGGCACGGTACCGTGCACGGACGCGCAACGCCCGCCGAATAATATGCTCACCACTTTAAAGATGAAGTTATTAAGCCATCTATAATAGTTATTATTATAAGATTTTATAGAGTAGTAGTAATTAGATGCTTGCGATTAATTTGTACTATCTAAATCTACTAGGAAGTGTAAACGTTGCGGCCGCGGGGGTGGGGGTGATAAAAGCTAGGGCAGCTAGTGCAGCCTATAATGCCTCCTTAGCAGCTGCACTAGCACTATGTTATTTCTAACGCTTATTAGCTTAAGTAGAGGCTTTTAAGGCCTTGCGCTTACCCTTTTAGGACAGTTGTATAGCTTTTTTAGCGTTGCGAGCTGCCTTCTAGCGCTCGCGTTTAGCTGCCTTGTCAGCCTTCTCCTCCTCCCTCACCACCTTAGCTGCCTCTCTCGCCACACACCTCTCCTCTGCCTCCTGCTCTTGGAGTAGCTTAGCAGCAGCTTAAATCTCCTTCCTGTTAGCCTTTGCAAGCTGCCTATTATGCTCTTCCCTTTACTTTACTATCTCTTGTGCACGTGCCTCTTTAATCTTATGCGGAGACTAGAAGATAGCACTACTATAGTACTCCTAGCGCTGCTGCAAGTTAAGAGGTTTGCCGCGCTTTTTATGCTTCTTCTTAGCAGTAAGAGCCTCCCTTAAGCCATTGTTCTTATAGTGTAGCAGCTCGTTTTGTACTTAGAGTCCGTAGAGCGTTTGGGAGAGCGAGACGCTCTATCTGGCGCTAGTTATTGTTAGTAAGCGCTGAGGACCGTCCTTCACCGTTGTTTTGCTGCTCTAAGGCATCGTCTGCAAAGCGTTTGAGTATAACCTCTAGGTCCATAGGCCATATACTAGCAGCTTTAAAGGACTTGAGGATGGTCTCTGTCTTAAAGGAGGTCTCCCACGCTCCCCAGAACAGCGGGAAGAAGTCTCCCTTCTTGACTGGTACTAGCCCTTGGCTCCTCTGGAGGTGGGTGGAGAGCTCCTTAGAGTAGGCGGTGGAGAGAGGTTTAAACATAACAACGTTGAGAGGTTGTTGAAGTATAGGTAGGTAGAGTAAGGGGGAAATACAGCTAGGAGTATACAATAGGAGTTGTAGTAGTTAATAAACTCCTTTGTAAGGTAACTACTATAGCTGCTAAGTAAAAGGAGACACTAGTCTCTCCCACAACGCGCTTTCTGCTTTGTGCAGCAATTAAAGACCTGCTCTAGCTACGCTAAACTAATATTGTTATTTGTCTATCTAGATAGAGATGAAGCCACAAAGACGTTGTGTTGCCTAGCTTTAATAGCGTTCACCTAAGCTGCCTGCAGTAAGCTGTTTGCCAACTAATAGATAAGACCTAGCGGCAGAGCCTCCCTATCAGCGCAGATAGATAGCTGCTAAGAGGGTGATCTATTCTCAAGAACCATCTTAGAGTGACGCTTGCACCTCTTTGCGCTCCCACATCTAACGGCTAAAACACTTGTTTTAAGCGTCCTGTTATACCTATTATAAAAGCCCTTCTTATCTATATTATAGGTGTGGCGCGCTGGCTGTATATCGTACTACTTTATCTTCTAATATAGCAAGTTAAAGTACAGCTTATACTTAACGTTTGAATTAGCGTTGTGGCGGAGGGAGTTAATTCCAGATGTCTATTTTAAGATAAGATGGTGGCCGTGTTAGTTAAGAAAGCGCGTTACCCACCTCTCGCTTACGCGCTCGTTGGCTATTTATAATGCGAAATTTTGTATTATCTCTCTTATAGGAGGCAGCCCTCTTTTTATAAGGTCTTTAATATAGTGTACAAGCTCTAACTCTTATTGTTGGCTAAGGTTTTGTTAATCGCGTTCTTTGGCTGCCCCATGGGCGCTGACAGCCTCAGTGTCTTCGGCTTAGTGTACTTCAGTTTATATAGAACTAGTTAGCAATTATCTAGTATAAGAACTATCTCTCCTAGTTCGAGCGCTTTGATTGCTGCAATCGTATTATCGATGGGAGCCATAGTGGTGGAGTTATGAGGTGTTGAAGTTTGGGTTTCGTCTAGGGTTTTGGTGTTCGGCGGGCGTTGCGCGTCCGTGCACGGTAACGTACTATGGCATCAGGCATAAGTAGTGTACATGGTCCGCGCACTGCAGGGGCACTGCCAAGATGATCACGCGATGACTCATAGCCTCTCTACTGACAAAAATACATCTAATTACCTATAGTTTTGTACCAAAACACGTGTACCTTTGTCGTCGCTGCCACCCTCGCGTCATCCTCTACCCACCCACACAATGTCAACACCATCAACTCCACCTCGCCATCGATACCTCTCGCGCGACGAGCGAGCGTCTACAGGTGCAGACCCTGCACCTAGCAGGTCATACACAGACTTTTATTGCCAACTTGTTGGGTTTCTCACGCAGACAAGTTGCCTACGCAATCGCTAGTAACCGCGTCACGCCGAAGAAAGAAGAAGAAACGCTCCGGTCGCCCTCGCAAGCTCACTGATGCCCAAGTTGATGAGCTTGAGGCCTATATCAAATCCTCGCGTACAGCCAGGCAGATGAGCTATCAGGCTCTTGCAGAGGGACCTTTTGCGGAGTGGGAAGTCACACAATACGCTATACGGACTGCTCTACGCAGTAGAGGGTACACACGTCGAGTCGCCCGTGCAAAGCCTCCTCTTACTGAGAGAAATCGGCAGATTAGAGTCGCGTGGGCGGAGGAGCACCTCTGCTGGAGCTCTGAGCAATGGTGGAGCATCCTCTGGAGTGACGAAACCTGGGTCACTGGCGGCAGGCACAACAAAGTATGGGTTACTAGGAGACCTGGAGAGGAGCTTGATGATACCTGTATAGTTGAAAAGGTACGTAGGAAGGCTGGGTGGATGTTCTGGGGCTGCTTCTCAGGCTCTACAAAGGGTCCTTGCCTGTTCTGGGAGAAGGAGTGGAAGAGTATTAATAAGGAGAGCTACTGTGAGCGCATTGTTCCCATCGTTTGATGGCTGGTTACGTATGAATCCTACTTTAAAATTCATGCAGGATGGGGCGCCAGGGCACTCTGCTGCGTATACTCGCAATGAGCTTCTTGAGAGAGGCATCTCTCCCATCTACTGGCCACCCTACTCGCCAGACCTCAACCCAATTGAGGCTGTTTGGAACAAGATGAAGGACTATATACAGCTGAATTACCCTGACCAAGAAGGTGGGAGACAGCCTACGTATGACGCTCTACACGACGGATTGTACGGGAAGCGTGGGACTCAATTACAGTACAGGATCTGAGGGGGCTCATCGACAGTATGCCGGCCAGGTGCCAGGCAGTCCTAGACGCCCAAGGCGGTCATACAATGTACTAGAAACTCTATACAAAACAAGACAATACCGGGCTTACGTTACCTAACTCCTGCCAAGTTACATCCCTGCAGTGCGCGGACCATGTACACTACTTATGCCTGATGATGCCATAGTATACGTTCGCGTAATGCACGGATTCGCGTAATGCACGGCTTTTTACTAGGAAAATCAAGAAAAATAAGAAAGTTTAAAGTAATACAACTTTTAAACTACTAATTATTTTTAAAAAGTTCCTTAACTAGAGTTATAAAGAAAGATTCTATCCATAATTCTAGGATTTTTAGTTTTTTAATAATAATAAAGTTTAGAAAAAAAAAGTATAATAGTAGAAAAATAAACGTTCTTAAAATTAAAATATAATAATTTCTTAGAAGTAAACTATATAATTTTGAATACTTTTTATATTGGGTATTTTTATATAAATAGCTTACTTTAAAAGATAGATTATCTTTCCAAATTTTTCCTTTTTAAAAAAATAAAAAGATAGTATAACTTTGTATCTAGCTATTTTATATAAAAATACCTAATATAAAAAGTATTCAAAATTATATAGTTTACTTCTAAGAAATTATTATATTTTAATTTTAAGAACGTTTATTTTTCTACTATTACTTTTTTTCTAAACTTTTATTATTATTAAAAAACTAAAATCCTAGAATTATAGATAGAATCTTTCTCTATAACTCTAGTTAAGGAACTTTTTAAAAATAATTAGTAGTTTAAAAGTTGTATTACTTTAAACTTTCTTATTTTTCTTGATTTTCCTAGTAAAAAGCCGTGCATTACGCGAATCCGTGCATTACGCGAACGTATACGTTAGGGCATTCTTTAGTATTAATAACTAAACGCAACGCCGAACTTTAAGCTACTAATAAGGCCGCCACGCAATATAAATTATATAAAAAAAGCAAGTACAGCGTAAAGGAGTCCTTATAGCTAAAGAGGGCTAGCTAGCGACTAGCCACTCTAAAGGAGTTTAGGGCGCGCAGTGATAGGTAAAAGGCAAAGAAGAGAGTGCGCGCTAATAAAGGCGAATCTGCTTAATAGCGCTATAGACGCTGCAGCAAGCCTAGGCATAATAAAATAACCTATAGGCAGCCTATAGAAGTAGATTCTAAATAGATTAGCCTATTTAGACTATTGAAAATAGTTTGTGTTGACTCTATACTATTGTGAATAGTACAGAACTTAGTGGGGTCTTGGCAAAGTGATTAACTTAATAGAATGATTAACTCGAGTGCAAAGTAAGTTAGTAGTTGTTAAAGTAAGGGAGTTAAGAAATATAGGTTTAAGAGTTGCTTATACTACTATAGTATATTAATAGACCTATAATAGTTTTATTAATAAAAGAAATTAAGGTTACTATATTAGTTGCAGATTGCCTTTATAGTAGGTTATAATAAGAATATAGGGCAAAGGCACTAGCTTTTATCCTACTTCTCTTATTACTACCCTTTAATAGGCTATCTTGCCGCCCTTTAAAGCTCTATAGTTAAATAGTAACTCTAAAGTTACTATTCTATAGTTTGCTGTTATATAATCCGCCCTTATAATTATTGCGTTATTTTTTAGCTCCTCACTATAGCTAATCCTAATCGCGCCTTTTTTTTATATACTTTAGCTGTTAAACCTTAGTTGTGCTTGCTGTTAAGTCTTATAATCTGTAAAAGGTTAGGTCGACTATAAACTGATATGAATGAATGAATGAACAAGTAGGATAAAAGCCCAATATGTGTAGACACACACACGTTTTTCCAGCCTCAATCTTCCAGCTACTCCACGCTCCAGCTAGAAGCCACAACCCCTTCCCAATGAAATCAGGTCTGCAAATCCCCCATAGCCAAGAACTTCTCCCTCGAAAGACCATCCATCTCCCCCACCTCCAAAAACCCCAAATGAACCTCCTCATCCCCAACCCTCACTCTCCACGCCTTATTCAGCCCGGCCCGAGCCCGCGGAGGCACCAAGCACGTCTGCTGGCCCTCATCCAAAGAAACTCGCAGCATAGCTCCCGAAACAGTAGTCCCAACGAGAGACACGCTCCCATCCGCGCTGGAACCGATGATAGTCGGCAAACGCCCAATGCGATGTTGTGACGGACGGTCAGCGTAGACACCGGTAATAGCCGCCCTACACTGTGCGATGCCCTTCATGTGAGAGACGATAGCAGGAAGCGATGTCGTGTCCAGATCCAGAGGCATGCTGGTACCATCCGCCTGGTCTGGAAGCTCGTCGCCGGTGGCAATGCCGATGCCTTGAGCGAGAAGCGAGCCGCGCCAACAAGCGGCATTTTGCTCTCCGATCAGCGGGACGAGAAATTGGTTCGGCATGGACATCATCGGCGAGGCGTCCTGGTGGTAGACGTGGATATACTGTGTGAGATTACGACGTGGCTGCAGTTTCGTCATGGTGAGGAACGGGAATGGGGGCCGTGGGCGCGGGCGTGGTCCGAGATATTCAATTAGATTGTCGCTGGAGACAAAGCGTCCGTCTTCGCATCTTTTGAACTCGAGCCAGAGGAAGTAGGGGTTGCCGTGGGAGCCTGGGATGTGGATTGCTCGGTAATGATTGTCGCTTGGACGGTTCTGGAGGGCCTTGTAGGAGGCACATAGGCTGTTGTGCAGGGCCTTGTCGAGAGCTTGACAGGCGAAGCTGCAGTATGGCATGTTGCCACAGCCGATACAGTAGAACAATGCGTCGGCTCTGCAGGTGCCGCATGGTGGAGGTGTTGGCGCAGTGGCCGCCATGGTAATTGAAATCTGCGTCTGTAAAGTGGACGTTAGCGGTCGAACAAAATACTAGATGCATTCCAAAGGATATAAATACATTTGTATATTGTTCGAAGATGTAACCACGTTGAGGGCGGTCTTGTTGGTGTGCGTAGAGAGGGAGTGGGCGTGGGATGAGGTGGTGCTGAAGTTTGCCCTGAAGTTTGCCCCCGGGCCTTTTGTTTTATACCAGGCGTGTCCTGCTGACCGCGCGATGCAATCTTCTCTTACCATTGAATGTAAAGGTGAAAGTGAGAGTGAAAGTGAAAAGAATGCAAGACGCTTTGCTCGCACGTAGGTCGTTGACCCACACAGGAGTCCTTTAGCATCGACATTTCAGTTTAATCCCACCTGATACAACGTCAGATAATTTGCCATGTGCGTGTATGTAATGTTATAGCGGAAAGAGTACGTGTTAAAAGTGTCGTGTAAGATTGATGGATGAGCACATCGTGAGATCTGCCTATATAGCGCTATTACGTCATGGCGTGTAAACAATGAGACGACTAGCACCGGCCAGGTGCCACAGAGAGCACCTTTCAACACTACTAGAGGCGCCGTGGGTGCATCCCATAAGCAAGAGCGCTAAACCAGAGCAAGCGTGAGTCTGGAAAGTAAGAGAGACTCTCCTCAAATGCCACATGAGCTGTCTAAACACAATGTCAACACATACGCACTGGCTGAGAGTGTTCGAAAGAGCTGATCTTCGATCAAGATGGTAGCTCGAAACACAACATTTGAATACAAAGCCCAAGTAGGTGATGCGATTAATAAAGATCTGATTGGGATGTTGAAGTGCGAATTTTTGTCTGGAATATGGTTTTAAATGTCTTGCAGTGTCGAGTGTGCAACCGCGTAGGTGCAGTCAGTTGATGCGCAGTTATATGTAGAAATTTCATAGCGGTCATGATGTTGTTGTTTTCGATGAGAACCGAAACAGATTTGTGCCGTTTGTAGTGTAGCCAAATCATGACGACTCTATAAGGCTGCTGAAAATGGCGATAAGAAGAGTTCCTAGAATGCAGATGCGCTGGAATGGTCTTTCGGTTGTATAGGGAGGGGGCGGTCCAAACAGATGGGAATATAGCTAAGTATGTAAATGTGGCTAATGAAACTTTCCATCGTTCCCAATAGTCGGTCCGACTGTTAGTTACTGTTACTAACAGTCGGATTCCTGGGCAGTCGGTCAGTAAGGGGACCCCCTTCCGTAACTGACTGATGGATGAGGCTGTAGTTACTGCAGTAACTGGCCTATACAGAGATTTTACTAGTGTTGAGGCTGGAGGTGAAACCTGCTAAGGGCGCCGGTAATAAGCTGTGGAGATTAGATGCCGGATTTGTCAAATCTCTATAATAAACTCAACTTTCTCTATCTCCTAGTCACAGCCTGACACCCATCAATATGAGGTCCTTCTTGACGTCCCAGAATCATACGCCTCGCCACCCGACGT
The DNA here is from genome assembly GCA_009805535.1 of Laburnicola sp. JP-R-44. NCBI lineage: Eukaryota > Fungi > Ascomycota > Dothideomycetes > Pleosporales > Didymosphaeriaceae > Laburnicola > Laburnicola sp. JP-R-44. The sequence continues at coordinate 1,700,592 of SELF01000006.1, forward strand.
CGTCGTCGGCCGGCCCCAGTACCCAGGCCGCGGCCACCCACTTTGCGTCGTCCCGCCCGTCTTGAGAAGGCAAGGGCGACCTCGCCGACGCCCTCTACGTCCTCATCCATTGTATCGTCGGGCCCAAGTCGTCAAATATCTGGCGTTACGGCGGCGGACGGACGACCTGGTCTATATTGACGCTGTTGGCAAGCGCACAAGGCTCTGGCTCTGTAAGACCTGCCACCTGAAGGGGTTGACGACGGCTTGCAAAGCTGTCAATTCCACTGCGCATATCGCCACCCATCTCCAGAAAGAGCACTCCATTGGTGTTGTAAGTGGCCAGCTGTTCCCGACAGGGCGCCCAGGGCCCCTGGATCCATGGGCAGCGTCGCGGGCAGCGGGTAGTGCCTTTGGGGGGAGCCATACGCCATGGCAGGAGACGTCGTTGTTGAGGGCGTATGTGGACTGGGTGATACTGCAAGACGTGAGTTTCAACTCAGCCACCTCGGCTGAAGTCCGGAGTCTTATTGCGTGGAATCGGCTCGACCTTCTTGAAGCTCTACCATCATCAACAACCATCCTTTCTAGCTATATAGTAGATGGTTTGAAAGCGCGCAAAAGCGAAGGTTCGATTGATACTAAACTCGGCTGTCAGCAGTGTGGCGTTGAGCGTGGACGTATGGACTTCTCCAAACCACTTTTCATTTCTGGCAGTAGTTGCCCACTTTGTCGGTAACGTGTTTGATCACGTACCATGGGTGCGGGGTCAATGCGCGCCGAGCCTCAATGCGCGCTCAACACCAAACCAGCTCAGCTAAACTTGAAGCTGCAGAGCTCCCTACAATTGCTATTATTATAAGAATTTCTAGTGATAAGGTCTATAAATCTTTAATAATTAATTATAGCTATAAAAATCTACTTAGAGTTCTAATATTCCGGCCCCAGCGCAACTAAGGCTGTAGAGGCTGTAATGCAGCACCTAAGGCCTTAGCAGCATCTATAGCCTTATTAATAAGCTTTTTTTCCCTTATGCCCTACTTAGGTAGCCTTAATGCCTTTTTACTACCTTTCTTAGCTATTTTTATACAATTCTTATAGTGTTGCTAAGCCCTGCAAGCCTACTACTTCTGGGCTCGCTCAGCTACCTAATCCGCCTTTGCCTTCGCTTAAGCTGCCTAAGCCTTAGCCCTCGCAACGCACTTCTTTTAAAGTAGTCTAGCCTTTAGCTACTAGCTAGCCTTTTAAGCCTTAGCTGCCTTAGTTTTTTAGAGTACTAGCTGCTCTGCCTTAGCCTCTTTTTGCTATAGATAATTACGTGCCTCCTGCACCTTCCTTAGGGACTAGAAAAACAGCACCCCCTAAGTACTCAGTAGGCTAGTTATCCAGCAAAGGCTTGCCACGCTTCCTACGCCTCTTCTTATTGCCTAGTGCTGCTCTTAGTCCCTTATTTTTCATGCTATAGTAGCTGTTTTTTGTACGGCAATTAAGTGCACTATTCAGCTCAGCTTCTTTGCCTTATTACTATTCCCTATATCTACTGCAGCCTTTAGGAGCCAGTCAATTTTCCTCCAGTCAGACGCGCTAAGTACTAAGGTTAAGCTTTCTCTTAATTCCCGCTTAGGTAGGCTAGTTTTAGTAAATCTCTTAAGTATAACCTCTAGGTTTAAGTGGTGCTATATGCTAGTAGCCTCAAAGGCCTTAATAATTAATAGCTTCCTAAACAAGCTACCCCAAGCCCTCTAGAATAGGCTAAAGAAGTCTCTTTTTGCGATTAACAATAGTCCCTAGCACCTATGTAGGAAGGCTAAGAGCTTAGCTAAGTAGGCAGTAGAGAGAGGCTTAAACATAACAACATTAAGCGGGCTGTGTAGCGTATACATTAAATAAGGCGGAAATATAGCTAGGAGTATCCTATTCCAGTCACAGTAATTAATAAAATCCATAGTAAGGTAGGATCTATAGCTGTCAAGGATAAGTAGTCAGTAGGAGCGTCCAGCTTTCTCCTTAGTACAGCAATCAAACACCTGCTTAAGCCACGCGAGGCCTATCTCGTTATTTGTCCAGCCAGAAGGCGATAAGGTAATAAAGGCTAAGTGTTCCTAAGGGTTAATTTTCTTCAACCCAGCTTGATTGTAGGCTACCTAAGGCAGCCTAATAGATAAGGGCTAGATCTAGAGCCGATCCGTCGGCGCATATGCAGGCTAGGAGCGAAATCCACTCACGGCTACCATCCTGAATAGCCTGCCTCACCTCCTTGCTCTCGTACAGCTGCCTACTAAAGATCCGCTTTAAGCGAGTAGTAATGCCTAGTAGGATGCCTTTTTCGTCCATATTGTACGTGTGCTAAGGCTCAATATCGTATTAGCTAATTTTCTGCTGTAGTAGGTCGAAATATAGGCTGTACTTTGTCTCTAAGTCGGCTTTGTGGCGATTGCTGTCCATTCTAGCTGTCCATCTTAAAACTAGATTAATGCTGTGTCGCTTAACGAACTAATTAACCCAGTACATGCTAACGCTTGTTTTAGCTATACAGGCTGCAAAGTTCTGGATCATTTGCCGTGTAGGTGGTAGGCCTCGCTAAGTGAGTTTTTTAATATAGCGTATAAGCTCCTGCTCCTGTTAAGGGCGAAGTTTTCGTTGGTTGATTCCCTCAGCTGTACGCGACTGCGTTACAGCCTGGTGTCTCCGGGTAAGCGTAGAGCGTACAACGCTATGCTCCTTTGCGATTTTTGTATAGTTGATAGAGTCTCTAGGTTCTTGCGATTGTATCGCTTCAAGCGCAGCCTCAATTGACCCCATATTGGTAGCGATAGGTGGTGTTGAAGCTTGAAGTGTTTTCGTGTTGAGCGCGCATTGAGGCTCGGCGCGCATTGACCCCGCACCCATGGTAATGCACGCTATCGCGTAATGCACGTTTTCGGCGATTTCCGCCCATCCACAACTTGAAGCTGTACCGCTTGTATATATTGTAAAATCGTCGGATTTTCTGGAGTAATAATCGGAAGAGCTTATTCAACAAATACAGCCCCTTCTATTGGCTACCTGTAGCGCTCTGGGAGGCGTATTTGACGTGTGCGCGTCGTGGGCGCGATCTCGGGCATCTCGGGCTCGTCAACTTTGACAGGCTGTAACTCAGGCTGTACAAGCTCAATATCTTTCGGATTTTTTGCTGGAGGCTTGAGGCTACGTTGATTACCCTTTTGGGGAGCTTTGAGCTCGTCGCGGAGTTGTTTTTTCAATTGCGCGGGCCTCTCGCTTTTCTTGAGCTTTAATAGCCTTCAGCTCGCGCTCGCGAGCGCGCTCTGCTTGAGCCTGAGCCTTTTCAAGGCGTCGCTGTTGCAAGAGGGCTTGCTTTTCAAGCTTGCTCTGCTCTCTGAGCTGGGCCTGGATGTCCTTTTGAAGCTGTATCTCCTTCTCCTCCGCGTCCTTTTGTGCCTGCCAGTCGCGAGCCCCTCTGGACCTTGGCTGGCGACCAGAAAATCGCGCCACCGTTGTAATCCTCCGGCGTCTCGAGCGCCAGGGCCTTACCCAGCTGGCGGCGCTTGCGCTCGTTAAACGAGGGCCTCTTTGAGCTGAGTATTTTCGTGCTTAAGGATCTGATTTTTCGCTGAAATCGAGTGGAGCGTACGCGAGAGTTTGGCAGCCTGAGACTCGTAAATATCTTCAACAACTTGACGTAATAAGCGCTCGATTTTACGCCAGTCGCTGGCGCTAAGGACCGACGTACTGCTCTCGCTCGAGCTGGGGCGCTCAGGCTCGCGAGTTTTAAATCGCTTGAGGATCCTGTCGGGATCTAAGGGCACGATCCCAGTAGCCTCAAAGGCCTTAAGGACCGTTGCTGACGTCAGCGCGCGCTCCCAGGCGGCCCAGAATATCCTGAAAAAGTCCCTCTTTGTGATGCTGGAGAGGCCCTGGCAGGCGTCCATAAAGCTCGCGAGGCCGTTGCTGTACGCGCTCGCGAGAGGCCCGAAGACGCCCACATCCAGCGGCTGAAGCGTATGGGTGCTGTGAGGCGGAAATATTGCCAGCAGGATCTTATTGGCGTCGCAGAAATCGATGAAATCCTTTGTCACGTGAGATCCATGCCCATCGACGATCAAGAGGCGGTACGACGTCCTTGCCTTTGCCTTCGTCTCGCGGTTGAACACCTGTTTGAGCCAGCTGAGCCCGATATCGTTATTGGTCCATCCTGAGGGCGAGGAGGTAAAAAAAGCCTTGTGGATTTTCAGGGTTGAAATCCTGGAGCCAGGTGTCTTGTACGTTGCCAGAGGCTGCCTGATAAATGAGGGGCAGGCGTGAGGGTAGAGCCGTCGGCGCAAATACAGGCTATTGAAGTTATCCACTCGCGATTGCCGTCCTGGAGCATCGATTTGAACTTCCCGCGCTCGTATTGCTCGCGAGAAAAGACGCGCTTTGATTTGGAGAGGATTCCAATAAGAAATCCCTTCTTATCCATATTGTAAATATGGCGCGCGTCAACGTTGTATTGCTCGATTTTTTTAGCTAATAGCTTGAAGTACAGCGCGTACTTGAAGGCCGAATCAGCTCTGCGGCGTGAGGCGTCGATGCCGGATGTCCATCGCGATATTAAGTCGAGTTTGTGGCGCGCTCAATGAAGCGTGACGGCCAGCAAGTCCCAACGTATTTTCCAGCTATTTCTGACGCGAAGTTTCGTATCATATGGCTTGTAGGAGGTAGCCCTCGCGCTGAGAGGTCTTGAATATACCGTACGAGCGTTGCTTCCTGCGTAGCGTTGAGTATTTGTTGATTTTCGAGCTTACGCGCCATCGATTGGGTTTTATTACGCGCGCGCCGCGACAGAGTTGACCGGCTAACCCCGAATCTTTCGGCGATTTCTGTAAACGTAAAATGTTCTCCTGGTTTCAGCAATTCGATTGCCGCAAGAGCCTCGTCGATTGGAGCCATATTGGTGGAGTTATGGTGGGTTGAATATTTCGCGATTTTGGTGGGGCGCGTGCATTACGCGATAGCGTGCATTACGTGATCAAACACGTTATGCCAAGCCCTTACGGTACCGGTAGCGCGTCGTCCGAAGACCCCTCGAACTTCGCAATATTACTATGAATCACTGTATTTTAACAACTTACAGATATCAACAACCAACCTCAGGATTTGCTTATTGGCTTCAAGAACCTCCTTGGGGACCATACGGGCGCCAATCAGGCTATTGCCATCCTCTCCGTCATCAACGACTACAATATCGCCACCCAGTTCAGCTGTTTTGTGGGCGACAATGCGACACAAACAACGACGCTAAGCTCATCGCGGGCCTCAACCTCCACCCCGACATTTCCATCACCTTTGAGCACCGTATACGCTGCGCGGGCCATATAATCAACCTTGTCGTCAAGGCCCTGATACATGGCAACGGTGTCAGCAAGTTTTGAAGAAGAGTTAGCTCAGGACGCTCCCCAGGATCAATTTCAACTGTACAGAAAGCATAGGATCGTCGGGAAGCTCCACAACTTTGTGAATGCTGTCCTTGCGTCCCACAAACGCCCGCGAGCTGTTTCACGACTATATATACAACTGAGCTGGGCGACGAGGAGGACCCCTCTGGCGATTCGGCAGTCTCCATTAATACAGGACGGCGGGATTAGGTGGCACTCCGTGTATCGCATGCTCTTACGCTGTTATGAGCTTCGAGACCCGATCTCCAGGTTCACGCACGCGTTGGTGGAGAGCTCTGTCGGGCGCTGACGACGTCGCCGCCGATGAGGACGGCGATGAGGAGGACAAGGAGGAGCTGGACTACGACCCATTGGCCGACGCCCTCTCAGACGATAAGTGGGATGACGTTAAAGAGCTCGCCGACTTCCTTGAGCCCTTCTATCAGATGACTTTAAGACTTGAGGGCAACGTCAGCACCTCTGGGTACGGGAGTCTCTAGCAGACGCTCGTCAACTTGCAACACCTCTGGCGGAGACTCCACAAAGTCAAAGACGCCGTCGCCTACAAGCCTAACAACTCCTACATACATCAAAAACGCCACCGGGTTTGCAATACAGAAGCTTACGTCGTATTTTATCAAGCTCGTGATGGATCAGCCATCCTCACCGTACTGCGTCGCGACTGCCCTTAACCCGCAGCTTCGGCTACTCTGGTTTCAAGGGCAGTGGTCAGCCTACCCAGCTTGGTACAAGAAAGCTGAGAGATCCCTAAAAGACGTCTTTCAACGGTATGTTGATGCGGAGGAGGAGGAGGTAATTGAGCTTAACGCCTCCGCCCTCCGTCGTCGCAAAACGCCGGGTGGCAAATATCACGACGAGGAGTTCGAGGAGACTATGGCTGTCAACCTCCACTTACAGACCAACTCCTGGGCTCACAAGAAAGCCCGGACGTCAAACGAGCTGACGACGTATTTTGACAATATACGCGGAGACCTCCTTGTTGCTCAGGACGAGGACCCGATTTACGGAGACCCCATGACTTGGTGGCATTACGTGGGCAAGAAACAGTACCCCACCCCATTTTGTACAAAGTCGCCCTTGATTATTTATCTATACCTGCCACCTCTTGTGAGTGTGAGAGGTGCTTCAGCAAAGCACGGAGGACTATATCAACGGATAGAAACCTCCTTTCTCCAGCTACAATAGAGGCCTTGCAACTCCAACGTAATTGGATTCAAAACAAGGCTATTAGGAGTGAGCTGAACGAGCTTACAGCTCACATCTCCGCCAGAGGGATATTTGAGGATATGGACGACGATTTGAGGTGTACGACTCCAGTAACAACTCCAGTAACTGCACCCTTCAGTTACAGAGCTATTGAGTAGTAAGCAGTTACGGCAGCCCTCAGTTACTGTACTCAACCCACCTCCATCAGTCGGTCCGTCGGGCGAGACGTACAGTTACGGCTTCAAATATATCCAATAGTTACTAGTAACCGACTATTGGAAACGTTGAAACTTTCAATCTACCAAGGCATAGATCAAAGGTAAAAAAATTGAACTCAGGTCCTCTGGACCATAAGCAGATGTGTATACTGTTGAACTCATGTATGATAGGCTGGCGATATATGCTAAGGAGCAAACAGGGAAATTTGCAGACCGGCTCTGAGTGAGTAACACACAGGACGTGGAATACCTATGTGAGACGCAGTCATCGTATGCGTACGTATCATTGATAGTGCTAGGACTCCTGGAAACATGTAGAAGTTACGCAAGCAATTGAGCTTGTGTAGTGAGGATAACTCCTCTTCACCAGTTCGCTTCCCACTACGCCTTAGCCAAAAGTTCGGAGACAGCATTGTTTATCTTAAGTCCTCACTTTTTTTACTTAGTGCTATATCTTGATTAATCGCTAGGTGTGCAGCCTTATGTAGCTGGATACAAACGCAGCGTGATACGTGATATATTTAAGTGACCCGTGTTGGTGCACAAGGTACCGAGAGAGATCCAATTAGCAACGTTTTGCCCCGCTTACCTGTGCGTGCTTGGTTTGCAGGGGTTATGTAGCACTTGGGCACAATTGGAGCACGTGCTAGGCACAAACGAGGCAATATTGAATCTCCGCCCGCTCAAAAGCCTGGATTCCGTCGTTGTTGAATGTTTCTTAAACTTTCTAGCGATATTATCAACCCTACGCGAAATGCAGGCGACGAGGATTTAGCGACGACGGTATATTGGGCCAATTTTGGTCTTGGTAATATTATTCTTTATAGTCTTCTCTAAGGATAGCGTCGAAGTGCCGTCGGTGCAGGCGTACTATGGTGCCCTCACAGCTTTACTCGCCGCCTATTGACGCACCTAGTTGTGCTTACGCTTTGCCTAAGCCTACCTTTTCACGGGTCCACTTTTATGTGTCTTTGCTAGTCCTTCTACTGTCTCTGTCTGCTTATTTCTATGTATCTACTTCTAGAACAATTACTGCCTGCTTCTCTGTTTCCTCCCCACCACCGCCATCCTTGTCACTAGCAGCGGTCTACCCAATAAACCTGGCTTTGCTGACCCATACCTAGGATCTTGGGAATCGCGGGTTGGGTACTGGTTACTTCTAGGCAACACGAGGTGAGTAAACCCTAGCCTGCCTCCCTTCAAGGTTCGATCCAGTCTGTCATCATCCAGAGGCTGCATGCACCATGCTTTTGGGGTCGAAGGGCAACTCAATGGACATGCCGACTTGGCGAAAAGCGCAAGCGTACGCTAACATTGCATCCAGGCATTGCGGACTCTTACCAGAAGGGCAAGTGGTCCCCGTTCCCGATCTCGTCCGCCCAGAGAGCGATGGAGGAGAAGCTCTACACTCGACTGGACCTCAAGCCGGGTTCGCGCGTGCTCGATGCCAGAGAAGGTTCCGGATATGTCGCCATGTTCATGGCGCGGAAGGGCTTGAATGTACAAGCGATTGACATAACCCCACATCACCTTGCCGATGCGCGCAAGAATGTGGATAAGCACGGGCTGCAGGAGAAGTTCGCGGTAGACTACGCCGACTACCACGACCTCGGAGCGTTCCAAGACGGATACTTCGATGGCATTTACACGATGGAAACATTTGTGCATGCGAACAATTCTGCGGCAGTGCCGCCAACTTTTACCGACTCCTACGACCAGGCGGTGTGCTAGTGCTTCACGAAGCCGACTTCAATCGCGATTCGAAGGCGTTGCAAGACGTACTCCGGCTGTCGCATTGCCAGAACACACTCGAGCAAGGTGGATATGAGAAGCTGATTGTCGATGCGGGGTTCTCGAACTTTTCGCTGGAGGACTTGACCGACGAGGTGTTGCCTTTATGGCGCTTCTTTGGCGTGGTTAGTTAGTTATATCCCCTACCGGCTATTGCAACTCCTTGAGATGCAGCACAAGTTCGTCAACGTCATGGCCGCGGTCGAAACTTGGTTAAACTGGGGAGATGGGCGCTACATATTGGTGCGCCAGTGATAGGAGGCTGTTTATATTAACATCTACGTGTTTTTATTACTACTAGTAACTGTTAATATTTTATTAGAATAAATTAGGTTATAATTAATATTATATAAATATATAGGGGTAGAATTATCTATACTAATTAAAGTGTAGTTGCTGCTATATTTAACTAGTATCCGTACTATGTGTTGTTAAATTATCTACCTAGGGTAGAACGACAAAGGCTTTCATCCCAAATAACATTATAAAAAAAGCAGAGCCCCCTGCTTAGTAATCAAAAAGAGCATAAAAAGGTACTTATAAAAAAAGCGATCCGTACTATATAGTAGGCCCTAGCCATATTTACTAAGTTATTTTATTTTTATTACTATTTATTATCTTACTATATATATATTTTAAGATACTTATTAGTACCCTTTTACTAAGTAGTGTAGTAGTAATTTGCGTTCTAGTAAATAAAAACTAGCTACTTTTATTATACTAAGAATAATTTAGTATTATTATAGTTACTAATATAGTTAATAGATTATAATTAATATATATATATAGTCTTAGTATTAATACTAATAATAGGAAAGCTATCTAATTTCTAAAATTACTTAGTACTACTTATAGTAACTATAAAAAAATAAAAGTACTTAAAATTTTATAAAAAAGTATTTAGAATACTAGCAAAATTACTAGTAAGTAAATAACTAGCTATAGATAATATAGGGTAAATTTATTAGCTATTTATATAAAATATTATTTTTTAACTTTTTTATACTTCTTACTTATTATAGTCTATTATAATAAGCTCTAAATATCTAAGGCCTCTAAAATATTGAAAAGATTATTAAGTAGTAAATAGTTTACTTTTATAGTATTAAATATATAATCTTTATAGTCTATAGCGTTAATTTATCGACCTAGGGATAGAATAACAAAGGCTTTTATCTTAAATAACATGATATAAAAAGCAGAGCCCTCTGCTTAGTAATTAAGAAGAGCGTATCTTTATAGTATATAGTAGTGTTTTTAGCGCACTAATAGATTTTAAAGTTATAAAATATATAATAGTTTAATAAATATAGATTTATATAGCAAAAATACTACTATTTTTATATACTTAAGTATAATTTAATTATATAATAAGGTTTATATAGTATTTATACATTTTTGTAATTACCTTTTTACGCTCTTTTAAATTACTAAGCAGGGGGCTCTGCTTTTTTTATTATGTTATTTAAGATGAAAGCCTTTGTCGTTCTACCCCTAGGTAGATAATTTAACAACACATATAGTATTTATACTTTAAAAAGGTTCTTCTAAATACTATAAAATTAGCTACTATACTACTTATATAGTAGGTAAGGCGTAAGAGAGGTTAAAGATACTAAAGGCTACCTTTAGCTAAAAGTAGTTTATATTATTAGCTATAAATTAAAGCTTAGTATTTTAGATAATAAATAAACTAGTATAAGTGTAGAACTTTATAAATTTAATCTAAATAGCCTTATAGTTATTACGTAAAGAATAGACCTTTCTAAATACCTTAAAAATAGCTTTATCTAGAAGAGAAATATCGTAGACCTTTTAGTATATAGTACAACGCTGTAAAGGAAGGAAAGCTATAGGTATACTAAAAATATATTAAAAAAGGTAAAGTAGCAAGATAGGTTAGGGACTATTTATTAGCACGTAAAAATTAGCCTCTTATACTAATAAGGTAGTTAATTATAGTGTACTATAGTCTATAGGTACTAAAGTTAATAACAATAACACAACGCGGTTACCTACGCACAAAGTATAAAAATCCGCGACTAGAGATTTAAATCTTTATCTATTCTTACACACACAGTATATTCGATTATTACGTAAGACTAAATAGCTTTATATTATTATTTTAAGCAGTTACACACATAATGTGGTTTACTAACGAGTAACCCACACTAGTAAGCGCGCCACATTTGCCAAGACCCCACTAAACCATTTTATTCATTATTAGACTGCGTTGCAACACTACTTAAAAATATATACTAAGTTAATGCATCTAATTTAGATTCTTCCTTTTTAACTCCCTAGCGGGTTTGCGCATTATGTCTAGGTTGCCTATAGATACCACAACGCTATTGAGTTAATAGCCCTATTGCAGCGCGACTAGTACCTAACAACTATTTACCCTTCTTCTATCCACCAGCGTCCTTAGGAGTGGCTAGCTAAGATCTCTCTGCTACTATAAGTGATCCCTAATACTAGATATACCTCCTTTTACGCGATTTTCGCCTTATAGTCTCCTTAATTATCTTACGAAGGCCTACAATTTTATCCAACACTAGTACCTAACTATGTATTGCACTTAGAGCGCCTTTTTTAAGCTTCTTAAGCACCTGCATAGTTGAAGTTAGTAATAAATTAAAGTGATCTCTAATTCTCTTGCGAACCAGTGTTAATTGCGCCTTAAATTCGCGTAGGTTACTTGGTGTTTTAGACTTCTAGGTGGTAGGCTCTTTAATGGGTAGACTAGGTGTACAGATGCGGATGTTAAGGTGCTGCAACACCTCCTCTAGATTTAATAGGACTAGCCTAGCACCGCAAAAACCACCCTTAATTATCTCTGTAGAGAAAACCTTTAAAAACGCGGTTTTAAAGGCTAGGAGGAACTTAATCTTTATAATATGGGTTATTAGCTAACACGCTAAGCCTAAGATCTTAGCACTATATGCCTTCTTTAGCGGGGAGAAATAGCCTATATCTAACAGCCGCAGCAGGTGTGTGACGAATATGGCGGCATATAGAGAGTAATAATCTTATGTTCCTTGCAGTAATCCTAGAACTTAATTAAGTTATAGCTCTTATAGCTGTTAATAACTAGCAGCTAATAGGTTCCTTTAGCGCGTCTCTTTGTATGCGCGTTAAAGTGTTTTAACCACGCGATACTAAGCTTATTATTTGTCTAGCTATTCTCGCTAACAGCGATTACCTAATCGCCAGAAATTGACGCGTCTTTGTACTAGGTGGAGATGTGACGCTTGCTGGCGTAGATAATAAAGGGAGGGATTGCCTATCTAGTAGTAGCGCAGATACCCTGGATCACTGTAATCCACTAGCGGTCGCCTGGCTGTATTAATTTAAGTTTCGTACGCCTCTCTAATGCTGTAACCACAAGCTAAGATCCTATAACCCCTATTAGGAAGCCTGATTTATTAAAGTTGTAGGTGTCCTTATCTATAATGCTGTACTTGACTTTGATGCCCTCTATAAGCTTAAACTACGCGTTTATAACCTTAGGATCTTCCTATTATGCCCTCTAGTTATCGTATAACTAAGACTAACGCGTTTTAACTTCACGTCTGCGCTTAATAAACCTATCTGTCTAGTTAATACTAATAGGTGGCTTTCCTCTCTATAAACGTAGTGAATTGGCCATTGTGCGGATTATAAGCTTCGTAGAAGGGAATCCACGCGTATCTAGCTCAATTATACAATTAATAAGCGCCTGCTCCTTAAGGAGAGTAAAATTCTTTAATTTAGGTGGGTTATTGCGTCGTGCAGTTGTTCTGTTGCGTCTTTAATTAAGCGTTCTGCGATTAACGTTATACAGCCCTGCTGCTGCTCGCTTTGTAAGATTTAGGTTTTGTTTAATAGCTCTAATAGCAATAAGTAACTAAGCTTTATTAGATAGCTTAGAAGACATGGTAGGTGGTTGTATTATGATGGTATTGTTGGTAATGGTGGGGTCTTGGCAAAGGTGGCGCGCTTACTAGTGTGGGTCACTCGCTAGTAAACCACGTTATATTAAATTTAATAAATTTATGGCTATAGTTATATAGTAATAATTTTATAATTGCTTATTTTTTATAGCTAAGAAAAGCTTATATAATTTATTTAGGTATAGTAAATAACTTTAAAGAAAATTATTTAGGTGTTTTTATAACTTTAGCTCGCTTAGCGAGCTTATACCGCGCTAACTCTTTTTATTAATACCTTAAAACGCTTTTCTATATATATAAAAGTAGGAGGAATAATTGCTATTATTGTTATCTTTTTATTAGAAACCTATTAGTTGCAAAAAAAAAATTATAAACTTTAGCTAGTATAGTAGTATTATACTAATATTACTATACTCTACTTTAGATAGTAATTAAGCCTTATAGAATAGCTATAATAACTTTAAAAAAGCACCTATATTCTACTAAAAATCTAGGTCTTTATAATTGTAGCTATTTTATAGCTACTTTTTATATATAGCGTTAAATTAACTATATAGGGGTAGCACAACAAAGGCTTTTATCTTAAGTAACATAATAAAAAAAGCAGAGTCTCCTGCTTAGTAATTAAAAAAAGCGTAAAAAGGTAGTTACAAAAATGCGACTTTTTATATAAGATTCTAATTTATTCTATAAAAATTAGTTATTATTAAAGACGCACTAAAGGGTAGGTTAATTTATATAAAAATAGTAATAGTATTTATTAAAGATCTTTATTATATAGAGATTCTAACTAAGGTTAAGTTTATACTATATATAGAGAGGTGTAAAATAGAAGGCACTAAAACCTAGTACCTAGTATATAGTAGTAGTAACAAAATATTCACAAAATAATAATAATTTTATTATTAATATTCTGCATAGTAGTATTACTAATAGCAGTTATTAGTAATAGTATTTATAATACTATCTTAGTATATTATATATAGTGTAACTATTACCTTTATATACTTTTATATTTCTCTTTAGTACTTATATAAATTTACTAGGGCTTTTTTAAAAGACTATTAAATATACTATAACTATTATAGGTTTATATAAGAGGTTCTAATAAAATAGTATTATAGTTTTATTATTTTTAGTAAAGTGTAGAAGAAGATTTAGATAGAATATTTAGGAGAGAAATATTACAGACCTTTTAGTGTACGGTATGACGCTATAAGAAAAAGCTGTGGGTGTACTAAAAACGCATTAAAAAAAGGTAAAGCAGCGTTTAATAGAATATAAGTTATATAATATAAAAAATATATGTTTAAACTTATTATTAACACTATAAAGCTTAGTAATACGCCTTTTTATTAGGTATATATTTATAGAGATACTATTAACTTTATTTTATTACCTTTTTACCTATTATATAAGAGTCTCTTTTATATACTTTTTAAGCTCTTTAGCTCTTTAGTTATTATTACCTATATTTTAATAGATAAGCGTAAATAGTACACCTACTAATATTACTAAATAAAGATTCTATATATAATTTAATAACTAAAATAAGCTCTTATTTATAGTGTATTTAAGAACCTCCTCTATACCTATAATATTATATAATTTACTTCTTTATTTCTTAGTAAATATAATTAAGTAAAGAATTAATAATAGTATACCTTTTAAAAGACGTATATATAGGTATTTTTTAATAAAGGTATTTAAATAACGCTAGGTTTACGTACTTATTAAATAAGCTAAAAAAAACTATTTAATTTTAAAATTGCTAGAGTAGTTAGTATAATATTAAAAGTACTTATAATATAATACTTACTTTTAGCTAAACTATAGTTAAAACGCTAGCAATTAGTGTTACTAAAGGACTATTTTAAAGGTTTTTATTATTATCTATTTTTTAACGTATAGGTAGTATTAATAGTTTTTTTATAGATAAAACTATATTCCGCAGCTATATTATAGTAATAGTCGGCTTGCCAAACACCCTTTTTAACCTTTTTTTTAGTTTGAGTTAAAGTAGATTAAGATAGAAGGTTATTATATACTACTATATACAGCACCTAATTCTAATTAAAGACTAACCTTAAAACACCTTAATAATATAAGAATAGTTTAAACTTACTTACACTTCCTAATATCTATAAGCTCCTAGTTTTAATATAAGGTTCACTTACTCTATATATAGCCTATCTAGATTATTACTATTAGTATTATTAACTATCTGCGCTTATATACTACTTATATAGTATACTTACTTAGATAAGCTAAAATAGCTATAATAGCTAGGAGAATCTTATAGATCTATATAACGCTCTTACTATACTAAAGCTTATTAATAAATACCTTATTATCTACCTTTTACCTTCTTTTTTAAATTTAGTTACTAATAAGAAGTAATTATATTTACTAGAGTAGAAATTTAACCTTATAGTCCTTTATAAACTAGATAAGCTGCTAACCTAACTAGTATACTAAAACTACCTTATAGATAGTTAAGTATATCTACCCCTTACGCTAGATAAGTATCTAATAAACAGAATAAAACTTTAGTGTAGTTACCTTAAAAATAGCATTGCAAATTTTTAGTGTATACTCTTTAGCGTTAGCAAGTATATTAGTGTTAGATAATTTAGGGTTAATACTTAAGTAGATAGTAGAATATAAAAGTATATATAGAGAGATAGTAGGAATTTTATTAAAGATAACCTTAATATAGTAATAGAGTAATAGCGTATCTAGTATGTATTACCCTTCTTCTACTTATAAGAAATAGTACGTACCTATTAATATAATTTATATTGTTTATAATAATTAGAATAGTAAAAAAAAAGGGAAAATAACTATAGCGTGGCGGCGCTAGAGCTATTTTATCCCTCTCCTACTAAGGTTCTAAGTAGCCTCTTTATAAAAATTTTGCTTATAAAAGTATGCTAAGACTACTAAGCTTACTTAGTAGTTTAAACGCGCTTTTTTTATAATTATCTTTTTTATACTCTTTTTAATTACTAAGTAGGGGGCTCTACTACTTTTTTCATTATTGTTCGTACACTATATAGTTCTTTTTTTACGACTAAGGGGTTTCTAATAACAATATTATAATAATAGTAGATATTTCTCCTACTGTTATATATATAGAAAAGCGTTTTAAGGTGTTAATAAAAAGGGGTTAGCGCATTATAAGCGAGCTAAGCGGGCTTAGTAGGCTTAGCGTACCTACTTTAACTAAAAAAAATTATATATAAAATATAGTAAAGCTATATTACTATACTATAGTTTAGAGTAGGAGAGAAAAAGGTATAAGATAGCGCTAGCGCTGTAACTAGTGTAGTACTATAACTATTATATTATTTTTCTTTACTATTATCTCTAAAGATTACTAGAAGTAATAGCTATATTAGTAGGTTTGTGCTACTTATAAGATATATGCTAAAAACTTATACACTATAGGTATACTAACGCTCTATCTCTATATTAAAGTTAACCTTAATAAGGCTTTTACTATTACTTTATTTTCTACTATCTTCTTAAACCTTAATACTAATACTACTATTAATATCGCCTAAAAGTACGCTCCCTATCTACTTACTACTATTACTAGGCCTATAATAAAGTACTACTCTATCTAGAAAATTATTAATAGGTTAAAGTAGAAGAAGGTATACCTTAGCCTATATAAGGCGGTCCTAGTGTACTAGTTAAGCTAGTAATAAAGTAGTAACTAGAGGCGCAATAATAGATATATAGAGTTCCTATTATAGTTCTTTATATTACTTTTAGTTAGGAAGGCAGTAATAGAGAGTAAAATTAAGGCTAAAAAGAAGATATTTATTAATAAGTTACTAGGAAAGAGAAGTGTTACGTAGATGCGCTAGATTCTTATAGTTATAGCGTTAGGTAAGCGCAATATATATAAGTAGCGTAATTACTAATAATAGTAATAATAGAGCTTAGTTTGCTATGTATACTTTAAGTAAATTAATAGTATTCGAGCACTTATAAATAGTAGAGTAAGTGCGCAGTAATTATTACTATTGCGTTAGTAGAGACTAGGAGTAGATTATATTTTTAGGCGCTAGACTAGAGCGGCCTTTCTATCCTAACCTACGCAGGCTTAAACTAAAAAAAATATAGTTAAAAAGGGTAATTAACACTAAATAAACAATGCGATAGTACACTATATAGGCAAGGGCACCTAAGGGTGTTAAGGTTTTAATATTATTACATAATAGTATTATATAGAGATTATATAATACCTATACGCCACAGCCTATATACTATAGAATCTTCTTCTTTTTATCTACACCCTTTCTAAAGATAAGTAATTAATACTAAGTTATTATATTATCTTTTTTTTATACGCTTATCCTATACACCCTTTACACTTACTAAACCCGTGAACTATAGTATACTATAATCGACTACCTTATTAGTATAAGGGGCTAATTGGCACGTGCTAACAAATAGTTCCTAGCCTAACCTATCTCTAAGCTGCTTTACCTATTTTTAATGCGCGTTTTTAGCACACCTATAGCTTTTTATTATAGCTAGGCTGGTAAATAGGTTCGGGATACCTAGGTTGGGTATAGGGTTAGGTTAGGGTCGCATAGACTATAGGTATAGGTTAGATTAATTATATAAGACCCTAAACCTAACCTAATCTATACGTAATCTAATTACGTAAGACTCTAGCTTAATTTAATTTAGTTTAATATTATTTAAAATATATTTTTAATTAAATATAACAGCTATTTATTATAAACTAAATAGGTACCTTAAGGTTAAGTTAGGGTTAAGGTCTTACGTAAGTAGGGTTAGGTTAGGTTAGGTTAGATTATATAAGACTCTAACCCTAACCCAACTCTACTTATATAAGACCCTAACTCTAACCTAAAGCCTACTTACGTAAGATCCTAACCTCAACCTAACCTATACCTATTTGTTAGCCTACTTATAGTATTGTACTGTATACTACAAGGTCTACGATATTTCTCTTTCTAATATACTTACTAATATATAGTATTAGATATTAATTTTTATATAGCTAGCTATAAAGTACCTATTTAATACTAATTAGTAGTTAACTAACCCTTAACTATAAAATAGTAAAAGTAAGAATAGATTATATATGTTATTATTAACTATATAATGTATTTTATTATACTCTATTCTTTTTTTTTAATAAATAGCAGATTAAACCTTTATAAAGTTAGTAGGTAGTTTAGTTAATACTACTATATAAAATAAAAAAGCAATTATTAAATATACAAAAACCTATTCTTATTTATAAAGATAGCAAATTAACTTTTTTATAAAGTTAGTAAGTATATATTACTACTATATAAAATTTAAGAAGAGATAGTGCACTAAGTATACTACTAGTAACTATATAAATATATAATTAGATAATAATAAACTCTAATAAAGTGCAATTCTCTATATAACTAACTTATTAAATAAACTAGTTATATAATAACTATTCCTACTACTGCTTTGCATAAAGCCTCTGCCTTTACTACCTCTGTTTTATAAGATAACACTAGTATACCTAAATATACTAGACTATATAATAGGTATGCTAAAGAAATAGACATATTAAAGGCAATACTACGCAAGAGAATAAGACCTAAGTACTAAAAGAATAAAATTACCCTAGTAGATAATTTCTCTCTATTAGAAATATAATTATATATAGTATACACTATTATTAATTATTATGTATTATACTAAAAGGGAATAGCTTTTTTAGAATTATTCTAGAAAGACTTTAAAGAATAGAAAGAACACTATTTTTTAAAGTTAAACTATGCGTTTAGAAGAGAGTTTATTATAGTCCTAAAAGAAAAGAGTATTATACTAAGAATAAATACTAAAGCTATAAGTACATTAGGAAAGTTTTTCTACTTAACTATATAAATCGTGCGTAGACGTGCGTAGACTTACGTATTTGTGCGTATTTTTGCACAAGCAATTTACTAGTACAAAAATGCTTAGAGATGTATAGATATGGATAGACTTGCGCAGATATACACAAATAGCCTAAATAAGTAATTTTTTTTTAAAAGCTTTATAACTTGTTTACTAGTAAAACTATAATTTTAATCTTTTAATAGATTTATAGAAAAAATACTAGTCTTTAATTATTTAAATTAAAATTACTATTTTTATTACGTAATTAGTTAGTAATTAATAAAGAACTCTTTATTTTACTACTTATTATAATCTATTACGTAATATTATTATATTAAATTATAGTACTAATAAATTATTATATAAATTTTAAAAAAGTTATAATAATAATAAAGTAGTTAAAAAGTTATTAAAGTTTAAACTTTTTAAAATAGTGTTCTTTGCTAAGCCGCTAATTTTCGCCTAATCTAAATCCTTTAAATAATTATAAAACTATATATTTTTCTATTTTTAAACCTATAAAATCTAGAATTTAGAGTTAGGTAGAAGTTCTATATAATACGCTAGTAATTAGTACTATTATATTAACTAGTAATTACTATCCAGTAAGAGACTTTAACGTTATACTTTAAAATATCTTTTTTTAAAAGCTTACTAAGCAGCTTACTAAGTAGCTTACTAAGCTTTTTTAAATTCTAACTAATTAAAGAGCTTTATTTGCTTATTAATTAGCATTTTATAGATAGTATAGGGCATCTAGGGTACTCTAGCTACTCTAGCTACTCTAGGTGCACTGGCGGCATAGGTGCGTATCCTTACGCAACCTTACGCATACGCATACTAAGAAAAAAGTAGTATTACTAGTGCGCTCTAAGCGCATTTAGTGCGCAGGCGTGCGTAGGCGTGCTTAGAGCTACTTAGGTGCTCTAGGTGCTTATACTTACTTAAAACTTTTCCTAATATAATAGTAAACTATATATAAAGTAGCCTAAGGTAATATAAATAACGTGTTTACAAGCGTGCCGTCAGTACAAGCAAGCCGTCAACCCTACCAACTTTCTACACTTAAAAAGCCACGTAGTTTAACAACACATCAAAATTCTATTAATATAATAGCTTTCCTAAATCAAGCAGTATCTATAGAAGCCTTCTTGCACGTACGTGAGTTGTGCCCAGGCTCCCCTGCAGCGCGTGCAGCGCGCTGAAGCCTGCCGGCTCGCACCTGACCGCGCCTGGCCTGGCTATACCGCGTTTCTCTCCTCTCTAGTTGCTGCTCAACAGCCTTCTAAGCAATAATATCCTCTCCCCTCTGCCTTTAATAGAGTGCCTCGCTTCTAGATCCGCTTCTTTTTGCGCTGTTTACGCGTTATAGCTGCCTTATTTGCCCTTTATAGACTAGCTATCTTATCACGCATAATTACTATTAAATGCGCTATTCTCTTAGCCCTTCTTGTAAGCCAATTAAGTGACTAGATAACTAATATAGGAGAGGATCCTTAATGCCTTTAGATCTGCTTATAAACTAGAGTTGACTAAGCGCCTAGCTCGCGCGCGTTGCTTGGTGTTGCAGACTCCTATAGGGTCTCTAGTAGGGCTGCTGGCGACAGCGTACGAAGCTTCACATCAAGCTTTAATATCACCGCCTCTAGATTGTGTGGGACTAGCCTAGCGCCTTAAAAGCTTGCGCAGATATTCTCCTTTGTAATTGACTGGTCGTAGGCGGCGGCGCGGAAGGCTGGTAGGAAACTCAAGCTTAGTGATATGGTTGATGTGGTCGCGTATCAGGCCCTCGACCTGGCGCCCGTACGCCCGCTTCAACGGCGAGAGAAACAGCCAACGTCAAGCGGTTGCAGAAGGTGTGACAAATATAGCAGCATATAGAAAGTGTAGATCTTGTTCTTCTTACAGATCTTCTAGAATTCGAGCGAGTTGTAACTCTTATAGCCGTTAAGTATTAGTAGCTGACGCGCGCCCACTCTACGCTCTACTATATACTTAATAAAATGCTGTAGCCAGGCAACACTAAGCTCGTTCGTAGTCCAGCCATTATCGCTGAGACTAATAGCCCAGTCACCTGGTATATCGTCGCCCTCGTACCAGGCAGAGAGGTGGTACTGGCCAGCGAAGATGATAAAGGGCGGGATTGCCCACCCAGCAGCGTTGATTCCGTGGATCGCCGTCACCCACTCACGATTGCCTGGCTGGATCGCTTTTGGCCGGCCACGCCTCTCTGAGCCAGTAACAACTAGCTGGGAGGATATTTTACCCATCAGAAAGCCAGTCTCGTCGAAGTTGAAGGTATCCTCGTCGCAGATACCGTAGGTGGCCTTTGTACGTGCTACTAGCTCAAACCAGGCCTGTATAACCGTCGGGTCCTCGCAGAGGGCTCGCTGTCGATCGTAGGGTCGATTAAATCGCGTTGTGAGGCTGTCTGTTCGCTTAACAAAGTTCCTAGGCCACTGCTAGCCAACGTGGCCTGCGCTGCGCTCAGTGAGCAGCTTATTCGCCATATCTCGTACAGCACCTAGAGTGGGCGCAAAGCCTCGCGAATCTAGGTCAAGTATTTGCTCAACAATCACCTCCTCTTCTAGCTTAGTAAGCTTCTTTGATTTGGGCTAGTAATCGCGTCGCGCAGCAATTCCAGCGCGTCAGTCGCGCAGCGTTAATCGAGGGACGTTAAACGTTAAGGCAGCGCGATTTTCGCTCTAAATCTAATTTTTATTAATAGCTAAGATAGCAAGGAAGATATCTCCTTTGTTATAGGGCAATTAAGTTATAGTTAGTTGAGGCATTGTAGTTTGCTTATCGCGCGTTACGGAAAGTTAGTGGGGTTAACGGCTCGCTTGTACTGACGGCACGCTTATAAACACGTTATAACTTATATATTACTATCTTTACTAGCTTACTTAACTTCTTATATATAAATACTAAGGCTAATCTTAAAGATATCTAAGCTAGTTAGGCTATTATACAAACCTAAATAGAGTAAGCTATTACTACTATAGGCACCTATATAGCTATAGGTCCCTATAGATAGTTTAGAAGAACCTTTATATAAGTACTAACAATAATTTTATTTGTATAAATAATTAAATAAACTACTACTCTTTATATATAGTATCTAACTACGACTTTGCCTACCTATTTATAATTATTAAACGCTATATAGAATAGAGCCACTACTAGTTAAATATATAAATTATAGGCACTATACTAATTTATATAAACTAAGCCTATGCTATAATTTAACTTATATAAGCTTTTACCTAAGCACAATCTACCTTTTTAGAGAATTCTAGCTAATAAAATAATTTAATTCTAAAAGGTATGTGTTGTTAAATTAACTAACTAGTGGTAGAACGACAAAGGCTTTTATCTTAAATAATATAATAACAAAAGCAAAGCCCCCTACTTAGTAATTAAAAAGAGCGTAAAAAAGCTAAAAGGTATAAAATAAGAATAACAAACTATACTAGAGCTCTATATAATATTATAGTAAATAAGACTAGAATCTTTATAAATCTATATAGACGCCTAGATACTAATAAGAATTAATTCTTAAATATCTTTCTAACCCTTTTTGTTAACACCTTAAAACGCTTTTCTGTGTATATAATAGTAGGAGGAATATCTGCTATTATTATAATATTTTTATTAGAAACCCCTTAGTCGTAAAAAAAAATAACTAAATATTATTCTAAATATTCTTACTAGTTATATAGCATAGTATTACCTCTATACTATTCGCTCTAGATAATTATAAAAGTGCTTATATAAAGTACTTTAATATAGTTACTTTAATGCTACTATTAACTATAACTAGTATTAGATAGACTAGACTATATTAACTATTATATAATACTAGTGCAAGAACCCTAATAAAAGTCTATATATAGTTCTAGAGGTAATAATTAATAGGCTTACCCTTATATAAAGAGTATTAGGTGTAGACTTTATTAGAGAAATTCCCCTCTAAACTACTATTATATAAGTATACTATAAATACCTAGAGCTAGAGTAGGCTATATTTACTCCTAAGCCCTATATAAAGCTTTATTTACTAATCTCTATATATTAATTGAAGTTATATTTAATTACTAATCTAATTAGTACCTATAAAAAGCTAATATATACTATACTAATTGCAAATATAACTTTTCTATATAAAGAGGGAGATTACTAGGCCCTTATAGATAAGAATTTTATAGACAATTTATACTATTATTATTTGCAATTTATTTAGATTCTAATTAAATAATATTTATATAAAACTAAAGAAGTATTTATATACTATAAGAAAGGTTATTAGTCTTTTATCTATCTGCGCGTAATAAGTGTACCTATATAATAAAATAGTATATTATCTTCTATAAAAAGTATAATAATAAAACGCCTTTATACAGGACTATTTAGTCTTATATTTAGAGTATAGAAGGGTATAATAATAAGGAACTTACTTTGCATAAAGAAGGGAAGTAGAGTAATAATTAAGTGTTTTACCTAACTACTACTATCTATCTTTACCGCATAACTAGTAAACATATTTATAAGATAGAGCTAGAGAAGTGTATAGAATAGTTTAGTCTTAAAAATTAATACTATATAATATACTAAGATAAACTATAGAATATAAGTATAGTAAGAATTTCTACTATTAGTAAAGTATAGCTAGAGATATGCATATAAGAGAATTCTTTTATAAAGATTAATTAGATATCTAGTAATACTAATATTAGGTTTAAAGGTTAGAACTTATAAAAATCTCTAGAAACTATATAAATTATAAATCTAATAGGAATAGTTACCTACTATATTCTACATACTCTAACACTATTTCTACTATTACTAGTAAATACTAATAAGCTAGGTGTCTACTTTAACAATATTTTAGATATTATTATATAAAAGGATAGCATAACTATACCTATTATACGTAAATAAAAACAATTTTTCTTTAATATTAGTAAGGAAGAAAACTATATCTTTCTTTACTAAATAAGATCTCTATTACTTTTATTAATAATTTAGATATTTCTATATAAAAAGACTTTAGAAGATACTTATTAATACTAGCTATAAAGTAAATACTACTATACTAAATAAAATTTAGAAGTTTTACTACTACTATTAATTATATAAATAAGCCTAATATTACTTTAAGTTTACTATTAAGAGTATTACCTACTTTAATTATAAAATTATTATTAATATTATATTTATTAGAACTAGAGACGCGCTATATATTATAAATATAGATATATTATTTAAGCTATAATTTTCTTAAAATTAATATCTATATAAAATGCGTAGAAAGCCTTTTATAGATAGTAAATTAATATTTACTAAAGTCTACCTAACTATATTATATATAACTTAGGTATAAACTTTATATTAGATAAGTTTAAAAACTATATAAAAAATCATTAGTGCAAACCTATAGGCAAATGCCTTTAGAAGTATATTAGATAATAGGAAAGATTAAGTATTTATATGCACCTCTCTACAAAGCCTTTAATATTCTTAAAGCTGAACTAGAAAATTATATAAATAATGAGAATATTTTCTAAATAGCTATTAAAGCTAATAATAATACAATAAGCCTAAATAGCCTTATATCTACACTACTAATCTTTAGTGTATATTCTAGAATTAGTATAAACTCTTTCTTATTACCTAATATTATTATATATATAAATACTATATAAAAGGTAATAAAAATATAATAAAAGAAAAGAGATAAGACTAATATTAATTATGCGCTAAATACCTATAATAGTCTATTAGCAACGCATAAAGTCCTTAAGCTTTTACTTAGATTTAAGGTTATAGTTTAGAAAAAGAAAAGCAGATAGATACGCCTATATAAGATTAAGGGTATTAAGAGTAAAAATGTAATCTTTAACCAAAAGAATAGTTTAGTAAAGTTTTGCTATATATAAATTAAGCTATACTATTATAAAAAAGATTACACTTTTCTATTATTATATAAAGTAGATAATATTATCTTTATATAAAGAAATCCTCTAGAAAAGAAAAATAGAAGCTGCCTAAGAAAGAATACTATATTTCTTTCCTAAAAAGAGATAAGTAATTGGGAACTATTTTTAAAGCTTTATATAGAAGATATAATTATAATACCTAGAGCACCTTTTAATAAGTTAGATTATATAATAATAGACGCTTTTATTACTAATAGTATATTTAAGATTCTTTTCTTTAACCTGTTTAAGTATAAGAGTAGAATCTCCAACCTCTGCCTTATATAAAAAGTTAAGGGTAAGACTACTTAACTATATAAGATATTCTACCTTATATTTGCTAGCTATTCTAATAAGGAAAAGAATAAAATCCTTATCTAATTACTTACTATCTAAAGGATAAGCTAGCGTCTACTTCTTATATTAGAAGTAAGCCTTTAGATAATATATAGAATATATTATAAACTATAAGATATTACCTAGGCCTATATTTAGTCTACTAATAAACTAAACTATACACTCTATACTAGACTACCTAAAGAACTATATATAAACTTTTTATAAGATATAATTTTGTATATTATATAACTACTTCTCCTCTAGGGTTAATTTATAATATTATATAATCCCTAGGCTAGCTATTTAGCTAACCACTATGTTATATAATTAATAATTTCTTTAATAATATTATTTACTATAATAATAACAATAATAATAATAATAGTAACTAACCTAACTATAGGTTTTTTTTTACGACTAAGGGGTTTCTAATAAAATATTATAATAATAGCAAATATTCCTCCTACTATTATATATATAGAAAAGCGTTTTAAGATGTTAATAAAAAGGGTTAGCGTGTTATAAGCAAGCTTAGCGGGCTTAGTGCACCTACTTTAACTAAAAAAAATCTATATACAAAAAATTATATATAAGACTATATTACTATACTATAGTTTAGAGTAAAAGAGATATAAGATAGCACTGGCGCTATAACTAGTATAACGCTATAAACTATCTTCCTTTACTATTATCTCTAAAGATTTCTAAAAGTAACAGCTATTATATTAGTAGGTTTGTACTATTATAAGATATATACTAGATAGGAGCTTATATACTATAAGTGCACTAACTACACTCTATCTTTATATTAAAGTTAACCTTAAAGAGACTTTTACTACTATCGCTCTATTTTTCACTATTCTCCTAAGCCCTAATACTAAAATTGCGGTTTAACGCCGCCTAAAAGTACACTCTAATCTATTTACTTAAAGTTACTAGACTCTATTACACACTAGAGTACTACTTTATCTAGAAGATTATTAATAGGTTAAAGTAGAAGAAGGTATACCTTAGCCTATATAAGGCGGTCCTAGTGCTCTATAGAACTATAAGACCTACATATTAGATAGCGTTATTAACCCTGGCTAGGACAATCTTATACTTAAGTGCGTTAAGTGCGCTAACGCTAGTTAGAATTATTTCTAGGTAAGTAGGGCCAACCTAGGCATATCTAGGCCTCTCTAGAGTTCTTAAGGGCCCCCTAACGTGTTTAGGTTCCCTAGCGTCTTGTCTCTAAGCTCTAGGCCGCCATAAAGCTTATCCTCCTAGATCCTAGCAGTCTTTGTCTTACTAAGGCCGAATTGGACGTAAGGGCGTTAAATGAGATTCCTAAGGTCCCTAAGGGTTCTAAGGCCCCCTAGCCTATCTTGCCTTCCCTTAAGGAGGCTTCTATCCAGTTGCGAAAGGTCTTTGAGAATATCCAAATATAAGTTTCTTCTATCTAGGCCTATTAAGGCCTCCTAAGGCTAATTTTAGGGTGGCTATACTAAGGGCAAGTACGCTAGCAATAAGGACACTCCGCTATACTCTGGCCAGGCTAACTTTCCTACTAACAGCTTCCTTCCCCTTAGGCTCACTAAGAAGAAGAAGGCTAAGGCCAAGAAGAATTGGAAGCGTTTAACAAATAATAACGCGGGTGGTCTCGCAGGTACTCTGTGTAAGCGGGCTAAAGATAGAGGTAAGGCAGTGGGTAATACTAATCTCTCTACTAATAAGGTAATCTAAACTTCCTAAGTCCTATCTAGGGTAATCTAGGCTAACTAATATTAGGCTCGCTTAAGTGCGCTTAAGGACGCGTTAGACTTCCTAGTTAAGAGGGTGCGGCTAGGTTCTAAGGCTTTAGAGCGTGCGAAGAGGGATTTCGAGTCGTTGTGGCAGCAGGTGCGCACCTGGGATTAGAATCCTTAGGCTTTCTAGGCCTGTTTGGCCCTTTCTGGCGTTTTTCTAGTCTAAGATACTTCCCTTTTAGCGTTTTCTGCCTCCCTTTGGCTTTTAGGAGGGGCTAAGGGCCTTGTTTAGCTTTGTTTATAGGTCTAGAGAGGTAGCTTTAGTCTAGTTTAGCCTTAATTAGGCTTATTTGTGGTTGGCTCCTTGGTTTATAGATCTTAGACGCTAATTAGTTTAGGTTTTTAGTAGAGAAGCTTTTCTATGCTTTACTCTTATAATCCTTTATATTATATATTTATAATAGTATTTTTACCTGTTTTATAATACTATTACTTCTTAAAATCCGCGATTGCGTACTATTGCTTGCCTGTCTACCTACTAGGGCTAGTCTAGGCCAATCTAGGCCTTTCTAGGGTTATCTCTACCCCTCCTTGTTTTGGAGGGCGACCCTGGCCTCTGCGTGGCCTATAGGCCTCTTTTAGGGCCTGTCTTTAGCTCTAACGGGTTTATGTCCTCCGTGAAGCCTGTGCGCTTAAAGCCTTTATTGCTGTCTTAGAAATGTCTTCTGCTGGCAACTATTAGTTTTCTTCGTCACCGTACCCTTTCCACTTCACTTCGTACAGCCACCTGCTATTCTTTCTTATCCTGCCCTTAATCCGTTTAACTAGGTATATGTCTAGACCTGTTTGTGGTACTACGACCTTAGGGGGACTTTGCTCCCGCTGCATAAGTCCCTCTAGGGCCGATCGCTTTAGTAGGCACACGTAGAACACTGGGTGGATCTAGAAGTCCTTAGGCAGGCTTAGTTCGTACGCCTGATTCCCTACTCGGCGTAGAACTTTGTAGGGACCCTAGTACTTATAGTTCAGCTTCTTTTTTAGCCTTAACAAGGCCAGGTTCTATGTATTAAGATAGACTATATCTCCTATAGTAAACTTTACTAGTTTGTGCTTAGAGTTGTATGCCTTCGCCTAGTAAGCCTAGGCTTTTGTTATAGTTTCTCGCATAATAGCCCTTATCTAGGGCCATTCTAGTCGCGTTAGCAATAGCCTAAGGTGCGTTACCCCTTAATTAGAGTTCTTTAGTCACGCTAGTAGTTGGCAGGTTGTATTCGTACACGGCCTAAAAAGGCGACTTCCCTATAGAGCTATGTACGCTGTTGTTGTACAAGTACTTTGCCTCTAATAGTAACGAGGCCTAATTATCTTACTTGTAATTGCAGAAGACTCGTAGGTACTGCTCTAGCGTCTAGTTCTGCCTCTTAGTCTGCCTATCCGTCTGCAGGTAAAAGGCGGTTAAAAGTAGCTATTTTAACCCTAAGCACTACGCAAAGGTGCTATAGTATCCTAATATAAATAGGCTACCCCTGTCTATTACTATTAACCTTAGGGGACTATAGAGCCGTATAACCTCCTGCTAAAAAATCTTAGCTAGCTCTACTATAGTTATATCCTTATGAATAGCTATATAGTGGGCTATTTTACTACAGCGATCTATGATTACTAGTATACTATTATACTTATATAGTTATGTACCCTACTCTTAGAAAGGTCTATAATTATATCTATTGTTATATTTTGCTAGGAACCTATTAGAATTAGTAAGCTATTAAGTTAGTTATACTGTGTGTATCTAGTGGGCTTAACCCTTACACAGGTCTTATAAGTTAGGACGTAATCCTTAACAAACTAATAGGCCCTAGGCTACAAGAACTTTCCTCTAGACAATATTTAAGTGTCCTTGCGAAACTAAAATAACCTACTAGCGGATTATTATAACAGCGTCTTAAGGTCTTAATCCTAACGCCGGCTGGCACGTACAGGCGACCGTTAAACTAGAGTAGATAACCCTTAATTAGGCTCTACCGCTCTATCCACAGTAGGCGATCCTCTATAGGGTGCGAGAGACTCGCCCTTACCCTAACCGCTATTAGGTCGCTTGTTATCTCTTTAGAGATAGCTTAAAGTAAGGGGTTCTTAAATTTCCCTTATTGCGCATCCTCTAGGGTAGGTCTTTCCCTAGGTCGCGCAATCCGCGCGGTGCCTGCCAGCCTAGGCTCTTCTAGCCTCTCCTAAGGTGTTTTAGCTCCCCTAAGCTTTAGCTTACTTTAAAGCTCTCTAAGCAGCCTTCTTTAGGAACTATCTATTCTATTAGGCCTTTCCACTCCTTCTAACTTATAGTTAGGCCTCCTTAAGAGTCCGTCCGCTAGGTTTGTCTTCCCTAGGCAGTGTCTAATCCTAAATTAAAATAAGGCGAGCTATTTAGCCCATTAGGCCTAGCGTTGGGTTAGGACTTTAGTTGTCATAAACCCCTATAGGTTGGCATAATCTATTAGGAGCTCTACCTACTCTATAGTGCCTTCTAAGTAGTGCCTCTAGTGTTTAAAGGCTTCTACTATTGCAAGTAGCTCTCTATTATGCGTGTTGTAGTTACGCTTAGCCTGGCTTATCTTACGCAAGTAGAAGGCAACTAGGTGCTATTATTTCTTTCCTTAGGGCCCTAGGTGTAGTTAACTTAAGATGCTAGATATTGCGTATCTAGAGGCGTTAGTCTCCACCCTTAAGGGCAATTTAGAGTTAAAATAGACTAGAAAGGGCCCACTAGCAAAGCTTTGCTTTAGTTACTTAAACGCAGCCTAAGCCTCGCTTAACAGAATAATAGGTACTAATTCCTCCTTACGTTATTAGTAACTACCATAGGCCAACCCTTCTAGTCGCTAGGTAAGTATGTGTAGGGGGGCTTGCAACCCTTAAAAACCCTTTAATAAATCTTTAGTAGTAATTAGTAAAGCCTAGGAAAATTCTTATATTCTATACTAACTTAGGCTCTAACTACTTCTATATACTCTTAACTCTGTCCCCCTCTATATATACGCCCTTTAGGCTTACTATAAACCCTAGGTAGCCTACCTTTTAGGTGTAGAACTTATACTTAGAGAGTTTAGCGTATAGCTTATACTAGATAAGCTAATCTAGCACTGTCTTTATATGTTTAATATGTTTCTCCTTACTCTAGAAATATATAAGGATGTTGTTTAAGTATATAAATATAATAGACGTTAAGTAAGTCTAATAGCGCACTATTACTATAGCTCTAAAAGACCGTAGGGGTATTAGTTAACCTAAAGGGCATTACTATGTACTTATAGTGGCCATATCTAGTCTAGAATACTATCTTCTATTTGTTGCCTACTTTAATTTATATACAGTAATAGGCGTTCTTTAGGTCTAATTTAGTGTATATAACGGCGGATTCTAGCTAGTCTAGTAACTCTTAGATTAGTAGGAGTAGGTAACGGTTTTTTATAGTCACCGCGTTTAGTCCATAGTAATCTACGCATAATTATAATCCCCTATTCTTCTTTTTTACAAAAAGGATTAGTGCTCCTACTTCTAATTTTAAGTAGCGTATCTAGCCTCTTTAAGGTTCCTCTTAATGTACTCCTTTAAAACCTATGCCTCTAGCGCTAACAGGCTATAGAGCGGTCTAAAGGGTACCTTCTTGCCTGTCTTAATGTTAATAGACATCTTATAAGGCCTATAGTTCGCTAGTAGGGCGGCGTCCACTTCTAAGAAGGCTTTTTAAACCTCCCTTAGTAAACCTTAGGTAGAATAGAATAATCTTATTTAGACTAGATTAGCCTAGGCTAACCCTATATATAACAAAACAGTTATTATTAGTATCCTTAGTAGTATTTGCGAATTGTTGTAGCCCGTCTATAGCAACCTTTTGAAATTTGCGCTTACCATTATTAAATCGCAATATATAAGCGGTAAAGTTGGGTAGTAGGTTCTATTTAGTTAACTAGGGCATCCCTAGCACTATATTAAACCCTTCGATTTCCCCTACGACGAATTTGTCCGACCTAGCCTGGGTTTGCCCACAGCTATCCGTTATCGCGTAGGCTAGCTTAGTCTAGCCTTAAACCTCTAATTTAACTCTGTTTAGGGCCTTATAAGTCTAGTTTATATTCGCTTTTAGGTAGACTATAACTCTTTTTACTATCCTAGTACTAACAAAGTTGGCCTTTACGCCGCCGCAGTCTACTAGGGCCCTCACTTTAAAGGAGCCTACTGCTGTTTAGATAATCTCTTCTAGGGCGATTAGGGACCCTCTAGCCTTGCAGGGGCCTCTTGCCTTTAAAGTAGCTATAGTAAGCAATCTTTGTCCCTCTGTGTATATAACAAAGCCTATTAGTCTAAGGAATAGATAATCCAGGGCTTGTTTTCTCCCGCCTCTATCTTTTACTTTAGGTAATTATCTTTATAGTGCCCTTGCTTATAATAGTAAAAATAGTTATTCTTTTTCTAGTCTAGTAGTAATTATGCCTTATAATGCTTATCCTGTTCCTTATATTGCGGGTTATAGCGCCTCTAGCCTAGTCTAATATTGTTTAACCTAGATTGTTTCTAGCTGGTCGTGCCTCGCCTATTGTCCTCTTAGGCCTCCTTATTGTTATCCTTTTGCTTTCGCTTGCCTAGCTTTAGCCCTTAGATAACTCGCTAGTGTTAGTTAGCTGTCTCCTCTAGTTAGATAAGGCTAGTCCACCGCTATAGTTGCCATTAGAGCCTCTCCACTACTTAACTATCTAGAGCAGAGAAGAAATCGCTAATATGCTAATTGTTATAATTATCTAAGGCATAATTAGGGTTAGTCTCTTCCCACTAATCCTTAAGATAGTTTAGGAGTTTAGTTAGGGTCTAATAACTCTACTTTGCGTTCTTAATACGCTAATAAGCCTCTTATTCTCTTTTTTAGCTTAATCCTAGAGTGTTTTACTATAGTCTACTTTATTAGTTTTTATATTACCTTACGCTCGCGTTTATGCTTAGGAATCTCCTAAACTATTCTATTCTAGAAGTTATGTTATATGTCCCTAAGATAGTAGTATATAAACCTTATCTAGGCTAGATTTAGTGCTAAGGGCTAGTGTGTATTAAATATAATCTTCGCAGCCTCTTGCCTAGGCGTTTAGTTCCTTCTAGCCTCTTTCTTTAAATTAGGGAGGCTCTAGCAGTTTTAGTAGTTGTAGGTCTAAGCTAGCTATTGTTATTTAGGGTAGGACAATAGGCGCGATGCTAGTCCTTTAGGAGCTTTCTCCTATCCTTCTTGCTTAGTTACTTGCTCTTTTGTCCGCCCTTTTTATATAGAGGAGAGTCCTCTCTAGGGCTGCTAGACTCCTCTAATAAGTTGCTACTATTATTAGGGTCGCTTATATTCTCTTTAATAGTTTCGGGCGTTAGTTGCCTATCCTTACCCTTGTCCTTCTTTGTCGCGGCTTCGGCGTCGCTCGCAAGGGTTAAGGTTCTTTATTTATTATTATTAGGTCCTATTTTAACCTATAGAATCTTAAGTTAGTCCTATAGGGCTTTAATAGCCTTGTGCTTCTTTATAATCTTAATTTCTCGCTTAAGTTCCTCTTCCTAATGTTGTATTTAAGCTTCTTTAGCGCTTAAGGCTGTTTGTCCTTTATCTGTGCTAGTTTGGCCTAGTCTAGGGTCCTTAATGCTAGCGTAAGGTTGCTCCTCGCTAGTTACTATCGCTCCGCTTAGAGCAGCTATAGAGGCTAGGCGTTAGCTTTAATAGACGTCGCTTATGTTAGAATAATAAGATATAAGGTAGTAAGAAATTATATTATAAGATTATAGGTACAATACTTAATCTATTAATTTACTACTAAGGCAATCCCTTAAAAAAGGAAAGTAGGTCTAAAGGCTATAAGGCCTAAGAAAGAAAAAAACTCTAACCTAGCCAAGACTAATCTAGGCCAGTCTAGGGCAACTAGGGGGTTACGCTACTACAGGGGACGCGTCGTAACAGCCTGCCACAAATAACCTACCTAAAATACCCTCTAAAACCTATGCACTAAACACTTTTATAATATTACAACCTAGCTTACAACCCTAACTATGCCTAAAGGCCTATTTAAGAAAAAAAACTAAAGGGTATATTAGGCTATAAGCTTAGAAGTATAGGATTATAAGAGGTATACTATAGTATTAAAACTATAGGAAATAGGCCGCTGCGCAGAGTTATAGATAATCTAGTTTAATAGGCAGATATTCTATAACAACTCTATAAGAAATTAGGCTATTAAGGATAAGAAGACACCTGGAGAAAAATTGCAGCATATTACTACTAGCTAAATCTATATTAAAGTGTTAAGGAACATATTAAGACTTAACCTAGATTATAAGCGAGTCGCCTACCTTGTTAACTTTCTACAACGCGTCACCTACAAACTACAATAGCTTAACTAAACTTCTACTTAATTGCCCTGCAACAAAGCAGATATCTACCTTACTATCCTAGCTATTAATTAGAACGAAATTTAGACTATACAAGAGGCTGTACGGGCTTATAATGTCCCCTAATCAACGCTGCGCGACCGACGCGCCGGGAAGCCTGCGCGACGCGATTGCCAGCCCAACTTAAGAAAGCTTACCAAGCTAGAAGAGGAGGTGGGTGATTATCGAGTATATATATACTTAATCTAGATTCGCGAGGGTTTGCGCCTACTCTAGAAGCTGTGCGGAATATAGCGGATAAGTTGCTCGCTAAGCGCGGCAGTGGCTAGGTCGGTTAACAGTGGCCTAGAAACTTTGTCAAGCGAACAGACAGCCTTACTACGCGGTTTAAATCGACCGTACGACCACCAGAGAGCGCTCTGCGAGGATCCAGAAGCTATATAACGCTGGTTTAACCTTATAGCGCGTATAAAGGCCACCTACAGTATCCACGACAAGGACACCTTCAACTTCAACAAGACTGGCTTTCTAATAGGCAAGATATCCTCCTAGCTAGTTGTCATGGGATTAGAGAGACGTAGCCGGCCAAAAGCAATCCAGCTAGGCAATCGCGAATAGGTCACAGTGATCCATAGAATTAACGCTGCCAGGTAGGCAATCCCGCCCTTCGTTATTTTCGCTGGCTAGTATCACCTCTCTGCCTAGTATAAGGGCGAGGATATACTAGGCGACTAGACTATTGGGCTTAGCGACAACAGTTAGACTACTAACAAGCTTAGTATGGCCTAGCTATAGCACTTTATTAAGCATATAGCAGCGCGTAGGGTAGGCGCACACTAGCTGCTTATACTTAACAGCTATAAGAGCTATAAGTTGCTTAAATTCTAAGAAATCTGCAAGGATAAACAATATCTATACTCTCTGTATGCCGCCACATTCGTCGCTCGCACCTCCTACAGCCGCTAGACGTTAGCTGTTTCTCGCTATTAAAGCGGGCGTACAGGTGCTAAGTGTTAAGCCTAATACGCAACTATATTAACTATATCACTAAGCTTAAGTTCCTACCTGCCTTCCGCGCCGCCTACAACTAGTTAATTACAAAGGAGAATATCTGCGTAAGCTTTTAGGGCGCCAGACTAGCCCCACACAATCTCTAGAGGTAGTGATTTTAAAGCTTAATGTTAAGCTAAGGACGCTGTTGCTAGCAACCCTACTAGAGGCTATATAGGAGGCCAAAACACCCAGCAATGTGCGCGAACTAGAGGCTTAATCAACGTTAATTCGCGAGCGGATTTGGGCGCGGATTGGGCGCTGCTATAGCTTATTAAGCTTAGCTTCTATTATTAAAAGGCTTAATTAGCTAGGAAGAGGCTCTTTTAAAGTAATGCATTAAATAGCGCTTATACGCGAGCGAATCTTAAGCCTTAAGAGAGCAAATAAGGCCGCCACAACGCGCAAGAATTGCAAAAAGAAGCAGATCTAGAAGCAAGGCACCCTATTAAAGGCAGAGGGAGAGAATATTATTACTTAAAGGGCTGTTAAGCAGCAACTTAAGGGAGAAGGGAGAAACGCGTTAAGGCAAGGCGCGATCAGGTACGAGCTGGCAGGCCTTAGCGCGCTGCGGTCGCTGCAGAGAGACTGGCCATAACTCACAAACGTGTGAAAAGCGTACTGTAGATACTACTTAAACTAGGACAGCTCTTATATTAATATTATTTTATTGCGTTGTGGATGTATAGGCTATAAAAGGCTGAGAGAGTTGACAAGGTGGGCGACTCGCTTGTAAGGGCGACTCGCTTATAATCTAGGTTACGCTAAATATTAGGCATATTTTACTAAAAGGGTAGTAGAGAAGCTACACCCTATATAGGAAACACAATATAATCTAGGAATAGGTTATAGTAAATGTAGTGTACATACCTAGAAGCAAAAGAGAGAGAAGGAATTTATAGTTGTTGCTAGGAACTATACCTCTAGATAGCCTAAAGTAAAAGCACTCACTAATGCTAACTTAGCCGTAGTTGCCTAGTTCTTAGAAGAATCTGTCTTTAGTAGATAGGACATCCCTTTTCGCCTATTAGTAGACGGAGAACTAGAGAACAGAGGCTTAGTAGAGGACTTAGCTAAATAGTTTAGCATCTAACAAGTGGTATCTAGTGCTTATTACCTATAAGGGCAAGGTCTAGTAGAAAGAGAGACCACTAAGAGCTTCTTAGCACACTATAGAAGATAAAGAGCGACTAGGTCTAGAACCTATCCAAAGCTCTATGGGCTAATTAGGTCACAGTAAAGCGATCCATAGGCAAAATACTAGCCTTTCTAATCTATAAAAGAGAATATCTTCTTCCTATTAAACTTTGCATTCTAATATAGCAGACACTTCTATATAGGAATAGGTTTATACTACTAAAAAAAACTCCTAGCTATTAGAGCGAAGCAATTTAAAAAGCGTAATTATTGCCTCTAAGAAGCTATTAACTAAACTATCTAACTACGCGAATAAGAAAAGGAATAGTTTAATAACTAGCGCACTCTTAGGATAGAGCTACTATAATAAGGCAATCTAGTGTTAGTGTATAATACTTTTTAGGCCAGCAATATAAGTTGCAAAGTTAAGCTTACTAGAAGGTACTAAGGCCCCTTTAGAATTAGGGCCATGCTACCGCATAGTAAAGGATAGTATATACTTAAGAAGCTTAATAGAATACCCTTTTATAATAAAACGCTAGGCAATTATATTATTCTATTTTATTTGCGCACAATAATAGACCTTAATATAATACTAGAATCTAATATTATAGATACTAATAACCTCTTAGAAGAAATTACTAATCTCTTAGAGGAAATTAATTCTATAGACCTTAATAAAGTTACGTAGAGGCCTAAGTCCAAATATTCTATATTTGCGCGCAGATTATAGAGGCTGGCAAGATATATATAGGATATACTTATAAGAATAAAGTAAGTAGAGATTCTGCCGCCACTAGTAAACTTTAACCCCTTAGACTTTGCCTATTAGGAGGAGTAAGCTAGCTAGAACATTAGCGCATTATAAGCTAAGGGATAGCTTATTTCTTAAGGGGGGAAGGAAGTAGTTAAAGAAGAAAAGTTAGAGAAAAAGATAGAATAACAGTATTAGTACTAAGTTAAAATAAAGTCTAATATATATGTATAATTACTAGAATAGAATTGTAAGCTATAGACCCTAATAATAGAGCCTAACTAATAATTAGATAGCTAGAAAATTAAGAGCTAAGAACTACTATACTAACCTCTATAAGAATCTAAACCCCCGCGACTACCACGACCAAAGCCATAATTAGGGTTTGGATTACAACTCTAATAGAAGCGAGGTATAGGGCTACCTTACTCTATAGCATAAGTTTCGCTAGGGCCCAAACCTAGGCGTGCAGCTTAGGCGGAGAGGTTAGAAGGAATAGAGGATAGACCTAAAGAAGGAGGAGAGGAAATTATGCTGCTGTGGCTAAGCGGGGATAAGGGAGTGCGGGCGGAATTAATAGACTATTAGGAAGCTAGACGTATAAGGGAAGGCGAGTAGAATAGAACTTTAGAAGGATTGTTAGTGGTCTAAAAGGGGGATAAGTTAGAGGATAAAGAACTAATCTGCAGCACTATATTAAGTAAAACCTAACCTAGAAAGGAATAGGGGCTAGAGAGCAGACAACTAGGAGTGGGAGTAGTTTGGCCCTAAGACAGGGAAGGGCTACCGCTATCGCTACTAGAGAAGACAATAAGTTAAGAAGGATAGGAAAAGAGTAGTGTGCGGGGAGAACCTTAGAATAAGGAAGGACTATCGCTGTTGCTGCTAGAAAGGATAATAGGCTAGGCGCAATAACGCCTAAAGAGGGGTGTGCGCAGGGAAGGCTTAGCAATATTAGAATTAGTGCCTAATAGAGAATTAGGCGCCTCTAAGAAACTCTTAACAATTAGACGAGACCTATTAGGCGCCTAGTAGGAAGTATTGTAGTAGTGTCGCTAAAACTAAGTAGCTTACTAATTCTATTATAGATATAGGTGTTTACTTTTAGTTACTCTGTCTATAGCTTATGCACTTACTAACAACTCTACTAGAAAGAATTAGCTTAAGTCTTTGTAGCGGATACTAGAGGGAATAAAGCTAGATAGGCAGATTAGCAATAGGGAACTAGTTAAGAACAAATTAGACTTACTATAGCAGTTAAAGAAGCACTGCTAATATTAGGAAGTTGTCTAGCATAAAACGCAGCAGCCCTTAAGAAGAAGGCGCTAACTGCTATTAATATACTAAAAGTAGGGACAATAACTTTAGATATAAGCCCCGCAGGCTTAATTATAATTACTCTTAGCTGCTGCACTAAGATTATAGTTAATGCAGCCTTAGCCTATAGTAAAGAGAAGGGTAAGAAGATAAGATATATAAGAAGTATAACTAGACACTAAGCGCTATTTAAAGTAATTACGCCTCTATTTATTAGTGCTTATGTCTTTTATAAGAGTAGCTTAGTATAGCTAATAGAATAGAATAGTGTGGACAATAGGAGTATTATTAGCAAAATTAGGGTTAATTTTAAAGCTACCCATACCTTAAATAAACTATGTAAGGTAGTCTAATAATAGATACTTAGCGTAAACGTCGCGTAAAAGTCTTATAATCTTATACATAGTGTGCCAAAGTTATATAGCTAATTTAAGAGGATAATAACTAGGGTATAAGTTAGTAAGCTAAGGGATAATTAGGGCAGACATACGCACAATAGAATAGGAGTAGTTATAGGGCGTTATTAATAGGCGGCAGTAAGAGCTATTGCAAGCCTTGGCTACTTTTCTTACTATTACTATTATTATTATTATTGCTAGCACCAGAGGCGTGGCTACTAAAGAAGAAGTTAACAGTAGCTATAGTTAAGAAGAAAGTTAAGACTATTAGGCAGAAGAATTAGAATAGTAGAATAAGAAGAGAAGTAAGAGAATATAAAAGGCAGGTTATATACTCTAAGCGGCTATAAGACTCTATTAGGTTATAGTAGGTAAGGCGTGTGCGCAAACGCTACTTTTAAACTAGTAATAGGTAGCAGTATACTTTAAGAAAAGTGCGACCACGTTACCACTAGTAAGAAACTCTAAGAGTAAATTAGATACTTATAGATAGTAATTAAAGAGCAAACGACTTATAGGGTGTAGATAGAAAGATATAATATTATAAGGAAAGAAGTAGAGTATAGTAGAGATAAGGGATATATTTAAGTACTAATAAGCTATCTAAAGCCTAAGCAGCCCTTAGGTAAAAAGGGACTTTTGTAGCTGTTACTAGTAAGCTATAGGCTAAAACTACTACTCTTCTTCTACTTTTTTTCCTTCTTACGCTTATTATAGAACCCATAAGCCTAAGCAACTTTAGCCTAAACTTAGAGATTCTGCAACAGTCTCTAGAAAAAGTTCCGCTCTAGAGAGCGCTGCAACTTATAGGAAGCTTAAGTCTAGGCTTTATTCTCTATATTAGTGTTATAGGAAAAAGAAGAACTAATAGGCTAATAGTTAAAGCGTGCCTAATGCCTTCTTAGGGCTCTCCCCCTTTCTTAGAATACGTAAATTGCAGTTACACAATAGGTAAGGGCTAGAAGTAGTGCTAGAATAGTCTAAAAAAGCTAATAGGCCTATCTTTAGAGAGTAGCCTAGCAAGTAGGTGCTCTAGACTAGTTAAGAGTATAAGTACGCGTAGTAGTGAAGCTTGCGCAAAAAGAAGATTAGGAAGAAGCTAAATAAATAGTGTTTTAAGGGCGAAGCCAAAGGATGTAGGATTAGAGAGTTAGGGGTTAACTAAGGTAGGAATTTAAGGTTATTGCTAATTATAAGACCCTTAAATATAGACGTCGCTTCTAGGAAGCTAAGTATTACTTAGGTCTAAGTATTAAGGTTTATAACGCGTGCTTAACGCATAGAAGAAGAATTAGGAGGTAAAGAATAAAGGCCTATTTAATAGTTAACTTAAGAGGTATTTAGGGTATACGCCCACAAAAAGAGGGACAGCGTAGCATACCTAGAATAAAAGAGTATAGGGCGCTTTTATTACAGATGTAGCAGGCTATATATACGCCGCTAAATAGCAGTTCTATATTATTGTTAGCGAACTAGAAACACTAACGCTACGCTAGCAGGCACCTATTATAGAATAGAGTGTTATTGCCTATAATAGGAGAATAGGTAAAGTTAATACGTCCTTAGGTAGCAGCAGCGAATAGGCTTGGCAGGTATATAGGATAAGAGCCTTTATTATTTAATAATTTAGACTATTAGGCCTAGTAGAATGTAACTCGCTTATATCCTTAGTGTTGTTGCATTGTCGCGCTTCCTAACTATAGTAGAGAAAATAGAAGAGCAAGGCGTTAATTATAAGTTTATTAGGGTTATAGTCTAACTAAAGTACGAAATTGTCTCGACTATTTACCTAGGGTTGCAAACCGCGAGGCAGGTTATTATTATTACTAACACTCTGCCTAAGGGCTGCAAAAACTTAGGCTATAACGTTAAAGCTAATGCGTGCGTTTAAAAGAGGAATTACTTTCTAAAGGTTAGCCTAAGAGAGACTATTAGGGTGTGAGAGACTTACGCAGAGATAAGAAGGTAATAAATGCGCTAATAAAGAGCTTTTTAGGCACTAGTAGGAGGTTAAAACTACTAGAGCCTGCACTATTGTTGCCTTAATAAGAAGGCTTGCCGCCGCTGCTATTGCTACTAGAACTAAGACGGCTAGATGTGTAGGCGACTAGGGCATAGTTAATCTAAAGATAGGGAGGCATAATAAGGCAGGCTAAGTGAAGGCTTATAAATAGTTTAGGATTTAGGAGGATAAGAAGCTAAACTATAGAAAAATTATAAGAGTGCGAAGAGTAAGTAATAGGCAGGTTAGTAATTAAAACGGGTGGGCGTTTATAGGCTGTTGTTTAAGGTTACACAAAGCTAGGTAATTAGCAAAGCTTACTATTAGAGGCGGGCCTAACTTCTGCTTAATAGCAGGAGGCGCTATAGAATATTTAGAGTATTTTCTAGAAGAGTGTTTAGTATAAAGCTTAATAGGGCTAAGCTTCTGTGGGTAGGAAGGTATATAGTAGAATAAACTCTACTATATAGGTTACGTAGTAAGCCGGTGCCCGATCGGCTCTTAAGGATTTAATAGGCGGTTTTTTTCTTCTAGCACACACAACTTAATCTATCTTTCTACTAAGTTCTAATTAGGACTAGGTTCTCTCACACTAGTAATTCTAAATAGGCAGCTTCTTAAAGCAATTTAAGCACCTTATATATTTAATTAGTATATAGTAGGCAATTAATAAGTATATAAGAAAAGGCTTCTTTAGAGCTTATATTAATTTTTTCTTCCTTTTACTTTACAATTGTAATAGCTATAAGGGCTGCTTTAGTAGTATCTAGTAGTTATAAGAGAAAAAACTAAGTGTAGGCATCTTAATTCTTTTCTTTTTATAACTTTAGCTTGTCCTATTTTTTAGATAGCGTATTAGCTATAATATTTGCGGTGTCTAGTTAGTATATAATTTAATAATATAGTATTTAGATAGCTTCTTAGACTAATAAGCTTACTATAAAGAGAGCTTATATTTAGTGCTAAAGTACTTAAGGACCTAATAATTAGTAACAATATTAAAGGGCTTAGTAGTTTAAAGGCTAACTAGTTGCACTTTCTATTCTAAAAGGCTCTATATAACTGCTAATATTTCCTTATTATAAATAATTTAATTTAATTTAGTAAGCTTTAATAATATAGAGTACTATATAGCTAGACGCTAGGTACTATTAGATTATAGTTAACTAAAAAACCTATTGTCAGATTAGAGCCGTGTTGCCGAACAAGGGCACGTGGTCGGCTCCACCCTCTAAATTAGACCTCGAGCCAACAAGTCACAGAACACACACAATACAACTGTTTATCTATCTTCTATCTATTAGACCCCTATCTTAATAAGCTTAAATAGTGCTTAAATCTAATAATTAAGAGTTTTACTGCCTTAATTGACCCTAAGAAAAGACAATGTTGCTGTTAACGCTCCGCAACTCAACAATCGTGTTAACCAATTACACTAATTATACACCATAGCTGCTGCAGCTAAAAGCGCGATGCGAGCTAATAGATATATAGCCTATTATTAGTCTAGATAGAGCCAAACTCCCACGCGAAAAGCCGACACCGCCGTCGCCGCCAGAAATAGCGAGTTACTAGCCAATTATCTGCGTAAACAACAACAATTAACAAAACCCTTTAACGCGCCTATTAGAGCTATTAAATTCAGGCCTTATAGCATATAAGGAGGACATTAAGTTCTATAAGATACAGCTTAAGGACTACAAGATTAAGGACAAGGAATACTAAGAGGAGAGAACAAGTTTTAAGAAAGTAGTTATCTATATCTAATTAACTATGTTATAACACCTGCAACGTAACTGTTACAAGCCTAGAGAGCAGATCTAGCAATAGATTAAATCTCTAACGCAGATAGTAGGCGTTAATAAGGAAGACGAGCGGGATAGGGCGAGAGCGCGATACCTACAGGCTCTTAAGCTAATAAGACAACTCTTAAACTAGGATACCTAGCTAACTAAGTATATTAGGCAGCTATAGAAGCAGAGACGAATAATGTCGCCAAAGTATAATCAATCCATAATACTATAAAGGACTTCCTAACTGCGATTATAAAGGCTGCCCCCACCTAGGGCGTGTCCTTTCAAGAAACTAGACGCTGAGACGCAGATATAACAAGGAAGGAGATAATAAAACGCTTCTAAGAATATATAGTAATACTCCACCTAATTAAGGGCAAACAGCATAGGGGCGCCTTTGCTACTAGTGAGCTATCTCTCGCTGCTGGTAGTGCATCCACCCTAGGCACTAACAGGGACGCCTCTCACGCTGCCAAAGACGCGCCATCTTCCACAAATAACCAACGTAGACGGGGGAGACCTTAACAAAAACAATCCTTTAGTTAAAGTACCATATCCAAGCAGTCCTTAATAGAGGATACAACAGCAGTTAAAGGCAGAAAATGCCCTACTTGTGGACAAAGGCATAGTCTAAAAGACTGCTTCTACTCTACGCATATCTAGAACATGCACTAGAGTAGTTTAGGCCACAACCTAGCTTTACAGACATAGTACAAATACAGGATTAGAAATAATTTAGATCTATAAAAGGAGATAAGGAAGGTAAAGAGACTAAGGTCTCAAACCCCACAAATTAAGAACTCACATACCCCTACTCCTAAGATTAATATAATATTGCCTAGTTAGACGGAAAATTTCCACTATCCGAGCCAGCTTCAATGCGGCATTATATTAATCCGATTCTACGAGCTACCTACTACAATACTCCTCAATCCTTAATTCAGGCACTACCTGCCACATCGCGAACGACCTTAATTGATTTGTCTTATTTCGCCCTCTATCGCCTAGAGACTTTATATAGGCTGGAAATACACAAATATAGGTTAAAGGATATAGCACGGTTCACCTTGAAATAAAGGGCCTAGCTAGACGGCAGATACTACGCCTTAATAATATGGCCTATTGCCTAGACCTTCTATGCAACCTAGTGTCTTTCAGGATACTACGGCGTTAAGGGCTATAGTGGGATACTAAATTAGAACCTACAAGCCTAAAGCGAGCAGATAACATAGTTATTGCTAAGCTGCAAGAGCTCTATAACTAATAGGTTCTAGAATACTAACTAGAACTAATAGAACAGGCAACCTTCTACACCCACAGGATCACCTCACGCACTAAGAGATCCCCGCAAAAGGCAGACGCACTGCGATAGCATAAGCGACTAGGGCATCTAGGCCCTAGTGTGCTCTTAAGCACCTAGTGCAGCAATCTAAGGGGGTGCGGATTAAAGGCATCACTACAGTACAGTGCGACGCCTGCGGACAAGCTAAATCTAAGAGGTTAATCCGCTGAACACCACAACTAATTAATAAAGGACTAGGAGAACGAGTTGCAATAGACTTCTACAGCTACAAGGATGGCAGCTTAACAAAAGAGAAGAGCCAAATGCTAATCACTAATTGATACTTAGGACTAATGTGGGATTTC
The DNA here is from genome assembly GCA_009805535.1 of Laburnicola sp. JP-R-44. NCBI lineage: Eukaryota > Fungi > Ascomycota > Dothideomycetes > Pleosporales > Didymosphaeriaceae > Laburnicola > Laburnicola sp. JP-R-44. Next base: position 1,743,613 of record SELF01000006.1, read on the forward strand.
TACTTTAAGGACAATCGCACAGCTTAATCTATTATCCAAACTTTGGCCACTTTTACAAAGTTCATAAAGAACTAATTTAACCTTACAGTTAAGGTAATTAAAGCGGATAACACAAATATTCATAGTTAAACAAGAAGTCAATCAATGGTGCACAGCCTAGGGGATTACAATTAAGCCTTTAGCACCTGACACATAAGCACAGAATAGGGGAGCTGAACGCTTAGGGGGTGTAATAAAAGACAAAGCCTGGGCAATGCGACTTAATGCCAACCTACTATAGGATATGTAGCTAGAGATTACCTAGTTAGCTATCTACCTCTATAATTGAACGCTAAACTATGCAAATTACTAGAGAACACCATACAAAGTCTTCTTTATAACAGTGGCCTTCCAGAATGGAGTAGTTATAGCACCACGAAAGCCAGATCAAACCTATCTTAAGGCATATAGGTGCAAAGCTTTTGCAATAATAGATAATACCTACTATAGCAAGAGCAGGCTACAACGTCTCGACCTAAAGGCGTGGATTAGATATCTAGTAGGATACTAATCCTCCAACATCTTTCAGATATAGATACCTTCGCTTAGGAAAGTAATTAGCACCCAGGATATAATATTTAACAAAGACAGCATCTTTAGTGGAAAGACAAAGGACCTTATAGATAACCTTATGCACAATACCCTTGAAGAGATCGCCGCATAGGTCTAATTGGTTGAACTACTATCCACAGCTAAACTAACTAAATTAGAGACAGAGTCGTTCTATAAAGATGAGACGATTTAAGATAACCCGCAGGATGAAGACTAGCCTGGATATTGACAAGGCAGGAAAGTGGACTATACTTATCCCACTCCGCCAATCACACCACCACTAGTGACACTCCTTGCACAAAAACTACTTGTTCAAGCTTGAAGTTTTCCCCTACGAGGTTTTTACTCAAGGTACAAGGCAGCTTGCTAACTCGTACGAGGTCCTACTTCGTACGAGGTAGGGGGAGGAAGACAGTACGGGAGCAGAGCTACAAGGGCGAGGGAGAGAGGGGCAGGACAACAACACCCTCACAGATGAGGGCCGGCTACTATAGGTATCTAGGTGCCTGTAGTAGCAGGTAGACCTATTAAAGGGAGGATGGGCTATGTACAACAAGGCTACTGTGGTAGCCAGCCGGCAGGCACGAAATGCTTTCTGTAAATACAGCTTAGCACGTCCCCATGCCCCATGGGAGGCTAGAACATTACGTTCCTGGACGTTAATCAATACTACTACTACTACTACTCCTTGCACAATCACTGGTAGAGGAAGAGACAAAGGGAAAGACCACTAACCCTTATTATTAATAACATGCCTATAGGCCGCAGCATTTATAGCCGGCACCAAAGCGGCAAACGCAGGGAACTTTAATAGGAAAACATTAGATAAGGCGCGGTTAAAAAGATTGCTCTCTAAAGGATTAAAGCTATATAGGAGCTAGTTGCCTATACCACCTTCCTAACGCAATAAGCTTAAAGAATATCTACTGTGCGATATGTTCAAGGAAGCTGAGAAACAGCACCTAAACAGTCACCAGGACATAAGATCCTGGACTGAGATACTAGTTAAAACAATTAAGCTAACTGGAGAACAGATCCTTAACTGTATGTGGGTATACACCTACAAGTTTAATAAACATTACTAACTTAAGAAGTGCAAAGCACGCCTTGTTATTTGTGGCGATTAATAGAGAAATATCACGTTACAAGATACATATGCGGCAATATTGGCCAGACAATCATTTCGCATGCTTATAGCGATTGCGGCGCGATTCGACCTAAAGCTCCTTTAATACAACGTCACGAATGCTTTTGTTTACGCAAATATTAACCAAGATATATATATAAGGATGCTACAAGGCTAGAACAAACCTAGAATAATCCTAAAGCTTAACAAGGCGCTATACGGACTCCGGATCTCACCACTACTCTAGCAGAGAGAGTTCACTTCAACACTGCGAGGCTTAGGCCTTATTAGCATACCCTATGAACCTTGCTGTATGATTAAACAAGGCGTAATCATCTTCTTCTTCTACGTAGATAATATTATCATTGCCTATAAACAGGAGAACAAACCCTAGGCTGAGAGCTAGTTATTAAGCAGCTACAAGAAAAGTACACCCTTACAGGAGGAAAAGATCTCCAATGGTTCCTAGGGGTTAAGATTCTTAGGAACTGCTTACAACAAAAGATCTGGCTCTTACAAGTGTTATATATTAATAAGATCGCCAGGCTAGTTAATAACTAAAGCCTTAGGCATAATACCCTAATAAGTAGTATTAAGCTTACTCCACGATTAGGCTTCACTAGTCCATCTAAGATCAACAGATACTAACGCAAGGTCAGATCGATCCTATTCGCCGCAGTCACCACCTGGCCAGACACTACTTTCGCGTCCTCCTAATTAGCACAATTTCTTACTAACCCTAGCAGCTAACATTAAGATGCCGCTAATTAAGTCCTACTATACCTCTAAGAAACACACATAAAGGCGTTACAGCTAAGTAGAGAAGACAGTTTTAAGGTAGCAAGCGATGCCTTGTTTACGGACAATACACTAGACTAAAAGAGTTCTTAAGGATATATTATTAAACTGTTTAGTGGGCTGATTATATGGAAAGCAAGCGAGCAAGATACTGTTACTACATCTACCACTAAAGCCGAGCTACTAGCCCTGTTATAGGTAGCTAAGGAGGCACTGTTTACATCACGCCTGCTTAATAAGCTCTAGGTTTAAGCTTGCGGATCAAACGATTACTATTAAATACAACAACTGGTAGACAATATAGCTTGTCGCTAAGGAGACTGCGCAGCTTAATACTAAACTCCGCTATGTGGATATTTATAACTATTAGTTAAGGCAAGAGTAGTAGCGCAAGGAAGGATTAGGGTCACCTACACTCAGTTAAACGAAATAATAGCTAATAGGCTTATAAAGGCCCTTTCTGTCAACAAATAGAGCAAGTTTCTAGATCAACTAGGACTTGTTAATATAGTAGAAGATCTTAACAGAAAGGAGGTACAAATTAACAAGCTAGAACAAAGGATAGAGGCTATTACTCTAGAATAAAGGACGGCTACAAGGGGTCTAGCTTAAGGATAAGCCTAAGCTAAGGGGGTGTGTCAGATTAGAGCCGTGTTGCTAAACAAGGCACGTGGTCGGCTCCACCCTCTAAATTAGACCTCGAGCCAACAAGTCACAGAACACACACAATACAACTGTTCATCCCATCTCATCTATCAGACCCCCATCTCAATGAGCTCAAATAGTGCTCAAATCTGACACCTATATTAATACTATTACTAAAGTTAGTTTCTATATAGGTAATCTAAAATAGAAAGTACTATAAGACTAGAATATTACTAGCTATAAGTTACTTAGCAGCTTAATTAGAGGGCAAATAACCTACTTATAGTAAAAAAAAGTAGTAGTAGTTATAAAAGCCTAAAAAGCTCTATAATACCTTAAGTATTATAGGCTTTTTCTATTTCTAAACTATAGTAATTTTTATAGGGTCCTTATAAACTCCTTTAGTGCTAATAATATATTCTAAGAACTTAGTTGCTGTTATAGCAAATTTGCATTTCTTAAGATTAGTTTAAAGATTAGCGTTTCTTAAGTAGAGTAGGACTTTGCGAACATATTATTTATATTCTAGAAAATTCTTAGAAAAGATAAGGATAATATTAATATATATAGTATAAAATTTATCTAAATAATTGTCTAGAACGCTATTAATAAACTATTAAAAGGTAGTAGAACTATTATAAAGACTAAAAGGTAAGACCTTATATTTATAATTTCTATACTAGGTTTAAAAAGTAGTTAGCGCTTTAGTCTCTAGAGTAAGCTAGATTTAGTAAAATACTTAGTAAATATTAAGCTTAGTAAAGAATCTTGCTCTAGAGAGATATATAAGTATCTTCTTAATAAGTAGAATTACTATAATATTCTTTTTAGTAATAGTATTAAGCTAGTAGTAATTAATATAAAAGTGTTATTCTTTATTTAGCTTTTTAGTAAATAAATACTAGTAAAGAAAAGCTGGCGTTGCTAGAGATAATAAACCTACGCTTAATATAGTTATTAATATAGGCTTTAAAGAAGTTTAAGGTACTCTATAAAAATATTATATAAAGATATAGATAGTAAGTATAAATAGGTCTTTAGTAAAGTTAATATAATAATTAATGCCCTTTTAGTAAAGTAGGAGGGCGTTAAAATCTAATTTTAAAAAATAGGCGGGCTTTACTCTAGCGTATTCTAGCTAGAGGAGCGCTTATTCTGTTTTAGCGAGTAGGTTAGCTTAGGACTTATTTTCTAGGCTATACATCTTACTCTTACAATTCTTAATAAGTTTAGCTAGCTTATTGGGGCTAGCATAACTAATAATTATATTAGACTTATAGCTGCTATTTAAAGTAAATGCTATAGCGCTTACTATATTAATATTAAAGCTAGTAGTATATAATTGTTCCCGCGTTTAGCGCCTAAATAAGTTCTAGAAGGTTAGCTAGATTCTATAGGCCTAGTAGATCTACTAAATGCAATTTATTATTTATTTTCTATAAGTTCTTCTTCTTTATATTAGTAATTTAGTAGGGCGGAAGAGAGCTATCCTAGGTTATTCTAGCTAGGGAAAGTTCTAATTAAATAGTTAATTTCTATAAGAGCTGTCTAATCTTTAGATTAGCTTTTCTAGTAGGATTATAGTCTCTAGGTCTTAGGCTAGGGGCAATACCTAGATCCTACTATATAATTCCTAGGGGCTAGTCTTGCTAGTAGCTTTCTTAGATAGTAGGGACAAGGTAACTAATAGGCAACTTATTATCTAATAGCTCTTATCTAAGAAAGATAGCTCTATAGCCTCTATACTACTATCTCTATTAAAGTTATCCTTATAGCTTAGTTTCTAGTAAGCCTTTAAGTATATACTAATAACTAAGATAGTGGAGTTAGGAAGCTAGATAGAGATTTCCTTAGAGACGCTTTAGTTAGTTAGCTTTTAATAAGTAAGTCTTTTAGTAGGTATAGTTCTACTTCTTAAGTAGGCTATTCTATTAAGTAGTGTTATTCTAGTAGGAAGGGTTAGGTAGTAGAGAAGTTTATAATAGAATAAGGTTACTAGTAAAGATTAGATTCTTTATTATTTTTTAATAAAGGTAGCAGTTCTAAGGGTTAACTAGGCAGTTAGCTTGCTTAAAATTTTTTCTACTAATAATAAGATTATAGTCCCCTATATTATAGAAAACAAACTATATAGTAAAGCTATATCTATTAATATTAAGCTAGGCTATAAAATAGGTGTCTACTTTTATACTTCTCTTCCCTACAAAGTTCTTAAGAGAAATTAGTGTCTTTAGGTAAAGGAGTTTAGCTTTAGGCTATTTTTATACTATCTTTATATATTTTAAAGTAATAAGGTTATAAGCGCTAGTACTAGTATCTATTAAGGCTTATAACCTAAGAGCTAATTCTTAAAATACAATTTGTACTAGCAGGACTAGTTAGAAGCCTTTAAGTAGCTTAGAGACTCTTACTATCTTACTACCTATAGGCAATAATTTTAGCTTAGTATTTGTATGTCACGACGCGTCCCCTGTGGCAGCGTAACCCCCTAGTTGCCCTAGACTGGCCTAGATTAGCCTTGGGCTAGGTCAGAGTTTTCTTCTTAGGCCTTGTAGCCTTTAGACCTACTTTCCTTTTTTAAGGGATCGCCTTAGTAGTGAATTGATAGATTAAGCATTGTACCCACAATCTTACAATACAATCCCTTACCACCTTATATCTTATCATTCCAACATGAGCGACGTCCGTCGAAGCCAACGCCTGGCCTCCGTAGCCGGCCCAAGCGGAGCGACAGTAACCAGCGAGGGGCAACCTCACGCCAGCATTGAGGACCCTAGACTAGGCCAAACTGGCACAGACAAAGGACAAACAGCCTTAAGCGCTAAAAAAGCTTAGATATAATGTTAGGAAGAGAAACTTAAGTAAGAAATTAAGATCGCAAAGAAGCGCGAGGCTATTAAAGCCTTGCAGGACCAACTTAAAATCCTATAGGTTAAAATAGGACCTAACAATAACAAACAAAGAACCTTAACTCTTGCAAGCGACGCTGAAGCCGCAACAAAAAAGGACAAGGGCAAGGGCAGGCAACTAACGCCTAAAACTATTAAAGAGGATACAAGCGACCCTAATAATAGCAGTAACTTGTTAGAGAAGCCTAGCAGCCCTAAAGAGGAGGACTCCCCTCTGCGTAAAAAGGGCAAATAAAAGAGCAAGCAACTAAGCAAGAAGGACAGAAGGAAGCCCCTAAGGACTAGCATCGCGCCTATTATCCCACCCTAAACAACAATAGCTAGCTTAGACCTACAACTACTAAAACTGCTAGAGCCTTCTTAATTTAAAGGAAGAGGCTAGAAGGAACTAAACGCCTAGGCAAGAGGCTGCGAAGATTACATTTAATACGCACTAGCCCTTAGCACTAATTTAGCCTAGACAAGGTTTGCACACCGCTATCTTAGGGACACGCAACGCAACTTCTAGGACAGGGTAGTCTAGGAGATCCCTAAGCGCTAACGCGAGCGTAAGGTAATATGGAAACTAATGAAGCAGACTATAGTAGACACCCTAGGATCGAGCTAGGAAAGAGAATAAGAGGCTTGTTGGCGCATTAAGAACGTAAAGCAGGGTTATTAGACCCTAACTAAACTCCTAAACTATCTTAAGGATTAGTAGGAAGAGACTAACCCTAATTATGCCTTAGATAATTATAACAATTAGCACATTAGTTATTTCTTCTCCGCTCTAGACAGTTAAGTAGTGGAGAAGCTCTAATAGCAACCACAGCGGTGGACTAGCCTTATTTAACTAGAGGAGACGGCCAACCAACACACTAGCGGGTTATCTAAGGGCCGAAGCTAGGCAAGCGAAAGCAAAAGGATGACAATAAGGAGGCCTAAGAGGACAACGGGCAAGGCACGACTAGCCAGAAACAATCTAGGTTAAACAACACTAGACTAGGCTAGAGGCGCTATAACCCGCAACGTAAGGAACGGGATAAGCGTTGCAAGGCACAATTACTACTAGACTAGGAAAAGAACAACTATTTTTACTATTATAAGCAAGGGCACTATAAAGACAACTACCTAAAGCGAAAGACAGAGGCGGGAAAAGACAAGCCCTAGGTTATCTGTCCCTTAGACTAACGGGCTCTGTTATATACACGGAGGGACAAAGATTGCTCGCCGTAGCCGCCTTAGAGGCAAAAGGCCCCTGCAAGGCTGGAGGGTCCCTAATCGCCCTAGAAGGGGTTATCCGAACAGCAGCGGGCTCCTTTAAAGTGAGGGCCCTAGTAGACTGCGGCGGCGCAGAGGCCAACTTTGTTAGTACTAGGATAGCGGAGAGGGTCGCAGTCTAACTAAAAGCGAATGCAAACTAGACTTATAAGGCCCTAAACAGAGTTAAATTAGAGGTTTTAAGGCTAGACTAAGCTGGCCTACGCGATAATAGACAGCTGTGGGCAAACCTAGGCTGGGTCGGACGAATTCGTCGTAGGGGACATCGAAGGGTTCGACATAGTGCTAGGGATGCCCTAGTTAACCAAATAGAACCTACTACCCAACTTTACCGCTTGTATATTGCGATTTAACAATAGCAAGCGCAAATTCTAGAAGGTCACTATAGAGGGGCTATAACAATTTGCGAATACCACTAAGGACGCTAACAATAACTATTTTGTTATATATGGAGTTAGCCTAGGCCAATCTGGTCCAAACAAGACCGTCCTACCTGAGGTTTACCAAGGGAGGTTCGAAGAAGCCTTCTTAGAAGCGGACGCCGCCCTACTGGCGGACTATAGGCCTTACAAGATGTCTATTAACATTAAGGCAGGCAAGAAGGTACCCTTTAGACCGCTTTATAGCCTATTAGCGCTAGAGGCATAGGCCTTAAAGGAGTACATTAAGAGGAACCTTAAAAGAGGCTAGATACGCCACTTAAAATTAGAAGCAGGAGCACTAATCCTTTTTGCAAAGAAGAAGGACGGGGGATTGCGATTATGCGTAGATTACTGTGGACTGAACGCGGTAACCGTGAAAAACTGTTACCTACTCCCACTAATCTAAGAGAGTCACTGGACTGGCTGGGATCCGCCGTCATATACACTAAATTGGACCTAAGGGACGCCTATTACTATATACGAATTAAGGCAGGCGACGAATAGAAGACAGCATTCTGGACTAGATATGGCCACTACGAGTACACAGTAATGCCCTTTAGGTTAACTAACACCCCTGCGGTCTTTTAGAGCTATATTAATAGTGCGCTATTAGACTTACTTAACGTCTATTGCATTGTATACTTGGACAACATCCTTATATATTCCTAGAGTAAGGAGGAACACGTTAAACACGTAAAGACAGTGCTAGATCGGCTTATCCAGCACAAGCTGTACGCCAAACTCTCCAAGTGTAAGTTCCACACCTAAGAGGTAGGCTACCTAGGGTTTGTAGTAAGCCCGGAGGGCGTACATATGGAGGGGGACAGAGTTAAGAGCATACAGGAGTGGCCAGAGCCTAAGTCGGTACGGGATGGTCGCAAGCCCCCTGCACGTACTCACCCAGCGACCAGAAGGGTCGGCCCGTGGTGGTCACCAACAACGTAAGGAGGAATCGGTACCTATTGCCCTGTCAAGCGAGGCTCGGGCTGCGTTTGAGCAACTAAAGCAAAGCTTTGCCAGTGGGCCCTTGCTAGCCTATTTCAACCCTAATAAATTGCCCTTAAGGGTGGAGACTAACGCCTCTAGATACGCGATATCTGGCATCTTAAGTTTAACCACACCTAGGGCCCTAAGGAAAGGAATAATGGCACCTAGTTGCCTTCTACTCGCGCAAGATAAGCTAGGCTAAGCGTAACTACGACACGCACAATAGAGAGCTACTTGCAATAGTAGAAGCCTTTAAACACTAAAGGCACTACTTAGAAGGCACTATAGAGCAGGTAGAGCTCCTAACAGATTATGCCAACCTACAGGGGTTTATAACAACTAAAGTCCTAACCTAACGCTAGGCCTAATAGGCTAAATAGCTCGCCTTATTTAATTTTTTTAGGATCAGACACCGCCTAGGGAAGACAAACCTAGCAGACAGACCCTTAAGGAGGCCCGACTACGAGTTAAAAGGAGCGGAAAGGCCTAATAGGACGAATAGTTCCTAAGGAAGGCTGCTTAGAGAGCTTCGAAGTAAGCTAAAGCTTAGGGGAGCTAAAACACCCTAGGAGAGGCTGGAAGAGCCTAGGCTGGCAGCCACCGCGCGGATTGCGCGACCTAGGGAAAGACCTACCCTAGAGGATGTGCAACAAAGGGAATTTAAGAACCCCTTGCTTTAAGCTATCTCTAAAGAGATAACAAGCGACCTAACAGCGGTTAGGGTGAGGGCGAGTCTCTCGCACCCCACAGAGGATCGCCTACCGTAGATAGAGCGGTGGAGCCTAATTAAGGGTTATCTACTCTAGTTTAACGGTCGCCTGTACGTGCTGGCCAGCGTTAGGATTAAGACCTTGAGACGCTGTTATAATAATCCGCTAGCAGGTTATTTTGGTTTCGCGAGGACACTTAATATTGTCTAGAGGGAGTTCTAGTGGCCTAGGGCCTATTAGTTCGTTAAGGATTACGTCCTAACTTGCAAGGCCTATGCAAGGGTTAAGCCCACTAGACACGCACAGTATGGCTAACTTAACAGCTTACCAATCCTAACAGGTCCCTAGCAAGATATAACAATAGATATAATTATAGACCTCCCTAAGAGCAGGGTGCGTAACCACAAGTATAATAGTATACTAGTGATTGTAGATCGCTTTAGTAAGATAGCCCACTATACGGCTGTTCGCAAGGACATAACCGCAGCAGAGCTGGCTAAGATCTTTCGGCGGGAGGTTATACGGCTCTATATAGTCCCCTAAGGTTAATAGTGACTGACAGGGGTAGCCTATTCACATCAGGATACTGGAGCACCTTTGCGCAGTGCTTAGGGTCAAAACAGCTACTTTCAACCGCCTTTCACCCGCAGACGGATGGGCAGACTGAGAGGCAGAACCAGACGCTGGAGCAGTACCTACGAGTCTTCTGCAATTACGAGCAGGACAATTGGGCCTCGTTGCTATTAGAGGCAGAGTACTCGTACAACAACAGCGTACACAGCTCTACGGGGAAGTCGCCTTTCCAGGCCGTGTACGGATACGACCTGCCAACCACTGGCGTGGCTGAAGAACTCTAATTAATTAAGGGGTAACGCACCTTAGGCTATCGCTAACGCAACTAGAATAGCCTAGATAAGGGCTGTTATGTAAGAAACTATAATAAAAGCCTAGGCTTACTAAGCGAAGGCATACAACTCTAAGCACAAACTAGTAAAGTTTGCTGTAGGAGACATAGTCTACCTTAATGCACGGAAACCTGGCCTTGTTAAGGCCAAAAAAGAAGCTGGACTATAAGTACTAGGGTCCCTACAAAGTTCTACGCCAAGTAGGGGATTAGGCGTACGAACTAAGCCTGCCCAAGGACTTCTAGATCCACCCAGTGTTCCACGTGTGCCTACTAGAGCGATCGGCCCTAGAGGGACTCATACAGCGGGAGCAAAGTCCCCCTAAGGTTGTGGTACCACAAACAGGTCCAGACATATACCCAGTTGAACGGATCAAGGGTAGGATAAGAGAGAACGGCAGGTAGCTGTACAAAGTGAAGTAGAAAGGGTGCAGTAACAAAGAAAACTAATAGTTGCTAGCAGAAGACATTTCTAAGACAGCGATAAAGGCTTTCTTTAAGCGTATAGGCTTCACAGAGGACGCAAACCTATTAGAGCTAAAGATAGGCCCTAAAAGAGGCCTACAGGCCACGCAGAGGCCGGGGTCGCCCTCCAAAACAAGGAGGGGTAGAGATAACCCTAGAAAGGCCTAGATTGGCCTAGACTAGCCCTAGTAGGTAGACAGGCAAGCAATAGTACGCAATCGCGGACTCTGAGAAGTAATAGTGTTGTGAAACAGGCAAAAATATAGTTACAAACATGTAATATAAAGGATTATAAGAGCAAAGCATAGAAAAGCTTCTCTACTAAGAACCTAAACTAATTGGCGTCCAAGATCCATGAACTAGGGAGCCGACCACGAACAAGCCCAATCAAGGCCAAACTAGGCCGAAGCTACCTCTCTAGACCTATAAACAAGGCCAAACAAGGCCCTTAGCCCTCCTGAAAGCTAAAGGGAGGCAGCAAACGCTAAAAGGGGGGTATCTCAGACTAGGAAAACGCCAGAAAGGGCCAAACAGGCCTAGAAAGCCCAAGGATCCTAATCCTAGGTGCGCACCTGCTGCCACAACGACTTGAAATCCCTCTTCGCATGCTCCGAAGCCTTAGAACCTAGCCGTACCCTCTTAACTAGGAAGTCCAACGCGTCCTTAAGCGCACTTAAGCGAGCCTAACATTGGTTAGCCTAGATTACCCTAGATAGGGCTTAGGAAGTTTAGATTACCTTAACAGCAGACAGAGATTAGTATTACCCACCGCCTTACCTCCACCTCTAGCCCGCTTACGCGGGGTACCCGCGAGAACCGCCCGCGCGTCATTATCCGCCGAACGCTTCCAATTCTTCTTGACCTTAGCCTTCTCCTTCTTAGTGAGCCCAAGGGGAAGGAAGCCGTCAGTGGGAAAGTTGGCCCGGCCGGAGTGCAGCGGAGTGTCCTTGTTGCCAGCGTACTTGCCCTTAGTACGGCTACCCCAAAATTAGCCTTAGGAGGCCTTAATAGGCCTAGATAGGAGAAACTTACATTTGGATATCCTTAAAGACCTTCTGTAACTGGATAGAAGCCTCCTTAAGGGGAGGCAAGATAGGCCGGGGGGCCTTGGAACCCTTAGGGACCGCAGGAATCTCCTTCAACAACGCCCTCACGTCCAATTCGGCCTCAGTGAGACAAAGGCTGCTGGGATCTAGGAGGATGAGCTTTATAGCGGCCTAGAGCTTAGAGATAAGACGCTAGGGAACCTAAACACGTTAGGGGGCCCTTAAGAACCCTAGAGAGGCCTAGATATGCCTAGGTTGGCCCTACTTACCTAGAAACAATCCTAACTAGCGTTAGCGCACTTAATGCACTTAAGTATAAGATTGTCCTAGCTAGGGTCAATAACGCTATCTAAGATGTAGGTCTTATAGTCCTATAGAGCTCTGTGGTCCTCTTAGAAGAACCGGCAAGGATGAACTTCCTTAACTTAGTTATTATAGAGCTTGTCCACTAGACTCTAGAGGCAGGTTATATAGGGGTTCGTTGTAATAAATGCATTATCCTAGGCCGTTTTCTTTAACCTCTGCAAAGTACTAGACATCTTAATAAGGGTAAGATAGGGCTAGATAGGCCTAGATCGGGCTTGACTGGGGCCGGGGTTTTTCCGAGGAGGTCGAATAGGTCGAAAAAAAGGATTGGGCGACGTCAAAGCGGACTGTTAAGCGTCGTTAGCTCTAGACAAGCCTAGATAAATATAGGGGACCCCCCGCAGGCCCAAGAAAACCCCACATTAGGGGTGTTTTAGCCTAGAAGGGGCCTATATCACCCTAGATTACCCTTGTCGGAGCCTGCTAGGAGCGCCTATCCCGGGGGTACTTACGCTAGAATAAGTGGCGACGTGGGGAGAGTGGGGAGAAGAGGTGATGGAGCGGCAGGGCTGGGGGTAAACTTATAAAGGTACGCTAGTCCAAAATAGGCTAGTTAAGCGAGCTTAGCTAGCCTATTTAGGAAGATTTCTCTGGCGACCTCGGGGTCGAGGTCCTTTAAAGAAAGGGAGCTTTGTCACGACGCGTCCCCTGTGGCAGCGTAACCCCCTAGTTTCCCTAGACTGGCCTAGATTAGCCTTGGCTAGGTCAGAGTTTTCTTCTTAGGCCTTGTAGCCTTTAGACCTACTTTCCTTTTTTAAGGGATCGCCTTAGTAGTGAATTGATAGATTAAGCATTGTACCCACGATCTTACATTGTATTTTTTAATTAGAACTATAGTTTATCTAGATTAATTAGTTTAGTAGCCCCTATATAAGCTACTAGATTAGGGTAGTCTAGTAGCGTGTATTTAAAGCCTTATTATCTAATAAATTACCTATCTCTAAATTAGAGTAGTAGGTAATACTAAGCTTATTTAAATTTAAATTATTCGCTATATTTGTATTTACTTATATAGCTATCTTTTTAGTATAGGAGTAGTAGTGTAAGTGTTTGTTTTCTACTTTGCCACACTTATATAATAGGCGTAGTTCTAGACACACTACACCCTAGTCTAATTATAGAGAGTGGAGAAAGAAATAATAGGTTAATTATTAATAGCGGGTCTAAAGCAAGGTGCTAATTTAATAGGAACTGCGTATAAAGGCTGCAATCTAGAGGGTAATACCTAAAAAGAAGTTCTTATATACGTCTAAAAAGCGGTTATTATATTATTATCTTAAAGAGTACAGCTAGCTATAGTTTATTTAGCATTTAATTGCTAAGTAGTTAATATTAGAGTCTTCTATTTCTTATTAAAGCATTAACTTAAAACTTCTAGTTAATTTAAGTTATAATTTGTTCTTCTAGGTCTTTACGTCTAGTCTACCTTTCTTAGCTAGACTTTTAAAAGCCTATAGAAATATTTAGGCGTTTATTAGAAAGAAAGAGCTTATAAAACTTTTTACATATCTATTAGGAAGCGAAGGAATTATAATAAGTCTCTTTTAGAAATTTAAAAAGTGCTTTAGGTCTATAATCTTCTTAAAAGGCCTAATTTATTTAAACACTAATTTTGCGCTATCTCTTAAGGCGCGCCTTTAAGGCAGCTAAGAATAGCTTTTATAAGATTATCTTAATCTTTTTTATTATTATTATCTTAGTAATAGTCTGTGTTTACGCAAATCTTATTATATATATTCTCTAGCTAATCTTTAATACTAAGACTAGGTTAACCTTTTTTATAATACTTATTAATATTAGGTAGCTTTATAAAGCGTCTTAGCTTAGATATACTAAATAGGGTAGCTAAAGCATATCTACCTTAGGGCATATTAATCTAGGCACTATTAACAAGCTTAGTTTATATATGTTCTAGGACTAAAAAGTAGTAAAAATATTATTCTATTATAGAGTAGGCACTATAAGCTAGGGTAGATATTATGGTACATGTTAAGGCATAGCTAGGCAGAATAAGCTCTACTTAGCTACCTAAGGGCGGCGTAAACTATATAGTAGATTAGGCGTTTCTAGACTAGGGGATTTTAAGGGGACTTAAGTACGGTACTATAGATTATAACTATCTTTAATAAAGGGAAGAACTTTCTTAGAGCTAAATAAGTCTTATCTAATAGCTACTTAATTAGTAATATTAGGCTAGAAGTAAAAAATCTTCTAAGACTATATATACTATAATATAAAGTGTTATTACCTTAAGTATAGTAAAAGCTTATTTAAATATATTAGCGCGCTTATATAAAGCCTAAATAAAAACCTTTTATTTAGAGTTTTTTTAGACTTTATAATAGCCCTAGTTACTAAATCTAGTACTATTTTTAAAAATAGGCCTTAAGAAAAGTAATATTAAGTCTAAAGCTAATAGGTAGCAAGTAACTATCTTATTTCTAAGCTTTACTAGATTAATTAGTCTAGCTTAAATTTTCCTATAAATATATATTATACTTACTAATAATTTTAAGTTTAGCTTTACTTTAGTGCGCAAGCCACTTAAGGTCTACTATTAAAAATTTATTACTTAGCTAGTCTACTTTAAATATAGTAATATAGTAATTATGCTATATATTATAAAGGATTTCTTTAGGATAGACCTTTTTAGTAGTTTAATAATACTTTTTTTCTTTATAAAGCTAGGAGTAGAGTAACTAGTTATCTAAAGAGTAGCTATTAACTACTTTCTATACTAAATAGATAATAGCTTACTAGCAAAGTTAAGTAGAGATATCTTTTTAAAGCTAGTGTTATATATAAACTATTATTAGCAAAGTATAGGCAAACGTCTACCTTTATATTATTATTAATCCTAAAACTATCTATCTAGAAGTAGAGGAGATATAAGAAATATTCTAGAAGTCTTTTAAATTAAAGGGCGGCGGCTTCCTATAGTGTGGACAATAGTAAGGTTAAGCAAAGTAAGGGTTATAAAAAAGAATATAACAAATAGACTTAGAGTAGTAAATCTTATATAGCGTATAAGCTAGCGTAGCGTATAGTCTAAGATAAAAGATAAAGTATAAAAAATATATATAAAACTTTAACCTCTATATTACCTCTATAGCCTAGCTCTATGCCTTATTCCCTTGCTATATAATAGCGCTAAAAGGTAGTTATAGGCAAGTTAGCTCTATAGGGTATAGTGTAGTAGTTATTATTTAGTAATTATTATTTATTTTTTAAGAACGTTCTACCTAATTAGGTAAACAACCTCTCTAAGTAGGCCTTAGCGTAGTATAATAATGCTGCCTAGCACTAAAGTAACTAATAAACTTCTAGCCTAACCTAGTAAGCAATAGCCTAACTTACCTTAGCGTAGTATAACAATACTACCTAGCACTAAAGTAACTAACACGCTTCTAGCCTAATCTAGTAAGCTAAAACTTCTACTAATTTAACTGCCTATAGGCAGAGTCTTAAGTGAGAAGTAGATATTATATTGCTGTCTACAGCTAAATAAATTTAATCTTAGTATAATATAAGGATAGTACACAGCCTTAAAGGGCAAACCTCTTAGGAATAGCTAGTATAGTTAAAAGAGATAACTAAATTAAGACTATACTAAGATAGGAGATAAGAAAGAAACCTAGGGGGTTCTTACTTATATAGTAGGCAGTGTAGAGCACAGGTCCACGCTAACTATACGCTAACACTAACTAGGAAAGACGCCTTCTATAAGGTAAAAGGAGCTATTAGGGTGTAAAAGGAAAGGTAATAGTGAATAACTAGTAGGGAGGTAGGCACAAACTATTACAATACTTATAGATAAAGTTAATATAGTTTAAGGAAAATATTTGCTATATAAAGATAATAAAGCTTTTCTATATAATAGCCTCCTCCTCTACTAAGTCTATAAATACTATAGATTAGGAACTTATACGTTTTAGCACTATAAAAACTACTAAGGCAAACCCTTTAAAGACTAAGAAGCGCGCTAAATAGGTTTTTAAAAAGAAGTTAGAGAGAGAAGTGCTATAAAGAGGGAGTATACTTCTACTATAGTAGTAAAAAGGGCTATAGTGTTTAGAACTATTATCTCTAAGCTGCTATACCTCTAACTTAAGCTAGGTTAGATAAGGCCTAGGAGATAAATAGTAGTAATAAGAATATTAACAGCTTAGTAGAGTTTGAGTTTCTTCCCCTAGAAGTTATTAAAGGGAGGAGATAAAGATAGTTATAAAGAAACTAAAAAAGAACTTTAATATGTATAGAAAGATATAGCTAGATTTAACACTAATTGTTATAAACACTCTTATTAATAATATTGCCTTCATATATACTATACTTAATTTAGGGTGTTTAACTACTACCTTTATATTTAAGAAGTTTACTAGAAAAGCTAACCTATAATATATTAGTTTAGATAATTCTTACTAAGTAATAGAATTTAGAAAAGTAACCGCCTTAGTCTATAAAGCTACTTATATAGAGATAGATATTAAAGGGTATATTAAAATAATATAGGCATATAGTAATAGAAAGGAGAAGGACTATAAATTAGTCCTTAGTTTACTATAGTAGAAAAAGAACACTATATTAGTGGCCCTAGAGAAATAGTTTATATATATAGGATCCTCCTATATAAGGATTAGGGATAAGTAGGGGAAATAAACTCCTATTCCTAGTAGAGAGGTCTCTACTATGTTATTTATAACCCTAAATAGGTGAAAAATATAAAAAAAAAGGTTAAAAGTCTTTACTACCTCCCTTAAGGATATTTAGAAGGTCCTAGCCCTAAAAGCTAAGGTAGACCTAAGAGACCACCTCCCTAAGTGGCTTTTAGACTAGACAGAAGTTTTCTTAAGAAAGTAAGCTAATAAGCTTCCCCTATTATAAGGCCCTAGAATTAACCACTTAAATCCCCTTATTAAGAAGAATAGAGAGGCCCTAGAAATTCCCTTTAGGCCCCTCTATAATATAGTAAAGAAGGAGCTACTAGTTCTTTATAAGAAACTAATAGAGTATCGTAACTATAGCTTTATTTAGGTAAGCAAATCTAGTGCGGTGGTAGTACTAGTAGTATTTATAAGATAACCTAGAAGAGGTTTTATAATTTTATATAGACTATTAGGCGCTAAATACTATATTAAAAAAAAACTACTACCCTTTTTCTTTTATTAGAAAGATATTATAGCTCCTTACTAAGGCTAAGTAGCTAATAAAATTAGATATAATTTAGGCCTTCTATAAGCTAAGAATAGTAAAAGAAAAGAAATAGAAAATAGCTTTTTAAACCTAATTTAGGTTATATAAGTAGCTAGTAGTCCTCTTTAGACTAGCTAACGCACTAAGTATCTTCTAGAGATATATTAACTATATCCTAAAAAAGTACTTAGATAACTTCTACTCTACTTATATAAATTATATTTTTATATTTTTTAGTAGATCTTTAAAGGACTATTAGAATAAAGTATAATAGATAGTAGAAAGGTTAGGTAAAGTAAGACTATACCTAGATATTAAGAAGTGCAAGTTTGTAGTTACTAAAACTAAGTATCTTAGATTTATTATAGAGTATAAAAAAGGACTTAGTATAGACCTAGAAAAGGTTAAGGCTATTTAAAACTAGGCTCCTTCTACTAATATAAAGAGTGTTTAAAGCTTTTTAGAGTTTACTAACTTTTACTAAAGGTTTATAAAGAACTTCTTTTCTCTCCTAGAATTAATTCGTAATATTACGTAATTCTTAGCCGGCTGTTTAACCAACCACTATATTACGTAATTAATAATTTCTTTAATAATATTATTTATTATAATAACAATAATAATAATTATAACTCTCTATAGTAGATCTTCCCTTATAACTAGTAAGCTATATACTACTACCTAGGACCTTGCTGCTGCTACCTATCTCCTCTATACTCTTGTCGCCACTGCTTACTCTTACCCTTATCGCTTGCGGTCCCCTACTTTAATAGCAGCCTAGATAATTACTACTGCCTTAATAAGCTTTTTTATTACTACTACGCCTCTAGCATTTTATATATTATAATAAATTCTTTCTTCCCTTTACTTTAGTCCTTGCCCTTATAGTCCTTATTACTTTTATTTTTAGTTATATTTTTAAGCTTCTATAGTATAATCTCTATATTATACTATTATTGCATTACAAAGGCTGCGTCTCCGCTAATATCTAGATACTAAACGAGTGTCTTACACTCTAGAATTTATAGGCATAAGGCGCAGTAAATTAGCCTAAAAATATTACTAATAGAGTACTTAAAAATAAGCTCTAGAGGCCCCTCTAATAATCCTTCTAGTCGCACTCCGAAACTAAAGATTAAGTTTTTATCTATTCTTATATAACTCTATCCTTACACAACTCTATCCTTACATAGTATATTTAATCTTTATGCAAGACCTTAAGGTCACAATCCAACATAGCCATACCCCGCCCTAACAATGCCTTTACCACTAGGCGGGCAGTCACACGTTTATACGTGTAGGGAATAAGACTATAATTTGCTTAGAAGAGTAAGAAATACTTAAAAAAGTATAATAAACTATTTAGAAGTATTAGCTATAGTATAAGTAGATAAAAAAAGGAAGAATTATCCTCCCTATAATAAAATAGTATAGGTTCTAAGTAATAGAAAGAAGGGTAATTAGAAAGTAGAGAAGTAGTGCTATTTAAAGAGGAATATTATAAAAAGAAAGAAATAAATATAATATTACTAAAGAAACTAAATATTTAAGAAGCTAAGATTATAGCTTAGCTATATTTATAAAGTTGTAGACTACTTAGAAAAATGCCCTTAGACCCCTATAATAAAGCTAGTTATAGGGGTAGAAAAATCCTAATATCCTAGAGGAATAAATAGAAATACTACTTCTTTCTAATAGACTTGCCTTTACCTAAAGTAAGATTAAAAACTATCCTTTTAATCTTCTTGCAAAGAATAGCAATCTAATTAAAACTAATAGCTATATAGCCTAGAATCTTTTTAATACACTCTAGAAGAGTAGTAATTTTATAACCTTTTAATATCTCGCTAAAGAAGATAGTTTTTATAATATTAAGGATAAGCTTAACTAGATCTTTATAAGAAGGCTTAAGAATAGGTAGAGTAAAAAAGGAATAAGTAGCTATAGTATAATATTAGCTAGGGAGGACAACTCTAAAACCTAGGACTTATAGTAAGTTTATTAGGAAGAGCTTAGAGGGTAGCGTAAGTACTTTATTAAACTATAAGAATCTAATATAGAAGCTTTATATTCTATCTAGAATATTTAGTACTTGTATTGTCTACTTTCTAGGTCTTAAATTAAGCACTCTAGATAGCGAAGCTATACTTATAGATAAAGAAGTTAAGATAAGCTTATTAAAAATTAATAAAAAGCTTAGTAGTATAATCCTTACTATAAAGAGCATGTTCTAGAATAAGATTAGCAAACTTAGTCTTAGCAAAGTTCTTTTATAAGCTATCCTAGATCTTAGATAAATTAGTAAGGAAGAGGTTTGCTAGAGAATTATTATATCTTACCTAAGCACTTACTAAAGCAGAGGATGCAAGTCTTATAGTTATACTTCTTTCTTATAAGACTTTACGTATAAAGAGTAAACTACTTAAAGTAGTGCTAGTAGGACTTTTTATAAAGATAGGTAGCTTTAAAAATAAAGTTTTTAGATATTATATAAATAGCTTTAAGAGTCTTCTAATTATAGCTTAGGTCCTTAAAGAACTACTTAGAATTAGTAAGAAATAATATAAAAGAAACTAGGAAACTAACTTTCTAATAGTCTTTTATAGTCTTATTGTATATAAACTTTTTAAAGTCTTTTATACTATAGGTGTCTAGAGTAGAGAGTAAAGGCTTACTATTAGAAGTAGAAGTGCTATAAGTTAAAATGTTTATAGGGAAATACTAAGCTATAGTTATGCTAGACTTTAAACACTTACTTAGAGTTATAAGGCCTAGCGTAATATATTACTTAAAGGCTCTGCCTATAATAGAAATTAGTAGTGGTAAAAATAGTACTAAAGTAGAAGGAATAATAGAAGTGTAGTATAATATTAATAAGAAGTGTTGTAAATATATTAGTAGAGTAGAGAAGAAGAAAAGAACAACTAAGGTAGAAATTTTTTTTATTTACCTTTGCTAGAGCAAATCACGCTAGCGTAAATCCTTAACTAAAATAAGTAGCTACGCTATAAAAACTAAG
Source organism: Laburnicola sp. JP-R-44 (assembly GCA_009805535.1). NCBI lineage: Eukaryota > Fungi > Ascomycota > Dothideomycetes > Pleosporales > Didymosphaeriaceae > Laburnicola > Laburnicola sp. JP-R-44. Next base: position 1,764,054 of record SELF01000006.1, read on the forward strand.
AGATATATATAAATATAAACGTATTATATATATCTTTAAGACTCTAGGTAAGTAGAAAGGGGATCTAGCTACTACTATAGGGAGTATAGAACACAACGCTAGAATTTTTAGGGGGGGGGGGGGGGGGGGGGGGGGGGGGGGGTATATATAAGGGGCTAAGCACCCTTCTACTAGTTACTTAGCCTACTACCTTAGAGCCTTAGAGCTCTAAGTCTATGCTTTTGCTAAGCTAGCTAGAAGTATATAAGTTAGTAGCTAGAGTTACCTTTAAAAAACTCTATTAAATTTATAGATTTAGTTAGGCAACTCTAACCTCTTAGTCTAAAGTCCCTTATATAGAATTCTTTAAGAAGGTAGGTTATACTTAAGTAGAGAAGCTTATATAGGTTAAATTATAGTATATGCTTAGTTTGTGTTTAACTAGTAGTAGCTCTATTTTATATAGTATTTAATAATTATAAGTAGATAGGCAAAATAGTAGTTAGATACTATATACGAAGAGAAGTAGTTTATTTAGTTATTTATACAAATAAAATTATTCTTTAGTACTTATATAAAGGTTCTTTTACAATGTCTATAGAAATCTATAGCTATAGAGGTACCTATAGTAGTAGTAGCATACTCTATTTAAGTTTATATAATAGCCTAACTTTCTCCCCGAGGGTTAATTCGTAATGTCACGTGATTCTAGGCTAGCTGTTTAACCAACCACCGTGTTATATAATTAATAATTTCTTTAATAATATTATTACTATAATAATAATAATTATAATTAATAATAGCAACTAATCTAACTATTTTATCTAACTCTTTTTTTATAGTAGATCTCCTCTCGTAACTAGCAAGTTATATACTACTACCTAGGACCTTACTACTACTATGTATCTCCCCTATACTCCTACTATTGCTACTTACCTTTACCTTTATCGCTCGCGGTCCCTTACCTTAATAGCAGCGTAGATAATTACTACAACCTTAATAAGCTTCTTATGCTACTACTATTTCTCTAGCGTCTTATATATTATAATAAACTCTTTTTCTTCTTTACTTTAGTCTTTACCCTTATAATTCTTATTACTTTTATTTTTAGTTATATTTTTAAGCTTCTATAGTATAATCTTTATATTATACTATTATTGCGTTATAAAGGCTATATCTCTACTAATACTTAGGTACTAAAGAAGTGTCTTACACTCTAGAATTTAGAGGCATAAGGCGTAGCAAATTAGCCTAAAAATATTACTAATAGGGTGCTTAAAGATAAGCTTTAGAGGCCTCTCTAATAATTCTTCTAGTTATATAAGATTACTAAATCTTTAGAGATTATTCTTAACTTTGCCTAGCTAGTTATCTATACTCTAACTAAATTTAATAATAGTTATATTGCTATAGGTATTAGACTTAGATATAAGATTAGGTTGCTAGAAAGTAGTTATTATATTGCTAGATATAATAGATAAAGAAATAAAAATTTAATATACTAGGCGTTACTAATATTACAAGACTAGGTAGACATTATATACTATATATATAGTAAACTATAGTTATACTACTACTAGATTATAAGTATAATAACTAAACTATAGTTAAGTATTCTATTACCTACACTACTTTTATAGTTGCAACTTTATAGTCTACTATAGCTCTCTAATAGTCTACTAGTTAAGAGATATATATATAACTTAGTTATACTAAAGAGTAGACTATCTATTAACTACTATTACTAATACTACTATATAGAAAGTTAATAATAAAATTATTATTATTTTATATATATTTGGTTACTACTACTATGTGCTAGGTACTAGGTTTTAGTGTCTTCTATTTTACTCCTCTCTGTATATATAGTACGGACTTAACCTTAGTTAGAATCTCTACATAATAAAGATCTTTAATAATAGTCTAACTAGCTTAAATATTTTTAAGTTTAGCTTTAGTGTTTGCGTATAAGAAGTTAAGTAAGCTAGTAAAGGTAGTAATATATAAGTAATATCTATATTGCTTTAGACTACTTTATATAGTTTACTAGCACTTATAGCTCTAGTATTTATTTTTAGTATAATACCTTTTTTTCTAGGACTATAATAAGCTCTCTTTTAAAATATACAGTTTAATTATAAAAAATAGTGTTTTTTCTATCCTTTAAAGTCTTTCTAGAATAATTCTAAGAAAGCTATTCCCTTTTAGTATAATATATAATAATTAGTAATAGTATATACTGCGTACAATTATCTTTCTAATAGAAAGAAATTATTTACTAGGTTAATCTTATTTTTTTAGTACTTAGGTCTTATTCTCTTATATAGCGTTGCCTCTAATATTTTTATTTTTTAGTTATACTTATTATATAGTTTAATATATTTAGGTATATTAGTCTTATTTTATAAGGTAAAGGTAGTAAAGGTAGGGGCTTTATATAAAGTAGTAGTAGTAGGGGTAGTTATTATTATATAACTAGTTTATTTAATAGGTTAGTTATATAAAGAATTACACTTTATTAAAGTTTATTATTATCTAACTATATATTTATATAGTTACTAGTAATAACGTGTTTATAAGTGAGCGGCGCCATATAAGCGAGCGGCGCACCCCACTAAGTCTCTTAGCCTTTTGCAGCGTATAAATTCACAACGCATTAATATTCTATCAATATAATAGCTATCCTAAATCAAGCAGTATCTAGAGAAGCCTTCTTGCACGTACGTGAGTTGTGCCCAGGCTCCCTGCAGCGCGTGCAGCGCGCTGAAGCCTGCCGGCTCGCACCTACCATGTTTCCCCGCTCAACGCACAGACCCACTCAACGCACAGTTTGAGGATGCCCACTACTACTACTTTTAAAGCTGTACAGCTCTATATAGATCAAATTATCACGAGATTTTTTGTAGTAGCATTCTTAAAAGTCGTTTTAATCGATTGGCAACGATATATTAGGTGCCATACCTCGGTGGGAGGCGTACTGTACGCGTGCGCGTTGATGGGCCAGATGCCTCTACCACCCCTTCAATGACGGATAGATCCTCAGCATCAGCCTCTAGGTCCTCAATAACATGAGCAGGAGGTGCAGGAGCTGTGAGGCTACGCGCCTTACCCTTTTTAGCTAATTGTATATCATTCTGGAGTTGCTTTTTAGCTGCGTGGGCGAGTAGGGCTTCTTCGCGCTCTGCAGCCTTCTGCTGTTTTTCCTGCAATTTGATCTCCTTTGCAGCCATCCTTATTTCTGCTCTTTGCTAAAGCATAGCCTGTTTCTCCTGCTTTTTCTGCTCCCTAGCTAGCTTATTGCAATCCTTCTGGTGTTGTAGTTCTTCTGCTTTGGCGTCTTTTTGGACTTGTTGATTGCGGGCAGCTTCAACTTTAGATGGCGACTAGAAGACAGCGCCACCAGCGTAATTCTGGGAAGGTTTAAGTAGTAATGCCTTGCCACGCGTACGGCGCTTCTTCTCATTGATAAGGGCGTCTTTAAGGCGGTTGTTTTTCATGCTGAAGGAGCTGTTTTTGAGTCGTGATTGCATGTATCGTGTGAGAGAGCTGTAAGGCGCGTTTATCGTAGATATCATCAACTACCTGTCGTAGGAGCCGTTCAATCTTGCGCCAGTCGCTTGCAGAGAGTACTGACGACGTACTATCACTGCTTGATGGCCTCTTAGGCTCTGGATCCTTGAATTTCTCCAATATAGCGTTGCTATCCAGTGGAGAGATGCCAGTAACTCTGAATGAGTTAATAATCGTTTCCTCAGCAAACGCGGTCCTATACGCCCTATAGAAGAAGCGGAAGAAGTCGCGCTTAGTAATAGATGTAAGGCCCTGGCTGTTGTACATGAATTGGGAGAGCTCTTTGGTATATGCAGCTGAGAGAGGCTTAAAAAGGCAGATATCTAGAGGCTGCAGCGTATGAGTTGAATGCGGCGGATAGATAGCCAGGAGGATCCTATTTTGATCGCAGAACTCGATAAAAACTCCATTGTAATATGCGAGCCATGCCCATCAAGAATAAGGAGCCTATAGTTGCGTTTTGCCTTCGTCTTAGTCTCCTCCTGAAAGCACCTCTTAAGCCAGGCAACAATGCCAAGTTCGTTGTTTGTCCATCCTGAAGGTGATGAGGCGAAGAAGGCGCGGTGCTCTTGAGGATCAAAATCCTGCAACCAGGTGTCCTGAATATTGCTAGAAGCTGCCTGATATATGAGGGCAGGATCGAGAGAGCTGCCGTCGGCGCATATACAAGCTATCGTCGTGATCCACTCCCTGTTGCTGTCCTGGAGTACCTGCTTGACGCTACCCTGATCATACTGGCGTTGGGAGAATACGCGCTTCATTCTTGACACTACCCCAATTAAGAAGCCCTTCTTATCTATATTGTATGTATTTGATGGCGCGATGTCGTACTGCTTGATCTTATCGTCTAAAAGCTTAAAATAGAGGGCGTATTTGAAGGCTGAATTAGCTTTGTGGCGCTGGTTATTAATACTAGATGTCTATTGCGATATAAGGTTGATTTGATGCCGCGCAATATAGCGATCAACCCAGTGTTTTCCTAGCTCTTAATGGGCTATTTCTGCTGCGAAATTTCGTATTATCTCTCTTGTAGGAGGTAGGCCTCGTGTACACAGCTTTTCAATGTACTGTAGTAGCTGTTTTTTCCTGTGTAGAGTTGAGGAGTCGCTTTTCTTCTGTCCGGGACGCATAGGTGCCCTGCACCCCGCGAAAACGCTTTGAGAGCCGCGACCGCTCAACGCCGTACTCTCGCGCAACCTGAGATATATTAGGACGTTCTCCTAGCTTCAGGGATCTCAAAGCTTCAACAGCTGCGTCAATCGGGTCCATATTGGTAGAGTTATGAGGGCTGAAAGTATAGAGATAGAGATCTTTGGTGCCAACTGTGCGTTGAGTGGGGGTCTGTGCGTTTGAGCGGGGAAACATGGTAACCGCGCCTGGCTATACCGCGTTTCTCCCTCTAGTTGCTGCTCAACAGCCTTTTAAGCAATAATTTCCTCTCCCTCTGCCTTTAATAGGGTGCCTCGCTTCTAGATCCGCTTCTTTTTGCGCTGTTTACGCGTTGTGGCTGCCTTATTTGCTCTCTATAGACTAGCTATCTTATCGCGCATAAGCACTATTAAATGCGCTATTCTCTTAGCCCCTCTTATAAGCTGATTAAGCGACTGGATAACTAATGTAGGAGAGGATCCTTAATGCCTTTAGATCCGCTCACGAACTAGAGTTAACTAAGCGCCTAGCTTGCGCGCGTTGCTTGGTGTTGCAGACTCCTATAGGGCCTCTGGTAGGGCTGCTAGCGACGGCGTACGAAGCTTCACATCAAGCTTTGATATTACCGCCTCTGGATCGTGTGGGACTAGCCTAGCGCCTTAAAAGCTTGCGCAGATATTCTCCTTTGTAATTGACTGGTCGTAGGCGGCGCGGAAGGCTGGTAGGAACTCAAGCTTGGTGATATGGTTGATATGGTCGCGTATTAGGCCCTCGACCTGGCGCCCGTACGCCCGCTTTAATGGCGAGAAACAGCCCACGTTAAGTGGCTGTAGGAGGGTGTGACGAATGTGGTGGCATGCATAGGGTATAGATCTTGTTCTCCCTGCAGATCTGGAATTCGAGCGAGTTGTGGCTCTTATGGCTGTCGAGTATTAGGAGCTGACGCGCGCCTACTCTACGCTCTACTGTATGCTTAATAAAATGCTATAGCCAGGCAACACCAAGCTCGTTTGTAGTCTAGCCATTGTCGCTAAGACTAATAGCCTAGTTACCTGGTATATCGTTGCCCTCGTACCAGGCAGAGAGGTGGTACTGGCCAGCAAAGAGATGATAAAGGGCGGGATTGCCCACCCAGCAGCGTTGATTCCGTGGATCGCCGTCACCCACTCGCGATTGTCTGGCTGGATCGCTTTTGGCCGGCCACGCCTCTCTAAGCCAGTAACGACTAGCTGGGAGGATATTTTACCCATTAGAAAGCCAGTCTCGTCGAAGTTGAAGGTGTCCTTATCACAGATACCGTAGGTGGCCTTTGTGCGTGCTACTAGCTCAAACCAGGCCTGTATAGCCGTCGGGTCCTCGCAGAGGGCTCGCTCTCGATCGTAGGGTTGATTAAATCGCGTTGTAAGGCTGTCTGTTCGCTTAACAAAGTTCCTAGGCTATAGCTAGCCAACGTGGCCTGCGCTGCGCTCAGTGAGCAGCTTATTCGCCATATCTCGTACAGCACCTAGAGTGGGCGCAAATCCTCGCGAATCTAGGTTAAGTATGTGCTTAACAATCACCTCCTCTTCTAGCTTGGTAAGCTTCTTTGATTTAGGCTCATAGTCGTGTCGCGCAGCGATTCCTGCGCGTCGGCGCCGGAGCGTAGTTTCAGGGATGCTGTACATAGTAGTAGCGCGTCGTCCACTCTGAATTTGATTCTATTTGATAGCTGAGATAGCTAGGAAGATATTTGCCTTATTATAGGGCAATTGAACAAGCGTTGGTGGAGCCATTGTAGTTGATAGGTAACGCGTCGCAAAAAGTTGGTGGGGTGCGCCGCTCGCTTATATCTATCGCGTGCAAAAATCGGTAGAAATCTTGGCGGCATCCGAGAATTTGCGCGCGCGGGGAGCCTCATACAAATCGTAAATTTGACTGTAACACGTCGATAACAGCCTATAAACTGTTGAACAACAACTGTTAGTAAGTCGTAAGGCTGTACAAATACGTGTATATGGCTATACTAACGCTTTTTCTGGTGGAGTAGTCCGTCGAAATGGCTGGAGATCGCCCACAGAGGGTGCGTAGGGGTCAGCAAATCGCCGGGCGTCCAGCTTGTAGAGGTTACCTTTAAGGTGCGCGTCAAGGCTAAGGCTCTCAAAAAGGCCTTCAAGCGTAATCAATCGTTCAACAACCCATCGTCTAACGTAGGTGAGGTGACTCCACAGCCAGAAAAGCAGACGCGCCGTCAACAGCAGCTCCTTAACAAGTCGAGGGCTATACAGCGCGTAGAGAGCTTGTCGTCAGCGCAGGACTAGGAGAGAAGCCTTCATCAGCACTAGCTCTGTCGCAATAGTGAGTGTACAAACTTTAGGAACTAGTGCTGGGTAACGCCCAACCACAAGCACTACGCTATTGGAGCTGCCGACTCGAAGTCCTAGGCGAACGCGATCGTTGCTGGCCAGGCTGAGCTCCTCGCGCCGCCGATAACTCTCATCAACTACTAGCGGAGCCCTGCTGGCGGCGGCAACCAGCTGAAGCGTCGGAGAGGTGCCAGTAAAAAGCGCTCAAAAGCCCGGCGTGGCGGTTTATTATAGCGACTCGGAGAGAGCGATAGGAGCAACAGTGAGGGCGACTTCTGGCGTAACTACGAGCGACGTGAGCGCCAGAAGGAGCGCCAGAGAGCTATTGACGAGGCTCGCTGGCGCGACAAGAAACACGAGCTGCTCAAGCTCCAGCGTGAGAGCGTCCAGTTACAGCAAAATACTGTCGGATTTGGTCAGCCTGTAGTACCTATGGCGCCCCAAATAGGTTATCCTGCTTACTCTATACCGCCAGCTCTTCCATCGCAGCTTCAACAGCTGCAGCAGTACTACTCACCTCTGCCAAGTCAGCGTCCGCGTACGCCAGGCAGCGCCCTCCCAATCGTCAGCTCAAGCCCTGTGAGTGGCCAGGAGGATACAAGGGCAACAGTGAGGGAGTTTTTCAGCTAGCTAATCAACCAGCAGCCGGAGGACAATCGTGAGGACTACAAGCAGGCTCGAGATGTGGCGATATCAGAAAAGTGGACTATCAAAGATCTTAAGGAGATGTCAAGCGTTGGAGGAGAGCTCTATAAAATCGCGGTTAGTGAGCGCTTTAAGCTGAAGGATGGAGTCGTTAGGCACCTGCGAGATGACCTGAAGAAGTATAAGCAGCACTGTAAGACAGCTACTGCCGCCGCAGGGTTCGTAAGTATGGGTAGTAGGGGCGCTGTGGGTAGTGGGGTTACTGGCTGAGTTGACGATAATTGCAGAGCATGGACTTTACGTAATTACGTCACTACTTTACTTAGTATTCACCTTGGCAAGTTTAACGTCTATCCTAACAACTCTACGCTCTACTCTACGCTCTACTGCCACCTCCACATCTCCCTACGTGCCTCCCAGAGCTGCTCCTGGTTCTCTATCCTATACACGCCGTCGGTAGCGTGCTTAAAGTGCTTTTTCGCGAACCGATCGCAGCGACTTTCGCGGATAGCGCCCCTTAGAAAGTCGCCCAAAGTTGTTAAAGCGCCACCGTACATGGCAGTAGTTGCGGCGGATCCAGGCCTTTAGGACTCCAGAGGTAAGCTCAATTGGGTTAAAATCAGGCGAATACGGTGGCAGAAATCTAACAATATGGCCAGCTTCCTCAATAACTCTCACCACCTCCCAGTTTGTATAAATTGAGACGTTGTCGAGTATTATAACCATAGGCTTCTGGCCATACGCCGCCCGGAGCGTGGGCAACAGCGAATCGCGGATCCAATCGATAAAGTCCTCATGGCTGAAATAGCCCTCCTTTATACCTGTACAGGGCAGGTAACCGTCAACTGTATACGCTGGGAGAATAGCCCAAGTTTTGCCACGCCGTACGTCCTGGAAATATCGATTGGTAAACCCGATTGGGGCATACGCCCTGTGGCGCCAGCCAGTCTTCTCGTTGAAAATAGACTCGTCAAGAAACACCAAGTCGGCGGCGATAAATTGCCTCATACTCCTCTAGTAGCCTCACGGAGCTCCTCATTGCGCAGTATTGATATAAGTCGTAGGGCTCGCTCGCTCCAGTCGCGATCCTTTAACAGTCGACTAATAGTGGATCGGTGTACCTGAACGCCTCTCTCCATCCACAGCCAGTATACAATCTCGTCCTGATACATCCAACCGCTCTGAAACAGCTCATCGTACAGCGCCTGCTCATCGTCAGACGATAATTTACGCGGGCGGCCGAGTACAACGTTAGGGCTGCTAGGTTTGCGAGTGCTCCCATAGAGCTTCAAGTTTCGCTCAATTTTATACACCTCTAACAACAACACGTCTACTAAATCTGCGATATCGTCGTGGCGCCAGCCAAGTAGCAGAAAGCGATAAATATCAAGGCGCGACAACGGGGATCCAGCCCACGGCCTTTAGTTGTAAGCTCTCGGGGTATAGTTGGCGGGCGACGCGCCTGCGCGGCAGTAAGAGGGCGAGGAGCGACTCCGTGAGCTCGAAACATGGACTACTCCACCAAAAAAAGCGTCAGTATAGCCCTATACACGTATTTGTACAGCCTCACAACTTACTAACAGTTGTTCAACAGTTTATAGGCTGTTATCGACGCGTCACAGTCAAATTTACGATTTGTATGAGGCTCCCCGCACGCGCGCAAATTCTCGGATGCCGCCAAGATTTCTACCGATTTTTGCACGCGATAGATGCGCCGCTCACTTATAAACACGTTATGCTTAGTGCCCTATCTCCTCTTAAATCTTATATAGTAGCAATATTTACTTACTAACTTAATAAAAGAGTTAATCTACTATCCCTATAAATAAGAATAGATTCTATACATCTTATATAATTGCTTTCTTTATTTTATATAGTAGTAATATCTACTTACTAACTCTACAAGGTTTAATCTGCTATTCTCTTATATATAGAGGATAGGGTATAATAAAACAAATTATATTATATAGCTAATAATGTCTTATATAATCGCTTCCTTTGTTTTATATAGTATAGCGATATCTACTTACTAACTCTATAAAGATTTAATTTGCTATTCTCTTGCGTATAAAGAATAGGGTATAATAAAGTAAATTATATAGCTAATAACGTCTTATACAATTGCTTCCTTTATTTAATATAGTAGCGACATCTACTTACTAACTTTATAAAGGTTTAATTTGCTATTCTCTTATATATAGAGAATAGGGTATAGTAAAATAAATTATATAGCTAATAATAACTTATATATTTTGTCTTTACTCTTACTAATTTATAGTTAAGAGTTAGTTACCTACTAATTAGTATTAAATAGAAACTCTATAGCTAGCTGTATAGATATTAACATCTAATACTCTATGCTAGTAAGTGTAGAGAGTGTATAGGGTAATTGTAAAAGAAAAGAAAATAATATAATAGAACTAACTTTAGTATTAATTACTTATATCTAGAAGGAGTGTAGATAGAAAGGAGAAGATTCTATAACGTATAGGCCGCGGCGTATAGGCATTACATAATTTCTACGTAATACTATTATACAGCAATATTAAAACCTTAACACTCTTAGGTGCTCTTGCCTATATAATATATAGACAGACTTAGTTATATTAGCGTAAACTATAGTTAAGGGAGAGACCCTTTACTATTGCTAACTATTATCTAATACTCTCTTTTATATAAAAGAGAGCTCTAATTCTACTATCTACTCTATAATAACTAAGCAACTAAGCAACTAAGCAACTAAGCAACTAAGCAACTAAGCAACTAAGTAACTAAGTAACTAAATAATACTACTATACTATAACTACACTTTTAGACTAGATCTAACTTAACCTATACTATAGAGATTATTAATATTAAGACTATTAACGTACTACCTACTAAGAGAATAGGCAAGATTAAGAAGAATATAGTATAGAAGCTAGGCCTAAAAAGGTAGAGAGAAGAAGACAACTATAAATAGTTAGTAAAGCTACTCTTGCTTACTTGCTATATTATGCAACACTTTAGTATATTACTTATATAATTATTACTTTTATAATTATTATTAACTAGTATAGAAGAGGAGTAAGAATAAATATAGGTAAATAAAGACTATACTAGGCAGTAAATAAGAAAGTTATCTAGGCTGCTTACTACTATAGATAATAATAAGTTTCTTAGGAATATAAAGAAGTGTAGGGATAAGGGCGCGTAATAGCTAGCTAATGTCTAATAGCTAGTGCAATGGCTATAGGGGAGGGAGCATTCTAACTAAGTTAATCTTAAAATTAAATAATTTTCTTTTAATTATATAATCTGACTATAAAGTGCCTATAGGTCTTAGTTAAGACTATATTAATAGTTATCTTTTTTAATATACTAGATACTAGGTAAAATGCTTATAAAGTTAGTTTTTTAATACCTTTACACCTTACTATTTTTTATAGTAATTATAGTATATAGTAGCTAGATAATTAAAGAAGTTAATAGAGTAGTAATAAAGCTAGTAAATAATATTCTTTACTAGTAGTATAGTTAGTAGAGTAATTATAAGGGCGGTACACGGCCTTATAGAACTAACCTATTAGGGACAGCTAGAATAGTTAAAAGAGCTAGTTAAATTAATACTATTCTAAGATAGTAGATAAGAAAGAGATGTAGGAGGCCTATTCTTATATAGAGGGCGGCATAGGGCACAGGCCCACGCTAGCTATACGCTAACACTAACTAGAAAAGGCGCCTTTAGGAAGGTAAAAGGCGTAGATAGAGGGAAATAGGGTGTGAAAGAAAGGTAAGGTATATGGTAATATTATTCTAAGATAGTGGATAAGAAAGGGACGTGGGGGGCCTATTCTTATATAGAGGGTAGCGTAGAGTATAGGCCTATGCTAGTCACACGCTAATACTAACTAGAAAAGGCGCCTTTAGAAAGATTAAAGGTGTAGATAGAAGGAAATAGAGTGTAAAAGAAAGGTAATAGGGTGTGCTTAGTAGAAAGAAAGGCTAGTATAAGACTATTATATAACCCCTCTTCTAAGGTTTAAAAATAGGAAGGAAAGTACGTAAAAATAGGGTGTTTTAGCGGATTTTTAACATAACTAGCACTGTTTTAGGGCCTAAGAGGGTTGTAATAGGGGTAATAGGCCCCTATACTTCTAATAGTAGCCTTAGGTTTTAATTTAGTTGCTATTTAATAGAAATATTAAGAAAAGTAGTTAAGGGTAAATTAGTAAATTAGTAGAAAGGCGCGTTAGAAACTAGATCTTAGCATTTAGCATTTTATTAATAGAGCGTATTCTTAGCTCTAACACTCTATAAAAACCCAATTAGCTAAATAGTTTCTAGCTATTTTTCTACGCGCTGGCGTAATTATATTATATAATATTCCCTAGTACTATAGAAAAGTATTAACAAAATGTATTATCCTAACTATATAGTTTTTGATTAGGGCAAAGTAGCTTCTAAAGCTATAGGAGTAGCTAGTAATAGTAGGGACGTCTAGGGGTAGAGGTGCTAAAAGTTATAGATACCCTATACGCATATAATAGGTAGGAAGCTGCTAAATTAGTAGTAAGCTAACTAGCTAGGAAGCTAAATAGCAAGGGGCAAGAGTACTAAAAGCAATAGGTGCCTGCGTATAGTAGGCTAGTTAGGAAGCTACATAACTAGTAGTAAACTAGACTATCTACTTTTATATCTTAGGGTGCCCCTAGGAGTAAAATAAGTTAGATAACTAGTAGATTAAATTAAGGGCTAATAGTTAAGGGGTATCTCCTAATTATTAGTGTTTTAGAAGACTTTATTAGGCAGTTTACTATTTTATTTATTACCTAAGCATCTTTTTTATAAAGAGTTAGACTTAGAGTTAATTAGGTTAGTAAATTTAGAGTTATTATTAGAGAGGTTATTATAATAGGCGGGCTCTTTATCTTCTAATCTGCTATTACAGTAGGTAGTATTATAATATTCTAGACTATTACTATAGTAAGTAATGCTAAGTTCTTCTTCTATATTAGCAATTTAGTAGGGCGGAAAGGTGCTAACCTAAGTTATTCTAGTTAGGGTAGTTTTAAATAAATAGTTAATTCTACTAGTAAGAGCTATCTAATTGTGAAAAGTGGATAAATAGATAAGAAGGTAATCGAGTTGGTATTGTTAAACTGGTTGATTAATTTTAATAAACTGGCTACCTAGCAATCTATATACAAAATAATTTTAGACTAACGAACACTTAGTGTTGTATAGTTTAATTATGCCTTTAACTTTCATGCGTGCTAGTTTTAAACTAATGTTTAAACTAGTGTTTTATATGCATAGTGTTTTATATGCAATAGTGTTTTATATGCAAACTAGTGTTTTTATATGCAAACTAGTGTTTTTATATGCAACTAGTGTTTTATATGCAAACTAGTGTTTTATATGCAAACTAGTGTTTTATTTATATACAGAGTAGTGTTTTATATGCGAGCTATTGTTTTATATGCAAACTTTGTTTTACTATTGCTTAGTTGTGACGTTAATAATAAACGCCTTATTTTAGAATAATTTATTACTCCTTAGTTTATTATACGCTAATATATTTTATATTATAAAACAAGTCTTTTATATTTTGTTTTTAATAAGTAATTTAATATATATATATTGCCTTGTATAGTATATTCTTTTTAGCAATTGCTCAAAATTGTTAAAGCGCTTAATTGCGACAAGTTTGTCAAAAGTTATTGATTTAGAAAAATTAATTACGAGCTTATTTATATTATGATAGCGTATTTTATAATATTTATTAGGTTAGTTTTTATATTATATTTTGTTTTTAGTTTTAAGTAATTTAATACATATAATATTAGATTTCTTACAATTATCTTTTAGTAAACTTTTGTGCGTTACTTAAAGTTGACTTTGGCTTTAATTGCAACTTATTGTTAAAACGACTATTTTTGTTATTTTTAGGTAGCTTATAGTTATTTATCTATTTATCTTTTATTATAACAGCGAAATTCTAACATGTTATTTTATTATTTATTTTGCTTACTAATATAGTTTTAACACTAATCTATAGATTAGCTTCTCTAGTAGGTTTATAGTCTCTAGGTCTAAAATTAGAAGTAAGACCTAGATTCTACTATATAATTCCTAGGGACTAGTTTTACTAGTAGCTTTTCTTAGTAGTAAGAATAGGGTAACTAAAAGGCAAGTTATTATTTAATAGTTTTTGTGTCTCTAAGAAAGGCAGCTGTATAGTCTCTACGCTACTATCTTTATTAAAGGCATTCTTATAGCTTAGTTTCTAGTAAGCCTTTAAGTATATTTTAATAACTAAAATAGTAGGGCTAGGAAGCTAGACAGAGATCTCCTTAGAGATAGTTTAGTTAGCTTTTAATAAGTAAGTTGTTTAGTAGGTATGGTTCTACTTATTAAGTATACTATCCTATTAAGTAGCGTTGTCCTAGTAGAAAAAGTTAAGTAAAAGAGAAGTTTATAGTAGAATAAAATTGCTAGTAAAGATTAGATTCTTATTATTTTTCTAATAAAGGCAGCAGTCCTAAGCGTTAACTAGGCAGTTAGCTTGCTTAAAAAACTTTCTACTAATAATAAAATTATAGTCCCTTATTTTATAGAAAACAAAACTATATAGTAATACTACGTTTATTAATATTAAGCTAAGCTATAAAATAGGTGTCTATTTTTACACTTTTCTTTCCTATAAAGTTCTTAAGGGGAATTAGTATCTTTAGGTAAAGGAGTTTAGCTTTAAGCTATTTTTATACTACTTTTATATACTTTAAAGTAATAAGGTTTTAAGCGCTAGTACTAGTGTCTATTAAGGCTTATAACCTAAGAGCTAACTCTTAGAATATAATTTACACTAGTATAACTAACTAGGAGCCTCTAAATAGTTTAGAAATTCTTACTATCTTACTACCTATAGGTAGCGATTTTAGTTTAGTATCTATATTTTATAGTTAAAATTATAGTTTGTCTAAATTAATTAGTTTAGTAGCTCCTATATAAGCTACTAGGTTAGAGTAGTCTAGTAGTATACATTTAAAGCTATATTATCTAATAAATTACCTACCTCTAAATTAGAGTAGTAGGCAATACTAAGTTTATTTTAAATTAAAATTGTTCTCTACTTCTATATTTACTTATATAGCTGCTTTAGGGTAGTAGCGTAAGTGTCTACCTTCTAGCTTTTTACTATAGCTAAAGTAGACGTTATTCTTAATACACTATACCTTAGTCTAATTATAAAGAGTTAAAAAGAGAGAAGTAGGTCTAGAATAGAATATTTATTTTTTAGTTACTATATATGAAAGCTTTAATTTAGAGGGTAATACCTTAAAAAAAGTCTTTATATATGCCTAAAAAAGAGTTTATTATATTATTATCTTAGAGAGTACAGCTAGCTATAGTTATTTAGCGTTTAATTGCTAAGTAGTTAATATTAAAATCTTCTTTCTTTCTCTAGAGTAGTAACTTAAGACTTCTAGTTAACTTAAATTATAATTTGTTCTTTTAGGTCTTTGCGTCTAGTCTACTCTTTCTAGCTAGACTTTTAAAAGCCTATAGAAATGTCTAGGTAACTATCCTATTAAAGAGAAAAAGCTTATAAAACTTTATATATATTATATCTATTAGAAAGTAAAGAAATTATAGTAAGTCTCTTTTAAAAAATTAAAAAGTAATTTAGGTTTATAATTTTTATTAAGGGCCTAAATTATTTAACACTAATTTTGTGCAGCCTCTTTAGGCGTGCCTTTAAGACGGCTAAGTATAGCTTCTATAAGATTACTTTAATGTTTTATATAGTTATTACGTATATCCTCTAGCTAATCTTTAATACTAGGGCTAGATTAACTTTTTTTATAGTACTTAATAATATTAGGTAGCTTTATAAAGTGTCCTAGCTTAAATATACTAGAAGTAATAAAAGTATATCTACCTTAATATATATCTATATTACTACTTACTATTAGTAAGCTTAGTTTATATATATCTAAGAGTTAGAAAGTAGTAAAAGTTATTATTTAGATATAGAGTAGGCACTATAAGCTAGGGCGTATACTAAGGCGCTTACTAAGGTGTATATTAGAGTGTAACTAAGTATAATAAGCTCTGCTTAGCTATATAAGGGTAGCGCAAACTAAGTAGTATATTAGGTATTTCTAGACTAAGGGCTTTTAGTAAGACTTAAATATAGTTTTATAAATAATAGTTATTTTTAATAAAAGGGAGAGCCTTATTAGGGCTAAATAATCCTAGTTTAATAGCTGCTTAAATAGTAATACTAGGCTAGAATTAGAAATCTTCTAATATTATATACACTATATTATAAGTTAATTATATCTTAAGTATAGTAAAAGCTTATTTAAATATATTCGCGCGCTTATATAAAGCCCAAATAATACCCCCCCTTATATAAGGTTATCTTTAGACCTTATAACAGCCCTAGTTACTAATTCTAGTAACTTCTCTAGAAACAGGCCTTAAGAAAAGTAATATTAGGCCTAAAGCTAATAGGTAGTAAGTAATTATTTAATTCTTTTCTAGGCTATTTTTAAGTAATTAGTATAGTTTAAAATACCTAGTAAATAGGTTAAAATATTTTAGTAGCTATAAGTTTAGCTTTGCCTTAGTGTATAAGCTACTTACAGTCTACTAACAAAAATTTATTATCTAGCTCATTATAAGGCCTCCTTGTCGTTTAGGTGGCAGAATGGGGTCTTATACCTCCTTTAGGCCTAGTAGGGGTTTAGATAAAAACTACCTTACTTTAGATAAAAGTAAGTAGCGATTTGTCTTATTACTACTTATCTCCTAATATTATTCTATTTTGTCTTATTAATTATTAGGTGCTTTAGTAACACCCTTATATTTAAATCGCTCCCTTATAGGCAGTAGTAGAATTCTCGCTACTATAATAGTAATATATAGATTTAGTAGACGCCTTACCTCTATAAGCTAAAAGCTAGGCGGCCTATTTAGAAATACTTAGTAGCAAGCTAGTAATATTAGGCAGATAGAAGAATAAGTAAAAGAACTTAGGAAGGCTACCTAAAAAGAAATTAATAATAGCCCTAAGAGTTTGCAAGGCCTCTAGGTAGAGCTAAATATAATAGAAGCTAATAAAAGGGCAGCTTATCTTATAGAAGTGTAAGATTAGGCGCGTAAGAAATAAGAATAATAAGAACTATAATATATTAAAGATATATAATAATATTATAAAGCTAGCAATATAGCAGCTCTTAATAAGCTTAATAGTACCCTATATAGAGCTAATATAGCCTTATTATTTCTAGTAGCTACTAAATAAAGTACTTTACTATAACTACCCCTACTATATATTTATAACTATAAAACTTATTATATAATTATAACTAATAAAAGTAGAATTATAAGTTTTATTTTTTATAAGTGGCTTCTTACTTTATTATAGAAGATTGTAAGGTTACTTTTAGTAGGCAGTACCTATTTAAGGACTTTTAAAGCTAGTTTAAGTTATATTATAACTAATAGTAATAGATAAACTCTAAAAAGACTCCTACCTAGTAGATAATAGAATAAATGCTTAATACCTTAGGTACTCTATTAGAATACTAATAGATAGTATTTAAGGCAATAAAAAACTATTACTAGAGGGCAAATTAACCCTAACTGACCTACTTAACTACCTTTTCCCTTTATAGAATAAGATTAAAGAGCAAAATAAGTATTTTAGGGTAGCTAAGTTTATAGCTTCTATAGATAATAAGCTATATAAAAAAGTTCTATATTACCTATCTTCTTAGAGGGAAATCCTTATAAAGGTAGAAGAGATTGCTAATTACCTTTACTAAGAGAAATGGCCGTTTACTAAAAGTAAAGGCAAGTCTAAGGACTTATTAAAAAGGCCTAAGTTAATAACGCCCCCTATAGAGTTAGTTAGGTTAGCTAAATATAGTAGAAAGAAGTAAAAAGACTATAAATAGTCTAGCTTAATATAAAAAAAGGATAAAGATAATTTAAGAGTTACTTACTAGAACTATAGTAAAAAAGGCTACATTTCCCCTAATTATAAGAAAAAGAGAAATGTAGACCTACCTTTCTATTCTAAGAATATTTTAAAGTCTATAGGAAAAAGTAAAGGCTAGTAGGACTAAACTTTATTCTATTAGCTGCAATTATTAAGTGTAAGAAGAATAAGTAGCTGAAAAAGCTCTATAGTATACTTTACTTAAAAAGGCTAACTATAATAATAGCATAGGCTATAGTAAGAAATTTAGGCTTAGTTAAGGTAATAATTAATAGTAGCGCTATACTTAATATAATTTCTACTCGCTTTGCAAAAGAGAGAGATTTAATAGTAATACTTTTACTAGACTTTATAATTAAGGTAGTAAATAGTGTGCAAATATTACTATATATATATCTGCAGTTACTAAAGTGCACCTAGTGGATACTAGAGGTTATAGAGAGACCTATTAGATTCTATTTATAGTAGTAGACCTAAGAAAGTATAAGATATACTTAGGATTGCTATAGATTGCTATACATAATCTAAAACTTAACTTTTATATAGGTTAACTATTATTCTAAGAGAAGGTTAGGGTAGAATATGCCTAACTATACTAAAGTAGCCCTTAAAAATGTAGAATAGTTTAGTTTAATAATATCAAACTTAACTATAGAATTATATGCGTGTTATATTAGCTATATAGGTAATAGACTATCTATAATTTTAGTAGAGGCTATAATATTATAGGTATACTAAGAGTTTACTAATATAGAAAATAATAATTAATTAGAGGTGCTTATAGAATATTGCGCAACTAATCTAAATATTAATTTTCTCCTTAGGAAATAACCGCCCTATTAGCCCCTTTATAATTTATTTAAGGGCAAGCTAAGTATTTTTATATAAGTATATTATAGATTACTTACAAAGAGGCTAGATATAATATTTAAGGTTACTAGCTAAAGCACTAATTCTATTTATAAAGAAAAGAATAATATAATAAGGCTATATATAAATTACTATAGCCTTAATAAGATTACTATTAAAAATTACTATGCGTTACCTTTAATAAATAAGTCCTTAGAAAGATTAGTAAAAGCAAAGTTCTTTACTAAACTTAATATCTAAAGGGCGTATTATAGAATAAGAATTAAGAAAAGTAATAAATAAAAGATAGCGTTTTATATAAAGTATAGACACTTTAAGTATTTAGTAATACTATTTAGTTTAACTAATACTCTAGCATAATTCTAGAATTATATTAATAAGGTTCTAGTAGAACTAATTAATATATATTATCTATTATCTATTAAGATAATATACTTATCTTCTTCTCTAATATAAAAGAGAAACATAAACAATATATAAAAGAAGTCCTCTAAAAACTATATAAGGCTAAGCTATATATTAAACTTAGCAAGTATAAGTTTTATTAGAAAGAAATAAAGTACCTAAACTATATTATTAGCTAAAAGGGAGTTAAAGTGTATAAAAACTATATAACAATAATTATAAAGTAGCTACTTCCTAAAATAATACGCAATGTTAGGGTGTTTATTAGTTTTATAAATTATTACTAAATATTTATTAAAGGGGATTTTTAAAACTAGCTCTACCCCTTACTAAGCTTACTTAAAAGAAGTCTAATGCTGCCTAAAGTAAGTATGCTTAAAGAAGAGAAGAAATCTAACCCTTACACCTAGATATATAGGTAAAAGTAGCCTTTAAAAGCCTTTAAAACGTTAAAGGCTATATTTATAAAAGTGCCTATATTAATATACTTTAAGTCTAATAGAGAGATAAAAACTTAAAGTAGACACCTTAGGTAGCGTAATATCTAGTATACTAAGCTAGAATATGCCTAAATCTAATAGAACTCTATAATAGCGACCTATTAGTTTCTTTTTTTAAAAATCTAGATAGCACACAACTTTAATATAATATATATAATACGAAATTGCTAGCTATTAATAGAAATATTAAATAGTAGCAACACTACTTATTAAGTATTCTATTTACTCTTCTTATAAATTATAATAACTTATAATAG
Organism: Laburnicola sp. JP-R-44; assembly: GCA_009805535.1. Classification (NCBI taxonomy): domain Eukaryota; kingdom Fungi; phylum Ascomycota; class Dothideomycetes; order Pleosporales; family Didymosphaeriaceae; genus Laburnicola; species Laburnicola sp. JP-R-44. The sequence continues at coordinate 1,783,765 of SELF01000006.1, forward strand.
TTTATAAATATAAAGAAATTAAACTATTAGTAGGTTAAAATCTATAAGAGGCTAGTAGAGTACAATTTTATTATTATCTACTAGCTAGGAAAGAAAAACCTAGTAGATAGACTATTAAGACGCCCTAAATATATAAGCAAGGCGCAACACCTAGTAGAGAAAGGGAAACAGGGCTTATATAGAGCCTTTAGAAATATTATTAAGTAAGTAGATACTTTTAATAAACTAACTACCTAATTAATTAGTGTAATTACAAAATCCTAATAAGTAGCACTCTAGAAATAAAGGTAGCTAAGAAGGCATAAGTCTGGGAAAGTAATTATAGAAGAGCTAATATTATTAATAAAGAATAGCTTTAAATCTAACTTAGAGACTAAAGATAAAGTTAAGGCTCTAAAAGAACTTTAATTCTAATAGTTAGGTAAGGAGTTGCTAGAAAAAGGCGTAATATAGAGTAGAATAAAGTTAAAGTGCTTATTATAAGTGTAAAGAAGGCGAAGGCCCTCTAAATATACTATAATAGCCTTATAGCTAGGTATTTTAGGGCGAAGAAGATATTTTTAATAAAAAGAAATATAATATAAAGTTAAGAACTATTATTAAGACTATTTAAAGTATAGGATATTTATTACGCCTTAACACTAACTATATAGTCTTTTAAATTCTTTACCTATACTAAATAGTCTTTAAAAGGATATTATCTTAAATTTTATTATAGACTTATCCCCTAGCTAAATACTTAGCTTAGTCTATAATGCTATTCTAGTAATAGTAAACTATCTAATAAAGATAGCTTATTATATACTTACTAGGGCAAATTAGAATATAAAGGACTTAGTAGAAGCTTAAATTTAGGATATTATTAAATTATATAGCATTTCTAAGACAATCTTATTAAATAGAGGTCTAATAATAAACTTTTACTATTAGGACTCTTATTATTATTATCTTAACACTATAAAGGTATTATTATTAGCCTATTACCTACAAATAAATAGGCAAACTAAAAGGTGAAATTAATTAGATGCTTAAGTAGTATTTTTAGTGCTTTTGCTGCCTAGAATAGGATAACTAGACAAGGTAGTTGCTAATTGCAGAATTTGCGTATAATAATAGCATAAACGAAATAACTAAAGTAACTCCTTTTTATATATATTACAGAGCATATTCTTATGCGCTAGAATAGCCTAGAATGCCGCTTAGTGGTAGAGAGAATTACTATTAGGCACGTTAATCGCGGTAAAGATTATTATATTATAGGCTTAATGCAATGCAAAATAAAGATAGCAGCAGTGAATATATACTAGAAAAAGTATACTAATAAAAAAAACACTTTAGTTTTAAACTAGAGGATTAAGTGTTTATATCTACTAGATATCTAACCTTTGTATAACCTAAGCGCAAACTTAATTAGAAGTTTATTAGACTAGGCATAGTTAAGTACCCTATAAAGAAAGAAGCCTATAGAGTTAACTTCCTAAAATTAAACGTATATCTAGTCTTCTATATATTATTATTAGAGCTATATAAATAAAGCGAACCTATTAAGTCTTAAGTAGGTCTTATTATAGACACTCTATACATATTTAGCAATAATATATACTATATAAAGAAGGTGCTAGAGAGTAGATAATTATTAGTTAGAACCTAGAAATACCTTATTAAATAGGAAGGTTACCTAGAAGAAGAAAACTTATAAGAGCTAGGTACTAATCTAAGTGCTAACGCTATTAAAGAATTCTAGAAAAAGAAAAATATTCTAGAATAGTGTTAAAGAGGCTCTTGTTTAGATTAAATAACTATAAAAAGGGGATAAAAGAACCTTTTTAGAGAATTTTAAATTTCTTTCTTTTATAGATAAGAGATTAAACTTAGATTAACTATATAGTTAGAGAACTACTATAGAAAGTACACTTACTACCTTTACCTATTTTTTCCTATAAAGGGTTTTTTACTATAATTATAGAAGTATTTAATAGTATAAAGTGTTGTAGAGGTAATATTAACTTAGAGAGATTATAGTATCTCTAAGGGTTAGTTATAAAGGACTATAAAGAACTATAAGAGTATATTATACTTTACTTAGAGCTAATAGAAGGGAATATTCTAAGAATCTAGAATTAAGATATTTTAGGGCGTCACCGCCTACTAGAAGGCACTATTTAAGTCCTAACAGACTCCTATATTATAGGGAGCTATTACTTTTAGGGACTCTAAAGTATAATAGCTCTAGAGATCTCCTATATATATATATATATATATATTAGCTTAAGGCCCCTAAAGTAACTAAAAGCACTACTAAGAAGCTAGAAGGGCACTATCTATAACTATAGCCATAAGTAGAACTTTTACTATTACCCTAAAACTCCTAATAATATATTAGTCTATATTTGTTCTATAACCACATTAGTGTACAACATAATAGGATAAAAAGCGAAATTATAGACCTTATTTTACTTTAGAGTCCTACTTTTATAGGTTGCGCAGTTAATAGCATTTTTATAGTAATATTACTTAGTCTTACGCTTTATATTAATACAAGCGCGCTTTTTAGTAAAGTAAAAAGTTAATTAATAAATATTGCTACTATTATAGACGCAAAGATTTTAGGGCATAAGATTTAAATAGACTAAAAAATAATTAGTTTAATAGAAAGCGCTATAAAGACAACTATACCTACTTAATATAGTTTATATAGCCTCTTAGTAGTCTTATAGATATAGTTCTTAATTTCTTTAGAACTATTACTATAAAAAAGAGCCTAAGTAGTTATAAGACCATTAAGCTTAGCATTAAAGTTAATAGGACACTATACTACCTTAGTTAGTAGTATAAGGGCGCCTAATATAGGTATATATTACTATAAAGTAGTATTTATTTTAAGTTAAGTAATTACTGTACCTAGATAGCTAAACACTATTAATTTAGAGTAATAGGACAAGCTTAGTATTTAGAAAGTAGTATATATAAAGTAGATCACCCTTATAAATAAGTTTTAATATAATAAATGTATAGATTAGCACTAGCAGGCTAGTTATAAACTAACTTAGCCTAATATATAGTAAGCGTCTTTTTAAGGACTATAATACTATAGAAAGAGGTATTAGGACGCATTAAGATAATAAAGTAGGATAGTATATACTAATTTAACTAGTTAAGGCGTAAGAAGTAAGAATAAAGTAGAGGTAGGCAAGAACTAAAATAACTGCGCTAAAGCCTCGCTTAATAGTATTTTTAGTTACTAAATTAGTTAGATGCCCTAAAGCACCTTAATAGCGTAATAATACCTAACATAATAATTATTATTATTATATAGTAATAAGACTAGCGATTGTTTACTTTTTAAGTAAAGGCAATAGGATATTATACGTTTTAATCTCCTAGGGTAACCTAGGTTAGGTTAATCCTATAAAGGGAATACTATAAGGCCTTTTTATTACTTAGGTAGTAGAATAGGGTCTTATATCTCCTTTAGGCCTAGTAGGGATTTAGATAAAAACCCCCTTACTTTAGATAAGAGTAGGTAGCGATTTATCTTATTACCACTTACCTCCTAATATTATTCTATTCTATCTTATTAATTATTAGGTGCCCTAGTAACACCCTTATACTTATCTACTACCTTAAGTATAGTAATATGTTTATTATGCTAGCTATTATATAAAAATTTATTAGGGTAAACCTTTCTTAGTAGCTTAATAATACTTCTCTTCCTTATAAGACTAGGGGCAAGATAACTAGTAATTTTAGGAGCAGCTATTAGCTACTTTCTATACTTAATAGATAATAAATTACTAGTAGGGTTAAGTAAGAGAATCTTACTATAAATATTATATAAGCTATTATTAGTAGGATGTATATAAACGTGCCCTATAATATTATCTATTATAGAATTATCTAGGGGTTAAGAAAACTTAGGGAATATATTAAAAGAAGTCTCCTAAATTAAAAAGTAGTAGTTTACTATAGTATAGGCAATAGTAGAGTTAAGTAAAGTAAAAGTGTAAAAAAAGTATAATAGATAGACCTAAAGTAATAGGTCTTATATAGTGTGCAAGCTAGCGTATAGTCTAAGCTAAGAAAAGATTAAGTTAACAATAAAGTATAAAATAAAATATATAAAACTTTAACTTCTATATAACTACTATAGCCTAATTTTAATTCTTCTAGTTTTATACCTTATGCCCTTGCTATAATAGCGCTAAAAGATAGTTATTAGGCAAGTTAGCTTTATAGGGTATAGCGTAGTAGTTGCTATTTATTAATTATTATTTATTATTTATTTTTAGAATATTAGAACTTTTAGGGTAGCCTTTCTAAATAGACCTTAGTATAGTATAGTAACTACCTAGTATTAAAGATCTTTGTTGTGTGAAGATTCTAACTAAGGTTAAGTCTGCACTATACATAGAGAGGAGTAAAATAGAAGGCACTAAAACCTAGTACCTAGTATATAATAGTAGTAACAAAATATACACAAAATAATAATAATTTTGTTATTAACTTTCTATATAGTAGTATTAGTAATAGTAGTTAATAGACAGTCTACTATCTAGTATAACTAGGTTATATATTATTTCTAAACTAGTAGACTATAAGAAAGCTATAGTAAACTACAGAGTTGCAACTATAGTTTAGTTATTATACTCGCAACCTAGTAGTAGCGTAACTATAGTTTGCTATACGCATAGTATATAAAGTTTACCTACTCTTATAATATTAGTAACACCTAGTATACTAAATCTTTATCTCTTTATTTATTATATTTAGCAACATAATAACTACTTTCTAGTATCCTAATATTATATCTAAGTCTAATACCTATAGTAACACAGCTATTATTAAATTTAGTTAGAGTATAGATAACTAGCTAGACAAAGTTAAGGATAATCCTTAGAAATTTAGTCACCTTATACAACTAAAAGAATTATTAAAGACGCCTCTAGAGCTTATCTTTAAGTACTCTATTAGTAATATCTTTAGGCTACTTTATTATATCTTATACCTCTAAATTTTAGAATGTAAGGCACTTTTTTAGTACCTAGATATTAGTAAAGATATAGCCTTTATAATATAATAGTAATATAATACAAAAATTATACTATAGGAGCTTAAAAATATAACTAAAAATAAAGATAATAAGAACTATAAGAGTAAGGACTAGAGTAAAGAGAAGAAAGAGTTTATTATAATATATAAAACACTAGAGGCATAGTAGTAGTATTAGAAGCTTATTAAGATAGTAGTAATTATTTAGGCTACTATTAAGGCAGGGGACTATAAGTAATAAGGATAAAGGTAAGTAGTAGCGGTGAGAGTATAGAAGAGATAGGCGGCGGCAGCGAGGTCCTAGGTAGCAGCATACAGCCTAATTGCTAGTTGCGAGGGGAGATCTACTATAGAAAGAGAGTTAGATAAAATAGTTAGATTAGTTACTATTATAATTATTGTTATTATTATTGTAGCGAAAAATATTATTAAAGAAATTATTAATTACGTAACATAGTAGTTAGTTAAACAGCTAGCCTAGGATTACGTAATATTATAAATTAATCCTAGGGAAAAAGTAACTATCTAGTATAACTAGTAACTAATAAACTAATACACCCTTACTAACTTAGAGTAGGCAGAAAAGTGTACAAGTAGCCTCTTTTAATAGACTTTAGCATAGTATAACAATTGTCTAATATAACTAGTAACTAATAAACTAATATACCCTTACTAACTTATAGTAGGCAGAGAAGTGTAGAAGTAGTTTTTTTAATAGACCTTAGCGTAATATAATAACTACTTAGTATAACTAGTAACTAATAAACTAATACACCCTTACTAACTTATACTAGGCAAAGAAGTATAGAAATAATCTCTTTTAATAAACCTTAGTATAGTATAATAACTACTTAGCATAACTAGTAACTAATAAACTAATATACCCTTACTAACTTATAGTAGGTAGAGAAAGTGTAAAAGTACTCTCTTAAATAGACCTTAGTATAGAACTACTACCTAGTATAACTAGTAACTAAAAAACTAATACAACCTTACCTACTTATAGTAGATAAAAGAGTTATAATAGCAGTTTTATAGACCTTAGTATAATATAATAACTACCTAGTATAGCTAATAACTAATAAAGTAAAACTTCTACTAATTTAACTGCTTATAGGTAGTGTCTTAAGGGAGAAGTAAATATTATATTACTATCTATAGCTAAATAAAAGGTTAATCTTAGAATAATATAAGGGCAGTACATAGTTTTATAGGGCTAACCTCTTAAAAATAGCTAGAATAGTTAAAAGAGAGCTAGTTAAATTAATACTATTCTAAATAGTAAATAAAAAAGGGATATAGAGAGTCTATTCTTATATAGAAAGTAGTGTAGGGCATAGGCCTATACTAGCTACACACTAACACACTAACTAGAAAAGACGCCTTTAGAAAGGTAAAAGGCGCAGATAGGGGGAAATAGGGTGTAAAAGAAAGGTAATAAGGTGTGCTTAGTAGAAAGACTAGCATAGAACTATTATAGTAATATTAACACTAAAAAACACTATTATAACTTTAGAAAAGTAATAATAAGAGTTTTAAAAAATTTATAAAGGCTTTATAATAATACTAAAATAATAGTATAGATACTAATTATATATATAGTTATTATAGCTAGTAAAAAGGCTAGTAAAAGGTTATAGGTAGTAGGCACTAGCTATTTTAACTCTAGCTTCTCTAAAAGGTTAATACTAAGTTATCTATTATAAAATTTATCTCTATATCTTATATTTTATTTAGATATATATTAAAGCTTATATTTATTAGGTATAGCTTAGTAAGTTAAGCTTTTCTATATAGGCTAGCAAAATTATTAGTAATTAATAGTAACTAACATTATCGATTAGCTCTTCTTACCTCCCTAAAACTTAACTAAAATTAACTTTAATAGCTAATTTAATAGCTTTCTATATAGCTAATCTTACTAGTAAAAAATACCTACTATACACCCTTATTACTAATAGAAATAGTAGCTTTACTAAATTTTATATATATATACTATTACTTATAGCTACTATAATACTAACTAGTCTATAGGCTCTACCTTACGCTGCCTATAACACTAATATTAACTATAATAATAGCTACTAACACTACCCTATAAAGAATATCTATAGCTACTACTACTACTAAATAAAGTAGTATTATGCCTACTTTAACTATAGTATTAATAAGCTTAATACTAATATAACTCTTACTTTAAAAAAGTAATAATAAAGGAATATATAGTAGATAGTATAATAAAAGCTAGTAACTTAGCGCTTGCTACTACTTTAGATCTAGTTATAAAAATAGTGCTTAAGTAACTATAATAAGTAATTAAAGGTAATTAGCGCAGCTTACAGCGTTACTATACATAACTATTTACTAGGAGAGCAGAGCTTAGCTGCGACAAGCGGCACTGTTGAATAAATAGATATTATGTTAGAAAAGGATTTTGACATTAATAACCCATCACTGCTGCGGTGCGCGCTGTAAAGCCGTAGTGTGGAGGAGCTAGTGAGGATGGAAGTCGGCATGTAAGACAAGCTTTCGGATACGATAAGAATTATTGGGGGCGCCGTCGGAGTACGGAACAGAAACGGGTGGGCGCGGTGCTAGTACCACGGCGTGTATTGAGACACGGAGATAGAGCTCCAATGCATTGCAGGCAACTGCTACATTAGCAGGGCTTGCATCCGTAGGCTTAGATTTGGGGTTGGTGGCTTGCTCGTGATGACGAGTTCCTTCATCCTGCGCCGACGGCGGGCGATGATGGGCCCGTACTAAAGGAATGCCTCCCAGAGGACCAGAGTACGCGGGATGTTGCCGACGTGTATGGTGGGCCGTCTGATGTTGGTCCGACGGGCAAATGCACGAGGAGATGGGCGCAGGTGGTGAGGAGTAATAATAACGCGCTGGCCTGTGCGCAGGGCTGATTTGCTTGATTTTCTGATCTTACTGTACCATTGCCTCTCTCCTCTCCTCTAGGCGGCCGCCAGTATTACCTCTCCCGCACTCTGCCATTTATCCAACGTCGGTTTGTGTGAAAGAGTTACCATGTACGCGTTTCTCGCGACCAAGCCGCAAAGTGATGAGGAGATTGTGCACGCCGGCTATGGCCTCGGGTACGGCAGTTGGCTGCATCCCATGGTGGGCGAGACGGACCTGAATGCTTCTTCCAATGTGAATGATAGCTTGCCCACGGCCTCGGACAGCAGCAGCACACTGGACACGAACTCGGAGCCGACGCGTCGGGGACGGGGCAGGCCGCGCGTGAACACGCCACGAGACGAGAGCGCCGTCGAGGTACCATTCTCAGCGAAGCTCTAGACATGGTGCAGGATAGCTAATTAGCTCAGAAACGTAGGGCACAAGTGCGTGAGGCCCAGCGTGCATATCAGAAGCGCAAAGACAGCGCTTCAGCATCGGAGCGCGAGACGATGCGACGATGTGCTGCAAGTCCTCTCCGATCTCTCCATGGACGTCGAAGCACTTCTTCAAGCGGCACTCGACACGGGTGTGGTAAAGCAGGAGGGCGAGATGCCAGATCACATCCGTCGTCTCTGGTCTACCTACGACGCAGCCATCAACACCACATGCCTGGGACCGGAACTGCGATTGCTGCAGGTCAAGAACGAGCGTCGCAAAGCTGCCCACAGGAGCACCAGTCACTCCGGCGTCGAGGTGAATTGTCCTAATCATCAGCATCAATCGTCTACGGCATCATCGCGTTCTAGGGACGCGGACCTGGACATCGGATCCGTAAACGATTCGACTCTGATCACGACGTTCGCCACAGCCCAGCTCAGCTACCCAAGCTCGGGGCCCCGAAGTATATACCAGGCCTGCGCAAACCGACAGGCCGAATTCCATGCCGCTCAAAATCCGGCGTGACCTCCGGATCAGGTTAGCGACTCGTTCTTGCACCAGTGTGCAGTGTGACACTAGAGCAACCCACGCTGCATCCACCCCACTCAGCTCAGCTACACAACATGAACAACGTTTGCTGGTTCACCATGCAATGCAATGCTCGCTAGGTGTACGTCGTATATTTTGGCCGCCTGTGCAGGCCTTGCAAGACGGCGAAATCGTTGCGCGGTCCACGCCAGCGCCACCCAGAGCGGCCGCCCGACAAACCTCCGATATTCCAGTCCGGTAGCGACCGTTAGATGTCGCGCAGGGCCACACTACGCCACGGTTCCTGGCTATCAGAACCAGGATCTACGTGCATACCTTGGCTTGCAGGGAGCGAGTGTTGACGTAGCGTGTTAATATGGCAAGAGATTACAAATGTAATCACCTGTCGTTCAAGGTTCCCGAGCCATCGATGCAAAGCTCGATTCATGCCAGATTACAAATGTAATCACCTGTCGTTCCCAAGGTTGTGGTTCGCCGTCTTTTGTTTGGCCGCAACTGTTACACCTCCGTAATCCGGGTGGCGTACGAAAGTGTCTCGTGTCTATGTTCTTCCCGAGCTATCGATGCAAAGCTCGATTCATTCTTTATGTGCCTCAACAGGCGAGAGGGACAGGCTATAAACCAAAGAACCTGCTTGCGATTTCCTATTCAACGGTGCCGCTCCCGCAGCTGAGCTCTGCTCTCCTAGCAACAGTTATATATAGTAACGCTGTAAGTCTTGCTAATTATAGCTAACTGTACCTACCCCTTCTTGGCGCATGCCTTCTTGGCAGCCAGCATAAAAGGCAGGCGTGGCCCGCGAACCCTCAACCCGCCCTCGAATCCTTCGCACCTTGTAACAGCCCACTCTCCAGACCAAATCCTCGTATAGCATGGAGCGGTTCGAATCCCTGCTCTCCAAGGCCACTGAGCAAGGCTCGCATGGCGTGCCTGGAGCTGCGGTAGCCGTTGTCGACAAAAATGGTACGTTCGCACTGTACTACACCCCAAGGCCTAAGTCTGATCGATTCAAGGTACCATCATATATCAACGTGTAGCTGGATTCAACGGAGTAGTAGACGGCGCGCTACCCCTCGAGGCCGACCAGGTGTACTGGATAACGTCCTGCACAAAACTCGTGACTTCCATTGCGGCACTGCAATGCGTCGAGCGCGGCCTCATCACTCTGGACGAATCTTTGGATATGCACCTACCGGAACTGGTTACTCAGCCGATAATTGCTGCAAGTGGAGAGAAGGACTTTAGCTTACGCGAGGCGACGAATCCTATCACACTTCGACAACTATTGACGCATTTCGAGCGGCGTAGTCTACGAAGTCCTCAACCCCACCCTATCAATGTGGCGCGGGTCCCGCGGAGAGATCACCCCGCTCCCGTCTACTGGTCGCATAGAAACCTTCACAATGCCTCGCATTGCTGAGGCGGGCGAAGCCTGGAACTATGGTGAGTCACCCCAGACTGCATGTCACGGAGGGAACATGAACATTGCTCACCAAACATCCATTTTCTCAGGCCCTAGTCTTGATTGGGCGAGCGTGCTTGTGGAACGAATTACGAAGACCGCGTTTGAAGACTATATCACACACAACATCGCTGAGCCGCTAGGCATCAAGTCTTGGACTTGGCATCTTTCCCGCAAACCAGAAGTGGCGAAGAAGCTTATGCAAATGAGTGAGCGGAAGGAAGACGGAACGCTTGTGGCGAGTAAAACCCCCCTTCTGGGACGAGCCCCGAGGCGGAGCGTGGTGGCGCTGGGATGTTCTCTACCGTTGATGACTACATGCGCATTTTGTCCGACACGCTCAAGGACTCACCTGTCACTCTCAAGAAAGAGACTATGGATATGATGTTTACGCCACAGTTCGAGGAGGGGTAGCAAGCTTCAGAAGTCTATGTGGGACGGTGCGTGCTCGCCGCTCGTGGGCCATAGCATGGAAGGCGTCAACCCGAATCATGGACTGGGTGGGTTTATATCGACACATGACATCAAACGCGAGGGGTATTTCAAGCCGAAAGGCACACACTCGGTTGGCATGGGATGGCAAACCTTTGCTGGAATGCTAATCGTGAGAAGGGTCTGGCCTGTTTCTTTTTGCTACGCAGGTCATTCCATGGGGCGGCGAGAAGATTAGTGTACTCATTAAAGAGTTTGAGGCGGCGGTCTGGAAGACATTTTTGTGATCGGAGGGCTTTCCCCTGGTTTACACTGGCGTTGCGGAATGTAATTTGTTCAATCATGTCCGTTTATAGTCACCCCAATCACGTCACAGATCATAAAAAACTCAATAGCGCAAACTAAGGACTAGGGGATATGTTCGAGTACTATATGTTATCCCACGATAGGCAATACGAAGGCCAAATGAACTCAAACTTTTGTTCTGCAGTTGTACGGTTCATCAGCCAAAGCGAGTTAGGACAAAATGGAGCAACAGTGTCAAGCACGACTCCCTCGGTGGGCTTCGACCGGTTCTGAGAAGGAAGTCGTAGCCAGCTCTTACGGCAAGAGCTCTCAAAACATAATCTCGACTCTTCACCGTTTACAATGGCAACTCAATAATTATAGCGTCGCAGATTTTTGATTACAACAACAACCACACCACCACCAAGGAGACTATGGAGTCTTCTCAACCCCTTTTGGCAAAGGAGCCGAACTACGTATATATGCGCACGACCTGTGTGGGACGTTTGCTAACTTGATCATAGAACTTGGAACGGACCGAGCGCGCACCGAAGGTAGATCGCACATGCACGAGGTGCAAATCGCCTGCAACTTCACGCTGCCACCACTGCGACGGGCCTCTCTACTGCTCACGCGAGTGTCAAGAGAGAGGATTGGAAGCTCCACAAGGACCTCTGCCAGATGTTCCTCAAACTTGGACCCCTCCCTGAACTCTCTGATTCCAGACATTACGTCCGCGCCATCACATTCTCAGTGCAAACCACGAAACCGCATTTCATATGGATTGACATATTGGAGACGCTCGCGAGCGGTGATGTCAGAGCAGCGCCTTTGTTCTGGCTTCCCATCGGATCCCAACTCGGCGAATATATGATCATGGGGATGTCTCAGGTACAGAAGACTAAACGCAAGCTCCAGGTGAATCGATCACTGCTTTCCTTACCTGGTTTCCAGGCCCACAATAGGTTCCTACGAGGGTGGCTGACGTTCTACTACGGGCTCCACGAGTTCCTCGACTTCCCGAAAGAGGCGATACATACGCTGTTCGACCTGGATACTTTGTCGGCACAGTTTATCATTGATTGGCTTCGGACGCCGCCTGTGGAAGGGCATGACCCGTTGGCTGGTCTTGGTAAAGAGCATTTGGATGAAAATCTCACTCCTAAACCGTCTAAACCGTCTGAGCTCTCTCAGTCTTCTAGTTCACAGCACACGGAAGTTTCTAGTGGACCTCAATCCACTCAACCCGAAGACGTGTCGGCAAGTCATAGTACAGGGCATGAGGATTACCTGGCGGCAAGTCTTACTGCAGAGCATGAGGATTACCTAGCGGCAAGTCTTACTGCAGAGCATGAGGATTACCTGGCGGCAAGTCTTACTGCAGAGCATGAGGATTACCTGGCGGCAAGTCTTACTGCAGAGCACGCGGACGACCCTACCAGTTCTCCATCCTATCAACCAGAAGGATCTCCTACCAGCTGAATCCTGTCAACCAGAAGGACTTGCTATCAGTCCTCAATCCTCTGAACCAGAAGGATCTGCTACCAGTCCTCAATTCTCTCAATCTCAATCCGAAGAATCTGCGACATGAAGATTCTGGTCAAGTTGAGACTCAGTCTGCATTCTGCGAATTGTTATCCAGCGTCGCTGATACGACTTGTCGGAACAACCCTTTTTCCCTGAGCACACATGGCGTGCTATACCATTGCTATCACAACACACCATCGATTTCTATCGATCCATGAAGCTTTACTTGGGCTGGAGTAGCCGACTGTGAATGGGCACATAGAATTCTTACAATTGAATTCAGCCCTCTTCTTATGTTGGTGCCGATTTTACTCCGATGTCGATGTGACTGTGATAAACACACGACCTGATGCGGTATCCAACACTGTTACAGTTAGTGGACAGGAGTCTGAGTACAATTTGCCTGCATTTACTCCAAATTGTGCTCAGACTTTTGTCCTATTACTGTGGACATTATTCACGAGTCGCATATCGGCCGAAAAAAAAATCGGCCCCTCCACCGACAAAAACATGTTGGTTGTAACGCTTGTCCGAATACATAATTCAAGTGGATGTAAGCCATCTTTATAGGGGAAATATCACCCCATCTGGTTTCTGTTCTCTCGGATATCATAGAGGAGATGTCGGATAAAGAGGTGATGTAATATTTAGCGATGTGCATAGAGCGAGCGTGTAGTCGGTAGGGCGCAGGACGCCTAGCTGGATGCTTCGTACCTTCCCGATTCGGCATACCCCTCATTGCCCGCAAATGTCGTGCATCGTGCCGCCGCAACTTCAACAACATAAACAGGCAGGCCACCTTCGTACGGAAAGGATCGTTGATCATATCAGCCCCCTGCTAGCTATCTGTTACGCTGCATAGCTTATGCGGTATATAACCAGTGAGCCCTGGACTTGACCTTTCAAGGAGACATCCAATTTCACTTCGGAGATCGCACTCAAAATGTCTGAAGCCTTCGATGTTACACAAGTGCGCGAGCGCTTCCCTGCATTAAAGCAGGATCAAGTTTTCCTAGATAACGCGGGTGGAAGTCAGACCCTTGGAGACGTGATTGACTCGTAGGTTTGAGCCAGTCTTCCTGTGGAACGAGTTTTGTTAACAGTAAGCTAGCATCACGCAGTACCTCTCGAAAACAAATGTCCAACTCGGCGCGTCGTACCACACGGGACAGATCTCGAACACGAAGTACGAAGAAGGCTACCAGGCTGCAGCGAAGTACATGAACGCTGGACGAGATGAAATTGGTAAAGAAATGACGCGTATATGAATGCTCGTAGTAGCTAACGTCTAACAGTGCTCGGCGGTTCAACAACCCAGCTCTTCATGAACCTCTCTTCCGCGCTCAAGATCCCCGAGGGTTCAGAAATCATCCTCTCAAAGATGGAGCACGAGACCAATGTCACGCCCTGGCTTCATCTTGCAGACCGTCTCAAGCTTACAGTGAAATGGTGGGAGTCGCCCAAGCCAGAGCTAAAGCTCACGCCTGAGAACCTCAAGCCTTTGCTTGGCCCGAAGGTGAAGTTTGTTGCATGCACGCACGTGAGCAACATCTTGGGCTCGATTCATGATGTGAAGGCTATTGCGGACGTGGTGCATGAAGCTGGGGCACTATTTTGTGTGGATGGCGTGAGCTTTGCGCCGCATCGGAGGGTCGACGTCAAGGCCTTTGGAGTGGACTTTTACGCGTTCTCATGGTACAAGGTAAGTTGTCTTTTCTTTTCTATCCGCTTTGGTACATAAAAATAAACATGAATAGGTCTACGGCCCACACATGGCTGTCCTGTACGCCAGTAACGCCGCTCAAGAGCACGTAAAGCCCCACCCGCACTATTTCAACCCTACCACGACTCTCGAAGACAAAATGGGGTTTGCAGCTTCAAACTACGAAAACGTGCAGTCCATCCCCCAGATTGTCAATTACCTCGCCGGCAAAAGCGACGCCCATCGCCGCGCACGAGGGAAAACTGCAAACCGTCCTCCTCGACTTTCTCTCAACTCCCGCAAAGACATCACTGTGCTTGGATCTACGTCTGCAGACTCGGCTGTCAGGGTGCCGACCATTTCGTTCATAGTAGAGGGTAAGAATTCCAAACAGGTAGTGGAGGAAGCGGAGAAGGTGGGGAATTTTGGGTTTAGGTGGGGACATTTCTACTCGAAGAGGTTGTGTGATGAGGTGCTGGGGTTGGGCCCGGAGGGTGTGGTCAGGGTGAGTATGGTGCATTACAACACCGAGGAAGAAATTCGGGAGCTTGTGGAGGTATTAAAGAAGGTTTTGCCATGAGGGATAAGGTCGGTCTGATCGCAGGTGAGAGAATCAATCATTGTCGTGATGCCTCGCAGGAATAACCTGTTGGTTTACTTATACGTGCCGATCGTCTTCTAAACCTACATTTTGATTGCGCTTATCTCCTTCGGGATTTTTGCTTAGACAGTACTACATTCTTCATCGGCTTTAATGATAAAGTATAACGTACCTAGTCGCATGTGATGGAAGTATAGTTGTGTTGAACTTTGGTTCGGCTCCTTGTGAGTCACATATCGCCCGAAAAAAAAATTCGGCCCCTTCCACCGACAAAATCGTGTCGGTTGCAACACAATTACTACATGCTTCATCGGCTTTAATGACAGCGTATTAGCGAAAAGCAAGAATGCTTTCTCATGCATATTACAGTTTGCAGTATCGTACAACATCATCGACTCTAGTATTAGTGAAAACGGAAGACTCGGACCCTCGCGACTGCTGCTCAGTGTTTCTCCGAGAAGGTCGTGTTTTTTAGCACGGCCTTTTCGGACACCCCCGCGCTACTAGCCCCAGTCGGGCCGGAGCACACAATGCACCCGATCCGATCCTTTTGTTAATATATAGTCCCACCTGTTAGTCCCACTTGTCGTGCATCTACAGCGAAACATTCCAACCGCCCCCCTATACCCATAATCCTACCATGGCCCTCAACGTAGCAATCCTCATCTACCCCGGCGCCGACATCATGGACTTCACCGGCCCAACCGAAGTCTACAGCACACCACCCCCGGCCAACGAACCCGAACTCTTCACCGTGACCTCCTTCGCGCACCAGAACCCCGTACCCGGCGCACAAAGCGTGCTCGTCTATGTGCCAGGCGCCAGTTTCCACGACGTCGAGAAAGACCTCGAAAATTACGATATTATCGTCGTTCCGGGTGCCATGCCAGAAACCGTCGAGGAATACGTTCGCAGCGAGGATGGCAAACAGACTATCGCATTGCTCAAACGGTTCGTGGGTCTCCCCCTCCCAGAAAGGAGGCGGGGCATCGTATCTTGCAGAGTGTTTGCACTGGTGCGTTGATTCTGGCTGCGGCGGGTATACTGGCGGGTCGCACATCGACGACACATCATATTGCCTACGACATGTTGAAGACGTTTGCTGATGAAGCTGCGGGTGGCGATTCTGGGATCAATGTTGTGAGGAAGCGCTGGGTGGATGCGGGGAAGACGGAGCAGGGTGTTAGGATTGTCAATGCTGGGGGTGTGAGTTCGGGGATTGATGCGAGCCTTTGGATTACGGAGGTTGTCGCTGGGAAGGA
The DNA here is from genome assembly GCA_009805535.1 of Laburnicola sp. JP-R-44. Classification (NCBI taxonomy): domain Eukaryota; kingdom Fungi; phylum Ascomycota; class Dothideomycetes; order Pleosporales; family Didymosphaeriaceae; genus Laburnicola; species Laburnicola sp. JP-R-44. The sequence continues at coordinate 1,799,982 of SELF01000006.1, forward strand.
GGCGGGTGAGTGGGCTGGGGAGATTTTGGAATTTGAGAGAAGGGGGGGAGGGGATGGGTGGGGTGTGAAGGAGTGAGGAAGTGCCAATCACTGGCGGATAGGGACTTCGATGTGTTCATCCTACTTGCCGAAAAGAATTGATAATCTAAGACTATCCGTTTACCCCGAAAAAAATTACTGATACCTTAGATATAACAAAACACCCGCACTACCTCATACAAACCACCAAGGTACCTCACAAAGGCCCCCCTCCATATCTTCCCTCCACCACACCCCTCTCATCCGCATACTCAACCCCCAATCTCGGCGTCCCATCTCTACAGATATTCTTTCTCACCCACACAATCATCAGCGACTTAAACACCAATTCCCTCGTACTCCTCATCCTCTTCGCGAACACCTCACCACCCCTACACACCAGCGTCAACATCTCCAACCCCTCGCAATCAAGCAAACAGCACAAATCCATCTGGGCAATGACCTCCTTCCGCGACCACATCCGCAATTTCGTTTCATCCATGCAAACCGTAGGCCTCACTTCGATCTTAACATGTCGCACCGCGCGACACGTGTGAAGCAGCGCTTTGTGCGTATGCGTAGCGTAAGGTCGCCACGTGATGCCAGAGTGGAAGCACAGCGTTCGAATGCCTGGAATAAGCGCGGAGGCGAACCGCTGACGTAGGAAGTCGGCAAGGCGCGCTTTACTGCCATGATATCTATGAGGTGCACTTCTGTGTCTAAGAGTACGAGCGGCGTGCACTCACTGTGGATCTGTCGATTCGCATGGCATATACCTGGGAGTGGGGGACCGAGAAGTGTGGATAAGGTGGTGTCGATGGCGATGCGTGTTGGGTCGATGAATATTTTGGGCGGGGACTACGTGTTTGGAGAGTTGCTTGTAGATGATAATCTGTGTGGGCGTGGGAGTCAGCATGTTGAAGTGGTGAAGTTGTCGTCAGAATACGTACGCGAATGTTGTGCGGGAGGCGCAGGAAGGGAAAGGTAGTCGCAGAGCTTATTGGTGGCTTCTTTGTGTGAACTTTGTTTTTCTTTAGGTGGCCATAATTGGATTGGAGGCTCATGGCTCGGACGCGCATTGCGTTTTTTTGTCGCTTCATTCGGGGCTTTAGGCGCGCGAGGGTAGAGTCGGTGGCGTGGTGGAATGAGGTGGATTGAAGGGATAGCATGATGGGGACGGTGAGTTGTTGTACTAAGGGGAAGGTGGGGAGCTGAATGTTTGAGGGACACGTATGTAAGAGAGCGGAACAAAAAGGTTGAGTGGTTGAAGGTGAAGGTGTGAAGTCGTGCGGCGTGAACTGCTGGAAGACGTGTGATTGAGTGAACTTCACCCCCTTCTTCAATTGTCGTACGTGATAGTGTGGATTGATATTGCGATTGTTGTAAAATTCATAACATTGCTGGAAGACTCTATATCAACACCTTGTATTCATGCGCGCGCGGCTGCTAGAACTTGACTATCCAGTACCATAATACCCAACTCTAACAATGCAACGAATTTGAATGCAGCAGCTAAATAGCTACCTAGAAAATGTCTTTGTGCGCTGCATGCCAGATCTAATACGCAGATTAGCTAGCTCAATCTGCCTTTGTGCGCTTCATAGAACTTCCAATAAGAAGAGATGTGACAAGCCCAAACATCAGCTCGTCGCCCAGTTTCGGAAGTTCAATGAACCTGACATACATGAATGTAACATATAGAGCATTGGTATTGGCGTTTGTTTGATTATTTGTTTATTTAGTATGAGGAAACTGCATTCCGGTGAATAGGCAGGCAGCTGCAGTTTACCGAAACGTTCTTACCTTAACTACCTACACTTCGCGGAAAGCCTGTCCCAAAGAAACCCCCGAGGTCTCCGTCTCTACATGTGAGTCATATCATACTTAGGTAGGATTGAAGGACGCATATCAGCTGAGCAACCTTGAAAGCGACCCTTGAAAAAGGTAACCCACCCGAGATCCCGGTAAGCGAACTGAGAACAGAGATCACGATTGGTCTTGTGGTCTAAAAATGGTAACACTATGCGTCTTGAATGTTCCTTTGCCAATAGTCAAGGTAGAAGGGGTGGCGGCTTTTGTAAATCTAGCGGTCCGCTTGACAACTGATATAGCTCCAGCAGCTCACTCGGCTCGTAGATGCACCGTTCATTCCATCTTTGCAAGTATCAGCTAGCAAGTTGGCTGACAAAGTTGGCTGACGAAGTTAAACGACGAGATAGATTGATTGATTTGATTGATTGATTTGGTTGACGAACATGGTTGATGATGTTCAACAACAAGATCTGTTGGTTTCGTTGAACGATGTTGTTGACTGATTTTGTTGACTGATTCGGTTAATTGATACAGTTGTTTGTTTGATTTGGTAGACGAATTTAGTGGATCATGTTGAACAACTAGGTCCATTGATCTGGTCAAACTATGGGGTTGAATATTGGTTAGCTAATTGGATTGACTGATTTGATTGACAGATTGGGTTGACAAATTCGGTTTGACTGGTCTTGTCGACCGATTTGGTTGACTGATCTAGTTGACCAATTTAGTGATTGGCATCTGGAAGAGAAACATCGCAGACCTTTTGGTATATGGTACAACGCTGTAAGGGAAAGCTATAGGTGTGCTAAAAACGCATTAAAAAGGTAAAGCAGCAAGATAGGTTAGGGACTATTTGTTAGCACGTGCAAATTAGCCCCTTATGCTAATAAGGTAGTTAATTATAGTGTACTATAGTCTATAGGTACTAAAGTTAATAATAATAATATAACGTAGTTGCCTACGCATAAAGTATAAAAATCCACAACTAGAGATTAAATCTTTATTTATCCTTATATATATAGTATATTTTAATTATCGCGTAAGACCTTAAGGTTGTAATTTAGTATAGCTATCCTTATAGCTATTCCTCGCCCTAATAACGCTATTACTACTAGGCGGGCAGTTACACGTCTATATATATATAATAAGAAAGATAATAATAATAAAGCTAGCTAGAATTAGTATTGCAAAGGTTAAACACCTAATATTGCTAACTATATAGTAATAGGATATAAGTAGTGCGGCGAATAAATTGCCTTAGCTAGTTTTCTAGCTAGTTTATTAGAGTCCTATTATATTAATAAGTATATATAGGAACTACTTATATAGAATTTAACTTATAGCTTACTCTTTGCTAGTTTAGTTGCCTTATACTTAGCTATTTTTACGCGCTCTTTTTAATTACTAAGCAGGGGGCTCTGCTTTTTTTGTCATGTTATTTGAGATGAAAGCCTTTGTCGTGCTACCCCTAGGTAGTTAATATAACGCCACATACTTAGCTATATTAATAAGGGTTACTAAATATATTTTTAAAGGTAATAGGAGAAAATAGGTAAAAGTTATAAGAGACTTTAGAAGAACAAAGTAAGGCTATATAACCTAAAGAAGGTATAGTATAATTACTTAAGTAAAATTTATATAGAATAGCTATAAGAAGTATTAGGTATATATAAGTATACGCTTATACTATAGGATTTCTATAAAAAATAAGTAGAGTAATAGCTAGGTGTAAAGTGCTACTTAGTGTTAGAAGTAGGGAGCGTGTATGCAATTTATTATATATTATAGTAGTAGTAAAGTGTATATCTAAGGGTTCTAAGTAGTTAATTATCTAGTAACGCGATAAAAGGTTGTAAGGTGGTGTTAATTATCTAGTAATATAGTAGGCAGGCGGGGTGTTATTATTATAGGTTGTCTTAGAAGCTAGGGGAGGCGTTAGAAAAACTTTAACGCGCTCTAGTTCTAGGGCTTAGCACTTGCATATAACATTATGTGGGCGCTATAACGCAATAAAAAAATGCAGTAATTGAACGCAGTGGGGCCACTTAAAAGCCGAATAAGTGGAGGCAGTTTATACTCTTGCCCAGGAGGGGGTGATTGGCATATAGTTGATAGTTGATCAAGAGGCTGATTAATAAGACCGGTTGAGAAGAGTTGATAGTTTAATTAATGAGGTTTATGAGGGTTGATCGATAGGTTAAGCGATAGGTTAAGCGTTGAGTTGATTGAAGAGATTGGTTGAAGAGATTAATTGAAGAGATTAGTTCAAGAGATTAATTGAAGGGATTAGTTGAAGGGATTGGTTGGTAGGTTGGTTGATGAGTTAGTTGATGGGTTAGTTGATGGGTTAGTTTTGGGTTCGTTGCTGGGTTAGTTGATGGTTCGTTGGGGTTTCGTTGATGGGTTAGGTTGTGGGTTAGTTGATGGGTTAGTTGATGGTTAGTTGAATGTTAATTATAGCCTGTTTGAGAAGAGTTGATAGTTTGATTGATGAGGTTTACTGGGGTTGGTTGATAGGGTTTGATCAATGACTGTTTGAGTGATGACATTGATCGATAAGGCAATTATTAAGGTGGTTGATAGGTTGATCAATAAGGTTGATTGGTCGGATTGACTAGTAAGGTCGATTGATAAGGTTGATCGATGGGGTTGATCGATGGGGTTGAAATTGAAATCATGTTGTGTTTGTGCTGTATGCAATCTTTATGGTTGGCTTAAAATGAATTAGCGGTCCTTGTAGACTTGCTCACTATGCTTCGGATGACTGCTCCTTGAACTCAAGCCGTGTCGAAGCATGAAACGTTTTCTGAATGGTTTCACTTGATGTAGCATGCCATAATTAACTACATATTTGTGACAGAGAATTCATCTCAGAATAACAAGTGCGCCTTGCCAGCATTTTCAAATATGCGCAAGTGCTGTTCAATGCGGCTCCTGGATCATTGTCCTAACAAACATTCGTCGCAGACCTCTCTTAACAGTGGTAGTCGCTAGTGTTATTCTTAATAGGCACGGTGAAGCAAGTTACGAGGATTAGTGCTCTGCTGAGCACACTTGTACAAAAGCAAATCACTCTTAGGACCTATTTTTCGGAATAGTTGCTCAGAAACAAGGCGCATGATTGCACCCGCACGTGATGTATAAACCCTCATTATGAGATACGTTATACCAGCGTACATCTGCACCTAGGCATCTTGTGCGAACTGAATAGTTACAGTATAGGGTGCGTTGGTTTTAAGACGTACAGCGTACAGAGCACGGCCATGTGTGCGCACCATGGTTGACGAAGCTCCTCCAGCCTTCGTAGCTAGTCGTGTCCGGGACATTTATGAGAGCGCTTAACATTGATTATGATTAGACAGTATAACACACGACAGTGCGATGGTTGAATGTAAAATTATGATCTCCTGGTGGATGCTCGTTTGCGCAAGGGTAATAGTCAGCACTGTAAGGGTGTAAGGGTCTTTCGTTGCGTCGACAAAATTTTTCAAGTTGGTGAGCTAGTGATTACCCCACCTGCACCCAAGGGTACCTCGTGATAGCCCCGCAATTCCATAAAGGATGACTCACGCCTTTTGGCGGGTACGTTTGTATGCTATATATATTTAAAATATCCAAAAATTACCATCAAATGAATCACGGTGAGATGGCCGAGCGGTTAAGGCGATAGCTTCAGGTGCTATTGTAGAAATATACGCGTGGGTTCGAATCCCACTCTCATCATCATATTTTTTTTGGGGATTTGATAATTGCCTTTATTTTTTGCTGCCTATCCGCTCTGAGAGTGTTGCGAGTCTAGAAGACTGTGTGCGGGCGGGGCGCCACCACGTGCCTGCTAAGCGCGCGTGATACGACGACTCCTCGTTCAAGGGGTCGCTTTCTTTTTAATACTCAATTTAACTTAGGAAGGAACGGTTATATCTATCAGCTTAAACTTTTGTTTGCCATAACTATTGACATGCGCATTCGCCAAATATCCTACAAGTTGCGTGCCTGTTCCACCAATCAACAAACCTCAACTTCTGCTGCTGCTAGTTAAGCAAACTCAACTCTTTCCTATTACTTCCAAGCTTCCCTGGTGCCGTAATGCAGCCTTACCATTCAATGGGATCATATGAATCGCCGAATATCTTGGATCGCAGCTCAAAATCTCTCTTCTAGACATTGATGAGGTATGATCAAGGTATCGAAGATTACGCTCTTGCATGCACAATGACAGGACACGGCAGTTATCTTGCCTCTGCGAACGCAGAGACTCTGATTGATTATGTTTTACCCCGTCCTACTTACGGCATACTGGTCTCTTCACTAGCAGTGAAGCAACCGCCGTACAGTAGTCCGGTGGTATACCAAATATGTGGATAAGTGTACTACACATTATAAAAAAAGGTAAGGGCATTTACATGTGGTCCCCTCCTCATGCAATGATTGTACCACGATGCATTTGTGAATGAAGCCTCACAAGGCGTTGTGTGTGGTCGTCGTATCTTTCGTTGGTTGTTTTTTGATTGAAGGAGAGGGCCTAAATAGGCCTGCGATAGATATATCTGCGCCGTTTTGTGGTTTTTTTCTGGAATACCTCTATTCTCAAGCGAGTAAGATGCTGTGATGATTATAAGTTTTCGTCGTCGTCCAACAGATGCGTGAGTCCTGCAAGGTATTAATACCAAAGACAAGGCCACAGTGGGACTAATTGGCTTGCCTTTCCAAGTACCTCCTCGTGCAAGCATACCTCCGCTTCTACCCTTGCATAAAGTGCGTAAACGTCTGAGCCCTCGCGATGGAAACGAAGCCCGAAGAGTTGCGATGTGCAGGAGCGAGATGAGGAGAATAAGTGAGTTCGTATATCTCGTCTTGCGGTGTGACAGAGAAGAGGGGTAGAGTGGCTTAGTCGTAATTGTGTGACGATGGGTGCCTGACACCCCTTTCGATGTCATCGAAAGCTGCCGACTTGTCATGCGTACCTGAATAGCGTCTCCTCCTAGACTCAAGCCATGTCAGGGTCGCGACGACCAAAGAGGGGCCGCCGATGATGATGGTCGTGATCACTTCCACGGAAAGATGGATCATGTTCTATGCTGGGACTTTGTTTTGTAGTGGATTTTCTTGCCTGTTTTGCAAGTAGATTTCTAACATAAAGGACTCTTCGCAGGATAATTTATAGGAGAATGAAATTACGGTATGGCGAAGGTGTGGCTCATCTTATCGGCAACGTACGACGCACCGCCTTGCGCGGAACCGGGTGAGTACAGCAGACCCATCGTACCAGGTATAGACCAATGAGAGGTTTGCTCATCGGTGGCTGGGTGTACGAACGGTATCCCGTGTTTTCCCACAGTACCACGATAGACGGTGTCAAAGATTTGGAATTGTCTAGCCCCTGCACCTTCCCGCTTTCCGAAAAGTCGGCTTTCCGGAAAGGGGAATGTGTGCTTCTTGTCATCGTTAGAGGTGGTTCAAAGTAAACAAAGTTGAGACATATGAAGTGCGACGGCTTTCTCCCAGAAACAATACCATTCATGATAAAAAGAGTACGCAGCCTCTTGATAATATACACAGACGGAGCGCAGCGTTAACCACGCCCCAGGGTAGCGGTGATCCTGGGAAGCGGTTTGCACCATTTGGACCGGGCCTATGAACGCTCGATAGCATGCCACCGGGTGTGGCGCTCAATTTCATAAGTAGGACGAACATTGTTGTACAGGAAGACTGGTATGACTGTGACGATGCGCATATGGTACTGAATACTGTCCAGCGTGGAGATGACATCTGGAATTAGAAACTTTGTTGGCTAATCATTCTCTTCGCTAGCACTGGTAAATCGCTGATTGTGCAGTTTTTGGGGTCGAGGTCGGCAAAACGTGCAGGCAGGCGACGTACATTGCAACACAACACTGCGGGGGTTACATGCAGCTTCGAAAGCCTATCTCACGGCTCTTAGTTCCTTGCTTAGTTCGACCAATCCCACGAAGAAGCACGGGAATTGTAATCTGGAAACACTTGGTCGTTCAGTTACCCACAGGACTAATTCTCGGTCTTACGTAAGTGGCGTTCTCACAACGTATTCCTCTCCTAGCGATTCATGTTGCCTTCAAAAATTGACAACAGCGCTATCAGATGCATTGCTTGATACCAATCTCATAGAATTAGGCTTTAAGAGGTGCGTAAGTATATAGCGATACGCAATGTGTTGTGTCGTGACCGAACGTGTTGGAAAATAATCATATTCATGTACTTCACCTAATCATGGCTGACGGTAGGATCCCAGGCGCAAACCTCGTATACCCCAGTGTCCAAGCTCTTCATCTCGTCGCTCGTAAGCTCAAAGTCGTAAATCTGAGCGTTCTCCTCGATGCGCGACTTCGTTACCGACTTCGGGAGTGGCACGAACCCCTGTAAGACATGAGTAGATGTGGTGGAAGGTTACGGGCGGGTGTGCATACCATCTGCAAGCTCCAACGCAGCAAGATCTGACTCGTTGTCTTTTTATACTTCTTTGCAAGCGGTACAAGAAGAGGGTCTTCAGTCCTAGTTGCCCGCACAAGAGGGCTATAGGCTTCCATGACTACCCCTCTCTTGTTACACCAGTCCACAATGTCCTTCCTCGCCAACCACGGATGAAGCTCAACCTGGTTCACACTCAAGACACCTCCCTTGCCCTTGCCCTCTTTCTCGTCCGTACTCTTGATGTAAGCCTCGAGCTCCTCCAAGTGATGCACGCCGTAGTTGCTCACGCCGATGCTACGGATCTTTCCAGCTTCGACACCCTCGACGAGCGCTTTCCAAGCACCGATGCGACCCTCTTCTCCACCATATGGCGAATGAAGGAGGTACAGATCGATGTAGTCGAATCCCGTCTCTTTGAGCGAATTTTCAACGTGTTTCTTGGCATTATCATAGTTCATCTCCTTGGGAGGTATTTTGGTTGTGAAGAAGAGCTGCTCGCGTGGGATACCAGACTTCTTCATGCCCTCCGCTGATGGTGCTTCATTGCGATAGGCAACTGCTGAATCGACGTGGCGATATCCTGTTTTCAACGCGTGCTCGACTACTTCTGCAGCAACGTCGGCGGGCGTCTGATACACACCGTATCCCAATATTGGAATGTCGTAGCCTGACGGCATCCGAAGAGTAGAAGTGAGAGACAGCTTTGCCATGCCGGGCGATGACGTATGAGCGAGCCGCCGAGGGGCCTTCGAAGGAAACTGGTTTTGTAGGCGTGTCAATCTTGACAAGACTCTCCTCATGCTCATAGATGCAGAGTTCCAGCACACATTAACTTGTAAACCGAAGGATGTGAATGTTGTGTTGAAGGTGATGATGGTTATATGACGGAGTTATTCTAAAGTCCGAACAAGAGGGCGGGGCTTGGAGAATTTCCGATTCCGTAACCCCTTTCGGCTAGCGTGTCACGTGAACTAAGATCGGCCGGACCCTCGGCCCGCTGGCGAAACGGCTTTCATCTGGACGATTTGAAGATCGATACACTCACTTTCATCACTCACCCTTAGGTAGCACGAGTGCATCCGTATTCCAGCTTTTTCTACGAAGATCACCGGACCAAGGCACTTTCTCCATAAATCACCCAGACAGTCGCATTTAGCAGTCAAATCTCTGCCCAGATGCGGCTCCGTGCACATGGATGCACGTCACCGGCACAGTCACTGCGTAAGATTGCACCATTCGATGTACACGCACTGGTCAAGCCGCACAGATAGGAGGTGAAAATCGTCTATTCAGTATGTGGTAATAAGTCGGCGCGAGAAAACTTACGATATTTCTTCAGTTAAAAGGAGAGGAGGCGCTCGGGTGTCCATGCTCTTAGCACAGGCCCGGTATTCCAGTCTGTGCTTTCCAGGCCCTCCACCACGGACTTTCTTCTGAAAGCGGAGGCTTCCAGAAGCGGCACATGATTTTCAATCTACAGACCACGCGACATGGACCTACCTGACGGGTCACGGACTATCCCTTAGGAACATGGGAGGTACCTTACAGGTATTCGCGTATGAGTGGTTCTTCTCTTGCGATGTGATGCCTGTCGAGCACGAGTTAGCGGTGTACCTTGCGTCTTAACAGTATTCGCCATCAATCGTAGGTCGGGTTCAGCGATGAACGTGGCGCAACGGAGTACGCCAAAGGCGAAGTCTAGGCAAATTGGCGCAGTGAAAAGGAGCGCGCAAAGAGATAGGAGACTGAGCTGTACATCTTGGCTATTCTGGTATGCAAAAACGGTCATCGGTGACATGGGCGCCTATCTCACTGTGCCACCGCACGTCGACCATCGGTCCATCGTAAACTCACCCCAAGCCCGCCCCAAGCCCGCTTCGGACATTTCGGAATGGAGGGTATCCGGAGCTACGGCGCACTTGATGCTGGACAATCGAGGCACAGCCACGCTAAGTTCCATTGTCACGTCATTTAGGCGCGAGAATTGAATGCTGTGTAACTCACCGCTCGACTACAGTCAACATGCGACTCCAGGGAGAACCTTGAAAGCCGCAGAATGAGACAGCAATGCGCGCGAGGATATGTAGGAGCCTCCAGAACCAGGATCATCCAACCAATATGCATTGTTGAGGAATAGCTATCAATTCCTCGTCGCTAGCATCGCGGCTTTTACCGCCATCTGGGCCACCTCTGCCTGGCTTAATCGCACACTTGGCAAACTCTTGAGTGCGCGATTGCAGATACAATGTTATGGATAGCGCACAGCGACGAGTCGATGATAAGGTTGTGCGTTCCAGTGTTGTTGAAAGCTGTGGCTTTACTCCACATCCCCTCTAACGCCGTGCTAGCGTACGCCGATTCGCAAGACGCCTAGATACGGTATTCATCTTCCACCAGGACCCGCTCAAGCGTAGTGCTATGGGACTGCCTAAGAAGAGACTGCTTTGATCCTATACGCTTGATATCATCTCAAACGAAAAGTCCGGTCTGCGCCCCAGGGGCAATTGCAGCTCACAACGAACCTGGTATAGTCTACGACATAGGCTGTCTTCCATGTACAGCTCAGGTGAAACCTCAAGTCGTTAATAGCCTGTTCCTCCGGCGTTATCGTACTTTATCAACATGGTAAGTGTATGACGTTTGGATTGCCCCACGTGAGATACTGTTCCTCTATGCAAGGCTCATTCCTGATCCCTAGCGATGCTCGACTAAACGCATCCTTGATTATGAAACGCGCCGTTAAGTGTAGGAAACTGACTTCGCTCAATGTAGCTCGCTTGCACAAGGACGAAAAGCAACCTCGTACATGATCGCTTCCAGCCTCGCACCTGTGCCAATATCCGCCTTGCGAATATGCCCAAGATAACAACCGAACACAACTGTCGAATGTCAAAGCTTGCACACCTGGATGGTCTCGGATGGAGCGGATCCCTTTTTCGACTTGCGGGCGCAGCAGAGACATCGGATCCTCAAACCGCCTTACTACGATGCACGCATAACTTAGCGCATACAGTTTCTGACCGTTCACATTGCATTCGGCGAGCATGTGACTGAACGCGCTCAATGGCCCAGAGGTGTAAGTGTCACTTACAAGTCCTGTCATGGTAACGGGCCTTATTCTCTACGTTGAAACATGCCCGAGACCGCAACATACCATCCATCTACCTCCGAGGTCGGGTTCTGAATTCAGGCTTCCTCGTTGACCCGAGACCTACCACAGTACATCTAGGCCGACCGAGAGGTTGCATGTGCGCCTTCTGCGGCTGTGTATTTTCGATCAAACACTACGACCCACGGCTTACCCCTTCCAATGCCCCAGTCGGCACGAAAATGGTGTTGAATTAGCAGTGGATAGGTTCCCGTATGAGGAATACAGCCCCAAAGGCTGCATCTGGGATTATCTGATCCGGCTGAATTTAGCAAAATGCATATACCGGCGGCATAGAGGATTTCCAGTGTATTGGTTCAGCGCTTTCGCAATAGTCGTACCTCTGGCGCGGAATTCCCCGGCGGCGACCAGACCAAGCCGACTTTCGTCTTTACATAGAACGTGCTGCTCTCTGTGTCACCTACAGGCTGAAAGGAGGTCGACGGTAGCGTTGCGACACAACTCGTATCGCGGGGACCATAATGCTGCGCCAGATCTTCTCCCGCGCCATACCAGCGGCATGGCGTGGCAATCTCCCAGTCTGCCCATCTCACCGATCCACCATCTCACCCCACTGTCGACACTCTATATGCACGTCACTCATTGCATGTGGTACAGTTTCGTAAGCTGTTGGCGAATGGTGTGGCGTGCCTGGCAGTCATTCGAACAGTGCGCAGGTGACAGTGCTGTGCCGCCTGGACCAATAAGCCGCACGCGCCCGGCCCAGCACAGCGGGCTGAAAACCCGATTCGGGGTTCTGAATGGATGCTCGGTAGCCCGTTGACCGCTTTCTCAATAGCAGGCTGGGACTTGGCCAGTGGAGCTGCCTCCCTCCCTGAGGTCCTCTTCTGCTGGCAGCTTAACCGCTGGCTAAACTTGCAAAGTCTCGCATGAGAGGAGATCTCTGATGATATAGATTCATGAACAGTGCGGAGGAGCCTGAGAGGCGAGGCATCGTCGCTTCATGTGTTTTGGAATCGGGTTGCGGTCGGTGGTCGGAATCGGAGGGCTGAAGGCTGACAACCCCCCGGCCCCCGAAGTCGCAGCTCGAGACGTCCGATGTGCATGCCGTCAGACCTCCAACAATAGGACCGGTAGAAAGAGCATGCGCCAATCAGCGTAAGGGCATTGAAACAGAGGGATGCGATATGCGCTGACGAGGGAAGGTGTTACACAGCTATACCACTCTCTGACAACCCTATCTGTCCTCGACGAGGGAAGGCGTTACACAGCTACACCACTCTCCGACTACCTATCTGTCGTCAACGACACGCTAGTCGGCTTGCCCTCTCGGGGAACGATAACTCACTCGGGCGTTGAGCACAATCGCAAGGAAGTAAGGGCTGCGAGCAGGGCGTACTGTAAGGCGGCGAGCCAGTATGACGGTATCGTATCAGAGGCTCTCACTCTCTCAGAGGCATCGTTTACACGGTGCACCACAACCCCACCCACCAGCCTGAAGTGAACAGAATATTCACAAAAAAAACGATCTTGGCCCAGGTAATCGACCAACCCCCCGGTCCTCCTCTCCGCTTTTTCCTCGTACGAAAATCCTCACAAACCCCTCGATTCGCTCTCCTCCATCCTCCTCTCCACCATCTAGCCCAGTCGAGTACGTGCGTGCGTGCGTGCGTGCGTACCCTAAACCCGCATTCGGAAGCCAGTAGTAGTAGGTAGCGCCATCCACCCACCTTGCAGCCCACACCCAAAAACCAGGTAAGGGTTCCCCCTCGTCGTGCCTCACCCCCCAAACCAAAAAGCCGCACACGCCAAACGCCCAACCAGGATTCCCACCCACAATTACAATCTCGCGCGAAAACAGCAAAAAGAACAGGAGGAACGAACGAACTGCGGACGGACGGGAGGTACGCCTTCCGTATCTATCCGATTCCTAGGCAGACTAACCTACCTAGTGCCTACCTACCCACATCGCAGTCAGACTTCCATCGCGCCGTTACTCTAATTTCTCTCTCTCTCTCTCCTTAATCTCATCGCTTGTGCTGTGCATGGTTCGCTTTACTTTTCGGGGCCAGCGAGCGGTTGCGCCGCCCGGCCGCCGCCGCCTCAGGGCTGGATGGACCAATCACGGCAAAGGCGGCGAGGCGAAGCGGGTGCGTGCTAGCGCGGGGATGCACGCGGGAAAGGCGTGGGCACGCTGTCGACTTCTCAACTTGGCGCCGCGGCGGGAAATGGGGACTTGTACGTGCTTCGTCGTACGCTTTCAGCGTCAGGGTTGGGTTTTCTCCCCCCGGGTCCGCCGCATGGTAAATTCGTTGAGATTGGAATTGTGGTCCTGGAAGGGCAAAAGGGGATAATGATGGATACCCGTACGGTAGGGAGCGAGCTAGAAGGCTGGGGGAAGAGGGAGCGCGGCTCAGCCGTTGGGACGGGTACGTTCGTCTAGGTAGCGTTTTTTAGCCTTGCGCTTGGGGGACGGGGACCACGGGGGCTGTGGATGCGTGCAAACAAGTGGAGAGGTGGTTTCTACGAGCGAGGCAGAACAGAACAGAACGTGGCACCAATGCGAATGCGCCGAGGGTGCGTGCGTGCGTGGGAGATGGATGGCCCACGGGTGATGTAGCTATCCATTGGTATTGTTTTACGTCTTTTCCAGGTCTGGCGTAGCTTTTCCATCGAGACGGAGAGCCCAAGATGAGCCTTACTTGCCAGTCAGACACTAGTGGGTAAAATATGTACATACAGCAGCGGCCGGCTTATAAGCGAAATCTTCGGAATTTGAACAAACATATTCATGATTTGGGTATGAAGCGTAAAAGTGAAGAAGAACCATCATCATTATGGCCATAAGAATAAGGCACACTCATCAAATGCGCCGCGACGCCAAAGTGTACGGTAGGGCCATAAAAAAAGAAGCGCCTCCGTGACATTGCAAAAGAATTCTACACGAACAAACAAGGCTAGAAACAGAACAAGACTAGATATAGAACAACAGCGAACTGTCTTTGAAGGAAGGGGTATCGAACAAGAAGGAAGGTTTACTGGATGTGTGCATATGGCATAAAGTGATGTGCTTCCGCCGGGCTCATCGTGTATGCAGCATACGCCGGAATCTGATGCTCAAAGGTAGTGTATGGCGTTGGGCCAGGATCGATCTCGGTCCACTTGCGTGCGCACTGACGAGCAGTCCACTTCTCTGCAGCACCGTACTCGAGCATCTGGTGAGGTTAGCTATAGATCGGAGGAAAGAAGGTTGCGATGCTCACCTTTTGGGCGATAATGTCGAACTTGCTCTGGACCCAGTACTCATGGGCCATGCGGAGTGCCTTTACGTCGGTCTCCGTCCACACGCGCATGCGTTCCCTTAGTCGCTTGAGGCGCATCTGCAACGCGGGAATCTGGTAGGTCTTGCCGAGATCTGACTGGAAGCGGGCGGCAATGTCCTTCCATGGCATGCTCTCTTCGTCCTTGAGCTGGATGAGGAGGCGGTCTTCCTCGCCTAGCTCGATCGTGGCAGAGGTGTTCGAGTCTGATCGCTTCCGCCTCTTAGATTGATCCGACTGGTCATCGTCATCCTGGCGAGATCGCTTCGGTGCGCTTGTGCGAGGACCGGTTGGGTGAGGAGCGATCGGTGCGTAGAGGCGGCGTCCGTTCGATAGATCGCCCCCAAGCTCCATAGCTGGCTCGCTCAGACGGGGGCTGGGGTCTCTCACTGCTGGGTACGTCGGGCTGGGGTAGAAGTGCTGGTGCATGGTCGATCCAGAAATGTTTAGGGGGTTCATGGTCCAGGGAGGATACTCCAGCGGAGTGCTTCGTGGGCGATTTGGTGATGGGCCGCCCGAGAGATGATGGATGGATGCTTCTGGAGAAGGCTCTTGAGGCTGGCGGACGTACTCGGGTTGTGGACCTTCTGAGCTTCGTGAACACCGGGAGACTGGAGAGAAGTTGCCTGCTGGGTGCTCGATGCTTGTTGGTGCGGAGATTGAAACGTCGGACGCCTGTGAGAACTGGTGGTGGGGTGAATATGGGCCAGCAGTCGAGGGGTGTGATGGCACGAAAGCCTGGCTATAAGAAAACGCACCGAACGTCTACATGTCAATCGAGTTAGCGGGGCTAGCGGAGAAAGTGAGCACCTGACATACCTCGCTGTGAGCGTCTGGGGTCGAAACAGAAGGGCCAAACCAATTCGAAGAAACTGCGCCAGCTTCCTGAGAGGGGAGCGGGCTGTCGTGCAGGGGCGGGACAAAGGTGGTCAGAGACTCTGGTGTCATCGGTGTAGGTGAAGAGGCGGACGAGCCGTAGCAGTGACTGTTGTAGGGCGGCCACGTCGACGTTGTAGCCAGATGTAGATGCGGCGGTTGTGGCACAGCACTCCTCTCTAGTATGGCGGGCATGGCCACTGACTGTGCCGGGTGAGGGACAGATGGGACTAGTTGGTAGAAGGGAGAGAGAGAAGAGCCGGGCGCAGTGTGTTGAGACTGGGCTTGGTAAGGCGTGGAAGGTTGGCTCTGAAGATGATGATCGAGATCGAGGAGCTGTGATGCGGATATATCAACTCATAGCCATGGTCGCAGGGCCGAGCGGTGGGACTAGCTGGGAATTGTCGAGAGGGCTCTAGTGCGACAACTCTATCGATGCCCCCGGTTCGCGGATTCTGAAGGATGGGCACGACGCACAGGTGAGCCAGGGCCCTGCGCCTGCACCTTGACGCGTACAGGCTGCTGCATCCATGCCCCACGAGCGACGGGGGTCCTGGATCATGGCTGGCGCGCTGGAGCCGCGTGGTGGTCAACGGGACCTGGCCTGCAGAACGGCTGCGGCCGGCCCAGTTGCGGCCTGGGCCTGCCCACCAGGAACGACATGCTGGGAGACTGGCATCGGTCGGCGACAGACTCGGGCAGCCTTGTGCCGTCTGCGGGTCGCTGGCGTGCCGATCTGGCGGGGAGTGTCGTCCGCGACGCGGCGCCTGTACGGTGCGAGGTGAATGTCACTGCCCAGTAGGGCGGCGATAGCGTCGAGCGACATGTCACCCCTGGGCATCCCCACGACAGCTGCTCCGGCTCTCTCGACGTCGACGACGAGACATTGGCACCCGGCACTCTTGCTTGCTGATGGATAATGTGTGGACGTGTCCGTCTGTGCTGTGCCTCTCGCTGCTCGCGGTTAGCATGTCGCTGGCCGTATGATCCTTCGCGCACCCCTCGAGCGAGGCTTCCGAGCCAAAGTCGCCGTCATGGGTCAATTAGGGGCGCATAATGGCCACAAAATACCCAGAAAGGGCTCGCGGTCGGAGGGCGCTTCGTACCACGGTCGTAATGGCCGTTGAGACAGCCACGGCGCCATGCCGCAGGCCAAAGGCCACTAATTCGCCGTATCCGGTGCCGCGCTCGCGTCCGACCTCAGCTCTTCCACGCCCTCTACTACACAGTACGGGACGGCTACGCTACGACTAGCCTCAGCCTCCCTGTCCAGCTCGTCGAGGGACGGCCCTCAAGCGACATGCTCAGTTCCAGTGAGGCTGCTTCGCCATCCTCCACCGATGCGCGCCACCGCCATGTGGGCTCCCTGCCCTCTCGATCGCGCATCATGGTCAGTGATCCATCGTTTCAGTCCCATTCCCACGATACGATCTTCGCCTGCTCCACGTGCTCAAGCTAGTGACATGTTCATCCTGTCTTACCATTACGCAGTCTACCGGAGTCCGACCAGGGTACGCCTCGACCGTATCAACTCCAATCCAGCACCACCAGTTTGTCCATCAGCCCTAGCAGATAAGGCACTGCCGCAGTCACTGGGCCGCCAGCGACGGTTTCAACTCTCTGCATCTGTCTAGCGACGCTTCATTGCAACTGCAAAGCCGTGCTTGCATCTACCTGCAGCCAGCCCCAGAATGACTTGCGCTGTCAAGCAACCGTTTGATCATCCAGGCAAGGACCACAATTCTGGCTATGGCGGCTAAGAGGGGCCTTCATAATACGGTTGGCCGGCTGCTTTGCCTCATCCTGCGAAGAGACTATTCTGATGGCTGCACTGTCGCTGGTCCCCGGTGCTGAAATGTGACTAACCAAAGTTCGCCTATGCAAGCTCCGTGTCGGCGGTGTTCAATCCGAAACATCTACACGTGCTTCGATCGGTTGTTCTGAGCATGTCTCACCCGGCCGTTATCGGAAAACCGCTGACGTTCGCCTCCTTTGTTATTTTCGACAGTCAAATTCCGACAAGCCACGATGAAGTAAGCGACTTGCAGATGGTCGGACGGGGGGACACGGGACACATCAGGCCCGGCAGGCCCGTCCAATCCTATCGTGGCCTTGGTATGACCTTATCTAGTCGACATGTGCAGCTCCGCCAATACGGCTTGAAGCAAAATGAGCACCATACTGTCGATCGACTACCATTCGTGATAGTCGCACCGTCAGGTGGCAATATTATCCTGCGAATTGCCATGGTCGACATAGCGAGAAGCCACCCAGTAGCTCTCAGCTTTGATAGCATGCGTGGATTTCATGCAGATGCATTCCTGCACTGGTCGGTGATCATATGAACAAGAATTCACTGGATAGCGCCGGAGGGTATCTTAGTGATAATCGGGCATCGTTCAGAGTTTCTCGCCCGGTGTTGAAACATCAAAGGGCTGCCTTTGGGAGGAAGAAACAAATGCATTCGCCACTGGGACGCCTGTTGGTCTCTTTCCGTGCGAGGTCTACCATGTTTGCTGTTGTACGTCCTTAGCCTGGCATGCTCGCAGTGAATCCTGGCGGGAATCATCATGCCTTGTGGCGGGGGACCGCACCGGTATTCGCATCTCGCCGCTGCAATTGCTCCATGACCTGCAACGTACCAGTGGTCAGAGTCCACTATCCGCCGTGGATTGGATGGTTTCAACGAACCATGGACTCGTGAAGGTCCCACATTATGGGCGTTTGGATAGGCATGACATCCCGAACAGACCCTGCATACTGCATATCCAGGGTCCTGGGTGGCTGAGACTGGTCATTTCTGACAGGAAATTCTGAAGATCCTCATGGCGTAAGCCCTGGATTCGGGCGAACCAAGCGAAGATGAGGGCTTGCCGCAATCTGCATGGGCTTAGTACGGCCAAGCATGAGCGATGGAGCGTACTGCTCACCTGTAGTACCGCCATTACGGCTCTGTTGTGTTGTCGACATCCGCGTCTCCCGAGCTGCTACAGACTGCACCGACATTGAAGCTAAGGATTTTGCAATCCTCTTGAGCTTCAGGCTCAGCTCAGTCGTGTCCCATCTCAGATTTCTGGGCATCCGTTTCAGCCATCAGCAAATACGACTGCAAAGTGTGGACCCAAAGGCTCCCATTGACCACTGTTGCGTAACAACAACGTAGCTACCGGATGGATGGTTGCCTTACCGGGGACCAAGACGAGCGGTGTCGGATGCAATTGATCCTTAGGACAGTCTACAGAAGCAGTTCGGATGCACTCCGTGTGTAGAGCATTGAGATACTTGGCCTCGACTGGCGGTTCAGGAAGGTCCGACCATATAGTAACCCGTGACTAGTCGGAGCCCGCGGGGCACAGGCGGGTGCGGGCGCGTCGATCGATTAGATGATCAGGAAGAGAAACATGGTATATACGGTACAACGCTGTAAGGGAAAGCTGTGGGTGTGCTGACTCGATTAGATGATCGGTACCGGCAGACAACCGAGCATGCAGATGCCAAGGGTCCCTGCAAGCTGGGCCATGGGGTGATGTGTTGGGAGGTGCTTTCCGGCGTAGGCTGGCGTAGGCTGCAGAAGTCTTAGCTGGACGTCTTGATACGGGCTCCTCTCTCAGCGCGGCAGCGTGGGACGAGCATGTCCGGGTCCAGGCGTTTTGTGCCGCCGAGTGCGCTTCTCAGCTGCTCGTTCACGATGCGAGGTCCGCGGAGGTCCTGCATCCACTGGTGCAGTCAGCATGCGCTAGCCGTAGGCGGTTAGGGCGTCGTCAGCCGCCAAGGCCCGGGTCGGACCAGAGCCCTTCGACGTCTACGGGTGTCCCCGTTGTCGACATTCACGACCCAGACTGATTCACAGGAGCGAGCCGCCTCCCTCGGCCAATCCCACACCCCCGCCGTCCCACACCGGTACCGCAACGCCAGATTACTGTGCACACGCGGGCGGCGCTCGACGCGTGCTGCGTAGCACTCGCCCCGCACAAGCACCATGGGCTCCAACGCCTTCCTCATCCTCGGCGACGTCTCGCACACCATCTCGAAGCTCATCCTGATATGGGCCATTCACAGCAACAGCAGCGCCGAAGGTAGGCGCGGCCCAACTGCGGCCACGGCACCCCCGCTGACACGCTTCCAGGTGTCTCCCTCATCACCCAGGAGGTGCTGTACGCCGTTGTCTTTTGCACGCGGTACCTCGATGTCTTCACCACCTCGGCCACAAGTGACTTCGGCCACACATGGAGATTCTCACTGAAGGTGAGATGGACGCGTACCATCCCCGCCCGCATGTGGCTGAAGGCAGACAGATTTTCTACACCCTGTCTTCGTTTTACATCATATTCATAATGACTAGCGTGTATGCCCGCACGCGAGAACGCGAAAAAGCATGGAAGTTTGGCCTGTACTGCTTCCTGGCACCCATCGTCATCGCGCCATTCTGGTACTGGCTATTTCAGAATACGGGGGTTGGCAAACCCAGCTTTTTGAAGGTGGGTTGGATATACTACGCTAGCGGACGTGGTTTTGTGCAATACTGACAGGTCGCGTGGACAGTTTCTCTCTGGGTCTTCTCCGAAATCCTGGAATGTACTTGCATTGTCCCGCAGCTGCTGCTTCTACGCCAAACGACCGTGCCCTACCGTGCTTGACTCATTCTACCTGGTTGCGCTCGGATCCTACCGCTTCCTCTATGTTCTCAATTGGATATACCGCGCAACCAAAGAGGACAACTACAAGGACCCGACATCGTGGGTGTGGGGGACCATCCAGACTGCACTCATAATCGACTTCGCCTGGGTGTATTGGAGCCGGCAGCGCGTGAAGCTCCGGCGCGGCGGCGTTGTCGATTCCGAGGATCTAGGACGCGGTTGGCTTGTGGGACGCTTCGTGGGCCGGAAGAGTGTGGATTTTGATTTCGACGAAGAGGAGAGCGCCCGGCCAACTGCCCCGGATAGTCGTCCCAAGAATGCGTGGGGACGCCGGGGTATCTCTGTTTCGGCCGACGACGACGTGCATGGTGCCCCTCGGCACAAGACACCTGCAACCGGAAATGCAGATCCAGAAGCCCAGCCATTAGCAGATCCTGCCGCTTTTGAAGACGACGAGAGCGATGATGGTGGTCTGGATGCGCCGCCAGCGGCAAACACGACACATGTAAGTGGAGTAAGCGGTGGCGATGAGTGGAATGACGATGTGGATGCAGATGCACAGGAACATACAGAAGTTCCTGCGCGAGCCTCGTAGTTAGTTTTTCAATATCTTATTTGGGGTATTCTAGGGCACGACTTCGTGACCACGTGGCATGGCTTGCGACAGGAATTGGGGACACGGATGTACAGACCTGGATTAAATACACCTACGGCAATGTCCATACTGCAGTTCCCAACTTCAACATAGTTGATGTCATCTTTGTCAACCGTGGAAAATACTACAACACCCCGCTATGGTTTTGCACCAGCACTGGAATCGGTGATTTCACAGTTCGTCCACCTTCGATTGTAACAAGCGCCGAGAGCCTCCGTTCGCACGGGAAACAGCAACGTGCCCAACGACGACGGAAGGGTCCTTCGTAACGGTCGCCGCCGGCCCTGGTCCGAACCCGTTAGTCTGCGCTCATCCCACGCACGCATCTAAGCGATCTCCACACGAGACAAGGGTGCGCCCCATGACTTGCCTCTCGCTCCGACTTTTCAGATGACTTGAACTTTGAAGGAACGCGGAGTAACAACTCATCACACCCGGTCTTGGAAGTATCGCATAGATATGCCCAAGAGACAAGGCTTTCTTGATCTATCTCGTCGCGCGTGTTGTCAATGCCGTGTGCATGAAGATGGTAGGAATGGAGAATGGCTTCCACCAATAACTGCGGATAGTTACTCCGTGCGGTACATCCCGCGTCATAGCCTTGCTACATTGGTCTTCTCGCTTTACTCTCTAATTTGATGGTCCCATACGTGACTGCAGCATCTTGCAACAACAAACCTGCAAAAGCGCTAAGCTTCCTTCCGGAAGATGTCCTAGATGAGCACGTAGCCACTGCGCTACCTCTCTAGTTCTGCTTGGGGTTCATGCTGGTGCAATAGATGTAGTCGGAGCCTGATAGCACGACTTACGAAACCCTGTTTCCCCGATGCGCCGCTACTGAGAGCGGGTCTCGAACATCGGCGACCACTTTCGTCTTACTGTAAGCAGGTGAGCCCATCCATGTACATACGCATTTCCTGCGTCGCGTATCACATACTGCGGGGCATTGTGCGCCAATGGGTGTGATTTTTTATCACTGCTATGTACCATTAAACTTGTTTTGACAGCTGTCACGCTTCTTACTCGCTTTTCGGCTACCATTCCTTGAAAGCAATCATCTTGCGAGCATCCGAGTATCGGGGATTCGGCACGCCATTGCTACGCTTCTGACGACACTATCCCGACACTCTGGAACGCTTCTTGATTATCTGATGTCGCCAAAGCAGGCCGTGGCTGTGTCTCACGAACAATGACTAGTTTGAGTCCGACCGAGCCGTTTATTGCTCACTTGCTTCAGGTATTATGCCTCTTCCTCGGCGTCAGGATTTACGTGCAGCGTATAGCATGCTCCTCCGATCATCGGGGAACGAGCTTGGCTCCGGAAGCTGTGACCTCGGCTTGATGAGAGTATGTGAGTCTCAAGAACTACGACTGGCGACGTAGGAGCTGGCGAACTTGTGTGTGTACATGTGTACCATCGTACAACAGCAGGCATCCAGGGCCAATCACTCGGCAGTGTGGAGCGGATCCGCATGGCCTTAGAAGGATGCTGGGTTGGTCAATTTAGCCGACAGGATAAGTGGATGACTGCATCCCAATTGCTATCTTCTCGGGCGCGTAGGACAAAAACCACCGAACATCCAGCTGCCCCGTAGGGCTAGGCGGTAAGGCAATTACACGAGATAGTCGGACGCCTGGCCGTCATACACGGGCCGTGGGTTGAACCCACGTTATCGGTCGGTTGGTAGTGCGTTGAGGTATGGGACCCGTCACTGTGGGAAGGGAGGCATTGACCTCAGCACACGGGCGTTATCCCCAGAAACAGAGCCAGGGTCATAGGGCTAAGCGGCTATGCATCACATTGCTGTCTCCGTTCCGAAGTCGCTACGGCGATGTTGGTGTCGTTGGGCTATCGTGAGAATCGCAGACCCACAGCCATGGTGATGAGCGGCAGGCAGACATGCGAACGAGCTGGGACGAACGGCAGAGGGTCCAATTAGTGTTGTGGATGCATGGTCGTGGTCAAGTGGAGTCCACACGTGTCGTTCATCCCCCGCAAGGCTTCGATGCGCCACTTCGAACAACAGCCAAACTCGATGTCCATGCACCATCAGCGGTTCCAACTTCCACCTAGTGGTACCCACACACCATAGGCTGAGCAAGTATGCGCAAACTGGTTCCTAACCGGATCTAACGCGATCTGATACTCTGACCCGTCGCGGGCGTTCAGCTATCTTTGGTCCACGAACCGGGTAGATTAGCGAGAACGTGCCAGATTGCGTAGGGAGAGACATTGTGGAGTCCGTGCATGCGCCTACTGTACCACATGTACGTACCTATACCGCTCTTTGCCATGGCCCCCAATGCCTCCATCGAGCTATCTCCCGCGCCCCTCCCACAGTCACTTCATAGGCGTCTTCTCTCCATCAGCGGCGCATACACCTCAATAATCCTGCAGATACGGCCCACTCGGCCGAAAGCTTGCACACGCCAGCGTGTCCGCCTTGATGTAAGGCAATTTGCTGAATTGAACGGAAGACGTGCGCAGACGCACTCCTCTTCCTTCGTGGTTTGCAAGTTCTCTCTCGGCCAGTGGTTCAATGGGCTATCTTGAGTACGGCGTCCAATGGCCAGTCTACTGGGTCAACATGGCGTGCCGTTATCTCAAGGCAAGACTGGTCGTGCGGAAAAGGCGCAGGTTCTCGACGGCTCATCCCGCATGCCGATGACCTTTTGTGGCTTGATTTGCTTTTGGCTTCGCGCTGACTCGCACCCGCCCGCCGTCCGGTAAACTTCTCTTTTGGAGCACATGCTGTATGCGAACCACACCAGGCTTCATGAGGTTTAATGAGCGGGTCTTGCCTGCGCCCTGCAGTCAGCCTGGGCGCCACTTGATATGGCTTTCATTTGAGACAGCACGCCTGAACCGCAAAGCTTACCCTTCAGAGTAGAATTAACTACCATTCCGTCCGCAATAGGATAATGTTATCAGCAACTCGGTCCCCGAAACGAGGCAGGGGGTAACCACAGCGGCGGGCTGCTATTTCTAACGCGTTTCTAGAAAGCTGGATACGGTTCGACGTGCGTTCGGTTGGGCTGAGGGTTCGCCGGCTGATGGATGGGGAAGTAGCGGTGAACCCTTGTACCATAATAGTAGCCGCCAGCGCCCTTCCTCATGAAAGTCCACCCATACGATAATGCTGCTCGTATGTATGTCGAAATCCGGTCATAGATCCGGCTTCTCCACAAGATTTCGACTGCGGGGTTCATTGCGCAACCATCAAACAGGCCGGACCATTGGTGAGTCTATATATCAGACGTGGTACAAATGGGGCGCCCTCGTGGATGAACCGCTGATTCGGATTTCCAGTTACCCACGCCTTCACGTAGCGTGGAGGCCGATCACTGCCGTGCAATCAAAGGGCGCAGTACATCGGACATCGCGGAGGCCTGTCTTGTGAGGCCCGACTTTTAAGGCCGGTCATTTGGTCGGTCGGTCGTGACAAGTGGTCTGCCTACTGCGCAGCGACTGTCTCAAGCCAGCTAACAAGCGACCGGTAGAAGTGAAGTGCTGCGGTGAGCATGCATGGTACATACCTACTACAGTTAACTGCCTCGCCAAGTCCATCCTTCTTTGTCCGCGTCGCATCCTCCATCCTCCGTATCTTCGAATTCCCAACCCCCTCCGACTTCGCAATCGGACCGGTCGTTCTTTCGCGTCCTTATGTCTCACCTGCATGCCCGAGCACTGGTAGTACCAGGTACATACCTACCTTGCACGTATTCCTCCTTGTCTCCCTCGTCTACTCGTCTACCGCTCCAATCAACCCCTCCCCATTTCTCCGTCGCATATCTACCCTACATGAACACCGGAAGAAGCTCCGTCGCCGCTAGTCCCCATCCGGTCTATCCCAATACACTCTCCCAAGCTTTTTTCGGGGACCAAGAGCGCAGGTAAGGTTCTGATGTCAGCCCTTCGCGAGGCTGAAGCGATTCGCCGCGTGGCCACCTCGTCGTGCACGTGGAACGAACGGCTTGTCAAACAAGCGAGTCCGTCTTCCAGAAAAGCGATCGAAGCTCGTCAATCTAGCTGCACAAGGGCCCCTCAAGACGACGAGCAGTCGGACTTCCGCACCTCGACCTTGGTTAGAATCTCCACACGACGAAGATCTTCAATAGGGGTCCCAGCGCGAACGCACCACGTCCTCCCTCGCGCCTCCAAAAGGAGCATACGATAATTAAATGTTCACCGCTCCATCTCCGAGCAGCCTCAGGCTCCATGATGAACCCTAGGGATCCTACAAGGTCCCTCCCTGTAGGGCGTGTCTCTGGGCGCGGGCTCAGGGCAGGGCAGGCCGGGAAAATCCGGGCGCTACCCACATGGCAGGGTTTGCGTTGCCAACTTTGCGGCGTATACACAAACACCGGGGCACGTGCTGGAAAAGCACCGCGGCCGAGATAGAGGACTTACATACCATACCGGTAGTTCCCGTAACCCGAACTCTCGGAGTGCGACGTCATTTTTTGCGCTTTTTCAGCTGGAAACATGGGAGAATTCTGCTGATCTTGCGGGGAGCCGCGCAATGCAGGTACGGATGCGCGCGGCGATGTGGTGGAATTGCGGACGGGGCCGGTACAGGGGGCTGGTCTCGCTCTTTTGTTTTGTACGATTTTTTTTGTTTGGAGGGTGCGTGATGGTGTGGAATAGGGTCGCGCGCGCACTTCAAATTATACAAACATGTATCTGACCTTCACCTATCCCTATTAACTATGTCTTTTCTACGTTGATTACTTCATCGAGTACTACCTACCACCGTAGCGTACGCACTCGGTACTTGACAATGACAGCCCTTCTTCGGAACATGAAGCCGTTTGTTTCAACTGAAATGAAAGGTCGGGCGGCGTCGGTCGGTCGGTCTCCGGTCGTAGTCTACGTACACCGGCGAGACTATATAGCACGCATCAATCTGCTGCGCAGCACGCATTCCTAACTATAGAGAGCTACTAGGGCTTAAAGAATAGCTTGCTTACCTAAATTTGTATATATTTAACAACCTATTTCTAATTACTAAGTAATACATAGGTGCGTGTGCTACCTTTTAGTGTTGTTGCTATATAGTCCTTAATTTAATATAATCTGCGCACGTATTTTAATTTTTAACACTACCTATTATTGTTAGCGGCACTGTATAATTGTATAGTAAGTATCTAGTAACAATAATATTATTTTACATGCAAATCCCACCTACTAGTAGCAGGGCATCTCCAAAATCTAACTGTATACAGCTAGGGATACGTGCCGCGCACCAGATTAATACGTGCCATGTAGTCTCGCCAACGTACACCAGGAGCCAAAATCTTATCCAGAACCACTAACTCATTACACGCACACGTTTTTTGAAAGTTTCTCTTCAATTTGCGTATAGCACCTCTAGAGTCCGCTAGGCAGCTCTACTTAGAAGCGAACAGCTGCTTCCATATTTAAAGTAGAGGTCGATGTGCGGGGCACATACTAGTCTTTAGGGTCAGTGTGTAGCAGTATCAGAGCCGAATGTAAGCGGTGTGCTATTAAATTCAGGAGTAAACGCGTAAGCACCCATCGCTGCGGAATACCTAGTAAGAATGGGCCGAAGAAAGAAGGCGATCACAAGAATAACGTCCGAGTCTAATTCAAAGTAAGTAAAGTAAGAGACCCCTTGCGTTGTTTTTAAGAGGTAGTTCCGTTCAAGTCCTTGAGCGTAAGGAGCGAATTAGGTCCCTTGATCTTAATAAAAAGGGAGCCATATTGAATCACTGTGAGGTACAGCGTTGACAACGTACCGTAGCAAGTACGGCCGTAAGTACGGCCGAGCTGTGCACGGTGTATATAGAGTGCGCTTTTAATCTTGAAATTAGCCAACATACAATCTGTGCACGGCTCGGCCGTACTTGCGGCCGTACTCGCTACGGTACGTTGTCAACGCTGGTGAGGTACGTGAACTACTTCGTCAGATCCAAGCCAAAACAGAGCCCATGGCTAAACGGCCTTCAAACGTTTAACTTATTGTTCAGCTCAAGAAAACATAGATCTGTCTATGGCGCGTTAACAATCCACATAGCTGTCCAAAAGTATTAATTCCTCTCTACTTGTCACTACAACTATCTCTAGGACCCGAACTGGGATGATTTTAACATCCCATAGCTTCTTTCCTCGGCACGCCATATCACTCTTCCCTAACATTCAACTCAACACATTCAACCCAACATACCCAACATATATGCAAGCCCAGCCCTCCCAATCACCAGCAGCTAGCTCCCCTCAAAGCGACGAGCACAACGTATATGCGAACGAGAAACGTACGATCAAAGAGGCATAATAGAAGCGGCGATCTATTGTATCGAAGTTCTGCAGCAAATATTAAAACTTCCCAGTTAGCGCTCCATCGCTTTTCCTCAATCCTGGCAGTACGAACCACTCAGCACCACTTCCCCACCCCCAAAGATACGCAGCACTCTCGACTCCACCCTCCGTCTTCCAGCTCAAAGCAATCCAAACCCGCCCCTACACCCAACCACCTCCTCCTCTTGTGTCACCATCCTCATCCCCAACTACAACCTCAAAAACCCACACTGAAAAAAACCCAGCCCTCACCATCTTCCCATGCAAAGCCCATTCCCACCCAAGGTCCCAGCGTATACATATTGAAGATCTTCGTCGTGTTAAAGATTCTAACTAAGGTCGAATCTGCACCATACACAGAGAGGAGTAAAACAAGAGGCACTAAAACCTAGTACCTAGCATACAGTAGTAGTAATAAAATATACACAAAATAATAATAATTTTGTTGTTAACGTTTTGCACAGCAGCATTGTTAACAGCAGTTAATAGACAGCATCTGCTATCTGGCATGACTAAGTTATATGTGGTGTTAACGTTTTGCACAGCAGCATTGTTAACAGCAGTTAATAGACAGTCTGCTATCTGGCATGACTAAGTTATATGTTATCTCTCAACTGGTGGACCGTTGGAGAGCCGTAGTGGAGTGCCAGCGTATACATATAGCCCCCCATCCACGCACCAAAAACCCATATACACGCTATCTCCGTGCTCGTATGATGCTCGGTCTCCGGCGCTAGCAAAAAGCCGAGCCGTGCCCACACCACACATGCACGCACGTGCTGCGATGCCACCCCATTGGACAGACGCCCCCAGCTCCCCTGATTAAAAAGCAAGACTCATTGGTACGCTCTAAACCTGGTTTTCCGAGCGGCTGGAATGGAGTGTCGGGACGTGCGAGGGGGGAGTGGACGCAGTGGAGTGTGCGTTGGCGAGGTGGGAAAATATCCGACTGGATTTTTGGCGTTGGGGAAAGGTTATTTGGACTACGGGCTTCGTTGGAGGAAGGATTCTTTGGCTGGCTATATCTTAATAGTACGTGGAAGCTCGAAGTGTGCTATTTGAGGTAGACGTGCGTGTGAAGCAGTACTAGATCAAGCTAGCGTGAGGATTCTTTTGCGTTCATGTAGCGTGTAACTGCATGTAACTGGACCCATACCAAGTCTTTCGTGCCTCAAAACATATCCCCCATGCCATTGTAAACTATCAGTGTTAGCATATAATTTACGTCTCCGCACACAATATGTGCCCCTAGACATGTAGAGAAATAATCTGCCGGTCTCGACCGAGACCCACAGGCACTCCACAGTCAGATCATATGAGCGCTCATAAACTGTTCGCTTTCACATGTATTTATTTACATAGTATCTTATAGAGCTAGTACACAGAAAAAAAGGTTATAGCTAGATTTTCTTTTACTATAGTATAGTTGCGGGATGCAGCTTTATTCACAAAAAAAAACAATCCGTCCTTCAAACTCCTTCCTTACTGACACAATTCCATTGTTTCCCATTTCATCGTACTTCTATGCTGTTTCTTTTTTTGGTGGGGATTTTCTGCAACTCGTCCCACTCCTCCCTGGACAATACGGAACGTAGTTCATGGAGGTACAGCTCCTTAAATTGAGTCACCCATCGGAACAGAGCATTGAAGCAGCGCTTCAAGCCGAACCTACGCAACTGAAAGATGAGCTGTTTCAAAGTGGCGACTGAAACTCTCAGGCCCCATTGCGTGTTATGTGCGCAAATACGAACAGTATTATCCTCTAACAATGGCGCCACACCAAAGACATTGTGGGACTTGTTTTTGATGTATGAGATGAGGGCAATAGCCGGCTCGATTGTTCCAGTGCGAAAGTCTGTTGAGAACAGTGAAGATTTCCAGGCAAGTATGTCAACAGCATGGCGGAGAAAGTCGATGATCACGCGCAGATCAATGACCATCGGTTGAAAGAGAGGGACGAGTAGGGCCAGACTCTCAATTTCGAGCTTAGTGCTTAGCTGAACGATTCTCTGGTCAGGGATGGCACGCAGCACTTGCTACCGCCAACCTCTACAACAGTGTTGACGATGCGTTGGATATGCCACCTAATCGTAGCATTATCAAGGTCATTGCACGCTTCAACCAGTTCCTGAAGGACATCGCAAAGATAAGCCGGCCATCGCATATTGTCAGGTTGCCCCATAATGAGACGTTCGACCCTGAGACCTGGGGCAGTTGCTTCAATAGATCGACGCACCCGGTAAAGAGCCACTGAGCCATTGCACTACGATTGGGGTCTTTGGAGAGTAGTGGCAAGCCCGCTGGTTGACCGCCGTCTCCACTTGAAGGCTCTGTAGTCCCAGTTTCAACGCTGATTTCCCGAAGCCATTTCAACTGCCACGTCTTCAGCTCCGGCACTGATCCGAGGAAACTTTTAAACTGTTTTCCAAAGGCTGTCCTTGACGAATGGAACATCTTAGGGGTCAAGTAAGTAGGTGTTGCAGTTCTTTCCACGAAGAAGCAATTCGTCGCTGTCATCAAGCAGCGGAAGGCGGCCGGTCTTCACCAAGCTCTGCGCACCAACGGTAGAGAGGGGTGCATTAATCTCACCCACGCCATCGATGGTGAAGCCATGATCATTAAACTTGAGTG
This sequence comes from Laburnicola sp. JP-R-44, assembly GCA_009805535.1. NCBI lineage: Eukaryota > Fungi > Ascomycota > Dothideomycetes > Pleosporales > Didymosphaeriaceae > Laburnicola > Laburnicola sp. JP-R-44. Next base: position 1,829,806 of record SELF01000006.1, read on the forward strand.
CTACATGCAGCAGGTCGGTGATTATAAAGGGACCTGCACTCTCGACCGGTTCAAGCGCTTCCAGCAATACACTGTGGATGCGATCGATCCGGCTGTTGCGCCGCTGCGGCCATGTTTGGGAACCGCGAAAGTAACAAACCGGCAAACGAGAGAAGGTTGCGTGGGGGATGCAACGGGAGAAGACGATGTAGATGAGAGAAAGGGCGTGTTCAAAGCAAGACGAGGAAAGCCCGGGTGTCGTGTTTATAGAAGCCGGGAAGCCGCGCTCATGTGGAAGCCGCAGAGCACGAAGGGAAAGAGCGACTCACACATAATATGACGATATCCGTGAGTCACCTCACTGGATAGATGATTAGATGTAATGTTACTGTTCATGTCTGGCATATGCAATGCTGCATTGATCCCGTAGGCTACGCTGACAACGAAATACGATCATGTGTGGGTGAGGGTGGGTGAGGGTAGGACCATGGTGCGAATGATGCGATCGAACGAACAACATTGGTCTATTGAAAAAAAAATAGAAAGTTGTTATAAGAAGAACGGTACAGGAAGTGTGAGGGTATCAAAACTATCTGCAGAGTGAATTCGAATAATACCGCTCTCCATTTCCAGGGCACGTCAACGTTCACTATTGGCCGACCTCCGCGCCTTCGATAACGAGATGGGTTTGTTTCACGCAATCCATCATCATACTCGATGCACCTCGACATGCCCAATTGAGACGAGCTATGTAAATGGCGCTCAAGCTTTTTCGGTAGCATTCATCCCTGGTGCAGGAGAGGCAGCAGGCGGCGGTGCTTTTTCGGTAGCATTCATCCCTGGTGCGGGAGCGGCAGCGGGCGGCGGTGGACCACCACCTTCAGCCTCCGGCGGTGCTGGGATGAATCTGTATACAAAATTAGTCCCTATCCATCACGCAGAGATAAGTGTGCCTACGCAGCGTTGTCCAGTTCAATCTGACCTGTAGTTCCACCAGCGATAGCCGACCCTTCTACTGAAGCGTTGGTACCTTGGGCTGCTTTGACAAAGTCGACGACTTGTTGTGCGCTGGTACTGTGGATTGGGTTAGTGACTGAGACATGCAAACGCTAGGAGCAACGTACGGATTTATGATCATGACCTGGCCTTCCTGGCAGTGAGGTCCCGTCGAACAGAAGATGAACATGGGATCCGTGTTTGAGACCACCATATTGAACGTCCCAACGTCGGTCTGGCCGTCTTGGAATGGGATGTGGCCACTGTTGACGCCGCCGTCTAAAGGCGTGCATGGCGCTTCTAACGTGCTCTGTGTTGCGGTATGGTTTCCATTACTGAATTGGAATTGGACTATGTCTCCGACAGCAGCCTGAGGACTGGTTAGTCTTTCCTGAAATACATTGTGGACGTCAGTGTTGCTTACCACCACAGAGTTGGGCGCGAAGGTATCTTGGGGCCCTCCTACTACCACCGGGATGACAGAGTTCTGTCGAGCTTGAAGATTGGCTATTCCCATTAGTCATGGCACAGTATTCTAGTAGCAAGATCTCAACGTACCTCGAAGACCAGAGCCATGAAGAATCCTTGGCTTCGTATAAGGAATAGCACTGGCAGATGCAGCCAGCAGAAGTGAGCCCAAGAACAACTTCATGGTAAAAGTGGAAACCGTCTAAATCCGATCAAGAGGTCGAGTGATAAGAGCAATGAGTGATACGGTTCAACGGCAAGTGAAGAGAATGATTCTAAAAGCTGTTCTATAGCTGTACCACCGAAAAAGAAGCTAGAAGGAACGACGAGAGGAAGAAGCGAAGGTGAGCCGGGGATGAGACTCCACAAGAGGGTTCTCAGCAGCATTGTATATAGACGGCGCAGAGTGGAGCAAGAACATGTTACGGGATCCACAGACCAGGCTTTGCGCCCAGTGCAGCTATGCTTTGAGAGTTGACAAGACCTCAGGCGGAACCAAGCGGATACATGAAACTCGGGTTGAGCTCTCAGCATGTAAGCCAAGAGGCAGAAAATGCGTAAGATGATGGACTGTAGGTTGTTTTAACCTGTCAGACTAGGTGTCACGACGTCGCACGGTGTCTGAAGCGGCTCAGGTGGTATTTCATGGCCTTGTTGCCTGTCTCGAATAAGGTGGTGAGGTTGTATGGAATGCATAGCGCCGTTTGAGATGGTTCAAGAACTGTGGGACGAGTGTTTAATGTGTAAGCCGACCCAAGTACCGAGCGCATGATTGCTGTTTGGAAACCATGCAAGCCTAAGTACAGAATGTCTTATGCATAGTTGTGTCTCGAGCGAGATGCCGAAATACCGTGAAGCCGATAAACGCTGACGTCTTCGTGCAATGCGCGATAGGTAGATGGTAGACGACGTGCATCAGGTGTAGTTGCCAAGTGGAACAGTGTGAAGCTTGCATAAGCGCCCACGCGGTGGTCGTGGTGAGAGCGCGTATGTACAGGTATAATCAAAGACTGTACGTTTTCCTTCGATATCTTCTAGAATAATCACGCAATGCCTGGAGAGGGCGATGATGATGGTGTTTCGGAGACGTAGCCCCACGTTGGTCTATGATTGGCTGGCGGGCTAGCTCAGACTAAGTGAACTCGCTATCGCGGACCGCGGAGCTTTATCGCGCTGCCTCCTTACAGTCGCCACGCCTGCATAGAGTCATCACCTCAGCATCCTTCTATTAGGAGCTTCTCATATCTGTCGCGCAGGCTCCCTTCTGTAGACTTGATATTCGTCATCGCATTCACATCACCACCCGCGACAATGGCCATCTTGACCACCGAGCCAGCTCCTCAATCCCCACTCGTCGACATCGAGGCATGGACTCAGGAGGCCACTGCTACTATGAGCACTGTGACTATCTCAGCGCCCGAAGACATGGTCCCGGGCGCGACCGTCAGCCTCCAGATCCCGCTTGATGACGTCTCAACTTCAGCTACCTCTGGGGCCCGACCCACGCCCGCCGCAGCCGCAAAGGAGGGCAGCAACTACAAGCGCAAAGAGCCTGTCCGCCGCGATAGTATGAAGCGTCGCGAGGCCCTGCTCAAGGGAAATGAGGGCAGTCGACGCAGGCTACGGTGGGAGAAAGGTATGCGTCCCCTGACTACCGTCTATCGCATGCGCGTCTCCCGCCCATTCGAAGTCCATCTGCTGCTTGTCTCTCCTCATTGACAAATGACTAGACCGCCTTCTCAACAATCCCTACGTCGAGCCCCCACAGCCCAAGGACTGGGAGGTCCACCCTACGCACCCCGTCCACCACGTCCCGTACTTCCTCGCCCCGCTGTGGGATGCCGGACTGTCCCGCCAGCAAGCCGAGCGCAAGGCCATGGCCGCAAAGGCGAAGTCGCGGTCCAAGACGGTAGCCAACAAGCCCACCACACCCGGCGTCGTCCCCAAGGAGCTCCGCGAGAAGCTCAAGCGCTCGCGCGGCGCCAAGGGCCTGCTCATGGACCTCGAGGCTGAAGTGCGCAAGTTCGTTGAAGAATGGGAGGAGAAGGAGAGCAGGGCCGCTGACGACGGGCTCCCCGTGGATCCTGACAGCAGCGATGACGAGATCGTGTTTGTGGGTCGCAACGGCAAGATGAGCGATCTAAGGAGCCCAACCGAGGATTTGCATATTAGGCGGGAGATGATGCTCTTTGATGATACGCCGGAGGACGACCAGGGCGGCAGTTTCGGAAGATGGCTTGTGCATCACATCGGCGTGTATTACGGGCTGAAGACGTGGTCTGTCACTGTTGGAGAGATCCGGCGCGTCGTGAGGCGTATATTGGGTTGAAGCAGGCGAAAATGCGGACGGGGAGGGACAGTGTCTGCGGACCGTTGCCTCGGCCGTTGTGGGGTCTTGTTTAAAGTGGGCGGTTTCCACACCAGGCCTACGCCAGAAGAAACCTTCGCACACTACATTCCGCTCCTACGTAGGTATAGATCTTTTGCAAGCATTCTTGATTAATACATTGTACAGTGTGAGCTGAGGGTACACGGTAATAAAACACCTTAGTTCCTGCTCGTGTATTTGACTCCCCTCTAGTATCTACACTACATTAGCTGTGCCTTCGCGACATGGGATCGGAGGAGCGATGCAGCTACGCCATGTTCAAAGCGCCTTCACGAGACGAAGTTGCCAGCTCAAGTAAACCTTGACGTCATAACGCCTAGATGCTACAAATCCCAGCGCCAAACAGAATCCCGATAATAATGACTTAAGAAAAGCACAGAAAAGCGCAGGACAGGGGACAAAAAGCCAAGACGACAACTATCGGATGGAACGGCATGGCCATGCATGCGCCTCCTCGCTCCTCAACAATTGCCCCTATCCTCACAAACGCCACGCTCCCCGCCAAAACCCTACATACCTCGATAATAACCCATGCTGTGTCCACCTGGGCCAAGTCAACTGATTTCCCTTCTAGGAAGTTACTACTTAGCGCGCGTTTACCTGTCACCCCTGACTCGCGGGGGCGCCGGGACCGCGCTTAAACGCGACTCAAGCGCACTATCGTTCCGACCCTCCCCAAGCCGAATTATCGATGCACGTTTTAAGGACACCAGTTCCAACGACACCGTCGCACAACGCCCCGCGCCCCTATCATCCCCCACGTTTTTTCCTAACCCCCGCGCCTTAATCTCTTCATGTAGTTAGGTAGTCTTCATCCATCCCGCAGCGCCAAGAATTGCCTTGCGCTTTTACGAGCCTCAGAGGCGAGCGCTACGTACGTGTAAAAAGTGGCTTGCGTTCCAGAAGAAATCTTGAATTGAATTTATCCAAGGTCACAGCGCGCTCGCTCACGCTCATTCTTGCAAACGCTTCCATCGCCCTCTGTGCTTTTTTTCACCCCGATTTCAATGATTTTGGGCTCGTAGGCGTCTGCTTTCAATTACCGACTTCACTGGGCCAAGGGCAAACGGTACTGATCACAGGGAAAGACACTGGAGTACTCAGACGCAGATATATAGTTGCTACGCTGCACACCACAAGGCTCAACTCAACACCATCCCATTAATTCAACATCAACTTGGAGGGAGCCTTACAGCGATTCCCCAATATCCTTTTGCACATAATTATGGGTGTCCACTGGTCCATCCCGCTCTGCGCGCTTGTTGCAGTTGCCACTGCTGATACATGCCCTGACCAGCAAGGTCCTGAAGGTAAGCCATCACCTTTCAACCATAGCATCCCTTTGAAACACCACCACTAACAACCCCCCCCCCCCCCCAAACCCCCAGGCGTACAAGTCCGCATCCCACCCACCTTCAACACCTCCGCCACCTACTGGGACCCTCCTGCCACCGGCTGGCTGTTCCGCGGCTGGCACCAAATCTGGACCTCCAACACCCAAGTCGCCGCCTTCGGCAACTTCCAATGGGACCCCACGTCCGTCGACGCCTCCTCCCCCGCCGGCCCCATCAACGACCTCTCCTCCTTCCAGATCCCCGGCAACGACACCATCTACACAAGCTACGGCATCGCGACCCCCAACCCCAACTACGTCCTCGTGCAGGACTACCGCGGCACCGGCATCCTTGAGAATGCGACGAGCCAGTACAGTTGGCTTGCGTGGGGGTGCGACGGCAATGGGCTCCCGTACTACATGTCGTATTCCACGGCGGCCGAGGCTTCGGGAACGCCGGATGGGGTTGATATCATGAGCGTGACGGATTTGGGGTTGGATCAGCCGACGGTTGATGCGCTGATTGAGGGGCTGAAGAGCACGGGCAACGAGCTGATGGAGCAGATTGCTGAGACGATGGTTAAGAATCGGCAGGATGGGGCGAGGCGGGGGTTGCCGCGCAAGGATACGTGCGATGAGGAGTGCAAGACCAACGAGAACTTGATTCCGATTCTTGGATAAGTGACACGGCTTGGTTTGTCTTGCTGGATTGTTGTACTTCTGGGGGCAACTTGAAGATATATGGTTATGGAGTGTGGTATTTAGAACATTACATGAGGTCTGGAGATCGGGTGTGTGCATACATCTCTTCAGGATGTTAAAGAACTAGCATTAGGTGGCTCACTCTGGTTGTATACCCTGTGGATGTTTGACTTGAATGAAACATGACACACCTTGTGTGGTGTGGCTCCTTGAAATTTCGATCTACCGCTACGGCACTGAGACATGGTTGCTTCCATGGGCGAAACCCGTTTCATGAAGCTGAAATGGCTTTCTTTTGTGGCCGAATATGGTGATCCAAACGAGCAACGAGTTGCCACATTGGCTCGTGGCTGATGCATGGACGTCGCCTGCTTTTGGTCTTGATCGTTTGTGAAGGTAGGGCCGAAGCTCTGGTAGTGCGGCGTCGCGCGCGCGCAGAATTGAGGCCGTCTTTGTTTGGCAAAGATGCATGCTGAAAGACCGCACCATACCGGTTGTGTACACCGTTGTTGATGGTTCCATCTTCCACACTCACACCTCAAGAGAACCTCTTGCCATACCCTTTGACTACGCCATCCAAAATCTCCCTCATTCTCTTGCACCCATCAACTCCGACAGCCAACATGCCCTCCACTCTTTCCATTCTCACCCTGCTCTCCATGATCAACACCGAGACCCGGTCACTCCTGCCTAATGTAGCCACGGTCAAGAAAGGCAACTCCTGTTCTTCCAGGTTGTTGAGATCGAGTAGAGGATCCGAGTTGTCTGAATCTGCAGAGGTGGCTGACGATGCAGCTGTGCAAGCGACGAGGTAGTCGGTCATGGGCACGCCGGCGTCTATCAGAGCGAGGGTTGCAGCATTGAGACATGCGGCGAGGAGCGAGCCGTCTTGTGAGAGAATGTGGATGTTGAGGGTTATGGTCGAGTGCGGGTAGAGGTGTGTGAGGAGAAGTGAAGAGTAAGCGGTCTCGAGTGTATGCTGCATCTCTGACGTTCGTCTGCGCCAATTGTTAGCACCTTAGTGATGCCTCAATGGCCCAGCCGCTCACTTGTCGTTCTTCCTCTTGCGCCTCTCCAAGCCGCTGAAGCCTGCAAAGCCAATCTCAACTTCGACCTTCGCTTCATTGTCCTTCCCGCCACGCTGTCCCGACTGACGGCCCTCTGCTGGTCCGGTAACGGTGCAAAGCACTTTGGTGTTGCCCATTTCGAGGTAAGACGATCCATCGGCAGCGGCTTGCGTGCTTATTTGCGCGTGTATGTTGCGGAGCTCGTTCCACCTGCGGCCGTCCAAGCGCAGAAGCGCGAGCGAAATATGTAGACGTGTCGAGCGGCATTGTGATAATGATGTGGGGCGCTAGGATCCGCAAAGTGTCGGGAAGTAATTGTGTTGGTTGCGCAACGAGCAATGGAATGTTACGCGATTATTTTGGCAGAGATCTTGGCGCTTCCCCGCGCTACACGTGATGACGTGAGGGCACCTGCCGGCCAACACGCGTCCGAAGCGCGGCTTCTTTTCACATCAACAGCATTGTTGCCACTAATACGGAATCACCAAGGATGTTTGCTGATAGTGATAGCAACATAAATATTTACCGGCCGCTCCTGCCGCCATAATCTTCTCGAAGTAGCGCTCAAGTTCTTCGAGCCCAAGCGACCGGGCAGTGGCAAAGGTATCATCCACCATGTCGCGTTACAAAGGCAAAGAAAAGGAGCACGAGAGGGCTCTACGGGCAATTGCGGAAAGTCAAGCAAGTAGCGACAGCGAAGACGGCCTTGACATTGTTCAGTCGACGCGTAAAAGGGCTCTCGATCTTTCACAGTACATCGAAGGTTCGTTAGCCCGGTCTCATTCACACGTCACACTGACCTTCACACAGAGTTGACGCAATCACAAACCCCCAATCGCAGGATGCAGACGCGGGAGAGCTGATGGACGACGACACCGATGATGAGGCCCCAGACATTCCGACTGCGCGCATCAAGCAACGCCCCGGCAATTCCACTCGCAGCAAACAATCGTCTGGAAAAGAGATGATGCCGGACGATAGACAAAGTGACTCGTTTTCTTTCTCAGACTGGTCGGAAGACGATGGCACGGCGGCGTACACTGAATTCAAAAACCGCCGTACAATCAAAAGAAAACGTGCAGCTGCCGAAACGAACAGACTTCGTGCCCCAGAAGAAGTCCCGCGCTGCCGCTGCAACAAGTATAGTTGGTCGGAAACCTCTGCGAAAAAAGACTCATGGAGAAAATGCTATCTTCAGCACAGACTCGGTGGCAGAGGAGACAAATGCTCAAGACACTTTCCTGGATGAGCCGATTCCGGAGTATATCGAAGCGCGTAAAAAGGACAACTGAAGAAGCTTCATGAAGCCGGGTTGCGATATCCGCCAAGCTATGAGGATATCGACTTCTCTGAGACCGAATTGGAAGAGAAGCCCGTTCTCAGTAAAGTAATCAAGCCACAGCGCGCGCGAAAAAGGACATCAGGCTACAGGACTCAGGGGAGCAAACCATTCCTGCCCCGATCGCGCAATGGCTGCGAGACTACCAGGTCGAGGGTGCGCAGTTTCTCCACGAGCGATTTGTCAAGCAGACTGGCGCCATCCTCGGGGATGACATGGGTCTAGGTAAAACCATCCAAGTCATTGCTTTCCTCACTGCTGCGTTCGGCAAGTCCGGAACAAAGCGCGACGCTAAATGCATGCGTAAGATTCGTCGATGCGAAGACGACCGGTGGTATCCACGAGTAATGATTGTATGTCCCGGCACATTGATGAGAAACTGGGAGGACGAACTGGAGACATGGGGCTGGTGGGAGGTCTACAAGTTTCATGGCCCTCCAGCGGACAGAAGAGGTGTACTTGGAGCTGCTCGAAAAGGCATGCTCGAGATTATGATCACCACATACGACACATATCGAAATAACGAGGGTGAGATCAACACCATCGACTGGGACTGCGTCATTGCAGACGAATGTCACCAGATCAAAAACAAGAACGCCGAGATCACAAAAGCTATGAACAAAGTCAATGCTCTTTGTCGTATCGGCCTTACGGGCACGGCCATTCAAAACAAATATGAAGAACTGTGGAACCTACTCAACTGGGCGCGACCTGGTGCTTACGGCTCGGCTCAGGAGTGGAAACAGATGATCAGCCTTCCGCTGAAAATGGGGCAAGCGCATGATGCAAGCCACGCGCAGCTTGCTGATGCACGCAGCAGAGCCAGAGATTTGGTCAAGAACATTCTTCCTAGTGTTTTTCCTTCGCCGCATGAAGACACTCATCGCGGGCCAGCTGCCAAAGAAAAGCGACCGTGTAATCTTCTGCCAACTCACAGAGACGCAATCGGACGCTTATCGCACCTTCCTCGAAAGCGAAAAGTGCGAGTACATCCGCCTGGCCAAGCAACCATGCGACTGCGGATCAGGAAAATCACGAGGCTGGTGCTGTTTTCAGGACATCCCAAACTCAGGAGAGAAAATGGTCCAAATTCATGTTCCCATGTATGGTGACCTTGCAAAAACTAGCCAACCATCTCGCACTTTTGCTTCCAATTTCGACCGAGGAGAACGAGAAACAGTCAAAAGATCTCGAAAACCTACAGATCGCTTGTCCTGAAACTTGGAGGGACATGTACAGGATACGCGGTAGCATCCTACACCAATCTCAACGCGATTTCTGCGGGAAATGGAAGGTTCTCAAACGGTTGCTCGATTTGTGGCATTCTAATGGCGACAAAGTCCTCGTCTTCTCCCACTCTGTGCGTCTTCTGAAACTAATGAAGACGCTATTCGACGTCGATGGCACCAAGTACAATTTCTCCTACTTGGACGGCAGCATGAGCTACGAAGACCGCTCCAAAGCCGTCGCGGACTTCAACTCGGATCCGAACCAATTCGTCTTCCTCATCTCCACGCGCGCGGGTGGCGTAGGTCTCAACATCACCTCGGCCAACAAGGTCGTTGTCGTAGATCCGAACTGGAACCCTGCTTACGATCTCCAAGCGCAAGATCGCGCATATCGTATCGGGCAGACGCGCGATGTCGAGGTCTTCCGTCTTGTTTCCTCGGGAACAATCGAAGAGGTTGTCTACGCGCGACAAATCTACAAACAGCAGCAAGCCAACATTGCCTACACTGCTTCTGACGAACGTCGCTACTTCAAAGGCGTAATGGACCAGTCTGGTAAAAAGGGCGAGCTCTTTGGACTCGAAAATCTCTTCACGTTCCAGGAAGACAGTCACTTGCTTCGCGACATTATGACCAAGACCAACGTCGCTGAAACCAAAGCCGGCGTCAGCGCCCTGCCCTGCGACTTTGACAGCCCGCAGCTTGACTCGGACGACGATGATGAGATCCTGAGTAACAAGTCCCTCGGTCTTGGCGAAGACGACATCTCCATGCCTAAGCAGATAAAAAGGCTGGCAGACTCGTTCCTATCGACCACGAGCAGCACATCGGGCTTCGGGAAAAAGAAACTCACAAAACGCGCAGCATCCAACCCCATCAACGCCATCCTCGCAAAGGCAGGCGTCCAATACACGCACGAAAACAGCGAAGTCATCGGCCGCAGCGAAATCGAAGCACGCCTAGGCAAACAAGCAATGGAACTCCGCAACGACGCCGACCTAGGCCAGAAACGCGTCTTCGCAGGATCGCAGTCCCAATCCCAGCACCATTCCAACCCCCTGGACGACGACGACATACGCTTCAGCGGCGACGAGTCCGAAGACGATGTCAAAATGGTTGGGGAGGGGAGGCTAGGAGTGGAGGCAAGAGTTCAAAATTAATTATCGATATAGGCCTGAGGAGCGGATTTAGGAGACGGCAGTTTTGCGAGATGGCGAGGATGTGGGGGTATGAGGATCCGGTGGAGTTTGCGTTGTTGGTCGAGGATATGACGCAGGGGGAGCGGAGGAAGAAGATGTTGGAGCGGTTTTATCGTGCGCGGAGACGGGAGATTATGCAGGAGATTGAGGGGGCGAAGTGAAGAGTTAGGAGGAATGAGATGAGATGGTGATGGTTGGCATGTCGGAGCCTCGTTTCCCCTCCTCAGGGGGTGTTACGACGACGTCGCATTCACGATGTTCGGGAACTTGGACGGACAGATTTCCACGCTCGTGCAAATCCGGCATGTTCTTCTTCTATTCCTCTTGATACCCTCCTATTTACAGTCCCTATACCGTGTACCGAGAGTGCGCGAAGTCTTCTTTCAGATTTACAGTCCCTCAAACCCCTATCATGGTATCATCCCTCCCTCCCTCACTCACTTCCAACAAAACACCGTCCGCCCCCCGCCCATCAAGACCGCCCCAAAACCCTCAACACAACCACAGAATTAACAACACTCGTCCAAGGATGCACCTCAGCAAGCACCTCCATCCCCACACTCTGCAGCTCCTCTCCCAATTCTAGAACCTATCACCCCCGTCAGTCAGTCACACGCCCCAGCATACACATGGCATCACCGCACAAAAACCCCCCGACACAGCAAAACAAAGCGAAGCAAAGTAAAAAACTCACCGGATACAACACACCCCTCAACCCCCTCGCACTCCTACACACCACCACCAACGTCCCACCCCTCAACCTCCCCGCCAGTCCCGCCAACACGCCAATCTTCTCCCGCGCGACGCCATACCCACCAGCGCAGCCAGATACACGACATCGAAGCCCATCCAGTCCGTTTCGTCGTCGTCCGCGTCCTTGCCCACCTCCTCACACGCAAACGTCATGCGCGCGCGTCGTCGACGAAACCGAGCGTCTGCGCGAGCCGCGAAGACAGCGAGACGGCGGCGGCGGCGTCGCGGTCGATGTTGTGGATGCGGGCGGTGGGCCATATGGCGTGCAGGCAGAAGGAGAGTTAGCGGGGAGGGGCCGGAGCCGATGAAGGCGAGTGCGCGGGGGGGAGTGGGGGTGGGGGTGGGGGTGGGGGTGGGGGAGGAAGGCGGTGAGGAGGGTGGCTTCGAGGTGGGTGAGGGAGGTGTAGTAGTTTGCGTGGTAGGGGAAGGTTTGGAGGGGGCTGTTGTTGGTTGGGTGTACTACTGGCTTTGTGTTAGATTTAATGGATGCGTGAAAAAGTAGGGTGGGGTCGGGAATGGGGTGAGTCTATCTACCTACCCGTGCGAGACGTCGTCGCCGTGGAGTCTACTATCCTGTTCGCCCAGTACGTTTCTAGTTCGCCTTCTGCGGTTGCACAGATGGATTGCAGGGCGTGCGAGAGGGAGTGCACGCCGTCGATGCGGGCGAAGTGGTCGACGGTGTCGGGGGGTGTGGGGCGCGATGCAGAGCTCGACGAGGCGGGTGAGGCGCGTGTTTACCACGTCGCAGGGTGCTAGGCTGGACAGGTGACGCAGGTCGTGGTAGATGGTGCGGATTTCCGAGTGTAGCTTGTGGGCTGCTACGGCTGCGGGGGTGGGCGTGGCAGGCGGCGTGGCGACGGGCGTGGCGATTAGGGTTTCGCTGTGGGCGTAGGGCTTGGGGGGAGCCTTTGCTTGCGTGCTGTGTGCTGGCGTGGTTGAAGGTTCCATGGTTTCGTTGCTGGGTTTTTAGAAACGTCGTTTGACTTGCTGGTTTATAAAGGCTGGGGCAGGGGGTTCTGACTTGGGTGATCGCACACCAGTCACTTCTTATATGCATGGTGAAGTTGATTTCTGCAAGGCGGGGCAGGCGCTCCCATGTGGTCCCCACGTAGACTAGCCCTGGAGTTATTCCACGCATGTGGCAAAGTTCAACGTGGAGGGATACCTGGATAATGCCGTGCTCGTGGTTGGCGCGCCGAGGCTGCGAGCACCGTGATGGACGTAGAGCTTCACTGGCGAGTACAAACTACGCCCGATGCGGTAACTACGTGAAATTGGCAAACTGCATCCGGTTCGTGGGTGGCCGTTATATGGTATATATTGGCATGCCGCGCGTGCCAGTCTCTGCCAGACCCCCACGACAGTATGCTGTGGGGTAATCGGAAATGTAAGCCAGCCGAATCATCTATTGTACACTGACGGAGAGTCTATACACAACTTCGCAACTCTCAAACGGACTGCGGACCGTGGAAGCTACCACGGAGCCTCAGGTGGACCCGCCCGTCTATACACGCGTTTGCCACCCACCCACGTCTCCCTGACCTTGATATTGCGCAGAGCCTCCGTGTCGAGCATCTCCAGCGGCTCATCCAGAACGATCCAGTCTGCATAGGCACCTGCCGCAATGACGCCGGCCTCACCCTCCACAAACGCCGCATAAGCGGGGTTAACGGTGAAGCCCTCCAGGGCGTCCTCGAGCGTCACACTCTCAGACTCATACCAGCCTTTCAATTTGCCGTCCGCATCTAGGCCTGTGCGGGGACTGCGTCGCGTGACGGCTGCATAGATACCCTCGAATACATTGGCTGGCTCGACTGGGAAGTCGCTTCCGAAGACCGGCTTGAGCGGGAGCAGCGAGCGCATGCGATAGGCTTCGTCCTCCGTGCGGCGTTTCCCCAGCCGGATCTCTGCATACGGCATGTCCGAAGTGGCATGCGTCGGCTGGATAGATGGGATGATGCCGATCTCCTTCATCCTGCGTTGATCGTCTGGGTGAATGATCTGAGCGTGCTCGATACGGAACCGGTGTTGGGCCTGGCACTCGTGGAGAGTTGATCCGGGGCACAGAGGTTTCAGGGCTTCCTCGAAGGCGTCGATGGCGAGGCGATTCGCCAGGTCGCCAATGGCATGTATGTTGACTTGGTATGCTGCATGTGCCCAGTCGTGTGTGAGCTTGCTGAGCGTCGTGGCATTGACAAGCAATGTACCGGAAGAGCTCTCTTTGTCACTGTACGGCTCGATCATGGCACTTCCCCAGCTGCCGAGGGCGCCATCTGCAACAAGTCAGCAGGCGATTATAAAAGGCGTAGGGACACATGCCCGCGAAAAGTTTGACGCTCTGCATATGCAGCCGTCCATCGGGTGTGGTTATCTTCGCGATATCGTGGGGGCAGAATGCATTCCTCGTTTCGCACTCAGCCATTGCGTAGACACGCACAGTCCAGTTGTCAGTCGCGGAAAGCTCTTTGTAAAGCTTGAGCTCCGAGGGAAACACTCCAGCATCGTGGATTCCAACAATTCCGAACTTGTTGAGCTCAAACATCGCATCCTGGATCCACTTTGTTTTGCGTGCCTTGCTGGGTTTCGGGCAGTACTCCATGACAATGTCCATTGCATTGTCGCAGAAAACCCCATCTGCCGGAATTTCTCCACCTGGGACCTGGGGGAGAGGATTCGGAAGAAGAGACAGCACTTTCTCAGATACCCAGATGCAATGCATATCCACGCGATCGAGCATCACATACAAGTCCTGGAAAAGTCCACCAATTTCGAGATCTTTCTATCAACCAATTAGCAACTTCTCATGTCATATTATCCTTCCGTGGGGGCTGACACAAGAAGAAAATACATCAAACGTACTGCCACGGGCCACTTGCCCTCGAAATAAGCTTGATCCCAGCCCACGCCTCTCAGCCACTGCTCGCTCGTCCCCGTCTCTTCTCGACCCATCTTATATCCCACGAGTCTCTTCTTCACCTCAGCCATCGATTTCGCACCAAACAAATCAACAGAATCCAGCGACTCTCCAAACTGTGACAGATGACCATGACCATCCCACAAGCCGGGTATCACGTGCCCCTTCCGCTTCTCCTTCACCACATCAAAAGACGTCTCATCCAAAAACACCCTTTTGAACCTGCCATCGGCAACACTAAAGCACTCCGCATGAGGCAAGTCGGCCGCATTCGTCCTGACGGTAACGTAGCAATGCGTCTCCTCAAAGATTTGCCGCAGGACCTTGTACGCCAGCGAATCTGTAATCGGCTTGTACAGCGGCTCAGGATTCTGGTAGATGAGGGAGCCAAGGAGGACGAGGACCGAGAAGGTGATGAGCCACCCGAACGAAGGCATGATGGCTCCTGTACGTGAGGTTTGGCAGGCGCGCAATGGGGGATGGTGCGGCGTGGGGAAGAATTTCTTGGACGTCGATCCGTCGAAGCTTATCGATAACTAGGGCGCTGGGCCGCGGTATTGGCACCGAATAGGAAGGTGTTGGCGATTCGTTATCGCGCCTGGTTTGCTCGTCTCTGCACGCTGGATGGCATTGTCGCGATGGTGTATCAGAGACCTTCTGAAGATGATTTTGGCTTCTGTGTTCGTTGTGACATCGTGTTGATAAGCGCAATGTGTATACCGGTCAAGCTATTCACTAGTGGGATCTTGACCCCGCGTCCTCGTCTTGGCCACACAGCGGTCCACGTAATTTGTTTCATCCACCTACCATCGGCCGCATATCTCGACGTCTCTCGTCGTGGAAATGCCGCACTCTTGGGTTCCAGACACTCCAGCACTGGATGCAGGGACGCGAGTCTCACTAAGCGGGGGTCTTGGCGCATGGCGGCTAGTATAGCAGCCACGTTTAAGCTGTGCTGTCCCCCCCCAAGTTCAGTTTACAGAATTTACAAATCGCTCTCTCTGCTGTTTCTCCCGGCTAGCGCGTCTCGCTCTTGGGCGGACACAAAAGTAGTATGGCCACAAACGAGAGGTGGAAGAGCTTCGGAAGCAGTTAGAGTCTCTGCAACGGTCCCACGACGCCCTGCTAAAATCCCTGTCTATCGGTTCCCCGTCCGGGACGTTTAATCCACCACCGGAAACGACGCCTTTCCCCCGGACCGCCACCCGCGAAGATCGGCCCAGCCATGCGTTTGCCGACTCGGCAACGCTCACTGATGAAGATTCCGACGCCGAAGACGAATCCTACTTTGTCCAAGATCCCTTGCCCTCGCAATCGTTCGACCACGAGCATCTCCGCGAGCATCTAAAGAACCATGACTGGAAAGAGCACGGCAGAGAAATATTAGCACCTATCATTACCGATCCGGGCAAGATTTCAAAGCAGCCTCATTTATTCCACTTGGGGCCCGATCCGCCGGACGACCGCTCGCACTATTCCCATTTCCAAGTCTACGACGTGGGTCCAGATGGAACCACTGAGCTCGTCGAGACGAGCGGGAGTCAGAATGCCATGTCCAAGGCGACAGAAATATGGCATGCTATTCGCAACATCGGCACCAGGCCGGATAAGCAAACTGTCGGCCGCATCACCATAGCTCGTGAGCCGGCGCCTATTCTCTTTGGTGCCCTGCACTTGACTCTGCACGACGTTTTTGACATGGACGAGCTCTTTAGGCATTTGGGTGCAGACGGAGGCTTCGTCGGCTCATATGCATCGCGCTTTCCGTGTGGATCGGAAGCATCAGAAGAGACGTTCTCTTTTTCTCGTTTGAGTACTACTACACTATTCTGGGGGAGGACTGCAAGCCGATGGATTGGCAGCGCGCTGACAAAGATGCGCCTAATGGCTCGCACTTGCCGTTGGCACGCTGTGGTGCCGTTGTCGCATTGGCTCTGTACGACGATAAACCGCGGCGCATACGAAACAGGAGTCGCAAAGCACAAACGAAGTATGGCTGGGTCCAGAACATTTGGTCCCCGTGGCAGGTATGTACGAAACATGGATGGAACGAAGGAGTCTTCGGAATGTTGACGACGCGAACAGGTGTGCTCCAACTCGAGTGCTTTCCCGACTGGAGAGCTACTACAGATACGTTCGAATCGGGATATCGCTATCTAAACGGACCTGAGGCGTTTTTGCACGCGCTGCTTACAGAATATCGCGATGCTAGAAAGAGATATCAAGAGATCTACAAGCGAATATCGCACCTGATCACGCCTCCTCTAGGTTTCATTTTCGACGCCGACCTGCGCGACCAACGGCTCTTCGAAGACAAAACCTCACCTCACCTGGACGCGCCCGCTACTTCTACGCCCACCAAACCGTCAGTTCCTCCCATCGTTGAGTCCTACACCAAGAAGCTAAACACACGCATAGCTCGGCAACGTAAACGACAGCATAAAATCCATGATCGACTCCTTCGAAGACACCTTCACCGAAGAAGTCTGGGCCGGCAAAAGCAAAACCCTCTGGCCGCTCTTCGAAGAATCCCCCCGCAACGACCACTGGAAGCGCCGCCTGCGCGTCCTCCGCCTCCTTTTCGACCACGAAATGCAAGAACTCCGCACCCTGCAGCGCGCGAAAACAACGACCGCCGCCACGAAATAGAGTCGCTCCAAGACCACCTCTTCTCCGGTACGAGCATCCAGGAGTCGCGGAAGTCGGTTAGAACTCTCCGATATTACGGTCCAACAGGGCCGGAATATAAAACTCTTGACTATTGTGAATTTGTTCTTTATGTGAGCGCATCCCCTCTTTTTTCTTGGTTGTTCATGTGCTGTGTGTGGTGTGGTGTGGCGTGGTGTTTTTCTGACATGGGACCGACGCTACAGGCCCCTAACCTTCGTAACCTCCATCTTCGGCATGACCAATATGCCCGAAAGCCCCTCCCCCTACTGGCCCTTCGCCATCACCCTCGCCGCAGTCTGCGTCCCCTTCTTCTCGCTCATCGGCTTCCTCTCCACCGACTTCGGGTACCGCATCTGGGCCCTAAAAACAAAGCAGCTGTACCGCTGGCTGCGGCCCAAGCCCAGCCCCGACCCGGCCACCGCCGCGGCCGAAAAAAATTCGAACCCACTCCTGTTAATAGGGACGCTGTCAACGGAGGAGGGAATGCGGTTAAGGATGGGCGGGTCGGTGCAGCCGCAGACGAGGAGGGAGAGGCGCGGCGAGAGGAGGGATAGTGAGAGGGGGAGTGTGAGTCATCCGCATATTAGGAGGATGGTGGAGGCGACGGGGGAGGGGAGGCAGAGTGGGGTTGGTGAGGATGGGGACGGTGGTTGGTGGGGAGGCGGGGGAGGGGAAGACGGAGAGTAGGGATACGGTTGTTGATGTTAAGGATGTGTAGGTGAGATGGGTATGCGGATGCTATGGGCGTAGCGGAAATTTGGTGGTTCATGTAGTGTGTTGGTACCTGAGGGTACGGCATGTGTACGCGTTGTACATGTTGTAGTCCTGATACTAAGATATTTTTAACAACACCCTTAACATTTAACGTGTTAATTAAAAGTTTAGAGAAGACACTTCGCGCACTTTTGGTACATAGTATATAAAGCTGTGAGTGAACGCAGTGCGGTTGCTAGAAAACATAGGAAACTAGGCAAAGCAGTACTACCTCACTTAACACCTTAATTAAAAGTTTAGAGAAGACACTTTGCATACCTTTGATACAAGGTATAAAGCTGCGAGGGGACGTAGTGTGGTTTCTATAAAACGTAGGAAACTTAAGGTAGAGCAGAAACGCCCCACTTAACATCTTAATTAAAAGTTTAGAGAAGACACTTCGCGCACTTCAAGTACACGGTGAAGCTGTGAGGAACCTAGCGCGGGGTTGATGGGAAACGTAGTAAACTAAGGTAAAAAGCAGCGAGATTGGATTGGGAGTACACAGTACTAGGACAAAAGTTTGAGGACAATGTGCTACCCCAGGATAAGCGATACGAAGGCCAACTGTGCTAAACTTTTGTCCAGTAGCTGTAGTTTGGGGCGCTCATTGGGACTTATATATCGCCTGGGGAAAAAATTCGGCCCCGCCCTATACGGGTCTCCTCACCAGCATGTGAAGCAACCTTTGTAGTTTGGGGCAAAGTTTGGGAGTGATGGGCTAATCAGCTCCATGTGGTGTTGTGCCAAAGCTGAAAGCAATAACGTGAGGCGTGGCTGCTGGATGCGCAGAATAACATTTCAACAAGTAGTTAATGGTGAGGTGGAACATTGGAACAGACAGAAATCATCAACCTTCTCCTGCAATCATGGAGACTTCGGTGATGTGGCAGGCCGGATCGAGTTACAGAAATCCCTTTCAACCGAGAACAACGGTCTCCCACTTCGGCTTGGCGAGATGCCACAGCGATGTCTGTATATATCCGGCCGCCAGTCGGTAATAGACTCCATTCCGTTTCTCAACAAGCAGTCCCCCTAAGTACCAAGGAGTCCGTCGCATCTTTAGCAATGCCCCGCGCACAAAACAACGAAAGTGTGTATCCCGCGAGCTCCAAGCTCCCCCAAATCATCCGAGAAGCATATCCAACTCGTGTAACCGATCGGTTCACCCAAGTTGTCGAGTATTTCTAACTCGGAATAAAATTCTGCATACTGCCAATCGAGCCGTACTTGTCCTACAGTCGTGTTGAACAAAACAGAGCCTGGGTGACTCCGACCGAGTTCCTGGAATCTGGCTGCAATTGGGGCGTAAATTTCGCTACTCCAAGGATTTTGAGGACATGCCTTCCATATCTCAACGGTTTCACGCGGCCATGACAGACTGAAGTTTGTCCCTCGACGGGAAAGCGGGCGACGGAAAGCGTCGTCGGTCCAGTCGCCGTCATGGTGCAAACCAATCTTCTAGCGCATGATGACATCGAGGTTCGTTTTCCTCCTTTCTCGTTTTCGTAAACGTAAGGTTGCACCAAATCGCCAAAATCATCATCGCGGGGTCGGTGAACCCAATTCTGCCGTTCCAAGCAGCCCAACTCCACGAAGGTATTTCCGACACTGATTCTCTCTTCTTGACAGAGAGTGAGAGTTCCAGAGCAGCGTACGTGCGAAGTAGGCTTCTGGGACCCCGAAAAGAAATCGGCTGTTCAGAGTGTTTGAAAAGGTGTTCATTACGCCCGCAAAGGCATTGAGGATATCGCTCTCATACGTAAGCACCTTCGTCGAATAGACCTCTATAAGGTGCCAGTAGTCTAGTATTGACGTCAGACTACAAGATCCGAGCAGTATGTCAGGTCGGAGTCCCTGATCTGCGCTTGCTGTTACGCCCGTCTCCTCTGCACAATACCACTTACGGCAGCCAAAGTAAACTTGAAAGTCCGTAACATAAAGACATTTCGAGGAGAAAAGAGACTCCTGGAACGTCCAGCCACGAGTATTCCATGATGATTGTTCGATAGCCCTCCTTAAGCTCGGATAACCATTCGAGCTGAGGGTGCTGTACAAGGAAGATCGACGTGTGGACGGCCAGAAACTCCCGGAAGTCCAGTTGACAGTTCTGTATCCACAGCAGCTACAACGGTGAGGGTAGCCATGCTGTATATTCGGTCCATAGCCCTTATTTGTCCATGCTTAGAGGAACTATCGTCTTGGACTATGCACAGCTTGTCGACCCCACACATAGTGCTCTCCGAGCGCTTTGCATAGGTTTATGCAGTCTGATATAACATCAGGTAGTTCTGAAATCTGTATTCCGCCAGGTTGTTGAAGATGATCGCAATTATTGACCCTGAGGCGAAGATCTTTTCTGTCGAGGGGTGTGTACCACACGTAGCTCAGAGCCACAAACCGAAGCGGCTCCTGTGGTTCAAAGACACACATTTTGCTAATGTCCAGTAGTCGAAACCCTGGAGGAAGAGGTGTGCTAAGGCCGCAGCACACATTGCCATGTACTCTCGCTCGCAAGTGGCAATCCAGCTCTTCACAAGGCCCACGTCGAAATACATAGAGTTCCATTTCTGGGCGCGGCGTTCAGCGCCAGGTGCAGCTGGAAGCGTCGACATAGCTTAAAAAAGAGAGATACGACGATAAACCATAGGAGATGAGAAGTAATATCCTAACGCGAAGGCTAGAAATGTCATGGCAGTGGGCGTAGCAGTGAGAGAAAGTGGCATCGCGGTGAGCAGGCTGAAAGGTTCGTGTCCAAGTGTCATGAGATCGTATGCAGCCGCACCTCCCGAAACAATTACACTAACCAACTTTGGTAAAGCCTAAATCTAGCTCGCCGGAAGCCACAGCCACATCGCATGCACTGCACCATGATCACACGCTCAGCCGTGGAGATGCATATAGATAACCGGTTGACGCCTGGGAAAGCATACCGGTTGCACAGCCCCCTTGCTAACCAGATACTCGGCCACGGAACGTGACGCAATAGTTTATTCAGCCCCGACGAACACGTCCAGTTGTCTAGCCGCCGTCCTCGACCCGGCCAACCTGTCTGCAAACACGATGACCATGGCTCGGGGCGGTCGCACACCTGGTATCTCCAGCTCAGACATGGCTGCTGGATCACCAGCTGAAGCAGATCCCGGGAGTTTCAGACATGGCGACATCCCTTCATAGTAGAGTCTTGCGTGTATCATTGAGAAGACAACTCTCGTCATCATATATGATAAAAAGGCTGGCCCTTTTTCAGTCCCATAGACACTATGCCATTCTGTTGTAAACGTTCTGTGAATGGATTCGCTCTTCTGGTTACTCAGTGACCGTTGTTTTACAGAGTGTGACAAGTTCAAGGCTCCAATGGATAGATATCGAGCAGGGCTACATGAGTGTCTGGGGCAGATCAAACAAGTACCCATGATGGCTGTTTAACGAGATTAAATCTGAGTCGAGATCGAGCCAGCATTCAAGTCCCGATGGAACATTCGACACCTATTACCTAGTCAAACACTGTCCATTACTAGATATTACTAGATATTGTGTGGAACGAGACCCTCGTGCAGTGGAGGATGAGCCATTTATTAACGTCGACGTGACGAACAGGCCGCTGTTAACACGTAAAGAACACGCCGTTTATCTAGTGACACGATCACCTCCTCGGGAGAGCTGTTGGTCATTACATCAGGACTATAGCTAGAAGACACTCACTCAGTAAAGCGGTAAGGGCTGTTTAAGGAACAGGCAGAGAGCTTTATACCCAATCATGAGCCAACACTCAAACCAACACTTTTGCCGACCCCCAACAGCCCAAGTTCCTCTTTATGGGGCCAACAATAACAGCTAAGGTGGCTGTGCCCAAAGCCCAGTCATGTCCCCAAACGGTCTTGATAAAGAGGATGATGATGCCACATATGCTCAAGGAGTAGTGGGGGAAAGGAACATAAAAGGCAGTGACAACGGAAACTTACGAGGACCTCAGTCAGGTTGAGAAGATGTCTAGAAGACCTCGCGCGAAACATTTTCAACAAAGGAAATGCAGCAATTGTCCAGCGCAAGAGAAGAAGCGACATCGAGTTAGACGACGAGCCGGAGCACAATACCTACGAGGAAGCGATAGCGCGAGTCGATCTTGCTCCCTAGGAACAGCCTCTAAGTATAAAGGGTAGATGTAGAACTAGTAACTATAGACCCAGCTTTAAACAGCTTATTAGATAACTGATCTCACGTATTGCGATGTGCTAGAAGGCTCGTCCTTTTTGACGGGCAATTGTGCGTAGCTACAGCTTTCCATCACACACAGCGTTATACCGTGTACCGAGAGTGCGCGAAGTCTTCTTTCAGATTTTGCGTAGCAAGTCAAATTCGTCTCTCTCAACAAAATTATTCTGGATTGTGAGCTCTTTAGTGATAAAAACAGACTTAACGTGTTTACAAGCGAGCCGCGCGTACAAGTGAGCCGCGCGCCCCACCAAGTCTCTCAGCCTTTTGCAGGCTGTATATCAACAACGCATCAAAATTCTATTAATATAATAGCTATCCTAAATTAAAGCAGTATCTATAGAAGCTTTCTTGCACGTACGTGAGTTGTGCCTAGGCTCCCTGCAGCGCGTGCAGCGCGCTGAAGCCTGCCGGCTCGCACCTGACCGCGCCTGGCTATACCGCGTTTCTCCCTCTAGTTGCTGCTCAATAGCCTTCTGAGCAATAATATCCTCTCCCTCTGCCTTTGATAGGGTGCCTCGCTTCTGGATCCGCTTCTTTTTGCGCTGTTTTACGCGTTGTGGCTGCCTTATTTGCCCTCCGTAGACTAGCTATCTTATCGCGCATAAGCACTATCGAATGCGCCATTCTCTTAGCCCCTCTTGTAAGCCGATTAAGCGACTAGATAACTGATGTAGGAGAGGATCCTTGATGCCTTTAGATCCGCTCACGAACTAGAGTTGACTGAGCGCCTAGCTCGCGCGCGTTGCTTGGTGTTTGCAGACTCCCATAGGGCCTCTGGTAGGGCTGCTGGCGACGGCGTACGAAGCTTCACATCAAGCTTTAATATCACCGCCTCTGGATCGTGTGGGACTAGCCCAGCGCCTTGAAAGCTTGCGCAGATATTCTCCTTTATAATTGACTGGTCGTAGGCGGCGCGGAAGGCTGGTAGGAACTCAAGCTTGGTGATGGTTGATGATGGTCGCGTATCAGGCCCCTCGACCTGGCGCCCGTACGCCCGCTTCAACGGCGAGAAACAGCCAACGTCAAGCGGCTGCAGAAGGTGTGACGAATGTGGCGGCATACAGAGAGTGTAGATCTTATTCTCCTTGCAGATCTCCTGGAATTCGAGCGAGTTGTGACTCTCATAGCCGTCAAGTATCAGTAGCTGACGCGCGCCCACTACGCTCTACTGTATGCTTAATAAAATGCTGTAGCCAGGCAACACCAAGCTTGTTCGTAGTCCAGCCATTGTCGCTAAGACTAATAGCCCAGTCACCTGGTATATCGTCGCCCTCGTACCAGGCAGAGAGGTGGTACTGGCCAGCGAAGATGATAAAGGGCGGGATTGCCCACCCAGTAGCGTTGATTCCGTGGATCGCCGTCACCCACTCACGATTGCCTGGCTGGATCGCTTTTGGCCGGCCACGCCTCTCTGAGCCAGTAACGACTAGCTGGGAGGATATTTTACCCATTAGAAAGCCAGTCTCGTCGAAGTTGAAGGTATCCTCGTCGCAGATACCGTAGGTGGCCTTTGTACGTGCTACTAGCTCAAACCAGGCCTGTATAACCGTCGGGTCCTCGCAGAGGGCTCGCTGTCGATCGTAGGGTCGATTAAATCGCGTTGTGAGGCTGTCTGTTCGCTTGACAAAGTTCCTAGGCCACTGCTGGCCAACGTGGCCTGCGCTGCGCTCAGTGAGCAGCTTATTCGCCATATCTCGTACAGCACCTAGAGTGGGCGCAAAGCCTCGCGAATCTAGGTCAAGTATATGCTCAACAATCACCTCCTCTTCAAGCTTGGTAAGCTTCTTTGATTTGGGCTCAGAGTCGCGTCGCGCAGCGATTCCTGCGCGTCGGCCGCGAAGTGTTGTTTCAGGGACGCAAAACGTTGCGGCAGCGCGTTTTATACTTCGTATTTGACTGGAATTGATATAGCTGAAAGAGCTAGGTAGATATTTGCTTCTTTATAGCGCAATTGAGCAGACAATGGTTGAGCCATTGTAGTTTGTATGAGACGCGTTGTAGAAAGTTGGTGGGGCGCGCGGCTCGCGCGGCTCACTTGTACGCGCGGCTCGCTTGTAAACACGTTATCCTCATAGCACGAAGGACTGTTCCTGGATATATGCGCACAGACTCGCTCGAAGGCGATAACTCGTTGCATATCAGATTTAAGCATGGCAATATTAGGGTCAAGGAGCTCCGAAACCCGCCTGGCGAAGGCTCAGTCTATAGCTCGGTCGAAGAGGTGGAGCAATACAGCTATCTAGTTAGTCTATTCTGCGTATATTTCGACGAAGAGTGGCTTTGCAGGCGATGTAGGAGCAGGAGGATAAGGTGCCTAATGTTAGGAAAAAGACGGCGGTGGAAGGGATGGCTTTACACAGCAGGGTTTCCACCGTAGCGTACTACGCTATAGTTTGTATGGGCGTTACGTACGTATAAGAGCCCCTGAAAATAATAAATTACAGTCTATAACTCAGACTTGTCAACAAGCAAGTCAAGCAAGTTTCGAGCTCGAACTTAACTTGCTTGTATTCCAGCTTGTTAGGAACTTAACTTGCTTGACTTAGGTAAAGTTTTCGTGCTAATTGCTTAAGACTTGCTTGCTTGCTTAATAGAATTTATGTCGTACAAAGTCGAAGTAGGTACAAATTACTGCTAAGACGACTCCTAGTCGCATATCCCATATTGCTGGCCTAGCTCATCGTCGGTAACTAGTGCTTTAAGCTTCTTAGCGATACTGTTAGCTGGGCGTTCAAAACCAGCTTGCTGCCAAGCTTAAATACATTACAAAGCTGCTAGCAACTAAGCTCCAATTTTGCGTCTTTTGGCTCTAATAGATCACCAAGCTTGCTGAAGAGGCGCTCGCACTCGCAGCTAGAGGCGGGGATTATTAGAACGTTAATTGCTAAGCGCGATAAATTAGGGTATTTTAGCGCCAGTTCAATCTAGTAACAGATAGGGCAGCAACTATCTTTAAGCTACTCGCGTGTCTATTTTAGCTCTAGTTTCTTCCACCACTTGTACTTATCCATGTCCTTGTCGTCGTCGTCGCTATCGTTGGCGTCAGCTATCGCGGCAATAGCGTCTTTGAGATCGCTAGACTGCGCAGCTAGGCTGCTTTTTGGCGCGTCAGTTGGCCTGTATTGCCGCCAAAGCTGCTCAAACGCAGCGTTGTTTTTTGCTAACCAGTCTAGCTTTTTTTTGCGCCAGCTACGATCACAGTAGCGCTTGTAGTATAGGTGGAGGATTGTAGCGGCGTACAGGTAAGGACTTGCGTCAAGTTTGGCGTAGTAGTCATCGGCTTTAGCCCAGGCAGCGCGAAGGTTAATGGGTATATAATCCTCCAGAGCGCCAGGTTGCTCGAAGTTAACGCTCTCATACTGCTTAACGCGCAGCTCAAGCTCATAGAGTAGCGTTTCAAAGACTAGGATAACTAAGTAAAGCGCGCCAAACCTGCCTAACTTACCACAACTTTCAAGCTGCTTCGTAGCGTCTTTAAGCGGCTTAAGCGCGTTAATATACTCTGTAATCACCGCCCAGTCCGCGCTATTTAGGCTGTCTAATCGCATCCATATTTGGCACATTAGGGCTTGTTGCCGCGTCGTCTTTTAGCGATATTGTTGAGGTTGCGCGTGCGCTGTATGTGGTAGTTGGCGTAGTTGCTAACAGCGTGCTGTAGCTCAGCAGCGCGTTTAAAGCAGCTATAGTACGAGTTCCAGCGCGTAACAACCGCCTTAATAGGCTCTAATATTGATTTCTTTTCGTGCGTCAGTAGCTCCGTGTTAGCGAGGCGCTAAAAGTGGTTAAACTTGTCGTATTGCTGAGGCGTTTGTATATAGTTAATCACATCAATAAGTACGCCCAAAGGGCCGTCTTTGCGCCATTCCGCTATTAGTTGCTCCTCATCTCTTAGCTCTGTTGCGTCGTTATCATATAAGTCAGGATTCTTGCCAAAAATAATCGCCTAGGTAACAAGATTAATTATATGTGGACCGCAGCGGAGGCGGTAGTAAGAGGCAGTAAAGCCGTACTAACTAGCAAGGCAGCTAACTACGGTATTATTAGCGTAGGCGTTATTAAGCACAAAGCAGCCTAGCTTTAATAGACCTATCCTAAACTTCTGCAGCGTTTAAGTAACAACCTTAGCAATCCTATTACTAGTATGGGCGCCCGCTAGCTGCGGCAGCGCTATAGGCAAGTCCACCAGCTTGCCTAACGCATCAGCGTAGTGAGCTACAACTCCAAAAAAGCCGCGCTTGCCTCCCTTTATTGTCCAACCGTCAAAGCTTATATGGATCTTGCTCCTCGATTCGGACAGCGCCGTAACGACTTTCGGTAGCATAAATTCGTAGAGTCTTATCGCGTACGACGACACGCTATTGTGACTTGCCCATAGCGCTGCTTCTGCCTTAGGGTTGGCAAAGCTAATTAAGGCACGAAAGGCGGGCGATTCGAGTTCGCTAAGCGGGTGATTGTTCTCAAGAAGCCACGTAACGACAGCAAAGCGGAAACCCTGTACGTTAAAGTTGCCTATCTCGTTGGCGATTTCTTAACTAACTTCTATACCAGAACCGGCTACCATCACCAGCGACTTCTGGCCAGGTGGCAGCTTCCGCTTAGCAACTTTGCTGCCAGCTTTACTAAGGTTGTGGGCCCGCCTTTAGCTGCCCTAAATAAGAGATTGCGGCTGTTGTTAACTGCGTAATCTTAAAGATCCCTTTATTTGAACGATGCTGATAGCAGTACTTGCAGACAAAGTAGAGCTCCTTAGGCCTACTTCGCAGCGCAACGCGGTAACCATAGTTGTAAATCTAGCTTTTAGCCCACTTCTAAGTGCGCGGAGGCTTACAAAAGCGCTTTAAACAATCCTAGTTAATGCCGTCAAAGTTATCCATAAACGCTCGTCGAACTGCCCCCCTCCTCGCGGTTATCCTCGTCAAAACTAGCCACTGTGGCCGCTTTGCTGCTGGCTATAGACTTAATAATAGCCTTATTAGCCACTCTCTATTACGCGACTGCGACTTAATAGGCGGCTTTTTAGTGGCCTAGGGACGCCGCGTCCGCCAGCGCTTTGCGCGGTAAGCGCCGCCGCTGCGGCTGCTCAACTGTTAGGTTAGATCGATCGCCTGTACAGCCGGCGAGGCAGGCGGCCATTACTGGCTCTCCAGTAGCTCTATAGGCTGGCTTTCGGGGCCTTTGCCGTGGAAGACGCGGGCGCGTTTAGAGGGAGGGTTTGGGGTTGGTTGTTTCGGCGTGTCCTACAGCGCGTTTGCTGCCTCTGCCAGCAGCTTTAGCAGCTCTAGAGACAGGCATAATAGGCTATAAGGCAGCAAAAGAGGCAGCAAAGTACTGGGGTGGGCACTAGGATAGGCGTTGTAGAGCAACAAGTACGCGGTAAGTTCAAACGAACGCGCGAAATCAGGTGGCTGG
The DNA here is from genome assembly GCA_009805535.1 of Laburnicola sp. JP-R-44. Lineage (NCBI taxonomy): Eukaryota > Fungi > Ascomycota > Dothideomycetes > Pleosporales > Didymosphaeriaceae > Laburnicola > Laburnicola sp. JP-R-44. The sequence continues at coordinate 1,857,224 of SELF01000006.1, forward strand.
AGCTAACTAAGCTAATCTCAACATTAGAAAACTATCCCGAAATCGCTTTTACTAGTAACTTAAAAACCTCACAAAAATTAACTCTAACAGCCTAAACACCTAAGTTATTCAAGTTTACTAAGCAAGTTTTCTATTAAAACTTAAATTGCTTAGTAAATTTGTATAAGCGAACTTAGCTTGCTTGAATTGGGTTATTACCCAAGTTTAACAAGCAAGGCTTGCAAGTTACTTGCTTGTTGACAAGTCTACTATAACTATAGTATAGTTTGTAGTAACCTATATACTATATATAGATATTATATAATTTATTTATATAATTAGGTTATATAATTAGGTTATATAATTAGGGTTATATAATTAGGTTATAATTAGGTTATATAACTAGGTTATATAACTAGATTAAAGTAGCCCTTAAGTAAAAAAAGTAACCCTCTAAGGGGGGCTACTATAGAGCTGTACTATAAGCTAAAATGTATATAAATACAGCTACGCTATAGCTTAGAGGATAGCTATATCTTTACGCGTTAAGAGCTGTACTATAGGCTGTAGTACGGCCTGTACTACAATACGTTGGATGCGCTGCTTTACAGGGCGGGCGGGATAAAGTTATCATCATAATTGGCGATCTAACTAACCTCGTATTGTTTCCTAATACAATTCTCCTTGAGTACCTCCAAGAAGACTATAAAAAGACCACCAGGACCTCAACTAAAACGGAGGAATGGAGATCAAAAGAGGGTGCAGAATAATCACATGCACCTGTTGATGGGACGAATGATAGTTCGCACTTAGGCGCTGAGACTTGGTGGCTGACCTTAGCCGTTTTGGCCTATCTAAACCCTTGTCATAAGGGAAGGAACAACCATCAGGAATACCAGGGAGAAGCGTTTGGCGATTCTAGTAATCAATCGCATCGAGCGCACGCACGCATGCAATTTCGCCCATAATGCCCTGCGGCCGTACATTCGTACCATAAACTACAACTACAGTCAAGAGCTCCTTACTGATCAAGCTTGGTCGGTTGTATGCAGGTGCAAGGGTCTCTAGATTAAAAAGGACTGTTTTAGTGTTGGATCCACAGACTGTGCCGCAGCACATACTAGCTCGCCTGAAGTTTCGGCCCGCACATAACTACAAAAGATTGCGCGCTCATGGGTTTGTGGTCTAGCAGACGTCTGACCCAAAATGGCCAACAACGACCACACAAGGGACCTCACGCGGCAAAACCTCGAACGGGATGGAATACACTACGATACGGAGGTCTATGATCCGTCTCAATCGACAAATTCTTGCGTAATTCCGGATCACGTTGATGCAGTTCGCGAGATACTTTTGACATTCAATATATATTGTGCCACCAGGGGTTTGGGAGATCCATCTGAAAGAACAAATTGCAGAATTTCGGCCCAAGTCGACTGACCCGCTTTCCAATGTCAACCTACCGAAATCTGCTATCATAGCTTTAAAAAGGTTCCAGAATGCAGATCTTCATGCAGGATGTCAGGCTGCTGCAGCCAAGCTGGACCGAGATGAGAAGACAGCAGAGAACGCCCGTAAATTGCTGAACGATCCAGAGAATCCGGATGGAGTTGTTTTTGGAGGCAGAAGATTTTTACACTTGCCAGCGATGATGCTTGCATGCAACCGGGATTTGAGTATGTCGAGCCTTAGGAGCACCATACAACACATATGCATATGCTAATCGTGGGGAAGTCCAGCTTTAGATACTTGGTCACTGTAATTAATCCATTCCCGCTTTCATCTGTCCATAAAGCTGATATGTATGCCCAGTTACGAAGATCTCCAATGGGATTTGTGGTCTCAAGGTCCGCAGAGGCCAAAGTCATCCCGATCGAACCTTACTCAACCGAAACCTGATCTAACTTACGCGTTTCCAATGTTACATGAACTGAAAGATCAAGAAGACTGCTATCATGGTTTCGACAGAGACGAGTTTAGACAATGCTTTTCGCTCCCGGCGCTCGGGAAATTGAACAGCAACGGCGTGCTTTGCACGCATACGACTGGGCTACAACAATGGATGAAAGCTTCAAAGACCAAAGCAAGAATTAGTGCCTCGAGGCTCACTTGCTTCCCTTGGGCTGTTGTCGAGATGAAGCCAGATGCTGAAAATTTGAAGACTACCGTCGAGAAGTGTTACTGCCAAGCTGCTAATGCGTCAGCTTTAGCACTTGAGCTTCAAGCACAATTGTTCGACCATGATTGTAGCGGCTCCTTCAACTTACCACCTGTGATCGTCTTCACGTGCATAGGTCCCAACGTCAAGGTGTGGCTGGCGTTCCAAACAACAGTGGATTCGTCCGGGATTAGACAGCGAGTCAGTTCCATGTGAAAGCAATGTATACAGAGTTAACGTATCGTAGCGCGTGACTTTGCATTTGGTCTGCCACTGTCGAATTGACGTGGGGAGCAGACTTGTCAACAATCAAGCGGCTTGCAAGCGCTTGATTGATAGCTTGATAACTATCAATCCCATCAAGTCAAGCTCGCCTATACTAATTTGTTAGCAATCCAAGCTGAGGAGGGTCAGCTTGATTGTTTAGCTTGATGGGCTTAATTAAGGTAGCGCGTGAGGCTGCTCGTTTTGCAGCAGGAGCGATCGCGATATCTTTTGCTATTTTTAGCAGGGCGCTTTTACTAGGGGAGGCAGGTAATTATCCTAACTTCTGTAACACTATACTCCCTCCACCAGCCCCCTAAACAACCTGTTAAAAAGAGTAGATGGTCCACTAATACCTCTCACGTGTGATCGCGCGTAGTTAGTGCCTTAGTAGCCTCTAAGCCTCGTACAGGCTCTTACGCGCCTTCCGATAGACAACACACAAACCAATACCAAAACTTGTGCCTTTTATCACAACCTAATATCGCGTTATTTTTTTTTTGCTCCTGTGTCGCCCTTATCGTGGTGCCACCGCCATGTCTCCTAAGAAACGCGCCTCTGATGACCTTACTCGCCCGAAGAAACGCGTTAAATCCTCCACCGCCCGCGGCACTGTCAGCCAGCCTATACCCGTCGATAGTCAGCTATCGCCATCGCCGTCGCGTCTGTCGCCTCGCAGAGCTCTCGTAGAGGCGTCCCAGGCTTCAACTTTTGAGTCGCAACTACGCGAGTCGCGGCCTGAAGACGCTATTGTCGCGCCTACCAAGGGGCAGCGAGAGGGTAACAGCAGCCTCGTTGGCAGCAGCCCCAGATAATGAGACCTTGCAAGAGCGCTGGACGCGAGCCTTATGGACGACTTTGAGGGAATTGATTGGGGGCGTTTACGCAAGTATATGAAGCCGCTCTTGTGTCGCAGAAGTCGCGCAAGAGCTGGATCTATCGCTATGGCTACCGCGTTGCGCTGCTGAAGAACCCGAGTAAGCTATACTTCGTGTGCTGTCACTGCTACGAGCATAAGTACACACATATACAGGCGTGGGGATATATAAGACAACGCTCTTAACGTCGTCGGCGCAGCGACACTTAGAGCTGCCTAAGCGCGCGGCTATAGCCACAGCAAGTCAGCCGTTGCTGCAAAACCTACCTGGCTACAACGCCTGCTTAAGGACGGCAACAACAGCGTGTCGCAGAAGATGGCTAACGAGCTAGCCAGCTTCAATACCTAGCGCTTCCGGTTAGCAGCTGTTAGCTGGCTTGTTAAGAACAATCACCCTCTCTCTGAGTTTGAAACACCAGCTTTTCGACGCCTCCTTAAAGCTGCCAACCCACTAGCAGAACGAGCGCTTTGGACGTCTCATGTAAGCGTCTCCCAGTACGTTGCGCGCTTGTACGAGCACCTAAAGCCGCGCGTTATCTTGCAACTGTCGCAGGCGCTCAGCAAAGTACACCTTAGCTTTGATGGATGGACAACAAAGGGCGGCAAGCGTGGCTTTCTAGGCGTCGTTGCGCACTTTGTCGACAGCAGAGGCGACCTGCAGGACTTGCCTATAGCGCTGCCCCAGCTGACAGGCGCTCATAGTGGCGAGAGGATGGCCGAGGTCGTTATAAAAACGCTGCAGGATTTTAAGATTACGTCGCAGTCGATTAGTTACTTTGTGCTTGATAACGCTACTAACAACAATAGTACTATTGCAATAGTAGCTCAAGAGTGCGGTTTTAATGCCACCCATCGGCGCCTCCGCTGCGGACCTCACACGCTCAACCTTATCGGCCAGACGCTCCTCTGGGGCAAGGGCAGCGCCGCCTCGTTCGACAACGACGTACAAGAGCTCACCGACGAGCACGACTTTATAGAGGAGTGGAGGCGCGTAGGCCCACTTGGCGTACTGCTCAGTATCATCAACTACATCAAAACGCCGCAACAGCAACAGCATAAGCTCTTTGAGGACTTCCAGCGCCTCGCCCACACTGAGCTGCCGTCTAGCGCGCGTCAGCCGACGATCGCAAGATCCTCGAGCCCGTTAAACCCGTCGTTACGCGGGTGGAACTCGTACTACTCATGCTTTGAGCGTGCCATAAAGCTGCAGTTTGCAGTCAACGCCTACGCTACTCACCATATACAGCGGGTGCAAAGGGAGGACACGTTTGCGCAAAGTCGCGGCAACAAGCTGCCAGTTGCGCAGCCGTGGATGCGATCAGATGGTCTTACAGGTGCTGATTGGGCAGTAATTACAGAGTACATAGACATCTTGAAACCGCTCAAGACTGCTACAAAGCGCCTCGAAGGGCGCGGAAAAAGCGGCAGCTTTGGGGCTATTGCTGAGATAATTCCAATATTCGAATACCTGCTTACCTACTACGAGCAGCGCGTCAACGCGTACGAGGCGGTTAACTACAACGAGCACGATGAGTCGCCTGAGGATCACATTGCAATCAACTTGCGCGCAGCTTGGCAAAAGGCCGATGACTACTACTCTAAGCTAGACGACTCGCCCGCGTACTACGCCCGCTACAATACTCCATCCAATGTACAAGTACTACTGCGATAAGGCGTGGGTTAAGAAGCCCAACTGGCTCGAGGCTAGTAACGCCAGCTTTCAGGCGCTCTGGGCGCAGTACAACAACTCACCGCGCGCGGTAAGGCCGTCGGCAGTGATCCCAAGCGATATAGACGACGCGATCGACAGTATACTCAACCCTAGTACTGCCAGCAGCCTCACCGCCGACGAGGACGAGTTTAAGAGAGTGGAAGCGCAGCGAGCCGGCAGCCGAGAGAGGTACAGAACACGCAGATAACCCTATCAAATACTGGTGAGCATGCGCGATTGCTACCCTAGCCTCAGTAAGCTTGCGCTTGACGTACTCTCTATCCCAGCGTCAAGCTGTGAGTGTGAGCGCCTGTTCAGTGAGCTGGGCGACCTCTTAGAGCCGCGACGACGACGTCTAGGACCTCAACTTCTAGCGGCAATACAGTGCGTACGACGGTGGCAAAGAGCTGGCCTCGGAGGCGACGACGACGAGGTGGTGGAGGAGGAGGCAGCAGACGACGACAATATAGAGCTTTGTGCGCGGCTGGCGACTTGGGGACGACGAAACTTAACACCAAGGCTAGCGCCAGTACAGGCTATCAAGCCTATCAATCAAGCCTCAATCAAGCTCTCACGATCTCAGCTTGTTAGCCCTAACAATCCAAGCTGACGCCCTCAAAAATCGAGCAATCCAAGCTAACGCCTCAGCTTGGATTGGCTTGATTGTTGACAACTATGGTGGGGAGTTGCGGCCCTTCGCGTAATCATCATGAACGCCCACGTATGGGCTTCACGACTTCTCAAACCAAAGATTCAAGCCTTTATCTTCCAAGCTCTCAGTAGACTTGGTCCAGGAATTCAGAGGAACTCTGAGACTCCAACGGTTCATCATCAGGCTCAGGATGCTCCGCTCGATGAACAAGCTAACATTGATCTCATCACAAAATCCCTCGAGTCTACTAAACTGGAAGAATCTGGATGTGATCGCAGAAGCTCATCCCGTGTGCTCCAAAGCACGGAACAGGACGACAATAACAACCTCAGCAGCTCAAGGGCTGCAAGTAGCGACAACGACAGTGAAGACTCGAATAAAGATCCATTTCCGGGCACAGAAGAAGATAGCGATATCAGTTGGCAGTCAAAGGACAGTGAAGGCAGTCATGTGGACTGGACAGAGGGTATTGAAACAGACGCACGAACAAATAGCGAAGACGACTCTGATCGCGACTCAGATGTTCCAGAGGATTTTGACACAGATGCAGGAAACGAAAGCGGAAACGACTCTGATCGCGACTCAGATGTTCCAGAGGATTTTGACACAGATACAGGAAACGAAAGCGGAAACGACTCTAACTGCGAGTCAGACATCTCAGGTGGCACCTCTGTCACGAAAACACAAGTGGAAGTTTCACCGCAAGATCTCAAGAGATGGAAAAAAGCATCTCTTCAAACACTGGACGGTAGACAGATCGCCGATATACCAACCATCTTGAGGCTCTTCTTTAAATTGACCCAAGAACAACAGCTAGCTCTTTACCAGGAGAGCCCTTGGTTCTGGGAACATGCCGGGTGATTGTTACAACTTCGGAGATCAGAACCGCTTGAGCAAGTTATTGGATTGGCTCAATCAATTCTTGGGATCGGATCAAATCAGCGTGGAAATGTTCCTGCAATCAAAAGGCATATTCCTGCCGCAGTGGTTACACTTGCGCAGGTATACTGGAACCCGAGTTATCAAATCTGCCTGTGAAAGACAGGGAAGAGTTGGAACATCATGCATTTACGGAACTCAATGATGAGGACCAGAAGTCAGCAATGCTCAGATGAAATCCTAGATCTAGAGCATATCATACATTCCACAACCAGAACACTTGTCAAATCAACACACCAAAAGTAAACAAAATCATGCATAGGTTTTTTTTTTTCCTTTACTGGATGTGTACAAGCTGTGTGCGAACAGATAACAGATGGTCCTTTCGCAAAACTTCTCTCGGAAACGGATGCACGTTGGGCCCGCATGCCAGGCCAAAGGAAAAAGCTCTCTTTGCCCACCGCAAAAAATGTAATATCGGTGCTCCTTGAAAGCTCTTACATCGCTGTCAGGGTTAAGCCTTCTCCTTAATATGATGTTAAAATAATTTACCCCTCTAATAACTTTTACGTCTAATTAGAAAAAGGTCATAAACGTGTAGTATAATATTATGAACCTATCAAAAATGGCTACAAAAGAATATAAGAATTATACTAACTCCCCCCTGTGCGCGGTATGGTATATACATGCTAGTATTGCTCTTGTGCTAGGATGGGGCATGCATCAAGATAATGCACTTGTTACTGGCGAATACATTATCTACGTGTCTGAAACCGGCTTCTACGACCCCCTTCGAGTCCTTGCCCAGTGAGATAAAGTTAACGTGACATCGACGTAGCCTCCCCCCCCCCTCCCAACTCTCATCACTCTCCCACCACTCTCCGTCCACGCTCTACCCCTGAGCCCCAAATAGCGTCTGCGTAGTATCCTACCACCCACAAATTAGCACCACCCCCAACCACCCCCAACCAACCCCAAACCCAGCGAAGCACTTACACAACCCCCACCCGTAGGCCCATCGCTCTTTCGAAAAACATCAATGACGACCTGCCCGCTCTCCTCCCGGAGCCACGTCATTTGATGGTCATCATCCAGGTCCTGCGTCCCGTTCGGGTTGTCCGAGTTCTGTCGGCAGGTGTTAGTGTTTCGTTGGTTCAGCGTTGAGGGGGGTGAGGAGGTAGTACTGCGGCTATGAAGGCGAGTAGGACGGTACTGATTGCTTAGGTAGAAGGCATCTTGAAGTTTTTTGAGTTGATTGGGTGGTGTTGATGTTGTTGATGATGGGTATAGTGTTGTATTGTGAGGTTTGTAGCGGGCACTTATACCTCTGAAATAGATACCTGGTGGCTTATACCGTCCGCCTTTCATTGCGACTTCGTGATGTGTAATCAGTAATCAGTATACGAGATGCCCTGTTACAGGTTCCAAATTTACCATTCACGACTAACTCTCTATTCAAAATGGTATTCGCGTCTTATTGCTATTTTATATTAGTATTTGTGACAGCTTTCCCTTACAGCGTTGTATCATATACCAAAAGGTCTGCGATGTTTCTCTTCCTAACATTAGTATTTGTACCTCACTGCCTATCGTCAGTAGCATTCGCGCCATCTCATCAACACCAGCATACGCAACTCCCTCCATATAACCATTAGTATTCGCAAATCCCTCCATCTGAACATCAGTATCCCGGGCGAGGCCTGAACTCCCTTCCCATCCATATCCCCATTCGCGCTCCCTCCCTTTCCACATTACCCAACGATAGTATCCGCAACCCACTCCCTATCAACATCAGCCCTCGCATCTCACACCCCACCAACATCACCATCCGCAACCTCCTCCCCATCCATTAAAACTTTCCCAGCCCCCACACATCCCCCCTCCATCATCTCCACTTCGCCGACACAACGCTAAATCAGCAGCCTTAACAACGTCAACTGGCGCTTCCAACCCTCCATTCATCCACCCCATCCAGTCGTGCAAGTTGCAACCACATCACATCCGGCGTTGTTCATGAACATAGCGTCCGTCTGTTGCGCGTGGGTTGGGGTTCTGCACTTGTCTTGTCACTGTGATGCCTGGATGGAAGGCTGCGAGGCGGCCGTACGCCAACTTCCTATATATGAAAAAAATATAAAATAAAAGAAGGCGTGGAGATGTACAATCGCCTTTAGGTTCAGTTTCACTTCTAATGCAAGAGATATGAAGACTAACAGCCGATTTGAAATGCTCGGAAGCGAAGCAAAGGACCTTTTCAAACGCGATTGATTCCTCCGGCTAATTGATGGGGATCATTAACAACATCGACTTGAAAACGTTGTTGAAAATTTCTAGGGGTGAGTGAGCTACGTTCTCAGAATGAATGGTTGATGAGCATGTGTAGTAGTTTTATAATATGTAAACGGTCTCGACCGAGACCCACATCGGTCGAGACCCACAGGCACTTCCCAGTCAAATCACATAATCAACGAACTTTTCAATTTTAGAAATCAACTAAATCACATGTATTCAAGATTTTTGCACAGAGCTAGTACACAGAAAAAAAAGGTTGTAGCTAGATTTTCTTTTACCATAGTATAGTTGCGGGATGCAGCTTTGTTCACAAAAAAATAAATATGTAAAGGACTAAGTCTAACTATAAACGGATATGAATGAATGCCTGAATGAAGAGTAGTTTGGCTTTGTGCGTGCTGTCCAGCTGGCGAGACGGTGTGCTATGTTTGTTGTTCCTATGCATAATGGCATTCCCTCCTCAAGATAGAAACTCGATCATCTCTTCCACGCGTTCTTTGCATGCTGGTCTTTTATTGAAAAGGTATAGTAAGTAGTCAATCGGACCGGAAGACGGTTAAAAAAGCGAATGCTTCGGTGTATAGTTGGGGTACCTACCTACCATATAGGATATGTAATACCAACGCAAGCTTTCATTGGAGCAAACAATAAAAATTGGACACGGCGCAGCTTGAGTTGGTATCAAGTCCCCTGGGGCAACACACTCATTGTGTGGTAGGTACTGACGACTTGCAGTCCGAATCTCCACCCGCTGAGATCAGCAACCCCCAGATCTTCAGGAGGCGCAACGCCCGGTCATCCGCAGGGCAACGACGCAATTTCCGAATTGAATCATGCGAAGAGAGAAATTCCAAGACTATGCAGTGGACAAACGAGCGCCGAGTTTCCCTTAGCAGACGTGTCCTCCCAGATACACTTTGCGAATAACGAAAGATGGCAGGTCGATTAGGTTACTGGAGCGCCATAGCGGCACGACCTCATCTCGAAACCGCACTCGAGCAGTATCTGTCCGTTATCGTCTAGCGCTGACGGACGCCCCGCTGTGGCGAAAGCTTAACCGCGGCTAGCAGGGGCTTTATGTGCTGTGCCAAGCAGTGTAGTAAGCTGACCACGGCGCAAGACATTCGGCAACAAGGCCTCGCGCATATGCCTACTTCGACGGGAGATGATATTGACAGCAGAGAATTGGCAATGCGCCGGCTCTCGTGTCAAGTTCTAAGAGCAATGCAACCGTTGGTGGTGGATGCGACGCAGCGGGGTTGTTTTAGCGCAGCGAGCTGACGACGACGCGTAGCGGAGGGCACACGGGGCGCCGTTAGTAGCTAGCACCGTCTTACCGTGGCTGTATGCATGATCATCGTCTGTTACAGAATGCGGCGATGCTGTGATTAGGCTTTCTGCTTCAGGAGGCAGCCAGAAGTCGGCATGGCGGTGGCTAGCGAAAGGGAGGACGTGGCGGAAGAGGAGAAATGCGTTCGGCATGGCCCAGGGCGGAAACGGCTGTTTCATCAGAGCGGGAGACAAAGGCGCAGTGCGGATGTCAGGTTGGGTGGTACCTCAGGTTCGGTACCGCAGTGGTACGTGGGTTTCCATGCTTCCTGCAGACGTCGCGTCTTCGAGGTGACTGTGTGAGGTGACAAGTGGGCAGGCAGAGGGCCGGCAAAGTCGCATTTGAAGAGCGCAACGACGCGCGTACAGCTGCATGCAATTTTGAATGGGCCAATATTCTGTAGCCGTATTTTTAGCTGCTTGCCACCCCATTTGCTGAGTAAGGGCGTTATCGAGCGGCAGCCAATCGGGTGCGACGTGTTGATACCGCTACTGCGAACGCGCAGGCGAGTTTCCGTTCTGGAAGCGCAGGCCGCTTGTTCGCTCGACATCAACAAGAGTGCGCGCTGTAGCGCTGCCATGGATGCTGTCAATAGCCGCTGGCCTCATGGCCCGAACCAAGGCAATAATTAACCAGGGCGGTATTGCCGGTCCTGGGCGCGCTGGAGTATCGCGGGGGCTGGCAGCCAGGCTGACCTCGAGCGCCGCTCGCTGATAGGAGCGATGGTTGGGCGCGCTTTGCGGGCCTTAGGGGCGTAGGGGCTCTGCTCGCAGCTGTCGCAGGCCTCGGAGTGCGGAAAGCGTTGAGCGTTTGATGGCATACCTATAGCATAGAGGAGCGGCTGGCCCATCTGCCTGGGCCCTCCGGCGCCGTCTGCGCAGAGTTTGGGGCACGTTTTTATATTAGCGCGATTGGCCGTGGCCGCTAGCGTGCACCCTTATCCAGGCCCGGCGGCGTCCTATCCCTTCCACGTCCTCTTCAATCCCACGGCCTTCTGCCTCTGTCTCGCGTCGTCGCAGCCCAAGGGCCCTCTGTCGTTCGTTACCCTCCCCAGCTTTGCGTGCTGCTTCCTTTCCTTGCACCTGTCGCGCGGCCGCGCACACGCCAGGCCGCACCTAATCCGACCCCAACGCACGCAGCGCAGCCCACGACGCCATCCGACTCCCACCAGCCCTCGCAGATGCACCAGTAGCCACACCCAGACAGACACGGACAACCCGCAGCCATGTCGTCACGATTCAATCTCAAGACGCCCAAGATGTTCATCCGGACGCGCTACGAGAAGCTGCCTGGTGGCGAGGCCCAACACTCGTCGCCGCTCTTCAGGTCCGGCACCTGGTCCAAGGGGTACCGCAGTCCCACGTGGACAAACCGCCTGCAGCGCCCGCGCCTGTCCTTCGCGCGCGTCCTGATGCTCGTCATTGTGTCGATACTCATCGTGGCCATGACCATCACAGGCATCGTCAAGGGCCGCTGGAAGCACCACCACACCAATGGAGATGACCGAAAACTGTATCATTGGGAGCATTATCCGAGGTAAGCATGTCGGCACACCTGCCTAGTTGCCCTGCCTAACATGTCTAGATTACGCGGTCTCTTCAATGGGGTACGCACCCTGGTCCCCTATGCCGAGTGGGTGTCGGAGCAGGATTTTGTCAAGTACTCCGGCAGCTCCAACCCAGAGGACAACATCAAGCCCAAGTGGCCTGTCATGTCCAAGGAGCACAAGGAGCCACCCATGGACCCGATTCGCTTCAATCCCTATCCCGACTTCACCTCCAAAGAGTACCTCGCCAACCACGACCCTGTCCACACCTGCTATTTGGACGAAGACGAAAAGATCGATCTTCCCGACATCTATGCGTATCCGGGTATTCCCCAGAACCAGACGGCCCCCTTCTTTGGCTCGTACGAGGAGCTTGGCCTAAACGACAAGGTCTGCTTCGACCGCTTCGGACGCTTCGGCCCCTACGGATACTCGTATCCGCGCGATCAGGGCGGCTTTGATATCGCTGGCAAAACGGAGAAGGCGGGCTCCGACAAGATCTGGAGCTCCGAGCCAAAGATCGATTACGGCCGCGTCAGCTGGGGCAAGGCGCAGAAGCGCTGTTACGAGAAGAACAAATCCCGATTCTTGGAAAACGTCACCAAGAGCGATGGCGAGGGAGCGCCGCCTCAGAAGAAGAAGGTCCCACGCCACGCCTACATTCTCCGTACCTGGACTGGCTACAAATACAGCGACCAGCAGATCCTCACCATCCGCGCCATGATCAACGAACTCGCCCTCAAGTCCGGCGGCGAGTACGACGTTCACTTCCTACTCCACGTCAAGGACGACAGCATCCCCATCTGGTCCTCGGAAGAATTCTACCAGAAGACGATTCGCGATAATCTGCCCGAGGAATTCTGGGGCATGGCGACGCTGTGGTCCGAGCAGCAGATGCGAATGTACTACCCTGAGCCATTCCCTAACAACGTGTACAACCACGCAAAGGCCCCCGTCCACTCCGTCTACCGCAGTGCGCACTTTCCCCTGCAGTGGTTCTCGCAGGTACATCAAGAGTACGACTTTTACTGGAATTGGGAAATGGACCTTCGTCTTACCGGCCATTACTGGGAATTCAACACCAAGATCGGCGATTGGGCACGGAACCAACCTCGCAAGGGCATCTGGGAGCGAGCATCTCGCTACTACATTCCTGAGCTCCACGGATCCTGGAAGAACTTCACTGAGATGGTTGAGGAGGAGATGTACAACAGTGATGAGAAGCCTGTCTGGGGACCTCCCAAGTTTGATAATACCGGCATGCTCGAGAGCCCACCAGAGACGGAACCGCCATCGACGTACTTGGGCGACGACTACAAATGGGGTGTGGGAGAAGACGCCGACTTGATCACCTTCAACCCCATCTTCGACCCGGCCAAGACGAACTGGGTATTCCGTGACGATGTGTCGGGCTACGACCTCGAGTTGCCAGAGCCGCCTCGACGATGCGCCATCATCACAGTGTCCCGGCTGTCGAAGCGCCTGCTCAATCTCATGCACCGCGAAACATATCTCATGAAGCACCACATGTTCCCAGAGATGTGGCCGCCCACGGTTGCCTTCCACCATGGTCTCAAGGCTGTATACGCTCCTCACGCCGTTTACTTCGACCACAACTGGCCGCTCGAGGCTCTCGACGGCACATACAACCACCCTCCAAAGCCCACGGATAGCGTGTTCGGCTGGGGAGAGCATAATCAGCTTGGTAACAGTTTCTACTACAACGCCGGCTTTTCGTCAGAGCTATGGCGCCGATGGCTAGGTGGGCGCGAGTACGACCGAGGCGGGCCGGTCGAGGAAGAAAACGGTACCGGCCGGCTGTGCCTCCGCCCGACATTGTTCCATCCGGTCAAGCATGAGAGAACCTCAACATATGACCTGGCCGCCGTATTTAATACGCTTTTAATGCCGGTACTTCTTTTCTTCTCCATTGGCGCCGCAGCGTCACATAGACTTCGTCACTTGCGCTTCCTTACCATCGACTTGGCATACTCAGCGTTGTTATATTCTACACCCTCGACCGTTACAACATTGTCTACCATCATCGGGTGGCGTTTCCAGGCGTTTGAGGCGACTTGGTTCCTCCTTTTCTTTGTACATGTTCGTTTTCCTTTCTTAGTCGGGTCCTGATTTTGGGTCGTTCTCAGCGTATACCTCTACCGAACACAAAAGCCGAAGGGAGATGTAATTAGCCATCGCGGCATGTCCATTCCATTCCTTGCATCGTACTATCAACAGCGGGGGTTTTTTTTTGGATTGATTGAATGCAGTATCTGGCTCTTTTGGAAAGTTGGGGGTGCAGTCTGGGGTAGAGGGGCGGATTCGTGCAGGACTGTCCCAGGCGCATTGAACGGGAAATGTGTACATGATGGGAGTCGTTTGTGCCTCTCGCTGGTTGTAGATTACGATCCAAACCAGGTAATAATATCATACTTAGAACTCATTTTGTGCCAACACAATTGTCATGGTGACGCTGCAAGGCGAGGTGTTTTGGTGGGGGGGGGGGTGGGCGGCATCGGCTAAACTTGGTTCCGAACTACTTCCGTTTCCGAAGAAGAGTCATAGGAACCCCAAGATGCATATCGCTTCCTAGGCTCCCTACGCACCCAATCTTCGAACCCTCGTGCAAAAATGGCCGGCGGCATACGGGGACCGGTTCCTGTTCCACTCAAGACCGAAGAGCACAATATGACTCAGGACGTTCTCGACTTGCTCGACACCAAACAGCCCCTCCAAACTTCCAAAGACTTCCCGTCAATACCACAGGCTGAGATCAAGGCGGCACTAGACAGGCTAGCGAGCCGGTCTATGGTGGAATACCAGGCGCACGATTCGGAACAGGTCCTTCTGACGCAGGAGGCAGAGTCAATTGTTGCCGACGGGTCGCACGAGTACAAGGTGTGGAAAACGGTCAAGGATGCGGGCAAGGTGCCAATCAAGGAGCTGGCGGTATGTCGACCCCATGCGGGTATGGAGCATCTGGGGGGCTAATTATCTGCTTGTAGAACATCGTCGGCGCCGAATCTGCGAAGGTGGGGCAAGGCAACGCCTTCAAGAACAAATGGATAAAGAAGGACGGCGATTCCCTTGTACTCGTTGCGGACACAGTACAGGATGCGACGCGCGATCTCCTCAAGGGAATACAAGAGACGAAGTCGCTGGCAGACACTAAGACGCTTAATGAGCTGAAGAAGCGGAAGCTGGTAACGCTGACCAAGGTCATCGACTACAGCGTGAACAAGGGGCCCAAGTACGCGAAGGAGATGCCAGTCGAGGTCACTGATTTGACCGCGGATATGCTGGCGAGCGGCGCATGGGAGACGGCGAACTTCAAGCCATATAACTTCAATGCGCTCGGTGCGCCGCAGGATGCGGGAAGCTTACATCCGCTCAACAAGGTGCGGCAAGAGTTCAGAAACATTTTCTTCGCACAGGGCTTCGTGGAGATGCCCACCAACCAGTAAGTGTGCCCCTAAGGATCAAGTATAACAGGACTGACAAAGGATAGCTACGTTGACTCCGGCTTCTGGAACTTTGACGCCCTCTTCGTCCCCCAACAACACACCCGCCCGCGATGTACAAGATACCTTCTTCATCTCCGATCCCCCCAAAGCCGATAAGCCACGAGCCGACCCCATAACCGAGGCCACTATGGACCTCATGGAATCAGGGTCAAGGAAACTTTTCGCGCCGCCTAATCAGGGCAGCAAGAAACCGGCACCACGAGATTTTGAGAAGTATTGGCAGAATGTGCAAGAAGTACATCAGAACGGTGTGCCTTTGGCTCCGTTGGCTACAGGTACCCATGGTCAGCAGACGAATGTCTCCGCCTTGTATTACGGACGCACACAACGGCCGTGTCGACATGGGTCCTGCATCGTCTGGCAGAAGATGCTCGGCCTGCGCGTTATTTCTCCATTGATCGCGTGTTCCGTAACGAGACGGTGGACGCCACACATTTGGCCGAGTTCCACCAGATTGAAGGTGTCATTGCAGACTTTGGGCTAACGCTCGGTGGACTGATGCGCTTCCTCGAGGACTTCTTCAGCAAGATGGGCATCGAGAACCTACGCTTCAAGCCGGCATACAACCCTTACACCGAGCCGTCCATGGAAATTTTTCGGCTACCACACTGGCAAGTACTACCAATCCCACACCAGGAGAGAATATCACACTAACACACCGCAGGTCTCAAGCGCTGGCTCGAAATCGGAAACTCTGGGCTTTTCCGCCCTGAAATGCTGGAACCCATGGGTCTGCCCAAGGACATGCGTGTGTATGGCTTCGGACTGAGTCTTGAGCGGCCGACTATGATGAAGTATGCCGTGAGCAATATCAGAGAGTTGCTTGGACACAAGGTCGACTTGACTTGGATCAAGGAGCAGCCGGCTGTGCGGCTGGAGAAGGATTAAGTATGTGAATACAGACAGGCTTTATGAGATGTTGGTCACACTACTGATGTGTATGATGATACGATATACGAGCGTTGGACGGCGAGATATCCCAGGTAGTGAGAGGTTGGAATGATAAAAGTTTTCAGATTGGAGGGATGGGACTCTTTGTTGGATGGGGATGTAGAATCTCGGCCTGCTAGGTCACAGCCGATTGCGATGTAAAGTGTGATGGATGGGGGCGGCTGTCGTTGGCGGCGGCTGGCCTGATAGTGAAGGAATCGACTTCTTGGCGACTTTGTCTGAGAAGGGAAAGGGAAGAGTTTGCTTGAGTGGTGCGATTCTTGCGATTGTTGCGCTTTTATGGCACTGCATGGGTTGCAGGATGAGGCTAACTTGGCTTGGGAGGCCGCTTGCCCCGGACTTTTGCTGTCAGATAAATCCGGATAAATCCGGGCGGCCGCTCTACACTAGTGTACACTCTAGCTAGCGGGCGGCCGCCCTGCCCGCCGCAAGCCTTGTCAGTGGTGCAACTGCATCGCCCTTCGTGGGGCCATCATCGATGCAAAAGGGAATAAGAAAAATGATGTATTCAGGTCAAGCATATAAAGAGCGGGGGCTTCGCTTCTCGAAGAGACAGTCAACACAGCATTGCCTCGTCCACACTTGCACCACTCCACCAAACCGTCCAAACATTATCTTGCTACAGCAAAACACTTCCTCATCCTGAGCCACACACACACAAGCAAAACACTATAAAGATGTCCCAAGCAGCTCCTCGTCGTCTTCGGCGCCACAGGCAGCAACCAGGCGGCTCCGTCGCCACACACCGTCCTCGACGACCCGGACGCTCTCAACCCGCTACTCCGTCCCGCCATCACCCGCGACCCCTCCACCCCAAAGCACAATCCCCTCCTCTCCAAAGGTGCCGCCCTCGTCGCCGCCGACCTCGACGACCGCGCCCACCCTCGACCCCGCCGCCCTCAAAAACGCCAATCCGTCTCCTCTCCAACCTCACGGTGCCGCCCATCACGCCGACCACAAACTACGCCGCCCCCAACCTCCGCGACCGAAACCCGCCAAGCCAAACGCCATCTGCACGAACAAAAAGCCGTCCAACAAGCCGCCCCGCCTCCTACCTCATCTGGAGCTCCATGCCCCAGCCCCTCCGAAAATCACCACCACGGCCAACTCCAAAAACGCCGTGCCAACTACTTCGCCGTCAAAGCCGCGTCGTCGACCGCCGTCAAAGCCGAAATCGAAACCTACATCCGCAGTCTCCCTCTCAAATCTGCATTCTTCGCGCCAGGCAGCTTCATGCAAAACTACATTACGCGCGACGCGCCGCGTCCATCGCCCGCTAACGACGGCACGTACGTCCTGCCCAGCATGCTGCGGGCCGACACGAAGATCCCGCTCATCGACATCTCGGAGACGGGGGCGTGGGTCGGGGCTATTCTTGCGGAGCCTGACGCCTACGAGGGGAAATTCTTGGCTGCGGCCGAGGGGCTGTATACGCTTGAGGAGGTGGCGGAGACGTTTAGTAGGGTTACGGGGAAGACGGTGCGGTATGTGCAGGTGGGGGATGAGGTGTTTAAGGGGTTTTTGCCCGAGGGGATGCGTGAGCCGGGTGTACGAGAGATGTATGTGCTGTTTCGGGAGTTTGGGTATTTTGGGGAGGGGATGGGGGAGATGGTTGGGTGGGCGAGGGGGCGGGTTAGGGGGGAGGTGAGTAATTTTGAGGGGTTTTTGAAGAGGGAGGGGGTTTAAGTTGGAGTGAGGGGGGTGGGGGGTAGATGGGGTTGTATCTTTGTTGCTGTATGGTGCGCTGCATCACTACTTCGTAATGACTCGGTCCCCTCTCTTACACCATTTTTTTCTCATGAGCATCTTTTGTATTGCACCAAGCACAAACACATGCCGGGTACATGCGTTCGTTTCCGAGCACACCAGCATCCCTACCCACCCTCCTCTCTCCCTCCCTCCTCTCTCCCTCCCTCCTCTCCCCATACACAAATACCCGCATATGTTTTATACAACCCCCGCACGAGCTCCAGAGCACATGCTCAGGTCGGTAACTGTTTTTTAGTCGAAACGGTAGGAAGAGTCGCCTGATCATGTTTTTCGGTGTGCTGCCTTGGTTTGGTTTAATACATTCCTCCCAGACCGTCTCCCATACACAGCTCGTCCGAAGTTTTTAGAGTAATTTTTTTTATAGATATCTCCATTGTTGAGGTTGCGATATGTGCTGGCCTTGGTTTGAGATGGGTTGGGTTGGGTTGGTGCACTCCTCCCGGCGCGCCGTCTCCCATACACTCACTGGTCGTCTGAAATTTTTAGAAGAACAGTTGTTAGCCAACTCTAAAATGTTCTACTATGTCGTCACACAGTCATGTGACCTTGTTAATCTGGAATCTTCTAGATACTCCACTCCATGTATATAACCCACTCTAACTTTATTAGATAGCAATTAACTAGTTTGTCTTTCTCTGTAGTACGCACACAGTTATAAGCCTAGATTGCACCCGCAATTGACAATTACTGAGTTCATTTATCATCTTTTACAAAGACTTGATATAGACGACAGCCATAGAGTGGTGTCGCTATCAATCACAATGTCGCTTAGCGACTTAGGAGTCACATGCGTGACTGTTATACTAAATAGACCAGCAGATTAGGAGTCTTAGTTCCAGCTATGACGAGAGAAGGCCATCATAGACAGTATCTAGAAATACTGCGACATCTTAAAGCCAAAGGATAAGCTACTAAAGCTTATTAAACCCACGAAACTATTGCCCAACGCCATTAAGGCTGGAGCAACCGCGATTAGCTAGCTAGATGCAGGCTAGCAGGCGATATACAGCGATCTCCTTCGCAACTAGAGATACAAAAGAACAGAATATACAAACCTAAAGCAGAGAGAGGGCGAGCTTCTTATAGAAATTAGCCGCACGATCGCGACTCGCCACCTCTACCTAATTAATAGAAAAGACGATGTTTATAATCGATTGATCGCGCTTAAGCAGCAGCTTGCACTAACCGCAGCTGCACGCAGCAGAGAGCTGGTAACTAAGTACCGCGCTCTGCAGGAGAAGCCTCAAAGCCGCAACCTTAAACAATAGCTTGATGATGACTGGATTTATATTTACAAATTAATGCAGGGAGGCAGACCTTCCTAAGACGACAGGCTATCGAGCCTAAGACGATTTTCTAACAGTTGTTAGAACAATTGCTCCTAAGTGGGCCGGTGCATCGCACCATAACCTTATCCTAAAAGAGACTACTAGGAAAACAGACGAGATTCAATCTCTAGCGGACTACGTTGCCCAATTTAGGATGTATCATCGACAAATCGGACTTACTACGGCTTCACTTAGAACGTTTGCTACACTAGGCATTTCAGCCTAACAGAACTAAGAACAGAAAGAAACAATTATTAAGCAAGGGATATTAGAAAACACCAGAGTGTGTCTGCAGAGGTCGACACTAGTATAAGGACTGCTAGTACCTAGTTCTAGACCATCCAAAGAGACTAAAGAACTTCCGACCAGTACAGGCCACACAAGCCAAGGTGGCGGAGGCCTTAAAGGACCCAGAACAAGCTAAGAGAATTGGCGATATCCTTGCGAGAGATGGGATAACTATAAAGAAGGCAGACAAGCCAATAAAGCTTAATAACAGAAAGACGTCAGTTAGTTGTGATCAGAGGTTTGCTGCCCACAGCTTATTCTCTGTTATACAGCCGCAACAGGTACAGCAGAAAGCGCTACCTACAATCATCAACCAATAGATTCTAGACCCTGGTTCCAACATTCATGTCTGCAACTCGACCCGTTTCGGATGGACGGAGACACGCAAGGCAGAACCACAGGATATTCTCTTTGCAGGAGGATCAACAGTACCTATACAAGCCTAGGGAAAAGTTACTTTTAATGTAAACTTGCCTCATAGCATAGGTCAGATTTAGCTCACAGATGTTGCTCTTATAGAAGGTTTTTTCACGAACGTTGTAAGCCTTTTAAGATGCCGAGCAGTAGGCGTGCAATTTAACTTAGGACAAGATGTGATATACCAGCATCATCCGTTAAACGTCATTTGCTCGCTACAGCACAAGGATAGCCACTAGATCATTAATACTAAGGACAACAACCAACCAACGCTAAGTAGGTTTGCTACAGCTCTTCGACGAACATACAAGACCTCAAGAGAGGATCGACATCTAATTACAGCATCTCACATTAAAGCGCATAAGCTATTTGCCTATGTAAGCAAGGAAGCAATTAATTATATAAACGAAAACGTGAGAGGGATAGCTCTGGATCCAGATACCTAAGCACCTTAACTACAAGAATGCGACACATGCATTAAAGCGAAATTAGCAGCTTAAGTAAGCAGACGCCAGCCTAAAGAACAGGCTACAAGGCCATTCTATCAGATTATAATTGATCTTGTGCAGCTTATCCCTACAAGGGAGACCTGCTACAACAGAGACCCGATACTTGCTACACGCCGTGTGCGAGTACTCAAAGTAGCATAAAGTGACCACACTCACAGATAAGACACTGCACTCGGTAGTGCCAGCTCTAAAAGCATTAATCAACAAAATCCAACGTCAGTATGGGTACATTGTAGTCGTACTTAAGATTAATAGTGAGCGGGGCTATAGCCTTAAGCTCTATGACATTGCGAAGCAAGCAGGCTTCAAGATCGAGCTACGAGCTCCGGATACTGCTAAGCAGCTTAGCGCAGCAGAAAAGGCAGGACATATCATTATCACAAAAGCAAGAGCGCTTCGAATCCAAGCAGGACTACCAAAGTCACTATCAAATAAGCTAGCTATCACTGCGGCTCAAACCGCTAACGTCACGCCAACAAAAGCTATCAATTGGAAGACGCCGTACGAGCTTGTTCACAGCAAGCAGCCTTCAGTTGCTCATTTTGCTCCGATTAGATGTAAAGCTTACATTCTTAACAAAAAGTTAAAGAAGGCTGATAAGCTTAAATCTCGCACCTTTGTTAGATACTTGGTTGGATATGACTCTACCAACATTTTTCGCATCTGGCTGCCTAAAAAGGACCAGGTAATTCGCGTACGAGACGTGATTTTCAAGCGCGAAAGTCGTTTTGGTGATGACTTGGTCGTAGAGAGAGAGGCTGTGACGCAGGAAGAGATAGAGGTTTTAGATATACCTCACTCTCAAGACATGCAGGCCACTCTAAGCGATCTAATTGAGCCAATGCAGTCACGGCTTCACACTACTATACACAATCGCAACAAGGAGGATAAGCTTTATATAGCCTATCTACCGACGCCGGAGCCATCAATTCGTGGCAACACAGCGCCGCCTTAGCAGGAGGAAGGCGAGGATATCTTCAACACAGGCGCGCAGGATGCGCAGGATAACTAGCAAACTATAGAAGAGTAGGACACTAAGCAATAGTTGTAAAAGCAATTGCTCTAAGAGATGCAGTCTAATTAAAAAGACAATAGCCTAACAATCTATCCTAGAGTACTGCAGCAGGAGAGCGTTACTAGTTAAGGACAAGGGCCACTCACGCCGATCGCATTAGGCCACCGTAGCTAGCCTCAAAAGGCACCTTCAACTCTACTTAAAGGATAGGCGAGTTCAGGCGAATATGTTCTAGATCAATAGAGAAACAACGCACCTAGGATAGCTAATCCTAAAATTAGAAGCAGCAGCAATATTGTTGCAGGCAAACAAGCTAGGAAGCCACTAAATTAGGCCTTAGCTACATACTATATAGCTTTTGCAGCAGCAACAAATCTAACAGCCCTAGCAAAGCTAGTTAGAGAATTACCAAAGATAAGGCTCTATCGCGATCAGCTACCGCCACCGCCGAAGCGCTAGAAAGACCTTAAGAATTATCCATTCAGCGCAGAGTTTACCTAGGCAGTTTAAGCAGAGTTT
This sequence comes from Laburnicola sp. JP-R-44, assembly GCA_009805535.1. Lineage (NCBI taxonomy): Eukaryota > Fungi > Ascomycota > Dothideomycetes > Pleosporales > Didymosphaeriaceae > Laburnicola > Laburnicola sp. JP-R-44. The sequence continues at coordinate 1,879,233 of SELF01000006.1, forward strand.
AATAGCTGCTAGGCAAAGCACTGTTTTAAGCGCACTAAGGCGACTTCAGCTATAGCAGATGCTAAGATACTGCCTCTAATGTGGGTTTTTACATACAAGTTTAACAAAGACGGATATCTATACAAGTTCAAGGCACGCCTCTGCGTACGAGGTGACCTAAAAGACACGTGGGGAGACACGTACGCTGCTACACTAGCTATGAAAGTGTTTCGAGCACTTATCGCTTTAGCAGCAGCCTTTAACCTACAGATGTTTCAGTTTAACGCGTTGAATGCCTTTCTCAACGCTCGACTACCGCGAAAAATATACTGCCGTACCCCAGAAGGATTTATAGACAAATTCGGTGAGCTTCTTGAGCTGCAACGAGCACTCTATAGCCTCAAGGAAGCCCCACTGCTTTGGTACCAAGAGCTGTCATCAACCTTAAAGAAGCTCGGCTTAAAGCCAGTACCAGGAGCTCCATATTTGTTCACAAACAATCAATTAATTGTGTTCTTTTATGTGGATGATATCGTCGTTCTCATACATCCGCTCAATATGAGGGCCTACCGCGTGTTCAAGCAACAGCTGCTTAACACATATGACATTCGCGAGCTAGGAGAGCTCAAGTGGTTCTTAGGGATTCGAGTAATTCGTGAAGAGCTCACAAGATCTATCTACTTAATCCAGGACTCATTCATCGACAAGGTCGCGACAAAGTTTAACCTCAAGCTTAATGGACGATATCCAGACGTACCATTGAAGGAAAACAACCTCATGCCTTTAACAGAGGAACCAAGCGCAGCTCAAACACACAGATATCAGCAATTAGTGGGCTCACTAGCCTACATCTCAACCTTAACGCGCCCAGACGTCGCGCGAGCTCACTCAATGCTGGCACGTCATCTTCAGAACCCAGGGCAGAAGCATATGTACGCAGCCCAGCATGTCTGGCGATACCTAATTAGTACAAAGAACCTTGCTATTCGTGCATCAGCAGATATACAAGGCGGAATCACGAGTATCTTAACACCAGAATCAGCCCAGCAGGAGCTAGAACTGTTATTTTATAGCGCATCAGATGCGGCCTTTGCAGATATAAGCCACAAACTCGTTAAAGTTCTTAAGGCTATCTTTTCAAGCTTTACAGCCTACCTATTGATTAGAAGGCGACAGTTCAACTATTAGTCACGAAATCGACTACTGAGGCTGAGCTTCTATCTCTATTACTAGCAGGAGGAGAGATGGAGTGGTGGCAACGCTTCTTTTAGGCAATTCAATTCGACCCAGAGTTTACACCATCGCTCTGGTGCGACAACTAGCAAACTGTCTTAATTGCAACTAAGACAGCTAATAACCTTTAGACAAAGCTCAAGCACGTAGACGTGCACCACCACTGGATACGTCAGGAGGTTTTAGAAGGCAGACTGCAGATTGAATGGAAGCCCACCGCAGAAATGCCAGCTGATAGCCTCACAAAGATCTTTCTACGCCAAAAAAACACGCAAGCTTCATACGCCAGCTTAGACTTAGCGATATTTCAGCAAGACTAGAGCCTCAAACAGACTTAGAGGATATTGTATTCAGCTCAAACGAGCTCGACGGGTGGTACTAGAGGTACACACGCTAAGATCACCAAGAACAAGAACTCAGAGTCACTTATTTTTAGCTTTCGTTTCTACAATTCACTTAAGCTAGGGGGGTGTGTTAGCTAACTCTAAAATGTTCTACTATGTCGTCACACAGTCATGTGACCTTGTTAATCTGGAATCTTCTAGATACTCCACTCCATGTATATAACCACTCTGACTTTATTAGATAGCAAATCAACCAGTTCGTCTTTCTGTGGTAGCACACAACAGTTTTATAGACGTTGAACTTGTTGAGGTTGCGAGTGTGTTGGGCTGGCTTGGTTTGGTTTGGTAAACCTTCTGGGGCTGTCTCCCATATATTGTAGTCATGGAGCTTTTCGGATAACAGTTTTCTAGATATCTTCTTTGTCGAATTTGAGAATGTGTCCTTGGCTAGGAATGGGTTGGCGCACTTTCCCAGGCCCCGGGCCGACTCCCATTTACGGTTTTGCTGGTATTTTAGAACATTGTGAGAGACGTCTCCCTCGTCGAGTTTGCGAATGTGCTGCCTTGCTTTGGTATGGTTGGGTTGGTGGACTTCTTGCGGGCTGTCTCCCATGGATTGCTTCGACGGTATTTTAGAACATTGTGAGAGACGTCTCCCTTGTCGAATTTGCGAGTGTGATGAGCTTGGTTTGGTATGTTTGGTAAACCTTCTGGCGCTGTCTCCCATGTATCGCGTGGTAGAGCTTTTGAATAACATGTTTAGAGACATCTACTTTGTTCAATTTGTCAATGTGCTGGGCTGGCTTGGTTTATGTTGGGTTGGAGCACTCCTCGTGGGCTGTCTCCCATGTGTGGAACGACTTGATCTTTGGAAAAATAGTCTTATACATAATAACTTTGTTGAGTCTGTGGATGTGCTGGGCTTAGCGGTGCACTGCTCGTCAAGCACATATTGCAACTTGTTGTTTCGTTTTGATTGGGGGATGACGAGGGGTGTATCCCAGCATACTTTTTCGACATTGTTGCTTGGTTTGGGTGGGTTGGTTTGGTGCTCTCCTCCCAGGCCGTCTCCCACGTATGCAATGATTTCGTCTTTGAAGCAACATTTTAATCCACATCTCCTTTGTCGAATTTTCGAATGTGCTGCCTTGGGTTAGGTTGTCGCACTCCTCCCAGGCTGTCTCCATGTATGGGTTATGTGTCCCTTTGAAACCTGGTTTTCCCCAGATTGGCATTTAGAGCAGTCTTTAGACCGACATGGAACCGTCCCGTTATGGTTTCTGACACTTATTTGGGTTTACACGTGCTGTTTCTTCTCCTATATAAGGAATGGCTTTGTCTTTGGAACGGCGTTTCCCCCCATTGTTAATTTCGAAGCAGTCTTTAGACCGACATAGAAGTGTCCTGTTGCCATTTGTGACACTTTTTTTAGTTCCCACGTTCCTCCTAGGCCGTCTCCCATGAACATACATGCTGCACTGAGTTCTTCGGACCACGTCACTCCATTTCTTAATTTTAAAGCAGTCTTTGGACCGACATGTAGCTGTCTCGATGAGCTTTGTGACACTTATTTTAGTTCACACGTTCCTCCTAGACCGTCTCCCATGCATGGGTTGGACAGATCTTTGGTCCAAAATCCCCTCCATATTTTCTCTTAGAGAAGCTTTCTCGTCTCGCATGCTAGGCTTTGGCACATATTTGGACCAACACTCCCTCCATTTAATTCTCTTGAAGAAGATTAGACCGGCATGGAACCGTTCCGTTACGGTTTGTAGTTCACACGTTACGTCTCGTGCTCCCATTCGCATGTTGTACGGAATTCTTCGGACCACGTCCCTCCATTACTTTCTTTACGAGAAGCTTTTAGAATAAGATAGGAATTCCCCAAAACTTCCCAAGCACATGCTTCCCAATGCTTGAGACTTTGTTCCCAAGGATACGGGCTATCTGCCTTGTTGAATTTTCAGTGTGCTGGCTTCGTTTGTTTTGGTTTGGCGCACTCCTCCCGGGGCCGCCGTGTCCCATGGGCATGCTGGATGGAGTTCTTGGAGTTCTTGGACCAACGTTCCCCTTCCCCCATGAAAATAGCATCGGCTTCTCTGTACACCAACATTATATCTTTCTGCTCTGAATTTGTTCATTTCTTTTGGTTGTTACGCTCCTCCCAGGCCGTCTCCCATGAATTTGTAAGGAAGATCTTTTGAAAGACCCCCCTCTGGTTTATATACTTTCATTCTGTATTTAAACAGACATGGATTCTATCCACGACGTGTTTTTCACACTTTATTTTTGGGCTTTACGTCCCTCACGGTGAAAATAGCCAAAAGGAAAATATATATATATGGGCTTTACGCTCCTCCTGGGCCATCTCCCATACACATAACGGACTAGAATTTGGTACAAGGTTCTCACTCCCCATGGATCTCCTGTTATTCTCTTTTTAAAACAGACATAAAACTGGTTTCTGGTGGTTTTCGGTGGAGACATAGCTCGCTCTGGCGGATCTTTTTGAGTGCATAGACCTGAGTTTCTGGAATGGAGGGATGGAGTGAGGTTTGTGCCTAGGTTCTTGGATATGAACTGGGACGGACGGACAGGGTGGAGAGGATCCATCAACAGGAGTGGCATAGTTTTTTTTTTGTGTGCGGCGTGCAGGTGTGTGATTGAGGTGCGGGTTTGGCCAGTGGAGGAGAGAGACATGTCTGGAATGCTCGGGTGTTTAAGTGAGGGGCAGACATAAATTTTATTCTGCTGTTTTAGGGTTTGACTAAATCTTGCACATCGGTCTGGCTTGTTGTTTTCTCTCTAGTCGGAGGTGGGAGGGAGGTCCATATCCCGATTCTCGGCTGTTTTTGGCTAGTAGGGAGCGCGCAGGGTGGGGTTGCATGTGAGGTGCGGCTTTGGTGGGTGGAGGAAAGAGGCATCAATGTGGCCCCTTGATGTTTAAGTGAGGGGCAGACGTGGACGGATGGAGAGCATTTTTGGCCTTTACAATATAATATATTTTATATACCCTTTTTGTTTAGTTTTGAACGAGGGCGGGAGAGGTCCAGACGGAAGAAGGCTGTTTTTGGTTGGACCCGCCGTGTAGCCACATAATATGGAAAAAGGACAGGTATGTTTGGATGGAGGGCGAGAGGTACTGCACGCTGCCCATAACCATGAAAGTGTTGTGTATCTTTATTTAGGAAGACTGGGTTGCAAGGTCCATGTACGCGAACTTGACGAATTTAAGTTAACGAAGGTGTAGACTGCAATGAAGTATGCAGCCTTTGCGGGAGGGGAAGATGTAGAAGGAGTTGTTTGATATTTTTGTATCTTAGGTGGGCCGTGTGCGCTCCTCATAAGAAACGCGCCCATGGTTTTTTATTTAGAAGGACGGGCTGGGAGGTCCATTGATCGTTATATATCTTAATTTTAATTAACAGAATATGGGAGCAATTTAATCAATGTGCGGCTCTGATGATAGAGGAGAGTATCGCATGCAATATTGGTATTTTGAATTGGTGGAGAAGTTCTGCAAACAATCCCCATAGTTTTTATTTGGAACCTAAGTGCTGGGAGATCCATTGCATCGTTCTCATTTTACTTCAGTTGGACGAGTGTGCCCACCGTGGTATGATGCGCGGCCTATGCGGGAAGGGAAGACATGCAAGAAACATTGTGATGTTTAGATTAGAGGCGGGGTTTGTACGTTGCCCATAACCAAAGTTTCCATAGTCTTTAAATTGGAAAGGTTGGGTTGGAACACCATCCCGACCAGTCAATGATTTTTTTGATCGGGACGAGTTCCGCACGCTGCCCATTAAGCAGTGTTGCAGTGATTTTTTATTTGCGAAGATTGGACTGGGAGGTCCATTAGTTGTTATCATCTCGGTTTTGGGTCCACAAGGGTATAGGAATAGGTACACCCAATTAGAGCGTTTTAGTAGCATTTTTGGCACGAGGCGGAGGAACCATTTTAGAGGTTTGTGACCTTTTGTTTTAAGGGAAACAGGAGAAGTTTCGTGATGGGAACAACGGATCAGAATCCCCATATTTGTCCTTCATAATTCATTTTTAACAGTGAGCACGCGACAGCCATCAAGGCTTTGGATTGCCACTTTTAGTTTAGGTTTGTATGCGAGGGGAGGAGGGAACATAACTTTTTTGTGCTGTGTGTTTTATTATTTTGAGTGGAAGACCGGGAGGCTCCATGCTTAGTTTGATGGATATCTTGAATAGACGAGCAGACTGTCATACATCCATCGTGCACCAACCTTAGGTTATCTTGTCAGTAGGATTCAGGAGACATAGGTCATCTTTTTTGTTGTTTTTGTTCGAAATAGAAGGCGGAAGGTTTCATACGGCAAAAGAAACGAGCGCACCAGCCATATCCCAGCTTTATTAATGTTTGCTTAGAGTTTGTAGGTGGTGGAGAGGAAGAGACATAGCATTAACCCACTCAATATCTTTATAGTTCGAAGAACAGGGCATAGACCTCCATATCGAGCTGATCATTATATTTTGTTTTGATAAACGCACTTCCAGACATGTTTTTTATACACAGAATCAATTTAATTCTGCTTGGGATGCAACGCGGGCGCAGAGACATACTTCATACACTTTTGAGTTTTTGTAATTCGAAGGTCGGCGCCAACACTTCCATTATGGAATTCGTCGTATATATTTGTGAGAAAAGCGTACTTCTACATATGTTGCGATGGTAGAAGTTTTTAGTCTTGCGCCGGATGCAGTGCGGCAGAGAGACATGCACCCTATCCAGTCGTATTTTGTTTTGCAAGACAGTGCTGAAAAACAACGAAGAGAGACATTCGCTGATTTTGCAACTAATTTGTTTTTAGTTGTGTTTTATAGGTACAGTGTGGAAGGCATGAACTGCTGTTGTGGGATTTTTTGGAAGTAACAGCTAGAGATCTCCATGGGTGCGAGATCCCGTAGTCTTTGATCAGACAATAGCACAACGGGGTATAGAGAGAAGCGCTGTTGTTTTTACTTTGGAGTTGTGCTGTTGAGGTGTGGTAGTCATAGAGACAAAGAACCACCACAGGGTATTATATATCCCGGGGAAGCACACTGCTGTCGATTATAGTCACGCAGATGTACAAGCAAGCATGTTGCTAAGCTGCTGTTTTTTTTTTTTGGCGGAAACGTGTTTTGGTGCGCGGTCGAAACACATGGCTTGTATTTCTGTGAATCTAGGAAGTCTGGACCGGAGGCTGCCATACAATAGCCCTGTTGAAAATTTGGGACGGACGGTTGCGCTCCAAGCATTTGAGTTTTGCATACTTCTTCTTTCATTTGGACTGTTGTTGAGGAGGCGCGGTTGGAGAGAGGGGGCATAAACGTTGTTGTGTAATGTTTCGAAAGTCCCAGCTGCAGACACATCCGAAGCTTTTTTTATTTCGGTCAGATGCCCGCACAGTCATGTTGCTGCGTTACTGCTGCTTTTACTTGAGATTGGTTGTGCAGTCCCAGGCAGGGGACGCAAAGACCCCATGAGTCGCAGGCAATGGATTTTGGAAATGATGGGACTTTGTGACTTTTAGTCAAGCGACCCCGCCCAGCCATGGGCGCAACGGTCCCTCATTTTTATTTGGATGGCCTCTTGCAGAGGAGCAGAGGAGCAGTGTATCAGGCATATCAACACCAGCATTTTACTTCGTATTCACAAGGAACGAACTGGAAATCTCCGTCTGGGCGTTGGCGCAGTGATTTGGTCACAGGGCGCTCCCAGCCATCGCATCGCACTGTATGCTGTAGGTTTGTTTTTGGATTGGTTATGGGGTGGCAAGTTGAGGGGCATAGGCGCCTTCGCAATAATTCCAGACCAATCACACAAAACCACCATGTAGTCATCTTTCTGAGACTTCCAGCCATAGACCGATCTACTGAACTTTTAATTTAGATCGGTAGCGGATTTTGTTTCGGAGGCGCGGGGCCAGGAGACATACCAACAGTTCCCCACCATTTTGGTAATTCCACAGAATAGGCCGAAAACTCCATGTAATACTGGTCTCGAGCTTTTATCACACCCAAAACCTATGCGGTTTGCATATTCATAGAATAGTCGTGCTCCAGACATTATGCTTTTCCTTCCACAGTTTTTTTTTGAAAGTACAGTCTGGGAGTTTCCATGTTTCCATCAACTCTCAGTTTCTAGTCACAAGCGCAAGACCAGCAATAAAGACGCCTTGATGCTTTTTATGGAGATGGTTACTTTAAAGGTGCCTTAGTGAAGCATGGGACGTGCAAAAAGCTAGTGTTTAGAAAGGCCAAGAGGATGTCTAACATGAGTTGAACGAATTGCGCTTTTGTTTAGGACGAACACCATATCAACGACATAGCCCAACCGATCCCACCATGAAGATGGCTTGCCAAATTTTCGTTCAAGATATCGAGGAGAAGGCACCATAACATGAGTCTGCATGAAGTTTGACAGACTTGATTTTTGGGCGACGAAGACGGCTTCCCACAGACCTTTGAGTTAAATGTTTTGGGAAGGACGCGTCACACATATATTCTTGATGTCTAGTTTTGTGTCCGCAAAGAAGAGGAGGTCCATAAAAGGACACATCTATCTCTGTGGTCGCTTTTAGAGATAGAGGTAGTGACAAAGCCTGAGGTCAATACAAGATTCTCCTATGCAGGTCGGCGTGAACCTGGCAAAGACGTCGTGCACATATGTCGTTTGTTTTGCTAGTTTTTGTACTCAAAGGGAGGAGGAGGTCCACAGAAGCACATAGTAATTTTTCATTCCAATTTAGAGTGATGTGTCGACAACGTCCCTCATGCCAATACAGAACGCTCATTATAGATCGAGGTGAACCAGGCAAAGCTGTGCCGCACATACTGAGCTTAGTTTGTTGGTTTTTGTACTCTGTAAAAGGGGAGAAGCAGAAGAGCACATTCGATAGACGTTTCGTTCAATCACAACGAAGCGCTAGCATCGCCGAAGTGCGGTATGACTTTTAGTCCAATGACCGAAAGAGAGTCCAGGAGACATGGTCATATAGCGCTCGCATTTTCGGGAAGATAGGGAACAGGACAGCGGGCCCATGAAGGGTTTGTCGGGACTTTTGAATCGGACTACCAGAGCCGTGTAGAAGAGAGAGGAAGTGGACTCTCCCCATGTTGAAGTATGCCATGTATTTGGATCTCTCCAAGCCATTCCGAGGCGCTTAGTGTTTTTTGATTTAATCGATGGATCGACCTGCCTGGTGCAGTCCATGTACTGAAGACATATGTATTTTGATTGATGGACCGACTCGCCCGGTGCAGTCCATAACTTGGATCCTTCGGTTTTGAGTCGACCAACTCCTGGTGCTGCTCCATGTTGAGATTGAACGGTGTTTTTGAATGGATTTCCCAAGAGCACATGTTGCGTGTAGAAGAGAAGAAAAAGACTGTCACCAAGAGGGAGAATTTATATAGCGAGATCTCGTGATCCGCTGAAATAGAGGACTGTGAGGGTCTCGATGGATTGGAAAGTAGACTATGTTTCGCCAAGGAGCGCACGAAAAGTATCTGAGGTAATTTTACGTTATTTGGCTCGGAGAAAGTTCTTTCGCACTCTTTCGTAGGAGTGCATGTGTAAGCTATATAGGGGTGAAGATCATCAACCTAGCGCTTGGGAGCATATTCAACCTGTATCCTGAGACGACGCACTACTAAAAAACTTGTATCGCACCAATAGCAGAATTCATGTGTATTGTCCATTGAGTTCATGTTCTGCATCACATGCCATCATAAACTGCACTCGTTCGAAAAAGAACCCGCCCCATAAAAAAAAAACTTACAATACTCACCCATCCCCTATCTCGCACCACCACGCTGGCACCACCGCTGGCACCACCGCTCGCACCCGCACCCCCACCCGTACCCCCACTCTGCTTCGCAAGCATAGTCCCAATCTGCTGCGCCAAGAACTTTCCACCCTCCTTCTTAATCACCGGCAACGCATGTTTAAAAAACAATTCCTTCCCCTCCTGCTGCCACTTGGGCACCTTCTTCCCAGACCGCGGCCTATCCCTCAGCCGCTCATCCCGCGGATCCGATCTATACATCCTGTCATCATAGCGATCGCGATCTCGACGGGGTCTGTCATCATATGGGTCTCGTCGACGGGGCCGGTCGTCGTACTGGTCGTCGTATGGGTCTCTCCGTCGGGGTCGTTCGTCATATCGCTCGTCGTAGGAATCTCGGCGCCGAGGACGCTCATCGTACGCATCTCTCCGCCGGGGCCTCTCGTCGTACAAGTCGCGCCGCGGTCTGTTTGTGCCGGTTGTCTGAGTAGTAGTCGTCATCTCGCGGGCGATGCCGGCGCGGGGGCCTATTAAGGTCGTCGTAATCGTCGTAGCCGTCGTAGCCGTCGTATGGATGCGAACTACGAGCTTTGGCGCGCGGAGGAGCCGGGGCTGGAGGAGGGGGGGGAGTCCCGGCGCCGACGACTGCGGGGTGGAGGCGGGCTCTCTGGATAGGGCGCTTCGAATGGTGGTGGACGGGGTGCGCAGTGGGATCTTGTGCGCCGAGGGGGCGGGCTCACTGATGAGGACTCGGATGGTGGTGGGCGGGGACGGGGCTCGCGATGGGACCTTGCGCGGCGGGGAGGCCAGTCTGTATTTCTGTTAGCCAGTGTTTAATCTGGCGAACAAAGTAGTGTGATGCATACCTTCGCGGTCCATATATCGCGATCATCTTGGAATCGCGGACGGCGAGGGCGCTCACGCCGCGGTTGATGGTGCCTTCCGCCGAATTCGTCCATGTAGTCCGGCGGTGACACATCCCTTGGCCGAGGATTGGAGCCGTATGGCGGCGGCGACACTGGTCGTGGCATTGTTGCGCACTGTTTGGATGGCTACCGTGGGATTGTGATGAGGTGGTGTCACCCCGCAAGACTCTCGCACGTCCTTTCTATAAGCACTTCGGCAAGCAAGCATGCATGACCAAGGCACAAGACCCTGCGTGGGATCGCGGCTCGTCATGCTGAGCCTTTGCACACACCGCCCAGATCATGCGCAGACCGCCATAATTTTGCGACGGCCGGCTGTGTCTGCGAGCCATGGCTGTGTCATTATGCATGCCGGCGCTGCAGTGTTGCCGCTTAGGGTTGCCAACCCCCGCAAACGAGTCTTAGCGAAGCCGGATTTGCCGTGAAGCCTAAAAAGGCGTCGCGGTAGATCTTTTCAACAGAACAAGACCAGAGAGTTCAAAGACTAGACTGTCAAAAAACTGTCGAAGTCGTGTGTTTGTTGTTTTTGGTTTGGTCGAACTGTGTTCGCGCGCGCAAACATGAGCACAACTCCACCTTGCCCTCACCTTCCGGTGGCGTGATCTGGATGAACACGAGAATGTTCGGCTCATTTACCTGGCGTGGCGTGAGCCAACTGGTGGTCATTGGAACCTCAGGAACTGTACCACAGGGGTTTCAGATGAGTTTCTGTCACCTAACTTTTACGTGATAGGCTAACTTAGTGTAGTAGTAATTTTTATAAATCTTTTAACTTAACTAAAACTTCATTAAATTAAAAGCTTCTATAGTAATTTATATATTTAATTAATTATACTAAAGTAGCAAATTAATAGAAAATCTATACCTTATAGTTATTATGCTTTTTGTGATCACTACCTTTTTTACGCTCTTTTGAATTACTAAGCAGGGGGCTCTGCTTTTTTTGTTATGTTATTTGAGATAAAAGCCTTTGTTGTGCTACCCCTAGGTAGTTAATTTAACGCTACATAGTTATTATGCTTTTTTTATAATTAACGTGTTTATAAGTGAGCGGCGCATATAAGCGAGCGGCGCACCCCACCAAGTCTCTTAGCCTTTTGCAGCGTATAAATTCACAACGCATTAATATTCTATCAATATATAATAGCTATCCTAAATCAAGCAGTATCTAGAGAAGCCTTCTTGCACGTACGTAAGTTGTGCCCAGGCTCCCTGCAGCGCGTGCAGCGCGCTGAAGCCTGCCGGCTCGCACCTAACCGCGCCTGGCTATACCGCGTTTCTCCCTCTCTAGTTGCTGCTCAACAGCCTTTTAAGCAATAATTTCCTCCTCTCCCTCTGCCTTTAATAGGGTGCCTCGCTCGCTTCTAGATCCACTTCTTTTTACACTATTTACGCGTTGTGGCTGCCTTATTTACTCTCTATAGACTAGCTATCTTATTACGCATAAGCACTATTAAATGCGCCATTCTCTTAGCCCCTCTTATAAGCCAATTAAGCGACTAGATAACTAATGTAGAAGAGGATCCTTAATGCCTTTAGATCCACTTACGAACTAGAGTTTAACTAAGCGCCTAGCTTGCGCGCGTTGCTTAGTGTTGCAGACTCCCATAGGGCCTCTAGTAGGGCTGCTAGCGACGGCGTACGAAGCTTCACATCAAGCTTTAATATTACCGCCGCCTCTGGATCGTGTGGGACTAGCCCAGCGCCTCGAAAGCTTGCGTAGATATTCTCTTTTGTAATTAACTGGTCGTAGGCGGCGCGGAAGGCTGGTAGGAACTCAAGCTTAGTGATATGGTTGATATGGTCGCGTATTAGGCCCTCGACCTGGCGCCCGTACGCCCGCTTTAATGGCGAGAAACAGCCCACGTTAAGTGGCTGTAGGAGGTGTGACGAATGTGGTGGCATGCATAGGGTATAGATCTTGTTCTCCCTGCAGATCTCCTGGAATTCGAGCGAGTTGTGGCTCTCATGGCCGTCGAGTATTAGGAGCTGACGCGCGCCTACTCTACGCTCTACTGTATGCTTAATAAATGCTATAGCCAGGCAACACCAAGCTCGTTTGTAGTCCAGCCATTGTCGCTAAGACCAATAGCCCAGTCACCTGGTATATCGTTGCCCTCGTCGTACCAGGCAGAGAGGTGGTACTGGCCAGCAAAGATGATAAAGGGCGGGATTGCCCACCCAGCAGCGTTGATTCCGTGGATCGCCGTCACCCCCACTCGCGATTGCCTGGCTGGATCGCTTTTGGCCGGCCACGCCTCTCTGAGAGCCAGTAACGACTAGCTGGGAGGATATTTTACCCATTAGAAAGCCAGTCTCGTCGAAGTTGAAGGTGTCCTCATCACAGATACCGTAGGTGGCCTTTGTGTGCGTGCTACTAGCTCAAACCAGGCCTGTATAGCCGTCGGGTCCTCGCAGAGAGGGCTCGCTGTCGATCGTAGGGTTGATTAAATCGCGTTGTAAGGCTGTCTGTTCGCTTGACAAAGTTCCTAGGCCATACCGGTAGCTGGCCAACGTGGCCTGCGCTGCGCTCAGTGAGCAGCTTATTCGCCATATCTCGTACAGCACCTAGAGTGGGCGCAAATCCTCGCGAATCTAGGTCAAGTATGTGCTTAACAATCACCTCCTCTTCTAGCTTAGTAAGCTTCTTTAATTTAGGCTCACAGTCGCGTCGCGCAGCGATTCCTGCGCGTCGGCGCCAGAGCGTAGTTTCAGGGATGCTGTACATAGTAGCAGCGCGTCGTCCACTCTGAATTTGATTCTATTTAATAGCTGAGATAGCTAGGAAGATATTTGCCTTATTATAGGGCAATTGAACAAGCGTTGGGTGGAGCCATTGTAGTTGATAGGTAACGCGTCGCAAAAAGTTGGTGGGGTGTGCGCCGCTCGCTTATATGCGCCGCTCACTTATAAACACGTTATCTTTTTACGCTCTTTTTATTTATTAAGTAGGGGGCTCTACTTTTTTTGTTACTATGTTATTTAAGATTTTTTGATTACTAAGCAGGGGGCTCTGCTTTTTTTGTCATGTTATTTGAGATGAAAGCCTTTGTCGTCCTACCCCTACTAGTAGATAGATAAATTAACGCCACATTTAAGATAAAAGCCTTTGTTGTCCTACCCCTAGGTAGATTAATTTAACACAACATAAAAATATTAATTAATAGAATTAATAATTTATAGATTACTTAGCATGCTTAGGTGCATAGGCGAAAACACGTGACATAAACTTATCTAAAACCCCTGTAGTATTTTAGGGGTTAAAAGGGCTCAGACAATATGACAACCCCCACTGAGAAGATGCAGCGAAGTGGCTGCGCCTCCGTGGCACAAGGCAGCGGTTCTTCGGCCAAGCACAGAGTTGCATAGTTAAGACGTCGACGTGAAAATCGAATCAAAGAGATAGCCACTATGTCTTCAGAGGATGACCTATGTCGACTCCGAACAACGATGATCAAGTATCGTCTTAACGTACAATCTAGGGCACCACGCAAACCCTGCGGAAAGATACGTCGAAAGGTCGGCGTTCCCAACGAGCGAGGGGACAGTCCAAGTCCTGCCAGGCCTATTGAGTTAGAAATTGTAAGGGATAAGTAGGGTAGCAATTAGGAATGAGAGACTGAGTTGATTGTAACAAGCTGAACAGAGAAACTGCTTAAGTAGCAGAATCGTGATCAGCAACTAGTCTACATTAGGTTGGTGGTATTATGTGATATTGTACTCCACACTAACACACACCTCCTATAGCACAAAGGTAGTGGAGTGCTGTAAAGTATAACAAAGCAAAATGAGTGAACAGAGGGCCTCTAGGGCACCTCCCTAGGAAGAAACTCTATCAGGTAACAACAGATGTAACAAACTTATCCTCTAAACCAATAACTTATTAGCGGATATTAGTTATTCCTAATTGCTGCAAGAATCGCTCGTGCTTGCTACTATTAGAGAGAGACTTTGTCAATCCATTAGCGGGCGGGCATATTAGCAGTTCCCATCTAGGTAACGTCAATGTTCCCGGCTTCAACTTGCTCGCGGATCCACATCTAATATACTTTGATATGTCTAAGCTTCGTATCAAGCTTTTCTTTGTCCTTGTTAGCGATAGAGACTATTTGCTGGTTTATTATAGTACAACGTAGGTCAAACCTCTAGATTAAACCTAATAGCTTTAAAGGTGTTCATCCACCAGAATAACTTAGTGCCAGCAGTTAACAGGGCAAACAGTTCAGCCTTAGTAGTTGATTTAGTAACAGATCTTATAATTTTTGCCTTCCTATCAATAACTATACTGTAGAGCTTAAACACATAGGCGAATGAGCTTCGAGCAGTATCAGGATCGTCAGCAAACGCGGCATTAGAGGCACCAAAGAACAACAACTCCTTAGCTTCCTTATTGTTAATTTAACTAATGTAGTTAGCGTTTCTTAGAGCGTGCTGTTGTTGCTCTAATTGCCTAGAATTAGAAGTTGTATAAGTATTGCCACACAGACTTAATAGTAGCAAAATGCTTTTAGCTTAGATTATTTAGATAGCGGGCAAGTATCGAGTGCGCTTTTGCCACATTAGGCCGGGTGAAATATGAGATGAAGCCAAGGCATCTAACTAGGATCTGATATAGGCGGGTGCGCTCCGCGTTAGGTTCATCTGTACTTGGGGGGAGATAAGACTCGCGCAGAGGGACCTTAGGGTGTCGGCTGCCCTGAAGGAGATTGTGGTCGTGGCAGACTTTTGCGATGTAGGAGTCTTGGATTATTTAGACCTTGCCTTTTGCATAGTCTCTAATAATGCGTATCCCTAGGAACTAGTGTAGTTCTCCTAAGCTTCGTGTCTCGTATTGTTTCGTGAACTCGCGTTGAAACTGTTGATGATATTGTTGATCGCCTTTGCGGAAAAGGATGATAATATCATCTACGTAATAGAATAGTATTAGCTTGCTATTAGTGAATAGGCAAGGGATACCCTTAACTTAAGTGAAGCCTATATCAACAAGGGTCTTCTTTAGGTGTTTGTGCCACAGCGCTGGGGCATCCTTAAGCCCATACAGTGCTCGGCGTAGTCGCATCATATTGCCTAGTCTGTCTCAGAACCTATCTAGAGTCCAGACGTAACAGAGTTAGGCCAAGTACGCGTTGAGGAAAGCATTCTTAACGTCGTACTAGTAGGCAAGGAGTCTAAAGGCGCACATAATAGCGATAAGGAAGCGGAGCGTTCGAGCCGCGAGGGTAGCTGCGTAGGTATCATCCCAAGTCGTCTGCAAATCTCCTCTCACGACTAGTCGAGCTTTGTAGCTAGTTAAGTAGCCATTAGCATCGAACTTGTACGTGAAAACCCACATTAGCGGCAGGGTCTTAGTATCTAGGTGCTCCTTCACATTATCTTTCACCTTCTTAAATACACCTTTGTGAAGCTGCTCCTTAATCTCCTTGTCCGCAGTAGCGAACTACTTATCAGCATTAGGGCGGGATTTGACCTCAGCCTAGTTCTTTGGTGGCGGCGGCAGTTGAACACGGTGAACCTTCAACTTTTTATTTGGGGGCAGTTGCACGATTGCCGTAGCAAACGTTTGCTAGTACAGAGAAGCGTGCGTACTGAAATGGTCCCTAGGCGTATCGTCTCCTCTACCACCTCCCCGACGACGGGACCCTAGAACGATATTGTCTGCAGCAATATTAGGGTTTGTCTGTCTTGGAGCGTTATTCTGATGGCGGTTTGGCGCAGTATCTCCAGAAGCAATCTCTCTCTAGCCTTTTGGTTGAGAACAATTATAAGTGCTAGGTACTGGTGTCTCTTAGGGTGTGAGTAATCCTTTATAGGCCTCCTGTTGAATCTGCTCTTTGGCATTATCTGGCCCAGTAGCCTCTTCTTCTTCTTGATCCTTAACATCATCCTCAACTGTATGTTGACGATGTGTTATATCACGATGGATCTGCTCGATAACGGGATCTTCCTCCTCGTCCGATGAATCGATATCAAGGACTCTGACTACGCGTCGTATCTCCTCCGTCATAGGCTCAAGTTGTAGAGCCGAGTAGCGTTGGTCTCGTACGAAGACAACATCACGTGTTCGAACAACACTGTCAGCCCCAGGAACCCATACACGGAAGATATTCGTTCCTTCGTATCCAACTAGCTATCCAGTAATCGACCTTGACTCGAGCTTGTCACCTTTGGCCACCTTAGTATTACGGAATAGGGGGCTTTGGCACTGATAACGTCTATGTGTGCAAGAGACGGGCTTCACCTTGCGTACATGTTCGTAGGGCGTCTTCTAGTCAAGAACCTCTGTTGGCAATCGATTAAGGATGTAAATAGCTGTTAGGCATAACTCGTTAGCCAGTTCCTTAGGCAAATTTGCTTCAATCCGCAAAGCTCTTGCCGCAGTGATAATAAGGTTACCAGCCTTCTTGGGCAGGCCAGTCATCTCTTCTGCACTAACAGCACGTCGCTCAGCTGTGATACCTAGGTCTTGAAAGACCTCCTAGAGATTAGCATAACCCTTTTCGTTGTCACAGCGAACGTATATAAATCGCGTTCGCGTTAAACTAGGTCTGTATAAGCGCTAGTATCTGTCGAACTGAGCGCGTTAGAGTCTCCTTCTTCTTATTATAAAGAGTCTCCCTAAATAGTAGTATCTGCTATGTTGACACACAGCGTGTAAGAGCCACTTGTCCCTGTTATAGCAAGCTTCACCCCCGTCTTCCTAAGTTGTATAAGGTTAATGCCGATACGTTTAAAGGGGCGTGTCGCAGGCTCGCGTTAAGGGCGTCGACTGATGATCTTAGAAAGCTTAGAGTTAATGCACTTTTCACATCCCCTCCATTGTGGAGCTTAGGGGCTAGTAATAAGCTTGATACTATCCACTGCCTGCTCTAGGTGTTCAACCGCGCGTTGTCCTGCATGAGCTAGCATCTGATGAGCTTCTATAGGGGTGACTTGTCGAGGCTTGCGCTCTATACGGCTTGGCTTGGCTGACTTCGATTGAATCGCGAATGTGTACACAATTCTAATGCGTTCGGACGTGTTGCCTTGTTAGAGTCCATAACCCAATAGCCACCCTGCTTATTAAGTGTGCAGAATATGTCTATTAAAGCGCTCCTTAGATAGAGACAGCTACGTCCTAAGTCGAACTTAATACTAACTAATTAACAGCGTAAGAGTGACACTACTAATGTAAAGAACGTGGGAATAAGTGCTACCTATGTTATAGTCACTCGACGTTCGCTAGTTAGAGTATTAACAAATAGCTTAACATTTCCCTACTTATGTATCTGCAGGGCTTGTGTGCTGGCTAGTAGGATATTATCTGGGTGTCTATCTCGGATCTTCTCCCAAGTCTTTGGCTAATAGTTTGTGACATGTAGATTAGAGCTAGGATCTAGTATCTACTTGTTAATTAATAGCGGTGGAGGCTATTAAACAGCAGCTGTATTAAGTGGAGTAACAACCTAAGCTGCGTTCTAGCTGCCTTGCTAGTGCATAACTGCTCCTGTTAAGTTTTAAGTATTTAATAGAGGGTGACCAGTATCTATTAAGAAATTATTCTTATTAGCAGCAGCTGCCTTTTTACTAGCTTTCTTCTTAGCTTTAAATAGAGCTGCGCTTAAAGGGTTGCCTTTGCCTAGTTTCCTAACTCTGTTAAACTTGGCTAAGACAGCTGGGTTGGGCCTCCATCCAGCAGGTCGGAGAGAAGGCACCACATAGGAGCACTGTTTAAACAGGTGCTGTTCCCCGCAGATGCACGTGACTGTACGTTTCTGGGTGTTGCTGTTGGTGTTTTTGGACTAGGGCGTCCTAAAACGGCGTATGTTCCAAGTGCTGACGCTACAGGGTTCAAGGTGCGTCGGAACCGTCAATAGTTCTCCACTAGTGCAACAGGATCCATATACGGGGTTCCGTTTATCTCAGCTCGCGTGATCTCCTGAATTTCGTGCGTAACAAAGGACTTATCAATTCCCCTAATTGCTCTCAAAGAAAGTCCTGCTGTGCTCAATAGTCCTGGACTTTAGGTAGTTTCAGTTTGATCATGTTGCGAAGGATAGTGATGTAGCTCTTATACTAAGCATCCATCTTCTGTCGTTGTGGAACCTTCTTGATCTTGTCGTACTGCTCGAGCAACTTATACTTGCGTTCTGCTACTAACATACAGAATATCTTCTTAAGTTGCATAAGTTGTTCGTAGGGAGTTTTAGCATCCTCAATAACTAGGATATGCCTGCTAGCGATCGTCCTTGCAATCTCCCGTGCCAGGTTGTTAAGAGCGTTCTCCTTCTTCTGCTAGGCTGCTAGCTTTATTGCGTAGAACCTATGCTAGAAGGTGTAGTCCTCTTGTTTAGATTTCGTGAGTTTGTCTAGTTTAATATTATTGTCGCCCTAGACAATACTTGAAGCTTTGTTAGGTGTGTTGTCCTTTTTAAATAAGCGTAGTAGTCGCTCCTTAGGTTTCTTATTGTAGATTTTCTTGATAGTATCTACTGTTAAATCTGGGTTACAATAGTCCTAGATCTTATATGCCTTAGCGGTCCTCTTTCGCAGAAAGATCCACTTCAACCAATCGCTCGGCTTGTTAAGGATAATTGTCTCCTTAACAATCAGCTCGTCCTCTTTGTTGCTTATTATAGCAAACTAGAGCTTGTTAAGTTAATCTCTGTTGTGGAAAGCGCGTGTGTAGTAAGTAGGTAGAGTGTGAACTGCAGTTGAATTAAGCGTAGGCCGGGCTTATAACTGTAAGGGATAAGTAGGGTAGCAATTAGGAATAAGAGACTGAGTTGATTGTAACAAGCTGAACAGAGAAACTGCTTAAGTAGCAGAATCGTGATCAGCAACTAGTCTACATCAGGTTGGTGGTATCATGTGATATCGTACTCCACACTAACAGAAATCGATGAGATCTTTGGCCGAAATCAGCATCCCCAGCGGTTTTCTCTCAAGCCATCTTCGGTTCGAATGCCCAAATCAAATACTGAAGTTATCCTATCCTACTGTTTCTGCTGCACCACACTTCTCACTCACCGTCTCCAAATCCAGCTCTCCCTTCCTCCCCCAACCTTTCTGCCCACTCTTAACAGCCGGTCGAAACTCCTCATAGAATCGGAAAGCCTCTTTATTCAACTTCTCTTCCTCATCCTCATCCCATGACTTCAAACGCCTCCTCAAAACGCCTCTCTCGTCCTATCATACTGCGCCTCTCCAAACTTCTTCTTCAGCGCCGCATCCTCATTTGCAGGCTTGCCTTTCTGCTCACTTCCCACAATCGCTAATCCATCCTTCAACTTGAGGTTGAACTGCATGACGTGTATCTCGTCTAAGTCAGCTTGCTTCTTCTTGGCCTCCTTTCGTTTGCGATTTTTCTCCTCAGAGTCGTCTTTCTCGGAAATCGTGCCGATTGACCGGCCTTTTGCAACAGCGCATATTGTGCTGATGGCGGAGCCGGCGCTGATGCAAGTTGACCATGGGAGCGATGGGTATAGTCGATGTGTCACGCATGCAGACCAAAGCTGCAACACGGGTGCGCGGTTGATCAATATAGTTGAGGAATCTTCTTCTTCTGCCTGGGTCGAGTTGGATTCTTTCTTTGGTTGTGACGTTTTTTTCTGTTTGGCTGGCTTTCCAGAGGTGGACACGGATGCTTTGCGCTTGTTCGTCCCTGATTCTTTCTTTTGAGTAATGTCTTTGGGATCTTTCGTTGTGCCTGCTTTGCGCCCTCTTGGGGGCTTGGTTCCAAATTCCTCGATGTGGGTTTGGGTGGTCTTGCTGCGGGTTGAGACGACCATAGTTGTAGTGCGCTTCTTGATTTATAGAATTATTGTAGCTAGAATGACTTCAGGGAATGGGAAGGGTTGGATAACAACTTTGAAGACGAAGGGGTGATTGTTGTGGTGATGATGGTGAGGGTGGCCATGATGAGGGCCGGAAATGGTTAGGCACGGTGACGTCAGACATCATCAGTCCGGCGCACTGCAAAACGGCTTCCATACTCTTTGTCACAGCAATGAAATCTAGTTCAAATAGATTATCGCTGTCATTCTTAACCAATTGTTTACATTCAGTACCTCTAATGGGTCTTCACAGTCGACCGTTGAGAGTGTATGCGGGCAGCGGGCTTAAACTATTATTCATTTTTTGCGAGTGCAAAGGTATGCATTCTTTATGGGCCATATTTGTAGGTAAACCCCAAGTGTTTCAGTCGAAATATGATACTATTCGGTACCTCCCATTCTTTCTGCTTATGATCTTGCGTTCGGAGCATCCATGTCTAGAATCCCTATCCTATCGGCGAGGGTCATCAGCAATTGGAAAGCAATACCATTGTGCTTAGACATGAGATCATGCACCTCAATCTTATTTAGAAGCCCCTGGTGGCCCGCAATGGTTCCTAAGACAATATAGCGGAGGTCCTTGTCATTGTCTGGAGTCGTCGACCAGGCGTGGTGGGCGGCAATCGTGAACTTGTCGTCGTTCCAGAAGTTTTTCGCAGGCCCGACTGAACTTCTCCTTGCAGAGGTCCTTCAAGCCAACCACATCATACTTATCAGCGGCCTCATAGAGCATTGAAATGTACCACTAGCGCTGGTCCGAGGTGGTGCCTTCGATAGCAGGAGGGGTGCCGGAGCACTTCTTGCAAGTGAAAGATGAACAATTGTAATTGCACTGGGTTCCACAGTGGTGATGGGGGCAAACTCGTCTTACGTGGTAGAACCCATTCAAATGGCAGCCTTTTTCCATACAATTATGAGGAAATTGGTAGTTGTAGCAGTTACCGTTTGCGTCGCGCGCGGGCTTGACATAGTCTGAAGCCTTGGTCGTACCGCCGTCGTCTGAAGGTAATTTCGGATCGTACTCGCCCTCGTAGAGATACTGGACCAACAACTTTACGGTGCTCGGATCATCCTCTGGTAGATCGATCTTGCCATCCTGCGATTCCTGGTGAATGTTAATCTTCTCCTGCTTTGAACGTGATACAGTACTAGGACAAAAGTTAAGTAAAAACGTGATACCCCAGGATAGACGATACGAAGACTAATCAACTATACTCAAAAGTTTGTCCAATGTCTGTAGTCATACTTGCTTGGCCGCCAAATCCAACAGCTTTGGCGAAGACGTTAGCTCGAGAGCACACGATGACCTTATGCACATTGTATGTGTCTAGAGAAAAGAGTGAGGTCAGACAAGCTAGTTGCATTATTTCAAGGTTGTATAGCCGTACCGGAGCCGCAGGTGATGACGAGATCAGAGTAGTCTCCGCTGGAGAGAAAGCTAGGAAAGTGTTAAATCAAAGTGTATCTTTCAAGTTGCCACAAGAGTCTTACCCTTTTACGGACTCTTGAAACCGCTTGCGCGCAGCTTCCGCCATGTTGATCTCGGGTTAAGGTTGCGTAAGAAATGAGTCGCGGGAGCTGCAGAACTTATAAACAGACGGACTGCCCGGAAAATAATTTCTCCAGATACTAACAAACGCGCTAAAATCTCCGAAGTGAAAAGCGTTACCTTATGTAACTGTTTCGAGCTTAGTGGAGAAAACACTACGTCACTTTAGTATAACAGTGAAAGAACAACTAGGTTATTTACTGTCACGGGAATTTTACGGGTTATGTATAGATTAATGAGTAGGCTGAGGAGCTACCTAGTCTCATGTGCGAGGTGCTCATATGACCCTAGAACCATATAACCCCGTCCTGGGAGCCCGAGAACCTATGATTACTGGGCTAGTGTATCGAGTATTAAATAATCGTCATTGTGGGAGATTCTAACCTAGTTCGAGTCCTTACAATACCTAGAGAGAGCTGTAATTTCTAGGCTATTAGTGTATCGAGTATTAAATGACCGTTATTATGGGAGATTATAACCTAGTTCAATTCCTCACAATACCTAGAGAGAGAGTTAATACAGAAGGTATTGAAACCTATTCCCTAGTATATAGTGGCAGTAATATTATATATAGAAAATAGTAATAAATTTTTAGTAAGGTGTGTATCGAGTATTAAAAGACTGTTGTTAAGGGAGACTCTAACTTAGTTCGAGTCTACACAATACATAAAGAGGGATAATATAGAAGGCACTAAAACCTAGTACCTAGTATATAATCGCAGGTGTGTATTAAGTATAGAATACCTTTTAGAAAGTTTCTTAGTTTCTTTAGTTACTACTATTCTGGTCACCTACTGCTTAACAGCTTTTAAGCTTGCGCTGTGTATTAAAAAAATTATTATTTGTAGTAATTAACAAAAAAAAATATACTACAGATCTAATTCTAAGTATAAGGTATATAAATGCTGTTTCTTTAAATAATCACAAGAGCTGTGATACTATGCTTGAAGTGGTCTTAAAACGGGCAATATACTACGATCACACTAATAATACACATTACTAGGATAAAAAATTGTGGATGCGTGTTAGCTTAGGATGGGCGATACACAAGCTAAAAGTCCTTAAACTTTTATCCTGCAGCTGTACATACCTACCTTAGGTAGGGCAGCGATCAGTTTACAAGTAGGATGTTTATCGCTAAACGATGATGCAGTATTAGCGATGCAGTAGCGGGCACGGTACTATTCTAATAGGTATTCTCCTATGAAGTCCGGTATTTTTATTATTACCTATCTCGAGGTAGCATAGGATATTCCGTGCACCGAAGAAAAAGTCATCATCCACAAGTCAGGGAAGATCAGTCCACATCGCATCCCCGCGAGATATTACTCACACTTCCACATTTCTCAGCCCTAGCGCCACTTGTGCTTCTCCATCTTGTCCCTGAAGATCCCCATCGTGAGCCCAAACTCTTCCATCAGCGTCTCAACCTCAGGCTTCTTGATAAGTGCAACGTGCATGCAGATGATCTTGCGTACAATGCGCCTCAAGCCCTGATCCGTCTCAACCGTTGATGTGTAGGCATATCGCGCGGCGGTAGGCAAAGCCTTGTTTTCCAGAAGTTGTTGCAGGTGATATCGAACTTGCGTTGCGCGAGATATTTGAGCCCCGTCACGCCATACCTCTCGCCGATCTCGTACATCTTGCCATGGACTAGGAGATCCTTTGGTGAGCTTGTTGTGTTTGCAGATTCGGAAACTGGTGCAGCAGGTTTACACTCAGGACAAATGAAATTGTGGCAATCATTCTCGCAGTCGTCGCCGCAACGGTGGTGCGGACAGATATCCACATGATCGCATGGGAAGTCGCAGGAACCATTCTTGAGTTTCTTTTCGCAGGTGTGGGGGAAGGGAAACCGTGGCTTTGCTTTCTTCTGCTGAGTGACTGACAATGTCGGATTATAGTCCCCTTCATAAAGGTACTGAATCAGGAGTTTGATGATGGCAGACTCGTCTTCAGGCAGCTCAATCTTTCCTCCTTGGGATTCCTTTATGACATTAGCATATATCATGTCGAACGAAACTACAATTCCTGATCTTCGGTCTCCGTACAGTGAGCTACGCGGGGTTGCAAGAGTAATGCGCCAGCATACTGTACGAAGGCTGCAAGATGGGAATTGTAAGAGGGTGTCGTACCTTTCCTGGGAACTGGACTGCCTTGGCGAAGAATTCCACTTGAGGGCAAACGACCAAGCGGTGAACTTGATACTTGTCGTCGCGACATGTGATGACAAGGTCGGTGTACGCACCTGATTTGAAGGACCTGCTTATTTTAGCATCTGTAGCAGAACGTGATAAACAGCCCTGGCCGGCACTTTCTTGTGAAAAGCCTAGCCTAGCACTGCCGAAGTGTATAGACGTACGCTTGAACCAACTCGCGCAACTTAGTGTCTAGATTGTTGGCCATGGCGAGGCGGATGCAGACAAGGGCAAAAGCTGAGAGAAGTTGTCTGCGAGCCGCAAGGTTGATAAAAGCCTTCAGCGCGGGTGCGTGGGCGAACGGGCAAGAGCACCAGTCCTGCAATAAATACTTCAAAAGTATTTTTACGTAAGCTAGATTGCGCCGCTCTTGGTGCGCTTTGATTACGTAAAGTGTGCACGAATTCTTGCACGGACTGGTGAAAGCTAAAGCGGCAGAGATGCCAAGTGGTGAATAAACATACAGCGACGGCCTAGTAAAACTTGACTAGGCGACCACGTCAACAACAAAAGCGTAATTCACAGAACATGCTCTTTATTTCTCCATGTCTTATGCTACTACCCATATAGGGAGGTACCACACACCAGATTCTCTTCCTACCATAGGAAAATCTTCAGTGAGCCCAATCAACCCCATCGCAGACTCCTAAGCTGATCCACCTTTCTTGAACTTCTCCTTCAACAACCGAAACGCAAGCCCATTAAAGGTACTCAACAAATCCTCCACCTCAGGCTTATATCCAGCAAATCCATATGCGCAGCAATCGTCTGATGCACGGTATCACACGAAGTCCAGTATCGTAGTCCAGTGTGGTGGACAGGGCGTGCTGCGCAGCCACCGGAAAATTCGTGTCGTTCCACCACTTCCAGCAGGCACCTATAGCACTCTAAGTTTGTCTTGTCCATGCAGAAATCACATTCTTGGAACAACTCACGTTTAAACTTCTCTGCAGAGAGTGTTTTTCAAACCGGTGACACCATATTTGTCGGCGACTTTCGTAGACTTTGGCGTGTGTTATGAGTTGTTCAGCTGAACCAGCTGGAGGAGCGCAGCAAGTCGAGCAAATGAAGTTGGAGCAGGTGTAGGTGCACTGACTACCGCACTCATGATGCGTGCAAATGCGGCTCATATATTGATGATTCCCACAGCCTTTTGTCCCCAAACACGAATGCGGTGCAGACTGCGGGGCGTAGTACGTTTGCCCGTCAGCGGGTTGTGCGGCCGGCGGACAGATAGGGTCGTATTCCGCCTCGTACCAGTACTGAATCAGCAGCGCCACAATGGCAGGGTCGTCTTCAGGCAAGTCAATTTTGCCGTCGTCTGCCTCCTTGCCGACGCTGAAGTTCACAGCTTTCGCGAAAAAGTCCGATTGAGCGCAGACCACGACTTTGTGAACATCGTACGATTCATCTTGGCAGGTAATGATAAGGGTCGGCATACGCTCCAGTATCCCGCATGCTGTGCATCAATTGTTAGCATATACGCATTACTGAATCGAAATTCTGGAGACACATTTTGGACCCGTGTTAGCTAGGATACCTAGGTACATTACTTAGGTATACAAGCTACAGATTGTTGACTTTGGGGCTACCTAGGTATACTGATTTTAATTGCGCCGCGAGAATGCTTACCCTTTGATAGCAGCGAGCAATTGATCACGTGCCGCTTCAGCCATGATTGATTTCGAGTTGGCTGACTGCAGAAAGTTGACGTGAGATGGTGGAGAGCCCCTGCAGAATCTGAAGCAAAGTGCAGCTGGGCGCGGAAATATGTTATACCGGACCGATGAATGAAACCTTATATAATTAATGAATAATCGTTTATATACTACAGACAGCCAACGTGCCTTTAAGCAAGATATCAAAAGAAAAAAAACATCCGCGCGTCGAACGCGAATACCTTCTATTCATGCATTTGTTTACATCTATTTATAGTTAACTTCGGTACCATGCAATCGACTACACTAATAATTATAAGGGGCCAATTCTATTATTACTTGCAAATAGCTGCTAAACTCTCTCTCTACTGCTTTACTTTAATTTAATGCGTTTTTCTACCACCTCTATAGCTTTCCCTTATATAGCATTTTACTGTGTAAGAAAAGGCTTGCGATGATTTTCTTAAAAACTTAACAGCATAACTAAAGTTTAATAGCATAAGTATATAGAAAAAGGGTGTACTTAGGAAACTAAAGTATGATATAATAATAACAAAGGGCTAATCATAGAGACAACCCTAAACAGTTAATATCATTATTAACTTCACACTACCATAGGTATGCACTACGTAAAACTCAACAAAGCACTCAACAGATCCACATCGAAGATCTGAATCCTCATTATGTATCACTATTCTGACCATCCCACTGCGAGATAGTATTTGTCCAACCTAGCCTCTCCCACTCGCCATGACTATCCAACCACTTCACCAAGAGAGATTCCAACGCCCGCATAGCCCAACTCTGCATCACCTGCCACAGTCTAACTCCTTCCACTCCATCCCTCTCCATCCCCAAAGCGTCCACCAAAGCCTTTAACTATCCCCAACTGCTGCACCCGCCCACCCCACCCCAACCGCCTCTTCTCCGCGCCATTCACGCTCAGCAACCTCCCCGCAAGCCCGCATTATCCTCCTTTAGCAACGCTTCAAACGCCGGCTTCTTCAACACCTCTACATTCTCCAAGATAGTCTTACACACCACACCTCCCTCAGCCCCTTATCATGCGCCGGCGTCGAAGTAAACACATACGCCACCGCCTCAGCGAACACCTCGTCGTCCCAATACCGCGCGCGCAAACATCTTCGAACTTGGCGCGTGCGAGGTCCTGAAGTCCGACGACGAGGAGCCGATCCGCGATGTCGTACATTTTGGCGTGGGCTAGGAGGTCCGCGGCTTGCATTGTGCAGACCTGGCAGACGAAATCGACGCAATCCCTGTAGCAGTCACGGCCGCATCGATGGTGAGAGAGCAGAGCTTCGAAGACACAAAGGTGGGGAGGGTACGGATGGAAGTCGGTATCTTCCAAGGGCTCGTAGGCCCAGGGATCCGATGCTTTAGACCAGTCGGGTGCAGGTATGAGGTTCCTCGGGCGGTGGGGATCCCGGGGCCGCCTCTGGAGCATAGTCCGCCTCGTAGAGGTACTGCATCAGCGCAACTTGACAATGGCGGGCTCCTCGTCTGGGAGATGCACCGTGCTGGTCTGCCGTGCTGACTCTACCGACTCTCTACCCCGGGGAAGCGTGCAGCGCCGGCGAAGAACTGCGATCGAGCGCAGACGACGCTCCGGTGAACGTGATACATGTCGGGCCCGCAGGTGACTTTGAAGTCGGAGTATTGGCCAGAAGAGAGGAGGTCCTTGACGGAGGCTAAGAGGTGCTTGCGCGATTCTTCGGCCGCCATGGGCTATATGATGTGAGCGTGCGTTGAGGCGACAAGTGCGTCGGCGCTCTGGGGGTAACTCACTGCACGGGAATGTGGGTGTTGAAATGGATCGGGGTAGTTGATTGATGAGGGATGGAGGGGGAGCCTCTTCATATACAACGAGGGGCCCCGGGAGCCCGCCGAGCCGCGCAGTCACGTGACCATGCATTTCACCATCGTCGTCACACACTGGAGCTGACAATGTGCGTATGCCAAGGGAAACAAACTGTGAATGCTACTACTCTAGTACCCTTTCCTTGGTCCAAAACGCCTACTACCAGCGCTAATATTAAACCCCCGCCCCATCCATAGCAAAGCTATTTGGACTCTGCAACTCGAAATTCAACAGCAAGTTATCCCAGTTCGACCAATCCAACTGACTCCCTCCCATTGGTATAGCGGGATCATCCAACCCCTGGCCATTAAACCCGTCCGCGAAATTCGCATCCCACTGGAAGGTATCGAAGGGATCAGTAGCCAGCGTGTTTTCCTGTGGTTCTGCGAACGTCGTGCCCAGTTGTGGAACGTCAAAAGCCGCTGAAGGCTCTTCTGGCACCACTGCTGTCTCCCCACGCCGAGCCTGGACCAACAGGACACTTCTCCCGCTCTCCTCCCGCGCAAAACCCGTATAAAATTTGGTTCACCACCCTTCGGCAGCCCACGCAGCGCGCAGCAACATACGCCTCCCACGAAGCCAGCGTCAAAGAAATAACCGTAATCGGCAGCACGTCCTTAGTCTCCTCATCCTTAAACGAAGGATGAAAGTCAAACACCGTTTGCACCTCCTTCCACGCATCGTCCGCCTCAGCTCAGCTCCTTGCGTGCGGTACTTCAACGCCGAGACAAAATAGACAAAACGCTTTCCATTGGAAGTGTGAGTTGATATGCCACAGACAACCCTGCATCTCTTTCGTCATATAGGCTAGATTCTGCCACCGAATAACGGACACAGCCCAGTTGAAGAGCCGATCCTTCTCGGATTGCGGCAGCGTCGCGTCCGTGTCCCGTCGGGACAGTGTGCGATGAAGCGCAACATGGCGATGATGCCTTTAGCGAGGTACGTACACATGAAATGCCAGGGCACCGCCTCGTCGCAATAGTCGAGAAACTTGCGCTGATACAGGGCTTCCAGCTCATCGATCGCTCTATCCTTGACGGCCAGCGACGCCGACCTCGTAGACAGCGTGTTCCACACGCCGTCAAACGACGACTTGGTGTTCGATGAGGAGGAGCGTTTCAAGAAGTCGCCGACTACACCGATGAGGAAGAACACCGGATGAGGAAGAACATCATTTCTGGGTCGCGCCTTCGTGCTCCGGGTGGGAGTCTTTCATGTCCGGGAAGAGGTCGTTGTCGTTGAGGTTGGCGGGGCGCTGGACGGAGCCGTAGAACATCGTTCCGCCTGTGCCGGCGAGCTTCTCGGCGAAGCCGTCTTGCATGATGATCTGGTACCAAAGTCTGCGACGCATTTCGCACTCGAATGGGCGATAGGCCCAGCGTCTCCGGGTCGCGATGGAGGCCAATTCGTTGTCCGATTCTGGCTGCCACGCCGGTGAGGATCCAGACGACTCGTGCGTCGAAATTGATCAACGACGCGATGAAGAGAACTAAGGCTTGGAGAACCATAGGATCGGAAGTTTTGAGGTAGCTCGATCGGATGAGAGCGAGTTGCGCGCTGCGGTTTGGAATCGCTGACAGATTACCTATTGTAAGTGCGAAATCAGTGGATGTTCGTCAGAAAGAGACGCGGCCGCACTCACGTCCTTGGGCTCACCCATGATAGCAATGCACTCGGAGTTACTGATGCTCTGGACAGTAGTGCAGTAGATAGCAAACATGAGAACTTCGACGTTCTTGGGCACATCATCCAGATTGCCACTCGCGTTCGATATCATCTTTTGTACCGACGGCGTATGAAAAACCTTGATGAGCGGATTAATATTATCGAGATAAACCTGCCAGAGCTTGAAGATCTGTGCCGGACTTGGATGAAAAGCACGAAGGCTGCTCGGCGCTCTCGCACCACCGAGTAGAATGTCTCCGTCGCATCCAGCGACGTGTGGCGTTGTTCCTGCGGTGTCAACATAGTCGCTATCGTCATCCGAAGAGTCCGCAAGGATTCTCTTGGGATTGCGGAACTCGCCCTGCAGACTCGTCCAAAGCGTGTTCTCCAGATAACGGGACTTGCCACCCTCCGACACACCAGAAGACCAGAGCTGTCTTGCGCATTCGTGCTTTGGATGCGAGTACCATCACCTTCACTCGTCCTTTCCCCTACCCCCTGTCTAACCAAATCCTCGGGATCAACACCACGCTCCCTAAGTGCCTTCTCATACACCCGCAGTCTAGCGTGAACATCAATCTCGCGTACGCCCTTTTTCCGCCGCCTCGGAGGCGGAGGGGCCTTGTAGATGCACTCTACCCGGGCCTTTGTGCAATTCAAACAACCTCCTGGGGCTTTGTCACATCGCACTTTTCGCTGGGCGCATAAAACACACGAGAAGCTCTTTTGGTTAGAAGCGCTTTGTCGTTCGGGTGCTGCTGCTGCGGCCAAATCGGGCGTAGAGCTGTTTGTTGAAGTGTAGGCCGCAGGCATTGTGGCGTATGGCACCACATCCGACGATTCGATGTACGTACCGTCTCGTCTCCCAAGTGCGCGAACTTTCTGTGCAGCGTCCCGAGGTCGTCGCTGTGACTCGTGAGGGCCGCCTGAGCTTGAGAGCGCTAGCGCCAGCTGCTATGTTCGAAAATCGGGGGATTTCTTGGCGTCCCCCAAAAAAATCCCCCTCACCACCTAAGATCAACATTATCACCACGCAATCGCACAGCTATATAAATTCATAAAAGGGTGCTTTTTTATATATAAAACACAATTCTTCTTGAATTTTTATGCTATCTCCTCCTGCGTTATTGAGATGACTATAGTTGCTTTCATCTGATCTTACCTCAGATAGCGCCAAGACTATGTGGCCTGTGCGTGTTTGAAAATCAGGGTACATGTTCAAAAATTGGGGGATAGCTTCAAATCACCTACATCTCCGCCACATAAGGAGATAGCTTAAAAATTCAAAAAGAATTAGATTTTGTATATAAAAAAGCACTTTTTTACAAATTTATATGCTATGCAATAATGTGGTGATAATGTTGGCTTTTGAAAAGGTGGTGTAGTGCGAATTTGAGAGGGTGCCAAGAAATCCCCCGATTTTCGAACATAGCAGAGCCCCCAATTTGCATTTGTCATCGCGAGCAAGAACGTCTGGTGATTGGGGGCCATTATCGGTGCATAGCAGTTCAGAGTTACGTTGCCATCTCAGGGCTTGGTCACCTTCAATACATAACGCACACGCCTTTTAGGTGGTGTTCTACACGTGAGGAATCTTACTAAGCTACAGTTTGAGGATATTGCGAAGCAGAGATGGAAGCACCGTGTGCATTCTATCTGCGCACTTTCTTTACCTTATGGAAACTAGAATACACATGGTTAGGGAGTCATATACCGAACATGCAAGGAGATAATGAAAACGTGCGAACACAAGTCCTGGCGCCTAGATCAAACCCTTCCCAATCCATAATATGAATGCTACCGACCAATCTACACGGAGCAAGTCCAGGGCTATATGCAAGCAAGCGCCGATAGCGACGTGGAAGATGAGCCCATGCCGGGGTTCAGCAACAGCACGTAATCGCCGCTAGGGAATGAGTAACCATCTACTCGCGTGCAACGCGCTCCTTCCTCCACTCCTCGAAGAAACCCTCCATCTCGTCAGCAACGAACTCCTCAATGTTGGCGGTGAGCTTGTCAAGCTTCTCCTGGAGGCGGTGACCGGTACGGCCAGCGGCGCCCTTGGCCTTGTTGAACTCAGCCTCAATCTCCTCCTCAATCTCAGCGACGGAAGGGATGTCGACAATAAGATGCTCCTTTTCGACAGTCTTCTTGGTAGTGTAGCCACCCTTCCCGACAATTTCGGAGTAGTTGGAGGAACCACCACCGTTCCAGGCGAGGATGTTCTTCGTGTTGCTGGGAACGTCAGAGAGAGCACCGACGGTATACCAATCTCAATCAGGTTAGCCTTTAGCTTCTTGGGGGTGATGATCTCAGCGACGGCGTAGGCAGAGTCCTTGGCGGGCTGGAGAGAGAGCATGTAGGCCAAGAGACCAGCAATGTGAGGCGAGGGCCATGGAGGTACCGGAGATGGTGTTGGTCGCGTGCTCGGAGCCGATCCAGGTGGAAAGAATGTTGAGGCCCGGCGCAAAGATGTCATTGCACTTGCCGTAGTTGGAGAAGTAGGCACGCTCGTCGAGGAGAGTCGAGGCTCCGACAGTGACGGCATTCTCAGCAGCGGCGGGAGAGTAGTTGCACGAGTCGGCGTTGTCATTACCGGCGGCGCGACAGCGAAGTGAATGCCGTTGGCAACGGCGGCGTTGACGGCGAGATCGAGAGTCGTCGACTTGCCACCACCCAAGCTCATGTTGGCGGTGCTGCCC
Organism: Laburnicola sp. JP-R-44; assembly: GCA_009805535.1. Lineage (NCBI taxonomy): Eukaryota > Fungi > Ascomycota > Dothideomycetes > Pleosporales > Didymosphaeriaceae > Laburnicola > Laburnicola sp. JP-R-44. Next base: position 1,910,986 of record SELF01000006.1, read on the forward strand.
TTGAAGCCCTTGCGCTTGCCGTCCTTGGCCTTCTTGACCTGCTCGTTGTGGGCCTGAACGGCGTACTCGACACCCTTGACGACATCGGACATGGTGCCCGAGTTGGAACGGAGCCGTTGGAACGGAGCACCTTGACGGCGTAGACCTCAGCCTTCTTAGCCACACCGTACTTCTTACCGGCGACCGTAGTTGCCAGTGCCAGATGCGTGCCGTGCCGTTGACCATCCTCGTCCGCGTCGCCGCTGGAATGGTCTTGCCCCAGGGAATGGCACGGCCCTCAAAGTGGGCAACGTGCCCTTGTAAAGTTGTGTGCCAGTTGGTCAACCACGTAGACAATCGACGCCCTCGACGCCACTCGCCACCGTCGGCCGAGTAGAGGTACTTGTTCCAGGTACCGAAGCTCAACGAGTCACGGTGCGAGATACGGGCGAGACCCCAGGGGGCGTTCTTCTCGGTCTCGTAGTCGCTGCTGCCCATGGTGTGTGACGATCGAGTCCTTCTCGATGTAGTCGACCTATCACAGCCAGCACCGTTAGCCTGAGTCCGGCTATGCAAGGTACCAGATATGCGGTGCCACGTGCCATCGGGCCGTCCACGGTATATGCGTGTCCTCGGACGGCTGGAGACGCATGGCGAAGTAGGCAGGGAAACAGGGTACTCAACATCAGGGTGTCTCCGGATCTCCTCGAGCGTCTCGTCATCAAAGTGGCCAGAGTAGCCCATCAGGCCATCGACGATGTCGTATGTATGCTTGAGACCGTTGAAGATGTCGGTGGTGATGATGGGGAACTGCGAGCGCTTCCGGAGCTCGGAGCGCTCGTCCTGGCTCTTGGAGTGGACGCTCTGCACCCACTCGTGGTGGCTCTTGGCAGCCTCGGGCTTGACGTGCTTCTTGAACACAACCATGTACGAGTTGGGCACCTCCTCGGCCTCTGTTGATGAGAGCACGGGGGCGGCATCGTTGTGGATGGTGCCCACCTTGAAGGGCAAGGCTGCGGCCAGCGGCAGCAGGGCGAGGGCTGAGTACCTCATAATGGCGGGACTCGCGCGGCGAGTGCGACAAGAAAGAGAAGAGAGAGAGAGAGTGGCACCGAAACAGACGAAAGAGCAGAGAGGAGGCAGTTGATGGGGAGAGAGAGATGGGGTGGGTTGTCGGGGGATGAGCGAGACGGGTAGCTATGGCGATGGAGATGGAGCTCTTATCAAGACCCGAGGCGCGTCCGTGTGCCTATCGGCGGGAAGAGGTCATGCGTCACGGGCTGGCTGTCGCCTGGTCCCCAGCCTCCTTACCGGATGCGGCAACCCACCGTTGCTTCGCCTCACTCACTGCGCGCTTCATGATTGCGGTGTTTGGCCTTCTCCATGTTTCGCGCAGGACGATGGCCGCTGTTCGCGCAGGACGTCCACGGGTGCCACTCTTGCTGCTGGCTGCTGGCTGGCTGGCTGGCTGCTGGCTGCTGGCTGCTGTGCCGCTCTGCTGCGTGCTCGTCAACACTGGGGACGCTGGAAGAGGCAGTGGCGACGGCAGCGCCTTGCCCCTTCCCGCGCTGGCGCAATCGCCCCTCGTGAACAGTGAACAGCCAACAGCCTCGCGTCGGTCAGCAGCTCAGCACGGCGCGCGTGAGACAGCAGATCCGTATATCCCGCTGGCAGCGAGCTCCAGCATCTGGTTGCATACCGTTTCCCACTGCGGTGACAGTACCTTTGTATCCTCATCCTCATCTGGCGGGCGGCTGTCTGCGCGCGCCGTCGTTGCAAGCCGGGGCCCAATCTCGCGACGGCACCATCGACTGGCCCTCCGCCGACGCATCCAGCTGCTGCAGTCGCCCCAACTTTCACACAGCTGGCCCAGTGCAAGCTGCTGCGTCGTTCACTAAGCCGGTGCTCAGCTGCTGCCCCTGCCCCGAGCAATGACTGCTCTGCCTCTCCCGCATACACCTCCCCCCAACTCCCGTAGCGGCGGTGGACTCGATTAAACATGGCCTCCGCACGCCGTCACCGCTCGTCGACGGCCGCCTCGAGGGCGCCGCCCATGAACAACCAGATAGCCGAGCTCCGCAGCCTCGCCGACGAGCTCATCCACGCCGCCGAGGGCTCGCCCGAGTCGCCACCGACCTCTGAGGTGCTGCAAGCCCAGAGCAACGCCCTCCGCCGCATGCGCCAGCTGCTGATCGAATCCCACGAGCGTACGCAGACCAAGGACGGCTTCCGCCATGTACGCGGCTTCGATGTCCTGCTCCAGACCCTCCGCTCGCTCTCCGGCTTCTACCAGCCCGCCCAGCTCTCCCCGCCCGACCGCATAGACTTTTTCGACGTCATCAAGAACACACTGGACGTGCTGTCGGATGCATTGAACGAGCACTCGGGGAACAGACGCTATTTCGCTACACGAGTGGAGGGTGGCGGGCTGGAGCGCCTTGGAGCAGGCTCTAGGCAGCACTGGTATCTTTGGTGGCCAGCCCGAAAGCAGGCGGGATGACGCGGGCCAGGAGCAGTTGTTTGGCTCTCTCTTTGCCTTTGCCGTCGGAGAAGAGGCCGTGACGCGCATTTTCCGGCATGTAGACAAGACAGTCGAGCAGGCTCACTCTGAACCGCGTCAGACCGAAACGCAAAGTAGCGAACAAACTAGCGAAGAACCTCCGGAGATTGTTACCATGAGCCCGCGCTCCATATACAGCAACTCGAGTGTGGATACAGACACTTTGCGGGCTCATGTGTGCGGACTATCTTCAGCGGCAACGAGGTGTGTTACAAAACCCTGATATTATTCCCACCATTCTGCATTTCTGGCTGGGGCTGTCCAATGGAGAGTCACCGGGGGCGCCGTCGAAACCGCTGTCCATCGCCGTGCTTCTCTCTATTTTGGAGATCGTCGCACTCTCTTCGTACAACAAAGCAGCGGTCCACATCACAGGGGTCCTCAGCATTATACTCCCACTCTTGTTCGACCACAAATGTGCACCGGCGGAGGCTAGGCTGTTGCGGGAGCTAGCCGACCAATTGATCGAATTTGGCATCAACAAACTGGGCGATGCGTATTATCTCTTTCGGAAGGCGGCCGTATCAGAGACTCTGCTGCAGAATTCCTGCATCAGGGCATGCACATCTCCCGCGGTGCGCCATTCATCCAATTCGACCTTTCATTACACGGCTTCAGTGCCATCGAGCTTCCCGATTTGGGATGTCCCTTCCCACCTGTCTCGCCAGGCGGCGGCTACACCTTCGCAGCGTGGATTCGAGTGGATCAGTACGATTCCAAGTGTCATACCACAATTTTTGGTGCATACGACGACACTCAGACTTGTTTTCTGATGGCGTATCTGGAAAAAGATACCCGTTGTTTTATTTTGCAGACATACATGGGCCACTCGGCGGGCATAGTGCCTAGCGTTCGCTTCAAGAAGGCACCGTGTTTTCAGGAGGGTCGGTGGTATCATATTGCGTCAGTCGTTCACCGCCGAGCCAAGGCAATGGGGCTGGGTTCTCACAAAGCTTCTCTTTTTGTGGATGGCGAGTTCACAGAGACCATGAAGTCTCACTACCCCTCACACCCACCCGTACTAGAAAGCAGCCAGGAGAGTTTCGCGTCTCTGTCTTCTAGCCGGGGTCAGCATCATATTCTCTCGCTTTCTTAGGAACGCCGCGAAATTTAGCCCCCCCCCCTTCAAGGCCGAAATGTGCTAGCCCTCGAGGCTATCCATGGCTTCTTTCCATCTCTTCGCCGAACCCTTGTCAGACGAGCTCATTGCTGTATATCACAAGCTTGGCCCGCGCGTTATAGTGGTAACTTTCAAGACAAACTCGGCTCCTTTCAGACTTATCGCACTTCTGCTGAGAGCTCCATGTGTGCAGAACGGGATCTTGCATCCAGGCAAAGAAGAGCATTCTGATATTGTCTCCGCTATGAGCTCCAATGCAGGAAATTTAATGCCCGAGTCCAAAATACTGCTTAGCTTCTCACCAAGCTCTGTCATGGATGACGATGATCGAAACGCCATTGACGAATCACAGTTGATCCGGTCGTTGTCGAAGGACTCGGCAAGAGTTCTTCATCGGTACACCAGGATGTATGGCACGCCCATTATCATAAAATGCTGCTGTTCCATCGGTGAATGACGCCCTATCGCAACCCCGTGGTTTCGGTAGACTATCAGGCGACGCTGTCGTAGTCGTTCCCCAAGCACTCGATGATGCAATATGGAGGATAGGTGGCTGTTCGGCGGTCGGCTTGAAAGCTGGTCCAGTCTGCGCAGTCCCTCGATGGAGTCTTACGTGCAGTCAAGATTCTCCTTGAGGCCGTGGAAGGCAATTGGCGCAACTGTGAAGCAATGGAGCAGAGTAATGGGTTTGCTATCCTTGCTGAAGTTTCTCCGTCAAAAGGTCGGGCCGGTCATGCTTGGGCTCAGCATGCGAACTTCCACAGCTGTCGATATGAGCCCTGATGAATGTGAAGCTTTTGTCCTGCAACTACTCCGAGTTGTATTACGCTTTGTTGGGTATGATGAACAGCATCCTACAGAGTCACTCATCATAAACCCCCTAGCCTACCGTGTACTTGTCGTCGACCTTGAGATATGGCGTAGATCGACGTCCCTAGAGACGCAGAAGCTCTACTACAAACAGTTCATCGACTTTGCTAGAGGTAGCAAGCACCACCATTACAATGCGAAACGATATCAACGTATAAGTATGTACTTCTCTCTATTTGTGGTGAGAACGCAACTAATATATCCAGGGGTGGTCAAGCGCTTGACCGAGGCTCTCAAGGGCGAATCGTTCAGTCCGCAGATATTCCCTCTGTTTCTCGACGCCTTCAAAGTTCTTCTTCAAACCAATTTCAATGGCGAGAACTCAAGATCGTTGGCTCTATTTTGTTACGTACGCATTGTACGATAGTCGCGCTTCCTACGCCAAGCGGCCACTTCGAGCGAAAGCTAGCACTCTCCGTCTTTCGCAAAGGAACGCCACCTACCTTTCACCCCTGGAACTACTCCGCGTTCCGCTAGTAGTCCAGGGCAAGATCCAAATATGCCCCCTGGTCTACCTCTTGCCGAACTAGGTGTTGCGGTTCTGGAAATGCTCGCCGAGCTGCTGTGCGATCCCTCCAACCCCAATGAGATCATTCGGTTTGCGAAGAACGTGACTGGGCAAGGTACGATATCGTCAACTCGACTGCGGCTGTGCTAACCTTCTCCTAGTGGCTATTGTACCTCTTTGCGGAATCCAATCCGCGGGTAGTGGTGCTTTGCGGCCAAGATTCTTGCTCGCCTTCTGGTGGCTAACGGGCCTCACTATGTCAAGAAATTTACCGACAAAACGGGCGGCTTCATAATCCTGAAAAACAGGTTACGACACTGGTGGAACACCCCAGGAATCTGGACGATATGCTTCGCTCTTCTATTTTGGCCTTGACGTGGCAACGATTGATTTCGAGTGCGACTTCGACGTCTTTAACTTGGTAGAACTCTTCATCACCCGATCCGCGCCATCGAATCTCAGGATTGTTTACCCTGGCATATTTGCGGTGATCACTGCCATGTTGGATACTGGCTTGCGTGCAATCGTTTCGAGATCCCAGCAAACCAGAGAATGAGGCACCTAAAACCGAGAACGGCGACACTGACATAAGGGGTCGACGTCGTACCATGTCACTGAACGCGAAGCAGCAGCCTACTATTGATACTCGAGCTCCACAATTACAACGACTAAATGATTACGCCAGCGTGCTGAATACCGCAATCCAGTTTCTATCGGAACTTCATTCACGGTCTGAGGCCTTTCGTGACTTCGCGTCCTCCTCTTCCTATGTACAGGAACTCTTATTTGTACTTTATCCAGTTATCGTCTCCTCGGATTGCGTGAGCGCGCTGAAACAGAACTGCTCTCACGCGATTCTGCGTTGACGTTCGAGGGCCAGGACGTTGTTATATACAGCCATTGTCCCAAGCTAACAGCTCCCAAACCCCAATTGTACGAACCACCACTGTGCGGTTGTCGCCTTCGCCATCAAATCAGCGCGTAGTGCCACTTTCGAAGAGCTTCGTCCTTTGTACTCGTTTCGGCTGACAGGACACCGAAGAATCATCAAACGCCTAAGCTCAATCCCATTCTTTCCACTAGACACAGCGGACCGACGGCCACCAAAGTAGGCAGCTCCGTCGTCGAAGCCATGCTTGAAGTGGTGCTCCTTGTTTTTCAAGATGAACTGTTCAACCGCAAAGACTTTCCGGGCCTCGGGCTGTTCATGAAGACGCCCCCGGGCTTTCAGGAACATCAGGCATACTTTGAGTCCTATATTCTTCGGCAGACCCATTGCTTCTGTGTCCAATGCTCTGCGTCTTGATCAAAATCTTCTCCATGAGCCACGGGTGCTTATCAACTTATCCCGCTTGATAACCCACGTCTCTGAAGCCGTCTTTGAGGGCTGGTTTCTCGAAGGCGCTGATCCCCTTACTCGATTTTGCCGGCTTTCTTTTGGAGTATCTGGAACGCCCTGATATATCCAAACTCAAGTCGGTTCGGCTCTGCACGCAAGCCATCAAAACCATCCCGCGCAACTTTTCTTCGAGTCATCCTGCTTCGGCTAGCTGAACCGGACAACTCCGAGGATGGTTCTGCCATTGTTTGCTCTCTGGAGAAAATGATTTACTGGCAACCAATCATCCTGTCTACCGAGAACACCGAAGAATTATTCTTACGGCTTACATGTTATCTGCTATATACAAAGCTGTCGTCGACCTATGAAGGCGTTCGTTTGGCCGCGGCTAACTTCTGGCGACTTTTGCTCGTGCAGAAGCCTACGGAAACATCGTCAATTTTGAGCCGTGCGATACACAAAGACAAACCAAACCTATACGACGGGTTCCAAAACTGGTGGAACTAGACAATGAGACATTCCTGCTCTGGTTTGACGGGAATAAAGCGGACCTGGACAGCTTCTTCTACGGAACCCTGACCAAGACCTGGGAAGACTACGCATGTGAACAGAACAAACAAACCGAGAACACTTCCCAAAAGAGGATTGCAAAACGAAAGGAGAAGCTCAGGCAATGGCACAACGAGGAGCTTGCAAACGAGCATATATTGGAGCCAGCACGAAAACACTCTTAACCATTGGCGGTCAAACATTCATGCCTCTGAGCGTACCAAGCACCACCAGCGCGATTTGCAAGACCAACAAGAAAACGCGACATTTTTAGCAACCGTCATGTCTAAGCTAGACCGGCAATTTGAGAGGCCCATGCGCGTTGTTTGGAGGATAGTCCTGCCCCGAAAATGGGCGGTTAGATGAGACTGAAGGTCGCGATCGAAAGCGTATACGAATCATCATCGATCGACATCCCAGCCCGGAACAAGTTTACCAGCCCAAGCGGAAAGATACAGACCCGGGTTTATAGAGAGAAGTTGAAGTTGGATAATACAGCCGTGGCTGCTGTGTTTCGACTAAAGATGCGCTTGGCGTTACACCGACGGCCAACGCAGGCGTGAAACCTTCATCCTCGATGGGTTCGCACGAAGAATCGAAGGCTGAGTCGGACTCTGACAGTCGGACTCTGACAGCGACGACGACTTCGAGATGGTGCAAGCCCTGCTTGAAGACGAAGATGGGTTCGAAGACAAGAATCGCAAGGGTCATGCGAAGTCTTAACCGCGGGGAGATCAAGTGTGGAATACGTTTGCAATATTTCGCGCGTCTTAGTAGGTTTAGAAGCTATCGAAGGGCTTCTCATAGTTGGCAAAGATTGCCTGTATTACTCGATGATTTTCTTCCAGAGGGCTGACGGTGAAATCGTTCGTGTTTGGCAAGCACCCATCGATGAGAGGGATCCATATGTCCAAGTCATCGCCGGTAAAGAAGCTGTAACCAACCGACGACCACCGCCTAGAACTCATGACGAGACGGCCAGGCACTGGAAGTGGAGTGAAGTCATAAGTGTCTCAAAACGCCGCTTCCTGCACACCGAGACGTCGCGATCGAAATCTTCTTTGATGATGGTCGCAGCTATCTACTTACAGCGATGTCGAGCACGATCCGTAACGATATTCATTCCCGCCTTACCTACCGAGCACCGCACGTCCTCAAGCCTGACTTACTCGCCAATTCGGAAATTTCTTGGCGCCTCGATTCACTGCGCAACCCTGAAGAGGCACCACAAACCCTCGGTTCACGCTTTGCCTCTGCGTTTAGCAGCGTTTCATCTCACCCAGTGACGCGAAAATGGATGAAGGGCGAGATATCAAATTTCCATTATCTCATGTTTGTTGTTAATACGCTCGCCGGTAGAACGTTCAACGATCTTACTCAGTATCCCGTTTTCCCTTGGGTTATATCGAACTACACAGAGATACCGAGCTCGACCTGACCGATCCAAAGAAAACTTCCGCGACTTGACAAAGCCCATTGGTATTCAGGATGCTCAGCAAGAAGCATCTGTTCGCGATAGGTTCAACTCGTTTGCGGAGATGGGCGATAACGAGCACGCCTTTCACTATGGGACGCACTATTCCTCTGCCATGACCGTTGCGTCCTATCTCATGCGTCTTCAGCCTTTCAGCGCTGCCTTCTCGCTCATCATACAAGGTGGTAGTTGGGACCATGCCGATCGCATGTTCTACTCTATCCAAGGCGCGTGGGACTCGGTCTCGTCGAAGAACATGGCTGATGTGAGAGAACTCACGCCGGAGTTTTTCTTTCTTCCAGATTTTCTTACAAATGTCAACGGATATGACTTTGGTCTCCGAGCTAGTGGCGAAAGTATTGACGAAGTTGCCCTACCGCCCTGGGCCCGGGCGATCCCGCTCTCTTCATTGAGAAGCAGCGTGAAGCAAGCATTGGAGAGTCCTTACGTTAGCAAGAACTTGCATCATTGGATCGATCTCATCTTCGGCTATAAGCAGCGCGGCGAAGCAGCAAAGGAAGCAGCTAATGTGTACCACTGGACCACGTACCAAGGTGCTATTAATCTTGACTCCATTACCGATGAGGCGGAGCGCGCGACGAAAATCAGTATCATCAACAACTTCGGGCAGACCCCGGTGCAGATATTCCAGCGCCCGCATTTCAGAAGGAAGTGACCAATCACAAGCTACGAAAATTGGACATTGCAGCCGAGAGTCTACACCGAGTACCCGGAACCCTTCTTGAGTCCAACGACCGCGTATCCTCGCTCGCTTACATCTCCAAGCATGATAAGCTTCTCTGCTCCGCACCCTTCCGACAGAACATTCCACCCCATTTCGACCGGTACATGGAATGGGGCTTCACTGATGGCAGCGTCCGCTTCTACGATTCCAACTCAAAGAAGCCAGTTGGAATCTTCGAACATCTACACTCTGGCCAACTCACCGCCTCCTGCTTTGTCGATGGAAGGACTTTGATCACTGCTGGGACCGACTGTACGATTGCCATCTGGAAGGTCATCAAAAGTGATAAAGGTATGGTTGAATTACAGTGGACAACCACACTGTTCGGTCATAAGAGACCTGTCGTTACTCTCGCAGCATCTCGGGCTTTGTGTCTGCCTTCCTATCGGCATCGTCCGATGGACGCGTCTTCCTTTGGGACCTCATCATAGGTTTGAGTTTGTCCGCGAGCTTGATCTCGGGCCGGCGCATAAACGCAATCCAGTTGCGGTACAAGCTGCGATGATCAACAATGTCACCGGGCATATATCGATAGCTTGCGGACCGCGTCTCATGATCACCACGCTCAACGGCAAGTTATTGCTTGATCAGGATATCAGCGACGGCGAAGACGATTTCGACGGCATCACTGCGCTGCGCTGGCTGTCTATGAAGGCGTAGGAAACGAGTGGTGTGAGCGCGAACTGATATTTACTGGGCATCGCAGAGGGGTGGTCAAGGTCTTCTGTACCCGATCTCTCTTCGCCAAATTTTCACACTGACCTTTTTTTGTGCCAGATTTTTCACCTAACGCCGGCGCCACCTTCCGCGACTTCGGCATGGTGTATCAAGCTAATCAAGCTGCTCAATCATGGCGACGTTTCAAGGGAAGATGGCTTAGGCCATCAAGCGCCTATTACCTGTATCCTTCCGATGGCGCACAATGTGTATACCGGCGACGAAGAGGGCAGAGTGGTACGTTCTTCTTTTCTTTCTCTTGGGGAGTGGGTTAGTCGGAAGAGTGGGTTTGAAGGGCAGGTGGAGTGGAAGGGGGGCGCGAAGACGACTGCGACTGCGGGGGGCGATGGACTGGGCGTGTCTTTGCGGAGGCGTCGGAAGAGTTTGTGAATGAGCTTTTGGGGATGTGTGAATTGTTAGTGTGGTTGGAATCTTTATGTTTATGAGGTGTTGACGGTGTTGGTGTTGTTTTTGTATGGGTGGGTATGGTCATGGTGGTGGTGAGCTTCACTACTGCTTGGTTTTGATCACCGTCGTCGTCGTCGTCGTTTGGAGATGTTGGATTGTGCTGACAATAATTATAGTACGAGTGGAACTGTGTCCATCGGGGGCACTAGATGGATATGGATGACACATCACATCCGACCGAGCACTTTGTTTTGTGTGGATAGACATTGCGTGGAGGCATGTGAAAGGTTCCGAGACGACGGGTAGAAAAAATATTGCTGATTTCCGCTCTGTATGTGCTTCGGTCTTGCGCATGCCTGCAGGATATGTTGCGTAACTGTAACTAGCTTTTTTCCCCTGGTTTAGCTTACTTGCTCTCTGTGTATAGATTGGTTGGGACAAGGTTGGTGTAGCGTAGCGTGCGTGTGTGCAGGTAAAAAAGAGTTTGAGTAGGAAGCTATGTATTCGATTACGCCCACGTCTCCCTCCCCGAGGTCCCTACAATATCACGTATATCTCATACCGCCCGTGTAACATCCCAGCTCGAAGTACCTACCCTACCCTCACAACTTCCTCCACACATGCACATGCATGCCTCACAGCCCCTTCGTCTCCCCCTCACCGCTCACACCCCCACCCCCACCCTCCTCGTTCTTTTTCTCCTCGTCTTCTTTATTATCGCCGGAGCCGCTGCCGCTGCCGCGGTAGTGGGTGCCTTCTTTGCCGGGCTGGAAGATGGTGTGTTGCCTGCGTTGGTGGGGGGTGAGTTTGGGGTTTTGGGGGTTTGGATAGTGGTGGATTTAGGTTTGCGATGGGGGATTGATGGGCCTGGGATGCGGGGTTTTAAGAGATGGGGGGTTAGTGGGCTTGGATTTGGGGGTAGTGTTGGGTGGGGTTATAGGAGGTGGATGGTGGGGGATTAATAAGCTTGGGGTGGGAGGTTGATATGCTTAGGTTTAGGGGTGGTGTTGGGTGGGGTTAGAGGTAGTAAATAGGAGGGGATTGATGGGCTTGGGGTGGGGGGTTGAAGGGATGGGAGTTTAAAGGGATAGGGGCTTGAAGGAATAGGGTGGCGTACAGGATGCGCAGTGGGCGTAGGTGCCGTCTTTTGTTCGGTCGGCGGAGGCGCGCCGCAGCAGGGGCATTTGAGCATTGGGACGGTGTAGGTGTGCGATATAGAGATTATTCTTGGGATTGGTAGGGGTGGTGTGGGAAGATTGGTGGGTATCACAAGTGGTCGAATGCATGTAGGAGGATTGAAGATGCAGAGGCATGTGAGATTGAAGGACTAGGCTTAATTAGGCTAGCGTAAAAGCTTACAGCTGCCACCACTGCTGCTGCCTCACGTTGCAATTGATGTGACTCCAACGACGACACTTTGAAGCTTCTCTCTATCTCTCGACACTCGCGACTATGAAGCTTGACGCATTGCCCAACGACGTTCTTTACTTGATCTGTGCTCAGTTCTGCTTTCATTGCCAACACCGAGGCCACCTTCCCGATGTGGACGCACAGGAAGTGCGCGACGACAAAGGAATTCTGGCTAAGTTATATGTCGCGTGTCCAAGTCGTTATGCGAAGCTGCGCAACCCATTCTGCATCATCACCACTTCGCGAGCTTAGACCTCGAAACGGACGAACGATGGTTCCCTGGCCTGATATGGTTCCACGATCTCGCAAAGAGGATTGACGACAAACCAGACCCATTTCCCCAATTTCTGCGCACTGTGATAGAGCGCGCCCTGACCTAGCACTACGAGTGCAATCATTGCAGGTGCTTTACATCCGCCGCCTAGACGTGATCGAGTACTTCTGCAAAGATCAGATTGCTGTTATCGAGTCAGTCATACGGTTGGGCACCGCGAATAACCTTCCCCCATGGAGTTCGGGCGATCCGGATTACGGAGATCTCGCTATCATCGCCTTGCAATGTCTGCCGCAGCTTTCCAGTTTGCTGCTTTTCCGACACGACTTTGATGATTTCACTTTAAAACTTGACCAAGTGCAAGACTTGAAGTTACCAGCTCTACGAACAGTGAGCTTTGCAGATGGCGAACATAACGACCACTTCACCGATCTCCATACTCTCTACAACGCAGCGCCTAATCTTGAAACCGTATACGCAAACGGTGGCTTTCCGATGCTCCCAGATCCCAGCAATTTCGATCCAAAGTATAATGGTCTCACAAACTTGCGCAAACTCTGCATCGAAGGCTTCAGCCCTCAACACATGGAAGAGCTCGTATCTAAAGGCAGCGGCAAACTTGCACGGTTGGAGGATCTTGAGTATTACTGGGGTCGGGAGCACATCAATCTTGACGCCATCCTGTGCTGCTTCAGGACCACGAGACGACGGACTGAGACGACTCTGCTTGGTGCACGTACCGCCCCGCCGATGGGGCGGAGTGTACATGAGGTATTATCAGTGCCCATGGAGTGATTACGCTGCTATCGACACTCTTAATACCATGGAAAGATTGGAGGATATCTCACTCACTCGACTGCCGATCCATCTATCGTGAAGACACGCCGGATACATTGCATCGATTAACGAACTTTTTGCCACGAACGGTCCGGCGCTTCCGTATATTCTACCTGTACAGGGGCATTGCCAATGGACTCTCCGGCTTAGCGAAGAGTGCGCCGCACCAGTTCCCTGACCTCAAACGAGTAACTGTTGGGGTGGCAGAAATGGCACAGTTCACGGATGGCATGACTAGCGAGGATGATCGTCCGGATGATGAGCATGGCTTGGACATCCGTTTGACCAAGGAGGCTGGCAAGTTGTTTGACGCCGTGAATATTCGCTTTGCTTGGAAGGAGGACTGCCAAAGATCGCATCCGCGGTCAATGATACCGGGAGCGAACCGGTCTGATTGTGTGAACCTTCCGAGAGTTGCTGATGAGCTTGAAGAAGGTGGTGCTATGGTTCAGGCAAGATCCTCAACGCGTAGCTGGATAGGATATCGATCTTTGGCTGTTTCTGGGTTGGAGTGGGCTGTAGACAGATCGGGAAGCTTCTTATCGAGATATTCGAATCGTTTGTGTTTGGATTATGCAATTCCCTCACCTTGCAGCATGCAGAAGTATAGCTAATACCTTCCTTTATACTGCCAATCTTCTACGCATCAATGCTATGTTGTTTCGTGATTAAAATCTACCCAAGGTAGGACGACAAAGGCTTTCATCTCAAATAATATCACAAAAAAAAACGGAGCCCTCTGCTTAGTAAACAAAAAGAGCGCAAAATCAATACTATTAGGAAAGATTCAACCATGTTGCTCATTATCAGAATCAAGCTATAACCCAGGAAAGAACTCTTTCTCTTCTCGATGGGCATTATATCTTACATTCGCTTTTTTTGTGATCTCCTTTTTACGCTCTTTTTGTTTACTAAGCAGGGGGCTCTGCTTTTTTTGTCATGTTATTTGAGATGAAAGCCTTTGTCGTTCTACCCCTAGGTAGTTAATTTAACGCGACATATCTTACAGATCTATCTATTGCTCTGTGTCGCTGCCAAACATGCATAATGCGTGGTGGCCGCTCAGGATAAACATATCAAAATCACAATTGTTGTATTTCCTGGATTTGCTACCACCTCTTCCTTTCTTGTATTGTTCGATCTTGCAGGATGACAGCATGATCTCGCAGCTCTCTAGGGCGTCCCAGCATATTCCATATCGTCCGCTCCAGCATCCACGTCATATACCATGCTCAAAGGCCGACTGATGCCAGTCTTCATAGTATCTTATAAATTAGAAAAACACATATCGTACAGTAACAACATCCAGCCCCACCGAATCGCACTAACAGCGGCCCAAACCAACCCCCCACAACCAGACCCCATCAACGCACCCGCTGCAGCTGCTGCTAACTCCCCACCTTCGCCCCCCTTATAACACTCCCCCTCCTCCCGCCCTCCATCCCCTCCCCAGCAATAGAACCATGCCTCGAGCCATGCACGCCCGGCACAGCGCTCACCCTCCTCCCACCCGTCTGCTCCCTCGCGCCCGCCAACTGCTGCGCAAACGGACTCCTCTCCCTCAGCACCGGGCCCTTCCAATAAATCACTTACACAGCCGCAACGAGGACGAACGAGATGCCGAAAAGAATCGTCGACGCGTACGCGAGATGGTTCGGGTCCGCCGAGCTGGGGATGTCCTGGAAAAACGGTGTAGCAGGGAGGGTCAGGACGCCGGCGAGGAAGTCGCGCGCCCAGCCGTTGCCGCCCGTTGCAGAGGCCTAGTACGGCCCGTACGCGCAGATGATGTAGTCGACGATCGCCATATAAATAGCGTAATTCGCGATACCAACCATAGCAGCGAAGATCATGGACGCGGTCCAGGGGAGTGGCGGGCCGGTGGACGTCCAGGCGAAGCCCATGAGGCCGATGGGGAGGCAGGGCGCCGTGTAGAGGAGCCACCAGAGGCGGGACTCCTATTGGGAGCGTTCGTTGGTGGGGTTGTTTTTGCGCTCTTTTTCGTTGCGCTTGATGGCGGGGAAGAAGGAGAGCCAGGCTATGAAGTAGCCTATGCCGATGGAGAAGGGGACGAAGTCCCATTGCGCGTAGACGAGGGCGAAGGATTGGATGAACATGGAGGGGGAGATTAGGGCGTCGGAGAAGCCGGAGAGGAGGGAGAGGACGAGGACGATGGTCTCGGTTAGGAACATGCGGAATGGGCGGATCCCTGGGGGGGTTTTGGTTAGTATGGATGGAGAAGATGTTGGACGGATGGGATGCTTACAGGTGATTAGGATTTCTCGCATGGAGAAGCGTTCTTTGAAATGCTTGAGCTCGTTAGGGCCCCAGAGGTTGAGAGGCTTCCCGTTCTTTTCACTCTCTGCACGGCGCTTCTTTCCGATACGGTCCATCATGATAGTCGACCGGGTTTCTGGGACAGGGAAAAAATGTGCGATTTGAGTCGTGCCGCCGAAAATCAACTGGATCCAGATATTCCATCGCCATGCCAGGAATTGTTCCACGAAGCCTCCAACAACAGGTCCCAAGATGGAACCGCCGACGGACGAGAAGACGATAAATGCCTATATCTAGTATTAGAGGTATCCCACGCGAATTGAAGATCAATAGACGTACCACAGCGTATTGTTGCGCATCATCCTCCCACATATCGGCAACCATGCCCAGCGTCACTGAACCACCTGCCGTCGAAAGACCACCCAGCGCCCGAAACGCCAGGATAGTCCCAAAATCCGGCGCGATCCCGACCGGAATCTGCCAAATATTCACCAAAAACAAACTGAGCTGAAGAATAGGCCATCTCCCCAGCTCTTCGCTCCAAGGCTACATCTCATCAGCAAACGCACGCAAAAGAGACGTGCTCGCATTGCAAACATACCGCCCACAACTCGCACCCAAACGCATACGTGATCAAAAAGATGGCCGCACCCAACCGTGCAGACTGCGCACTAACACCAAACTCCTCGGAAATCCCCCCAATCGCATTCGAATACAGCGACGTGTTGAAGTTCATCGACACCTGCACCGTAAACACAATCGACAAAATGGTCCATTTCTTCCACGTCGGAAAACAGAACCCCAGCTCGTCGTAGCAGTCTTCTTCCGTGATTTCGTAGCGGTCGTACGTCCCGTATTTCGCGGAAAAGTCGCGGTCTTCTTGGGAGGTGTCGCCCCCGGTTGGGTCCTCGTTGTGCGCGTCGTACCAGGCTCGGAGCTATCGTCCTTTTTCTCGGCTTCGACATCGTCAGGGGGATGGGAACCTCATCCTTTAGGTCCGCCATGCTGAAAACAATATAGACCCCCGTCTTCAAAAAATTCTCCGAGGTGTGGAGTAATGTTTTGTTCGATGAAGCAACGAGGAAATGGCGACGTCAAATATTCAAGAAGCCACACCGAGGCTTCGCCTGCCTTGCAGCATGCTATAGAAACTCCCAGCCCAAGACTGGGCACCTCCCTGCTCAAATACACCGGTGAAGTTCGCGGCGCATAACCCATGCTGCGAAACAGTCACAAGACAGTGTGATATGCCATCATCGCACGTTTCCCAACCGCGAGGCACAGTTCCGCATTGCGGCTCAGCCTGTTACCTTGATCAAAGACCGTGTGATTTAGTGGGTCGCGCGCACGAACCCGCGAGACCCGACGCCTGGGGAAGTCCATATCATCATATCTATGTCATGTCGATCCTTGAGAGGGACTCTCTGTAGGTTGAACGAAGGGGTTTATATCGTGTGGGTCGGCGCCCTGTGGTTGCGATGCTGTTGTTGCATTTCAGTAGGAAAACGCCCCCGTTCGTACAGCGGAGCAACAAGCACCGATGGGATACTCCCAAGCTTCCATGGCATCGTGGTTCCCCGTTCCGCCAAGGACGCCGCAAAGCTTTGAAAGTTGGCACGGCCTCGAAGGTTTCTGCCTGTGACGTCATCTCACGCGGTTGCGATTTTTGTTGAAACCTTCAATTTTGTATTACCGGATACCGTTGTTTGCGATGTAGAGATACTCTTTTTGTAGAACTGGGTCGCGATGCTGGAGACTTCTGCTGTAGAAATGCTGAGCTGAGCTGGATTGGCTGAAGTAAGGTCACGTGAGTCGACCGAGCCTAAATGAACCAATCAGACGGAGCTGCGTGGCTTCACAGGCACGTGACTAGATGTTGCCCACATGTCTCCTCGTGGCGTTGAGGCTCGTAGGGCAGTTATACGATCTTCGGTGCGGCGGAAGCTTTATCTTTGCAACCTACAGCCTCCTTCGAATCTAGGTGGATGTCTTTCAGAATATACACCGACAAGAAGATAACCCAATACGATGCGATTCATCACATAACAAAACAAAATCACCAATCCTTCAAACCCTTCTTATTCTCATTTAACTCGCTAATAAACCACAACAAGGGGTATGCCATCACGACGCACTCTACTCCTTCGCACCATGCACAAAACGCGCTCCTCCAAGGGCTTAAACTGCTTCTCGTTGGGCTCCCCCGCGCGGCCACCAAACACCAGCTCCGCCCTCAGCTTCCAGTCAAGCGGTATGTTCCACTCCTCCTGCGCCTTCTGGTCGACAACGGGGTTGTAGTGCTGGAGGTTTGCGCCGAAGCCCTCGGCCTCGAGCGCGACCCACGCCGCGTACTGGTGCATGGCGGACGTGTGCTCGCTCCAGTCGCCGAAGTGGTGCGCGTACATGGGGAAGGCTTTGCGGAGGGCGTCGACGGGCTCGGGGTCCTCGAAGAAGAGGATCTGGGGTGCGAGGCCGGTTAGTGATGTGGTGGGGCTGCATGATGACGATGGTGATGGTGGGGCGTGCATGAGCTAGTGTGGGGCTTGTTGTGGTTTTTTCTGCCACTACCCACCACTGTTCTCGATGCTTCTCCCGGAAAAAAAGGAAAAGTTTCAGAGTCCAAATGAGGGATTGACGAGACTTACCGTTCCGTAGGCGGCCTTGAAGCCATTGAGCTTGGGCTCCGTGCCCGACTTGAATTGCTCCTCCGGCACCATGGGCTTCAGCACCTCGGCCGTCATGTCCCAGAACTTCTCGTGCTCCTTGTTGAGCAGGACGACGAGGCGGGACGACTGCGAGTTGAACGACGAAGGCACGTGGAGGACGACGTGGTTGACGATCTCGACAATCTCCTTGTCGGACTTGGGCGCCTGTTTGTTGAGCTGGTAGATGGTGCGGCGGTCCTTGACGGCCTGGAGGAAAGTCTTGTTGGACGACATGGTTGCGGTTGTGGTGGACAAAGGCTTGTTGGACGAGGTTGAGCTCAAGGTAGGAAGGATGGAAGGTCTGGGGATTGGGGTCTGCGATGGGCACTGTAGCAGAGACGGTGAGAGCCGGCAGCTTTTGTATGTAGCGCGTCTCCAGGCCCCATGAGCCATTTGTAAGGTATTGCTCAGCATGGTATCGACAAAACGGTCCGGTGTGACGCGCAAGCTTCCGTCTAGAGAAAAATCGTCGCTCGGCAAGTGGGCTAGGTGCTGCACAAGTACGGCAAGCTTTAATATATATTATATATACAAATTAAGTAAATAAGGCACAAGATAGCGGGCAAACCTCCAAGTAATACCGGGCAGGCCTGTAACGTCGCTATTGTCTCACCTTTTTCAATTGCAAGAAACAATTGTTTTTCGAAGAGAAAAGTCTTCGAAAAAGGCAATAACGTTATATTCTCAAATTTATCGGCGTTTTAGATGCGCCAAAAAATCGAAGAAAAAGCCTATTTCTTTGAAGAAAGAATAGCTTTTAAAGATAAGTTGTCTTTATTTTCTTCAAATTTTGCTGCGCACAGATAATGCGAAAGTGGCCCGCGCAAGGGTGCAAGACAATGTGGTTAGTCGCATTATCCTTACAGGCCTGCCCGGTATTACTTAGAGGCCTGCCCGCTATCTTGTGCCAATATGTAAGCTATTTTCTAAGCCCTAGCTATATATAGTTAGGAATGCGTGCTGCGCAGCAGATAGATGCGTGCCATGCCGTCTCCCCCCGGCAAGCAGGGCTCCTGTGAGACGCGTCGGTAATTGGTTTTTCACTATCTCGGATGCTCGGTTGTGCCCGTTCCGTGTTTTGACGTCTGGGGTTAAGTGCCACCAATGCAGCCTCACAAACGCTTACCAACTCTGACAAACGAGTAATAAAGCAGAGCGGAAACCCACCGCACCGTACTAGAAGCCGCTACTCTGCATTATAGAGCATAAGTAAGGGCTTACAATCTCCAATTCCTTTCTAATATTATCCTCAAGCACAGAGACGGGACCTGTCGACAGACGTGGATTTCAGAATGACGAAATAATGAGCGAAGACATTCACCCCTGCGATACCAGATCGCTCAAAGATATATCGCCGACGCGTATCGAGCACATGGAGCAAGCCATAGCTAGATACCATCGGTACTTACCGTAGATGCTTAACGTCACAAGGCTCTCGCCCAGACACCCATCCCTGCACTTGCAAACAGCATCATTGCACACCGAAAGTTCTACGTTCCCCACTTCTCCACCAACGCTCGAATCCACCCTAGCTACCCTCCTCGCCGCTCTACGCCTTCGTCAATAGCTCGCGACTCGTAACCCAGAGTAAAAAGGCGAGCGCAGCTGCGACGAAGAAACTATTCTTCGTATTCGACGCGGCGCCGGTCCTAGTAAAAGTCGGTCTAGGAGCTGCGCGATAGGCGGGCATCACGAGGACCACAAAAAAGCGTATCCAAGCCCCAAGATCAAATACAAACATCCCCCTCAATCCGATTTCCCAAAATTCCCTACAACCCCGCCTGCTTCTCCCCAAACCTATCCTTGAAGTACTTCTCAAACGGCGTTCTCCTCACCCCAGGAAACAACCCGTTATGAATCTGACTCTGCGGCCTCAAAAACTTCCCACTACCCTGCAGCCCCTTAACCAGGAACCAAAAGTCCACCGGAAACGCACTATCCTTCAGCTCCTCCTCTTTTACACTATCAGACCCACCTTCCCACACCTTGTGCAGCTCCTCAATCCCTCGAACGTCCAGCTTGACGTCTTTGCCTGAGTACCTTTCTAGCAGGGCTTTGATCTCGGCGTGGGAGATGGTGTCTGATACGATGTTTAGATACTGGTTGTGCGAGTTGTTGGGCTCGAGGAGAGTCGCGACGAGGAATTCAGCGAAGTCGTCAAGGTGCGTGTAGTCTGCTTGAGCAGCGGGGTCTCCGATGACGTGCAGCGTGTAACGATCGTTCGGCAACGACGAGGGCGATTGTGTCCACGGACACCACGTCTTCTCGCGGACCTGGTCGTAGAAGTCGCCGCATCCGATCATCGTGAAGCTCATCTTGCCGGAGCGGACCGCGGGGTGAAGCGCGGCTTGTTCGTTTGCCCTGGCCATTGTCAATATGTACTCACAAAGGGGCGCGAAGTATAGTACGTACTCGCTCTTCAGATTCCATGCGGGATGTACGTAGCCTTGAGGATCGCCGGATTTTCTGGAGATGTGATGCATGTCGTACTCGCTCGGCACGAACCTCTTCACTCCTGCATCAGCGGCCGCGTCTTGGATCGTGGACTGGATTTCCAAAGCTTTGCCGTTCAATGCGCTGACCACTGCATTGACGCCTTGAAGCGCTGAAGCGAGCTCTGCACGCTTCACCTTGGTCAAGTCGAGAGTCTGAGTCGAGACGTTCTTTGCGTTCTGGCCACTTTCAAGCTGCGTGTCGGGCGGTATGAAGGCGAGGATTTTGAATTCATGACGGTTGGTGTGGAGGAGGGCGTTGAGTATGCGCTCGCCGATTTGTCCGTTTGCACCGAAGAGTGCGACGGTCTTGTAAGGCGCCGTGAGCCCGTAGTTGTCGGCGTGACTCATGATGGTAACGTCTTTGGTGTAGTTGATTACCTGGAGGCTTGGGAAAAAGTATACATCTTCGTATTTGGCGCATGTTTGCGACTGAGGATGATGAAATTGCGTATTAGATTGTGACGTGTAGAGAAAGCAAAACCACGCTGCGCATCCGCATTACTTGAGCTGCAAGGTGGTTACACGGAACGAGAAACACTACACGAGCCCAACCGTGATTTGGTCTCGGCTTCGGTGAATGGCGGCCGTTGAAGCGTGACAGGCGGAGACGAGTTGCGTCCAAGGTCTAGATTCGCGCCCCACATGAGTTACAGTAGTCAGCCTCGGCTCGTCCTTATCGATACTATATCTCCTTCTCCCTGCCATCGGCTTTGCAGATACAGATTGGCAACTCTATTAGACAACGAGAGTACTGTTGTAATGAAAAGTTGACTAAGATCGCCCGAGAAATATCGTTATGCTATACTGCCTCGGAATTCACCTGCACTTGCAATGACAGTTTGGTCAGCAGGAGTCTTGAATACCATACCTAGGGAGAGACATTTAGAACTCGACAATCAAGGCGTTGAAAGGTACAGGTAGGTAAGGTGAGCGTGCACTTATCATAATATGTGAATCGCTATAAAATTGTCTACGTAATTTTTTTTCGTTTTTTTTTCGTCGGAAGAGTGAGAAGGCTCAGAGGCTATGCGCATGTAATTGCTGAATAACATGTTGCTCGTTGCCAGGTGGCTGTTGAAAAGAAACGTCTCGAGGTCTGGCGCATATTATCCTGCTTGAGTCCAGGTATTCCCTTCAGGGATCCCCAAACACCCACCCTTATTCGTAGGGTGCGTGTTCTCCGCCCCGCAACTTATCGATCCTCTCGTGGAACTCTCGCTTCCAAGCCGGCATCGATCTCCGAATCCGCGGATTTTCCAGATGGAGATCGAACGTTTCTAACGTAGCGCCAACCTTCTCCGCATAGACTCTCGCACTTTCGGCGTTGTACTGGCGAACAATGCATCTCTCCATCCGATGGAGCCGCTCTAAGCGCTGCGGTCTCAGATTCTTCAGTACGCTAGCCAACGCTTGCTCGTCAGGGTCCGGGAATTCGGTATTGATTTGCGCCTCTACGATACTGTCCGGTAGCATGCTACCAATGCAGGGAATGTCATCGTCGGTCCAAGCCTGTTGTCCTTCGGGTAGGCCGTCGGGGATGTTGGTGTCCAATCCTAAACGCTGGCCGGATTCGACCGGAGGACCACGGAAGACACCCACGTCTACTTCCAATTTTTCGAGGCGCGAGAAAGAGAGGAGAGAAGAGACGCCGTTGATGACGTCGCCGAAGAGCTCGTCGATCGTGAGAGCCAGTTCAATGAGGGTAGTTCCACAGTGGCGCGCGAGCGCTTCAACGAAGAGGCCGGCGTTCCAGTCGTGTTCGCAGCCGTGCCATTTCGTTTCATGCGAGTATTTGAAGACAGTCAAAGAAGGTGTATGTCGGACTAGTTCACCGATGCCGTCTCCGTCTATACAGCAGGATGCAAGTTCGATGCGGGTCAAGTTGGGGGCAAGACTAGGTGTTCGCCATACGAATGGCGAACCTGTGTACCCGTCATCGACCGCGATGGCACTTATGAGGTAGACTTCCTCGATTGATCCTGTCTCTAGAAACGGCTTCACAAGCTGCAACGCTGCTTTCTCGTCGTAGCCAGCATGCATAAAAGGCAAGAGAACCTTGAGCTTACTCAATGGCCGCTCACGGGGACCTTCCGTGAGAGTAGCCATCTTGACAATAGCTGCGAGACCCTCGTGGCCGATTTTATACTCGGCTGTGTCCTCGAGGTCCCTCCATCCAGAATCAAGGCGTAGAGTTTTGAGATTGGGCAACAGGCTGAGAAGCGTAACAATCGTGCATGCCCCTTCCATGTTGTCGTCGCCAATACGCGTCGCCTCCTCGTGCATCATTGCTTCCCACCACTTCTCCGCATCCGTATCGATCTCGTCCAGAAAGGGCAATGCAACAACGAACTCCCTCAGCCTCTCCATTGCATTGTGGTCACCACGGAAGTCCAACACATCAGGGTCCTCTTCGTCGTTACCCCGCTCATCCCAGAGATCCAGCGCCTCGATATACTTTGCGATTAGTGGATCTTGCGAGACTGCATAGATGATGCCCAGCGTGTCGTATAGTCGTCCAGCTCCGTAGTTGTTGGTATACCGCCACTGCCGCTTCAGCGTGTTGTGCCGCTCAATTTGTGTTTTAGCACGGCCATATATCGCCTTGCACGTCAGAGCCAACCCTTCGATGCCTGACGGGAGACCGAGGTCGATGATAGCGTCGATGATCTCGGAAGGGAGGCCTAGGAAGGACATGTTTTGGTGACTGGAGCTATGGGCGACAGATTTCGCATGTCCGAGGGCATGCGGAAGTGGGAGGAAAACGGTGCGCTGCAAAATTGGGACAGATCTACAAAATAGAGGGGTCCAGGTTGTGGACAACGGGAGGGACTAGCGGTGGTCTAGCCGCCAACGGAGGCTTAGGCCGGAGGGGAAGCCGAGCTTGAAATAGACATCCACTAGCTTGGAGTCCAGGGTTCCAGACTCCCCAGGGCCATGTGCCATCCATGCGGCCACCATAGCGGACTGATGATGCCGAGGGACAGTGATCAACTGCGTTTTGGCTGTCCTCCTTTGATGACTCCTTTGACGATTGCTGGCACTGGTTACTGGCACTGCGTACCATATGCACCTACCATACCTACATAGGTAGGTGCGCTTTGCCCGAGATGCTTCCTTCATCAATATACGCCCAGGCGCCATCGAGCCCGCTCGCATGCCCATCGTCGTGAGGAAGGAACCACCTCCCTGTGCAGCCAGGACATCGCCCAGCAAGACCTGATCTTGTGCCGAGTCAGCAGCGGCTAGGACGGCTTCAAAAGGACCTATGTCTGTAAGCTGCCGAACCACCGTCGGTGACTTCCTGTCGAGGAAGTTTACAGCGCCAAAGGATTCAACGAGCTGGGCGTTCTTAGAGGATGCAACTCCGACCACACTGTACCCAGCTCGAGCAGCTATCTGGGTAGCATAGGCGCCAGAGGAAGACGAAGCACCCCAGATGAGGACGTTTTTGTTCTTCTTCTCCGGATTGGTTTTGTTCGACGGTCTTTCAAGGTGCAGATGAAGGATTAGTGCACTGGCCGCACCATATAGGTTGGAGACGGAGGCCGCAGCCTCGAAAGACACTTCTCCAATCTGGATTGTCGTTTTGTTAGCAGACACCCAAAGCTGAAGTCATGGCCATGTCCTGGCCGAAGTCTTGACCATCCTTCAGAGAAACTACAGAAGAACATTGGATTATTTCACCTTTGCTGTCGATTCTTGCGTGGTGAGCGCATACCGTTGGTATGCCCCAAATCGTGCGTTGTTCCGGATAGTTCCACAGCTGTTTGTGACGACCCGGTCACCCTGCTTGAAACGGGTAACGTTCGTACCGAGCTTGACGATCGTGCCAGAGAACGATACTGAGCATTCAACTTAGTTAGTATACGTTCCTAGTGGCGGTAACAGGCTCCTGTAATATTTGCTGACACCCTATGATGGTCGGGTATTTCAGTGGAAATGGGAGCATTCCTTGTTGAATCTTGTATTCGGCTGGCTGAAAAGCGACTGCTTTGACCTGCCGTAGTGTTAGTTGGTTCATGACAATGTGTAGAGTAATAGATACGAGTAGTGAGTCGCCATCGATCAAACCTGCAACCATTCAACGGTCTTGTTTTACGCACCTCAATCAGAAGCTCCCCTAAGCCAGGTTCTGGAACATCGGCAGGACCAATTTCGATCTGCTTCCCAACGCCTGGCAGCCAGGCTGCGACGTTCTGACCTACCGCCATCGGGGTGTTGGGAGAGGGTTGTTCGATTAGCAAAGTGTAGGAAACAACACTCCAAATGTATAATAGAGTCTAGACTCTGACTAACCATGCATAAGCTGGAGACAGTTCTTGGTAGGAGCCACTAGGGGCGTATTTGCGCATTGTGCAGCATATTACACCGATAATCAGGATTCAAATTTCTACAAGCGTCCTACGAACGGCTACATCCCATCGACTCGAGGTCCAATATTCTCCATGCCGCACCATCATCGCAACTCAGACCTGCAGACTGCGGTATACTCATCCTCGTCCAACGACATTCCCCTGAACGAGAATCGGCTTCTCGCTGCTGAAGTTATACACATCTGCCATGACCTCCTGCGTGCTGGCGTCCTGCAATGCCTTGCCAAATGCTTCTGTGCTGTCCCACTCCATTAGTGTATGGATACTGTACGGCGCATCTTCGCTGAGCTGCGTCACGCTCCAGGACTTGAGGCCGTACTTGATCCAGCATTTAACGACTAGTGGAATGTGGTTTGAGAGATAGTAGTCGAGCTCAAAGGTTGACTTTGCAGTGCGCGGGTAGAGGGCGCTGACTGTTGCTTCAGTAGACGACATGGCTGATTTGGAGAGATGATCTGCCTGGTAAATCATTAGAGATACGTTCCGAGAAGGGAACTAGCACTCACCCAAAGGGGTTGTTTCTCTTGAGGTACTCCACAGCAAGTCCTGAGTTCCGTGCAATGGCTTCTTTAATGCTCATACGATCAAGCCTACCTAGTAGCCTTACATGGTTAGAAAGGTTCTGCGCCGGTTACCGAAGGCACCTTGATACGCCTTCAAGATCTAATTCGCCCTTCAATCGATATCAGCGATCGAACATTGGCGAAAAATCAGCACGGTGAGTCAACCGCGCCAGTACCTATGGTATACCTTGGGTTTGGAAATCGATTGCAAAACGGAAGGTCAATCATAACGTGTTGCCCATGTTGCTTAGGGATGATGTCAATGCCATTCATTCGGCGCACCTTTTCCACGAAAATCCACCTATCGCAGCATAATCCATCCTGCACCTATCTTAAGGCATCCCTGGGATGGGTCCCCGCCATCCTGACTTCATTTCTTTCGCTTTTGCACCACCCTTCTAACCGCCAATAAAAAATAGCTAGCAAGCCCTACTCTTCTAGAGCTAGTCGCAAGCAACACCTTGCTTCCTTGATATAGACATCCCGAGCGACATCGCAGACGCTTTTGCACCGGCACCTGGGCAATCTCACCGTCGCCGTTGAGCACACGCAGCTAGGGTGTAGTATAAGCTCAATGTTGGCGTTAGAGGCATGCTCATCGTAAAGCCATCTTGTAACATGCTATCATTTGCCACAATGTTCTGCGTCTGCAGAGATGCTTTCCACTTTCTAATCAGAATGTTCGTGAAGACAACCAGTCTCTCTTCACTCATTGGACGGACTGTCCTAATACCACAATTGCATTTTACGAATTGATCGCTCTAATCAACATAGTCCATAGTGGTTGTAATGTCCTTCCACTTGTTTAGTAGCTTCTCTGTCTTCTTACATTTATTGATGAAAAGGGTGTAGCATCTGACCCTAGCGCACCTCGAACCGGTATGTCTTTCCCTTCCGCAACGCCACTATGGCTCAAAATATCCACGATTACTTTTGTCCCCTTCTCTACGTCGCCCAGCTGTTTGTTGTTGGTATTGTCCAGCATCTTGCGAGTTTCACCCACGCCTGTCTCGTTATACTCCTTTATCTGGACCGCAGACTTTACCCTCGCATTAGCATTTAGTAGATCGGTGCGAAAGTACCCAGCTTGATAACAGTGGTTATAATCCCAAATGGCTCCAGCTCAGGTCGCATGCTCTCGCTGATACTAGAGCAGGCCCATTTCGTAGCACTGTAAAGCGCGTAACCTGGCCCACCGCTCCAGGACCCAATACTGCCAAAGTTCGCAATAACCTTTTCCCTGGCTGCAGCGCGGAGGTATAGAATGACGGCACGGCTTACGTTTAATATGTCGAAGACGTTGGTGTTGAAAGTTGCATAGTCTTTGTTGGGACTGCTCGCCGTCAGTGTTATATTTCCAATCAAGCGGCTTTACTAGACCTGCCTTAACTCCTCCACCGCTCCCTCCTAGACGTAACCTGCAGCATTGACAAGGTGCATAATGCGGCCATATTTCGAGTGAGCTTCTTTGGCAATGCTTTTCAGATCGGCGAGTGGTGCAGTCACATCGAGGGACATAGTAACAGCACCAGCAGCCTCCAAGGCGATGTACTTGCCGAAGCCAGACGAAGAACCTGTAATGAGCCAAACCGGTGTTTCGCTAGACATGTTGAAGCGTAGCAGTCGGCTTTGTCTGTAGAAGTCGGTGTAGTTACTAAGATGATGCGATGGTAATTCGATAAACTAGATTTGGTGCAGATTGAGGAGCGAGAAAATATACTTCACTTCTAAAATCATGTCTAAGAAGGCTCTGTCGACTATCTAGACAATTCTTTCTGCCAATGCTGACGTGCAGATGCGCAGGTCCAAGAAGCAAGATTCGAAATGCTCGCCGTATTGTTAATACGAATACGCCGAGACCAGTTGACGTAGGTTTGCAAGGAATCTGAAGATACCTTGAGCAGTTACTAAGCGCCTTCGGGCACTTTGTACGTTTGATTTAATCCTTATAGGTTTAGCGTGGGGGCTCCCCAATTGAAGTTCCACGAGTCACAGGGTTGCTTTTGACGCCGAAAATCTTCGGGCGGGCCTTCGATGCTCGGCTGGTACATCTGCGGACCTAAAGGCCATCAAGTGACATGCTCCACATTTAATAATCCTGATGCAATGCAGCACCAAGTATCGCGGCGCAAGAGGTATATACTCGTGTTGTTGCATGTAAGATGCAGCTGTTACGAGGCCTTGATCTAACCGCTTGTGGCCAGATCACGCATCAGAAAAACGGTGGCGCCTGAAGATTTGCTACCTACCTACCTAAGGTAGGTATGTATGACTGCCACGACCATTCAAGATAACATGGTCGTAGGATCCGGAATCCCGGTTGATGGCTACCCCTCGTGCCGGAGTTTAGAAACGCAGCCGCAGTATTTCCTTGGAAGAGGACGACTCGGCACCTGGGCAAGCACCTGGGCAAGTTCCACGGCAGTCTGACAGGTTCTTTGGCCTGCCTTGGTCCAGGCCAGCTGTGACGCAACGACAGTCTTTCTTGACTCCAGCCGTTTTCAATGATAAGAGATATAAAGGTCCATCTCCTTCAGTGATCACCAAAATATCATAGACTCAATACTGGTCGTGCTATTCCCATCATCGATTCTTTGCTCGTGCGGTCACTTTAATACTACAAACGAAAGGCGAAACTGGGCGAGAGCGAAGAAGCATGGCTTCTTTACCGGACACGCCGTGCAACTTCCCAACCCTAGCGGGCAAGATAGCCATAGTCACGGGAGCATAAAGAGGCATTGGTGCTGGAATTGCACTTGGGCTGGCCCGACGCGGGGCTAGGGCACGTACATGTGTCTGACGCTGTTCTGCATTCGCACCAGAGGGCAGAAAATGCTGATAAGAGAGCTGGTAGCTGCAACCTATACCTCGCCAGGCAGTGAAAAAGCTGTGGACGCATTGATTGAGCAGATCGCCACCTTCAAGAACGCCTCGAGCGTACTCAAACTGAAAGCTGATCTCCGAGACCCATCTGCGCCCAAGCATATCGTCGAACAGACTCTCCAAGCCTTCGGTAACCACATCGACATCCTCGTCAATAACGCAGGCTGTGAGCTCGTGAAGCCTCTCCAGGAGATATCTACCGAGGACTTCGCTTTCGTCTACGACCTAAACGTTCGCGGACCTCTTCTTATGACTCAGGCGGTAGTGCCGTACCTTCACGCGCCTGCTCGCATCATCAACATCAGCTCCGTTGGCGCTCGGCACGGCTTCAAGGACCTCTCAGTGTACTGCTCTTCCAAGACGGCGTTGGAGGGTCTCACACGGTGCTGGGCTGCCGAGCTGGGTTCTGCCGGACATACAGTCAACGCAGTCAACCCTGGACCGGTGCAGACTGCGCTCATGGAAAACATTCCCAAGGATTACATTGAGATGCAAAAAGCACAAACCCCGGTGCAACAGCGGATAGGTACTGTAGATGACATTGCCCAGATCGTTGCATGGTTGGCGAGTGAGGAGAGCCGGTGGGTGAGTGGACAGGTCCTGTCTGCAAGCGGTGGGTGGGCCATGTACTAGGACGAACATGGAGTGCACGTTGATCGGGCACATATGTACGCCAATGTAAATGGCTCAGCTGTCCTTTCTTTTTATATTGTATCCAATAGAGCCTTTATGAACAATTAGTGCCTCAAATAGATAGTTATAAGATTGTGTTATTTCGAACTATGTTGCGCTGTAATTCGCGTTCGCCGATTGGTGTAAATGCCATTCGAGCTCCACATACCCTTCCGCAGTCATGGGCGTTTTAATAGTAATTACTATTTTTATTGCAATTACTATATAGTAGCAATTATCAAGACCAAGACTTAGCCCATGTTCGGTAGACGGTATAACACTGTTAGTGATATAGTAACAATAGTAACTTAATAGTAACTTAAACTCGAATTTTGTATGTAAAATAGTATTTACTATTTTTTATGCAATTATTTTCATGAAACGCCCATCACTGCGCTTCCGTTACCAATTCCCTATCACTACAGAAGCGCCTCGCAACTTTGTTTCTTGTCGGCATGATTTTTACTTCCAGGACTTCCACATCCAGTCTTCGCGCAATAACATTCGTATCGAGGCTTGGTTGAATAGTGAGTTGAGCAATCCGCCAAAGGTGCCGCTACTTAAGCTTGATGGAACTGCGGGGTCAACCAGATACGGGTCTCCATTGGCTAAGAATCTGAGAATCTGGACAGGAGCACAGCCGACCAGGCTGATTCAGCCCAAGAAGCTGTCCAGACTTTTTCTTTCGCAAAACGTTCGACACAATGCAAGAGTGCATAAGCTCAAAAAGCTTTTACAAAGGAATTTCCATTGCTGCAACGCATCACCAGGTAGTAACTCCACGATGCGCATTGGATTGTGATGTCGAACGATCGCCATGTCTTTGGGAGTGCAGCAAGGATCAACGACTGCAGGGGTTAAATATAAGGCAAACGAGCTGGAAATGAGGCTATGCTAGATACCGTGCTGCGCAAAACCTATAAAGGACAGCCCACCCCAAGCAAAATTTCAGACTAGCGCTCAATCACTTCCTTGACGTGCGTCTATCGCCGCCTGGGCAGTAACGCACTACACCCCAAGAAAAATGCCTTCCCAGGCTAGGAAAACACTGGATCGGCTGGTCATTTGATATCCGAAGCTAGCTGGGCAAATGGGGCTTCTACCAGAAACTCAGATCTTTCGAAGCTTCAGTGCTCTGAACCTTCGCAACCTGTGGTACCTCCAAACTGAACTAGATGTGTTGGAGAAAAGGCTAGTCGAAAAAGAAATAGAAGATAGCAGAGATGGCCCTGGTAGGAGAAACTGCTATGCGAGTGAGTGGCTCAAGGAGCCCGAGGATGAGGAGGACACCGAGCAAAGGGATCTTGTCTGGAAGATCCGTGAGGTACTGGAAAAGTACAGTAAGTAAATTCAGCAGTATTTCATGGCCTACAGGAGATCTTTTCTAATTAACTACATAGATCGATCGATGATCGAACAGTCTATGATCAACAGACTAGAAGAGCCACATGCTTGGGAGTTGCGATACATCCAGGAATTTCTGTCGTCGGCCGCCATGGACCGACTTGCCTTGATCGGACAGGACAGTGACATCTGGGGTTCTGTGCAGAACCCCCATGATCATCGGCATGATTTGGTGACGTTGAAAGCTCGTCAACAATAACCAGACGATGCCTTCTCGAAAGCGGTATCGAAGACCGAAACGCACTTGTTCTCCAAATGCGGGCTCTCGCGAATCAAAGCGGGATACAAGAATTCTTCTGTTAAGAAGCTTACTCGATGGATTTGGAATGTGGCCGCATCATTTGTGCCCATTTTGTCCATTGTCATACTTCATAGCGTTTCCTCGCCGCGGGCTCGACTCGGCGTTATCACAGCCTTCAATTTCCTCATATCGGCTTGTTTAAGCGCTTTCACCGACGCGAAGAGAACTGAAGTCTTTGCTGTCGCTGCTGCGTATGTATTTTCCGCCTTTTAGGTGACTTCATCCTTACCATCACCAGATTCGCCGCGGTTCAGGTAGTTTTCATCAGTACCGAGCAGAAGTGAACGACCACATGTCGACCGCAACAGCTTTTCCTCACAGCGCTTTACCGTGTACCGAAAGACTTGCGACGTTTTCTCTATCGACATGTTGACCACAGCCCCAAGACCTATCAATACCAATCATTCCTCATCGCTTTACCTTGATTCACTGCGTTTTGAGCACCCACACAGCTTTGCCTCACAGCGTTTTACCGTGTAAGGAAAGGTCGCGAAGTCTTGTCTATTGATACCAATCATTCTATTTCCATCCACACGCCCTCAATCCCTCTTCTTCAACCACTGCAAATTCACCGGCGTAACCGCCTCCCCACCCCCCAAAAAACTAATCAAATTCTCCATCCCCAACCTCTCAAACCCAACATGACTCTCCACACTCGCCCCCGCCGTATGGCCTGCACACACCATTAGCACCTCCCAATCACTCCCCCTACACCCCACAGAAAAACTCACTCAAAACCATAACATTATCCATGGCCGCCAACTTCGGATTCACCCTCGGCTCCTCAGCATGCACATCCAACCCCGCACTACTAATCACGCCCTCCCTCAACGCCTCCACCAACGCCCCCTCATCCACCAGTTTCCCCCTCGCAACATTCACCAACCGCGCCCCCCGCTTACACACCGCAAACTCCTTCTCCCCCAACAACACCCTCCCCTCAAACGGCGTAGCCAGCACCACGCAATCGCTCCCCCTAAGCAACTCCTCCAGCGTCTCGCACCACCGCACGTCTCCACCCAGCTGCCTCTCCCGCTCCTCCAAGCGCACGACGTCATGGTACCAGATTTTCATTTCAAAGGCTGTTCTGGCTTTTTGCGCGAGGCGGAAGCCGATTTTGCCGAGGCCGATGATGCCGAGGGTGGTGTGGTTGGGGTTGTGCGTTACGGAGGCGATGGTTTGGTTGGCGGTTGTGAAAGCGGTCGGGGAGCAGGAGCGGGCCGCGAGGAAGGACCAGGGGAATGCGCGGTAGGTGGAGAGGAGGAGGAAGATGGCGGCGTCGGCGACGGATTCCGTGCATGCGGAGGCCGAGTTGCAGTAGATGATGCCTTTGGTGGTGGAGGTCAGTGGGGTGGGTAGGCTGGGGATAGATGGATGGATGAATGGATGGTTGGAAGAGGAGTACCCACCATACTCAGCCATGGTTTTCGTATCTACCCAGTCAAAGCCTGCACCGGCGCTTGCGTAGATCTTGCAGGATTTGGGGAGGAGTGAGCTGGGCGGAGTTAGTTTTGCCAGTTCAGTAGTCAGGCGCTCTACAACAGTTTTGGAAGTGCCATCTTTTCCAAAGTTTTCTCCTTTCCAACTGTTTACGCGTCTTCAACACTGCCCAACTCCCTCGACCAAAAACCCCCAGCCCATTCCTAACCCATAAGATCCAACAAACTAGAAGAAACTCACATCAACTCCTCATCCCACCTCCCCATCTCCCCCCCCGTATTCCAAAACGGCCGATACATGCCCACAAAATCCCCCCACCTGCCCTCCCTCAAGCCCTGCTTGAACTCCTCTCTGCCCACCGAATAACTCCTCTGGATAGTGAACTTCTCCCCCAGCTCTTTGTACAGCTCATGGTTCCACCTGATATCGTCGCCGAGATGTAGGATTATGGGTTTGTTGGAGGAGGAGGAAGAGGTGGCGGGTGGAGGTATAGATGATGGTGTGGGTGGGGCGGGGAGCCCGGCGTCGGCGGGGGTGGGAGTCGCTGCGGACATGGTCTTTTTGCGGTTGCTGTTTTTCTTCTGTATTATTTTTTGCGCCGTGGAGATCTTACGGAGGGGTTATAAGGTACGATGTCAATAGTCAATACCTCCCACTCTCTCAGACTAGTCCCAGCACCGCCCACAACAAGCCCACCGGCAGATATGTCTCTTTCCACTCGCCGGACTTTAGGAACCTTTACCAAACCCTCGAATGATATCACAAGCTCGCAATGTCAAACCACAACAACGAAGCCAGCGTGCAAAATCTACGTTGTGCTGCAACAGAGGCCACCCGCCCGCAAAAAGGGTCCCATCTAACACGTCACATGTACATGCGGGCTCCTGGGCGCCTGCAAGCCTACAGACGGCGCTATGCCCAAACGAGCCATCCCGAAAAACGTGGACCTAGGCCAGCCCTGGAGCTCACCTTTCCGTGGTGTGCTCAGCGCTCAAGTCCGTCATACTCTAGATTATCATAGAGGAGTTTGTATACATAAATGTACACATAGATAAATAGTTGCACAAACACACAGTATCCCAGTCGTAAAAACGACACCTAGGCAACCTCAAGATTGCCCCCACCCACGCCATACCCGTGGACACTCCTCGGAGTCTCGGACCATTGCACACAAAGCCGACACTACCCAGCAGCGAAACCGCACTGCCTCCTAAGCCGCATTCAACCAGTGACCACACCCCCACTCCTACACAGGCTACAAAAGCAAACCCCATCATTCAAAACCAATCGTTCAAATTAGATACAATGGACACTACTAGTCCGTCCAAAGATCAACCACCGCCAAAAAACGCCTTGGGTATAACATATGCCGATCCATCCAGCTACCTAGCCATACAACCAGATAGAAAAAGTCAGATAGGAAAGTCATACCCCAAACGCCGTCATGACTACGTAGACGCGCCAACATTCCAAAATAATACACACACACACACACACGTGCACTTCAAGAAACTCGAAAACTCGAAACAATCGCCCAACAACAACAAGCCGTACGCAGCCAGCCTCAATCCAACCCCTCAAAACCACTGCACCATCCCAATATGCCCCACCCCATTCCCCGTCGCCATCTGCTGCGTATTTGCCGACCCATACTGATTAACCAAATCATCCCACGTAGCCCAATCCATATTCGCGCCATCCAGAAGCGGCGAGTCGGAACTCTGACCACTGCTTCCTTCAGCCTGAGGACTGTCGTTGAAGTTGCCATTTGGCATCATGTGCGGGCTCTGCGTGAAGCCGTTCAAAGCCGCGTTTCCGTTTTGGAACGCAACTCCGTAGCTGTTACTGGTGTTTTGCGCATTGACTCCGTGGGGCCGGGGAATATCGGTCGTGTCGTACATGGGAGGCGGCATGCCATCTAGAGAGGCTCCATTGCTGCTAAATCCGTCCATGACATCGCCCATGAGATAGTCGTAGCCGTGTTCGGCGAGGACGTTGAAAGCGTCTACAGCGGTGGTTGCCTTGTTGCCTGCGGCATTTGTAGTCTGAGTTCCAGGCTTGAACGCTCTTTCGTTCGCGTTGCGTGCACTGTCTGGCGTATCTGCGAAAGAGAATTCGGACTGGGATGCCGAGGGAGGACTGCCAGTCCACGTCGGTGGTTGCGCAACAGGAATTTCGCCCAGTTTCGGTGCCGCTGGACGGAGCATTCGGTCTAGATGCTCCGAGCTGGGTTGGTCCACTGTCAAAGACCCATTAAGCTGATCCGTGAGCTGCGAGAAGCCCGAGTAAAAGACTGCACCAGTCTTGAGCGCCTGGCTCGCGCGTTCGAGGGCGAGCTCTTTGTCCCGTGCGGCCCTGGCTTTCGCCATGAGCTTTCGAAGCGGTTTCCACAGACAGCCTGCTTGGCCCTTGCGATACGGAGAGGATTCGCCAAGAGAGAACCACCATTGCCCAGCAGTGGCCTCTAGTGCGCGCCATGCGCGCTCGACTGCCTCGCCCTTGGTCCGAACACACAGCTCGGAAAGCAAGAAAGCAATCGCATGCCACTGTACGTACGTCCGGAACAGCCAACCCCATTTCATCGTGCGGGCTTCTGTCTCTAGCAGAATGCTGTATTCAATGTTCTCGAGCGAGGTTATAAACAGCTTGTCCTTTGTCTCTTGCGGAAGCGATGCGCCTCCGTCCCTCCGCTGGTGCGGGTGGTACACTATCAGCCACATTTTGCTCATTACCAATCGTGAAATCGTCGCAGTGACCCAACATAACGGTATCGACATGTCGCAGTTCTTAAGATATTTATCCTCCAGCCGTTGGTGGCAATCGCTGATCCACTTCTCCTTCTCGGGAACAGTGAGATTCGAAAAGAAGTAGTTGCATCGGTCTGGACCTGGCGGAACGTACAGGATACGCCGCAGAATATTGGTCACTTCGAATCGGATGAGACAGAAGGTCATGTCGGTGAAGCCTTGCCGCTCCTCAGGGAAGTCGGTCATGGCGGGATCGATATCGGTGTCGTTCACGTTCAAGGGCTGTAGAAGTTAGTAGAGGATGAAAAATACGAAGGACGGACCTACCATCTTCGTGTCAAACTGAGCTTCGACAATGGTGGGGTCGCACCCGTGGTCCTCGGAAGAGCGGGCATCCAGAATGCAGACCTGCCACCAAAGCCGTCTCCGCATCTCGATGTTGAAAGGCGTCAGGCCAAAGTGACTGCCATCCCTGTGAATACCCAATGTCTGGGCAATGCGGACAGCCAGCCCTGTGAGAGTCCATATCTTCCTCGCATCGTCATTGCGCCTCAAAAGGATCATGAAGATCACAAAGGCTTGCAGGATGATCATCTCATCGCAGAAAAGAAAGTTTGCGCGTGCAAGAGCTTGCTCCAAGCCAAAGCGATATGTATGCAAAAGCGCAGTCCGATCCTCTCCAAACTTCTCCGCGCAGTCTTTGGGCGCAATGCTGGTGACTGCGCCGTAGTATATAGCGAACATGAGCGGTTCCAGCGACTTTGAGATTTTGTCCGGGTTTGATATAGCATCGAGGACGAGAGGTTCGATGGTGGGCTGGTGCAGCACCTTGACTAGCGGGTCCACGTTGTCCTTGTAGATGGCCCAGAGCTGGTGCGCGTTCTGGGCGGACGGATGCAGAGCTAGCATGTCGACACTGGTGGAGCTGTAGCCGAAGATGAAGCCCTGGTGGTGGGACGAGAAGGCCGTCTCGGTGTCGTGTTCTTCGTCGTCGTCGGACTGCGCGATGAGGATCGACTTGAGGTCTTCGACCTGCGCCGTGTCAGCAGCGCCGCCAGCGAGCGCATGGTGCTCTTAGGGAACTCACCTCGTTGTTCAGGCTGGCCCAGAAGCTGTTGTTGATGTACCGGCTGCGTCCCTGGTCGACGACCAGGCGGCCAAAGCGCGTCTCGAGCCCCTCGACGCTGTTGTCGACGACCACGCTCGCGCTGTCCTTCTGGCTGTAGCTGAGGCAGCCTTGCGACTCGTCGGCGCTGCCGCTCCGCTTCTGCTCCCGCTCGGCGGCCTCCTGCTCGTGCTCTTCGACCTGGGCATTGAGGCTCTGCACCACGCCCTCCAAGCGGCGTAGTCGCTCCATGAGCTCGCTATCGGCCGGCTTCCTGCTCTTGCGCGGGGCGCGGCCGGGCCCGGGGAACACGCACTCGATGTTTGCGCGCGCGCAGTTGGAGCACGGCTGCTTCTTGTCGCACTTGACCTTGCGCTTGCGACAGGTGATGCAGGAGCGCGGATTGAGGCCGGCCGCACCGCTGATGCTGCCGTTCGCTTTCTGGACCCGATCGCCGGCGGCTGCCGAGTAGGATCCGTCGTCGCCCATGTCGTCGCCCATGGTGCCTGGTTATTCGGCAGCTCGAGAGGCACAGGGCGGAAGGACACTGCGTGAAAATCTGCAGCGGTAACTTGGGAAAGCTTTTGGTCTGGGTCCCGTCGCGGGACGTCGGGGATCACTGGGAGCGTTGAATCCTGGTCAGCGGTGTGCGAACAAAGAAATAGGGGCGTCCGCAGAGAGGATGCTGAAGGCGGACTGCAGCTGACTGCGGGCGCGTAAGAAACAGCAACTCGGGGAGCACAAGGCGCAGCCTACGTGCGAAACGTCTATGGTTGGCCAACTATTTTCTTTGATGAAGCAGTATTGATGAAGCAGTATAATTGCCCCAGGTGTGTGCTGACCAACCACCGCGCGCCTGGACCTACAGGCCACCTATGAAGTCATCACACGACTCTAACTTCGTGCTGACGCCCGAGCACCTTGCACATCCAACACCTAACGCAGGCCCGCGGGCATTCTTTTGCAGCTCTCGTGCAGAACATGTTCCACACAAACTTTGACGGACCTCCGGCCTTATCTCCGCACGGTTTTCGGTGCGCTTGCCTGTTCCGGATTCCATGCCGAGACACGTTGAATCTTGTACCTAGAAGATCAGACTAGGAGTAGGTACGAATTCGAAAATCATATTCAGGCTCAGGCTCCACGGTTACCAACTTACACGATACTATGCAACTGTCCAGTTAACAAGAGGAAATATGGGTATCCCGTAGAGAGGTCCACAAGAAGACACAAAGCCGTGAACGCCGTGTCCCAACCAGACGCATAGACAATGTACGATCATCGTAAACCCCGCTCACCCCTACCGCCAGTATTGCGCTCTTTTCTCCGCCTCGTATTTTCCACGCTGAGATACGTTTGCTCTTTGTCACGCATCTCCTCTTCGATCTCCGCATCGATCTCCTCCCGTATCCGCATGATCTGCTCTTCCGTGAGACCTCGCGTGTTGCACACTACGCTGGGAGCGCCTTCCAAGTATCGCAGATTCTCAAGCGCTTGGTTGACCAGCTTGTGTAGGTTTTCCCGTGTGTTGAGGTTGTCGTGACGTTTGGTGTTGTGCAGGTCCGGATATAGGATGCCGCCGCCATTCTCAGGGTTCTGGAAAGCTGCGAGGTACGGGATGTGGGTTGGCAGGTCATTGTGGAGCTCGGCACCCACGCACACAGCCGTCTCATGACACCAGGTGCGGGCGACGTTGCGTGGAGTGTAGCCACCTCCCCCGATGAGAAGAAGTGGACGACCGTAGCTCTTGACCGTTTCGACACACACGCCGTGCGCTTTGATGTTCAGATTGAATCGTCCGAGTCTATCGCCACCAAGCGAATCTGCACCAGACTGGAGGACGATGGCGGTAGGATTGTACTTTTCGATCACTGCTCCTGTGACAGTCTTGAACAGCCACTTGTACTGCTCGTCGTCGATGCCGTCGTCGATGGGGATGTTGAGGCTGTGGCCTTTGCCGCGATTCGCTGGATCCGTTGGACCCATCTCATTGATATTACCGGTACCAGGGAAAAAGGGATAGCCGTTTCTATCCTGTCCAAATTTGTGATATGAAAGAGTGAATACGCGATCTGTCGACTCAAAGGCTGCCTCAACACCATCTCCATGATGGACGTCTATATCGATGTATAGAACGCGTTGGTTCTGGGTAAGTAATAGCTGAATCGCGAGAACGATGTCGTTTATGTAGCAGAAACCGGACGCCAGATTCTTCTTTGCGTGATGCAGGCCACCAGACCAGTTGATGGCTATGTCGGACTGCTTGTTAAGCAGATTGTAGGCTGCATTCATAGAGGCGCCGCTATATATAGAAACATAATTCCATAGGCCGTCGAAGACGGGACAGTCGTTGGATTCTCCACCAAATCCGAAGGAAAGATATGCTGGATCATCAGGTTTTGCATTCTGGGGCGTGACTCTGAATACTACTTAGCAGGGTTGTGAGCAACTAGAATTTGGTACATACCGACTGAGAAATGACAAGTATTCGCGGTCGTGAAAGATGGCGAGTTCGTCGAAAGTCGCTGGGCGCGGTTCGTACAACTCCATCGTGTACTCCAGTCCGTACGACAAGACCAACTGCTTGGTGAGGGTCAAACGCCACGGCTTCATGGGATGACTGCTCCCAAAGTGATGGTACTCGACATGTGGGTTGTAGTGGAACGAGACGCTGTAGCCCTGCGGCTTCTCCATTCCATACTCTTCGGCCTCGCGCGCGATGACGGCTCGCTTCTCTTCATCGCTCAGCTGTTTGAAAGCGGTAAAGTTGGGTACATAAGCATCGTTTGGAGATAGATATTCTTCGACAATGTTGTTGGAATAACCATTTGACGGTGTGGCAAAGCCCTGAGCGCGCATGGCTGCCGCAACCTTCACCGGATCGATCAACGGCACCTGAGTGGTCGCTGACGGGTTCCTCAACTTTTCTGGAGCTCCTTGGGCAATCCAACGCTTAACGTCTCCTTCTATTGAAGGTAAGAATGGATTGGCAAAAGAGTGTGGCGCCTGCTCTTCCAAGGTGCGCGATTCCCAAAGCAGACGGAGGCGAACGTTCGGAGCCTCGGGCGTCGGACACACTGGATATTGTTCCTGTATTGATGCCTGCCGAGTATTAGAAATTAGATAACACGAAGGGAAAAAATGTGACCTTTTTAGCTTCAAGACCGTTCGGAAACAGCAGAGAGCGCGTCGCGCCTGCGGTGTGTCTTGTGGTCCGGGTTGTGGTCTGGGTTCTAGACGCTGCGGTCGCAGCCTTTTTCCGACCCTTGACCTCTATAGATGGCTCTCTTCCAATCCTCTGGGCCTGATTATACTCCTCTCTTGAAGGCCGTGTTACGCAGAGGTCAGTGTAGCCGTCGCTGTCGCTGTCGTCGTCGCTGTCAGATCGTTCGTCAGAGGAATGGCCGACATCCTCGTCGTATTCCGAGTCGTCATTGGACGATTTGCCGATGCGCGCACGTGAGTTCATGCTAACCGGTTTGCGCTTTGGCGGCATGTCTGTCTGTCTTTGTTACTTCCAAGGTTGGCCTTGACAATCGTTGGAGATGCAGAGTGTTGCGCGGTAGCTGATATTTTGAGTAAAGTTGTGTGGTAAATATTTGACGTTGGAACAGTGAAAGATTCGAAAGTCCGCAAATTTTGGCTACCAAGGCCAACAGCGCAGCTGCCTTCACTCTGCTCCTCATTCAAGCTCCTCCCAAAACTTCCCGCCACCACTTTCATCGAAACACCATCAGAATCCATCAGAATATCCACCTCCATCGCTTCAACACGAGTCAGAGATTCTCGTAGAACTCTCTAAGTACTCGATATCGCGCGTTGAGTGCCGGCATGGCTATCGCGGAGGACGCGGCGACCGTGCTTGAGCAGTTCATACACGATGGTAAGGCGCATATTTTCTACCAGACAACCGTTCCATGCTAATGCTGCGACACGGTAGTTGCAAACTTGCCAGCAGAGATCACGCATCTATTCGAGGAAGTGCAGGCCAAAGACGCGCTCATCCAAGAAGCGCGCGCTTCGATTGCACAGCGCGACAACAGCCTTCAGAAGTTCATCAAGCTTAACGGCAGCCTAGTGCAGAACCCTAAAGAGGAGCCGTATTCCAAGACCATAATAGAGCAGTATGAGCGTGCACAGATATTGCAAGAAGAGAAGATCGGGCTCGTGGAAAAGGCCACCGCGTTGGTATGTACCTCGATAATAAGTATCGTCATTCTCGCTCACGCTTTATAGATGGACCGTCACGTCAAGCGGCTAGACCTGAAATTGCGAGACTTGCAAAATGATGGCTCTATACCGACAGATCCCCAGCTGCCCTCGCTGCTGAAAGAGTCGCCTGGCAACATGGTGCCCCCGTCGTCATTGGCCACAACCGGTGCGAGTACGCCACTACAGACCGTGTCTGGCAACCAAGGCCCTGGTGGCCCTAACCTGGCGCACGCAGCTATTGCCCGGATTTCGAACGCCGCGAACATCAATGGCAGGATGAACGCCAATCTACAGAGCATGACGGCGCAGGCGTTGATGAACCAGCAAAGACTTACGAATCAGCAAAATGCCACCCAAGCAACGGCGCGCCAAGAACGGGAGATGTCTGCCAGCAGCGATAGCAAACGCCGTCGACCGAACCTCAGCACAGGACCGCTACCTGGGCCGCCGTCGTCGTTGGCGCGAGCATCTTCAATGGGGCCTGGAACACCCAAGCCTTCTACGCCAGGCTCTCGCGCAGGAAGCGTGGGGCCGAGCAGATCGCAAAAGCATCCTCTCATGGTCAAGAAGGCGAAACCACAGCAGCCACTGCGTAAGGCTGCGCTCACAGCCAAGTCAGGAGCCAGCAAGAAGCGTCGCAAGGGCGGATCCCGCGCATCACCGTCGACGACAGCAGACGACGAGAGCGTGGCCAGCGAGGCGGGTACTGAAGACGAAGATATGTCCGGGTTGGGCGTTGGGGAGCATGACGAGGATGAGACAGACGACAGAAAGTACTGCTTTTGTCAGAAGGTGAGTTACGGCGACATGGTGGCATGCGACAACGACGATTGCAAATACCAATGGTTCCATTGGGAGTGTGTGGGCATCAAGAATGAGCCGGTGGGTGACTGGCTGTGCCCGGAGTGCCAGAAGCAGCCGTCGAACAAGATCAAGCGGGCACGGTAGGGACGTGGCTCTGCAGCATTTATTCGGACATTCACGGCGGGGGAGCACAATCGATAGGGACATGCATGGATTGCCTACCTAGCCTCTAGTATGCAAGTGCACTAGGTATCCATGAATCTGGCGGAGTGTTTGAGCCACGTCAAGGTCGTTACTTGTACTATTAAGCTGCATCAAGGTCGTTACTAGTAATACTAACGATGGCATGTTATTTTCCCTGGTGTTGCTAATAAGATTGCATGCATGCCGTTGGATTCCACAGGTTGCCGGGGCAATGACGAAGCGCCGTCTCGGGTCTCGAGTCTCGACTGTAACCGCCCAGACGAGGCCCGCAATTTCCACGATGGAGGATCGCCTGGTGGTGGGTGACACTGTGACAGCTAGGGGGGGTGCCACTGACTGGTGAACGGCGGGTACGACCGCACGCGCATGCAAGCAAGACAGGGCCGCGTGTTTGTGTTCGCGACGCTGCATCATCCTGTGTGCCGCATCGTGCAGGTGAAGGCCCTGAACTCTGAAGCTTCACTCGACGGTAGACCTGCCTTCTATGTCCAGCCTCGCAGGCTGCTGCCGGTAACAGTGCCGCCACTGTGCCGGTAAGGCGGAAGCGCGGGCAGCCGTGCGCTCAGGCCCCATTCGTCCAGACCGGCGGCCTAGCGCAACTGCAACGGCGAGCCAAGAAGCTGCGAAAGGGGCATCACCACCGACATTTTCACAGCCAGGGCCTTTCCCTCGCCCTGCCGCCCTCTCCGCCGTCGTCTCGAGCCTCGCCGGACTGTGACGCTGTGCTGCCACGCCCGCACATTCGCTACTGCCTTGTCGTTCTTTGTTGCGTCGCTGCCGCATCCGCTCATTCACCGTTTCGAAGCCTAGTCGCCGTTTCACGCTTGTTCTGACAGCCAGGTCTGACCACGCCTGACCACGCCTGCATGGCTCGCTGAACGCTGACTACCGACTCCGACACGCACTACCAACGCCCTCCGCCTCGAGAGCGGCCGCGCGAAACATGATGAATACGCGCAATGGCACGCTGTCGCCCGTCTCGACCGACAGCGCCGAGTGGTCGCCCATCACCCGCTACCAGAACATCGACAACCCGTACTCGCCCTCGCCCTCGCTGCCACCCGGCAGGAACGGTGCGACCCCGCCCGCTTCCATCCATAGCACGGCCGATGGCGCCATGTCGAATCCCATGGCGCGCAACGGCAACCCCTCGCCGCCGAGCTCCGTGGGGCGTTCCAGCGACGGCACCGGCCTGTATGCTCAGA
The DNA here is from genome assembly GCA_009805535.1 of Laburnicola sp. JP-R-44. NCBI lineage: Eukaryota > Fungi > Ascomycota > Dothideomycetes > Pleosporales > Didymosphaeriaceae > Laburnicola > Laburnicola sp. JP-R-44. Next base: position 1,953,163 of record SELF01000006.1, read on the forward strand.
GTATGAGCGACGCAAGCATGAACAGCCGCAAGATGATGGCACTGGAGGAGACGCTGGCCGAACACTACCGTGTCCTCAAAGTCTATCTTGGGCCCTACCTGAATGACGAGAAGGGGAACCCGCGCCCAAGCCGAGCCAAGGACAAGCTCACACGCCTGTCGGCGGTGCAGTTCCAGGAACTCAGCACCGACGTGTACGACGAATCGATCCGTCGCGAGCAGGACCGCAAGCGGGGCGGGCCAGCTGCGCCGGGCAACGAGACACCCAAGTTCCTTCTGCCCAAGAATAACTTCCATCCGAAGCGCAACCAGGCGAGGCAGAAGTTGTCCACCCTACCTCTGGAGCGCTTCCGCCAGCTCGCTACCGATGTCTTTTACGAACTCGAAAGAAGGATCCCGCGCTTTCTGGGGGGAGATATCCCAAGAGGACAAAGTCCCGCGGGTAGCATGGCTAGTAGGACTAGCAGAGGCCCACCCAATCGAGTAGACACGCCGAATAGCATGAATGGCGGCCGCGGTGGCCGTCCCCCACCAGGACCATATCGCAACGGCCCGCCCCCGCCTGGTATGCCTGGGCCGCCGGCTGCGTTACGTCCGGGCTCGCAAAATAATGAATTGGGGCGACCACTGCCCAAGACGTTTCAACAGAACACGATTGTGCCAAACAAGGGAACTATGGTGGAGGATGATGACAGCGGCGCGGATGATGAAGATGCTTTTAATCTGGAGGGCGCTGCGTCTCGGCGGCAGACAAACAAGAGCGCGAAAAGTATGGGCGAGGCGCAACACAAGATGATTTCGGATCTAGAGAATCAAGTATCGGAGCTGCAGGACAAGTTGGGTTCGCTGGAGCAATCGGTGCGAGACAAGGATATGGAAGTGCAGAAGTTGAGAGAGGCCGAAAAGATGCGCGATAACAGTACCACCTCGGAACGCGCCGAATGGGACGATTTGCGCTTCGCTCTGGAGGATAAAGTCGAAAAGGCCGAAAATCTGAATACCTCCCTCCGTTCCGAGATCGACCGTCTTCGTGCCGAAAATGCAGATGTAGAGCGTAGCCTGCGCGCTCAAATTGCAGATATGGAGGAGAATCCACCACAGAAAGCCTACGACAGTGGCGAGGGCGAATGGAGACAACGGTGCGAGGAGCTGGAGCGCGAGCTTAGCGAACAGCAGCAGATATCCGAGGAGGTCCGCAGAGATGCGCAGACGTTCCTCCAAGAGATGAGGGAACTGTCGTCGCGGAGCGATGCAGCTGTGGAAAAAGAGGAACGTCTTGCCAATCAGATGACATCGCTGGAGGCCGAACTCAAGGAGTGGAAGTCCCGCTATGCTCGCGTCAAGACGCAGCTTCGGAGCTTGAAGGCATCGTCCATTGGTCTGGCGTCTCTAGCCTCTCCAGATGTCAGCAACTATACGCGTGATGCTTCTTTCAGCACGCCGGATGGAGCTGTGAAGGACGTGCATGTTACCAACTTCCAGCTCAGCATCGACGAGCTGCTCCAGGTGGCACGTAGGTCGGATCCTGAACAAGTCCTCGAGAGTATGCGCCATGTTGTCAAATGCGTGCGGGCTATTACCGGCGACATTGACAACACGTCGCTTTCGCAACTCCAGTCCCCGATCAGTAGCGTGCATGGTGACGCGATGAGCCCTGAGAAACAGCAAACGAAGCTCAAGTCCCGTGTGAGTGCGACCGCCAACAATTTGATCACTGCCACCAAAAATCATGCTTCTTCGTCTGGCCTATCACCCGTAAGCCTGTTGGATGCTGCCGCAAGCCATCTATCCACAGCCATTGTGGAATTGGTCAAGCATGTCAAAGTGCGACCGACGCCCGAGGAGGAACTCGATAACCACGAGGAGGATGACCGGCCCATGCCCCTGAAGCCAAATACTTTGTCCGCTTACGGCGCGTACAACCCTAACAATGCGAACGGCAGCCAAGTTGCTCTTGGACTTGGACATGAGCGCAACCGTAGTAAAGGTGGTAGCAGCGATTCTACCAGATACAGCGCGTATAGCTCACCGTACAGTGGCTACGACCGCCAGAGTATGGGAGCCAACGGCGCCGGCTACGAGAGAGACCATGGCATGACTGAATTTAAGGTATACTAATCGCCCCTTGCGGCCAAGACGGCTTTCTCACAGGGTTGCAGAACTATCTCGAAGACCAAACAGCTCTCCTCGTCCAAAGCATCCAGCCGCTGGTCAACATAATCCGCTCCACGCCTGACTTCACTCCTGTCGACGAGCAACAGATCGATGACTACATTCGAGAAATCTCGCGTGCCGTTCAAGACACTGGCAGTCGGACCTACGACGCGGTCAGAGAGCTCTCTAGCCCTGCGTTGAAGAAGCATGCCATTCCTATAGTCGAGGTTCTCGAAGACTGCAGGCAAGATATGCTGGCCATGGATGTCAGTGGAGTTGGGCGCGAGAGGATACCACCGCTGGCTTTCAAAACTGCACGAGCTCTAAAGGTAGGTTCCAGTGCAAGAAACTTGGTAACGTGAAGCTAACAACAATGCAGGAACTTGTGCTTCGCGTTGACCGCATTGAGACTGGCGAGTTGACGGTCGACCAAACTCTCAACAGCGACTTTTAATGTTGTTCGTCCGCTTCTGCTCATTTATGTTTTACTTCCCCGCGCCTGCTTTGGATTCACGATTCGGAACCCGCTCTTCTCGCGCTTCCTTTTTTTCCTCCCGCACCATTTTGAATCATGCACGGCGTTGGGGCACGCATCTGGTGATGGACATCGCCACATTGACATACCATTGCATTAATCTTAACGCTGCAACGCACAGAATATTGTACCGCCAACTTATATTTCTTGTCTAGCTACACAGACTACTTGGTTTTCCTTTTCTTTGCTCAGTGGATTCGTTGGCGTGCGCGAACAGTTATCGAATTCTGCGCTGTATACCACGTCTTGGGCAGTTGATAGAGGAGGGGTTTGGAGAGTAATTGCGCAGGGTTTGTAACGTGATGCTGGAGAGGCCGGCGGGGGGAGAGAAGGGGGAAGCTTTGCATTAGAGAGATGGATAATGTGGAATGAGGAGAATATACTTTTGATCAATGATCTGGTTGCTTGTTGGATGTTGGGAACATGTGAAGTGAGCGTGGGGTACATCGTTTACTCGTATCTCGTATCGCTGGTAGGGATTGTTACGCGGTGTAGCGGGAGGGGCCCGAGATCTTACACGGGACGGTTGAGATGATCAATTCTCCGACTAGCTACGTGCCTTTGACTGCGCTAGTGTCGTTTGGGATAGGGTGTAAAAATCGCACGATTAGCTTCTGGTTTGCAAGAATCTTACTTGTGGGAGCTTAACTATTTAATTTATATACGTTACTTTTACCTATTCCTAGTAACGCTAATATGGAAAGTGGAAAGTTCGCTAAACATCACGCGGACCTGTCACTACTCCGCCACAGATCAGGCCAGACCATCCACCACAACCCCGCAGAACCTTTTGAGACGCCCTCGCTTCAAATCCTCTTTACCGATATCCCTCTAAAAGCGACGGCAATTGCGATTCTGAACCTCGGGCGATATGACGTTTCCGGGCCAGCACAACCATATGCAGCAGCCGGGATATAATGACCATATCCTCACCGTTACGGCGAGGTCGTGCCCGGATCCGTATGTGGTTTGGGACAAGGGCACGTTTTATATGGTAAGGTATCTGCGCTGCCTGCTGGGAGCGTGGCGTGTTAGAGTGCGAGCTGATTGGGCCCAGACTTTTACTTGTGGGGATCGGATAGAGATTTGGGCTGCGGACTCATTGTTTGATTTCGAGAAGCGATGTCGTAAGGAGACGGTGTGGTAAGATTTCAAACGGGGATGGGGGGTCGATTTCTCGATTCTCCTATTCATCCCACGTTGAGCTAGCTGTGCTCAGTATCTGGTTCCAGATTCCCTTCTAACACGTGCAGGCGACCACCTCAGAACACACCCTACTCGGGCGATCTCTGGGCTCCCGAACTGCACTCCCTCCACGGAAACTGGTACGTCTACTTCGCGGCCGCGGACCCCAAACACGGCAACAAATCGCACCGCATGTTCGTCCTCTCCGGCCCCTCAGCCGACTCCTCACCCCTCGACGCCTCCGCCTGGTCGTTCAAAGGCCAAATCGAAGGCATGCCGAAAGACCAGTGGGCCATCGACGGCACGGTAATCTCCCTCCACGGCGGCCTCTGCTTCGTGTATTCCGGTTGGCCCCTTGGAAAAACCGACGAGGCCAGGCAGGAGATCTACATCATGGAAATGGAGTCTCCGACGCAGTGCCATGGCCATCCCGTGCGCATCAGCACGCCGGATAATCCGTGGGAGTACTCTGGGAAGAGTGGGATTAATGAGGGGCCGCAGTTTCTTTGCTCGCCGGATGGAAGGTGGGCGGGGATCGTGTATTCGTGTGCTGGGAGCTGGTGAGTGGACTCTTTTGATATGCGATGCAGACGGAGTATGTGTTTAATTTGAGTTGTAAAAAAGGACGCACGAGTACAAGATGAATGTGTTGTACTTCACAGGCGGACACCCGCTCTCCCCCGCCTCGTGGCAGAAATCAAATCGCCCCCTCATCCAGGCTGCCCGCGATGATACACCGCCGTACGGACCTGGGCATGGGAACTTCGTCTCTGTGAATGGGCCCGGGGGTCCAGAAATATGGGCCGTTTTCCACGCTACGGATGCGAAGACCGGGTGGGAGGGTAGGAAGGCGCGCATCATGCGGGTAGGCTGGGGACCGCAGGGCCCGTTCATGGGAAATGGGTACTGCGGACGGTGCTGTGGGGATGTCAATCACTTCTTGCATGGGTGTGATGGGGGCGTTTGTGGTGGGAAGGGGGGCAGTGGGGGGCATGGAGGGGGCGTGGATGTGGGCGATGATTTGAAGAGGGAGGCGAAGGAGTTGCTTGGGAAGGGGAAGAAGATTGTTGGGAAATTTTTGAAGTAGGGGGAATGCGTTTTAGGCCTGACTACGTCTCTGGGGAGAAAATCCTGGTGAAGTAAGAAGGGACTTGGAGTTGTTGATATTCAAATCTGTTTTTCTTTTTTTTTCTTTTATTATATTTCGGTGGTATTGCGTTCGCAACTTGTACGTCGTACTGTGTCTTAGCTCGCTGGCATTCAAAATTACCCTTCTATCTCACATGAGCCGACTCCAGCAACGATTACAACCTCTCCTCATCTTCCCAATTCCACCGCAATGCCCCCCATTCACAAACTAAGATTTCTCTCTCCCCTAACCTCACTGAGACTCGTCACCATCATCAAATAGTGCACTTCATCCAAAAAAAAACCCCCACCTGCAAAACCCCCGACCTGCACCCACCCTCGCTACCGGTCACCCACCCCGCCCCCGCCCCCTCAAAAAAAAACATGCAACAGCGGGGCTTCGCCACCTCTCACGAATATGCCTACTAACCCGCCGGTAAACTGCTTAATAGTTGGCAGATCAGACGGGATGCCATGTTCTCAGTATCGTGGTCGTATGTGCTGGGATGGTGAGGTTGGTGGGGTTATAAGTGCCGTAGCTTAGGGCTTAGAGTGGAGTTTTAGATAAGGAAGGGAGGTGGTGTTTAGGATAGGGTGTGTGGATGTGAGGGATGCGGTGTTGGGAGGTAGGTTTAGTTGTAAAATTTAGTAGCTTAGATAAGTAGGTAGTGAGAGTGTGTGTTGTGTGGCAATGATGGTATTTTGGTTTGCGGCTAAGGAGGTGTTTGAATGCTACTGGACTGGGCGCTTTGCGATCGAGGAGACTCTCCTAGGAAAGTGGGATATTCGTCGGAATATTACAACGAACTGTTGGGACCAAGGCACCGTTGGGATCAAGGCACCGAAGAAAATCCTCCCAAAAGTCAAACAACTTTAGCCTTTCCATCTGCGTCTATCACAAGTTAAAGATGACCTTGTGCGTGAATTTAAAGAGCCAGTAATTGAATGCAAAAAGATATAAGTACTACGCTGAGCTGTCTAGCAACCCCAACAAAACTACTTCCAATCCACAGCCAACAATATCTCCACTGAATTTTTATACAACCAATCCATGAAGAGTACTAATATAGCTATGAATGCTATCGAGCTTATTGCGGCAACTTACCACATTCACATTACGATGACGCGGAATGAGCATAGTTCAGTCCAGTATTCCTCTATGGTTCAAGGAGAAGACGCACCCACTCAAGCTATGCCTTCGAATCTCGACCTTTGGGGCGCGCGACTGCGTCGATTCAAGAGAAGGCACCATTATCGCGCTTCGTGGACAAATCCGGAAAGGTTTATCCAGAACTGGCACGTCACCTCACTTCGCAATGCTTGCCCGCAATATGAACAAGACCTGCAAGATGCTGCAAAACGATTCAGAAAGAGCGCAAAGGAGAATAAGGAGAAACCTGAGAGGGTACCTGGGCAAAAGGAATCTTACGCTATGGCGCAACTGGCAGTCGTGGCTGAAGGTGCAATCTCAGTTTGTAGGTCTCCTTGACCGAGAGTGCTTAAGGATGCTAATCTGTAACAGATAGAGTGCTTGATCCAAATAACGATCGATCGCCGAAGGAGTTCTATTTTTGCGTAGGTCGAAGGAATAATATGTTTAATGCAACTATGTACGTTATTGAAGAGGACGAACGTATTCAAGTCCAGAGCGCTGTGGGCAAGGATCATTTTGAAGCTTTGGGGAAGATAGACGATGGTCTTCGCAGTCGCTACGAGAAGGGTGCCTAGTTCCCACTAGGCAAGATAGAAATGCCTCAAAGGTGATCCATCGAATCTATATATATATATACCGTGGTTATGATATATTGCTCCTGACGCTTCTATCATGAAGAATACTTCGCGTACGTTGGGTACACGGTATAACGCTGTGATGGAAAGCAGTGGCTGTGCCCTGATGCTTCTTGTGGGATTGGTTAGATATCTGCAACCACTGCAGACCACATCAGTGAATGCAAAACCAGTATCATGAAAATGAGGCAATTTTCGATTGTGTTTTGCCTCAAACACTGCTCGGAATCTAATTGGCCTTCATTCACCCACGCGATCAGCACTGATGGCACAAGTAATCACGCACACGAAAGCCAACTTCGCCAGCAGTTACAGAATGTGATGCTAACTAAATTGATCAAAGACCATAGAGCCGACGTGTGGGCTAGTGAATTTGTATCTTTACGTGTTGGTGGATGACTATATATAGGTGGTATTGCAACGTTCAAAATTCCTCTCAATCCTTACAACGTAGCACGTTTCTCCAAATAAAAATCGGCCATTACTTAACAGTGAATACACAACTGCTCTCGAAATATGAATTATCAAAGCTGGCGCATTGCGATGAATATTACTACAGAAGGAGTTGTAAAACGGGGATACTTTGTCACAGCAGTTGAGGCATTCGATGCGCAGGGTGCAACAAAACAAGTGGATGCCAACAAACACGACACATTCCATGCCATGGCCGAGGCTGCAGCAAGTAAGTTGGATTTTACAAGCAAGGGCAAATTGACAATCAACAGTGTACGCGACATTGAATTTTCCTAAGGCTACAAAATTTCTCGTCACTGTTGACCGTCTAGGAGACGAGCAAAGTTCCGAGGTGCAGTTCCATATCGAGAATAGCGGCGTAACGATGAATATGATAGCAAAAGTGAGAGCGGGAGATACATTCAACGCCCTTTTGGCGTTGTGCAATGAGATGTATGAATGGAGTTGGGCGAAGTTGCAAGATTAGTTTGGAGGAGGTGTAGAGCGTATTGCTTACCGCCACCGGACGATGCATTTGTGAGGCCTTCAGCTAAAAAGTTAGAGTATATCAACCTTTGTATTACCTATCCTAGGAACACATAGTCCTTAAGCTTTTGCCATGTGAATCTTGTAAAGGTCTCACGAATTATCGCACCACCTGGTGCCGCCCATTTGCGCGCATTGGTTATCATTCACTCAAATGCACTTATATTCAAATATGGCTCTACGTGGTTCCAATCCAATCAAAAAGGGGTGGTTCGAATTCAATTTCTTTTGTCTTATTTGTCTGTTCTCCTCAGGCTATACTCACCCACCGAAAGGTTCAGGTCCAATTAAAGTGATGTGATTCAATTCCAGGACAAGAACACATCATGTAATTTAGGTCAATGGCCATATTCACTGAACGTTGCGAGCATTATTTACATGTGAATTTCCCCAGAAGCCTTGGGTATATATGCCAGTATTTTCCACTATATTATTCGCTTATCAACCTCTTTCTACAACGGAAAAAACTCATAACTTTAATCGGGCAAACCAAAATCCAATCTTGCACAACATATCCAACCACCTAAAGTATTCGAACATTCAAGCATGGACTCTTTCACGTATCACCTTATTTGCGCGGTCAACAGGGACGATCCAGATTTACCTGTCGTTGCCCTCCCCCGCATCGAAGTCCAAGACGGCGCCGAACTTCGAAGGCCCACGAGGCCCGAAATTGACGCATACGCCACAGCCTTCAAAGCAGCTCAGGTAGCTACCGGTAAGTCCCTCTATGTCCAAATCCAAGATGCCTTTGCTAACCACAAGACCAGAGTGTGCATCCACGAATCTACCAAGTTATAGGAACGAAACCCAGTTCTACATCTGCATCCGACCTAGGGCTCGGGAAGGATTTGAAGCAGAAATGCGCGCGGGATCAGACAGTGGCGATCTCCTTCTTGAGGGTTCAGGTCAGACCACTTTTGAAGCTGTCAGTGTCATGGTGAGGCCGATAAATGGATGTGCATTGAACTATACGGGACCACACACCCTGCAGTAGTTATCTCTGGAGTGCCTGAATGCGAAAACATCACTTGGTGAGCAGTGTTTAGTTCGGCTCTGTCGACGGGTAACTGCAGGCACAGGATGTGGAAGCGCACCATCAATATGTATTTACTAGCACGATCGATCGTAGCTTGAACGATGCATCTCTTGCCATCTGCCAACTTCCTTATTCATCCATGTTCATCATTATTGAACCACCAGAAAATACGATCGATATTTATGAACGGATTGGCAGTTTCAAGTAACTACATTACATTGGCTTTTTGGCAGCAAATTGTGAATATATATATATATATATATATATATTCGCCTTTCGTTGAATCAACTCAACCTGGTACAGATTGTGAAACTCACCACCATCACATTCCAGACTGTCCAAACAGACCTTACTCTTTTGAACAGTATCCTGTCTATATTATCGCCTATTATAGAAAGGCTGAGCTAACCATTGGCGAAAAAGGGCCTAGTCGGAACTTTCCGCAGTGGCGTCGCGCAGCTGAAAAGTCCCGCGCACGGCGATCCAATCTGCACTCGCATTTAGCGAACCGCTAGCAAAACATATTGTCACACGAACTTCGCCACTTCGTGTGAATCACTGGGCATAGCTTGGCACAAAGCAAGCAACATGTCTGCAGCCCATTCGCTTGGTCTAGATCAGAGTGGCTTCTTCGCCGACCAAAATATTTTGCCAGCTCACAGCCGCTTTCGTTGCACTGCCACGATGCGACAAATTGAGCACCGACGAAAGAAGGAAAGGCAAAGGAGTAGCCAACGCGCTATGGTCGCGACGCTAACTGTTATAGCTGAGATAGCTGAATGATATAATACCTAGGTGTGGTCGCTGCTTGTCCAGTGAAGTTCAAACAATCTTTCACATTTTCTGCACGCTTTCCCGACTTGATGGAAGTGAGAAGTTCAAGTGTTTGACGCGCGATAACGATGCCAGCAGCAGGACAAACTTTACCACGGAGATGGCCAGCGCCGCCGTATATGATGAGTGAGCCATCATCATTCTTCTCTATTGAACTGAACTCTAATGTTCATCATAGATAGCACGTTTAGCTCTCAACCGGACGATCAACCGGAAGCAACGCCTCCGCCTGACGACGATCAACCGGAAACAACGCCTCCGCCTGACGACGATCAACCGGAAGCAACGCCTCCGCCTGACGACGATCAACCAGAAGCAACGCGTCTGCCTGACAACGATCAACCAGAAGCAACGCGTCCGCCTGACAACGATCAACCGGAAGCAACGCCTCCGCCTGACGTAGAGAACGTGATCAACCAACCGCCAGCGATTATTCCATCGCCTGAATACAAGACTGTCGAGGTCGTGCCTGCGTCAAAGATTCCACCTACACCGAGTCATGCTCCCGTAGACGTCGTCGCTAGTGGAATTGCGGGCGGAGTCGCCGCAGCTACCCTGTTGCAAGGCTATTGTTCAGAGCCTGCATACACTATTATCGATGGTCCGACAGCCGTGTGGATGCCGGTCATTGGGTGCATCTCGTCGAAGAAAGACTGCTGCCCTACACCGACACCGACTAAAGGTAATGAAGCAAAGGATGGCAACGCTGAGTTTCCAATATCGATGCTGCCGAGTCAAGGCACGGTGACAGGTTGCCCAAAAGATTACCACACCGTAGACGGAACGGCATGCTGCCCTTCGTAAGTTTGACTCCCGAAACAAAGCACCAATTCATGCTAATTCTGAATAGTGCATACTGGCTCTGGAGTACATCACTCGGCGGCCAGGTCCCATGCTATTCTTCCCTGAAAACGAAGATGACGCCTCCGCCTATACCTGACACTCTGGTCGCTAAAGATGGCATGCCCATGACCGCGGAAGCATCTCTCTCATCACTGAGCCCAGGTCGCATCTCCGAACTGACGATGTCACAAAAACCCACCTCAGCTATTATTAACATTGGTTTTGCAATGCAGTATCCTATGGGAGGAACCGCGCCAAAGCTGGGTACAAAAGGGAAGATTGGTGTCGGCGTTGGAGTTACTAGCGGTGCTCTCATTTTCGCATTTCTGCTTTGGTTCTTGGGACGAAAGTACTTTGCAAATCGAAGCTCAAAAGGCGAGAGGCAGAATGCTGAAGGCATAAATGTGTCTCAACGTTTCGGTAGCGGCGTTGATATGAGCAGAGTAGCGCATGCGCCTGCTGGTATCGGAAGGGTGTACGAGGGCAAGCAGTACACAGGCGTTCCGTCTAGTTCAGTGAACTACTAGCGCGTGTTGCCCTGCAACGGCTGCTTCAATATTTTGCGGGACGAAATATTTGCGACATTCAATAGGAGGGTTGTTGTTTTAATGGATATTACACGAGGTCTTCATGTCCACTATCACGAGGCTAAGCACTTTCACTTCCTAGATAGATGCAGTTAATGGCGTTTCCATTTCTCCGTTGCCCGAGGACATTCGCCCGGTTTCCCGAGTCACGTTCACTTGATATTAATGAATTGGATAGCAAGTATCTTCCGTACGCAGTAATCGAATTTTGGCGTCTAATCAGCTCTACAACTTTATAAAAAGACTTGATCGTATTATGAGTAGAAAGATTACATATTGGAATATTGCGAGTGAATATCAAATGCCATGTGCGTGCGCCTCGCTTAGCTCACGTCGCGTAGCGAGATCTGTTCTACTGAGGTATGCACACTGCACGTATGAGCACGAAAAGCTTTATTAACGCGTAGACTATGAAAAATTGCGATATGTTGAGAAAATAAGCCTTCCAGATCCCATTATCAATATAACCAAGACCCTAGATCCCTGCTCCGTGTAGCTTTCCAGGTCATGGCCTAGCTACGTTAGGGAACGCATCCATAGATGTTTTCGGAGTAATAAGCTTCAAATCAATACGCGCTCAACGGTCCGATGGTCCTCTGTTTCCTCCAGTTGAACTCCCTCCGCGCTGAACTCTCTCCGCTACTAATCTATATCTTAGGTGATATAAGGTCGACAGATGCTGCCATGAACAACCTTGGAAAATTGCGAACCTCATGCGCATTCTGCCTTACCCAGCGCTGTTGTTCTCTCCTTCAAAATGATACACTTGCAAATAGGCCTGGCCTTCTTCCTCTTCGCATCGTTGACTTTAGCCCAGTTCAACCGTACCAAATACAACTTCAATTCCGACTGGCGCGTCCACGTGGGCGACGTTGAGAATGCAAAAGACCAGTCCTTCGACGATAGCACCTGGAAAAGCGTAACCACACCCCACGCCTGGAACGAGAATGAGGCCTTCCGGGTCAGCATAGCAGCTCTCTCCACCGGCATTGCCTGGTATCGCAAGCACTTCAAGCTTCCTTCGTCCGCAGCCGATGGCAAAGTGTTCCTCGAGTTTGAAGGTATCAGACATGGCGGCGAATTCTTCCTGAACGGCAAATCAATTGGAAGAAGCGACAATGGCGTTATGGCATTCGGATTCGACATCACCGACGCAGTCGTGATGGGCAAGGAGAATGTGATAGCCGCCAAGATTGATAGCTCGTGGGACTATCGGGAGGTTTCTACCGGGCAGAAGTATCAATGGTCTGATAGGAACTTCTATGCCAACTATGGTGGCATCAACAAGAATGTCTTCTTGCACGTCACGAGCAAGCTGTATCAGACGTTGCCGTTGTACTCGAATTTGAAGACGACGGGCGTCTATGTGTACGCGGACAATATCAATGCTGGGGCCAAGAGTGCGACTATCACGGCGGAAGCTCAGGTCAAGAACGACTTCAGCACATCGCGCTCGTTCATTTATCAGGTCGATATCCGCGACGCTCGCGGAGCGCAAGTCAAGTCTTTCAGCGGGCCGGCAACCACACTCGAGGCGAAGAAGACAGGCACCGTGAAAGCATCTGCAGCCTTGACGAATCTCAATCTCTGGAGCTGGGGCTACGGCTATCTCTACGACGTCCGCACGACTTTACTGGTAGATGGTAAAGAGATCGATAGTGTAACTACACGCACCGGCTTCCGAAAGACAGAGTTCAAGAACGGCATGTTCAAGCTCAACGATCGAACGCTGCATTTGAAAGGATACGCGCAACGGACGACAAACGAATGGCCATCTCTTGGTTCTGCAGTGCCTCCGTGGCTGTCCGACTTCTCGAACCAGCTAGTCTTGGAGAGCAACGGTAACCTGATCCGATGGATGCACGTCACACCATGGAAGCAGGACGTCGAGTCGCTGGACCGCCTTGGCGTCCTACAAGCTATGCCGGCCGGCGACTCAGAATCAGACGTCACTGGTCGGCGGTGGGAGCAACGCGTCGAACTGATGAGAGACGCCACCATCTACAACCGCAACAATCCCAGCATCGTCTTCTACGAAGCAGGAAACGAAGACATCACAGAAGACCACCAATCGCAAATGAACGCCATTCGCGACATGTATGACCCCAAGGGTGGACGTGCAGCTGGGTGTCGCGAGATGCTCGATTCGCAGGTTGCCGAGTTCGGCGGCGAGATGCTATACATCAACAAGGGCGCCAGGATCCCCTTCTGGGCCATGGAGTACAGCCGCGACGAGGGCCTGCGAAAGTATTGGGACGAGTTCTCTCCGCCGTTTCACAAAGACGGTGATGGTCCTCTTTACAATGGCGCAGATGCTAGCATCTACAATCGCAACCAGGACTCTCATGCGCGGGAGAACGTAGTGCGTTGGTTTGACTACTGGGAGATGCGTCCTGGGACCGGGACACGCGTCAATGCAGGCGGAGTCAACATCATCTTCTCAGATTCGAACACGCATTACCGCGGTGCGGAGAACTACCGCCGATCTGGTGAGGTCGATCCTATGAGACTGCCAAAAGATGGCTGGTATGCGCACAAGGTGATGTGGGATAACTGGGTTGATGTGGACAAGTCGGCAACGCATATCATCGGGCACTGGAACTATGCCGCGGGCACGAGGAAGAACGTCTACGTTGTTTCGAGCGCTGATTCCGTCAAGCTGGTGCTGAACGGCAAGACTCTACTGGCTGGTGTGCAGAGCAAACGGTTCCTCTTCACATTCACGAATGTGACTTTTGAGCAGGGTCAGCTGGAGGCTGTGGGCTACACGGCCGGGAGTCAGACATCGTCCGACAAGCGGACTACTGCTGGTCAACCAGCCGCCATCAAGCTGACACCGCGCATATCCCCAGCAGGATTCCGCGCCAATGCAAACGACATTGCGCTCGTCGACGTCGAAGTTGTGGATGCGAGCGGAAACCGCTGCCCTACTGCACTAAACCTGGTCGACTTCAAGCTCTCCGGAGCAGCAACCTGGCGCGGCGGTCTCGCACAGGGACCGAACAATTACATCCTCAACACCTCGCTCCCAGTCGAAAACGGCGTCAACCGCGTCATGCTACGATCAACCACCACAGCCGGAAAGATCACCCTGGTCGCTTTATCCGCCGGCCTCAAATCAGCTACTATCAACCTCGACAGTACAGCATTTGCAGTCAAGGACGGCCTGGCCACCGCTCTCCCGTCAGATGGTCTTCAGCCCAATCTATCTCGTGGCCCAACGCCTGCAGGAGACTCGTACAAGATCTCTCGTAAGGCGCTCACCATTTCGTCTGCGACCGCAGGCTCCAACAGCGGCCAGGCAAGGCTCTCCTACGACGACAACGAAGTCACTTCGTGGACAAGCAGTGGTAGCGCTGGGGCGGCCTGGATAAAGTACACGCTGAGTGGCGCAGCTACGGTCAACCAGCTCGTAATGAAGTTGCCTAACTGGAGGAGGAGTCGGTATGCGTTGAATGTCAGCGTTGACGGTCGGCTTGCATGGAGCGGACGAACGCCAACGAGCTTGGGTTATGTGACGCTTGATCTTGACGAACGAAAGGGTCGTACCGTAGAAATTCGATTGAATGCGAGAAGTGGTAGCTTTGGAATCGTAGAGGCTGAGATATACGGCACTATGTAATTAGTATCAAGTAGTCTGGAGAGGTGGTAGTACATGCAGCAGCCATGTGTGCACAAAGCTGTGGTATTGTACCACAACTCGCATGTGTGATACATATAAAGGGTCCTCAACTCACGTCTACACACACGTAGTGTGTATCCAACCAAGCTCATCGCCCCACGGCACCATACCAGCACAGCCCCAGCACAGCACCAAAAACAATAGCCACCGCCGGCGGAACACCAAACCACGCACTCTCCGCATACGCCACCGCAGCAACAACCACCCACCACGGCTCCATCGCCAAACTCTGCCCACGACTCACATCCGGCGTCAAATACCCAATCTCCCACAGCCGATACACAGCCGTAAACACCAACCCCACAGCCGTAGCATTAATCCCCCTTAGCAAATCAACGACCCACTTCCTCCTCCGCAACACGCGCCAGAAGCTCTGCATCGCAACCGCGAGCGTCAGCCCCGGCAGGAAAATGCCTACGTAGCCGAGGAAGGCGCCGAAGATGGTAGGGAAGGGCGATTTTTGCAGCGCGAGCGCGCCGAGGTAGACGGCGAAGTTGAAGTTCGGACCGGGGAAGGCTTGGATGATGGCGAGGCCGAGGAGGAAGTCGCGGCTGGAGACCCAGCCTGGGTCGACGACGTAGGAGCGTAGGAGAGGGATGACGACGGGGCCGCCGCCGAAGATGATGGTTCCCGCGAGGTACATGTTTGCGAAGAGGTTGAGGGCAAGCGGGGGCGCGGTGAGGACGCCGCGGGTGACGAGGATGGCGATGAACGAGGCTGCGGGAGGGGTTAGCTGGTGCAAATGTACTGGATGGAGGGTTGCATGTTGCCGTACCGAAGAATAGGACGACGATGGCGATACCGACTTTGACGCGGATGGCGTGGCTGGAGGTTTCGTCTTTCGCACGATCCAATTGCGTCTGTGGGCTAGGAGTCACGTTCTGCGGCGGCGTCTCCTGCCTCGAAGAAGACCCCGCAGTAACACTCCTCTTCTGCACGCCCCCCTGGCGCTCCCCTCTCTCCTCAAGCGGCACACTCTCACCCACCACCCGCTCCGGGTCCCCTCCCCCACCTCTCCGCCTCATCCTCCTCCTCATCACGCCAACCTTGCTCCCCAACCCTCCATCCCAAACAACAGTCGTAATCCCCCCCAGCAGAATCAAAACAGGAAAGTACCACAGCGCGTTGTAGCAGAGACCCGCGCACGCACCGGCGATGACGAGAATCCGCGTGAGTCTATCTCTAATTGCTTTTTCGGCTAACTGGACGGCGGCCAGGGCGATTATGCCGACGGTGGAGGCATTGAGGCCTGAGAGGAGGGCGTAGACGGGGGAGGGCAGGATTTCGGACATGCGTTGGACGCCGAGGGAGAGGGCGTACATGCCTATTGCGCCGGGGAGGCTGGGGGTGGTTAATACATGTTTGGTGGTGGGGGAGGAGGGTGAGTGGACACACGTACCTCCATATCAGGAAGACGAAGACTGCGGGGATGAAGCCGGCGTGCAGGAGGGCGAGACAGAAGATCATTTTTGTGCTGCCAGGGCCGGGGAGCGCTTGGCATATTGCGAAGAGTTCTTGGTACTGGGGTGGTGTTAGCTGTTCAAGTACTCTGCTCATCTTAGTTTCTCGCTGCAAGTGAACCGAAAAGCATGCAAAGGCAGGATCATCCACTCAAACCAAGACCAATCTTACAGTCTGCTCATCCACCCACTTCTGCCTCCCACCCCTCCCCTCCACAAACCGCTGATGCAAAATCTGAAAATGCACCGGCGGGCCCCCAAAAGAAGTAAATCCAAGATCCCACGTGCAAACAAAGACATCAGCGAGGCGCACAGGAAGCGCTTCATGGTTGCCGGTGAGCGAGGTCGAGGGGTCACGTGCGCGGCGGGTTAGGGCGCGGAGGCGGGAGAGTTTGCGGGAGAGGGGAGCGGGGAGCGGCATTTTGGGTTGCGTCAAGGGTAGAGAAGGGATGGAATGGGGTTCAGGGTGCGGTGATTTGGAGATAGTTATGGGGTTTGCATGGTTGTGATGGAGTTGGGAGAATGGAGTGATGAGGTTTGGCAGGTAGGGGCCAGCAGGCTTGGATGGGAAAGCGCCAAGCGGCTTTCGGTAAATGGCTTGGCGGGCTTGAGGGGCACGGTGGTTGCCAAGAGCTGCGGCGGAGATGCTCTTGAAAATCAGTTTAGGAATACACTTAGCTGAAATGTGGATCGCATGAATACAGTATACAAACCACATTTATAGTTTAGTTAATATAGCTAGAAGTAACTCGTATAAAGGAAAGGCAGCTGTGTCGACTTTGGGAGCATCTTGCCATCGGACATGAATTCTTTCATGGCGGTGGGACGGCCGCACAAGGAGGTCACGTGATAAATTTGAATCGTCACATGTGCTATATACTATATACTACCTTGGGTATGTAAGCTCGAGCCAGAGCTTAGTTTGCATGCTATTAAATGGAAATAACTGTGTTGCAGTAGCACTTATGCAGTAGATAAATAGTCGTGGCCCTGTGGCGTCCCGAGGTCAGTATATACAAACTTTGTACCACATCGTAAACGCTCCGGAAGAGCAGTTTTTCTAGCACTCCAGAGTCGCCCTCCGGGTTTCAAGTACTGGAGGAACACCTAGGCAGTTGTGAATGCTGTGGATGGGAACAGCTATCCTCGCGCTATGCCTTATTCGGACGTCCAAACACGGAAAGTGGGGGTTAGCCGCGACACTGGGAAGAGGCGCAATGTTTGGAGTAGAGTGAGCTGCCACAGGAAAAGTGCCTCATTCTCAAACAGCAGACTCGATGCTGGCGATGAGGGAGGCTCAGGTGGTTTGACTGCGGATCGGCGAGCTCGTCGGCCCATGTATGTGAGTAGTCCTGTGGCCAATCACAGGCCTGCAGAACCGGGGGCGTCAGCAAACAGAAACAGCACAACAAGGCGGTTTGCCACGGCACGGCACTGCAGCGGAATTGCATCGACCCAAACTCGGACACAAGCCGGCCGCCACGCCGCCGAAGCCTTGCTGGACAAATCAAGTGCCCTCTGTTTCATAAGCATGCGCGTCTCGCCAGCGGCCACTTGGTAGTACTCTCCACCGCCAGCAGGGTTGCTTGTCCGAATCGCGTCTGTGAATGCCTGTGAATGCCTGTGAATGCGGGGCAGCGTGCGTCGGGTGGCGCGACGTCTCCACGGTGCCTGCACACTGTGTGGACCGGGGAGGCCAGAAGCCAATCCGCTGATAAATAGCCTCTGTGTGGGGTCAGCGGGGTCGGCCTACATTTAGACCTCTCCCCTCTCCCCTCTCCCGCCGTGCCCCGTTGCTTTTGCTCTCTCCACCCTCACCTTCCCCCTCCCTCGCTCGCAACAACCGCAATCATGGCTGCTTCAGAGTGCCCCGTGAAGAAGGCCAACGTCGCCGGTGCCGGCACCCGGAACCGCGACTGGTGGCCCAATGACCTGCCCCTCAACATCCTCCGCCAGCACACGGGCGTGACGAACCCGCAGAACAAGGACTTCGAGTATGCCGCTGCCTTCAAGAGCCTGGACTACGACGGCATCAAGAAGGACCTCACCAAGTTGATGACCGACTCGCAGGAGTGGTGGCCCGCTGACCACGGCCACTACGGCGGCCTGTTCATCCGCATGGCCTGGCACGGCGCCGGTACCTACCGCGTCACCGACGGCCGCGGTGGCGCCGGCGACGGCCAGCAGCGCTTCGCCCCCCTCAACAGCTGGCCCGACAACGTCTCCCTCGACAAGGCTCGCCGCCTGTTGTGGCCCATCAAGCAAAAGTACGGCAGCAAGATTTCGTGGGCCGATCTGTTCCTGCTCACCGGCAACGTGGCTCTCGAGTCCATGGGCTGCCCCACCTTCGGCTTCGCTGGTGGCCGTGCCGACACATACGAGGCAGACGAGTCGGTCTACTGGGGTGGCGAGACTACATGGCTCGGCAACGATGTCCGCTATGCCAATGGCAGGGACGACGAGGGCCCCAAAAAGGTACACCAAGACATTCACTCCCGGGATCTGGAGGCGCCCGTGGCGGCCGCACACATGGGTCTCATCTACGTGAATCCAGAAGGCCCAGATGGTATCCCCGACCCTGTTGCGTCTGCTCGTGACATCCGAACTACCTTTGGCCGCATGGCCATGAATGACGAGGAGACGGCTGCGCTCATCGCTGGTGGCCACACTTTCGGTAAGACACACGGAGCTGCACCTTCTGACAACGTCGGCCCCGAACCAGAGGCCGCTCCTCTTCACACCCAAGGCTTCGGCTGGATGAACAAGCACGGCCGCGGCAATGGTCCCGACACCATCACTTCTGGTCTAGAGGTTATCTGGTCCTCACAACCCAACAAGTGGTCCAACAAGTACCTCGAGTATCTCTACAAGTACGAGTGGGAGCTCCAGAAGAGCCCCGCTGGCGCCAACCAGTGGATTGCCAAGACAGACGACGAGATCATTCCTGATGCATATGACCCGAACAAGAAGCACAAGCCGCGCATGCTTACGTCCGACTTGGCTCTGCGCTTCGACCCTGTCTACGAGAAGATCACCCGCCGGTGGCTTGAACACCCCGAGGAGCTTCACGACACCTTCATCCGCGCGTGGTTCAAGCTGCTCCACCGTGACATGGGTCCGCGATCACGCTGGCTCGGCCCAGAGATTCCCAAGGAAGTTCTCCTCTGGGAAGACCCTGTTCCTTCCGTTGACCACCCGCTTATCAACGAAACCGACGTTAGCGAATTGAAAAAGGAGATTCTCGCCACCGGCGTTGAGCCCACCAACTTCATCCGCGCCGCCTGGGCCTCGGCATCTACTTTCCGTGGTGGTGACAAGCGTGGTGGCGCCAACGGCGCCCGCATCCGCCTTGACCCCCAGATCAACTGGAAGGTCAACAACGCGTCAGAGCTCAAGCCTGTTCTCGCGGCTCTGGAGAAGGTGCAGAGCAAGTTCAATAGCTCCGCACCCGGTGGCAAGAAGGTCTCACTCGCCGATCTTATTGTTCTCGGTGGTGTTGCCGCCCTTGAGAAGGCGTCCGGTCTCTCCGTTCCCTTCACTCCCGGTCGCACGGACGCTTCGCAAGAGCAGACCGATGCCAAGTCCTTTGAGTACCTTGAGCCTATTGTCGACGGTTTCCGCAACTACGGTACCGGCAATGATCGCGTGAAGAGCGAGCAATTCCTTGTCGACAAGGCACACCAGCTGACTCTCTCCGCTCCTCAGATGACCACGTTGGTTGGTGGACTCCGCTCGCTCAATGCCAATTGGGACGGCTCCGCTTACGGTGTCTTCACCAAGCAGCCCGGCAAGCTCTCCACCGACTTCTTTGTCAACTTGCTCGACATGAGCACTGAGTGGAAGCCCACAGACTCCAGCAACGAGCACTACGAGGGCGTGGACCGCAAGTCTGGCGAGAAGAAGTGGACAGCTACTCGTCATGATCTCATCTTCGGTCACCATCCCGAATTGAGGGCCATTGCCGAGGTCTATGCCTCCTCGGACTCGCAAGAGAAGTTCAAGAAGGACTTTGTGGCCGCATGGGACAAGGTGATGAACTTGGACCGATTCGACGTGAGGAGCACAGCTGGTGTGGAGAAGGCGAGATTGTAGATACCGTGTCTTTGGCTCGGATGGTACAGCGTCATGAATAACCCATGTAAAAGCAAAATGGAATGGAATCCAAACTGTTCATACTCACAACAATCTTGAGTCTTCATGAGTGTCAATACCAATATGATTCGACATGCGAGTGTATTCTTCCTACGCATCGTACGAGCAGGAGATAATGCCTCAACATTGCTCATGCTGGTTAACACATTAGCTTACGCTATGCTCATCCTGGGGTAACACATGTGGGAAGGATCCCCGTCTGCCCCCACAAAAGCGGGGTTAACTTCCATCCTCACAACTTCAATGTTGTTGCTGCCTAGATCAAACAACATCACAACGCAAGTGTCCTCCCTCTCTTTTTCGCCTCCACAATGTTCCCTTTACTATCACTGCCTAATGAATTAATCGACGCCGTCGTCGCTGGGATTCCCAACCGCGCATCCCTCGTCGCACTAGCGCGAACATGCCGCAAGCTGCAACCGTTCGCCGAAGCCCAGCTCTACAAGAACATCTACGTGCGCAATGGCGAGCAAGCTACAAAGCTATCATCAGCCCTGGAAAAGCAACCAGCTCGATTTCTGCTGGTGGAGCGAGTCGAGAGTACGCCTGCGAGCGAAGACTGGTGGGGCATCGAGCAGATGTCTGATCTTGTGTGGCACATGCCCAAGCTGAAGGAGCTTCGAGTCGAGCACCCCCTGGCTTACACGGTACGAGAGACTTTATGTTTCAAGGGCATGATCGCGGAATATACGGATATGTTCGAGATGGCGAACGATGCTCGCGTTACAGAAGCACCCTTCAGGCACATGACTTCAGGTAAGAAAATTGCTCATTTTCAAATCTCGGTTCGGGACTGGCGAGCACTTTGTTAATGGTTATAATAGTCACACTCCATTATATCGCCCAAGCCTACCGGTATTGCAAGATCCAGTCCATTATGCCAATATTTCTCTCACCTACGCTAAAACATATACACATCTCTTCCGTTGAGTTCGACGACAGCTCTATGTCATCCGAAAGCGAGGCTCGGGCTCGGCACACACCCCTCGAGACACTCGTGTTGGAAAGGTGTACCATCCGTACCAATCGCCTGCACGCCATCCTCTCGCACCCGCGTGCTCTGCGCTCTCTCACACTGAACGCAACAATGGGCGAGAGCGTCTATTTGGAAAAGGGTCCGAGTAAAACGGCAGCATTTCTCAATGCATTGCAGCAGCAGAGTCACTCCCTTCAGCATCTTCGCTACCGACACATTCTGCCCACATACAAAAATGCGTACCTCGGGTGGGCCGATTGTATCCATGGTGCGAACCGGTCCGAGACCCTGCCCGTCCTCCGTTCCAACTCATCCGGTCTTTCGAACTTTAAGTGCCTCGAAACTCTAGATGTGGGGGATCGGACGAGCTTAATGCACGTTTTGTTCGATGCAGAGCTCGCGCCACCCGCGCTCCAGTCCCTTATCTTCACCAACCTCGATTTCGATTACGAGAGCACGTGGAAAGACCTACCCTCCTTCATTTCCGCTGTTGCCGCCGCTACTTCGACCTCGCACCTGATATTGCACACGAGACATACTTCTCATAATTTCGATACCATACGACGGTTCTTCGCGCCCACTAGCTTGGGATACACTCCGCGCGGGGAGGCGCTTCTGAGAGCTTCGGAGATTATGAAGCAGCATAATGCAACAGTAAAACTAGTATGCTGTGAGAATAACGGTCACTATGCTCCGCCATATCTGTACGGCGAGCAACGGCCGGAGGAGCGGGTTTGTTTTGACAGTGAGAGACTGTGGAACGAAGGGGAAGATGCTGCATTTGAGATGACGCCCTACTATTCGACGGATCAAGCGGGTTTACAGCATGGGTGAATGTAGACATCCTTTAAAAAGTTTATGCGAGTACCTACAGGCGCAATTTTTGTATTACAAAACAGCCCCTGCAGTATACACCAAGTTAAACCTACCTCTAGTATCTATCTTGAGCGCTTAGGTATTCTTATTGAGTATATTTTATTTATAGATATTGTATTGTTGGCTGTCTGGGTCTTGGCATCGGACACGAATTATTTCATAGGGGTGGTCCATTCACTCCGCACGTCAATGGGCTAACTGAGAGTAGTTAGATTCTAGTAATTATTCACGGTATATACTAAGTCACCCAAATGTAAACAACTTCCACAGTCCTGCCACCTGTGCTCAACCAACACCCCGACTGCCACCTTGGGCACCAACCATCAACATGACCAACTTCCTACAGCTCCCCCGCGAGCTACGCGACATCATATACGAGCTCGTCCTGCTGGATGGCATGCACAAATTGTCGTATTCCTTCGGCGCCTATCCACCGGAGACTAAGTTCTGCGCCGTCGAGTTCATTCCTCGGCCTTGGAGACCCGTATACATATATGACCCTATGGAGAATGCCAGCATCATCCCTACCGAAAATGGCCGCATCTCTGTTTTCCAAAGGGACCGCCTCGTTCCTGCGTCCCGGAAGAAGGCACGCCGCATCATCCGTATTGTCTGGAAGAAGAGTTTCGTGCTTCCAGCCTTGGCTTTTGCGAACCATCAAGTCAACGGTGAAGTCCTCTTCGCCCTCCTCCAGCGTTGGGATCCCATATTCTACAACGGTAGCATCACGGCTACTAAACTCACCACTTTCTTGCTCCACAAGTACAACGATGGGTCCGGCTTCAGAGCTATTCGGCGTTTGACCTTTTTGCCTCCTCGATTGCCGGATAATAGGCCTCGCACATACGAAGGGCTCCGCGCCGAGCACAAAAACGGCAATGCCATTCGAGCGAACGTCGATACTTGGGCGCCATTGTTCGCCAGCCTGTGCCCTTCCCTGCAGAGCCTGACACTCCAAGTATCACTGCAGCGGGCAATCGACACATCAGCTAATTGGAAAGATATGGTCACTCAACCCGAGCTCCTGGAATCATTCCTGAACATCACGCCTGCCTTCTCTCTGCCTGCGCTGCGCAATCTCCAGGTTCGCGTGCATGGGCTGCGGCAGTGGAGGATTCTGGCAACTCTGGGCGGCGTACACCGAATACATACATAAGAAGCGTGTAGCTGCCGACAGGGAATTTACATTCTCGATACGTGCAGACCCGCCCTATCGTTGACCCGCCTCCAACACGTAGCTTGCGTCATCGGACACTTGGATGGGTTTAGGAGGATGCATTGTATATGAAATTTAAGAAGTAATAGCGAAGTAGTATGCATTTTGCTATTTGACTTCGGCTCATGGAATAAAGCTGTAAGGGCATGTATTCAGGTTGCTGGAAACCCTCGCAATGATTCAACTGCTCTTAAACTTTGTGAAAGAAAGCGATGTGAAGATTGGTGAAACCCAACGGAAGAGTTATCTAGAACAATCAAAGGCGGCTTAGCCTGTGTCGTCGGTATCACTTACTTCTTTCACCGTACAAATACCCAAGGAAGGTGCAAGATAAGCGAGGCGAATTATAAGCGTACCTATATGAATGAAACCGTTACCCGCGTGAAGAACGCCCCCAGCTTCGTCGAGTCTTCAACCTCAACTTACTGTCAAAGCTGTCCTACACAATGCGGCCCTTCTCTTTCGACCACGCACCCCGACGCCCAACAAAGCAACGTAAGCGGTAAGTCCCAACACCACTTCCCACAATCCCCAAGTCTCACTTGTACAGTACCCAACGAAACGCAAAGAAATCACCCCTCCTTCGCCTGCCCCCGGAACTCCGCAACATAATCTACGACCTCGTCATCGGCGGCCACACCATCTGCATCGAACCCTTCAACGAACAATACTGGCCACACCCACCCTACTGCACCAACGCAAAGGAGCTCTTCGGCCTCTTCAGCCTTGCCCTAACGTGCAAGCAAACCAGCGCAGAGACGCGCATCCTCCCCTACTCGCTGAACTACTTCCGCTTCACCGACCCGCACATCCTCGATGCCTTCGCTTTTGGCCTCCAAAAGGCGCAACGCGAGGCGATTCAAATTGTCATAATCAGTCTCCCCTACGTTACTTGACACGACCGAGACGAGTACGGCAGAGAGGTTTGGTTCCCCGTGAAGCCTGTCATGCTGCCTCCGAAGTTCTTGTCCGCTCCGAATGTCATACCGCCTGTACGAGCGAAGCTTCCTGGTCTTGTGCGCGTACATGTCATGTGTGGACGGAATATATGGCCGGGGAGGTATTTCATGGGTCAGGCGAGGCCGAAGAGGTATAAGTATCCGGAGGATATGGAGGCGTGGGTACGGGGGGAGATGCGGCTTGGGGATGGGGTTGGGATTACTTTTGCGCCCCATCTTTGCGTGAGATTGGACGTGCTTGGGAGTGCGGGACAATGTGATATCTATCGAGGACATGTCGATCACTATTTGTTCTGGGCGTTTCCTGTTTTCACTGTAAGAGGTCTAAGAATGACCGTTCTCAAATTTTAATGACAAAACTAAAAAGGTAAGCGAGTGGTCGACTTCGAACAGTCAATTCGGGTTCTTTGCTTTGGACGCTTTCCTGGTACTCAGCACAACATGCGTCTTCATAAACATCAACGTCGGACCCCAAATCCACAATCACGCCCTCTCATCCTAAAATCTCAAAATCCCCCACTCACAACCTGCCTCAACCAACCAAAACAAAAAAATGAATTCTCGGTTTATAAAACGCACATCCAGCACCATCCCACCTGCTAATACAAAGTAATAGTCTCTTTATAAAACGCCATCTCCAAAGTCTTCGCAATGTTCAACCTAACAAGGCAAAACCTAGAAGCATACGCCGTATAAAGCGTCGCATTAAAAAAGTTAACCGCGTTAGTAACAATGTCTCGGACAGCACCTAGTTCTTCCAGAGTGCAAGTCCTGTTGCCGCCAATCTCAGGGGGGAATGCGCACAGCTCAATCAACTGCAGTTATATGTTAGGCTTCCTCCACCCAGGTGCAGCTTAGTCTAATAAGAATACAAGGGGGGACTTATATCAAAGTATGCCTAGTAGTAGATACTATGGTACGCGAAGTCATTGTACGCGCATCCGTCTTGGAGATTTGCTTTTATGGTGCATTCGTGGAGGCAAGTGGGGATGTCGAAGTCTCTGAGTCAGCGGGTGGTGGTCTTTTACGCTGTTAGCGGATGGTAGGAGAGCGGGGCGTGAAGGGCGTCACGCACAGGCAGTTGTATTTTTCGAGTTGGCCGGGTGCGAGAGCGGAGGTGACGTTGTAGGTACGTTGTGCTGTGGCGATGGCCATCGTTGAGAAGAGAGCAATAATAGGGGACTTTATTGTTGGGGTGTGGTGGGTTGTTTGGCGTGGGGTCTAGCGGGATGGTTTTTTTAAGAGGAGGTTGTGATTGTTGAATAGCAATTTGGGATGAAGAAGAAGTGTATTCTAGTCTGTTCGTGGTCCTGGCTTCCAAGTTTTATATGTGGTTTTCCATGTCGACTCTGGAATCTTCCCAAGCCTCTCCACCCACCCTCTCCGCCCAGCCTCTGCGCCAGCAGCACGACTAGACATTTTATCATGCGAGGGCAGTACGCTAGTGTAACTTAATGCAGGAACAGCGCGCGTGTAACGTAAACCGTCCTATAACGGACACGAATCTTTAGATCATTCCAGCGTCAGTGATATTCCTGTTTAATATTGATTGAACCGGACACATTTTAGTCCTTAGCCTAGCAAGAAGGATTGGGAGTAGTCTTTATTCAAGCTTCTTGAACGTGAAATATTGTGTGGAGGAAAAACGTTCTCAGATTAGCTTGTAGCTCGCTTCAAGTTACATATGTAGTGCACCAATGCAAAGGTGACGGAAAATGGCCCGATCCGCTTCAAGCCGGGACACTAGTACTTTATACCAGCCACTATAACAATAAACATTTCTTAGTAGTCGGACTTGCCACGCGCTACGGAACTTCAGGGGTTGGAGCTACCAGCAAACTCTCATTACGGCCCAGACCTCCAGGGCTACCAATCACCTAAGCTTTGAAAAATTTACCAATGGTCTAATTCGAGTGGCTATTTTTCCGTTCCCGCCCGCGATATCCATGTACAAGCCGTTTAATAATGTATCCGCAGCCGAAAAAGCATCTATTCTACTAGATTTTGTGTACGGTATTCCATTTTTTGGAACATCAAAATCCTAGATTTGACACTTGACCGAATGACGGAGGAAATCTTACAACATGTAGTTCGAATTTTAAGCCTCATGCCTGCTTCCCAATAGTTGCTGATGTAACAACGGGCGGGGTAGCCTCGGAGGAAACAGAATACAAGAGGACATGGTGCATGTGCAAGGGTGTCCGCATTGTGAAGGGCGTTTACCTCAACAATTACCTGGCCCCAGCTTAGTGTGATGTTCAAGTGATTGTTGATTGTGTTATGACAATGCAGTGAAGATCATCGTTGTCTTCATTTATAAGAGGCAGGAACCCCAGTAGATATAAATGCATTAAAACCTCGACATTTGCGTTTCTTTTGCCCAATCGACGCAAACACAATCCAAAACACGATAATTCATTAATTGTTTCTTTGACAAGATCATTTCATCAACGCCAGTACAACGGGATTTCCACATCTCCAGTCCATATTCAATGGCTATTCTAGAGCACATGCACGCTGAAACCTCCGAGATGGCGCATCAGGATGCGGCCAACCCATCCAAGACAGTAGAAGCCCACAAGACCTCGCATCGCACAGGCCTTCTCGATCTGCCCTTAGAAGTTCGCGAGAAAATATTTGCGGAGGCATTCAACGTACTGTCCCAACCTACTCACTTCGTTATCACGCCTAGCATGAACCTCTCGAAGGTGCTCTATGCCGGACTCCTTCCCCCTATCGTCTTCGTCAACAAGCAGTTATACGAAGAAGGCATTCTGGCATATCTTCGACGCACCCGATTTATATTCGATTCGCAGCTCTTTGGCTCTCCAGTTCCGGCTCAAGACCAATTCCTCAGCTTTGTAAATCAGTTCGCAAAAGGCCCAAGCTCCATTCGTATGCTTGGATTTCGGTATATCGACAGCTGGGATGGGCCAACGCCAGCGAATCCCGGGACCTTTAGTGCACACTTCCCCGGCGTCGTCAGCATAGACTTGCAGTTAAAGGAATTGGTGAGTATGTATAAGAGTTTGAATCTCGTACTCAACCCACCTTCCGAGAGTCGCTTCATTAACGCAAAGATCTTGAAGAAGTTGAACCAGTGGTCTTTTCGGAGTCTATTCAAGATGAACTGTCTACGGCAGCTTACGGTTATTCATTATGATTACTACGCGACATTCTCTCTGCCTGTTTTAGGGGCACAGGAATGCGGTCGAGTCAGTGTGCTCCTTCGGGACGTGCTGCTGGATGGTTTTGGGAAGAATAGGCGCTGCCCTGTTACTGTTGTGGTGAAGCCGAGGATGGTCGAACTCTAGTAACGTCCGCCCACCCGTAACGGAACAACACAGAACAACCTATAGTTACTTCTATTCTGAAGTCCTAGAACTTGTTCACGCATTTTAAATATTTCTATATCCACTTTAGGTTACATAATCAGACTATTCTAAAAGTGACATCATGCTATTCAAATAACAATTACACTTCTGCGGACGCCTTGCTATATAATTCACAAAAAGTGTTATTTCAAACAAAAAGAACCTTAGATATCTTAACGACTCCTGAGCCTGCTTATAAGTTTGTCCTCAATGAATGTTATACCAACACATCCTGCAAAAGAAACCCCTTGTCGAAGCAATGGTTTCCCATGCTATGGATGGAATAGGGAACCCTCAGCTTGTGAGACAGGACATCACGACACCCCCGACCTACTATAAAGCATATAGACCAGTACCAGTACTAAAGAAAATGGAAGTGAAACTACCCAGAAAATGTACTGCCTTGGCTGACCGGGCCCCAACTCCCCATTTACGTTCATTACGGACGAGACGAGAGAAAACGGCAGGAAGAAGATAGCAGCCAGCGTCAAGACCTCGATTCGCTTTCCATTTGAGATCCCGATGCGGCTCTCAGCGATAGAAATCAGAGCAATAAGAACGCTCATATTCTTCGCAACGCGTTCCTGGTTCTTCTCTACCAAGTTTGAGACAAAGGCGAAGTCAATCTCTAAGGTGTTGACAGCATCCTCGACTGCTTCTAAATTTCCGGGAGAGGAAGGTTGGTTCCAGTATTTTCTGCCGTGCTGACGACAGGCGTCTCGTTGTTCCTTGATGAGCATTTCGTAGAGTGTTACTCGGCGGCGGATGATGTAGAGGCTGTTTAGGTGTTCATGGAAACGTTTCAGTCCTGCATTCTCGTTCTCAATGTTCCATTCAATAGTGTTCAACTCGCGCTGGAAGCAGGTATTTACGACCACCCATTCGGAAGCAATTATGCGGTACATATCCCTCAGAGTGGCAAAGGGGCAGGGAATACCCCCTTTTCGCAAGATTTCGTCCTGCTTTAAGCAACTAATGAATGATGTGCGGTAGGTTAATTCTGTATCGGACTCGAGTCTTGGTACAAAGGATCGGTAAGACGGGTTCTGGCACGTTCCAAGTATTTTCTTTGGCTGGAAAGGTGGATCGAGAAGAATGATGCCTGGGTATATTATCAACAGCTGTTGTTAATATTTGAGACGGAAGCATACCTGTCTTCCAACCATTGCTGCCTTCCGACGAATCGAACCACATCGAAACATGCTGTCGTGTCAGAGCAAGGGGTGGAAAGCGCTCGTTGGACCGAGCGTTCATGTGCGATCGATGAGGCAATCGTTCCAAAGGATTCAATGCTCCCGCGATGCGAGAGACTCTAGCACTCCCAACCTCAGGTTCAATCCTGTCGTCTACGAACCGGCCTGGAGTATTGAGTAGCAACTCTCTAGGACTAATGAACCGATGGCGAATAAATTTTGACTCCAGCTGAACGGATTTCAAGGCTGGAAGATGTTTTTCGATTCCTTCCAGACGGAACCAGTTTGAGTTGCTAACATGGTCCAACCAGAACTCGAATTCCACACCGAATCGAGAACCAAGGAGCTCCATTAAATTTGTGTTTATGTTCTCAATTACCAAGAGCACGCTTGACTGAGATCCTTTGAGGTACTCCGGAAGGTCGTCCTCAGCTATTTCTGCAAAATCCGGCGCAGAGCTATCATGGAAACGGACTAAGGAGATCTTTGCCGGGGATGCATCGAGTGTGTGCGACGTTTCTGCAAATGCCTTCAGCTCTTCATATGCTGGAATTTTGCTTGCTAAGTCACTCAGTTCTTGACGGTATTGAATCAGGCTGCTCGGCATGTTTAGCTCAAGTAGGGAGGTCGGATGTACTTCTTTGAGATTGAGAGGAGGAAAATAGTCACTGTTGAAGGGAGGTTGGAGATGCCTGCTCGCAAAAGTAGAACTCAGCTGTTCAAGGATTGGAGTTATATGGTGCTGGCATCTTTTACCCCGATCAGCGTCGTCGTAGGGTCACTGCCAATCAAGAAAATCGGAGGCCGCCACTTCGTATAAAAGCCAACTAAGCCACCACCACGCAGAGCCTTATCGTCGTATACTCGCCGGTGACAGCGAGGCGAAGGGTCAAGGCAGATCGCGTAGGCGTCTTGTATATATAGGAAACCGTCATAAAAGCAGAATGTACGGAACTTGGCACGATAAGCAGGGAGGATGGCCGACCCGCATCAGCCACACCCTTGCTGAGGAGGCTATGGTTTGCAGACATAGCTGAAGAGGAGATTGCTGTATGCAGCTCATGTAGTCTTGCCAAGGTTCCTCGTGAGACTGGCATGAATATAGACGTTGGCGACCAACAGGTTAGTTGGTGGGATACCCGTATAGGGCGGGGCCGAATTTTTTTTCGGGCGATATGATGAATATACGGCCTGCGCAAGTGGTGCACGGCTAGCATTCGTTCCAATTATTGCTTGTCGTGATATTTATCGGCTTTCCTGTTTTTCTCTGAGTTCGAAGTGGTACGTCGGTAAGTAGGAGTCACTATCACACTACTCATTGACACTGATGACGTAAGTGTAGTATCTGCACTAACCTAACCAGGTAACGCTCCTGCAAATGAGAGGACCCGCTTCAGACGGCACGAACACCTGCGCTTCTACCTACGTGCCCATGTGGTACGTCACATGTGATCGTCATCCTCGATACTACCTAGGTAGTATCTTGATATTGCCAATGCCATTGTCGCAACACTGGCACAATGTCTGGTACTAGGAATAGGTCACAGGCATGCCACCCGGAAGCTCCGTGAGCCATCCATCAATATCCTCTTCAACCTTCCTCTTCACCACGCACTTGTTCGCACTTTGTATCGTCTGCATCTCGAGCGTAGGACAGTTAACCTGGCAGTTTTGGTCCATCGCTCGTTGAAGCGCATCGCCTTTCCATCCGAAGACGTAGTCGCCGTGCGTCCCATACCCTGTACCGTCCCCCATGGAGAACACGAAGGGCTGCGAGCCATCCTCCGGCCACTCATCAGGATCGTTGAATTGACGCGTGTCCCACGCAACTTCGTAGAGGATCTGCGGGATCTTGACGGGATGTGATGCTGGGCATGGACCGCCGGATTCAAAAGAGCCGCTTTCTGGGTATGTGACGTGGGATTTGTGGTCCGGGCTGTCCAAATTTTTTCCATCCCAACAGCTGCGATATGTCAAGAACTGAACAGTGGAAGAGCTTGGAGGACTAGGTCTTACGTGGGGAAGAAGTGGTTGGCACGGATTCCACCCTTGCAGGGTTCCTTGGGGAGATATCTGGTATCCTGATTTGTGCCAGGAGCGCCCTCCGAGTTGCCGAAGTTTTCACTCCAGCAGCGGAAACTGAGACCACGAGCATCGCCGTCTTGTTTGTCTTCGCGTCTGCTCGCGTCGCCGACGATCATGCGGAACCCCTGCTACGTCAGCAGCTGCGTTCAAAGCAAGCCCGTTCACTGACCTTCTGGAACGCTGTGACCTTGGTCTTTCCATCGTACGGCGCGATGTAATACACAGTTATACCACCGTTTGCTGGCTCGAGATACTGGTTGGCAAAACTAGGCACCCGCTTATACGTACCGTTGCGAGCCTTGAAGAACAGGACTGCCGTCCAGTAGTTACTGCAAGTCACAGGTCTCAGTGAAGATACGAACGATGACGGCGGAGTCCCTACCTGAAATCTTCGGTGAACTGACAAGAGGTGCATGTCGCTATATCGGGGAGCTCGTTGCTCGGGTCCATGGTAGTGTTGAGGGCATTGCCTCCGACTAGCTGATGGAGATGTGGCGATGGCGCTTCGCCTGGGTTCACAAGACTGGAGTGGTGAGCTCAGCTCTTTGTGCGCTTTCAACTCTTACTCACGGATCGATCCTGTCCTAGATACAGATGGGAAAAGTCAGTCCAGTTCGAGCGGCGGGGCCACCCAGGTACGAGCATCCACCTGACACGCTGATGTTACGTACCGTTACCAGCGTGGAGCACGAGAAACGCAGCATAGCGCTGGCAGGTGCTACGAGCGCGAGCGCCGAAATCGGGAGTAGACGCATTGTGTTACTCGTCGTCGACAGGAATATGCAGTGCCTTGGTACAAGGGCACGAGGGATGTGGTGGGATTTTATGTCCCCTATGAAGCCTGCGCTTCGATCAATCTACATCATCAGCATCTGCTAACCCAGACCGGACTCTACTCTCGGACGCCCGGGAGCGCATTTGCTATGCCTATCTCCAGTGTTAACGAGTTCATCTACGAGGTCCGATGCCCTGGGTCGCAGCCGTTGAGCCTTCGAACAGCGACCCAATCGTGTTTTATTCATGTAAAACAGGTATGTTACACAGCATATGCGGCGAGACTAATAGAGAGGTGACATATAAAACAGATTCAGCCTTGATTAAGGCTCCGCTCACTATCGCAAAGCCCTGGAGGTTTAGCGTGGTGACTCTGGTAGATCGACACGTACCGAGGCCCCACCATAGCCTCGTAATTGGGGTGACGTCCACAGCCGGGTAGCCCCACGATGCTCGATGCAGCTTTGGAGATTAACCCAGGATGTTTCTGTCGAACATATTTTACGTCGATTCGTTATGCTTGGAAACCGCACATATCAAGTCCATCAAGATCATCAAGATGTGTCGCCTCCATCGACTCATGGCATCGGCCCGGGCCGTTCCCGAAGTCAACGCACGTGCGAGAAGTGCAACTCTATTCACAGTATGCGATGGAAAAGCGGAATAGTTAGCGTAAGTCATGAGCTTGTATTCACTACATTAATTATGGTACTGAACAATCATTCAGATGCGGTGACGCTTAAACACAGTGTTCCACTCCGTCAGCATGGGTATGGCATTCCTAGTCCTTGTCAGCAATTGCTGCCTTCTCCTGGATTTGACAGTAACTTACCGCAGCAGCTGCAGAGGTCGCAGAAGGCGCTTCACTCTGAGTGGGGGAAGGTGTCTCAGTTGCACTCACAGCCTCCGCGCTGGACGCACTTGGGACTGCAGTGGCACTCTCAACTTCCGAACTGGTAGCAGAGAGGCGGCCAGCACAACCTTCGCCGGGGAGCGCAATATCGTACGCGTACGCCTCCAGCGCAAAGTACTGCAGCGTGTCGCTGTCCCTCACAGACAAGTCTGACTCTGTCTGCGCAAGCTCCAGCACGCTGGTGTAGTCCTCGGCATAGTGCTCAACGATTCCCTCACCAATCTTGGGGACGTGGAGCAAGCGATGAAGGAGATCGGAAGCCCAGTAGAAGTTGGTAGCACCGTTTGCGACATCCCAGCCGAAGCCGCACATGGCCTCGAGGGGCCTGCGAAGTTCATAGGAGAGCGGGCAGATGACCGTCTCGGAGGTTGCGTTGTCACCGCGCCAGTGTCCAGCCCATCCTGCGATACGTCAGAAGTTGGCATTTGTTTGCTCGAGGGGTGTTTGCTTACCTTCTTGGCCACAGTTTCCGTCTGGGTTGTCGCACCGGAAGAGCACGCCTGCCTTGTCGCCGTCGGCGATCTTTGTGAACCAACCAAGCGGCTCGCCAGTGCTAGCATTGCCAAAGTACTTCTGGTAGATGTCGGACGAGTTGCCCCATCGCAAGATGTGGTCCCTTGCGTGTCGAACCAGGGTCAGCGTCTCTTCCAGGCCCTTCTCGATCTGTGCAGCCTCGGTCCGGTTACAAGAAGAGTGGATGGGGAAGGAGTTCACTGCGCCTGCGTCCCACGCCGTAGCTGTGGGAGCTGGGGCCTCTGCGGTGACAGCGGTGACGGTCACAGTGACTGCCTGGCGGGGGAGGAGAGCTGGCGAGGCCAGGGCCGACGAGGCAAAGAGCAAGACAGATGAGCGGAGGACAAGCATTGTGAATACCAATTGGAGGATGACCAGAACTAGCTAATGGAGCTGATGATGGTTGGGATGTGCTGCAGGTACAGGGCCTCTTATACGTGGATGCGAGAGCCAGCCTCCTGCGTTTTTTTTCTGCTCTATCGGTCGCGTCACCTCCACGCCGAGGATGACGGTCGTGCTGGGCGTGCTCTAGGTCTGCGGCGTCTGCCTGCATGTCGACCCTGCTGGGTCCTCCCCACGCGGCACAGCACGTGAAGCGGCATAGCGTGCAAGGTGGCTAACCTCCCAGCGACCGGCCAAGGCCATGCAGACCAAATTCCCGCGCTCGATGTCTCGGCAGAGCAGTACCATGATGGACGACCGATGGCGAGGGGTTTTCACGACTGTCGAGCCCCATGACAGCTCGGCCTCGATCCGAATATGCGAACCATGATCCGAGTGGCCCACCAAGGTGCGCGCCCGGCCATGCATGGTACTACCACCCAGGCCCGCTTACATTCACTGCCAAGGCAAACGCCGAGCGCAATAGCGGGCACTACATGGCCAGCGTGGCCAGCGTGGACAGCGTAGGAAGGCGCCGTGAAAACTTCGGGCAGGGCGACTCACAGGTGCTCCGATCGAATCGCTCAAGCTATGTTGCCAAGGGGTTAATGGCCATCAAGGTGTGCGCTGAGCTTGGCATCACGAGCCGTGTAGGCGGAACCGTCGCCTTTCTCCGGCCCACCCAAATCAGAGACTTACATGCTATACATCTCTGCTCCGACTGCAGCACCGTACCAAAACAACAGAACGACGTGAGCGCTGTGCCCGGAACAAGATGCCTTCGGTCTCGACAATCGCGGCCTCGGCCGTGCTGGCATTCCTCTCTGCGTCGGTCGCCGCGCAGACCACTACGCCGCCACCATCAACTGCTTCCGTAGCGGCACCCACAATCACAGCAGTCTCCGAGTGCCATGGCCATGGCACCGTACAGTAAGTCCAGCCCGCACAGTGTTCAAGCGGCAGCTCTGACAGAGAAGATTCTGTGAGGTCGGCACCACCGAGTACGAGGTCGTCGGCCCCACTGCGACCGAGGAGTTTGAGGCTCAGTATACCTCATGCCATACGCACGGCAAGGACACGTAAGTGATCGTACAGGTTTCTTTCCTTGCCACTCAGCTGAATTCTTGCAGCTTCTGTGTCAACTCCTCTGGCGACGATGTTCAGATCCTGGTAGACGCCGCAGAAGGAGAGGAGGGAGAGGGCGACCATGAGGGCGTATTGGGAGATGCGGAAGAGGGTCAAAATTGCCACTTCCACGCTGGCACCGAGTAAGTTCAACCATCCGGGAGCCTCACGACTTGCGTCATCTAAATCTCCCCAGACACTGCGTGGGACAAGCAGCAAAATGTGAACGCCAGGACCGCGACTACAACAAGCCCCTTCGTGTCGGACTTCTCTTTGTCATCCTTGCGACGAGTGCGATAGGTGTCTTTTCGCCAATTCTCGCCACAAGATTCACGCGCATGTCGCAGCGAAGCATTGTCTTTGTCGCTCTGAAGCAGTTCGGCACTGGCGTCATTCTATCGACTGCCTTCGTCCATGTACGTCTCACAACTTCCTATTTGAAACTCATGACCATTACTGACTGGAATCCAGCTCTTCACTCACGCAACACTGATGCTGACCAACGAATGCTTGGGCGAGTTGGGCTACGAGGCTACCACCGCTGCCATTTTCATGGCCGGACTATTCCTGTCATTCCTCGTCGACTATCTCGGCAAGCGATTTATGTTCTGGCGTTCAACCAAGAGAAACGGGCCAGACACCGAAGCCACTGCCGCACCGACCGGCGATGGGAAGGCTGTCAGTCCCCCCAACAGCGGCATCCTGGCGACTCACGATCATCATGGCCTTACCGATACGCAACGTGATACCGACGAGAAGATCAACGTAGTCGTTCTTGAAACGGGCATCATCTTCCACTCTCTACGTATGTCTGACAAGACTCCGCATCAGGGTCGCATGCGCTAACTCAGCAACAGTAATCGGTCTCACGCTCGTTGTGGCGGGCGACTCCTTCTTCGTCACTCTCTTCGTCGTCATCCTCTTCCACCAAATGTTCGAAGGCCTTGCACTGGGCACATGCATTGCTGCGCTCTCCCCTACCGCGGCTTCGCTGCGTTACAAGTTTCTCATGGCCCTTGGCTTTGCGCTCGTCACGCCCCTAGGAATGGCTATTGGCATCGGCGTCATCGACAGCTTCGACGGCACCGACCCCTCTACCCTCATTGCAATCGGGACTCTCGACGCGCTCAGCGCAGGCATCCTAGCCTGGGTCGGAATCCACGAGATGCTGGCCCGCGACTGGATGCACGGCGGTCTTCTGACCGCGGGTACCGTGCCGACGTGTGTCGGCTTCTTCTTCCTGATAGCAGGTATGGCGCTGATGAGTTTCTTGGGCAAGTGGGCCTAGAGCTCGGATCGGCGGTGGATGTGAAGAGTGAGTGAGTACTCTGGGGTTATGGGCTAGGTGAGCGGTTTATGACTAATTTTCTTTCTCATGATGGAAATGGAAATGATGATCGGGGGTATTGCGGAAGAGCAACCCTTAATGATTAGGCTTAATAAAAAGATGGTTCGTTTTAATTTGGGTGTTTGGTTGTTTGTGATATGTGGGGTGTTTTGCAGTGCCGTGCGCAGTAACGCCTGTTCTATTCAGCCCTGATTGAACGTGATGTTGGGTCGTGGTTTCCATAAATTCAGATATGCGTTGACTTTTTGCTCGGCTCGTTGACCGAAAGCCCACGATGCCCCGACTGGGATCGTGTACAACATGGACTACATCGAATCAACTACTCTGGTCACAACAACGGTGGTGCCCCGATTGAATCGAATTGAAGCATTAACAATCAAGTCAAAGTGATTTTAATCTCCAACTTGCCAGCTTCGCCTCGTGTTCCGTGTGTGCCATCTTGCTGCAATCCTTAAAATTCTCTTCTCCATGTATAAATAAAACGTACTGCTCTAGCCCGCGCTGTATTACGTTGTTGCCTTGCTAGAAACTTAGAAAGTAGGAATTAGGAATTAGTCTTAATCGTAGTCTAAGTCAGCGTAGCCAACGTACCATAACGATATTATGGCCGGTAGCAATTAACATAGGCTACCTATTAGTGTTTACACTTATATACTAACTACTATATACTAACTACTATATATAACCGCTACGGGCTGTAATATCGTTATGGTATATATATTAGCCACGTAGGTAGTCTTTCTTAGAAGTATTTATTCTCCTGTTCTGTTTGTTAGTTAGGTGCGTAGAGTAAGGGAACTAACTATGTGTATATCTTTGTCTAATTCATAGCTAGCTCTATTCCTACGATTTTATAGTGTAGTATTGTGTTTAGTATATATAGATATGGATATGGATATAAATATAGATATAAACATAGACGTGAACGTGGACGTAAACGTAGGTAAGCTAAGCCAAGGTACAGGAAGAAATTCACCACTCGCGCTCATATATAACGAAAATCTATCTCGCTATTTTAGCTTAACAGAAAGAGTAAAATTCTTGTAAAACTTTATATACACGATTAAAGCTATGAAGAAAAGAAAACTCTTTGGCTTTATTAAAATGTAGTAGCATGCAAGGGATTTAGAAATTTTGGCCAAGGGAGGAAGGGATAAGAAGGCGTGAACCTAACTGTGGGAAAAGGATAGTTTTGGGTAGTGGGTTCGTAACGGGGAGATAGGGAGGGAGGAGGCTGGGGGCAAGAGGGGTGGATAAGTTAGGCTTTGTTAGTAAGGGTATGTGACGTTTTGCTAACCCATTTTCGTGTTGCGTAATTACATTGTAGGGTTAAATAGTACGTACGGATAGCCCAAGGGTGTTGCAAGATTGGGACTATCTAGTTTAATGCATTACGCAAGGGTGGGCTAAGTTTACGCATATAGCAAATAAGTGTAAATTTTTTTTTATCTAGATAGAAAATATAATTTTAATACACGAGGAATAATTAAAAAACCATAGCACCACCCTCGGCCTAAAAAAAAAAAGACAACAAACTAAATAAACTTAACACACCCACACCTCTTCCTCCTTCCTCCCTCTCTCTCCCTCCCTCCCCATCCAAAAACCCGCCATAAAAAACGCAAAAAAAAATTCCAAAAAGAGAAATGAAGCGGTGAACCAGAATTGAACTGGTGACCTTCAGGAAGCCGAGATTTGTAAACACTGCAGCCCGCTGCTCTACCACTGAGCTACCACCGCGCTGTGGTGATTTGATGGAGGAAAACCTCGTGAGAAAAATATATATACGCAAGCTTTTGCTGATCTTCAAGGAAAAGAGGGAGGATCGTGAAGCGCGAGGAATATGATGTGGCGATGAGGGATGTGGGGCGGGGTAAGGGGACTAGTGCAAGCAAGCGGACGAATGGGGTGCGTGGGCGCTAGCATGGCTTTGGGTTTAGCTTTATGGGGGTTAGCTAGTCAGGGATGGAGGAATGGGGGGACGTGTGATTCCTGTGCCTCCAGTGATGCGATGGCTCATAGCCTCACGATATTATACAGCGCGCGATTCTACATCCCGCACACAATAATTGCAGCACGAGTATTTACAAAAGAAAAAAAAGTGTTGAATATTCGCCTTTAAAAAAAGCCGCCTACTCATCTACAACACACACAACTCTAACTATGCCGACATCCCCAGCCCTTGACACATCTCCCATCCCACATACGCCACCCAGAGATAAATGAATGAATAAACAAAGTCCACATTGAAGAAACTTTTGCTCTAAACGCGCCATAAACACCTATGGGTATATAATGCACTCCGACATCACGTTACGATCCCAACAAATCCAAAATCCAAAATCTACACAAGAACGAAAAAAAAACAGAAAAAGAAAATACACCTCCCAGCTCCTCCTTCACATAACAACACAATCCATTTTCCTCCTCGGACTATTCGTCTTTTCTCCCGCATTGGGTCGCAGATTCAACCTCGACGGCGTCCTTGCATGTGCCGGGTTCGTCCTGGGTGGCGCAGAAAGAGGTCCATTTCTTGCTGGCGGTATCGCATCAACCCGCGTGGTCAATCTTGGAAGCACATTGCGCCTTGCGTTGGCTCTCGCCGAGTGGTGCGCCGACATGCTCACTCTGTATGGCGAAGCACCTGCAGGTGCGGCGCGGCGCGAAGCCCCCACATCGGGAGCGGAGCCTCGACGACCGTTCGCCGGATCGATTACAGGAGGACGGAGCTCGACCGTGCTTTCAACGGCTCTGCTCATCCTGGGGCCCGGTCGCGTGTTTGTTGGCACATTATTGTACTGGGAGGCCGTGGCTCGATATGCAGACTGATGTTGCAAAGACACTCTTGGGATGGGTGGCCTGCTGGCTGCAGAGCTACGTCTTCGGCCTGAAGGATCCCATTCTGGAGTGGGAAACGTAGTAGGGTGGAGCAGAGATGGGCGGCGCTCTTGAGGCGTTACAAATGTTGGCGAAATTGATCTCGTCGCGGGCAGATCGGTCGATGACTGTGATTGTATGGCTCTATGAGACTGATAGGGATGTGTCGGTGCAATGGGCGGCATGTACTGGGCTAGATTTGCTGGAAGTGCGGGAACAGGAGGAATCGACGAGGCATTGCTGCCGGTACGCCCGACAACCGGCGCCCCATTGGGATGACTCAGACTAACGCTATGGGAAGCCTCTGCGGTGGCAGTATAGGCGGGTGGTGGTGGAGCCCAGTTATCGGCGTCGCTTTCATGCGGGTGTTCTCGCATACCGTCAGCACGCCTGTATTCCAGAGGCCGAAAAGGAAGGGCTCGAAGATGTCGCCTATTAGCAGGAGACACAGCAGCCACAGTAGCTGCTCTTGCCAGCGACATCTGTGACCTTGGCTGTTGATTGTCATATGGCATTTCAAACGCGGCTTGGGCTTCTTCAGCTGTCAGTTCCTCATCGTCAGTGGGCTGGCGGATGGATGTAGGACGGTCCCTGTTGGCCGTAGTCCGAGCGCGGACTGGTGTAGAGCCGATGTTTGAGTTTCGCCTCGTGTCCCCATCTTGAGCCCTCCGTTGTGCCAAAGTCCTGGTCCGGACAAGCTCTACTTCCCGCTCAAAGTCAATCGAGCCTTCTGGCAACATCTCACCAGGACACAGCGGATCCAAGTCATACTCGGTTTTTGTAGGTGGTGGAACAGGGCTACCAGCGGGTTTCGAATTATCAAAATCCAGAACAATTACAACACCTCTGGAACCCGCTGGAGCACCCGGTACCTCATTTCCAGACAAGGTGCTAGAGTTACCAACAGCGATCAGACGCTGTATCTTGGAGCTGATCATCACCCATCGAAGAGCACATATCTCCTGGTATGTATCGGGGCTATCGCTCATAATGGGAATGCAAAAGCAGGGCTGAATGGGAGATAGGTCTGATTTACTGGTCGACTGAAAGTCCCACTCGGGAACCTGGTAGATCCAGATGCTTGTAGTGCCCCTCATTCTCAGGGAGACGGCAGCGAGATCGGCGTTGGGAGATACGGCGGGCATTGCATCGTCAACAAATTCAGACCTCGTCCATCTCTGTTGCTCAGGTAGAAACATCTTGCGCTGCGTGAAGCGCTGCGTCGCAATGTCGTAGACGCCCCACGTGTCTTCCTGTGAATTGAATGCAAAGAGCTCGTTGACGTGGCCAGTGTCTCCATCCGGAAGGAGTGTCGCTTGCCGCGCTATCTTTGCGGTTTCGGGGAACAGCATCGAACCAGTCCAAAGAGTATCCGGTGCTTCAGGCATAGGCACGCCTTCTTCGTTGAGGGGGCCATCGAACAGTCCAGGCAGAACATATAGAGAAGAACTTCTTGACTTGCGCGCGTAGCTTGTGATGAGGAGCGTACGGGAGTCGTCGGAGAACTCGAGAGTGTCGCCCACTGGGCCGGTAAGAGTACGGTGAGCCGTATCAGGGGCATCGGGGCCTATGGCTACCACCTCAATGCCGAAGCCGTTTCCAGTGATGATGATAAGGCCGTCGGGGGATATGGCAATGGATTTGGCCTCGTGCACCAACATGACGGTTCGCCTCTTCTTGAGCTGGCGGTCCTGCTCACCGTGTATCTCGTACAGATCAACCTGCGACGGCCGCGAGAGCACTGCCAACAGGAAGCCATCCTCGGTGATGTCGATGGCCACTGGCTTGCGCCTGACCTGCAGCGTGCGCGCCCACAGCCGCGGCAGCTGGGTCGTCTTGACCAGCCAGATGTTGGACGACGTGTAGACGGCGACAAAGTTCCCCTTGCGCGAGACATTGAACTCGAAGGCATCGGGCAGGGCCGACGACGAGGCGGTGCTGGACACGAGCTCCAGGACGGTGAGGGAGGGGTGGGCATACGGCGGGGGGCTCGTGGGACTGGCGGCGCTGGGCCGGTCGTCGTCTGCCATGGTCGAGGTGCGGGCCGTCGAGTGGCCGGATATGCCAGAGGACGAGGACATGTCCGTGTTGCCGGCGGACGAGGCCGACAGGTGCGTGTGGACCTGCTCCTCCGCAGAGCCCGCCGAGCTCACCGACGCCGTGCGGGCGCGGGCGTGGACCGCCTGTGCGGGCGCGCCTCCATCATCGTGGCCAGCAGCGGCTTTGCCCTGGTAGTCGGTCCGGATGGCCAGACTGCTACTGCTGTGTCCTCCGTCTTGCGGTGCTCTCCTCCCCACCATCGTTTCCCGGAAGATGGAGGCGTGGCGGTGCGGTGTCGATGGGCGTGGGCGCGGGCGAGGGTTGGGGCGGCGCTGGTGAGAGTGCGTGGGGCATTCCGGCGTGCATGTGTGTCTGCGCAGCTACACTACGCGGTGGTGGGCAGCGGACAGCAGAAGACAGACATCACGGCGTGACAAAGCCACGGCGGTGCGGCGGTCCGAGGCAGCGAGCGTAGCGGCAGATGCTGGCCAAGCGGAGATTGGTCATCACCACGCTCCTCATGCCCGCCGACACTCGCTGTGCCGTCTGGACAGACGGGACCCACCCGGCGCTGATCCATGGTTCCCAAACAAGCAGCTAGCATTGCTAAATATAACTAAATATAACTAAACATCACGTGCACTCCGCTGGCCGCCCCCATGCTGGCAATCATCATCAACGTAACCTCGGGCGGTCCTCCAGCTGTCTGCCTGTCAATCTGTTTCATGTCAATCGGTTTCAAACGCCTTCTGCCTCCTGGACGCTGCGCCGTAACGCCTGCAAAGCCCAGCGAATGGACGGGGGTCCAAATTCCATGTTGCACTCGAACCGCCCTGGAACCGCCACCTTGCCGTCGCCAAACGCTACGCGACACAGGGCTGAAGGCTGAAGACTGCTGCAGGCTGCATGTAGGTTGTAATTGCAACAGGAGGGGTGCCACACCACCACACACCACCCGCATCTCGACTGATAGTCTGATAGGGTGCCAGACAGTGCATCCCAACTCCAACGTCCATCTTGCAGACCGCACGCTCCGCTACCGCTGCGACCTGGTTCGTTGCCTCGTTCGTTGCTGCGTTTGCCGTCGAGTTGCCGCTCTCAGGAGCAAGCGCCCATGTGGCAACGTTCCGTGCAGCTGGGCATTTGTCGCTTCGCTGACGAGCGCCATCGGCCGCATTCAGACTGCTTTTGTTGCAGCATGTCGCCTACTGCAGTGCTGACCGTGATGAAACAGAATAAACACATCCTGCCTTTGCCGTGACAAAGGCCCCATGCATCTCCAATCTGTGTACCTGTCCTAGTCCTATGAATCGCCGCCGATCTTTCATATCCGCTCGCCTGGTGATGTGCACCATTGCTCCCCGGTGTTCAATTTGGTTGCCGTGCATGCCCGCAGTAAGCTATATTTGTCCGGGATCCATGCCAGAGATGGGAAGCGAGGATGACAAACGATCGGTTGTGTGAGACATGAACCCTTCATATGGCCAGTATTTTCAAATTCTGGCCGGGGTTGCCAAAGTCGACGTGAAATGGCACTTGATCTAGGATTTCCCCAACACGTTTCCCATTGCATCGCGGCCCCTCGTTATGCTGTTCAAAATACACATGTAAGGTCCCTTGGACGTAGGCCTCACTCCGATACGTCTTGTCCTCGATCGCCCTTTGCACGCGGCGGCCATGACGGCGCTGTATGTCGTGACATTCCTCGTGCTGGTCCCCGGCAGACCAGGCTTCGAGATAGCGATCACGAATATGATTCTTCGTCTTGGGTGCTTCTGGAGATAAAGACCACCATTGCTCCCAAAATAATTGCGGTCCTTCGTGGAGGATGAACCATGTCAACCAACAGTCTTTTTCGCGCAGCCATCGTGGCCCTCTAAAATTGGAGCTCCAGTCGTAAGGCAACCCATCAGGCGTCCCCTTGGTACGGAAAGCCGACCTTAA
Source organism: Laburnicola sp. JP-R-44 (assembly GCA_009805535.1). Lineage (NCBI taxonomy): Eukaryota > Fungi > Ascomycota > Dothideomycetes > Pleosporales > Didymosphaeriaceae > Laburnicola > Laburnicola sp. JP-R-44. The sequence continues at coordinate 1,996,142 of SELF01000006.1, forward strand.
TAAAATGAACATTAGCACATAGTCTCTCAGCTAGGACGTCCCCGATGCCATCGATATACTGCAAGCGCCGTTGCAAAACCAAGGCCTCCCTTTGTCGAAACATCTCAAAGTCGTAGCGTGATGGATGGACTGCGTTCCAGGAATCCGAGTCCTTTGTAAACCAAGATACATCATTGGTATCAAGAGAGCATATACCTCGGCTGATATGCTTGCGAGACGGTGCAGCACACGCCAGCCGTTCGCCATTCTGTGGCGCAGCGTGTTGTCAAAGATGTCCTCTTTTATGACTGTATACGAGCCCCCGCGCTCAAATTTGGAGCTAAAACGATGCCTATCCACCAATATCCCCGCCAAATGCTGAAGAATCAAGTCCTTCAGCCATGTCAATGTGTTCGCGGTGGCATCGGCCGGTGGTCTCAGAAGGAGGTCGCTTCTTGGAAAGGTCGATCGAGCCACCGAGGGGATAATTGAGGTCGGGAAAGCCGAGATGAGGTTCCGGAACTTTGAACAGGTCAGACGCAGGGCAAAGATTTCGTCGATGCGGCATTGCGACAGGATCAGAATGAGGACGTCTTGGGGCAGCTCATCAAAATATAGCGGTCCAAACAACCTAATGGGCGACTTCTTGCGGCGCATCCAAGGGCACATTTTGATAGAGCAAATCAGGAACTTGAGAAAGATGCATGTTAACAAAAGGGGCGGCGTGTCGAACATATGAAGCTGTGTACCGCGCCTGCTCGCCGGAATTCCTCGGAAGCTCTTGCCTGGTCCGCTAATGCACACCGCGCCTGTTACCCCTCATCTTCCGCCGTCCCTCCAGACATCTGGAGCATGTTTCGTCACCTCTCTTTTGCAAACTCGTCACGATCTTGCAACCGCCCTTCGACGGCGCTGGATTCAATCTCGACCAGCGACAACGCTCGCGTCGGACTACGGCGGGGAGCCACTTTGTTTTTGGGTGGAGATGCATCGTATTCACTCGCGTAACATTGCCAAAATTGCGTTGGCCGTATCCTAATATAGTGCTCCCCTCCATCGTCACGCCAGGACATTGTGTGACAGCTGAAAGCCAAGTATGCGGGCGCTAAGCTGTTGCTTCCACATGAGCCCTCAATACCATTGATTTCCACCAGGTCTACGACTTTTACGATTAATCCCTACGGACAGTCTGACACGACCCTTTTTCAGCCCTCGATATCCGAAATGAGATACGCGAGCCGAGACGAGACGCTGCCCTATCTACGCCACCACAAGACATGAGCCATCGCCTAACCCTGAACGCGACTATGCCTAGAAAGGCGTCGAATTTGTTCACCGGTTTCAGGCTAGGCCTCTCACTGGCTGTAGAGAGTTTGCCAACCCGTCGAAAGGAGGCTTGGATCCCAAGTTGGGAGTTGTGGCATTGAATCGTGGCTTCGCTATGGGTCGTACATTTGCGCAGCTGGGGCTGTCATTAAACTAAAATACCAGCTTCAGACGCGTTGGAAGTTGCGTCTCTTTTGTGGTCCCTGGATGCTCACCGTGTGTTGTCTTGCTCAACCATGTTATCACGACTGCCTTTTTCGCTTTTATCAGCCATCGCCTGGATGAGGATCGCGAGTGCTATACCAGCAGATCCCACAATCACTGCCCCTCCGCTACTACCCAGGCAAGCCGATGCCAATTACATTGGATGGGTAAACCTCAACAGCACTTGTACGGGTCTCTTCTACGTCACCATCTTTTCATCTCAGCTGACAGGTTTCTAGGGACTACACAGAGGTGTGATGAGGGGAACACATGGTATCAGTCGGGTAGATACCTTCGATTATCATGCATCTGTCTGGTAGCTGAACTTTGTAGGCGAATACGCGCAATGCTGCCCTGATACCGTCGAAGCCTGCCCCGCCCCAACAGCGTGCATAGACGGATCTCAGATCTACCCATTAGAAGGCACAACCATAACCACCGCATGGTAGGTATCTCGGGGTCGAATGGACAATCGTTGCTAAGACCATGATAGCACAGAAAACTTTAGAAACACCGAAGCTTCTATATGCAACACGGCCTTCATCTACGACAGTTTCGGCGACCCGAACCCCAAGACCGACATCATATGCGGGCCATCTTCAGTCAACTGGAGTTACTACCGTCAAGTACCTGCATCGGTCTCAGCGTCCCGTAAGTCTCATTGGAACGATTCGACCGAGCGACGTGTCTAACGGATAGCGCAGCCACGCCAGCGGCCGATTCCGACTCCGGGTCGAAAGCGTGGATCGCAGGCGTAGTAGTCGGTCCCATCGTTGGAATAGCGCTTATCGCGGGTGTCATATTCTTCCTCATGCGCCGCAAGAAGAACAAGAATCGCAACACCAACCTGCCCCAGGCCGGAGGGGCAGCGATGGGACCGCCGCCTTTCACCGACGCAAAGCCGCAGCTCAACCCCACAGGTGTTAACAACTACTACAACCAACAGGGTTATGCGCAGCAACAACCAACATCATCTCCCGGTATATCGCCTGGATATAACCCTGCCGCACCACACCCTCAACCGGCGGAGCTTGGAGGCACCAGCCCTATGGGTGGGCAGTCGCATACTGCTGAGCTTCCTACAGACCCGAGCCGGTAGTAGAGCAAGCGCTCTCGTGCGAATGCGAGGGTTGTAAATGGCGGCACCGCGTTGCGTTGTTGATGGAGGGCAGATGAGCCCCAGGTTGGATTGCCTCTCTATAACAAGATATCATATGTATAGACTCGAAGACTCGCATTAGCGAACGTAATTTTACAGATTCTCATTGTATCAATGCGCTCGATGCTAGATGTACCAAAAGAAGTTTGCTTCTCATGCCTGTGTTACATGTGTCGGGCGGCTGTCCAAGAGCAGGAAATAAGGTGGAAGACTTGGACGGACGTAAGGCACAACAACACAGCGACACCACAAGACGACAATGCACAGCTAAGAGTAAAGCAGGTAGACGACACGATCATCGCACAGCTACGACACGCCGCCTCGGGCAGCACCACGACAGCAAAACGCTGCGACCCAAAACAAGCAAAGCAAAAAACAAACAAGCAAAAAACCTCACCGGGCACCCGCACCTGCCCTCGCACCACCGACACCACACCCTCACCCAGCCAGCCAGCCCGCGCAAGCTCTTCCTCAAGCCGCCAGCCCCAGCCAGCGCGCCCAATGAAAAGCAAAAAAGCACAAAGCAACCCCTGCCCAACGGGGTCTTTTCAAAAATTCCCTGCCGATCCGAAGACCAACAGGAGCGGTCATAGTTGTAGTTTTCAACTAGCAAAAATCTGAGCTCGGACGAATCCTCACTGCTACAGATAAAGCCCATGCACCGAGATGGGAGAAGGGATGGGGGTTGGGGGGAGAGAGGGTTTATATAGGGTGGAGGGGGCCGGCGCGGGGGATCGTTGGGCCGGCGCGCTAGGCTGGATTGGGATGGGGGAGTGTTTGCGTGTGGCCCGGGCGGGGGAAGGAGCGATAAGGTGACGTAGGGTGGATGGGCGTGGGAAGGTTCTGGAGGGTGGTGGAAGGTGGGAGGGGGGTCGGGGGTGACGTAAGAGGGAGGGAGGGGCGGAGATTAGGGCTTGGCGGGTGAGAGGGTGAATGCATGTGATGGGGAAAGTGCTCAGGTGCGGGAAGGGACGTGGTGCGTGGATTTTCGCTATTTGGATATACATCATGTAGGTATATGTTCCTAGAAGACGGTGGTTACAGCTTCATGGGAGCGATGGCGGTGTCAATTGGAGTCACTGCCCTTCAAATGACTATATCGCCTTCTTTCCAGATATCCCAATCATTTTCTCTTACTATGGCTGTCTGTACCTCCTCCACGACTGTAATTGCATAGATAGCATCAGCAGGCTAGGAGCCAATAGACATCGAACGGAGTAGCAAGCACGGGGTGACATCTTGAGCTTCCTAGATATAATCAACTTCTTACTCTTTAGGCACCATCCAACACAATAGCACGTCTCCACCTCGGTTGATATTCTTTGGGGCCTTCCCTCCAGTCTCCCAGAACAATCGTGGCTGCACCATGTCGGTCGCAGACGGGGCCCTCCTCGCTCTGGGTCTTAGTGGGCATAATAACAGGAATCACACCCAATCTATACTGGAGGAAGAGGTACGACTCTACAGCAGCAATTCTTTCAATCCTCTAGCAGATCCCAGCAATCCACAGAAGTCCCGAACTGTCGACCAGTAACATGGAAATACGCGTAGCTGTCTTTCACTCTTCTCCCAGCCGGCCAGCCACAACACACCCTGTATATAACGCCCATATTCCGCGTCGCCCTCACAACAACACGCGTATTCAGCCCGCCGCTGAGCTCCGCGTTGCCACGAGAACCCCGCTGTTCGCAACAATGGAGGACAGTATTCATGGTCTGCCGAACGACGCCTTCCTCGACCCCTTCATGGAACGATACGGCGGCCCAGCTCCAGCTCCGCCTTCGACCTTCGAGTATCCCCACCGACAAGGTGACGCGTCCGACCACGTCTCTCAACAGTATCTGCGCTTCAGTCACGGCTTCCCTAGGACCATGTCTCCGGCCCATGTACGCAGCCCAAAAGGAAAGTAAACACCAGATTGGATCTTGGAAATACAACTAACACGCGCACCAGCTCACCTCTCCCAACCGCAGATGAATCCATGTCTTTGCCCACGACGCGTCACCCGCGCGACACCCAGCCCATAGGCCCCATCGCAGCAGCCTTCACAATGCAGCAGCCATCTACGCCCTCCCTCCACCCAGCCGCGAACCAGAGAAACTTCTTCCCCCCCGCACCGCCACCGCTCACGCAGTACACCACAGCGCGAAAGAGCCTCCCCTCGCGCGTCCGTCCCACCCCCGTCAAGAACCTCACCGCTCCACCGACGTCTCTGAACAGGCCGCCGGTTGCCCAGTCGACGACCAGTCTCCGCTTCCGCAGCTACCAAGACCTCGCTCTGCACCGGAAGAAGACCACGTGGATGCCGCCGCTGCACGACCCCAGCGTGCCCACGCACGACGGCAAGCGCCAGCAGTACGTGGAGATGCTGCTCCGGGCGATGCGGAACAAGCAGAACACGCTGGACGGGAAGGTGTGTCGCGGGTGGTGGAGGAGAACTGGCTGCGGCCTTTTTCGGATGCGACGCCGTTTTATTTCACAAAGGAGGATATGGAGATGGTGTGTGTTGGGACATGGTTGTACGTGCTGCCGTCTTCTCTTTCCTTCCTTCCTTCCTTCCTTTCTTTCTTTCTTTCTTTCTTTCAGGCTTTTTGCCCGCGTCGCTCTTGACTGACCTCCAGCTCCATCGTTTCCGTTTTTACATTTACTAATCCGCCACACACAGGACTTCGCAGAGCGTCTCCACACCCAGGGCCCAAGCTGCATGTACAAGCACACGCCAGACCTCGCGCGCGACATGCTCAATGAGAAAGAGCAGACTTTCCACCAGCGCATGCGTATGCTGGCGCAGGTGTTGGGGTTCTACAAGACGAGGTGCGAGAAGTTGATGAGAGGGGGGGTGGTGGAGGAGTTTGTGGGGGCGCCGAGGGCAAGGTGGAGCGAGTCTCAGAGGAAGAATGAGGCGAATGGGAAGGAGGGTGCGTCGGTGGTGCAGAAGACGGCGCAGAAGACGGCGCAGAAGACGAGTCGTCGCAAGAGGGTGAGGAGAGAGGAGGAGGGGCCGGATGGGGTTGATGGAGGTGCTGAGACGGGTGTTTGAGTGGATGATGGGCTTTGGTTTCGGGTTTGGAGGTTGAGCTTACGGCGCAGCGGTGTCGATAATTCGGTTGTGGAAGATGGTGGGCGGTATTGTCGAAAAAGGTCTGGTAACAAAGCTGGATCTCCTGTTGGCGCGTGTACAATCTGTATGCGATTGATAATCCTAGATAGCTCACACGCTATTCTCCAAATGATCTGTTAATTCAGTTTGTAGCATTGGACAACTCACATTCAAAATGGATATACATAAGTTAAACCACTGCTCTTGCGACCTTCTAACCGTAAACACGTCGCCACTTCCATCCGGGTCCGCATTCTTCGATACTCAATGCGTAGACGATGGACCCTGGACAGTCAGAGTGGATGTAGGTGAGGTCTCTCAGGATATGTAGCATGGAGACTAAGTCTAGAAACTGGTAATTTATTGCTGGAATAGTTCCTAGACCAATGTTATAAGAAGACGGATAAATCAGAACAGACCAAGGCCACTAACCACGCTACGATAGCCTCTGGTGAAAGATAATACAGTAGCCCAGCTTCCTCTCCTGCACCCCTGAACCCCATGGAGCGAGGCATGGATTGGGTAACAGCAAAGACATTATTACGAAATGAAAATGTTGACAGCTCGGCCTCTGCATTAGTGTCTTGACAAGTCACTGCACGATAACTACCCATAGGGCTTTGCGCTGGGACTCGAGGAAACGAATGGCATGAAAAAACGCCAACGCGGTCGATACGCACAAGAAACTGGAATTGAGGGAGTCCTACGGGTTTCGTCACCCACTAACACCTGTAGTATCATGGAAGTTTTGTCATGTTCCTACGTATTGCAGAAATGAAAGTAATGCAAGCATTATGCAAATGTGCTTGTTTGCCCATGAATGCCAAAAGCTGAGCCGTAGTCCTAAACATTGTGAGCTTACTGAGTATCGGTCCGAGATTGTAACAATAAAATGGTCTACGAGCGAGCGGAGGCTGGTTTGTGTAGTCTTGTTAGTCGGTGCGATCACAAATCAAGGCAAGCTAGGGATACGTTAGCTCTGTCGTAAAGAAAAAGCGCCGAAGTACTCACCAAATTGCAGGATCATGGCCAACCTACCCCGGCCTGAGGCAGGCTGGTAAGCTCAATGTATCTTTTTCAAATCCGTAGAAATTTGCACCCGCCTCGTGTCACATGCGCTCCTCGATCGCCTCCTGCGAGGTCGCTTGTCATGACGGCGACCTTTACTTCGCTTCATGGCGATCGCGATCCATGGCGTGGTGTTCCTCGTGTGCGCTCAGTCCTCCATCTCGTCGCCTTCTCTCCCAGGACTCCTGCTCCTCTCCTTCCCACGCCCGCTGCCTCGCCTATCCTGATCGCGGGCCGGATCGCGTCCGCGGCCCTTGCTAGGGGGCGGCGGCCGCACAAAAAGGCGAAATCGACGGTGACCTTCTGCTCGAGCAGCTCCTGGCCATTGCCCCCTTTGACGGCGGCCTTCGCTTCGTCGAGGGTGGGGTATTCGATGAGGACGTAGCCCTGCGCACACGTTATTGCCAGCCTTGGGCCTAAATTGCCATGTTTCGCACCTTGACGTAACCCGTCCGCCTGTCCAGGTTCAAGTGAAGATTCTTAATGGTGCCAAACTCGCCAAACATATCCTGCAGATCCTCCTCGGTTGCCTCCTCGTGCACATTGGTGACGATGATGATCCAGCCTTCGATGGAGCGGACGGCCGTTGCGCCGGCCTGGGTGTGCGCGTCGCTGGCATTGGGGTCGGCGGGGGGTGGGCTCGGACTGGTCGATGTCCATCTCGGTGTCTGCCATATTTGCGGATTCGTGGTACGGTGGTGGACTGCGTGGGGTCGGTGAAGCGGTGTGATGGTCGAGTTCGGTCGCGCTTGCCTGTCGTCGGAGACCCTCTCGGCTATTCTCAATAGGGCTAGCGCTGTGTGTAAAACATCTGTCACATCTGCCTGGCATTCCTTGCTTCTCTTTCACCTCATGCTTGGATAGAGAATTACAATACGCCCTGTTGCAACTAAGTTTTCACTTGGAGAAGCCCACAATGTACCCGTTGTACCGAACACCCTTGTGGCTGCCAGGCCGTTCCGTCCTACCCACTAGCCCCGCCGACGTCACAGATGCGACTGCACAACGACGTCTGCCTTCGTCACAGCGCAATCATTGCCGTGCATGCATAAAATCGATTTATAATACATTGCTGTAACTCCACTCCACAGCCGGCATGCTTCCCGCTTTCCTCGACGACTTGATCCACTACCAGGATCCCTACCCTGCCACAGTTTTCCAGCCTTGTACATCGTCTGTTTGCTGGGCGCGTTTTTGATAGCTTGGGACTTTCGAGGCAGGACTCCTGACGTGTAGACATGTCGCAATTCAGCTCAGTGAGTTTGCGAAACGGATTAGAGAAACCAATGTCTAATATGCTACAAGATTGCCATGGTTGGGTGTGGGTAGTATGGGGGGGGGGGGGGTGGAATGGCGTTGCTGTTTGCGGAGAATGGAGTCAACGTGTCCTTGTCAGATCCTGCTGAAGAGATGATGGACGCTGTGTTTGACAAGGCCGAAAAGGCCGGCTATCATGGGAAGGTGGAGAAATTCAAAGGTGGCCATGTTCTCTGTTTTATGGTTTATACCCACTAACACTGAATTTCAGACTACGAATCACTCTGCAAGCCACGTTCAAAACCACGACTTCTGGTCTTCTCGATACCCCATGGAAATGTTGGCGACAAAGTGCTCGAAGCCCTAACGCCTCATCTCTCCCATGACGACATCGTTCTGGATTGCGGCAATGAGCATTTCGAAAACACCGAGCGCCGACAGAAAAAGTGCAAAGAGCCCGGAATTCGCTACATCGGATGTGGAGTTAGTGGGGGCTACCAAGCGGCGCGCGCGGGCCCTTCCATGTGCCCCGGCGGGGACGAGTCTGCGCCTAAGGAGGTTCTTCCATTGCTGCAGAGAGTAGCAGCAAAAGAGAGAAGAACGGAAAGGCATGCGTTGGCATCGTAGGTTCTGGGGGCTCTGGTCACTACGTCAAAATGATACACAACGGCATCGAGCATGGTATGATGAGTGCCATATCGGAAGCCTGGGGCATCATGCGAAAGATGGGCTTAGGCTATGAAGAAATTGGTGACGTCTTTTCTGAGTGGAACCAATCTGGGGAACTCGTGAGTGCCCTGAATGTTATCTCTCCTTCTTCACCATAGCGGGGCTGATATTTGCACAGAGGAGCACATTCCTGGTCAGCATTGGTGCTGACCTGTCGCACAAACGCGAATCAGGATCCAGCCCTGCATCCGACTCCGACACTCAACACCACCCTCTTGTGATTTCAGACGTCTTGGACAAAGTAGTCCAAGACATCACAGGCGAGGAAGGCACAGGCATATGGTCCAATACCGAGGCCATCGAGCACCACATTCCCGCCCTCACCCTCAACATAGCCCACGGATTCCGCCTCGCGTCTGCTTACCGTGGAAACCGCGAGCAAGCCAACAAGACCTTCGAAGGCGGTTTCCCACCCCAGCAGCTAGATGTACAAGACAAAAAAGCGTTTATCGAGGATCTAAGGAAGGCGACGTACGCTGCCTGTGTTGCGAGCTTCATCCAGGGCCTTAACACTATCGCCGCAGCAGACAAGGCCCATGAGTGGAATATTAACTACGCGGAAGTTTAGCAGATTTGGCGGGCAGGCTGCATCATACAAGCCGATTACATATCAGACGAGATCCTCGCACCCGTCCTGAAAGCGCCAAACGCCAACTACTCGACTATCAATCTCCAGACCCACGGCACGAACCGCAAAAGATATCCGCAACTGCTTCGCCTCGCTTCGCCGTGTCGTTGCCAAAGCAGTTGAGACGGACCAAGTAGCTCCTGCACTCAGCGCCACGCTGGAATACTTCAAGGTCGTCACAGGAACGGATCTGCCGACGTCGTTCTACGAGATGAGGATCAGCAAATCAAAAAGCCGATGGAAGGCAAGCGTCACTTTGAGTGGAAGCCTGCGACTAGCCAAACGGAGGTCTACGGGAAGACGGGGAAGCTATAATCATCGTGATTGGCGTATGGTAGGGTATGTGGCGTTAAATTAACTACCTAGGGGTAGAACGACAAAGGCTTTCATCTCAAATAACATAACAAAAAAAGCAGAGCCCCCTGATTAGTGAACAAAAAGAGCGTAAAAGTATGGTAAGGTATAGAGTTGGTCTCGCGACTAGTCGTGATGGCGTTAGCGGCTGGTCCTAAATATTGTTTCGATATTGTATGACTGGTGCGGGAAGAGGAATCCGGTGAGCTTGTACACAACTGTTCATCTGAATGCACTTGGGGAATACCATTGCTTGCAAAAAAAACAAACAATTTTCCTTCGTCTATCTGCGTTTACTTACTTGTATGATCGCGATACATATAGACCCGAAAATAGCTCTACTCTTGTCCATTGCTGCTGATTGTTACAAAGGTATGGCTCCCTCTGACAAGTTGCCTATGAGGAACGAGCACGACTGCAGATATTGCCTCTCGATATGTTGTTTGTGGATGCGTGGTAAGCGAGTGTGAGGCGATTGGCCGTTGTGCATTGATTGATGACGGTGTTGGTCGCCGTGGCGAATGTCTCAATGCGACCATATCTCAGAACAACAAGCCAAGTACAAGATTCTACCAACATTCCTACGCACTTCTCCATATATAACTATGTGCGCGCCAAGACCGCCAGGCTCGTTTAGGCTCGCTTTGCAGTTCGAACGCGCGTTTTTTTATAATTACCTTTTTACGCTCTTTTTGTTTACTAAGCAAGGGGCGCTGCTTTTTTTATTATATTATTTAAGATAAAAGCCTTTGTAGTTCTACCCCTAGGTAGTTAATTTAACGCCACATACACACCTATCTTAGGGCTTAACTAATATTTAAACTTATATATATTTTTATTTATTTATATTTATTTATAATTAACCTAATATTTTATAAATTATAAAACTTAATAGTAAATATAACTAAGGCATAATAGCTAAAGTATATAAAAAAAAGGGTGTAATTAGAATTAGCTATAGTAAAAAGCTAAAGTAAAATATATATAATTAGTAAAGAGCTTATTATATAATAACTATAGAGTAATTAAATTATAAAATAATTTTAAAGTTACTATTTAACTATTAAAGTTTTAAAAGGTAGTAATAATAGTAAAATTACTATAAGTAATTAATAGCCCTTTATACTATATCTATCTTTAATAGAAAGAAATTTAATTATAGATATTATATAGTAATATAATAGTTTATTACTTATATCTTATTATAAATAATAGTAATTACTCTTAGGTTACTCTACGTTACGTTGCTATACGCGCGCTTCTTTTATTTCTTTTATTATCTATTATTTTAAGAGACTAAAGGACTTAGTTTACGTTATTATTTTATTATTTTATTTTATTATTTTTATTTTATTATTATTATTTTATTATTATGATTATATTATTATTATTTTTATTATTATTATTATATTATTATTATTTATTATTATTATTATTACTACTAGCATATGTATATAGTATTATAAGTAGTAATAAGGTAGAGGTACTAGTGCATATACCTTTTGTTATTATTATTTTTAATAGTAGTTAACTATACATAGTAATATATAGTAAGATTATAATTATAATTATTCTAAAGGTGCTTCTTTAGTAAGTAAAAGTTCTAGAGCTCTACTATATATACTATATATACTAGACTATTACTATTATATAACTACTTATATAGTAGCTATAAGCTAACCTTCTTAAGCTAGTTAATTTAGAGATTTATCTATACCTAGCGTAGATCTAGTAGGCCTTTTAGGTGCTATATACCTATTTCTTTAAATATGCCTCTTAGCGTCTTAGTATATTATAGTATTGCCGCTTTATTAATATATACACTTTATAGCTAAAGTGCTATAGTAAAAGTAAGGCGCGTGTTAACTTCTAGAGCAATTTTAATATAGTAGAGGGAGGTAGAAAATATAATAAGTAAACATTACTAGGTATTTAAACCTATAGTATAGACTTATAGAGAGCTATAGTGGTAATAAGTGTTGCTGCCTATAAGCAAGTTAATACGTTATATATACTTATAGTATATAAGTATAAAGTAGTTACTAATATATATATATATATATATATAAGTATAGTACACTAAACTAATATTATATAATTAATAACTAAGCGTATAAAATATATAATTACTATAGCTAGCTAACGTCCCTCTTAGTAAAAATAGCCTAATAAAAAAATAAAAAAAATACTATATCTATACCTTAGTACTTTAATTCTATTCTTAATATAAGTCTTTTTTGTATTAATACTACTAAAATAGTTAGCTTTTATATGTAACGTTAATTAAATCTATCTAGGGGTAGGACAATTAAGGCTTTTATCTTAAATAATATAATAAAAAAGTAGACCTTTTATATAAAAATATATAATAGCTATAACTAACTTAAAAAGCTTTTTGTTTTAAATTATAAAAATACTATAAGTAAAAAAGTAAAATTAATAATAATAGAAATAATAAGCTTTTTAAAAAGCTTTAGCTATTATAGTTAGGCTAGTAAATAGGTATAGGTTAGGTTAGAGTTAGATTTTCTTATATAAGACCCTAACTCTAACCTAACCTTTACTTATAGATTTTACGCTAGTAATAGGTATAGATTAAGTTAGGGTTATATAGGCTATCGGTTAAGTTAGAATTATATAAACTAAGTTATATTAGATTTAACTAATTATAATTTTTATAGTAAACTATTAGACAGCAAGCCTATATTAGGAAATAGACGCACCTTATTTAGGCAATCTTGTCATGGATCCATAGCGGCACCTGGCTCTCGGAACCCGGAATAACGTTGATCCGGCGCTAGGCCCAATCCGGCCACTAGCGCGGCAGCACCCATAAGGTGCTGCCCTTCTGCCTACCTACTTGGTATAGCAGTATTTCATGTACTAGGAATCAACTTACTTTCATCCCAACTATCGCGGGCCCGAACCCTTACAATCTAGGCCTTATATATAGTTTTGCGCTATGTCTAAATAGATAATTAATCTTAATATCTATTATAAAAGCCCTTTCTCTCCTACTATTATTTTCCCTTCCTTTTCTCTTTATTTTTACCTCTTTGCCTATAGCCTCCTTCTTCTTGTCTACACTTACTAGCCCCTTATTCTCTTCCCTATTTAATTATCTTTTTATAAGGTATTTTTCTTAAATCTAGTTATTTACTTAAAAAAGTTAGAACTGCCTTACTTATAGCACCTAACTTTTTTATTATTATTACTACTTTATTATTTCTACCTATATTTTTTTTTTTTACAATAAGCTAGTTTTTTTAAGCCTTTGCACGCGCTAAAGCCCTTACTACTAAATAGTATACTTTTAGACTTCTACCTATTACTATAATAAATCTATAAGTAAAACGTCTCTCTCTCCCTTTCTTATACTAGCTAGCCTTATTTTTTACCTTAGCTTCTACACCTACTATAATTAAGAAAAGAATAGCTTTTTATTATAGCATAACCTATAGCCCTAGTAGCTAATAAGTCTTAAATATTCCCCTCTTTTTTTTAAATTACTAAGATATTGTTAAGACTAATTAGGGTAGCTAGTCCTAACGGGTTAGAGTTAGTTCTTAGGTAGGAGCGTCTTAATAAGGGCAAGAGGTCTTAACTACTTACACTAGTTAAAGGGGCGTTAGTATTAAAGGTTATAAAATAATAAATTAATAGTAGAAGCCTAAGTATAATCTAAATAATAAATTAATAAATAGGTTAAATATAAGTATTAAGAAAGATACTTATATTCCTATATACTTAACTATATCCTAGAATTCTATAGGTTCTATTAGTCCTAAGAGTTCTAAAATCCCATAGCTGCTAAGACTCCTTAGGACGCTAATAATCTTAGGACCTGTAACCTAAGTTATATAATATCTTAGCTTAAGGGCGCGCTTAGACTTTTAGTAGCTATAAGTGCTAATGCCCTACTCTAGATTATATTAAATTCTAATATTAGCTCCTCTCTCTAGACTTAATATCCTTATAAGTTAACTATCTATAAATCCTCTTTTTTTATAATTTACCTAATACTATTACTCCTAAGCTAATTACCTTAAAATAGACTATATTTTTGTAATAGTTGCGTGTACCTACTATATATAAAGAATTACTACCTTATTAATTATTATTTTACACTTAAAGTACACAAATTATATCTAGTATAGTAATTAAAAATATAAACTAGAGGAAATTTCTTTGCTAGACTATTTAGAGATAGATATAAAGATAGAAAGGTTAAAAAAGCTAAAAGCTAAAAAGAAGGCAAAGCTTTGCATAAAAAAGACCTTGCTTATTTAGCTCTTCTTTATACACGTCTAATATAAGAAAAAATAGTGCATTTGCACAATTAGCATAAGAAATTACGTTAAAAGAAATAAGAGTTATTTAATTATAGTATATCTATAATAGATAAGTTAGAGGCGCTAAAGGCTTGCGAAGAGCTTACATAGGCGGCAGCTTTAGTTAATCCTAATACTACCTTAGGTACTAAGGTAATTAATTAGTTAGTAATCTAGGCTAAGTTATTATCTTTATTAGCTGCATAGCGATACGCTAGTACTACTATAGCTTTTTTTTATAGTTCTATAAGTGTTTTTTAGGTTCCTATATATTTTTACTATATAAGTATCCCTTTTACTTAATAAGGTATATGCGTAGCTAATCTTTATAGTCTAGAATTATTTTAACTTTAAATTTGCTTTCTTCCTCTACTTAGTAATAGAAGGTGGTTTAAACTAGTATCTTAGGGTCTATAGGTTCTAGTTAGTCTATAGAGAATATAGGATATATCCTAGCATTAGGAGGTAACTCTAGCTTATAGTTAACTAGTAATATTTATTTAGAAATAAATAATAGTTTAACCTTAATATAATTTAGTTTCTTATATTTCTTTCTTTAGGTTCGAAGATTCTTTGTAAGCTGATATGCTTTATCCCTCTTCTTTAGCTAAGGTGCTGTTTTATATTTTTAGTTTACATAGAAAATTAATTGCTATTAAGCCTTTTTAAGATTTACTTCGAGTTATTTATATATTTTCTCTATATTTTCTACTATACTAATAGCTTTATCTACGTTAATTATTATAGGAAATACTTAATTAAAGAAATATAAATATCTTCTATAGTTCGCATAGAATAGTATGTATTCTATAGCTGCTAAAATCTTATTATTATATGCAAGTTGTGCGATAGGTAGTAATAAAACCTAGTTATTCTTCTAGTTATTAGAGTAAATAATACGTAGATACGTTTCTATAGTCTAGTTTATATATTCTATTTAATTGTCTGTCTGTAGATAATAGGCTATTAATAGCTTTTATTTTATTCTAATAAGTGCTATAAGTCTTGTCTCGTAGTTTAAGGTAAAGAGCTTATCTCTATTACTAATAATTGTCTTTAGGATTCTATAATATCTAACAAGTTAATTTAGAATAAGAAATACGAGTTCCTTTGCTATTATTATCTTATTATAGGGTATAAGTTTAACATACTTAGTTAGTTAGTATACTAGTACTAATAGTAAATTATATATAACTTCTATTACTAGGTCCTTAGATTTAGATATTCCTATAATAAAATCTATAGCAATATCTTCTTATAGTATTATTAGTATCTTAATTACTTACATCTCTTTATATTTAAGATATATAGCGTGCTTATTTTATTAGTAATCTGCATATTTATAGATATATATTATTACTACCTCCTTAATTTCTTTAAAGCAGTAGTTTTATTAAATAAGTTCTATTATCTTCTTAATACCTAGGTGTTCGTACATAGGGTTATTATAGTATTATTAGATAATTTTAGTTTATTACTCCTTAGGTATGTCTCTAGTAATAACTAAGAGCTAGTTATGTTTTATTATAGGTTTAAGTAATCTATCTATATTTTATTAAAGTATCGCAAAGTATGTCTTTATCTTATCTTCTATAAGGTTGCTTTGTTAACTAAGAGCGTTAGCTCTTTTATTTTCCCTTGCCTAAAGTGTACATAATTTTAAATTTGTACTATTCTAGTATTTCTACCTATTAAGCTTATTATAGCGTTAACTCTTTTATTGTATAAATTACACAAAGTTCTTATAGTTAGTAAAAATTATAAAATCTAAATAACTATGCGTATAGATTCTCTAATACTTAAGTGCCTTTACAATTGCGTAATGTTCCTTATTATAGATATTATATTATGTTTTAGTGTTATTAAACTTGCGTAAATAATATATAATAGGGTGCTATTTCTTATTTTTCTCTTATTTTGCATAGGCGCCTAGCGTAAGATTACTTATATCTATTTTAATTTATAATAGTTCTCTATTCTAAAAGTAGATAAGAACTAGTAGCTTAATATATACTGTCTTTAATTATTAAAAACGCTATATTATATTTATTTGTCTATATAAAAGGCGTGTTCTTTCTAGTAAGGTTTTAGATGTATTATAACCTTAGCGTATCCTTTAATAAATTGTTAGTTAAATCTATAGAATCCTAAGAATTCTTAGATATTCTTAGCTGTCTTTAGTTATAGCTAATTCTTAATATATTTAATTTTGTTAGGTGCTATACTAATACCTATAGTGCTAATAATATATTCTAGGAACTTAAGTTCCTACATAAAGAATTTGCACTTCTATAGTTTAATTTATAGATATACTCTATTTAGTACTTTTAGTATTATTTACACATATTTAATATAATCTAATTTATTCTTAGAGTAGATAAGAATGTTATATCTATATATACAATAATAAAGATATCTAGGTAATTATATAGTATATAAAGTTAATAAGCGCTTAGAATATTACTAGTATATTAGTAAGTCTAAATAGCATAATATTATACTTAAATAGTTTATAGCTTGTTCTCTAAGTACTATCTTCTATTCTTTACTATTCTTTATTTGTATAAGGTAGTATTTATTACGTAAGTCTATTAATATAAATCTTCTAGCTCTTAAGAGTTAGTCTCTAAGTTCTGTAATATTTAGTAATAGGTATTAATTCTTAATTGTTATCTTGTTAAGTTTTTAGAAGTCTCTATAGGGTTAAGGTTTTTTATCCTTCTTAGGTATAAATATAATAGGCTTGCCACTAGTAACTTAGATAGTCTAATATATCCCTTATAGCTTTTTTTTGTTATTACCTTTTTTACGCTCTTTTTAATTACTAAGCAGCGGGCTCTGCTTTTTTTGTCATATTATTTGAGATGAAAGCCTTTGTCGTGCTACCTCTAGGTAGTTAATTTAACGTCACATATCTCTTATTAAGGTTCTTCTTAATAAATTCCTTTTCTTATTAGAGTTCTTTTCCTAATTTGACGCAAAAGTAGTCTAAAGGGTAGCGTTTTTCCTTCTTCTAGGTTAATTATATAATTCTAGGATTAATACTTAAGTAGATTAGCTTTTTCTTCCTTTTCCTAAAACAAATAACTTTATTCTTTATATTTATTAGGAATGCTATAGGTTGTGCTCTTATTTACTATCTTATATTTTATAACCTAGTAGTTTCTACTAGCGACTACTAAGATTAATTTATATTTATTAACTTCTAGTTATAAAAACTATATTATTAATAGCTCTCTTATCTACTATTAAATACTACTAATACGTAGGCTTTATATATAATGCACTATTGCTGCGCTATAAGAATATTCTTCCTATCCTCTAATTAATCGAGAGATTGTTCTTCTTAAACTAGGGCATTCCTAGTATAATATTATAACTTAATTTATTAAGTATATCTAGGGTTATCCTTTCTATAAGTATGTATCTATCTTATTCTATAATAAGATTAGCTTTAATCTTATAATTAACTATAGATATTTCTAGCATAGGTATTCTATTCGCAATATAAAGTATATATAACTTCTTTATTTTTTATAACTAGAGTCCTACTCTAGTTATAAAAGCTTAGAAGATATAGTCTTTCTACGCGCCTAAATCTAGTAAAGCTCCTATACGCACTCTATTAAGCCTAACTAGTAGCTTAATTAATACCTAACTATTTATAGCATTTAATTTAACAAAGTCTTCTTTCCTCTAGAGTGTAGGCCTAAAAAAGACATATTATAGTTGTTTACACGCCTCTAGAGTAAGATAGTTACACTTTCTTTCTACCTTCTATACTTAATATTATTTCTTATTTTTATTAGCTTTGTCTTTTTTCTTAGTAGTGTTATAGCTTATTTATTATAGGAAGCTTTACTATATTAGTTCTTTAGTATTAGTTTAAGTTTAATTATTATAGCCCACTTAGTTAGGTTATATTTAAATCTATTTGCTTTCTTCTCTACTTAGTGTTTCTTATATCTAGTATATAGACAAGTGTGCAAAAAGAGTTGCGTGCATTTTCTATTTATAAATATATTAAGTATATCTAACTTTTAGCATTATTAAGTTGCGGGAAATATCTAGTCTTTTATTTATCCTATAGGTGTATATTATACTAAGTAATAGGGCAGTTAAACTATTCCTAATAATAGCGTTGTTTAACTTATAGAAATATGCTATTATATTTCTTACTCTAGTAATAGGTAGTGCACTAATTCTTCTTATAGTATTTCTATCTAAAGAATATATATATAGGGTTATAGTAGTTTAGGTTATACTTTAGTTTATATTTAAACTTCTTATTTAGGTAGATTTTGTCCTTAAGCTAGTATTTATATTTGTAGTTTACCTATTCTCTATCTTACTAAGAAATACTTAAGGCACGTTAAGAGCTATAATAAATTACTCTATATAATAAATCTCTATCTCTTAATTAGTAAGGTTCTAAAAATCCCTATACGCTTAGTATATTATTAACTAAGTTAGGTTTTAGTATATAGTTAGGTAATATAGGGTTATCTTAGTTGCGTTTAGCCTAAGAGTGTAGTATTAGTAGTTATTAAATTAGTTTAATCTCTTCTACATCTAAGTTCTCTTCAGTATCCTTATATAGTTATGTCTCTAGGAAGTCTGTTTATTTAAAGTCTACTTTATTAATACTAAGATTATTAATAAAGGTTACTACCTACTATTCTTTATTAGTTATGTCTATATTTACAATAGATAGTACGTTTAATTATCTAATAACCTTATTCTTAGATCTGTAGTTCCTAGCTATATAGCCTAGTTTGCCATATATAAAACAAGTGCGTGTTTTAGTTCTATTGGATTAGTGTCCCTTATAGAATCTTCTAAAGGTACGCTTATTCTAGTTATTTAGTAGTATATTGCTTTATCTATAGTTTAATATATATACTACCTTATTCTTTTCTTTTTCTAGATTATTAATAGTGCAACTATACTAAATTTCTTCTATAGGCTAGTAGCTATATAGGTCTTATTTATATAGCTAAGGTACTATCTAATAGTATATAGGTACTTTGCTATAACTTAGTGTTATATAAAAGTTATATTATAACTTATAATTTAGTTTATACTAGTCTATATTAATCTAGATAGATTTGTTATGTAAATTATTTAAGGTAACGTACTATATGGGGATTTGCACTATATGGGGATTTGCACTGTCTAAGTTAGACCTACCTACTTTATAACTCTATAACTTTTGCTATAGGCTATAGAAAAAGCTCTAAGGTAACTTAAAATAAATTTAAGATATAAGATGCAATCTAAGTAATTAAAAAAGGAGACTTCTCTAGACTATACGCTACTACTGCGCACTTTAAAGTTTCGCGTTATACTTTAAGCTAGAGAATGGCTAGAGGATAATTACACTTATAGGCCGCTGTACACTAATAAATTCTCTTAATTATAGAAGAGAAATTATTAATTAGATAGATTATACGTTATACTATAGCTAGAATGCCTCTCTTACTATTATTATTACTAGAGATAGCTAAATTTCTACGCGCGCGTTGCGTCTAACGCAACTTTAGATCTAAAGCTATTGCTAAAATAACTACACCTATTAGCTACAAATAGATATATCGCTTCCTAAATTGCTATCCTATAATATAAGGTATTTATGCCCGTTAACTAGACAATACGCAATTTAATAGAGCTATATTTAAGGTGATAAAAGGCTAGTTTAATACTATTGCTGCGCTATTTAATAAGTATTTATATAAACTTTAAGACGTGTAGAATATAGATAAGTTAGATTTTAGGGTTAAAGAGAGCTAGATAACACGCGTACTTGTTCCTATTAACTATAACTAGAAGAATAAGGTTATAGAAGGGAAGTAGGAGTAGGTAACTAATGTTAAATATATTAACGCTACTAGTTAAGCTCTCGTACTACTCTTTATCGTTAAGGGCTAGAACCTTAACACAAGCTGGATTCTACCTAAAGCACCTATTAACTAGCACTAGAGAGTTAGTAAGAATAGCTAGATATTAAATACGCTTAGTCTGTATTAGCTAGTTAAGATATTTAAGCTATTAATATAGAGGGAAGGAGTTACCTATTAATAACTTTTAATTACAAATAGCTATAGGAGCTATATATTAAGCTAATTTGATTGCGCACTATATAGAGAATAATATTAATCGCCTTATTATGCTGCCGCACTACTTATATATCCTTTAACTACTTAATATTAGGGTGTTCTTTATATTTAAGCGTGCGCACGCATCTAAGACTAACTAGGTCTCTTAACTTAGCTAGTAGTGTATTTTATATTAAGAATAGGTGTAGATGTTTAAAAGGGCTTATAAAAAGGCTATTATAGTTAATAATATTCTAGGTGAATAAAGAGGAGCTAGCCTAATTCCTTTGGATTTAGGGAAGTTTCTAAAGTAGTTACCCTTATTAGATCTACAACAAGCCTTAAAGCCACGCACACTAATAAAATAAGGCGATCTAGACTTTACTCTACTAAAAAGCTTGCCTCTAGATAGTACTAAGCTTTGCAAATTAAATGTGCGACTTAATGCTGTGCTTGCAAAAGTACTAGGGCTTCTATTAGAGGCAAAGCGCTATATTAACTAAGTGACCTATATAGTAGAAATATAGAATGCTAAGCTAGTTCTACTTTATTAGCAGCTAGAAGAAAAGAATTAGATACTCTAGTTATAAAAGAAAAGGACTAAAGGAAAGAGAATTTAATTAGAGGGTAAATATATGTATAGCACGCTAAAAGTGTTAGGGGTAGCTTAAAATACTAAGGCAACGCTAGTTATAAAACAACTACGCGGCCGCCTATAAAAGCAGCTAGTAGAGGAAGCTAATAACAGTAATAGAACTAATAAGTTTAACAATTAATTTAAAGTGTTAGAGAAAGAATTAGATAATATAGTGGCGAGTAGGACGTAGTTAAAGAAGGCAAGACTTGCTTAGATAGTGCAAATCCCTATATAGTGCAAATCCCCATATAGTACGTTATTTAATAGCTACTCTACTACGTAGTAGTTCCTTATATATAGATTGCTTTAATTCTTACTTATATATAACTATTAGAGTATTATTATTCTACTTAATCTATGATGCATAGTGCTTAAACTTAGCAGTATACTTAATAGCAAACTTAGTTTGTTTAAAGGTTTAGATATAGCTTATTTCACTAGGAGTACCTTATTAGTAATTCTAAAAAGTTGTTAGAGTTAGACTTTAAAATTAGCATAGTCCTTAATAACTTAATTAGTGTTGTCTTCTTTAATATTTTCTTTAGCTAGGTATAGTCCTAGGTATAGTTAAATCTAATTAGCGGCTTAGCCTTATATATATATATAGCGACGAAGATAACTTTCTCCTTATCTAGAATTTTCTTATTTTTAGGTTTTCCTTAGTTAAGGATATAAAGTAGAAGTTAAGTTATAAAATCTATACTTCTAGTTTACCTTAGGTACTATTATATAAGTCTAGTTTGCTAGCCTTATTATGGGTGTTATTTAGTAAAGTAAGGTGCTTAAAGTTACTTATATTAAGGGTATTTAAGATATTAAGACTAATTAGGGTAGCTAGTTCTAATAAGTTAGGGTTAGTTCTTAGGTAGGAGCGTCTTAATAAAGATAAGAAGTCTTAACTACTTACGCTAGTTAAAATAGTATTAGTATTAAAAGTTATAAAATAATATATTAATAGTAGGAGCCTAAGTATAATCTAAATAATAGATTAATAAATAGGTTAAATATAAGTATTAAGAAAGATACTTATATTTCTATATACTTAACTATGTCCTAGAATTCTATAAGTCCTATTAGTCCTAAGAGTCCTAAAATCCTATAGCCGCTAAGACTCCTTAGGACGCTAATAATCTTAAGATCTATAACCTAAGTTATGTGACGTCTTAGCTTAAGGGCACGCTTAGGCTTTTAGTAGCTATAAGTGCTAATGCCCCGCCCTAGGTTATATTAGATCCTAACACATAGCTGCGAAGAAATCGCGGCTACAACTGTGTAGGAATTAATTAATTAATTAATTAATTAATTAAATTGTGAGAGAACTTAAAGAGGAACTAGAGGAGCTACGTAGTATTTTATTATCTCTCTACTAGGCTGTTCTTAATAGCAAGGCAGACTTTATAGCTCTAAAAACTCCCCTACTATAATGTGGAAATGCTTGCAATAAGTTTAAAATAGTTATTAGGAAAGCGACGGAGAGCTCCTATAGACTAAGAATAAGTATCTGAGATTAGGCAAAGCTCTAATATATAGAAGGTAATATTACTAGCTTTAAGAATACGTTAGTAAGCTATAAGGCTACTATTATAATTGCGCTTTACGACGCAAATTTATATATAAGCTGCCTACCTTATAGATAATACTAATTTTTGTATTTAAGGCGCACCTTTACTATGACCACTAAAGTGTTAAATAAATATTAAGATATAATAAAGAATACTAAGTCTAATCTAGAAGAGCGTCTCTAAAGTATTAATAGTTAACTCTAAGCCCTTGTTCTATATAGCTAAGCGGAAGCGAAAGTATAGATAACCTAGGAGGAGTAGAAAAGTATATAATAGTGTCTTAATATTTTTATACTAAAGTCTTCGCTTATATAGACAAAGTCTAGTTCGCATTTATAGATATTATTACCCCTATAGGCGAACGCTACGACCACGTTATTACTTTTACTACTACTAGTTTAGCTTACTATATTATTAATAGGGCTCTTTAAAGTTGTAAGGACACGCTTACTACTACTTTATTAGGGCTATATTACTAACTAGATAATATTTAACACTAGCTAGATAGATTAAGCTAATCTACGTTTACTAACCCTATAGAGCAGAAGAAGATATAAGATAAAATTAATAATATTAAAAAAGTCTAGCTATCTGCGATAATACTTTAAAGAAGATATTTTCTAACTAAATTAGTATATATACTTAGGTATCTCTTGGCAACTATAGCTATTAGCTATTAGTCTTAACTATTAGAAACCTAATTAATGCCTGCAATGTCTCTATAGGCAAACGTTCTGCCTAATAGCTTAGACAGATATTTAATAGCTCTTTTTAATAACAATTATAGAATTGCCACTATTCTATATCTAGGGATATAGTAAAGTAGGGGACAGAGAAGAAGGCATAGGGCGCTCTAAAATTTAAGAATTAGTACAGCTAAGGATAACCCTTACAGCGCTATAAGAAATAAGCATTAATAGGCCTAGAGATAGATAGCTCTTTTAGAATAGTAATTAAGTGTGTAGGCGTTATGTTATAGTTAATAGGATAGACGCGATTTGCGCGTTATAGAGAGGTGCGCAGCTTACTATTCTATAGCTTACTAATCTATAATATAGCCACTAATGCTATTAACTCTATTAGCTTATAACGCGCTAAAAACAAACGCTCTCGCACTGCCTTAAACCTATTGTTTATTTAATTTAATTACCTATTTTTAAGATATTCTACTTGTAATATATATTTTTAGGCTTATAGGACGTTAGACGCATATTTCCTAAATGTTTTTGGCTACGAGCTACTGCTTATAGTTATAGAATAATAGTTTATACTAACTATAGTGCGCCTTTTAAAGGGAATTAGCTAACAAACTATAAGCCTAGTAGCTAGAGAAACTATTACTTGCGTAGGTATTATTAATTTAATATCTTTACGCTTATTTATTTCTATTATATTATTATATAGTATACTAAAGGTTATAGTCTTTATTTTATATAGCCCGCTCTAAATAGCTACGCTTAAAAATAGAGTTCTAATAATATGCTAAATCTATAATGCGCACCCTTATAAGTTAATATAAATGTAACTAAATAGATATGCGTTTGCTTATAAGTATTCTACCCTATACTTATAGTATATAAACCTAGTCTATAGTTATTTAGCAAAAGCTAAATAGAAGAAGCATAACCTAATTGCTTAATATTGCGTATACGTATAGCATTATATTTATACTAAGCTAGCTAGGCCCTTATACTAATATATTCTATTAGTAGCCCAGACAGATTAGTCCGCCAGATAGTTTTTACTAAGATCACAACACTTCACTATAAATTATAATATCTTAACAACACAACGCGTTATTATCTAATTAAGAAGGCAGAATTAAGCTTGCCCTTCACGCCTATTAGAATAAGCAAATTTTAAGCCTGCAACGCGCTACTGTAGTATATAATATCCTAAAGTCTACACTAAGCAATTAAATTAATAGAATTACTGCCTAAGCAGATACACAATTAGGTATGGCAAAGCTTACCGCAACTAAAGAGTAGACGCTTATATAATATATCCTTAATCTAGATTTGCGAGGATTTGCACCGTAGCTAGGTAAGATAGAAGATATAGCGAATAAACTGCTAGCTGCGCGGCACAAAGACCCTATAGGATAATGCTAGGCTTAGCGCTTTATAATGCGCGTACCTAAGCTTAAAATAGCTTTTAATTAAGCAAAGAACTAATAGAGAATATAACAGAAAGACCTAGAGGTTATAAACGCGTAGTTTTAGCTAGTAGAGGACATAAAAGCCAAGTATAGAGTGTAGAATAAAGATATCTATAACTTTAATAAGATAGGCTTCTAGATAGAAGTTATTAGCTTAATAAAGATTATAACTAGTTTAGAAAAACGTTCTTAACCTACACTTGTTTAGCTAGGCAACTACGAGTAGGTTATAGTAATTTAGAGTATTTGCGCTACTAGATATACTACCCCGCCCTTTATTATCTATAAAGGGCGAGTCTACATCTTAGCGTAGTATAAGGAGACTAGTATCTCTCACAATTAGAAGCTCTTAGTCTCTAAGACTAGCTAGACTAATAATAAGCTTAGAGTTGCGTAGTTAAAGCACTTTAACGCGTATATAAGGTCGCGCATAGTAGGGTTATAGAGGTTACTTATTCTAGACAGCTATAAGAGCCACCACTCCTAGGATTTTAAAGATTATTACCTAAAACAGAAGATTCTAATACTCTATATGCCAGCGCACTTATCTTATATCCTTTAGCTGCTTAATATAGTCTATTTCGCGCTACTAAAGCTAAAGTACTCCTAGCGCGTGTAGGACTTAGCGCGCTAACGTGTCTTTTATATTAATAAAGAGGGCTTTCTACTAGTCTTTTGCAACGCGTTTTTTAATATATTTATACTAGAAAACTATAAAAAAGCCTTTAAGGCCTCTAGGCTTGTTCCCTTAAATATATTAGTAGTGGTAGATCGCCTTAATATGCGTATTTACACTCCACCTTAGGGTACCCTACTAGATACACTATAGTAAGCCAGAACCCTAAGTAATACCCTTAAGTTTAGATTCTAGTTAAAGCTTATACACAACTCTCTTTATTTAGTCTCTACCTAATACTAAATTAAGCTACTTATAGCTTATAAAAGGTGCTAAACTTATGCTCTACTACAGTATACTTTAAGAGACCCGCATTAAGAAACTTAAGAAGCAAATTAAGGTTCTAACGAAGCGAAAAAACACGCAAAAGAAAGCGCATTTAGAAAGGTAGAACGCTAGGCTTTACTTAGAGAGCAGATTTAGGAGTAGAAAGTCCTTCTATTAGGGTGAAGTTGTTAAAAAGGGCGCGAGGTAGTAGTAAGGGAGAGGTAGGTTCCTTAACACAACGCCGCTATAGAAGGTGCGAAGAGTCTAGACATAACATAAGGACCTATTAGATAGATAAAGAAATAGAGAAGAAGTTAGATGTTACTCTTAGCGGCTTATTTTTAGATAGTATTAATAGTAAATTAGAGTAATTTTATTATAGGTTACTATAAGGCTAAAAATAACGAGTTAACTTTATCTTATAATAGTACGCACTTAGTAACTAAAAATTAGATAAATTACTACTTAAGATATAGTATACTTTACTATAAATTATAATAAGTATACTATATATTACCTATATATAGTATAGTAGATAATATATTGTATATATATAGGGAGTCTTATTGTAAGTTCGTACTGCTAAGAAAGACTCCTTAGCTTTGCGCGGGTACTGCAGCCGCGCAAAGAGGCTGCACAATGTAAAAAGTAGATTAAATAGTAACTTAGTATATTGTAAGCTATAGTAGGTTATTATATAAGTTACTATAAAGTAACGTTGGTGGTGTTCTATAATAAGTTATAAGGGACCTCAAAGTTGCTAAGAAAAACTATCCAGCGGACTGATCTGTCCGGGCTACTAATAGAATATGTTAAATTCTTTAAATAGAAAAGGTTTGCTAGAAGAGGTTGCAAATCGCAAGTTCTCTTAGTAAGTACTAGTTATCTTCTTACTACCTTTGGCTTATTGTAGACTAGAATCCTAGCCTCCTCTATTGTAAAAGTAATAGTGGCGAAATTGCGTCCATTTTTCTTCACTCTAACCTCGTAACTTTAGAGTTAGAAATATTCTCTAAGACTCTAGAGGGTGGGTTTAAAGAGGCGAAAGAGAAAGCTGTTACGTTAAGCAAGGAAGACCTAAACCTCTTTAGATTCTTTATTAAATAGCTTTATTGGGATTGCTTTATCCTTTCGCACACAGTTGAGCATTACACTTAATATACTACCCTAGCACGTCTATACGGCCTTAGGGAATGGCTTTAGGGCTAGAATTTCTAATTGTATTATCTATAGAGGTTTACCAAATCGCTAACAACAAACTCTTCCATATCCAACAAAACCGTGTGTGAGCTGCTTCGAATTGCCTGCAGGGAAATTATAGAGAGGGCGAGGGAAGACCCCATAAGAGCGCAGATCTTCTGGTATAGCTCGACAAGACTCCCCAAACTCCGGAAGGTCGACATGTTTCAGCAGCTGCTGTGCGACTTTCCAGACCTGGGAAAGCAGTTGTGTCTGTGGATAAGCGAAAGTCAACTTGAAAAAACCAACCAAGCCCAATGACCTGCTTTACAAGAAGTTTGCGGCAGAAAGCAAGTACAGCTTCTAAGCTCAGCTATATAAGCTAGCGCATATAGTGTCCGAACACATAGGGTTTCCGAACACCGCGCCACAACACCACATCTGCAGAAAACACGCGATATCTCAGCAACGCTACTTACAATTGCCATTGACTACACATAGATTCAAGCGCTGCAGCTGCTGTAGCTACTGCAGCTCTCTCTGCAGTGCTTGATATAGTAGATCTACTCTGTTGAGCAGCTGAAGCCTCAGCTGCGCGTATAGCCTCTCTAATACTCTCTGCCTCTGCAAAGCGTTGATTTGGGTCTACTTGAACGCGCTTTCGAGGACGCTGAGAGCTAGAAGTCTCTAGCTGCTGCTTAAGGCGTCTTTTCTCTGCTTCTAGTCCTGCAGCTTAAGTATTTGCAGCTGCTAGCGCCTTACCTGCTTTTTAGGAGTAGGAGTAGCCGGGTGCTACGACCTAGGTTGCTTCAAGGCTTGTCGAGGCTGCGCGCCAAGTATAGATCCCGAGGGCCTTGAGGGGTAGAGAGAGGAAGCTCTGAGGCTGCTGCTGCTGGGGCTGCTGCTGATGCTGAGGCGTAGGCGTCGCCTCTGAGAGCCCTGAGCGACTAGCTGAGACGAGCTGAGCACGAGCTTGTGATGGGCGTTGAGGGGCCTGAGTGAGCCAGAGCCAGTAGCTAGCTGAGAGCTCGAATCCACTTACGCTCTGGAAGCCTCTCCTCCCTAGCTTAGCAGGCAGGCAATAAGCTAGCAGCAATAAAGCGCTTTCGCCTAACAGGCGCGGCGTAGTCGAGCGAGCGTCGAGCGAGCGAGTCCCCTGGATCTGGCGTGGTAACTAGACTTGATAATAGAGAAAGAAAGAGAAAGGAGCAAGATCTAGAGGCTGTAGGACGTGTGTGAGGAGTGCGCAGGTAGGTATAGGAGCTCGATTCGATGCTGTTTACAGAGCTATAGGAACTCTATACTAATATAGCTGCCGTGCCCGTTAAAGAATAAGGAGGCGGTACTGGCTATCACCTACAGCCGTCTCAGGTATGAATATGCGCTGCGCTGTAGCCACTTAACACCTATTGCATTTGACGTCCATCTGTTCTCTAAGGTTGTATAGAGCTATCTAGGTACGTAGGACGAGGAACGAGGGGAACTAGGTAGTCTGTAGGCTCTGGCCGAAGATGACTGCGCAGCGTAGTTTCTGCCCTATCGCCGATACACACTCGATTATAGAGAGACCCACTTGCGATTTTCTAGAGACCGAATGTAAGCCTTCTTTTTCTAACTACTAAGCTCGGCTATATAGTTATTGATCACATAGGTTCCTGATCACCCCACCGAAACGCGCGCACCCTGAACAAAACACGCGATATCTCTCAACAACGCTCATCAAAATGGACGCCCGTGAGCTAGCTATACAATCAGCTATCAGCGATTTCAACGCAGGTCTTTATTCTAGCCAACGCGCAGCTGCAAAGGCGTACAATATCCCTCAATCTACGCTATCAACGCGACTCCGTGGCGCAACAACGAGCGCGCTCAGCCATCAACACTAGCAGCGATTGACTCCTCTACAAGAGGATTTCCTTGTTGAATGGATCCTTGAAGAAGACGCACGCGGCTATCCTCCTCCACACGCTCGCGCGCGAGAGATGGCGAATCGAATTCTGCGCATGAACGGCGACAATCAGCCTGTCGGCAAGCTCTGGCTCTCACACTTCATTAAGCGCCAGCCACGCGTCGCCTTAGTAGTAGGCCGGAAGCTTAACGCCCAGAGAGCTGAGGCAGCTACGCCAGAACAGCTCCGCGCGTTCCTAGAGCTCTATGAGCAGACTCGACAGCGACTCAATATACAGACGGAGAATACGTACAATATGGATGAGACTGGCATTGCGCTAGGTGTATGTACTAACACTAGAGTCCTTGCTAGGGCATTAAAGAAGAAAGCTTACGTTAAGTCGCCAGAGAATCGCGAGTGGGTCTCAATAATTAAGTGCGTATCAGCAACAGGGCGGAAGCTGCGCTGCGTAGTTATCTTCAAGGGCCAGAGCCTGCAGACTACCTGGTTCCCAGCCAAATCAATACCCGACTGGCTCTATACAACCTCCGAGAATGGATGGACGTCAAATGCGATAGGTGTTGAGTGGCTGCAGCGCATATTCATCCCTGAGACGGCGCCAGCTGACGGCCAGTACCGCCTGCTTATTCTTGACGGCCATGGCAGCCATATTGATATTGAGTTCCTCTGGCTCTGTAAACAGCATCGAATTGAGCTCCTATACCTACCTGCGCACTCCTCTCACGTCCTACAGCCTCTAGATCTCGCTCCTTTCTCGGTAATTAAGTCTAGTTACCGACGCCAGATCCAGGAGCTCGCATCGCTCGACGACGCCGCGCCTGTCAAGAAGGAGCGCTTTATTGCCTGCTACTATCAAGCTAGGGAGGAGGAGGCTTCACAGAGCGTGTGATTCGAGCTAGCTAGCAGGCTACTGGTCTCTCTGCCCATTCAACATCAATCACGTGCTCAGCTCGTCGCAGGTCTCTCAGAGGCCTACGACGCCTACGCCTCAGCAGCAGCCCCAGCAGCAGCCTCAGAGCTTCCTCTCTACCCCTCAAGGCCCTCGGGATCTATACTTGGCGCAGCGCGACATCCAGAGCCTTGAAAACCTAGGTCGTAGCACCCGGCTACTCCTACAAAAAGCAGGTAAGGCGCTAGCAGCTGCAAATACTTAAGCTGCAGGACTAGAAGCAGAGAAAAGAGACGCCTTAAGCAGCAGCTAGAGACTTCTAGCTCTCAGCGTCCTCGAAAGCGCGTTCAAGTAGACCCAAATCAACGCTTTGCAGAGGCAGAGAGTATTAGAGAGGCTATACGCGCAGCTGAGG
The DNA here is from genome assembly GCA_009805535.1 of Laburnicola sp. JP-R-44. Taxonomy (NCBI): domain Eukaryota; kingdom Fungi; phylum Ascomycota; class Dothideomycetes; order Pleosporales; family Didymosphaeriaceae; genus Laburnicola; species Laburnicola sp. JP-R-44. The sequence goes on from SELF01000006.1 coordinate 2,026,064, forward strand.
CTTCAGCTGCTCAACAGAGTAGATCTACTATATCAAGCACTGCAGAGAGAGCTGCAGTAGCTACAGCAGCTGCAGCGCTTGAATCTATGTGTAGTCAATGGCAATTATAAGAGCGTTGTTGAGAGATATCGCGTGTTTTATTCAGGGTGCGCGTTTCGGTGGGGTGATCAGGAACCCTATGTGATCAATAGCTATATAGCCGAGCTTAGAGAGTACTCTAGTGTTTGTACATACTCCTAGAGCAAGCCCTGTCTTATCCATATTCCAGATATCCTTATTGCGTATATTTAAGCGCTTTCTAGTCCTCTCAAAGAGCTCTAGAAAGGCGCGCACCTGCTCTAGAGTCGCTGCCTCAGCTCTCTGAGCCTCTAGCTTTCTACTGACTACTGAGGCGACGCGTGGCTGGCGCTGGATGAAGTGTGAGAGCTAGAGCTTGCTGACAGGCTGATCGTCGCCGTTCATACGCAGGATTCGATTCGCCATTTCTCGAGCGCGAGCGTGTGAGGGAGGGCAAGCGCGCGCGTCTTCTTCGAGGATCCAGTCTACTAGGAAGTCCTCCTGTAGAGGAGTCAATCGCTGCTGGTGTTGATGGCTGAGCGCAGTTTGTCGCGCCACCTAGTTGGCCTTGAAGCGTGGATCGAGGGATATTATATTATATGCCTTTGCTACAGCGCGTAGACTAGAATAAAGACCTGCCTTGAAATCGCTGATAGCTGATTGTGTATAGCTAGCTCACGGGCGTCCATTTTGATCAGCGTTGTTGGGAGATATCGCGTGTTTTGTGCAGGTGTCGCGTTTCGGTGGGGTGGCCGGAATCCCTATGTGGCCGGCAACTATATAGCCGAGCTTACATCGGAGGAGCGTGAGGTGGAACCCCAGGAGAGGAGAGTCGGGCCGATGACCAGTTTCAGAGTTAAGCGTATATGCCTACAAGCACTACAATATTTGAACAAAGACCGAGTACAACTCCACGCACTACATCGTGACTTCTTATGGCATCTGTAGTAACGCTTTGGTCGATGGATTGATGCGACTGCACTGAAGACATTACTATTCGTAAATTCGATGGCGCCAGAATCTCTAGCAACCTGGGCTAGGACAAATACGTTATTTGGTTGAAAGGTCGAGGATGTCTCTCATTTGCACCATCTCTAGGTCACAGTGATGATGCAGCTTGCAGGATGCGCCGACGACGCGCGAGAGGAACTCCAAGGTCAATAAAATTACTTCAGGATTGCCTAGTCGGAATGAAACTACTCTGGACAAGTCTACGTGATGAAAGACGAAAAAAGGACCTAAAAGAGGGAAGGGCACAAAGATGGCAAATCCCCTACTTCGGCGCCCCGCTGGCAACGAATCGCTGGACCACTTCACACCTCGTGCCGGAATGAATCGGGACTCTTCTTGTTCAACCAACACCGCCATTGCATTTGTCGCAGCCATCCCACTGTCCAATAGTTGCAATGTTCCGGCGCCGCGTATCTCGGCTCGAGCATGGGGGTGTGGGCCACTATCCCAAAACGGCAGCATTGGAAGCCACATACGCCTGCAAACTTGCTGCCACGTGCCCTGATTGGTCTGGCATTCGAAATTGTGCCACATGTTCGTATGTTAACGGTTCGGGGTCCACCCGACAAAAGGAAACCATCCGCGCAAACCGGTCGTAAACAGCAAAGAAGAGATGGGCGTCGTTCTCCACGTCCGTATCCGCATAGGTGATTGCAATGTAGAAGCAAATAGTGTGTCTATCACGTATCGACATGATAACGATCTCTGGAAGATCTTGTTCCGGCTCTTCCATGTAGATCGAGTACGCTTGCTGATCGGTATTGATAAGCTCCAGGACGTATCCGCCAATCTGCCTTATCTCTTCGTATGACCTGTCACGTCATTCGTATGTGAAATGTGGGGGAGCTCACAATATTCATACCTTTGCATGGTTGGGATTACTCTCAAGGAGAGGGGGGACTGGAGCTGTGGAATGCCTGATACGGTTCCTGTTAACAACTAAGGGGGGACGATGCGTGAAGTATTGGACGAATGGGGGTGATAGGTGATCAGCGAGCACGATACTAAGGTAGGAAGCCGACGTCGAGAGCGGCCATTCTCCCTGCAGCTGGTGGCAACATATATGGCGCTAAGTCACTTTCATTACCGTACCCTTCCTCGTACCCATGCTTACACTACTCGGCCTATTCTGCATTTGCATTGGCCTAGTATCTACAACAAAAGCAGCATTAAACGCACATCTCTATACTCTCCATCTGCCACTCATTCAGAGTTTCAAGGAATGACTGTGTCAGGATGATGAGAGCCGAGAACCCGTTCTCGCGCAACCGAAAGCATGTCTCCATCAGTGAAATGGCCTCCTTAGTGCGGCTTTGGGGCTTGAACGTGAAAGCAAGGTTACCCATGGTTGTCAGTGTGTCCGGGTGCACTTCTCCAAGCACCTTCTCAGATTCTTCCAGCCCCCGCCGGTGCATCATCGCTTCCGCCTCTTCGTACTTGCCCTGGCTCGACAGCACCAACCCAAGGTTTTTGACGCTGAGGAGCGTGTCTGGGTGTTTCCGGCCCGAGTGCCTTCTCCCTTGCTTCAACCGACATTCGATGAACTTACTCCGCTGCTTTGTGCTCGCCTCTAAGCAAGAGGTACTATTCTGCGCCTAAACCAGTATTCACCTAGTTGAGCAGGTCCTCATCTCCCGCTACATGGCTCATATCTTCTCTCTCGCGTGGCGAAGGAGTTCTTGTTCTTGCACCAAGCAGCGCCAAAAGAATCGATTGACACTGAGTGCATGTTCAAGAAGTCGAAGCCAACGATATTTGCAGATTGCTTGAGCAATATCTTTTCCCTTTCGTAAGACTTTGGTGAGTTCGTTAACTGGTTCTACACTAATGATGTCGCCCTCAGCATCTTCAAACGGCATAGATATATCCGATGTTTTTGGAGGCTTCTTCTCTTCATCCTTCGCAGCTCGACCGTCGCGAATTGTCAAAAGGTCATCGAATGCCCTTGTACATTTGCTGAGTTCGAGCTTGGTATCATCTTCCTCATCAACAAGAGAATCGGTGGGCGGATAGGGCCAACTAAGTGTTTCCTGTGGAGGAGGCGAACCGGATTTGAGCGTCGTTGGAGGAAGTTTTGTGATTATCTTGCTGTTTGTACTGGAGTTATTTTCCGTATCCTTACGTAGGAATGCTCGCTTCGTTAGTGGGAACTTTATCAACAGTCCCTCGTCCGAAGAATCATCGTCGGTCTGGGCAGACCAATCTCGCTCTACATAGTCAAGGCCTATCGCTCTGAACTGTTCAACCTTTTCATCAAACCGAAGAATTTTCCTTTTGCCTTGGCCGAGCGGTTGTACAGCCGGCGTGCGAGAAGGAGAGAAGTGATCCGTGGCTTCTCTGCGGACTGATTTTGATCGTATTGGGTATGTAATAGAGTCCGTGACTGCCCTATTAAATATTGTGCAATCCCGAGATCGGTCGGTTGAAGCATTACCATGTTCTACTTGCACTCCGCCAGCCCGCTCGAGTACAGGCAAAGCCGGCATCCAAGTCTGCCGTACAAGTTCTTGTTTGCTTCGTTTCTTCAGTATGGCCTGTTTATTTGGGAGAGATGTAGGTTCGAACATTGCGATGGTAGGCTCCGATACGAATGCGGAAAGTGAGGGATTCGACGGGGACTGAAAGGGTCCATAAAGCCAATTGTAGTCGGAATCTTTGAGCCTAAGTCGAATTAGCTGCAAGCCTTGATTACATAGTGACTGCCGACTAGGCGCGAATGGAAATTTACCAATTGATATCCTCCGGTGAAATGGTCTTCAGCTTGTATCTTGATTTAGCCCACGCCCGCCACAGTGCATTCTCAAAGCGTGATCGACCCTCATTTAGTTCAACATTCGAGACTATATGCCGCCATGATGACCAGATATCATCTTCCTGCCAACTATGCGAAAGGTAATCGACGTTTGTTAATGGTCTGTCGTAGGTGCCAGCAAAAGCAGAGTCGTCGGCTGACGAAGAAGCATCGCACCGCTGCTCCTTTTTGGGGTTGCTATGAGGCTCGGAGAATTTCTCCAGTCGTAAACGACAATCTCGCCCAAGAGGAAAAGTGATCCCTGCAATATCCCTGGGTCTCTTGTCAAATGGCAAGCTACTGGCTGCCATAGACGAAAAGGGCGAGGCTTACCAGAGGTCGACTCGAGAGATCTTCGGATACAAGGGCGTAGAGAACGATCGTGGAGCAGATACGCGGTCTGCAAAATTCGCTAGCTTATTCCGTGGATTTCCAGTACGCGAACACGATGTAGGGGGTTTTAACCGAGAAGGAGGTGGTGAGAGACAGGACTGACGCGCTGGATACAAACCATATGAATGTGCATCGGGCTGGGTGAAGAAAATATCTGACATATTCACAACGAAGGAACCTAATGGGGGCAAATGCTACTATATGCCGCTTTCCCAAGGTTGGGGTCCTTTCTACTTCCGCTTCTCCTTCTCCACCTCTCCAGACGGCATGTGTTATGTTCCATTATGACGTTTTAACACTACAACATGCACGGATTATGCCACAGATATGAGCTCTCCATTGCACAATTCTCCGCACGTCCCGGGCGGGGTATCGGGTGATCTGCACGCTAATGCATCGCAATGCCTAGGCTGCCTCGAACGCATAGGATGAGTGGGCCTGAACATGTCCATGCGTTTCCTCTTGTTCGACATTGACAGAACACGTGAAAGTATAGCTCTGTTCGAGGGTCGACCCGGATCCCAACAAATGATCCACAGCTCCATGGTTTGCACCGATGTTTATGGCTGAAAACAGTCTAGTTTATCTACGCGCTACTAGCACTAAAATCTTCGACGAGTGCAATGACACGAGGAGCTTGCGCGAAGGCCTTCCGAGCGGCGGGGCCTGCCAGAGGACATACGCGTGCTCATCAGGGTTCTCCTCACCCTGCGTAACAACATGGGCGTACTGATCAAGCAAATGTACATTAATTTCTCACAACCAACAGCAGTTGCTGACCTTCAGGTGGCGAGCCCTCGCTATCAAAAATTGTTTACCCCTGATGGACGATGGGTGACGGGTGCTCTAAACCCCACTCGTGGATGTCGCCGTCAACCTCGACCCGCAATCCGTTTCCGACTTGCTTTCAAGATGGTTGCGTCAGTTCAACAGCACGGTCAACTAATCGTTCTACACTCGGCTCTGCCGGCATGCCACCGGAATATCCGTCGGAATAAAACTCAGCCGAACGGAGGAGGCCCGATGCAAATTAGAATTTTGTTGTGTGCGTGGCATGAGCGGGTTACCTAGCTCCGCGAGGACTTGGGTAATTGTGTCATTAGCTCGCCAGTCATTACTATGCTGAACTACTGTTGGCATCTCTATTTTGCGGGTTGCAAGGGCTCCCATATTGCACGCGCGTTCTAATTACTAGCTTGTGGTATTCTATACTAAGTCTGTTAGGGAATTCTGTAGTTTATGGAAACATTGGCGATACTCTGTCGCTTGTCAAGGCTACCGGATACTTGCTGTGATCCAGCGCTCCAGCGAGTGGGGATTGTTGGCATATCGTGCATGAGGCTGCATGTGGGCGTTCAAAGGTTTGAATTAGACGTGGACCTTGCCTGTAAACCTACAGGGTAAGAGATGCGAGCTACGGCCCCCCTCTTCTCTGGTCTCAACCCCACTCCATTTCTGCCTCACGGGCGGAGGCGACGGAATGGGAGCAGCGCGATGAGGCTAAGGCCTCGCTAGGATGGTATACACCATGCCTCTACATATTATACAGAGTAATATCATAACGTAATCCCGGCGAAAATGTCTGCTTTCAACCCCATTGGGAGCTACGGCTGTTCGGTGCTCATAAAAGTTCTAGCTCCGCGGAAGTTCTATTAAATCTCCAATTAGTATTCCCGCTAGAAATCCCTTATTTTGGTGGGAAATTCCTGTGACGAGAAGACGGCGCTTTCTGTCGCGTCCTCTCCTAAATTCACGGCGTCATAGTCAGCTGAAAAATGTTGGCCTTTAGGCAAAGGAAATATTCTCTGTGATATGTGGCGTGGAAATAGTTGCGGTGGTAATTGGTATCCGAACGAAACCGCAGCAACAATGCAGGGAGATACCCGAAAGTATCGGTTGTGCAACTCAACAAACTGTCCAGTTACGTTAATGAGCGTAGCTTGCACAGGAAAAGGCTTTTGTGAAGGGAATAGTGAGGTTATGATGTAGGTAGGGAGTTGAAGATATTAGCTGTGAAACTCAATAAATAGTCCGGCGAAAGCAATGAGGGGTTCCGAAAGGAAGGGAAAGGCCTTAGAAATAAACTATAAATTGGTCTTCGATTCCCCTTTAAGAACTCCATCATCATTAAGGACTTGCTCAGTCTTCTGAGAACAAAGCCATATCAAATCATCCCCAAAATAACCTTCTATCCAAATGTTGAACGGCACCAAGATGTTCCTCAAGCAAGCATTTGCACTTGTCGCCCTGCTCGCCACCCTAAGTATCCTCGCGGCGCCCAGTCCTTATGAAAGTAAGGGCTACGAGGACCTAAAAGGTATCGACTACGACTTCAGTCATAAGGGCATGGAGTACCGTGACAACAACAATCCGGCGTATCCTTACAGTTACTGTGGCTGGGGATACAAGTATTACGACAATGATAAGGAGTGCCGCATCGAGCATTGCCCATCCGGCAAGGCTTATTAGGATATAGAGAAGAAGTGCAAGGACAAGCCAAAGTGTAAGTTACTTTCCGAGATTGCACATTACTTTCCTTACATACTAAAGAGTGAGCCAAACGAAGTTAAGGACTAACTGTACTTCTAGGCTTTTTTGGACACTACTGGGACGAAAACGAATGCGATTGCAAGGAGTCTCACAAATGTAACGAACAGTCCAGAACCAAGTGGGACGATGTTATGCAGAAGTGCCGTAAGCCCTACTACTACGGTGGCAAGCATTGTAGTAAAGGTAAAAAGTGGGATAATGCAGGCAACAAGTGCAAGAAGTACGCTGGAGACTATGGGCCGTATATGGCCTGGGATGGGGAGAGTAAAGCATGCGTATCATGGGGACGAAGCTTTGATTATAGCGGCTGAGTGGTAGCTGATGTTGGGACGAGAGCAGGAGTAATGGCGATAGGCTCTGCCGCCGACGCACAACTTTCAAGCATAGTATATGATGGATGCCGTAATGGTGTACTTTGGTATCTATCTTCGGAGACTAGGAACTTTTCTTTTCGCTCTTTGAAAAAACAACGATAAAAGGATAAAAAAGGGGGAAGGCTGGGGAAGCGGGGAAGGATAGTCACTCCTTTATAGACACATAAATTGGGACAGTGCCTGCCTCTTCATATTGATAACCTTAAGCATATGCCAATGCCCGGACTTAGATTAGTCGGTCGATTGTGGAAAGACAGCCGGCCAGCTCCTACTAACCGATTTTTAGATGCTGCTCTCTAATTGTGGAGGATGAGGATGACTCTGATTAGCGTTTGTATTAATGTGCGCCGAGCTCGGGGTAGTGACGCATTCTATAGCTCTTTGTCGCAAAGAATCGGCATGCCGGCGGATGCCCACCTTGGTTTCAACCAGCACGCCTGTCGGCTAATGGCACAGCGCCCCGTACGTCGACTAAATGAAGAGCCGTGGCCCATCGAAGCCGTCCAAGAAGGCGACGATGTGGACGGCGAGTTGCCTTTCAGGCCGAAGTAGCATAACTTGTACGCTTAGAAGTATAATGGGTGTTGCCTGGAAGAGCGCACTATGTACTGTAATAGAACTAGCAGAGAATATCATCTAGTTAAGGCAGCACGCTGATTAGCTCTGCGGAAGTAGATATTAAGGTATAGTGTACCGTTCGCAGGTGTAGATCCTCTAAAGTTAAAGTTTATCGTGCTGCCTAGCCTGCAGTGTAGGGCAGGGATAACAACACACTACTATTAATATGCCTGTTAAACTTACTAGCTATCCTTAGCTTTAAATAGTTATTCTTGTAGTATTCTTCGATAGGGTCGCGGGGGGGGAGAGGATAGCGTACTATGGTATTTGTTAGCGGCGCAGCTTAGCAAAACGCTAGTCTATCGCGTTGCCTCTATGCAAGGTATTACGTGCCATATCTACAACTTGAATGCCAGCACTTTATATATAGACATTATCCGCAAAAACTATTACTAGCAGCTTAGCTTTTAGGTACAGTTCTAATAATAAAACGTAGTAATATTATTATTAGATACAATTTTACTTAGAGTATAGTAACACAATTTATAAACTTCTCTTTATTTTACTCTACTACTAAGTAACCGTATACTAATTTTTTTTATTAATCTAAACTATTTCTTATATTTTCTCTAAAATTAAAGTTTACTATGCCTTCTATAACCTACGTTTCTAAAATTAAATATCGCCCTAATATAGGTTCGTAAAATATAAGTCTACTATAGAAAGAGCTTACCTAGCTTTAATAATCTATATTCTAGCTTATAGTAAAGTAGGCCCTCTTACCTTAAAGATTTTTAAATCTTTCTCTAGAGCTATATAAAAGTATTTTTCTACTTTTCTTTATAAATAAAAGGTATATATATATATTAAAAATGTCTAGTAGAGAGTATATAGCATTTTCTTTCTATTTTATATTACGTTTTTCTATTTATAATATATGCTTATCTACACTAAGCTAGACTAAAAAGCTTTCTTAAAGAGCTTAAATACTAATTCTTATAACCTTATAAATTTTTTCTACTATTAAGTCTTTAGCACTAAGTCTCTCTTCCTTTATAGAATAGAATTAGATAGATACTAAAGTAATAAGCTTTTAGAGTATCTAGTCTCGCGTAAACTATTTATACTACTAGAAAGCTAGTTTCTATATTTACTAAAGGAATAAGTTATTTTCTAAGAAGCTACTTATTAAGATACTAGATAGATAAATATAGTATTTAATTATATTATAATACTAGCAAAATATAGAGTTAATTATCTCTATAAGTTTAGCGCTACTTAATTTCTTAATATAGTAGATATCTATCTAAAAGTATTAGAGGTTATTATTAGTAGCTTATTTTCTATAAAACTAGATCTTTTTATAGCTAGCTTTAGTTTTGCCTATACCTTCTACTAGATTTTTAAAAATAATCTTTTTATAGTTTGCTTCCTAAGTATATAAAAGAATAGCATAGCTAGGGATATTTTCGCTAATAAACTTAGTTAGGCTAAACTTACCACCATTTTTAAGTTTAAGAAAACGTATAATAAGAGAATAATTATAGGTCTCTATAATAGCACTAAGTTTAGAAAAAATAATAAGGTTTTAGTGTAAAGAATAGTGTTAGAGCAAAACGTAAATTAGTTGCTTCTAGCTTAAGAGGCTAAGACTAGGGCAGCCGTGTAACGTAAGGCGTAGTCTAGGATTCTACTAGAGTAGCGCGACTAAAAAATACTACTATTTTTTCTTTTTCTTTACACTCTATAGAACTGTATAAAAATAACTATATAAAGTTAAGAATAGTAAGCAAGTTTTATAGACCTATTAATTAATAGTAGTATTATTATTTTCACTCTATACTACGGGCTAGGTAGTATAATAAATTTTAACTTTAGAGAATCTATACTAGTAAATAGTACACTATACCTTAATATCTACCTCTACGTAGCTAATAGTCTCTAGAGTAAAAGTATAAGCGTAAGCCCTTCTTAACTATTTCTTTTAGCTAAGACCCTAACTTTATAGATTATCTAGATATCTTAGCGTAAATCTATAAGAAATACGCGGCACTAGCTAGTTATGCAGCTCTTATTAGCCTTAGCAGTGTAGAGTAGGTTAATTAGTTTCTTTTTATCGCGGTTAGGTGTTAATAATATAATAGAAAATTGCAGCTTACTATTTAATACTACTAAGATGTCTAGATAGTATTCCCTTAGACCTAGATATTTTAGGTATATGCTAGCACTATGTCGCGGTTTAAGGAAGTATATAGAGGCATCGCTAATAGACTTAAGCTTCCTATCTAAAATAATCTATAGATAGACACTCTCTAGCTAGTTAATAACTAGCTATGTAATAAGAAGAATAGGCTATAAACTATAGTGCTAGACAACGTGAATAACATCGCCGTCTTCTCTTTTAAGAATAGTTGTGTAGCTTAAGGCCTAGAATTAAGTAAGTCCTTAGTAGGTTATAACTACTAGCGGCGTACGTACGTGCTAAAGAGTTATAGATTAATTCTAGTTATATTAAGAAGTAAGAATATAGCAACTTAGTTAGTAAGAAGTAGTAAGAATATTAAGAAAGTGCACGCTATAAAGGAAGGCTGAGCTTTATAGCTTTTATAGAATAAGCTTAAAAACGTATCTAATAAAGGTAGCATAGTAGATTTGCTCTACGCTCTTAATTATATACTTTTCGCAATTAGTTAAGTAGCTATTTATATTAACTAGGCGCGTAGCAAATAATAATATTGCGTTATCTAGATGACTTTTAGAAGAATAATAAGAAGAGAACTAATCTACTTAATAGGGATGCTAGTAATTTCTATTAGGACGTAGGCGCGTTAAATTTAGTTGTTACTATGTGGCAGATATTATTTAAGCAGATCTATAAAAAGAGGCTATTGGCTGCGGATCTACTGTCGCTAATAAGCTTCTTTTATCTATAGGGGATTCCTAAGTTGCTGCTACGTAGCTATTCTATAGATGCAATAGCAAAGAGCAAGGATAAAGAAGATACTAATAATAATAATAATAATAGTAATTTTAATAATAATCTAAAAATGCTATAGGCCTACTTACTTATAATAGTAACTATAAAAGAGTAATATATATTAGATATATTAGCTAGTGTAATTTTACACAAGAGTGTGGCTGTCTTTATCTAATAAAATAGAGTAATAGTAGTAAAAGTTTTTAATGTTAATAGTAAGGAAGTTTCTAAGTAGAAATTTTAAAAACTAGGCCAAGTGCCAAACACTGTTTTCACACCTTAAATCTATACTAGAACGTAAGTCGGCGGCTAAAGAGACTTGCTAGGAGAGTGGGCTAAAGTTTTAAATAATACTACGTGGTATATATAGACAAAAGGGAGCTATAAGATAGCTAAGAGTATAGCTATAAAAGTAGTAGAAACTAGGAAGAGGATAGTAGGGCATGATAATTTTTAGACACTAGATAGTATTACTATTCTAGGTTTGGCACTACTATATTAGGGAAAGTGTAAGGCGGTAGAGCAAATATACTAGCTAGCACTAAAGGAAAGAAAGAAAGTACTAGAAAAAAAGCATTCTAATACTCTAATTTCTATAAGTAACCTAGTGTTAGTGCTACAGTGTTATAGGAAGTATAAGGTAGCTAAGAAGATAAGTTAGTAAGCGCTAGAGGGTAGAAAGAAGGCGCTAGAGAAAAAGTATTCTAATACGCTAGCTAGCGTTAGCAATTTTATATTAGTACTACAGCTTTAGAAAAAGTATAAGACAGTAAAGCAAATAAACTAGTAAGCGTTAGAAGAAAGAAAGAAAATACTTAGGCTAGCGTACCTAGAGACGCTAATTAGCGTAAATAATCTAGTAGGAGTGCTATAGTATTAGGATAAAAGCAACGCGGCGGAGAAAGAAATCTGGCAAGTACTATATACTAGGGAGAAGACGCTAGGAGATATATATTTTAAGACGCTGGCTAGTAGAGACAACCTAGTGTTAGTGCTATAGGATTAGGAAAAGTATATTATAGCAGAGAAGCTAAACTAATAAGCGCTAGATGCATATAAGAAAGTGCTTAGAAAGAAGCATTCTAATACGCTAGCTAGCGTTAGCAACTTAGTATTAGTGCTACATCTTTAAGGGAAGTATAAGGTAGTAGAGAAATTAGACTAGCAAGCACTAAAGGAAAGAGAAAAGGCACTAAGAAATGACTACCTAGATATATTAACTAGTATAAGCAATCTAGTGTTAGTACTATAGTATTAGAGGAAGTATAAAGTAGTAGAGAAAATACACTAGTAAGCGATAGAGAATAAAAAGAGAGCGCTAGGAAAAAAAAAGCATTCTAACACGTTAACTAGTATATGCTGCCTGGCTTTTCTTTTAATAGTAATAATAAAAACTACTTTAACAATTTATAAAAGGGTAAGTAGAGAATACTAATATATGCTTAGTTCTAAGCATCCTACTATAGTAGCGTGCTTTAAGCACTACTTATCTCTAAGGTAAGAGATATAGTATAGTTAGGGTTATTCTTATATTTATAATCTATAGGCCTTATATATAATTAGAATTATACTTTACTACTTATATATTCTATTTAGTAGATTGTATAAGAAATTGTTAGCAATAAAAAGAAAGCTATATATATAGAGTGCTTAGATAAGTTATAACTTAGATCTAATATATTAGTATAAAGGTGCCAGCAGAAGCGTTATATTGCCACTATTTATAGGGAGGACGGCTAACCTACTCTAGCCACACTCTTATATAGAAGACAATAATATGCTAATAAGAAAAGGAGAATAGAAGATAGCTATAGATAGTATCGCGACTTGCGAAGCACAGCCACTATTAGATATAATTTTTAATAAAAATAGCCCAATACTTAGTAGCTAGCTCTACACTTCTTTATCCTAAATCTCTACTTTATTTACTTATCTCTTATAAGCTTTTTATAACCTAAGCTTCTCTTAGGCTATATGGGTTAAATATAAGCACTTCTATATAGTGCTAAAGATTATAGTACTTATATAAGCTATTTGTTATATACTATATAATAGCTATATTACTAATATATATAATATCTTTCTACCTTTATATATACTTATAACTATAGCTTTTTAGTAGTAACACTTAATTTGCTTGCTAGAATAAAGGCTTTAATCTTAGTATTTCCTAGCTTATTAGGCTAACTGCTAGTAACTACTAGCATATTTATAATATCTAATACCTACCTACTTTATTAAAGCTATCTAGCTATCGCTTAGTATATATTTTAGCTATAATATGCCTAGAAAGCGCGAGGATATAAAAGGGCTTAAGCGGGTCTTTTATTTAGTTAGCGGAGAGATTAATAGTAGTAGTCTATAGGGCTTAAGAGTAATATATATAAATATTATAAAAGCTACTAAAGTACACGTAGATAGTTATTAGAGCAGATTTTAAAGTTAATAGTTATATTAGAAGCTAATTACAGTTTTGTTATTTTAATACTAAATAGGTTTATTAACTTAAATAAGTGCTAGAGCTGCCTTTAGCAAAGCCGTTACTCTACTTCTAATCTAAAGTTAGATTTATAATATCCCGCAGCGCTTAGCAATATAGCGCTGCATAGCTATAGGCCTAACTATTACTATAGATATATTACGCTCTAATAATAAAATAAGATATATAGGATTGTTCTACACTAGATAGAATTAGTACTTGCTTTTACTAAAGGTACTAATTAGTATAGTAACCTTTATATAAATTTACCCGCAATAGCGCGTATAAGACTAAAGATAACTTACTAGTATTAGAGTAAGGTTTTAAGACTAGTATAAGGCCGCTTTATAAAAATCTAGAGTAAAAAAGACGTAGTGGTAGTGCTATAGAATAGAAAGTCTATTATATTATAAAAGAAGGCGCTTTATAAATTAGGCGCAAAGGCAATAATATAAATAGAATTTTTACAGAAGAGTTAGTTATAGATATTTAGAATTAGCTATAGCAGATTATTTTTATAAACTTATAGTAATGTTTACTATACGTGTAGTATTTATAGCTGCTAAAAGTTAAAGTATTCCTTATTAATCTTGCTACACTAGGTGTCTTACTATATAGAGATATATATTAAAATATTACTATGTTTAAGATAAGTAGTATATATATAGAAGGTATGCCCTTAGTTAAAAAAGTTTATATAAAAAGAAGTTTATATATAGAGAAAAGTTTATTAGTAGTATTTTTATCCTAACTTAAATAGATAAGGTAGAACTTATTCGCGTAGTAGCGTGGCAACTTAAGACGTCCTAAAGGGGCAGAACGTAATAACTATACACTAAATAGCTAGAGAGAAGTTTATATAATAAAGAAGTTTATATAAGAAAAAGTTTATATAAAAGAGAAGTTTATATAAAAAAAAGTTTATATAAGAGAAAAGTTTATTAGTAGTATTTTTGTCCTAACTTAAATAGATAGGGTAGAACTTATTCACGCAGCAGCGTGGCAATTTAAGACGCCCTAAAGGGGTAGAACGCAATAACTATATACTAAATAGCTAGAGAGAAGTTTATATAAGAGAGAAGTTTATATAAGAGAGAAGTTATATAAGAGAGAAGTTTATATAAGAAAAAAGTTTATAAAATAAAAAAGTTTATATAAATATTATATATACTATTACTAGAGAAACCCTTTAGACTATAATTAGGCTGCCTATAGTTAACGTTCCTCTCTAAGTTGCGTAAAATCCCCTATACTGTAAAAAGTAAAGGGTACTTTAACTTTAAGTATACTTTATAATACACATACCTTAAAATATTTACTACTTTTATTAGGTTCTATACTTTAGCTACTTACAAACGTATACACCTATTCCTACTAATAAATTACCTTTATATGGCTATTTCCACGCCTATTTTATAAGGAGACCTTTCTTATCTTAAATAGGTATTTCTCTGCTATAGCTGCGCTATGTTACTCGCACTACTATAAGGCAAAGCCATATTTTTAGTATAAGCCTTAGAATATTTTAATAATATTATAGAGTTATATTAGCCTTTTGTTTTACTATAGTAGGGAATCTTATATGCTATTGCTACCCTAATTAGTACTTCTAATTAAAGCGAGAACTATATTTACCTAGTGCTAAATACTATGCTACTATAAGCTATACACAGTTAGCTTATAGCTAAAAGGCTTATAGCTATACTTAAGCTATAGTTAAACCTATCTTAGAGTAGCACTAATAAACACCTTTTCTAGCAATTATCTTTAGAGACGTTGCGCTAAATAATTTACATTAATATGTTTTTGCTACTAGAGTCCGCTATAGCTTGCTTACTATCTTAGTTTCTATTATATTAATCTCTAGAGCAGATTTTTTGCGCTTACAGTCACATTTTCTATTACTTTTATTTCTAGCTTTGCTAATTACTTTGGCCTTACTAACCTCTAGTGTAGGATTCTTACACTTATAACTACGCTTTTCTTTACCTTTATTTACAATTGCTTTATCTTTAGTAGCACGCTTTACTTATACCTTCTTAAGGTTCTTAAAACTTATTACCTTTACCTTTTTAAGGACTATAGATTTGTGGATTAGCAAACCTTAGCTTTGCTATTTATCTTAGCTAGTTATAATTCTAGAGGAAATATTATTTAGTAAAAGATATTTAAGCGGCACTTGTAAGCTTTTAGACGCGTCTTTATAGACGCTTAGAAGTATAAGTATCTTTTTTAATAAGATTATATAAAGACAAAAGACTCTTAGTTATTACTAGCGTAATAGGTGTTACTAGGGTTAATAGTTTGTCTTAAGGGTAAGTATTAGACCTATTAGGCATAGTAAGCTCTATAAGTGGCGGCTTGGGTATATCTTAAAGTACTCTCTTTAGGTTAAATAGAAACAAACTAGTAGCAGTCTATACTGCCTTAATATTCCTCTTAGTTTAGCGCTCTATTCCTTACTAGCTAATATAGATAAGTAAAATGCTTCTTTCTAATCTTGTCTACGCCGCCTCTATTTAACTCCTTAACCTTATTATAGTAGGCTATTTTTAAGGGGGCAAAGACGCTAATATTATATAGCTAGATCTTATACAAGATATAAAATAGAAGTTAGTATAGGATTATAGTATATTTAAAGTAGAACTCTAAAATCTCTAGAGTCTTATAAGTTCTAAAGCTATCGCAGATTAGCACCTATAGTTTACTATTAGCTAGTCCTCTAGTTTAGGTATTAATACACGCGTAAGTCACTCTAAGTAAATCTTTAAGTTATTGTATCTATTCTCTAAATAACTATAGTACTATCTAGGAGTTGGATGCGTAGTCTAATTACTTTAATAGGTAGAAGAGGCTATATAATAAGGGGAAGCAGCAACCTACTATTGGCACTAATACACTTAACTAAGTTAGATTCTAAATTATATGTAACTGCCTAGTAGGCAGCTACTAGAGTTTAGGTAACTAGGTCTATTATTATATATATAAAGAGCACCCAGGTAGCTATTTTTTATAATTAAGCCTACTACTATATTCTAACTAACCATAGTTACTATAGTCTGCTTAACACTAGCGTCTCTATAGCCACGTAAATTATCTTTGCCTATAAGAACTTTAATAGAGTCTAGTATACTTAGTATAACATCTATCTTATCTATATTATAGACATTCTCTAGTAGTATACTTAGACCTTATAGTATTTTATTAATTACCTTAAACTACTTTATAATCTTGCTATATATAAACTTCTTATACTAATTCTAGTCTATTAACCTAATTCTTCTTACTCTAACTTTAGGCTGGCGTTTCTTAAAGGCTTAAACCTAGTTTTTGCCCAGGGGCTTAATAGGCTTATTTAGCGTAGATTACTAGTAGGTAATGCTAAAGGCTAGTAAAGGTATATACTTAATATAGATAGATAGCCTAAGACTAGATATCTATAATAAGAATATTATAAGTGCTTTCTCTTTATCTATAGTAAGATACTACTAGTGTTAGGCCTTCTTTTTATAGAAAGGTTAGCTGTATGCGCGATAGTATAGGGTGTAGAAAGGAATATTACCCTATTCTAAAAGGGCAGTCTAGGTTCTAGGTATGTTAGAAGAACGTGCCTACGCTAGTACCTTACTAGCTTAGTCTATAGCAATAATTATATTAGAGGTGCTATAGTAGGTATATAGCTAGTAGCAACAACACCTAGTAGCTATTTATAAAAGAACTCCCTCTAAAAATAGCCTATTAATAGATATGTTTAGAGTAGCGGGCGGGCTACTTATACTAGTTAGGTATAGCTATATATAGAATATAATATAGTTTATTTTTTTTACGACTAAGGAGTTTCTAATAAAACTATTACAATAATAGTAGTCATCTCTTCTATTATTATTAATATAGAAAAGCGTTTTAAAGTAGTATTAATAAAAAGGGGTTAGCGTATATATAAGCAAGCTAAGCAAGCTTAGCGCGCCTACTCTAACTAAAAAAAATCTACTTGTAAAACTATACGTAAGGCCACATTACTGTACTATAGTTTAGGGTAGAAGAAGAAGAGATAAGGTGCTTATTATAACTATTGTCTCCCTTCTCTACTATTATTCCTAAAGATATTACTAGAAGTAACAGCTATTATAATAGTAAGTTTGTGCTATTTATAAGATATATGCTAAGTAGAAGCTTATATATACTATAGGTACACTAACGCTTTATCTTTATATTAAAGTTAACCTTAAGAAGACTTCTACTATTATCCTATTTTCTACTATTTTCCTAGGCCCTAGTGCCAACATTGTAGCTAATATAGCAGTTAACGCCGCCTAAAAGTATAATCTCTATTTGCTTGCTACTATTATTAGGTCTACACTAGAATACTGCTCTATCTAGAAGATTATTAATAGGTTAAAGTAAAAGAAGGTATACCTTAGTCTATGCAAGGCAGTCCTAGTGTACTAGTTAGGCTAGCTATAGATTAGTAACTATAGACGCAGTAATAGATATAGAGACTTTCTACTATACCTACAACGCCTCCTATTACTATATATTAGAAAGAAGATAAATAAGGGCAGAATTAAAGGTAGTAAAGAGAAAATAAAGGTGTTTATTAATAAGTTACTAGGGGAGAAGAGTGTTGCATAGATGCATTAAATTCTTATAGTTATAGTATTAGATAAGCGTGTTATATAAGTGTGCTGCGTAGTAGTGCGCGTAAATATAGCATAATTACTAATAATAGCAATAATAAAGTAAGAGTTAGTTTGCTATACACGCTTTAAGTAAATTAATAGTATTAGAGCGCTTATAAATAGTAGAGTAAGTGTATAGTTTATAAACTATCCTTATAAACTACTGTTACGTTAGCGAAGACTAGGAGTAGACTATATTTTTAGGCGCTAGACAAGAGCGGCCTTTCTATCCCAACCTACGCAGGCTTAAATTAAAAAAAATGTAGTTAAAAAGGGTAATTAACACTAAATAAACAATGTAATAGGATATAATATAGTCTATAATATAAGCGCGCTAGACTTGCTAGGTGCGATGGCTAAAATTATATATAGGATACCCTTTTTATAGATAAATCTAAAGTATATTATCCCCTAACCTATATCTTTACAAAGTTTTAGAATATATAGTTACGTAATAGAGCTATTACTTAGATTTCCTAAATTCTAATATTTAATAGACTACTATTCTATTATTAGCGTGTTAAGTAAGTGTGGTTTATAAGGAAAAAAAGAATAAGTAATAGTATAAGTAAACTTAATATATTATTCTAGTAACTAGCTAGTAGCTTAAGGAGAATATTTAAAAAGAAGTAAACTAGAACTATTTTAGCAGAATTTATTATATAGAGGATAGGTAAGGTGTGCTTCTATAATAAATTTTTTATACAGTGGAGTGTAATAAAAAAAAGTTACTTAGAAAGTTACCTTTTAAAAGTCTTATAACTTAGTTAATATATTAGCTAAAAATATACTAAATAGCTTATTATAAAGAGAACGATTAGGAGGCTTTAGCTATTAATAGAGTATTAGCTAACTAAGCATAAGTCTTGGCATATATAACCTTAAACCTAAAGCTTATTTTAACTCTATATTTAGAGCTCTATAGCTTTTTAATTAATGTTTAGTTTTATTGTAATTTTTAACTAGCCTTTCTAGATTTAGGTAGATTATATAAGCAAATTTTTAAGCTAAGTCTTCTCTCTAACTTCTTTTATATTTTAGGTATAAAAATTTAGAACATGATTATATAAGCACTAATTATATAATTTCTTAGTAAGCTGTTAGTTTATAATAA
Source organism: Laburnicola sp. JP-R-44 (assembly GCA_009805535.1). Taxonomy (NCBI): domain Eukaryota; kingdom Fungi; phylum Ascomycota; class Dothideomycetes; order Pleosporales; family Didymosphaeriaceae; genus Laburnicola; species Laburnicola sp. JP-R-44. Next base: position 2,045,047 of record SELF01000006.1, read on the forward strand.
TATCTTTCTAGATTTAAATTCTTCTTTCTTAAATTATTAAAATGGCTCTAAAATTCACTATACTCGAATCTAATGTTCTTCTTCTTTTAAAGGCTAAAACGCCTAAATCTACTATTGCTACTACTTAATATAAACTCTTAAAAAGTATAAAGAATACTATTTGTCGTATTAAAGAGAAGGAAAAGGAGAATATTAATATAAAAAGAGTTAGTAAAGGAAGAGTTTCTAAGATAACTACTAGTGCTAAAAGAGTTATTAATAATAGGGATTTAATTAAAACTCCCAAGAAAGAAATTAAAAGATTATTATTAGAAAATAATCTAGGAGTAGCTAAAAGAACTTCACAGTACTTCTTAAAAGAGGAGGGTTATTCTTTTAATAAGGCTACTAAAAAGCCTTTAATAAATAAAAAAACTAATTATAGATTATTATTTGCTAAAGAAAGAGTTAAAAAAATAGAAAGTATAAGCTTTTATAAAGTTATATTTTCTAATGAGTTAGCAATACAAAGAGGGCATGGTAGTAGGGGTAAATGCTATCGAAAGAAAGGAAATAATAAAGTTAGGAAAGAAATAGTTTCTACTAAAAATTCTAGTAAGTAGTTTAAAATTCTACCTAACTTAAGAAAACCTTCTTTTCTTTCTCTATCGTTTTATAATTTTATTTTTTAATAACTATTATACTAATATAATAATAGCCCGCGATATTACTATTCAAATCTGGGGAGCAATTTGGATAGACGCTAGATCTAGATTAGAGTTTATTAAAACTCCTAATTAGTCTACTAGCTTTACTAATAAGGATTATTTAAATAGAATCCTTATACCTATAGTTAAACCTATAGTTAAAAGGGGTAAGTCCTTATATATCTTAATTATCTCTTTTTTAATTTTTAATATATTATATATTTCTATATACTATATTTTAAATAATTTATAAGGTTTTATATATTAATACTAGTATAGGGTGGCAATTTAAACAAGATAATGCCAAAATTCATAAAACTAAATTAGTTTTGGATTTCTTTAAAAAAGAGAAATTAATCTCTTTCACTACCCCCCCTATAGTCCCGATCTTGCCCCTATTAAAAACGTCTGGAGTCTATTAAAATATAGACTAAATAAGAGATATAATACTACTTTAGGGGTAGGTAAAAGTGAGGCTAGTATTGAGGCTTTTAAAAGGCTATACTAGAGGAGTGGGCTCTAATTCCCTAAAAGGATATAGATAATTGTATACTATCTTTACCTAGGCGTTATAAACGCTGTTATAGAGGCTAAAGGGTATTATACTAAGTATTAGTAATATGTTATATATTACTTTATTACTATTTTATTAATATTTAATATTATTACTAAACTATTAAATACTAACTAATATAGATAATAGCCCTATAATATAAAACCATAGAACTATGTTATAGATCTCAATCAATACTATATTAAAAGAATAACTATTTCTATGCATTAATTAAAAGTTATACTACTCTAAAGTTAGAGGTTTTTCTTATCCCTATTTTACCTCTAAATTGTATTTACTAATAGCTATATAAGTATAAACTAGAACTATAACTTTATTAGCCTTAATATTCTAGTTACAACTAAACTTCTCTTATTTTAATAGGCCTTATATATAAAGAATATATTTAAGTTTAAAAATGTAGACTATTTTATACTAGCAGACCTAGTCTTTTTTCTAGAGGTCTTTTTATATATAGTTTTATAAATACTATATATATATAATATATTATTATATTATTATAATATATAGAGTACTCGTAACCTATAATAATAGTAATACTAATATTAATCTATAATCTATAAAGTAATAGACGCTTTATCCTATTTAAAAAAAAGTAAATTTATTTACATAATTATATATAGCTATACTATATATATAACTATAGTTTAAAATATATATATGCACTCTATTATATAATTAGAGTAATCCTATAATATTATATTAGTAATAAGTATTAGTAATCCTAATACTATAGACTTTTTAATATTAATTTTAGTGCACCTATATTAAATAGGTTAATAGAATAATAATATTTAGATATAATCTATATACACATATAATCTGGTGCCTATAAGTAAGCTAAAATTTACTACTTATTATATTAAATATTACTTAATTACTAGTTTCTTAATAGATTACTATAATTCCTTAATTCTAAGATAATTAAAAATAATAGAAGTAAATCTATACTACTAAAATTTATCGAGAGATTAGGAAAAAGAATATATTATACTATATATAAGTACTAGCTAATTCTGTACCTTAGATAAAAAGCTATACTATTCTAAAGTTAGAGTTATTTTTTACTCCTATTTTACCCCTAAATTACTTTTACTCTAGACTGGCTAAGCGCTAATTAATAGCCTAGGTGTAATACTCTAAACCCTCTCTTTAAAATTATATTTTTTCTATATTTTTAGCTAACCTAATAAGGAAGCTATAAGACTTTAGAAAAGGTAACTTTTTAAGTGACTTTTTTTTATTGCACCCCCACTGTAGTATAGGGTGCTTTGCAGTACACTAGAGAGGACATTATATACTAGACCCCTATATAGTCTAAGAGACACATTACTATAACTCTATAAGAATTTATCTTTTATTTTTTTAAATATATACCCTTTGCTCTTTTGTGTTTCTAGCCTTCCTACTATATAGTATCTTATAATAAATATATTATTTATAGCCGAGTCTATATAAACGCCTTAGTATTAAGTAGGCTTAATATACTAGAGAAAGTAAGTAGAGAAAAAGATTTGTTTATATATACCCACTAAGCTTAATCTAGAAGCTATAGAGGAGAAATTAAAGGTTGGCCCCTAATTAGAGCGATGCCACTAGGAGGCAGCTTACCCAATAGTGCTTTTAGTATCGCCTAATACTGCCCTGTAATAACTCAGCCTACCTTACTAAAATAGGTAGTAAATTTTTTTTAGTATTAGCTTAGGTTAACTCTTTTTCTCTTAAACTTATTCTAAATAAGTTATTAAGTTATTCTAAACCTATTTAAAAATAGACCCTCTATATAAACTAGTACCACAATGTAAACTATTAGATACGCCCCTATAATCTAGTATAGAAGCTAGGTACAGACCTATATTATATATATGAGAGATAATCTATACTTTTCTATTATTAATATACCTTAATATATATAAAGAGGGAGTTGCATATATTACAAGTGCAGCTTAGCTAGTAGGTAGTGTATACCCTACTAAAAAATAGGTACTAGACTAGGTATTATTAGTAAGTGCTTAAATACATTTAAAATTTATTTAAAATCTAATAATTAAAGAGGAAGGCGTACCCTACTAGTAAAGCTACCTTACCCTTTCTTAATAGTATTGCATAGATATTAAAGTATATATATATAGGTATAAAGCACTACAAATACCTTTGGAATAGACTACAAAGGTGTTTTATATATTAAGGTTATCTTAGCGCTTTATAAGAATATTTAGTAAACTTAAAAGGCTATTATAGTAGAAAAAAGAGATAGAGAGAGTAAGAAGCTATAGCTTATTATATAAGCGTATAGCAAAGATTTATATAGAAGAATTACTATAACCTATAAAGAGTACTATATACGCTATATCTAAAGCGCCTATACTAGGTATAAATATATTCTAAATATATTCTAAATATTTTTAGAATATATTTAAACTAAAGTACTAATAAATATAGGTAATAATTGATACCTACTTCTAGGTAGTTAGCTGTTAGAGCTAGACTAAACGCTGTATAGAAAACCACTTTTATTAGAAGGTGCCTAAGAAGGCAAATGTAGAGTACTTATAGGGGCTGTTTAATAATAGCCTACTACCCCTATTATAGTTTTAAATTATAGTAGAGCCTTAAAGCGCCTATCTAAAACTTATAATACATTCTCTAAATATATTCTTAACATATTCTAAATATATTTAAGGGGTTAACTACACTTAGGGTTAAGAATAGCTAGTTAAGAAAGAGTGTGATATAGAGTTTTATATTCTAGTTTTAAATAATTTTATAATATCGCTATATTATTTTTTATACTATATAGATTATATTTATATATCCTACTACTACTATATAGTATAGTACCTAGTTAGCTAGACGATATCTATAAAGTTCTCTATCTAATGCTAACGTCTATACTAACGTAATATAAGTTTCTTTAAATATCTTTAATATATATTTAGAATATTTTATAACGTATTTAGTTGAGTTTCTTAACTTGCCTTAGTTAAAGGCTTTTCTCTAATTATATAGCATTATATATCTTAAAGAGCTTAACACTATGTTTATAAATAAGAATAGAATTTAGCAAATTATTAAGTGTAAAAAGCTAGCTATTTTTCTATATAAGTTTAGTATAAGTAGTATAATATATAAGTGGCGTATAAGATACCTTTTAAATCCCACTTTAGTGTATTTCTCTAAACATATTCTTAACTAGTTTCTAACAGCTTTAGGCGTATATATATAGAATAATAATCTCTATTTTTAATAATTTTTTATTATCTGCCTCTATAAATAGCAGGCAAAGATTCTTTTTAACTAGATAATATTGTAGATAAATATTATATAAAAGGCTTAAAAAGGGCTAGTCTAAAGTTTTACTTACTGTATTCTATAAACTATATAATAAAAGTATAGATTCTCTTTAAATAGTTTATAAATAAGTTCCTAACATATTAAAGTTATTACACTTAGTAGAATTATTATTAATACTAAATCGCTAGAGGTATATAGAGATAGTCTATTAGAATTCTTTTATATAGTCTAGTAAGTAAGTAAACAAGCTATTTTAGTAGAGATATGTACATAATATAGAGTTTAATAGTATTATAGTTAATATAGATATAAAATAAATATAAGGTAAGTGATTTAAATATATTTATAATATATTCCTTTTTTTTTTACGCTCTTTTTAATTACTAAGCAGGGGGCTCTGCTTTTTATTATATTATTTAAGATGAAAGTCTTTGTTGTGCTACCTCTAGGTAGTTAAAATAACGCCACACACATAATATATTCCTAATATATTTAAGAGTTTAGTTTGGGGTTTTTTTATTTACGACTAAGGAGTTTCTAATAAAAATATTATAATAATAGCAGATATCCCTCCTACTATTATAAACACAGAAAAGCGTTTTTAAGGTGTTAACAAAAAGGGTTAGCGCGTTACAAGCGAGCTTGGCGGGCTTAGCGCGCCTACTCCGACTAAAAAAAATCCACATACACATTTAAGGGTTTAGCAAGATACTGAGCTAACTAGATCCTAATAGAAGATACTAGCACTAGCAGCTTCAGTTCTATATACGCTTTTGCTAGGTACACTTCTATTATAGTATTAATAAGGCTATGCTAAAAGTACCCCTATATTAAAGACTTAAATTAGGGTTAAATAAGTGCTCTTCTATTTATAAAGACAGAGGCAGAGTATATAGGGCTCTATAACCTTCTTATCTATATATTACTATGTTTAAACATTTTATAATAAATTCTAAACGTGTTTAAAGAGTATAGATTCAAAAAGGTATAGAACTAGGCAAGATATAAGAGATATTTTATTATTACAGCTAGTTTATTATAAGCCACAAGTTATATATACTAGAAAATACTTAGAATAATTTAGCATTATATTTAAATGCTGCTAAGTAGGCTAGGAATAAAAGTTATTATATACGTAAGCAGTAATAACTTCTAGAGATTATTTTAAAGGATATATATCTTTAAATATATTAGAAATATATTACTAATATGTCTAAGTGTAATACAAATAGACCTTTAGAATATTATAAAATATTTATTCTAAGAGAAATATAGTGTCTATTATATACCTTATAAACACTTTTATTAATAAACTAGTAGTTCTTTATAAATACTTAGCGTAAAGCTAATAAGAAAGTAAAGAAAGAAAGAATAGGCAAATATTACAAATATATTTCTAATAGATTTAGAGTAATAGTAGAAGGAGAAGATCTCTATTAGTATACTTATTAAAGATAAAGTACTATACTAGTTAGATTCTTTTAGATATATTACTTCTAAGTAAGTAAGGCGTACACTATTTATATTATCTAGAGGCAGATTAGTATTATAAACTCTATCTATCTTAAAGTCCTCACTACTTTAGTCCTCTTTAGCACTAGAGTAAGAAAGTTTAAATATATTCTAATTATTTTACTAATATGTTTAAGTGCATTGCAGTTCCTATAGTAATAGGTAGTACTATTAAGTTAAAATATATAGGCTAATTATAAGAAAATACAGCTAGAGTAAAATAGACTTACTTACTAGAAAAGTAGAAGGTAGAGTTTAAAGAGGTAAGAAAAGAGAAACAGCTATAGCTTGCACAATAGTAGCTTTAATTTAAGAGGAATTAGTTTTAGTTTAAAAAAGGACAAGAAATAGTAGTCCTAGGATCTATAAATATGTTTAGAATATATTCTTAATATATTCTAAATATATTCTAAATATATTCTAATATATTCTAAATATATTCTAATTATACTCTAAATATATTCTAATTATACTCTAATAATATTCTAAATAATATTATTTAATATTGGCGATGCAAGTTGGCTAGTTATTTACTCTTATAGTTATTTACTATTACTAGGGCATATTAGTAGGTTAGTGTATAGGCTAGTTTAATTAGCGCTAAGAATTTAGCAACTACTAATATTAATATAATATAAAAAAGTTCTAAATATTTTTAAGTAACAACGTTGCTATTTTATACACTAGCTATGCCTATACTACCTATATATACTTATACACCTATATAATAATACCTTATCTTTAAAACTTTATAAGCTAGCTTAAATAAATCTAGAATATATTTTTAAATATATTTCTAACAAGGTTAGCTGCTATATAAGAGATATAAGGAGGAGAAGTTTATCTCTAAGGGTATAGGACCCTTTAAGGTAATAAATAGTAAGACTATTATAAACTTTAGAGAGGTGCGCTATAGATAGCTATTAGCGCTCTTTAATATACTATATAATATAAGCTATACTTAAATATCTTATAAATATATTAGTAATATATTTAAGGGAAAATATAATACGCGTAGCATTCTAAAGATACACCTAGAAAATATATATAGTGTCTAGTAGCAAAGGCTATATATCTTATTATATATGTTTCTAAATATAGGCAGGCTAATTTAAATATAGGATTACTTTAGTAATCTACATAACTAAGATATTGTTATAATTAAAGGTATAAATATATTTTAATTATATTCTTAATATATTTAAGCTAATTTAGTTTAGAATAGTATAAGACTATTATAGCCTACTATAACGCTATACTATATAGTGTTATAAGCATAGATATAGTAAGGTTAGTAAGAACTAATAGTTATACGCAGGGCACTTATAATAAGATATAATAATAAGTTAGTAAGTTATATAATAAATTACTGCAATTAAAGTAATTAGAGTAATTAGAGGCATGTAATAGATTACTATAATTATAATAATTAGAGTAATTAGGCAGATTACTGCAATTATAGTAATTATAGTAAGCCTATAAAAAAATAGAACTATATAAATCTAAGAAATCTTCTTAGTTTTAAATCTTTATAGTTAATTCTTTTAGTAGTACTATCTTTAATATAGATTAGTGTTAGTTTATTCTATTGTATTTAGTATTAGAGAAGAGCCTTACACAAGACTATTAATATCTTACTTAATTTTTCCTAAAGCCTACTAGCACGGCTACCTAGAGTTACCTTACCTCCCCTAATCTAGATTAGGATAAGGTACGTAACCCTATATTAATATATAGCAGAGGCTAGAAAGGTATACCTCTACAATAATTTAGATAAACTAAAGCTAATAGATAGAGAGGAGGGCAAATAGGATAAGCCTAAGCCTAAGTTTAAGCCTAAGCCTAAGCCTAAGGTTAGTTTAAATATATCCTAAATATATCCTATTATATTTCCTAATATATTTCTAATATATATTCTAATATATTTCTAATATATTTCTAATATGTTCCTAATATACTTAGGATATACTCCTAATATATTTAGGATATATTTAAGCTAACATATTATATTTAACTAATATTTGCTTAGAAGCCTAAGAATTACATTACAGTGCAGATCCTAACTATTAAATTGTTAAGACTAATAGGGTAGCTAGTCCTAATAGGTAGGGTTGGTTCTTAGGCAGAAAGCGTCTTAATAAGGGCAAGGGGTCTTAACTACTTACGCAGGTTAAAGGGCGTTAGTATTAAAGATTATAAATTAATAAATTAATAGTAAGGGCCTAAGTGTAATCTAAATAATAGATTAATAAATAGGTTAAATATAAGCATCTAAGTAAATACTTATATTCCTATATACTTAGCTATATCCTAGAATCCTATAAGTCCCATTAGTCCTAAGAGTCCTAATATTCTATAGCCGCTAAGACTCCCTAGAATACTAATAATTCTAGGACCTATAACCTAAGTTATATAATATCTTAGTTTAAAAGGTACGCTAGGCTCTAGTAGTTATAAAGTGCTAGTGCCCCGCCCTATATTATATTAGATCCTAATATTAGCTCCCCTCTCTAGACTTAATAATCTTATAAGTTAACTATCTATAAAGCTACTTTCTTAATCTACCTAATACTATTACTCCTAAGCTAATCGCCTCCTTAAATAAGACTGCCTCTTTATAATAGTTGCGTATACCTACTATTTAAAAAAACGCTACCTTATTAATTATTATTCTTTACACTTAAAGTGTATAAATTATGTCTAGAATAGTAATTAGAAGTGTGTAAGGTAGAGAAAGTTTCTATTGCTGGACTATTTAAAAGTAATATAGAGATAGAAAGATTAAAAAAGCTAGAGGCTAATAAGAAGGCAAAGCTTTGCGTTAAGAAAGAGCTTGCTTATTTAGCACTTCTTTGTGCGCGTCTAGTATAAGAGAAAATAGCGCGCGCTTACGTAATTAGTGTAAGAAATTATAATAAAAGAAATAGAATTATTTAATTATAGTAGTATATCTATAATAAATAAGTTAGAAGCGCTAGAGGCTTTTAAAGAGCTTACATAAGTAGTAGCCTTAGTTAACCCTAATACTGCCTTAAGCGCTAAAGTAATTAACTAGTCTATAATTTAGTCTAAGCCCTTATTCTTACTAGCTATATAGTAGTATACTAGTACTACTATAACTTTTCTTAGTAGTTTTATAAGTTATCCTTAGGTTCCTATATATTCTTACTATATAGATATTCTTTCTACTTAATAAGGTATATACGTGGCTAATTTGTATATTATAGTATTTGTTTAACTTTAGATTTGTTTTATTCCTTAGCTTAGTAATAGAAAGTAGTTTAGACTAGTGTTTTTAGGTTTACTAGTTCTAAATAGTCTCTATATAAAATACTAGGTACATTCTAGTATTAGGTAGTAACTCTAGTTTATAGTTAACTAGTAATATTTATTTATAAAAAAATATATTCTAACCTTAATATAATCTAGTTTCTTTCAACTCTATAAGGGGCCAACCGATTTACAAATACTTAACAGTGTCTCTAAATAGTCGCCAAACTAGTCTTATTACTTTACCTTAATTTATAGCGTTTTTAGCACACCTATAGCTTTCTCTCTCACAGTGTTATACTATGTACAGAACGTGCGCGAAGTATTCTTTATAATAATCTAGTTTCTTATATTTTCTCTTTTAGGTTTAAAGATTCTTTATAAGCAGGTATACTTTATCCCCCTTCTTTAGCTAAGGTGCTATTTTTTATTTTTAGTTTACATAGAAAATTAATTACTATTAAGCCCTTTTAAGGTTCTCTTAGAGTTATTTATATACTTTCTTTATATTTTCTGCTATACTAATAGCTTTATCTGCCTTAATAATTATAGGAAATATCTATTTAAAGAGATATAAATATCTTCTATAGTTTGCGTAGAATAGCGTATATTTTATATAGCTACTACAACTTTATTATTATATATCAGCTATGTAATAGACAATAATAAAACCTAGTTATTCTTTTAGTTGTTGTAGTAGATGCGTAGGTACACTTCTATAGTCTAGTTTATACGTTTTATCTGTCTGTCTATTTATAGATAATAAGCTATAGGTATTTTAATGGCTTATATTTCTCTATACTTAAAATATAAAGCGTGCTTATTATATTAATATTCTACATACTTATAAATATATACTATTACTACTTTCTTAATTCTTTTAAAGCAGTAGTTCCTTTAAATAAGTTTTATTATCTTCTTAATACCTAGGTTTCTATATATAGAGTTATTATAATATTATTAGATACTCTTAGTCTATTGTTCCTTAGGTACCTCTTTAGTAATAACTAGAAGTTAGTTAAGTTCTACTATTAGTTTAAGTAATCTGTCTTAGTTTTATTAAAGTATTGCGGAGTATATCTTTGTCTTTTCTCCTATAAGGTCACTTTATTAGCTAAGAGCGTTGGCTTTTCTATTTTTCTTGCCTAGGGTGTACATAATCTTAAATTTGTACTATTCTAGTATTTTTGCCTATTAAGCTTATTATAGTGTTAGTTCTTTTATTATTATAAATTATATAAGATTCTTATAATTAGTAAAGATTATTAGATCTAAATAACTATGCGTATAGATTCTCTAATACTTAAGTGCCTTTACAATTACGTAATGTTCCTTATTATAGATATTATATTATGTTTTAGTGTTATTAAACTTGTGTAAATAATATATAATAGGGTGCTATTTCTTATTTTTCTCTTATTTTGTATAGGCGCCTAGCGCAAGATTACTTATATCTATTTTAATTTATAATAGTTCTCTATTCTAAAAGTAGATAAGAACTATTAGCTTATTATATACTGTCTTTAATTATTAAAACGCTATAATTTATTTATTTATCGATATAAAAGGCGTGTCCTTCCTAGTAAGGTTTATTAGAGATATTATAACCTTAGCGTATCCTTTAATAAATTGTTAGTTAAATCTATAGAATCCTAAGAATTCTTAGATATTCTTAGCTATCTTTAGTTATAGCTAATTCTTAATATATTTAATTTTGTTAGGTGCTATACTAATACCTATAGTGCTAATAATATATCCTAGGAACTTAAGTTCCTACACAAAGAATTTGCACTTCTATAGTTTAATTTATAGATATACTCTACTTAATACTTTTAGTATTTTTTATACATATTTAATCTAATCTAATTTATTCTTAGAGTTTATAAGGATATTATCTATATATGCAATAACGAATATATCTAGGTAGTTGCATAGTTTATTGTTAATAAGTGCCTCAAAGGTTGCTAGCGTGTTAGTAAGTCTAAAAGGCATAACTATATACTTAAATAGTCTATAGCGTGTTCTAAACGCTGTCTTCTATTCTTTACCTTCCTTTATTTTATATAGAGTAGTATCTATTGCGTAAATCTATTACTATAAAGATTCTAGCTCTTAAGAGTTAGTCTTAAAGCTTTGCGATATTTAGTAATACGTATTAATTCTTAATTATTATAATATTATTAAGTTTTTAGTTATCTATATATAGTCAAGGTTCTCTATTCTTCTTAGGTACAAATATAAATAGGCTTGCCACTAGTAACTTAAATAGTCTATTATATCCCTTATTAAGGTTCTTCTTAATAAATTCCTTGTCTTACTAGAGTTCTTTTCCTAATTTACTGTAAAGTAGTTTTAAAGGGTAGCGTTTTTTCCTCTTCTAGGTTAATTTTATAATCCTAGGGTTAATGCTTAGATAGCTTAGCTTTTCCTTTCTCTTTTTAAAATAATAACTTTATTATTTATATTTGTTAGGAATGCTATAGGTTATACATTTCTCTACTATTATCTTATGTTTTATAACCTAGTAGTTCCTACTAGTATTTACTAAGATTAATTTGTATTTATTAACTTTTAGTTGCAAGACTATATTATTAAGAGCTCTCTTATCTACTATTAAACGCTGCTAATACGTAGGCTTTATATATAATACACTATTACTACGCAGTAAGGATATTTTTTCTATTTTCTAATTAATCTAGAGATTATTCTTCTTAAACTAGGGCATTCCTAGTATAATGTTATAGCTTAATTTGTTAAGTATATTTAGGGTTATTCTTTCTATAAGTGTGCATCTATCTTATTCTATAATAAAATTAGCTTTAACCTCATAGTTTAACTATAGGTATTCCTAGCATAGATATTTCTAATCGCAATATAGAGTATATATAACTTCTCCTTTCTTTATAACTAGAGTAGAACTCTAGTTATAAAAGCTTAGAAAATATAGTCTTTCTATATACCTAAGATTAGTAAAGCTCCTATATACACTTTATTAAGTCTAACTAGTAGCTTAATTAATACCTAACTATTTGTGGCATTTAATTTAATAAAGGCTTTTTCTCTCTTAGAGTATAAGTCTAAGAACAATATATTATAGTTATTATTATACGCCTTTAAGGTAAAGTAATTATATTTTTCTTTTACCTTCTATACTTCTTAAAAGTGTATAGTGTTACTATAATTATAGTGTGTATATACTACGCTATAAGTAGTAATATAACTATAGGCTTAATATTACTTTTTATTTTTATTAGCACTGCCTTCTTTCTTTAGTAGCATATAGCCTATTTATTGTAAGAAACTTTACTATATTAGTTCTTTAGCGTTAGTTTAAGTTTAATTATTATACCCTATTTAGTTAGGTTATATTTAAATCTATTTGCTTCCTTCTCTGCCTAGTAGTTTTTATATCTAGTATATAGGCAGATGAGCTAAGAAGGTTATATATATTTTCTATTTATAAGTATTAAGCATATCTAGCTCTTAGCGTTATTAAGTTATAGAAAATATCTAGTTATTTACTTGTCCTATAGGTATATATTACACTAAGTAATAGGGTAGTTAAACTATTACTAGCAATAGTATTACTTAATTTATAGGAACAAGCTATTATTTTCCTTGCTCTAGTCATAAATAGTGCACTAATTTCTCCTTATAGTATCTCTATCTAAGAGATTTATATATAGAGTTATAATAGTCTAGATTATACTTTAGTTTATATTTAGATTCCTTATTTAGGTAGACTTTATTCTTAGGCTAGTACTTATATCTATAGTCTACCTATTCCCTATCTTTCTAAGAGATAATTAAGGCGTGTCTAGAGCTATAATAAGTTTGCTCTGTATAACAAGTCTCTATCTCCTAGTTAGTACAGTTTTAAGAAACCCTATACACTTAGTGTACTATTAACTAAGTTAGGTTTTAGCGTATAGTTAGATAATATAAGATTGTCTTTATAGCGTCTAGCCTAAGGGTGTAGTATTAGTAGTTGTTAAATTAGCTTAATTTCTTCTATATTTAAATCGTCTTTAGCATCCTTATATAGTTATAAGTCTAGAGAGTCTGCTTATTTAGAGTCTGCTTTATTAATACTAAAGTTATTAATAAAGATTACTGCCTGCTCTTCTTTATTAGTTGCGTCTGTATTCTTAATAGATAGTATGTTTAAAACTGCCTAATAACCTTATTCTTAGATTTGCAGTTTCTAATAATAGCCTAGTTTGCTATATATAAAATAAGTGTGTGTTTTTTAGTCCTATTAGATTAATATCCCTTATAGGATCCTCTAAAGGTGTGCTTATTCTAGTTGTTTAGTAGTATATTGCTTTATCTATAGTTTAATATATATTCTACCTTATTCTTTTCTTTCTCTAGATTGTTAATAGTGCAACTATACTAAATTTCTTCTATAGGCTAGTAGCTATATAGGTCTTATTTATGTAGCTAAGGTACTTTGCTATAACTTAGTATTATATAAAAGTTATATTATAGCTTACAACTTTGTTTATACTAGTCTGCGTTAATCTAGATAAATTTATTATATAAATTATTTACAATATTAATAGCTACTCTGCTGTGTAATCGTTTTTTATATATAGATTACTTCAATTCTTACTTATATATAACTATTAGAGCGTTATCTTTCTATTTAACTTGTATTATATATAGTGCTTAAACTTAGTAGTATACTTAGTAGCAGAGTAGGTTTGCTTAAGGGTTTAGATAGCTTATTCTACTAAGAGTATTTTGTTAGTAATTCTAAAGAGTTATTAAAGTTAAACCTTAAAGTTAGCATAGTCTTTAATAACTTAATCAGTATTATTATCTTTAATATTCTCTCTAGCTAGGTATAGTCCTAGGTGTAGTTAAATCTAATTAGCGGCTTAGCCTCGCATGTATGTGGCAGTAAAGATAACTTTTTCCTTATCTAGAGTCTCTTTATTGTTAGTCTTTCCTTAGTTAAGAATATAGAAGTAGAAGTTAAGCTGTAGAATCTATACTTCTAGTTTATCTTAGGTACTATTATATAGGTTTAGTTTGCTAGCCTTATTATAGGTATTATTTATTAAAGTAAGGTGCTTAAAGTTATTTATATTAAGGGTATTTAAGATATTAAGACTAATAGGGTAGCTAGTCCTAATAGGTAGAGTTAGTTCTTAGGTAGGAGCGTCTTAATAAGTGCAAGGGATCTTAACTACTTATATAGGTTAAAGGGCGTTAGTATTAAAGATTATAAGATAATAAATTAATAGTAAAGGCCTAAGTAGAATCTAAATAGTAGATTAATAAATAGGTTAAATATAAGTATCTAAGTACATACTTATATTTCTATTTACTTAGCTATATTCTAGAATTCTATAAGTGCTATTAGTCCTAAGAATCTCAAGATCCTATAGCTACTAGGACTCCCTAGGATGCTAATAATCCTAGGACCTATAATCTAAGTTACGTAATATCTTAGTTTAAAGGCACACTAAACTCTAGTAGTTATAAGTGCCGGTGCCCCATTCTATGTTATGTTAGATCCTAACATAAATATTAGATATCTAGGAAGACCCTTCCTACTAACAATCTATATTCTTAATATATTTAAATAAGTTCTACACTACTTCTAAATATATTTATTCTAACTTATAGTAATAGATGGATTTTTTACTCTACCCTACTACTACTACCCTTACTAAAGTAGTAAGTTTAAATAGATTTAGAATATGTTTATATATATTAGCTAATTTTTAATAATAGTAACTAAACTTTAGCTAGGAAAAGTTGCGTAGAGCCTACACACGCTACTACTATAGGGAGTGTAAAAAGCTAGCTGCGTAATTAGTAAGTTTAAATATATTTAGAATATATTTAACTAACTATACTATAGTACTTTAATAAGATTTTAGAGCAAGTCCTTAGAAGACTAGTAGGTACGCTGTAGGTTAAGATAGTTATGCAGTTTAAGTATAAAAACTTTATAGAAAAATTTAACTTTTTACATATATAAACATTTTAAAAATATAATACAATTATGTTTACTTAGATTTAGTAAAACGCGTAAGAAAGAAATTTTTTTATGCTAGCCTATAAAGGGGATAACTACAGGGTTCGCATCTATTACGAATCTGTTCTTGCCCTATTTATATTTCTTTAACTTATCTATCCTTTATTTAAATTAGCTCTCTAATAAGATATATGCTCTGCTTAAATATATTCTAAATATATTCTAAATATATTCTAAATATATTCTAAATATATTCCTAATATATTTACGCAGTCTTCCTATTAGTAGTATGCTAACCTTGGACACCTCCTTAAAAGCGCACTAAAATTCTTTAAGAAGAAGAAGAGAAATATTATATCTACTTTAGTAAAATATACTATTGCGCACTTATCTCTAAAAGAGATATAGAGCTTTATAGGGGTAAGTCTTCTTAAATATATTTATAATATTTTTAAAAATATATTTTAAAGATATTTAGTATTAGTATAAGGACTATAGTCTCTTACACACCTATATAAAGAGAAATTACTAAGACTATTCCATTACGCGCTAGAATCTTAAATAATTTAGTATTTTCTATACTTAAACAATAATTGATTAGTATTAAATAGTTATAGAAATATATTCCAAACACATTTAGAATAAGTTTAAAGGAAATAATATAGAAGAGAAGGTTTTAGGCAATGTTTAAAAGTTAGATAGTATAGGTAATAAGGATGCAAGTAAGGAAGTTAAGAAGACAAGTAATAAGGAAATGCATAATAGGGAAGAAGGTAGCCCTAAGCTAGGTAATATAGAAAAAGGTAATAAGGAGGTTAGTAATAAGAAGATAAATAAGACAGCGGATTTAGTTACGCTATTAGATATACCTATCTATAGGTTAACTAATAAGAAGAAAAGGCAGGTAAAAAGTAAGGTAAGGTACGTAAATATATTTAGAATATATTTAGAATACGTTGCTAACATTTTTAGCCTAATCTAAAATTATATAGGAACCTACTTATAGCCTCCATATATCTATTAGTATACTCTCTTTATATAGGAAAGAACTTAATAGTTTATACACTATAGGATTAGTATAAAGAGTAATAGTATTTTAGATTCTAGTTAGTTAAATAGGTTTAAAGTATATTAGGAATGTTTTCTACAAATTTATAATATTAGTTTTTAGGTTTCTCTTAAGTAAAAACCTATTAAAAACTAAACTATCTAAGTAACTACTTATAGGCAGCTATAACACACTATTAGTATATAAACTATAAATATATTTATAATACATTTAACCTACTAAACTATTTGCTATTTAGCTCTAGTAATAATAGCGTAACTTAGAAGTAGTAGTTTGCGCAGGAGGTAGGATAATTATTTTATTATAATATTAGCTAGCAAGTATATTAGGAATATATTTAACTATATATTTTAAAAAGCGTTTTCTTTGCGCAAGCTACTATCTAAGTCCTATACATTACTATTCTATTATATTATTAGTATAATACTCTTAGAATATATTCTAAAAGCGTTTACAATATGTTTAAACTTATAAAGAGGTATTTTAGTCTAACTAAGGCAAAGCCTCTATAGTACTTATTATTATCTTCCTTGTCCTTACTATTACCTTTCTTATTCCTATTGCTATCCTAATTATACTATTAACTTAAATAACTTTTAAAAAGGTTCTTAATATATTTAAACTTATAGAAGCTGCAGTCTTAGCACTTTTATCCTACTTAATCTCTCTCTTATTACTCTTATTCTTGCTGCTAAGCTTAGGCTTATTAGGCGCTCCCTATTAAAATAGGTTAGCTGTCCGTACACCGTACGGGCAAGGGCACCTGAGGGTGTTGAGGTTTCAATATTGCCGCACGATGGCATCACGTGGGGATCACGTGATGCCCGTGCGCCGCGGCCCGTGCGCCGCAGGATCTTCTCCTTTCCATCCGCACCCTCTCTAGAGACAAGCAATCAATACCAAAGTCGTTCTGTTATGTTATTTCCTTTCCTCGTACGATCATCCCGTACACCCTCCACACTTGCCAATGCAGAGGATTAGAATTCGATGTCTGTATAGCTAGCTGTAGAGCCCATTCGACATTAGCACTTAAACTAGTTATAAATATTATAAATATATTAGATCGACTTACTAAATACCTTTTTTAACCTTTTTTTTTTAGTTTAAGATTAAAGTAAATTAAGATAGAAGGTTATATACACTATGTATAGCACCTAATTCTAATTAAAAACTAACCTTAAATATCTAATAATATAATAATAGTTTAAACTTTAAACTTACTTGCACCTTGCCTATACTCTATAAGCTTCTAACCTATATAAGGTTTACTTATAGTTTATATAACACACCTAGCTTATTACTACTACTATTATTAGTTATCTATACTCGCACTACTACGCAGTGTACTTGCTTAGATAAGCTAACTTAATAGTATTATTAACTAGAAGAATCTTGCAGATCTATATAATGCTCTTGCTATACTAAAGCTTATTAATAAAGACCTTATTATCCTCCTTTTATATCCTCTACTAAAGAATTCTAGTACTAATAAGAAGTAATTGCGTCTACTAGAGTAAAAATATAATACTGCTATTTTTTATAAACTAGACTAGCTACTACTAGCCTAACTAGTATATAAGAATAGCCTTATAATAGTTAAGTATATCTATTTCTTACGCTAGATAAGTATCTTATAAATAGAATAGAACTTTAGCGTAGCTATATTAGTAGTAGCAGCGTAAAACTGTAGCGTATACTCTTTAGCAATAGTAAGTACTTCTTTAGGAATAATATTAATACTTAGATAGATAGTAGAGCGTAGAGAGATGGTGGGAGATTTATTAAGAATAACCTTAATATAGTAATAGAGTAATAGTGTATCTAGTACGTATTACTCTTATTCTACTTATAAGAAATAGTACGTACCTATTAATATAGTAAATATTAACTTATATTATTTATAACAATTTAGATAGTAGATTTATAATAATTAGAATAGTAAAGAAAGAATAGATAACTACAGCGTAGCAGCGCTAAAGCTATTTTTATTCTTTTTCTAAAGTTCTAACTATAGCCTCTTTGTAAAAACTTTATATATAGAAGCTTCGCGCTAAAACTACCAAGCTCGCTTAGTAGTTTAAATGCGCTTTTTTTATAATTACCTTTTTTGCGCTCGTTTTAATTACTAAGTAGGGGGCTCTGCTTTTATTATTATATTATTTAAGATAAAAGCCTTTATTGTCCTACCCCTAGGTAGATAAATTAACGCTACACATAAATGTGTTTAAAAACTTATACTACTAGAGTTATTATTCTCTCTACTATTATTATTATTATTATTATTATCTTTATTCTTATCTTTATTCTTATCTTTATTTGTTAAAACTATATTAGTAAGCAAAATAAATAATAAAATAACATGTTAGAATTTCGCTGTTATAATAAAAGATAAATAGATAAATAACTATAAGCTACCTAAAAATAACAAAAATAGTCGTTTTAACAATAACTTGCAATTAAAGCCAAAGTCAACTTTAAGTAACGCACAAAAGTTTACTAAAAGATAATTGTAAGAAATCTAATATTATGTATTAAATTACTTAAAACTAAAAACAAAATATAATATAAAACTAACCTAATAAATATTATAAAATACGCTATCATAAATATAAATAAGCTCGTAATTAATTTTTCTAAATCAATAACTTTTGACAGACTTGTCGCAATTAAGCGCTTTAACACAATTTGAGCAATTGCTAAAAAGAATATACTAAACAAGGCAATATTATATATATTAAATTACTTATTAAAAACAAAATATAAAAGGCTTGTTTTTATAATGTAAAATATATTAGCGTATAATAAACTAAGGAGTAATAAATTATTCTAAAATAAGGCGTTTACTATTAACGTCACAACTAAGCAATAGTAAAACAAAGTTTGCATATAAAACAATAGCTCGCATATAAAACACTACTCTGTATATAAACCTAGTTGCATATAAAACTAGTTTGCATATAAAACACTAGTTTGCATATAAAACACTAGTTTGCATATAAAACACTAGTTTGCATATAAAACACTAGTTTGCATATAAAACACTAGTTTGCATATAAAACACTAGTTTGCATATAAAACACTATTGCATATAAAACACTATTTGCATATAAAACACTAGTTTGCATATAAAACACTATTGCATATAAAACACTAGTTGCATATAAAACACTTTGCATTTAACACTATTTTAAACATAGTTTAAAACTAGCACGCATGAAAGTTAAAGGCATAATTAAACTATACAACACTAAGTGTTCGTTAGTCTAAATTATTTTGTGTATATAGATTGCTAGGTAGCCAGTTTATTAAAATTAATCAACCAGTTTAACAATACCAACTCGATTACCTTCTTATCTATTTATCCACTTTTCACATTATTCTTATCTTTATTATCCTAAAGAAAAAGTTAATAATATATTTTAGAAACTATTTATATATAAA
Source organism: Laburnicola sp. JP-R-44 (assembly GCA_009805535.1). Taxonomy (NCBI): domain Eukaryota; kingdom Fungi; phylum Ascomycota; class Dothideomycetes; order Pleosporales; family Didymosphaeriaceae; genus Laburnicola; species Laburnicola sp. JP-R-44. The sequence continues at coordinate 2,064,885 of SELF01000006.1, forward strand.
TATGTTTAGAAATAGTTTATATATAAATATAAACTAGAATTAGCTTAAATATACTTTATTAGTAAACTCTATAGCTAAATATTAGTTATAACGCATTATTACTTATTTCTAAAAATCTATAATAATTAGTATATATCCTATTAAATAAGTTTAGAAAATATTTAGAACTTATTTAAATATACTTTACTAGGTAAGAAGATATTAAGTGCTAGAGCTACTAGTATTACTAGCCTATAACACTTAGGTGTAGTGTGCTTATTAGATATAGGTAAAAAGGGCCCATAGAACCTATATAGACGCTAAACATATTAGAAATATATTCTAAATATATTCTAAATATATTCTAAATATATTCTAAATATATTCTAAATATATTCTAAATATATTTAAACTTATATTATAAAGGCCTTACAGACTTTAGCTAGATATATAGTAGTAGTTTTCTATAAACCTAATAATAATAGCGCTATTTATATCTATTAGAAATAGCTTAATACTAAGAGGAGGCAAGCTGTCTAAATCTAAATAGTAGCAGTATAGTGGCTAAATATATTAGTAATATTAAACATCTTTGTCGTGTAAAGATTCTAACCAAGGTCGAGTTCGCACTATACACAGAGAGGAGTAAAATAGGAGGCACTAAAACCTAGTACCTAGCACATAGTAGTAGTAATAAAATATATATAAAATAATAATAATTTCGTTGTTAACTTTCTTTATAGCAGCATTATTAACAGCAGTTAATAGATAGTCTACTATCTAGCATAACTAAGTCACATATTATCTCTCTTAACCGGTGGACCGTTAGAGAGCCGCAGTGGACCGCGAAGCCGCAACCGCGGGAGCAGTGTGGGTAATAGGACGCTTAACTATAGTTCGGTCGTATATATTAGTAATAGTTAGTTAATATAGTTAGAATATATCTTAAATATATTTAGATATATTTTTAAATATATTTAGAATATATTTTTAATATATTTAGGCAACTTATAAAGCTTTTAATTTAGATAAAGGTAAAGTAGTAGTAAGGCGGCATATTACTAATTATATACGTACGTAAGAGTGTTAGTAGTAACTTTATATATTATTACCTAGTATTTATATAAACTTATTTATAATATATTTATATTATATTTATATTAAAATTTGCTGCTACCCTACTCTAGTCTAGCTTTACTAGCCGTACTTGCTACTGCGCTAGCCTAGACTACACTATTAGCTAAGCCTAACAGTACTATTAGGTAAGCTGCCTGCACTAATACCACGCACGCTCTTTGGCGGCATTTTTTTAAAATGTGGCTAGTGGTCTATATAGTGGCGAGTATGGCTGCAGCAATTTTAAGTAGTTAAATAGCTACTAGAACTCGGCCCCGCGAGTCTTACTATAAGTGTACTAGTGGTAGGTAGGTGGCTATTTTAATTATCTTTACCTACCCACCACTAACCTTATGTGGTTATAATTTAGTAAGAACTAGCCTTTTTCTTGCTACTCTTTTAATAGCTTTCTCTATCTCTTTACGGGTAAGCCTATTTTTTTAGACATCCTCTTTTTATAGTTAGCCTTTCTTTTTAGCTAGTCTCTCTTTTTAGTTAGCCTATTCTTTTAGCTAGCCTCTTTTTGCGGCTAGCCTCTCTCTCTACGACTAGCCTCTTTTTATGGCTAGCCTCTCTACTCTCTACTGCTAGCCTCTCTCTACAGCCAGCCTATTTTTTTAGTTAGCCTCTTTTTGCAAATAGCCTTCTAGCTAGCCTCTTTCTATAGATAGCCTTTTGGGCTAGCCTCTTGCTGCGGATAGCCTCTCTTTACAGCCAGCCTAGCCTATCTTTATAGCCAGCCTATTCTTTTACCTCTCTTTGTAGCCAACCTCTTTCTTAGCTATTCTTTTAATTAGCCGATCTTTTAGCCATCCTTTCTCTATAGTTAGCCTCTCTTTTTAGCTAGCCTATAGATAAAACTTCGTAGACTTTAGGTTTAACCTTTAGAGATCTAGGCTCTTAGAAGATTTAATATCCTATAAGTAGATTTTCTTAGATATTAGGCACCCCACGTAAGCGTGCTTAGCAGAAAAGGCATAATACGTAGAAGTGACGGCCCACTATAGCTATGCTTACTAATACGTAGGTTTTTAAGATATTTTTCGCTTAAAACTAGTCTATATTTGTAATACCGCCAAGCCTTGTATATTAATAATAGCTAAATAAAAGTTTTTAGGGGCGCTACTAGCTACTATTTATCCTTTTTATAGTACTCTTTCTTCTTTTTTTCTATTTATATCTATTAGTAGCAGCTAATATCTCTAATACTAGCTAAGTAGATAATAGGACTCTTTTAATTATGTATTATATAAAAGAATCTGCTAATTAACTAGCTTAGATATCTTAGGAGTATATATTTAGTATATAGGTTAATAGAGTTATTATTATTCTATTAGTAAATTTTACGCTATTTCTAAAGGTATTAACAGATAATGTACACTAAGCGTGGACTTAGATTTTACATATGGGTTTTAAGGCTCCTAAGCATATTCTTTACTACTAAGCTGCTAGTAGTTAGATTACTTAAGGGAGCGCGATTATAGAGGTTGTTCTATCTCTAATAATAGAGAAAAGACTCTATAAAGTGTATTAATATTATATCTCCTTAAAGGAAAGAGTTACTAAGCGTAATAATCTAGGGTATATTATTAACCCTATATGGAGAAGTGCCTCTATATAAAGAACCTAGCTATTTCACATTGCGAAGATAATAAGTAGGTAGGGGCGATAATACTAACTATATATATATACTATTATGTACTAGGCTTAGGTTCTAGTTTTAAAAGGCCTAGAATAGTAACTCTAAAGAGAATTTAGTGTGAGGCTCCGCTTAGTAGAACCTAGGCAGAAAAGTCTCTACTATATTATTTATAATTATGTTTGTTAGCTTATTTAAGTTAGCAGCTATAGCTAGCGTGTCCTTTATATTTTTAGACGTTAGAAGCGTTATACTATAGGGGGTAGAGTCGCTTATAGTTAGCACTATAGTTATATCTTTATAGTCTAGCATCCCTATATTAATACTTATAGCCTACTTATAGAAAGATAGTTAATCTTCTAGTGTAGTATATATAGTAATAAGGTTATAGCTATCTAATATTTCTAGTAAGATTAAGCTACGGGGTATAACTACTAGCCGCCTAGAGTAGGGGAAGGCGATAAGTAGCTAGGTATCCCTAGTAGTATATAAGCGAGATAGGGATTTGTATAAAGTAGCGGGAAGCGTCTTATAGGTAGATATAATAGATATACTATAGTAGAGGTCTACTCTATATAGTAGAAGCTTTAACTAAATATAGTCTAGGTTCTTAACTTCTATAACTATAAGCAAAGAGAGGAAATTTCTAACTAAAAAAACAAACTACTAAGTTAGCTAAATTACTAGTAAGATACCTATTATATCTTATTCTCTCTCTTATATAAGAACGCCCGTGGCTTAGAAGTAGCTTATTAGTAATTAGAATTCTGCTTAGTGTAAGTACTACTTATATTAAAGTAACACTTACCTACTAGAATAATAAATTGCATAATGTTAAAGAGGGAAGAATAAAGAAGATATAGATAAGAATAAGATGGCGCTATTAATAGTAATAGCCCCAAAGCCGCTATAACCTATTTGTGCTAAAAATCTATTTTTAATCTAGTATAAGACTAAAAGGCGTAAAAGACTTAAATATAACGTCTATTTACGTATGCTAGAAAACTCTATATACTAAAACTTTTTATTACTATATATCTTATAACTATTAATAAACTTAGAAACTCTTAGCATAATATAATTATACTATATTCCCTGCTTAGATATTTTCTCTTAAAGTAAAACTTGTTGCTAATTTTGTAATAGCTAATTCGCATTTACTAACCTTACCTTAGATAGTCTTAGATTAGATAAGCACTTTTTATATCTACTCTTAATTATAGAAAATTATATAATATATATCTTAAAAGTAAAGGCTAAGCTTAATTATCTATTATCTAACCTACTTACTCTTCTATATTACTATAATATCTATATAGCCAAGAGTACTAAAAGTAGCAAATTAAAAATAATAAATTAAATAGAATTTTAGTAAATAGAATATTACTATTACACTATAATTATATATTCTAAAATTTTAAAGTTTTATTATCTTATATTAAAATTACTATATTTACTAGCGCTAGTAGTTTTCTAGTACGTAGAGTTTTCTAGTATAAGTAAATAAATATTATTACTACTCCTAGTTCGCATTAATAAGATATTAGTTAGAGTTAGCAAGCATAATACTAAAATAGAAAGCCAGTATTAAGAGTAATAATAGCACCACATTACTACTTAAAAATAGCTACCTTATATATACTAATAGTAGTACTATATACCTCTTTTTATTATAAGCTTATAACTAGTAGGTTTAAATAATAGTATTATACTCTTAGAGTGGTAAATAAGTAATAGCATAATAGACGAGTTAGTAATATAGTCTAATTAATATATCTACGTAGTAAATAATACCTAGTGTAGATATCTAGCTTATAGTTAACTATTAGTGCCCTATAAAAGCTAGTAGAGAAAGAGTATAGAGTAAGAAAAGAAAGGGCGCAAAACTAGTCTAGAGTTACCTAATAGTACGCCTTTTAAGTCTATTAGCTTAGTAAGAGTACTTACGTTAGCTAGAAATAAAGTCTAAAAATAGAAACTAGTAAAGTATATTAGAATCTTCACTATAATAAGCGACAGCAAAATAACCCTCTGGCTTTAGAAACTAGTTTCTTATACTATTAAAATAATATCGCATTATGTTAAATTATGCACTAGAGAATATAGAGTGGATTAACTTTATAACTAAATCTATTCTTAGATTTTAGAAGAGAAATTCGCGGAAACCTACTTAGTAATAAGTATAGCAGCCACTCCTATGCATAGTTAGCATGCTTCTACTTATTATTTCAATAGCACTAAGCCGCCCCACCGACCTATGGCGCACCCCACCTATCGCGCGCGACGCGTTCGCGCACACAGAATTCTTTCAACTGTAATATCTTTACAACCACATATATAATTATCATATATAATTGTAGATATAGAGCCTTAATATAGTCCCTATAATCTTAAGCACGTAATATATAAAGCTGAGATGCTGTAAGGCGTCTTAGTACGGTCTATAGCCTTAGACTACGCGATCCCACCCTTTACACTTTAAAACCGCCTTAATAGCTATACTAATATAGTATCTGCACAGTTACTACGCTAGAAGCTCTCTCCTAATTAGGAGAGATGGCTCGCTAATTAGATAGTTGAGGAGCATAGCCTTTGGCGCGCTCTAAGCTATGCTACTGTACGCGAAATAGCTAATTGCATTGCACGTGTTAATGGCAACTATATTCCTATAGGCAAGAATTAGATTGCTAGCTTTAGAGCTTATAATCCGACTATTACTACCCTAATTAGTTAATTACTTGATAAAGCACGCGTTAATAGGTTAGACAAATTAACTCTTAAAGGGTTCTTTACTGTATTAAAGGCTATTATTAGCGAATACTGTATTAAACTATCTAATATCTAGAATATAGACGAACACGGCCTTTGGCAAGGCAGCAGTAGCAATAGGAGGGTACTAGGACCTGTGATGAAGTTAGGATCTAAGCGTACGTACATGAAAGAGCCTGGATTGACTAATTAGGTATTAATTATAGAATTCGCTAGCGCTAAGGGCCACTCTATTAAGCCTCTTATTATATTTAACGGCGCAGGGCTTTAAAGTACCTAGTTCCCTATTGACAACGCGCCTAATTGGCACTATATAGTGTCCGAAAATAGCTAGACATTAAATAATATTAGTCTGCGGTGGCTAGAGACTAAATTTCTACTAGAAAGTACGCCAAACAACTTATCTGACTAGCGCCTTCTTATTTGCGATAGTTATGGCTTGTATGCGATAACAGAATTTATGTGGACGGCTAAAACTAATTAGATCTTTGTCCTATACTTGCCTCCTTACACTTTGTACCTACTTTAGCCTCTTAATCTATTATTCTTTAGCCTACTAAAGTAGAATTACTGTTAGGAGCTAGATAGGCTGTTAGCCCTATCTAATGCAGCACTAGTTAAAGCGTAATCGCTTTCTTATGCTATACGCAAACGCTTAAGGCTGTGTTATAGCTAATTATATCACGATAGGGTTTTGTATAGCTAGTATATATCTATACAACCCTAGAAAGGTTCTTAATTCTTTATAACTACTATGCAATTAGAAGGTTATAGTACCTCTAACAACTTTAAGCCTACTCTAAAAGCGCAAGCGATTACCTATAGTTTGTACACTATCTAGACCTTAAGAGATACCCTATCTATTGGCAAATCTGGCAGACAGACAAGGATCTAGGGCGTAACGGCGGCGGGTAGAGAAGGCGCTAATAAAGGGTTAGTCGCAGCAATTAACTGAGCTGGCTGCAGCTAAGGCGCGTATTGCTAGACTTAAGGCTTAAGTTAAAGATTTAAAGCCTAATAAACGCACAAAGGTTAAAGTAGACCTTAATATTAGCTTTGCAGGGCTTAACAATATTAAGATTATATAAGAGCAGTTATAGAAGGCTTTGGCAAAGGATAGGCTTTGCTAAGGCTGTAGAGCGACGATAAGGTCCGCTAGAGGTCGTAGACAAGGCGGGCAATAGGGAAAATTATCTGGATAGCTTAGTAGACTGACTAGCTTCGTTTTTTAAATAGTTTTAAAAGTTAAAATATAAAAAATTGCTATACAGAAAACAATTTTAATAAGGAGGTTGCCTATTCGGGCGCGTGCGCCATAGGTGGGGTGCGTCATAGGTCGGTGGGGCGGCTTAGCGTATATAGCAGCAAAGGTAGCGTCTTATATTCGCTTAGGTGCGTGCGCACCTTAGGTTTAAGAGATATATTAAGAGTAGCTAACTAATTAGTACTAGTTTACTAGCATAAATAGTTAATAGTCTAATAGTTTATACTAGTAAACTAGTGCTAATTAGCTAATACTTATAGATAAATATTAACTATATATAGCTTAGTAGAATAATATAACACAGAATTATATACGTAACTAAATATATATAGTAATAGAATTAAGCTCTAGCTTTTAATTTAAGGCTCTTATAGTAATTTCTATAAATTTTATATGTAATATATTTAATTAAAGTTAAAGTTATTAGTGTTAACTATAGTTATATACGTTTTAAGAGGTTATTAAAAAGGTTCTTACTACCACGGCTTAAAGGTAAATAATAAGAGGCAGAAAGAGTTTATAGAGCAAAGATAAAAGAAACTACTAGATTCTAGATTTTTGTATATATATTAAAAGTTACATAATAGCATAACTAGTTAGCCCTCCCTTTATTTTTAATCTAATCTAACACACTTCGCAAAAGCTAAGAATGCCTATATTCTTATATATAGAATAAAAAGAGTTATAAAAGGCGTCTAGGCCTCTGCCTATAGGCTTAAACTAGATTACCTACAATTATGTTTTAACTATTATCTTAGAAATTATATAGAAAGCAGCGAATAAATAATTTAGATAATATTACGCATAGGCGTTAATATAAGCAAGAATAAAGTGTAATATAAAAAGAATTAGAAAAGAGAATAGAAACGTAATAGGTGGCGCGATTTAGAAGGCTAGTCTATAAGAATGTTAGCACTACTTATTAGCTCTAGTGCTACTAAACGCTAATATATAGAGTAAGCTATAGTAAGAAATTAATCTTATAAAACTATAAGACAACTATTAAATAACTATATTTACTAGTAACTACTACTACCTCTATAGGCTATTATATACTTCGTGTTAACTAGACACCTATAGAGTTACTATTACAGCCCTAGCAAAAAAGCAAGCGTAATATTAAGTAAGCAAAGTAAGCGACAAACCTAACGCATTATTAAAGGTAGCAACAGCCACCTAGTTATAATATAAATATAGGCAATAACTAGGCTTAAAAACGTACGTAAATACACGCATGCAATAGAAGATACTATATTAGAGGCTAGCTAGTTAGCTAGGACCCTACTATGCACTACTTAATTATAGAGCTAGAAAACCACACGCGAACTAGAAAATAAAATCTAGAAATTATGTCCCCACTCCCCTACTTTATTCTAATTCTATTTAACTAATACTAGTAATGTCTTAGTAGGGTAAAATATTACTAATTGTTACTCTATCTACACACTAGGGAAGAGTAGCGTAGAGTCTACGTACTAGATAGTAGAGTAAAATATTAACTAATTATTGCTCTGCCTATACGCTAGGAAAGAGTAGTGTAGAGCCTATATACTAGACTATCTATCTTTCGTAGTGTTAACCTTAGTAGCTTAATAACCTACTTATAACTATATAAAGCTGCGTATATATTAATACTCTTCTTATTATTATTACCTTTTTCACGCTCTTTTTAATTACTAAGCAGGGGGGTCTGCTTTTTTTGTTATGTTATTTAAGATAAAAGCCTTTGTCGTGCTACCTCTAAGTAGTTAATTTAACGCCACATATTAATACCTAGAGTAGTAAATAAAGAGTAAGAAAGATCTACTAGAATATAAAGCGTGCTATAGGAATTTAGTGTAATAGCATACTTACTAAGCAATATATTAGCCATATAGTAGTGGCTTACTATGCTTTGCACATTATAATCGTATATAGATAAGAATTGCCTATAGATGTTAACTATCTATAGGGGATTTCGCAGCCTAATAAAAGCGCGGATTAGATTAGCTATAGGAGAAGCAGTCCCTTAGAAATAACTATTCTATAGAGAGAACTATTCCGTGTTAGAAGCAGTTCTGTAGCAGAGGCAGTTCTATAGGGAAGGCAATCCCGTAGGTAAAGTAGTTCTATAAGGAGAATAGTTCTATAGGAAAAACTATTCTAGTAAGAAGGTAGTCGTGTATGGGCGGTTAGCAAATAGAGGCAAGCTAGTAATATTTTTAGATACCTATACTTGCAAAATAATAGTGCAGCTAACTCTCCTATAGACGCTAATTGTCTATAGGGGATGCGAAAGTTAGTGCTTAGCACTGCAGCTTAAGATTTTACCTATATATAATTCTAAGAATCGAATATATAATTCTAAGAACTAAATTCTATTAGAAACATACAAGTTGTGGCGTAGTAGTAAGTGCTTAGCATAAGTATAGGTGCTAGAATATAAGCCGCAGGGGTTAGAAAATAGAAACTAGGAAACAAAGACTAACTAAAGTAGAAAACGGGGAATAGAAACGTGCTCTACTCTAGGTTCAAAAGTAGACAAGTTAAGAACAGGAGCCGGGACAAAAAAGAAGCCTAGATTAGGAACTCGCCGCTGTTAAGGGGCTAGAATTAGCCACCTTAACTAAATTGCTTCTTTCTTACGTTTATAGTTCGTAAGCTTAATGTATAGAACTAGATATAATATTACTAGACTATATCTACTTCTAATAGCGTCTGTGCAATATAATCTACTATAATTTTAGTTAAAGTGGTAAGGGTCCACATATAGAAGTAAGTAAGAAGGCTACCTTAGAGACCTTATCTATAGAAGCAGAGATTTTCCTATTAATTTCTTTAATAGGATTATTTCTCTCTACTCTTCCTATAGCAAATAGTACTATTTATTATAGAAGCTAAGAAAATATAACATTATATCTTATATAGCATAGACTAGGCCTAGTTTACTTACCTAATAGAAGGTAATAGTATAGCTTTACGTAACGCTTAAGAGATAGTACTATAGATATTATAGGCATATTATTATAACTACATTTTATCTTATAGGTCTATCTTATAAAACTCGCAACAAAGAGGCTTCCTATCCTAGATATTTTCTAAGTACTTACATTTAAAATACTTACTAAGACTACCTTAGATACTAAATAGGTATATACGCAATACTAGCAGTAGCTCTTTATTACCTAGGCAAAGAAAACATATAGTAGGCCTAGTCTCCTAGTACACTAATACCTTGGCTGCTTCTAATATACTTCTTCTTTATATACTAGCTAGCTCTTAATAGGTAGAGTAGCGTTTCTACTTTCGTACTTCTTTTACTTCGTTTGGGTAGAAGTTATTCTACTCTCTTTAATACTATAGTACTAGGTAACTGCACAAATAGCCTAGTTGCGCCTATTTATCTCTTCTTTTATAGTAGTTCTAGGCTTTAACAAAATAGAATTAGCTAGCTTTTCTTAGGCTAAAAGCATAGCATTATAAACTAGCTAGCTTTAGATTATTCTTAGTTTCTCTCTACTAGCAAGCTGCTACTTAATATTACACACGGGTTATTTAAACTTCTAGTGTGTTAAAATGTCTTAAAGAAAGAACATACTATTAACACCACTTCTCCTAGTTAATCTTAGTAGTAATCGCCTTAATCTTAGTAGTAACCACCTTATACTAGATATTATAGGTTATATTATAAAGTATACACTTAAGTTTCTCCTTTTAGTTAAGTAGAGAATAGATAGTAGAATAATTATTTATAAATATAGACTGTTTTAGTATAAGTTATTATGGCTAATAATAATTAATTAAATAGCTTATAGTATAGGCCGCCTATATAAGGGCTATCTAGGGCTAGATATTTTTATATAATAGCCTACGTGTTAACTATAATATGCTATAAGAGGTAGTGCTTTAAGAATATTGCTATACTAGCGTACCCTATTATTAGGTTCTATATAGCCTTGCTAATATTACCTATATACTATGTTAATGCTGCACCTTATATAAAATAGTACGCAGGGGCTTACTATTCTTATTAAAGGCCTTTCCTCTAGCGTATCTTAGTAAATAAGGATAGGTAACTTAAGCAAACCCTATACTTATGCCTAGCGTCTAGATTCACGGCAGTAATATAAAGTAGGGAAAAGATTTATTAAGAGAAATATTCTAACTATATAGAGTGCGTGCTACTTTCTAGAATATAGAGATATTATTTAAATCTTATCTTAGGCATAGGCTAGTAAATAAGTTCGGAATATCTAGCTTAGGTATATAGTTAGGTTAGGGTCGCACAGACCCTAAGTATAGGTTAGGTTAGGTTGCACGGACTCTAGGTTAGGTTGAATTAATTACGTAAGAGACTTTAAACTCAACCTAACCTATACCTAATCTAATTACGTAAGACCCTATCTTAATTTTAATATAGTTTAATATTATTTAAAATATATTTTTAATTAATTATAACAGCTATTTATTATAGACTAAATAGGTACCCTAGGGTTAGATTAGAGTAGAGTATTACGTAATCTAGGGTTAGATTAGAATAGAGTCTTATATAATCTAGGTAGAGTTAGGTAGAGTTAAATTATGTAACTAACTCTACTTAACCCTATCTAGATTACGTAAGACTCTACCCAACCCAACCTATATCTATTTGCCAGCCTACATAGGCATAGTAATAGCTTATTATAAGCTAGTAGAATTATAAGTCTACTTAGGTTATCTAGAAAGATTAAATTATAGACTGCAAACACCTAATTATAAAAGAGTATACTAAGAAGAAATATATATAGACTAAAGAAAAGCATGTTATTATATATAATTTTAGAAAGAGAGAAGATATTTCTAGAAAAAGAATAAGAAATTATATATATCTTAGTAAATAGAAAGTATATAAGTCTTTATTCTATTCTAAAATACTACTTTATAAGTTTAAAGGTAAACTTTAGTAGCACTTAATATAGACTACTCTTAGAGTTCTAAAGTAGTGTTAAAACTATATTAGTAAGCAAAATAAATAATAATAAATAACATGTTAGAATTTCGCTGTTATAATAAAAGATAAATAGATAAATAACTATAAGCTACCTAAAAATAACAAAAATAGTCGTTTTAACAATAAGTTGCAATTAAAGCCAAAGTCAACTTTAAGTAACGCACAAAAAAGTTTACTAAAAGATAATTGTAAGAAATCTAATATTATATGTATTAAATTACTTAAAACTAAAAACAAAATATAATATAAAACTAACCTAATAAATATTATAAAATACGCTATCATAATATAAATAAGCTCGTAATTAATTTTTCTAAATCAATAACTTTTGACAAACTTGTCGCAATTAAGCGCTTTAACAATTTTGAGCAATTGCTAAAAAGAATATACTAAACAAGGCAATATTATATATATTAATTACTTATTAAAAACAAAATATAAAAGACTTGTTTTTATAATGTAAAATATATTAGCGTATAATAAACTAAGGAGTAATAAATTATTCTAAAATAAGGCGTTTATTATTAACGTCACAACTACGCAATAGTAAAACAAAGTTTGCATACAAAACAATAGCTCGCATATAAAAACACTAGTCTGTATATAAAACACTAGTTTGCATATAAACACTAGTTTGCATATAAAACACTATTGCATATAAAACACTAGTTTAAAACATTAGTTTAAAACACTAGCACGCATAAAAGTTAAAGGCATAATTAAACTATACAAAACTAAGTGTTCGTTAGTCTAAATTATTTTGTATATAGATTGCTAGGTAGCCAGTTTATTAAAATTAATCAACCAGTTTAACAATACCAACTCGATTACCTTCTTATCTATTTATCCACTTTTCACAAGTAGTATAATCTTAATATACTAATAGCAAAGTATAAGAAAAGTCTAAGACTAATTTATAATAAACCTACCTAATTATAAGTAGAATTAGGCCTGAATCTAATAGTGTCTATAGGTGTACCCTCTTTTCTATTATTACTAGATTTGTTTACAATACTAGGGCTAGATCTTTTATATATATATAGGCCTTATTCTAATCTATAGTCTTAAGACTATACTTCTTTACTAGCTTTTTATAATACCTATTAGTTTTATAGATATAGATATATGTGTGGGACTAGAGCTAAAAAGGCTAGACTTTTATACTAAAGCTATTAAATAGGCTCTATAGTTAGCTATATAGATATTAATATCTAATACTCTATATTAGTAAGTTTGAAGGGTATACGGGATAATTGTACAAGGAAAGAAAATAATATAATAAAACTAACTTGGTATTAATTGCTTATTTCTAGAGAGGGTGCAGATAGAAAGGAGAAGATCCTACGGCGCATAGGCATTACGTAATCTCCACATAATACTATCGTGCGGCAATATTAAAATCTTAACACTCTTAGGTGCCCTTGCCTATACGGTGTATAGACACTAGCAACTTTTTATTTTTAAGGTTGCTGTTAGTAGTTCTCCCTTCCTCTATACGAACTATCTACTTACTAATATTTATCCTGTCTATATTACTATTTCTCTGTCCGTACGTCTTTTGCTCTAGCTAGTTTGCTCTAGTTAGTAGAAAGATTTTATTAAGTAACTATTTATTGTACTTTGCTACTATTTATTAAAGGCGCGATTAGGCTTATTAGTGGTAGAGTAGCGGTCTGGCTAATAGCAGTTAAGGGTAAGATTGCGCAGTTAATAACAAGATTACGGCGACGATGTATTATTTATACAAAGACCTTTTTGCCTAGTTTATTTCTTATATAATAGGTAGACCTATTTATCTTATCTATTTAGGTAACGATGTTAGGCAATTGTGTAATGTTAGATAAGGAGAAGACAAACGCTAATAAGGGGTAGGAATTAAGGCTCTAAATAGAAGGGAGAGGTATATAAGGTGGGCTTTCCTCTCTCTTATCCTTCTTTCTCTTATCCCTCACTTCGAACATCTCTCTATACGTATCCCTTCTCCCTAGCTCTTTTCTCTTTTTATTAAGCTAATCCCCTATTTTATATAGTGCTAAACTGTGTTCCTTATTATATAATATCTTATCTTTGTATAATGCTAACTTAGTGTAGATAATAGTGCTTATACTAGCGGGTCTTCACTAGCTAGGTCTTCCTAGCTTTAATACGTAGAATATATAATAATAATCTTATAGTTAAAGTGGGTGTTATCCTTAATAGTAAACTTAAAGCGACGCGGGGCTTGTTTTGTGTAATTAATAGTGGTGGCAAAACTTCTAAATTTCGTTTAGTAGAGTGGCATTTACTTTATGGCTAGTATTAGTAAGTATCGTCTAAAGTCTTTCTATACGGGAATATCTAAATTGTTAATAAAGGCAACGAAGTTCTTGTTTAGTAAAGAAAGATATAGTTTCTTTCTTACTAATATTAAAGAAAGGGTGTCCCCATTTGCATATAATAGATATAGTTGTGTTGTTCTTTTATATAATAATATCTAGAATATTATTAAAGTAGGCATCTAGCTTGTTAGCATCTACTAGTAATAGTAGGAATAGTGTTAGAGTGTCTAGGATATAGTAGGTAACTATTCCTATTAGGTTTATAATTTGTATAGTTCCTAGAGATCCTTATAGGTTCTAACCTCTAAAGCTAATATTAGTGTTACTAGGTATCTAATTAATCTTTATATATAGGGGTTTTCTTATACGTATACCTCTAGCTATACTTTACTAACAGTGAAAATTCTTACTATACCTATATTCTATAGTTTAACTTAGTATATTATATAGTATTAATCTTTAAGAATAAACTATTCTGCACACTACTTTAGCTTTGTCTTATAGATGTGTTTGCTAGTTATGCGGTAAAGATACGTAGTAGTAGTTAGATAAGACACTTAATTATTACCATTCTTATTATCTTTACTTTGCTTCTTTTCTTTGTGTAAAGTAGATTCCTTATTATTATACCCTTCTATGTTCTAGCTATAGGACTAAACAGTTTTGTACAAAGGCGTTTTATTATTATGCTCTTTATAGAAGGTAATATACTGCCTTATTACGTAGGTACGCTTATCGCGCAGATGGTTAGAAGACTAATAACCTTTCTTATAGTATATAAAATACTTCTTTAGTCTTATATAAATGTTGTTTAATTAGAATTACGATAATAATAGTACAAAACATCTACGAAATTCTTATCTATAAGAGACTAGTAATCTCCCTCTTTATATAGAAAACTTATATTTACAATTAGTATAGTACGCATTAGCCTCTTATAGGTACTAATTAGATTGACAGTTAATTGCAACTTAATTTAACGCACAGAGATTAGCGAATAGAGCTTTATAGGTAGGCTTAGAGGTAAATATAGCCTACTCTAGCTCTACGTATCTGCGGCATACTTATATAATAGTAGTATAAAGAGGAATTTCCCTAATAAAGTCCGCACTTAATGCTCTCTGTGCGAGGGTAAGCCTATTAATTATTACCTCTAGGACTTTATATAGACTCTTATTAGGATTCTCGCGCTAGCATTATGTAAAAGTTATTATAATCTAGTCTATCTAATACTAGTTATAGTTAATAGTAGTATTAAAGTGGCTATTAAGTGCTTTGTATAAGCACTTCTATAATTATCTAGGGCGGATAGTATAGAGGTAATACTGTGCCGCATAGCTAGTAAGAATATTTAGAAAGATGTCTAGGTATTAATCCTTAGCAATATCTAGGCGTCTACATAGATCTATAAAGATTCTAGTCTTATCTACTAAATTATTATATAGAGCTTTAGTATAGTTATTATTCTTATTCTATGCCTTTTAAAATTAGATTATCTTATTAGCTAGAATTCTCCAAGGAGGTAGGTTGTGTGCTTAGGCGAAAGTTTGTATAGGTTAAATTATAGCACATAGGCTTAGTCTATGTAGATTAGTACAATGCCTATGATTTATATTTAACTAGTGGTGGTTCTATTCTATACGGCGTTTAATAATTATAAGTAGGTAGGTAGAATAGTAGTTAGATACTATGTGCAAAGAGTAGTAGGTTATTTAGTTATTTATATAAATAAGATCGTTCTTAGTACTCGTATAAAGGTTCTCTTAAGATGTCTACAGAGACCTACAGCTATATAGGTGCCTATAATAGTGGCGGCTTACTCTATTTAGGTTTATATAATAGCCTAACTAGCTTAGGTATCTTTAAGATTAGTCTTAGTATTTGCGTATAAAGAGTTAAGCAGGCTAGTAAAGGTAGTAATATACAAATAATATCTCTATATTACCTTAGGCTACTTTGTATAATTTGCTAGCACTTATAGCTCTAGCGTCTATTCTTAGTATAATGCCCTTTTCTTCTAGGACTGCAATAAGCTCTCTTCTAATAAACGCACGGTTTAACTTTGAATAAATAGTATTTTTCCTATTCTTTAAAGTCTTCCTAGAATAATTCTAAGAAAGCTATCCCTTTTTAGTATAACGTATAATAATTAGCAATAGTACATACTGCGTACGATTACATTTCTAATAAAGAGGGATTATTTACTAGGCTAATCTTATCCTTCTAGTACTTAGGTCTTATTCCCTTGCGTAGTGTTACCTCTAATATTTCTATTCCTTTGGCATACTTATTGTACAGTCTAGTATATTTAGGCACATTAGTGTTATCTTACGAGGTAGAGGCGGCAAAGGTGGGGGCTTTATAAGAAGTAGTGGTAGGGTTAGTTATTACGTAACTAGTTCGTTTAATAGGTCGATTATATAGAGAGTCGCGCTTTATTTAGAGTTTATTATTATCTAACTATATATTCGTACAGTTACTAGTAGTATGCTTAGTGCACTATCTTCTCTTAAATCTTATATAGTAGCGATATATACTTACTAACTTAATAAAAGAGTTAATCTACTATCTCTATAGATAAGGATAAGTTTCGTACATCTTATATAATTGCTTTCTTTATTTTATATAGTAGTAATAGTTACTTACTAACTCTATAAAGGTTTAATCTACTATCCTCTTACGTATAGAGAATACTGTATAACAAAACAAATTATATATAGCTAATAATAACTCGTACAATTTATCTTTACTCTTGCTAATTTATAGTTAAGAGTTAGTTAACTACTAATTAGTGTTAAATAGGCTCTATAGCTAGCTATATAGATATTAATATCTAATACTCTATATTAGCAAGTATAAAGGGTGTACGGAATAATTATATAAGCAAAGAAAATAATATAATAGAACTAACTTAGTATTAATTACTTATCTCTAGAAAGGGTGCAAATAGAAAGAAGAAGATCCTATAGCGCACGGACCGCGGCGCATAGGCATTACGTAATTCCTACGTAATACTATTATGCGGCAATATTAAAACCTTAGCACCCTTAGGTGCCCTTGCCTATACAGTGTACAGACAAGAGCTATATTTTAGTTTATCTTTCTATTTAGTTTTACACTAGTTACTCTTTTATAAACTAGATAAAAAATCTTCTAATATGTTTCTAGGGAGCTAGTAAGTTTTAGTTTCCTATAGTTTTCTACTTTCTTTCCTCTAGCCTCTAGCTAGCTAAGTAGCTAGTTAAAAAATATATATAGAGTAGTAATAGTTATAGTTATATAGTTATAGTAATATTCTTTTCTAAGATATATTTAGTATTTAAGCTACGTTAGTTCTAGGCGTCTAAGTAAAGGCTATAAGAGGAATAAGAGATATACTAATTCTACTAACCTTTTATATTATTAATTAGGCAAGTGCTACTATTTTTATAGTCTTATTTTTGTAAACTCTCTTTTGTTGAACTACTCCAGCTCTTAGAGATAGTATTTAGGCAGATAGTCTTTAGTAAGAGTAAGCCATACTTTATCCTTATTATTTTTATTAGTAGATATATTAACGTTAGTTAGATTTAATTCTAACTCTACGCTACTATTATTAACGCTAGACCTATTATAATTGCTCTTAGAGAAGCTTTTAACCTATAAATAGTATTATATATTATCGTAATACGCGTATATTAGAGAAAGGTAGAAGGTAAGTAGTAGGTAGTAAAGAGGTTAAGCAATAGAATAGAGGGCGTCTTAAGAATAACGCGTTTAAAGTATAGTATAAAGATAAGGGGAAGAGAGAGA
Source organism: Laburnicola sp. JP-R-44 (assembly GCA_009805535.1). Classification (NCBI taxonomy): domain Eukaryota; kingdom Fungi; phylum Ascomycota; class Dothideomycetes; order Pleosporales; family Didymosphaeriaceae; genus Laburnicola; species Laburnicola sp. JP-R-44. Next base: position 2,082,731 of record SELF01000006.1, read on the forward strand.
TAAGAACCCTAGTGTAAAAAATAATATAGGCGGATACGTAGACTATAAGTAGTAGAAAGAGAGAAGAAAAAAGAAATAAGAGGTGGATATTCTTATTTGCAACGCTGTAGATAGTAGGAAAAAGAATCTTAAGTACTCTACTAGCTATATAGCCTCTATTTTAGCTATTATTAAATGTAGTAAGAATAAAATAGAGTGAGTAAGATTATAGGTAATTGCTATTGTATTCCTTTTATGCCTAAAGTACTAAAACTAGGGCCCTAGGTAGAAGCGTTCGCGCAGCGCCTACGCTAGCCTAAGATAGGAAACCTAAAGAAAATATGCGCTCGAGCCTCTACTTATAGTGCTAGGGGGGTTTTATAGTAAATCTACCTCTAGAAATAGTGTTACACACTGCTAGAATTGGCCGCCTAAACGCTATTAGATTATTTAAGGCCCTGTTTAGTTCTAGTAATAGAATAGGCGTTAGTTTTGTTAAACTAACGCTAAGTAAGCGGCCCAAGCGTATAGGAGGGAAATTGGCAGCGTTTTAGCTAATAGGGCGTTATCTAGAAGCGCCTATTTAGCTGCTAAAAAGTTAGTTTTAAAATATAGCTTTATTAGCTATTAGGCTGTATTTTCTAAAACTTTGCCTTTGTTAATTTTAACTGGCTATTTTATTAAATTTTCGCCTTATTATTTTATTAATTCTACTATTTTATAAAGTTACATTGTAAATAACGCTTTACTATAAATAGCTCTCTTGTATTTTAATATTAACGCTTAGGTTACTAATATTATTATTACTATTACTATTATAGGCCTTATAGGAAAGCTCTATGCGCAAAATAAGGGCGGTACACGGTCTTATAGGGCAAACCTCTTAGGGATAGATAGAATAGTTAAAAGAGGTAACTAAATTAAGACTATACTAAGATGGGGGATAAGGAAGGGACCTAGGGGGTCCTTACTTATATAGTGGGGGGGCGGCGTAGGGTATAGACTTACACTAACTACGCGCTAACGCTAACTAGAAAAGGCGCCTTCTATAAGGTAAAAGGCGCTATTAGGGTGTAAAAGAAAATGTAATAGTAAATAACTAGTAGAAAGGTAGGCACAAACTATTACACGCAATACGCCTATATTATAGCTACTAATATTATTCCTAGGCCCTATATAGTCTCTAAGTCTTATACTATTACTAGATCCTAGTAAATCTATATTAAAGGTTAAAAAGTTAATATAGGGCATATAAGAGCTAGAGGCGTTATTAATTACGCTTAAGTATTAATCTAATAAGGGTAATAGGGCTAATAATAATTAGAAGCTATAGGCGTAGTAGTATATTTTAAAGAAGGTCTAGAAGGCGTTTAATAACCCTACTATAAGTCTTTAGTAAATTAAAAGTAGGATAGATGCTTGTAAAAGAAATTAGAAAGTCTAGTTAGAGCTTATATATAGTAGTCTAGCTTTTTAGTTAATAATAGCATTATCGTCACTAATAGCTGTGCTTAAGAACTATTTTAATATCTATAAAAAGGCTTATAAATTTTAGTATAAGGCTCTTAACTTTGCTAATTTATATAAGAATCTTTTTTAGGGCTACTTAGTAATAGGTAAGAACGCAGCTAGCCTTAAAGACCTACTACTTAATAGCTTATAATCCTAGCTAATAGAGTTAATTAAAACTAATAAAAAAGCTTATTTATATAGACTTTAGTAATAGTAAAGAGACCTTAGGTAATAAGACGTTAGGCTACTATAAATATATAGGCATAAAGTTAACTCCTAGGCCTTTTAAAAAGCGCTTAAAAAGGTTAATAGTAGAGAAGCGTATAAACTAGTAATTTAATAACTTATTAGACTAAATTAGAGACCTTATTATAGTAGTAATAACTGGAAATTATTAGTAAGAGACTATTATAAGCTTTATAAGCAACTACCTAGTCTTACCTAATTACCTACCTAAAGTTTTCCATCCTTAATAATTTTAAGGATAATTTTAATGCTAAAGTCTTTTATAATATAAGGCTCTATAGTAAGCAAAAGGTATAAGTAAAAAGTAGGATTAATTTTCTTATAAATTAAGAGGCGTATAGCAATTTAAAAAGTAGTGTAAAGTTATTAGAATAGGTAGGTAAGGGCAAGTTTAAAGTAGTAAGTTAATATAAAAGTTTAACTCTATACTAAGACTTATAATAGTAGGCTATGCGCATATAATTTAATTTTTTTTACCTCTTAGGTGTTGTTCTAAGTTTAACTCTAGATATATTTTATAGGATTTATATTCTTAAAACTTAAAATTGTCTAGTTAAATCTAGTTTTTTAAGAATTAGATTCCTATTTATAGTAAATTATAGTAAAAGTTAGAATAATAATAGAGAGGGCCCTACTAGCACATTTTATAACTTTTAATATTTACTTTCTACTTATTAACTTTACTACCTTTCTACTTAACTATTAACCCTTTACTACTATTTTTACTACTCTATATAATATCTATATACTTACTACTAGCTAATTCTTTCTTTTATTTTATACTAAGCTCTAGCGTAGTAATATTATTGCTATTTTTTCGCCTTATAATATTTTATCTTAAGCTTTTTTTTTATTATATAGCTCTATAAGATTCTCTAGGTTCTTTATAATCTTATATACCTTATTAATAAGATTATATACACCTATAAAGGTGTATATAAGCTTAATCTAAGTTATAATTTTAAACTTATACGCCTAGTTAAAAATATACTAACGCCTTTTAAAAAACTCTAAAAGTACGCTTAATAATATTATGTAGGCTTAAGTAGTAATAGTTAAATAACTCCTTTAAATTTTATATCTTTTTTCTAACCTAATAAAATTCTTATAAATAGTATTGCACGCCTCTTTATAGTGCTAATAAAAGGTTACTATTAATATATCTTATAATAGCTATAAAGTACTTGCCTAAAGGGGCCTTAAAGTCTTTATCTAGAGCGTTTTTTAACACCCTACTATTATATACACTACTACTCTCCTATCTAGGTAAGATATATATAAAGTTTATTTTAAAGTTAATATATATTAATAAATTTTATATTAGGTCACTATAGTAGTTATAGTATTACTTTTACTTAGTTACTAGTATATATATTAGTATATAGGTGCTATTAATTATTTCTACGTAGTTTTTAAAAAATAGCTAATATTATAGGTCCTTTTAAATTATATTTAGTAGCTTCTCTATAAGGGCTTTTATAATATTATAATAAAGGTATAGTAAAGCGTTAAGTACCTTATAAAAATTACTATAGTTATAGTTAAAGCTTAGTAAAGATATAGAGTACTTACTAACTTATTATCTTTATTAAGTGCTCTACTACTTATACTTAGTATTACGCTAGAACGCCCTATTAGAGTAAATATATAAAATTATTAACACTTTTTTTCTTTATAAAAATTCTACTATTACTAATAAGTCTATAGAACTTTATAAAAGTTAATAGCTTATTTTATATAGCTAAATAGAGCTATAACTTCTTAAATAACTATTAGGGGTTGTTTAGGCAGTTAGCTAGCTATTACTACCTTCTCTCTTTATTTAAATCTTACTTTCTACGCCCTAGTAGCGTATACTTATTATGCTATTAATAGGCTAATATAGCTATAAGGCTGTTTAGGGCACCTACTACTATTACTACTATAAGAATCTTAGCGTCTATTTAGATAGTTATATAAAGTACTTAATATTAAACTAGATAAAAAAGAGCCCCTAAGCTTAATTTTTAAACTAGAGGCACTAGGAAGCTCTAATAGATTTAGATATAGGGCAAATAAAGGCTCGTAAGAATATAAAATTAGCTAATAATAGGCTAAAACTAGTATCGCTAAAAGCCTCCTAGCGCTAATAAAAAACTAAATAAGGCCCTAGTTATATATTAATTTTACTAAGTTAGTAAACTAGAGCCTTTCTAACGCCCTAAACTAGCGAAACTAAATAGGCCCTAAGATAGTATATAAAAAAGAAAGAATAAAAACTATACTAAAAAGTAATATAATACTTTTAAATACTATTTTTACTAAGCAGCCTTATAGTTTTATTATTAGTAATAAGCCTATAATTAACTAAATTAATAAGTAGTAAAATAATAGGCAGATCTAAGACTTTAAGAACTTAAAATAAAGACAATTTTAAATAATTAATATAATTATTAACTTTAAACTATACACTACGTAAAACTTAATAAAGTACTTAATAGGTCTACATCGAAGACCTAAACTCACACATACGTATATTGATGTTCCTCTGAGTCTTACCAGGATAACCCCAGCCTCGGATGCCTCGGAACATAATCCTCGTCTCCCAAGCCTCGTCTCCCAAGCAAGTTTCTGTACTCCACTCCTGCAGGATGATGCATGCGCAGTGCAGATCGTCATAGGTTGTCGTCCCAATGTTAAATTACAATATTACACACGGTGCCACGACAAGTCTGTGTCTCTTTTGTTCACCTAATCTAGCTTTCGGGGGATTGTATAAAAGAGCGCGAGAGGGAGGGACGGACAGACACTCACGCTGTACACCATACCACACCCACACACACATAGCATACATACTACACGGCGTCAAACAAATCACACCCTACACAGCTATTTCCAACTCGGCGATACCACCACCACCACACCACCCCAACCAAACGAACCAACCCAACCAACCCCCCAAAAATGCGCCTCTCAACCCTCCTCGCCACCCACCCTCGCCACAACAACCCTAACAACCGCCCGCCTAATCGGCCTCGCCACCCCCCCCCCACCCTCGCCCCCTCCTCCCCCTTCACCATCACCCTCATCACAGAAAACTACATCCAATCCGTCGCCGACATATCCGTCCGTAGCATGGAGCTACTACTCCCTCTCCGGCTTCCCCTCGACGACGCACGGGCAATTCGCACAGTCGACCTACCTGGGACCCAGCAAGTCCAACCAGCAGGACAATGTGACGATTGAGACGACGGCGCCGGCGGGGCTGGAGACGTGGATGGGCAAGGAGGTGGTGCTGAGTGCGAGTTTGTTTAGTTTGTATGGTCGGAGTGCGTCGCCGAGTGTGGCGAATTTTAATGTTACTGTTGTTGTGGGGGAGGAGGGGAGTGGGAATGGGGACGTGGTGAGGAGTGAGGGGTTTACGTGGGGGACTGGGCAGTGCTAGGGGGATTGGATTTAAGGAAATTTTGGGTGAGAAATTTTGTGCGCTTTTGGTGCACGGTATAGCACTATAATGGAATGTGGTGGGGTGGCTAGTAATGCAGTGAGGGGGACTGAAGGATAGGGTTTGGAGGATTAGGAGGGTGGTAGGTGGACGAGTCATATTATTGATTAATCAAAACCGTTGGGTTTTTGTATGTGTAACTAGTCGTTCGCTGCGGAAAGCGCTGTTTATACGTGGATACCTTGCGCCTGTCATAGCTCGGCATGATACTCTGACTTAAAGTCTGTTGGGTGTTAGTACTTTTCACCCTCGTCGAGGCAATTTGACTACTTACCTTTCAGCCATTCTATCACGAAGTTCTTCAGATACTGTTGAGCATAGATGACTGAATAGGGTGGCAAGAGCGGGGTAGTCTCATTCGGGAAGATGCCGTTCTCCTCCCAGTGATGCACCGCGTGAGAGATCATCAACCACGGTTCCTCGATGGTGTCGTTCCTGGCATCCGGGAACCAAAGAGGAGTTGCAGGTCTCCAAGGATCGGCGTTGCCCCCGATGATAGCCATACGAGGATACTCGATGCTGAAATTACCATACTTGTTGACTTGCCACACGTCCGGCGGCTCTGTACGGTTGTAGCCGGCGCGGCAGAAGTAGGTGAGATAATCGAGATCCAGGGTCCGAGAAATCAACGGCTTGATCTCCGGAGGAGTGTTGCCGGTCTGGATGTATCCCCATTCTGTGCATACCTGGTAATACCAGCTCCTGTAAGTGTTTGCAGCGTCGAGGTCTGTTGCCTGCCAGAAAGTAGCGTTGAGCATGGTGAAGTACTCATCCTGAGTCTGCCCAGAGCTTTGCTGCGTCTTGAGCTTGTTACCGTACCACCCGATGGCATTGAGAATAGTGTCCTCGACGGCTGTACCGTTTCCTTGCCCAGACGCAGCAATGAGACTCTGCACAGTCGCCCTTCGTGAATCAAGATCCGGGAAGTTGAGAGACCCAGACATGTTGGTGCAGTAGTTGGAGAAGCTCGGGCTGTTGACCTCAGGATCCCAGTTCGTACTTTGCCAGCCGTAAACGTCAGTGAAGACGTTGGCGAAATCTCGGCTGTCCGTGATGCCTCCGAAGCCAAAGGCCTCTTTGAGCTGCTTGATCGAAGTAGTGTCATTCTTCATGAGGATGCCATCCAGCACGCTGATAAATGTCTGCGTGGCGTGAACACAGTCCGGAGGAGCGTACAGTCTGATCGGCTCGAAGTACTCCCAATAGTCATAGATGGCAGTCGTTACCCCGGACGAGGAAATGGTACCCCAGAAAGTATCAGGATACACGACGCGCAGGAAAGCTGCCTGAGCACCAGCATATGAACCACCATACGCGATCCATGGAGTGTTGGGAGCTGTCAAATCTGCGTCGACGCCCTCGAACTTGACATTCCTCGCGAAGTAGTCGATCTCTGCCAAAGACTGCTCAGTGCTAAGGAAGCGCAGGTTCTCAAGTGCCACATTTGGAAAGGGGAAGCTCTCCCCATAGTAACGATGCTCCAGAATGACGCCTAGTCCGTTTGTGGCCTCGATAACCTGATGAACGATGCCTTTCTGGAGGAAGGGTAGACGGCCCTCTCCAGAGGTCTCTCCTCCAAGAAGGACGAAGACAGGTCCACCGGGCTTGTAGTAGGTGGCATCAAACCAGTACCTCAGTTTGAAGGTGCCTAGAAGCACAGGTGTTAGCGTTGACCGCTGTCAGTACGCCCCAGGCCGCCTTGTGCGCGTCACATGCAACAATGCTGAATAATTCACCAGAAAGTAGGCAAATACTCTGCTGAGCTACGGTTCACTCACCATTGGTGTGAGGCTCATATCGTGTCTCATTGTGGAAGAAGTCAATCGGGATAGTGAGATTGCGAGCCGAGTACAGCGCGGTCAGGTCCACGTCGCGTTTGGCCACAGATTGACGATGTGCTTTGAAAGCTTGAACCTTTCGATGTCTTTAGCAACAAAACAATGTAAGTCCATGTCTAAGCATACCTCCTCGCGCAATTCTCCCGCGGTTGGGTTTCCGGCGCGCAATGCCGCGGCCTCCAGGCCCAACAGAGCGCCCGCAAAGAGTGTTGTGAAGCGCATTGCTACTGGGGCGACACGGTGACAAGAGGACGGAAGTTGTGTAGGAGCACGGCACACAATATATATCTAAAGACCCAGGGCCATGAAGATTGGATAGCTGATGCGCGTACAAGGGTAGCTTGATGGAGCCTGATTGTCGAGCGTGTTTCTGGAAGGTGGGTAAAGGTATGTACGGGGTTCTATGCTCGAAACAGCAGGCGCACGGGCGATCTGCGCAGGCCGGAGCATGGTGTCACCAGAGGCCAGACGATAGCAACAGGTGCCGTTGCTCGTGGCCGTATGTACAAAGCTGATCTCCGGCCTGTGGTGCATTCTCGTCAACGAAAACGGACGCAGGTCCCCTTATGCCCTAACAAGCCTAAACAAGCCGCCGGCCGTATCAACGCTCGGTGCATCTTGGCAGTTTATGGCCCATCATTTTACCCATCTGCTCCTTTCGAAATGTCACGCGAATAAAATTACACGACTAGCGATCTATTGATAGTCGGAATCTTCTTGCACCTGTCCTTTTTATGGTCCACCCGAATTTCTGTTCAACTTTGTACAATAGCCTCTGTGGGCATGAAGAGGAAAAAACCAAGTCAGGAAGAAGCAATAAGACACTGTGGTCGCCGAGACTTGATACTATGTGTGCCCTTCTTTTTACGTACTTTAGTTTTTGAACTGTAGTTGCGCGATTAAGTTTTATAATCTGTAAAAGGTTGAGTTGACTACGAACGCATCTGAAGAAATGAACAAAAGAAATGAGCACAGTTGTTACTGCGTTGTATCGTCTCGTCTCACTGATCAGTCTACAATGGCCCCGAAATCTCAACAGAATTTCCCCGTGTCTTGGCTGCTACAATGCGAGACGTTCGCACATGACATGTGCATTCTTATGGGAATCGTACTGTATGCAATACATTCGGCACCTACGCCCATATTCATATGGTCACACACACGAACAGCGAGTAAAATTTCGAAATGTACTTTAGACATCGTTAGATGTGAAGAATACCTTAACGGCGGAGGCCTGAGGATATCACACTGTCACGGGCACACGGGGCAGGGAAGATGGTAACAATGACGTTTTGATGTGTTCGTAATGTAGGTACGCAAGGAGTCACGCTCTTCGTAGAAGATTCTCATGAAGAGCGAGGAAGCGTGAACTATGAGGGACCTCTCGGTGGGTTTTTCTGGCAACGAAAATGCACGATCGTTTGTGCAGCCGCATACACGACATCCAACGCAAGACGCGCAGATGAAGGACGCTCCCCGAAGGGACTTGTGGGATGTGTCTGAGACCAAGTGGCTGGTGTGCTGGTTGCGCCTATGTATCGAAACCATATTTCAAAGACTTTGGTGAGAATTCGTACCCAGTCAGGCCAGCGGGTCGTGAGCCTGCTCTTTGCAGTACTCGTTTGTTGATAAGCCCTTCTGAGCTGGCCAGAGCCGGCATGCTTGTCCTCGATGTCCAACCGTCCTGACTCGGCGAGATGGCTTGAAGTGAAGGTGGTGGGATCGCTGCCACTGTGTCTGCGGAGAAAAGTTCACGCGCCAAGACACACTCGCGCTAGCCGGCAGCCGCGAGCTCACCACCAGCTCCACCGCTCGACACGACGACCTCGCAACTAATATCGACCTTCCAGAACCGCTCGTGCGCACGTATCGCCGAACCTAACGAGTGGAAACTAGGCACGATGACGAAGAAAAGAAAGAGGTACCCCGATCTCAACCAGAAGCTCGAGCGGCCATGGTGCTTCTACTGCGAGCGCGACTTCGACGACCTCAAGATCCTCATATCGCACCAGAAAGCGAAGCACTTCAAATGCGACAAATGCGGCCGCCGACTGAACACCGCCGGAGGTCAGTCCGCCTCGTCTCCCACCACGCCTTGGCATCGTAAGCTAACAGTTCCCCAGGTCTCAACGTACACATGACCCAGGTCCACAAGGAGCAGCTACTGCAAGTCGACAATGCGATTCCCGGCCGCCAAAGCCTCGATATCGAGATCTTCGGCATGGAAGGTGTACCTTCCGAGGTCATTGATCAGCACAACACGCAGGTCACGCAGCAGCATTTCGCAGAGGAGGCAGAGCGACAGCGGGCATCAGGCAATCCGGCGAGGGGCGCGCTCAACGGGGCGCCGAACAAGCGCACCAGGAAGCACGAGACCGTCGACGAGATCGCAAAGAGGGTAGAGAAGTACAGGGTTGACAAAGCGAACGGGACGCTGCCGCCGCCTGTGGCCGAGATCAAGCCTGAGACTGTGAGTATTGCGAGCGCGCGTGTCCTCGGCGTAGTAGACGTGCTACTAATCCTATACTACAGACACCACCGGCAGCTGTACCGCCTTTCGCGCCACCAGGTGCCGCCGCGCAGTTTCCCCCAGGCCAATTCCCCCCCGCATATCCCCCCGTACCTGGTGTCTCAGGCCTCCCTCAACGCCCCGGTTTCGGCGCCCCACCTCCAGGTACTTTCCCCCCGAACGGCGCAGCGCCAGGCACAGAGGCTATCCAGGCGTCGTTGGACGATCTCATTGCGACGGAGGCGCAGAAGGCGGCCGCAGCCGATGCACCCCCGGCAGACAAGAAGAGCAAGAAGGACAAGCACATCAACCTCGTGTTCTACGACGAGCTTCTCAGCCCGGAAGAGAAGATGGCGCGTTTGCCCAAGTTTGGCGAGTTTATGCAGACGTGATGAGGCGGGGGGAGGATTTCACGATGTACATGCATGATAGCGTATTGAGCGGCGCAAAACTGCTTGTGGGGAGGATGAATAACACAGTGATGTGCAAGGGGCGAAAGGATACGCTCAAGCTTAGCTGGAGACGGTGATCTGGTCCAACTTGGGATCTTCACCACATTGTAGCATACGCAGTATCAGCCTGAGAAACGGCAGAATTACGACTAAGACCTTTGGTCCCCAATATGCCAATTGTAATGACGACGTATCTGTGGCAGGCGTGATGTCCAACGTAAATCAACGAAGTTCTTCATTGATCATACTCAATTTCTTCCAGTTCTTCACCCTCTTCCTCTTTATCCTCATCATACTCTTCACTATGCTCATCCACGCTCCGATTATCACTCGCACGCGCCCACTCCGCGCTCTCATCCAGACTCCGTCCCCAATCCAGACTCCGCGAACTAGCTTCCAAGATGCTCTCCCCGCCAACAACGGACATCTGGTCCTCACCTTCCTGCTCAGGCATAGGCTCAACCTCCCTCAATAAACCCTGCTCATCTCTCTGTCCCAGCTCGTCATTACCCTCCGCGGCGACAAACCCCACGCTCTTCCCGTTCCCATGCCCGCTAGCCTGGGATTGCGGCCTCCGCGTATCGTCCAACACATCTCCGTTCCAGGGCCTGCATTCTTTGACGACTTCTCCGCACCGCAGACATGTCCAGCCCTCGCCTTCTTCGCTGGCGATGCGTTGCGCGAGACAGGCGAAGCAATATACACAGCGACATGGTATCGTCTCGTACGGGTTGGTGATATCCGTTGCAGCGGAGCCCACGACGCCGCCGCCGCCTGCAGACTGCGATATTACATCCTGCTCGGTGACGGTGGTGGGGTTCTGATCGCGGTAGCAGATGGCGCAAGTGCGTTCGGGGAGGAAGCCTAGTTCGCCGGTCGCTTTGGTGGTGTCGTCATCGTCTGAGGGGGCGGGAGCGCGACCGAGGAGGGCCAGCATGGAGGATTTGGCTTTGCGCCATGTGCGGGCGAGGATGCGGCGCCAGCGGGCGATGCCGACGAGGGGGAGGAGGAAGAGGAGAAACTCGGTGAAGGCGTGCCAGACGAGTTGGCGGTTTAGATACTCGAAGGAGACTTCGCGGCTGGTGGCGTGCGAGGTGGGCGTCAGGCGGAGGCGGAGGAGCCGGTCGGTGAGGGTGCGGTAGCGGCCGTTTACGAGGAAGACGAGGAACGAGGCCAGCGAGGCGATGTCGTGGGCTGAGTCGAGGGATTCGGTGATTTGCGAGGCTAGCTTCATGGCCGGCGATTGTGGGTGTGTATAGTCTTCTTGCGCGGCGAGGAGGTAGTCTTCCCACTTTGTCCAGGCGTATCGCCCGCCGACGGTGACGATGCCGTAGGCGATTTTCTGCCATTGTTTGGGGGGCGGTCGGTCGGGCGCGCTGCTTCGCGCGTCGGTGTAGCGGAGGCCTTGGAGGTGCGCGCCGTAGCTTGCGTTGTTGTTCCAGATGCTCAGCTTGAAGAGCACGAGTCGTAAGGCGAGGAGTATCTCCGGCGCCCATGCATCTGTGAGGTGTGTCCCGAAGTACTTGAGCCCTTCTCCGACCTGCCCTTTGAGTAGATCTAGTAATTCTTCGTCCAGGAGTTCAGCGTCCACCTGGCCGACGCGGAAGGCGGGCCGTGTTCCTTCGCGCCCTCTTATCGAGTCCCATACTGAGCGCGTACTGCTACTGAATGTACTGAAGGGGAAGGGGAGGCGGGTGGAGCTGGGCGCGGCTGAGGATTGATGTTGGGTGCGGGCGCGTTGGGCGCGACGGGCAGCTATGCGTTCTTGTGCTGCGGCGAAGTCGGCGGAAGGCATTGCGGGCGCATTGGGCGGGAAGGAATCCGGCGTGAACAAGGGCCGTTAAGATGCGACGGGAGGTCTCGAGGTCGTGAGAGGGAAACGTGATAGCGTGATCAACGAGTGTTGGGCCGAGGTCCAGCGCTGGGCTGACGGCGGGAGAATGCTAGGACGGGCTGGTGAGGTGCATGGTTAACCAACACGAGGAACGCATGCTAAATCCAAATGCCTCGGGACTGGAGATGATATATATGCTGGAATCGTGAGAACGAGTGGTGGTCGTTGCACGCATGTGAGCGGAGCGTGTGCGTGACGCGCTGAGCCGGTAGGGAGCAGGCCGCGACCGACGAGGCTGATACGGAGCACTGCGGGGGTCTTTTTCGCGCCCTCGAGCGGCTGCAGGTAAACATTCTCGAACACTGGCTGCCTCATGGTCCTTCTGTTTCCTGGGTGAGCAGGACACTCGTCACCTTCCACCACCACCACGCAGCTGCCTAGTCGCTTGTAGCCCGCCCGCCACCCGAGTATCGCCACGGATCCATACACAGCTCGCATGACCCCACCACGACCCCAATATTGATACAACCTGGGCTTGAGCCATGGACGTCGAGTTCAGCGCGATCGAGGTGCCGGCGGAGGCGAACCCTCTGACCGAGGGCATCCTGTACCATGTTCTGCGGTCGGCGTCTTCATCGGATCCAACCCAGATCCAGACGGGCACGAAGCAGCTGCAACAGTGGGAGAAGGCACGCGGATACTATCCATTGCTGCAGGTACGGAGCTCCAAATTTGCCATTGTTTGAAGACTGACCCCTTGTAGGCTGTCTTCCTGGACAAATCCCTCCCGTTTGAGGTCCGTTACCTCGCCATTATCCAGCTCAAGAACGGCATCGACAAGTACTGGCGCAAGACAGCTACCAAGTATGCTTGAACCAGCAACGAATGCAGCACACATATTCTGACTATTTTCAGTGCAGTCAGCAAAGAAGACAAAGCTACCATCCGGGTGCAGCTACTCGAGAGCGCAGTCAACGAGGCAGACCAGCGTCTGGCCCTGCAGAACGCCTTGGTGGTCGCAAAGATTGCTCGGTACGAGTACCCAAATGACTGGTGAGTATATCTAGCATCTCATCTATGGCAGCTCCTAACTTCCGACAGGCCGGATGTTTTCCAGCAGATCCTCCAGATTTTGCGTACTTCCGCCGACCCGAACGCTTTTCGACTTCGATTGTCCCGAGCACTACTCGTACTCTCTATACATCATCAAAGACTTGTCTACGGGACGTCTTCTGAGAACACGGCAATACGTGCAAGACGTGGCGCCCGAGATACTGAATGTGCTAGGGACCATCTATGTGACCAAGGTGCAAAGCTGGCAGGCATTCTTCCGCGATGGCGGGGATGACGAAGGCGGAGCTCTCGAGAATATCGAAAGCAGCCTACTCGCCATCAAGATTCTACGCCGACTAATCTTGGCCGGCTATGACTTTCCGTCGAGAAACAAGGACGTACAAGAGTTCTGGACACTCTCGCGCGCAACCTCTTCGGAGAGTTCATTCCATACGTGATGGACGAGGGCTCTCCCCTTGCGCCACCGGTTCGCAAGCTTGTAGAGAAGCACCTGGTGTGCAACTCGCCAAATTCCACGAGAAGATGGCGTCGGAGCATCCGGCGGATTTCGCCCTTCTGCCCAACTCACTAGATCTAGTCCGTGCATACTGGGGCCTCGTCGCTCGCCTCAGCGAGACGTGGGGCTCAAAATCTGTTGATGGTGCCAAAATCGGCACTGATGGTGACCAAGAAGACGATGTGCCCATCCCCTCGAGCGTCTAGGCTTGAAGGGACTGCATCTTGTCCGCTCTTGTGTGAGAATGGTCTTCTATCCAGTCAGCACATTCCGCTACCGCCAGCAACAGGAGAAGGACGAGCGTAAACAGGCCATGCAGATGATTCAGCAGGATCTCTTGACCGATGATCTTGTGCGCGAGATGGTATCCGCACTTGTCACTCGCTTCTTCGTGTTCAGGCCGAGCGACCTCCGCATGTGGGAGGAAGAGCCCGATGAATGGGAGAAGATGGAAGAGGGCGCCGAGGACTGGGAGTTTGCGGTCCGACCTTGTGCAGAGAAAACTGTTCCTAGACCTTGCGAAGAATTTCAAAGATTTGATCATCCAGCCTCTGCTTCAAGTCTTCCGCACTGTTGCGAGTGAGTACTCGGTTCAACACCCACGATGCACGTGCTAACTGAGGCAGCTCCAGAGAATGAGGACATTTTGTTCAAAGACTCCGTGTACACCGCGATCGGTCTGGCGGCGGACGTACTGCACGAGCATGTCGACTTTGATGCTTTTATTACGAATACTCTGGTCCCAGAAGCTCAGAAGCAGAAACCAGGGTACAACATCATCAGGCGCCGCATCGCCATCATCCTCTCACAGTGGATAACAATTAAAATTTCGAAAGACAGAAGCCCATTGTCTATCAGATATTCCAGCATCTGATGGATAAGAGCGATCCGCTCAACGACATAATCGTACGAGTCACGGCTGGAAGAAAGTTCAATGCTGTGGCGGAAGAGAGTGGGAGTTCTACGTTGACACCTTCCTGCCGTATGCGCCAGTTACTTTGGATAGACTCATGGCGCTTGTGCAAGAGGTTGAACTTCAGGAGACGAAGATGGCACTGTTAAACACTATTAGTATTATTGTCGAACGGTTGGAGCACCATGTGAGTTTTTGGATACGACCTGAAGAAGTCGGACTAACATTCACTAGATCACACCCTATGCGAATAGCATCATCTCCCTCCTGCCGCCACTATGGGAGCAGTCTGGCGAGGAGCACCTAATGAAGCAAGCCATCCTCACTATCCTTGCCCGTCTCACACGAACGCTATGAAAGCCGAGTCTCGATCATTCCATATGTCCTTCCTCCCAATCATCCAAAGCGCCATCGAGCCCGGCTCTGAAACCCAGGTCTATCTTCTTGAAGACGCCCTCGACCTCTGGTCGTCCATTATCGCCCAGACACCCTCCGCCCCAGAACCTACTCCACCCGAGCTCCTGAATCTTCTACAATACCTGCTTCCATTATTCACAATGGACAACGACACGCTCCGCAAAGCGATTGAAATCACGGAAGCGTATCTGCTTTTGGCCCCTGCATCTGTTCTACTAGCAGATAACTTCCGCCCCGAGCTGCTTCGCTGCCTATCTGAGAGCTCCTGGGTAACCTGAAGCCCGAAGCCAGCGGTACCGTCTCACATCTGATGCAATGTATCATCCGTGGTGCAGACGACCTTGGCGGTGAGCAAGCAATCAAAGTCCTTGTTGGCGACCTCATATCGACCGATTTCCTTGCCAAAGTCCTCACCGGTCTACATGGCGCATGGACACACCACCAATCTCACGGGCCCCTGCGTGAACTACCCTCTCGAGCCGTCGATAGCGTCGTTGAAACCGACTACTTCACTGTCCTAGCTCGGGTCGGCCTTGCGTCGCCAGCCGTGCTGCTCGAGGCACTGCCTTCAGTCGGAGGCACACAGAGTTAGAGAAGACGCTAGATTGGTTACTAGAAGAGTGGTTTGGCCACATTGAGAACATTGGAGATCCACCAAACAAGAAGCTCATGACGCTCATTCTGACGCGACTGCTTGAAACAGGCCAGCCCTGGATCATGGGCCGGCTGCAGAATTTGGTGGTTATGTGGACGGATGTTTTGGGTGAGCTGCTTGATGGCATGGACGACAAGACGGCAGAGTACGTTCGTCTCTATCTTGAAAAGACGTTTTGCTAACCATTTCATAGCTCGCTCTACTGGCCTGAAGAACAAAATCCGTACGTCCCCAACGAACCCGAGGCCCCCGAGGACGCCCGCAAGCGTAACCTCATCTACTCCGATCCCGTCCACCGGCTCAACCTCGTGGTCTTTGTGCGCGAACACTTGCAGCAAGCTATCCAGACGGCGGGCGGGGAAGCGAGGTTCCAAGAAGAGTGGCTGAGTCGCGTAGACAAAGATGTCCTGAAGGGATTTGGGGATTTGGGTATCATGTGAAGAATGAGATGAAGCGTTGGAAATAACATGCATGGGAGCGCTAGTAAAGCAATAACGAGAAAATGAACGGTATTTATAGCGATGAGGAGGAAGTGCAGGCGGGCAGAGGGCAATGCGAAGATCTGGCGGCGCGGAGACGCGGTGGATGAACTATCGCTTGTGTCAATAAGGTTATAGATCGTATATACCCATTCAGAATGTGAATATCTCCCATTCTCAGAGATGGTTCGGTGGCGATATGGCGTGAAGTCGTTGTATTGTGTCGTTTCGTAAGGCCGTGTGGACATATTCGTTCGGAACCTACGGTAAATCATGAGTTTCTGCTTCGCCAGGACATGGCTGGCGTAAACTCACAATCTAAATCATCGCCGGCGCCGCGCGCTATATCTGGGATCTATATACGACCACATTGCTCACATGAATGACAACACAGCAAGCGAAGCAAAGCACAGCAAAGCAAAACTCACAGCTCAAGCACCCCCACACCATCATCCCATCCCTCGTCCCACCGTCGAAACTCCCACATCGCCCGCACAACCGCCACGCCTCCCCCCTGCGTCTCGACAGTTCGACCGCGTCCACGGTCGTTCAGATCGCCCTCGTGGTTTTGTGTGCTTCGTTTTACATTGGGCGCGGACTGCGTGGGTGGCGCAGATGATGACGATGATGAGGAAGAGGATGTGAAACCACACGCCTCCAACACCGCGCGGATCATTCCTATAAATCCCACGCTCCACGTGGTAACCCGTGCCGCCGGAAAGAAAGATCCTCATCATCATCATCATCGCCTTCCAAACGCACACCCCCACCCACACCCGCAGCGCCCCACCACATCCCAAACCGCCCGTCGCGATCGCGCGTTCGAAGCGCCGCACGCGCATTATGCGTCACCCACGGCGTATACGCCCGACACGATTTCCGATGCAAGAGGTATATCTCGCGCACGGCGTGGTGCGTTTTCCCCTTGCGAGCGGGCCGTGTGGGCAGCGGGGCGCAGAAGGCGGCCAGGTGGTGGAAGAAGATGCCTTTGAAGGATTGGGTGTCTTGGGTGCATGTGGCGGTGGGGTCGCAGTGTTCGGTTAGGATGCCGTTTGTGCCTAAGGGGAACGCCTGTGTGTCCGTTGTTTGCGATGGGCGTGGGGGAAGTTTCTGGTCGGCGAAGGAGACGCGGGGGATGGGTGTAGCGGTCCAGTTTGTGGCGCGGATTACGTTTGTGACGAGCGTGTGGGCGGCGGTGAGGTAGGTGAGGTTGCCGGTTGCTTCCCAGAGGTTGCGCAGGGCGGAGAGGATGACGCCTTGGTTTGTAGGTGTAGAGCATTTCGTTGCGGGCGTCGCAGGCGGTTTTGCTGTGGTTTTGTGCGTAGCCTATGATGTGGAAGCCGTCTGTGTAGAGGCCTTGGGCGTTGAGCATTCCGCTGTTGGAGAGCCAGTTGTACCCGTTGATCGCGTTGGGTGAGGTACATGGGGGAGTATTCTGGGGAGTGGGAGGAGGAGGGGCATGCGAGGATGGAGCCTTGTTCGTGCTTGTAGTGCCATGTCCAGGAGGGATGGGCGCTGTGCACGGCGCCTAGGAAGGGCGAGCAGTTGTCGTCGCCGGGGAAGGAGAGGTACATGCTGACGCTTGCTGCGATGAAGAGAGCTGGTTTGTGATGGCGTTTTTGTACGGTAGGAGACGCGGATTCCATGTCATGCCTCCCCCGCAGAGTTTCCAGTCCCAACCCTCCTCAGCCAATTCGTAAAAAACACGCGCGCGATGCGCAAACGCGGGGATAAACTGCTGAGCATGCCAGTCTCCTCGCCCGTCCCCATTATCCGGGATAATGTCTCTCCGAATGCGCCTTTATAAGCTGGATTGTTTCGAGCCAGCCTAGAACCACCCACAGCATATCGTCGTAGGCCTCGTTCCGTATCGCGAAGTAGTCTTGTCCGAAATAGTATGTTATAATATGTCCGAAGTACTTGTTTATTTCGCTCTCCATCAATTGCGCTGCGACGTCTGGTTTGCGCGACATATCGGAAGTAAATGGCATTGTGTACGAGAGCGAATGCGAGAGGGAGTTGAGCGTTGCCGCGAGGTGGGTGCTCATGACTGCGGCCGTCCAGTCTATCGCCGTGGTCCATTTTCCGAGCCATAGGGCGAAGTATTTGTTTTGCATGACTGATAGGGCGGCATGGAGGTCTCGGAGCGCGTGCGTCGGCGTATTATGGGAGGCTGTAGCTGGCGTGGACTCAGCTGGGGATGCAGGCTGTAAGACGTCTTGGTTGTTGGCCTCGTAGGCCGGCCCATGGTCTTCATTGTTAGTGGTTTTACTCAGGTTTTACGGGGTAGAAATGCCTTACAATAACGAGAGCTCTCAGCACCAGCGAAAGACGGGGTAAGAAAGCATAAGAATAACTGCAGGACCGCACACCATTGCCTCCACGGCGTGTCCCGCACGATCATTGTGGAGCAATATAGTACTACTGAATCATCAGTTTCCTTGGACTCTGCAGCTTTCGCATTGAAGTATTTGGAGCAACTCACAACATCGACCGACCACTGTCGAAACGAAAGCGTTGAGACCTGTGGTGAAGTGAGGGGAAGCTTTCAGCTCATGCCGGCTTAAGCTAAGCTCCCCTTGCCGAATCGGACGGCTTGTAGCTTCCTCATTTTAATGTTGTGGCGGAAGCAGCCCCCCTAGATGGTATGACTCTACTGATCAAAGATAAGGTTTAGTGCTGTGCTATACACACTTGCTTGCGAACTGGAAATGTGAATGAAAACATTTGAACGACTTGACTTTCTATGCCACGTGAAACGACGGACCCCTGCACTAGCGCTACCCCACACATCAGTCCTCCGTTCCTAGTTTCCTCCACATGTTACACAACACCTTTCAGGCCCCGTTTGAGATGCTCGATGCGCGATTTCATCTCGCTGACTTATTCTCGAGTTCATTAACTTGTTGAGGCATCTAGTTATATACGATTATTGCTTGTCATGTTAGATTGAGAAGCAAGGACTACACTGCTGTACTTTCACACGTAGCTGCAACACTAGTAAGCTTCTCGATGGCTCGACGAATGTGTAATTGAAAAGGTCTGCCTTTTCCTTTTTAAACTAGATACGAAGACGCGGTATCATCACATTGTTGATTCAACTTGATTGGCAGGCTTTCGCAGCCACCTTCAGCCTCTCGCGAGCATGGGCGCTACTCCTCGCCAAAATTTCCTCTCCCATCAGCCTTGTGAGGATATCGTTGTTCCATTCCTGAACCTCGACATCGTCACGCCCATAGAAGATGGCCTTAAGAAGTGCCTGGTGGTGGATGCAGGCTCCGCCGCCAAATTCCATCCAGACACAAGTCGTGTCCAATCCCCAGGAGCCGCATAAGAGTTGGCCGCGGAACCAGAAAGCCGGTGGTATCAGCTTCGCAACCCTAGAGAAGACAATGCAACTGAACCCAGGCCAGGGGTGCCGAGTTGATTATCTTACCTATAGTTCATTAACGCAACATGCAAAGCATCCGACGTCCGCAGACAACACAATTCAAGTTACACGGCCAAAATGGGTCTTCCTGGAAACAGCTACCACCGCAAAGCAACTCGCGCATTTGTTGACACAACATGTAAGTGTAACGTCGGTAACTTCAATTCGCCACGCTGACAGCAGGCACAGCGGCCCAACGATGTGCACAGTGTGCTCTGGTAGGCTAAAACTTTGTGCAATGTGTGCATTTATTGATGGAAACAGTATCGCCAGTTTCCTGGAAAGCGAAGCCATCCAAGTCCTGGGTTATCATATGGCTATCCCGCCACGATTCTTCAATTTTCCCGTACGTGCAAATAAGCACTGGGAACACAGTCGAGCAATGTGCGTATGACTTAGACGAAGAGAATATAACTGAACTCGATTAGACACTTTTTACTCACTACAGTTCATGGAGAAGTACAAACTCGGAGATAAACCGTTCGAAGCCTCCCGTTCAGACACCTCACCCAGCTACCGCTTCCGTTGCAAAGCAGGTGACCATCATGAGCATGAATGGCACGTTACCTGCATCCGCCTAATCTTCTCAAAAGGCAAACAACGATTCTCGGGATTGGTTCAAGTAGACCCGCTCGACAATGCAGTGTCGGGAAGGTCTGAAAATGCTCATGACGAGAGACGAAGAGATTCCACCTGGCGAAGCCGAGAAATACGCAGGGCTCGGCCAGATTCTGTCCGAAACTATATACATCATCACCTTCACATGGACAGTCTTTCTAAATGAGAGGCCGAAGCACATTTGCAGATATTGGTAATTCTTGACTATATCTCTTGTTAATATCACAGCCGCTCACCACAGCAGAGCCAAAAGTGTGTAGACGAAGATCTATCCCCCACCGAGCAACTCCGATACACGCGCGAGCTCCATCAGCTGTCCCCTTTATGGGTTCAAGTACGACGACGGCTAGTGTTAACGAAGGATCTGGCTGCACATATGATCCAGCATCCATTCTTCAGTGATATCGGCGGTTACAATGGCCGCATTACAATTGAAGGCTATCTCAGCAAGCAAATCAAAACGGTGGATCTTCACATCGTTCGATGCAACGAGCTCGCGGAACAGACGAATGTGCTCATCAGCTTGATCTTCAACATTGCCACACTTCAAGATACAAAGGCCGCAGTGGAGGAGAGCAAAGCCGCCAATGCTTTCGCAGCTAGTATTCGGCGCGTCACGATGTTAACCTTTGTGTACTTACCGTTGACGCTTGCTTCGGTACGATTCGTCCGTATATACTCTATCTTTTCAAATTCTGACAGTATTAGAGCATATTTGGCATGAATATCACCCAGATAACGGGGGAGAATACTCATACACCGCTTTGGGTTTACTTTACCGTCGCATCTGCGCTCATGGTAGCGACATTTGCTGGATGGTATGTGTGGTCTCGGTTACTGTCCAGAATAGAGAGGAGGAAAGCTTTGTTAGGTATAGCATAATATCAACATTGAAAGGTCTGTCATGCGTCTCAACTATTGATGCTGCGGTTACTTCTCAGATACGAAGGCAGTGATTTACTGGTAACCGCAATAAAGAAAGTAAAAATATATAAAATTAACTAATTCTAGAAAATCTAGTGTTTTTGTGTAGGTTATACAAATAGTTAACCCCTTTTTATTAACACCACCTCATCTCACCTGCAGGTGACACCAAATAGTGCATATGATAAGAGCACGTTGGAAGTTCCCACCAAGTCACTACTACCGTGCCCGTGCGCGTAACGACCCACGTCGCGTAACGACCCAGGAACAACGCGCTCACTACTTCAAAAATGAGGGTATTGCAACAGCTATAATAGCTATTATTACGAGATTTTGTAGTAGAGTAGTAAACAAAGGCATGCGATTAATTTGTACTATCTAAATTTACTTGGAAGGTTGACGTTGCGGCCACGGCGGGTGGTGAAAGCTGGGGCAGCTGATGCAGCCTGTGATGCCTCCTTAGCAGCTGCACCAGCACTACGTTGTTTCTGACGCTTGTTGGCTTGAGTAGAGGCTTTTGAGGCCTTGCGCTTGCCCTTTTGGGATAGTTGTATAGCTTTTTCAGCGTTGCGAGCTGCCTTGTCAGCCTTCTCCTTCTCCCTCACCACCTTGGCTGCCTCTCTCGCCACACGCCCTCTCCTCTGCCTCCTGCTCTCGGAGTAGCTTAGCAGCAGCTTGAAGCTCCTTCCTGTTAGCCTTTGCAAGCTGCCCGTCATGCTCTTCCCTCTGCTTCACACTGTCTCCGTGCACGTGCCTCTCTGATCTTGCGCGGAGACCAGAAGACGGCACCACCGTGGTACTCCTGGCGCTGCTGCAAGTCAAGAGGTTTGCCGCGCTTCTTGTGCTTCTTCTTAGCAGTGAGAGCCTCTCTTAGGCCATCGTTCTCATAGTGTAGCAGTTCGTTTTGTACTTGGAGTCCGTGGAGCGTTTGGGAGAGCGACTTTGACTCTTCTGCGGTAGTATCCTTCACTGCAGAGCGTACGAGACGCTCCATCTGACGCCAGTCGCTCTCCTTAAGCGCTGAGGGGCCTGCTTCGCCTTCATCTTGCTTCCTAGAGCTCTCTCTCTCTTGAAGCGTTTGAGTATAACCTCTGGGTCCATAGGCCATATACCAGTAGCTTCAAAGGACTTAAGGATAGTCTCTGTCTTAAATGAGGACTCCCACGCTCTCCAGAACAGTGGGAAAAAGTCCCCCTTCTTGACTGGTACTAGCCCTTGGCTCCTCTGGAGGTGGGTGGAGAGAGCTCCTTAGAGTAGGCGGTGGAGAGAGGTTTAAACATGACGACGTCGAGAGGTTGAAGCGTATGGGTAGAGTGAGGGGGAAATACGGCTAGGAGTATGCGATGGGATTCGCAGTAGTCGATAAACTCCTTCGTGAGGTGACTGCCATGGCCGTCAAGTATGAGGAGACGCCAGTCTCTCCCACGACGCGCTTTCTGCTTCGTGCAGCGATCAAATACCTGCTCTAGCCACGCTAAACCGATGTCGTTATTCGTCCATCCAGATGGAGATGAAGCTACAAAGACGTCGTGTTGCCCAGCTTTAATGGCGTCCACCCAAGCTGCCTGCAGTGAGCTGTTTGCCGACTGATAGATGAGACCTGGCGGCAGAGCCTCCCCATCAGCGCAGACAGCTGCTAAGAGGGTGATCCATTCACGAGAGCCATCTTGGAGTGCCGCCTGCACCTCTTTTCGCTCCCACATCCGACGGCTGAACACTCGTTTTGAGCGTCCTGTTATACCTATTATGAAGCCCTTCTCGTCCATATTGTAGGAATGGCGCGGCTGTATGTCGTACTGCTTTATCTTCTGATGTAGCAAGTCAAAGTATAGCTTATACTTAACGTTTGAATCAGCGTTGTGGCGGAGAGAGTCAATTCCAGATGTCCATTTGGAGATGAGATGGTGGCCGTGTCGGTCAAGAAAGCGGGTAACCCAAGCGTCGCTCACGGGCTCTGTGGCTGTCGAGGATGCGAAATTTTGTATCATCTCTCTTGTAGGAGGCAGCCCTCTCTTTGTAAGGTCTTCAATATAGCTCACGAGCCCTAACTCTTGTTTGTGGGCTGAGTACTTGTTGATCGCGATGCTTAGCTTCCCGTGGGCGCTGACAGCCTTAGTGTCTTCGGCGCAGCGTACTGTGCGGTACACCAAACTGGCGAGCAATTTTCCGGTATATAAGTTGTTCTCCTGGTTTAAGCGATTCGATTGCTGCGAGCGCATCGTCAATTGGTGCCATGGTGGTGGAGTTAGTTATGACGCGTTGAAGTTTGGAGCTTGTCTGGTGTTTTGGTGTTCCTGGGTCGTTACGCGACGTGGGTCGTTACGCGCACGGGCACGGTAGTTCATACGCACGAGAACGGTTCCCATCATTTACTTTGTTACTTTACAGGAGTAACCGTCCCATACCCCAGGTTGATGCTTTCTGTTGGCAGGGTCATGGAACGGTGCGAGGATTGCGACATGGGATACGATCATAGCGTACATTAGCGTAATTCTTGGCAGCGGGAACTCGGACGCTGATCAATACAGACTATTCAGGCTGCCAAGGCCTGGCCAAGCGCGCTGGCATCCATGAACCAGATACTGCGTTATCTCTCAACAGCTAAGGCGCTAGTGACTGGCCGATCTCAATGCCTTAAGCTGCATTGTGCAAACAAAGTTCTGTAAGCTGCATATCGGTTAGAGGACTGGGTGTTCCTGCAAGTTTTTGCCCTCACGCGCTTTGGTCCAAATCCGTCCGCTCTTACGTATATAGACAGCCCAGCAGCGCGCTGGAGACATACATCCCATCAATTGATTTAAAGTCAATTATCCTTCCAAAAATGTGTCATTACTTTGATTCGAAGACTCAATTCAAAGACTGCGAGGCAGACCCAAAATACGTCATCTCAAGGCGGCAATATGACAAATGTGACGAGGCCAAAAGAACCGGCTATACCTGCGTGAATGCGCAGGCAGCAAAGGGGGAAAACGGCGAAGTTATCATGACAGGGACATCTAAGAGGCCTGGGAAGTGCCCAACATGTCTCTCGTAACTGGACAATCGGTACGTCTACTACTGTCGTAACGACAAACGACCCTGTCGTATTGAAATCGAACGGAACAGAACAACGGCCGTGGCAACCACAGTGAGACCGATAAGAGTGGATATCTTGGCATCAGGCGCATGCGGAAGCGTAAAGATTTGGTTATGTACTGATTCATGTCAGTTCTCGTGCAGCTTTGTTTTGGAAACTGGAGAGTACCATTCAGATCTCCCACAACCAATTCAAATCCGTCATATTGGCCTTGCCAGCACTTTTCTAATAACGTTTCCGATGGCTTGCAGTGAATCCGTGTCAGGAAAATCGCCTTTCGAATATCGGCCAAGAATCTCATCGTCAGCTAACTCTGTATAAGGAGCCTTTCCAGTCATAATCTCATATAGAACAGAGCCAAAAGCAAAGAGATCGCCTTGAACAGATAGGGCAGGTCCAGGATACTCGTGAATTGCTGTCACCGCGATGAGAAGTGGCGAACCGTCCACGGAAGATCCGGCAAAGTCAGATAGCCTAGTGTTCAACTTTGCATCCAGGAGCACATTTTGGCAGGTTAAATCCCCATGGACAACTCCAGCAAGGTGAGTGAAACTGAGTGCCTGCGCAATTTGAACCGCCCATTGAAGTCTTGCTTATTATCGACTTTGTTTCGGTTGTTGAACGATCGTAGATTGCCGTTAGGGGCGTATTCCAGTCGAATACCATTTTCAACGGTCCCATAGTAACGGAGGATTCCTTCATAACCTCCCCGTTGAGTAAATCGTTCGTATATCTTCTGTTCTCCCAAGATGAGATCAGAACAATCCTCGTCAAGAGGGGTTTTAATGACAGTCTCAGATAGCTTATCGAGGACGACAAGGCCAGTAGTTCCCCAAGCAACGACATCTTTCAGCCCGAACCCTTTCGGGTACTTGATCTCATCCGACATGTGAACAGCTCGCGGGTTCAGGAAAGTCTACGTGCCTGCATATTCGTTAGAATAGGGGGCAACTAGAATAACCGGTTTTTGTACTTTCTTAACTTGAATTAAACGTTCCGGGAAGAAATATAGTTATTGATAAACGAGGAGAAGCGGACGATTCACTATACGAACGCGTTACTTAAAGCTGGAGAGGATTTGTGGTCGGAAGAGGAGCTTCCTGTAGATATACTCCTGCCAAGACGAGCGTCAATCGCGGCACTCCCCGAAGCACCGGCATTCGGCAGCTCTGTTGAGCCGACGACCAGTGCCGACGTTCTTCCGGACCAGGCCTCTGCCAGCGTGTCACGGCTTCGCTTTCTATGCTCCTTATTCTCGCTGTTCGTGCCATCACACTCTATTATCTATGCGCTCCCAGCTTACTTGTACAAAGTTCCGCAAATGCGATCTAAGATGCTGTTTACGACGCTGTCACCGAATTGACCCCTCCGCCCCGTCCATATGCTACACACGCCATGGCTACGCAGCACGAGCAGCTTCGTAGACTCGACCGAAGACCGCAAATACGTAGATGCCGTGCTAATACAGGAGCTAGACGTATGTATGTTGGGGTCCCAGGCTTCTTCCAAACCTTCGGTGAAATCGTACCCTGTCTCGGCAGTCAATGCGCACCATCACTCAATGCGCAACCCCAACGTAATCGCTCAGCCAGCAATATGAGGCTATAGAGCTCTACACAAAAGCTTTTATCGCGAGATTTTCTAGAGCTGGCTTCTCATAGAGCTATAGATAATTGCTAGCTAGTCAGATTATAGATATCTGCTTAGTGTTCTAATTATACGGCCACAGCGCGATAAATGGCGTTGATGGCGCAGATGCCGCCGCATCAACGCGTACAGGTGCTAGCGTAGATTTCTTCCTCTTTGTAACTGTATAAGTAGCTTTTAAAGCTTTCTGACTTCCCTTTTTGGCAATTTTAAGACGTTTTTAAAGTTGTTATTAAGTCTTGCGAGCCTGTTAACAGAGGCGTCGCTCAGCAGCTTGATCAGCTTTCTCCTTAGCGCGCGCATCTCTGGCTGCTACCCGCTCAACGCGCTTCTCCTGCTGTAAACGAGCTTTAAGCTGTTTATTAGCTATAGATCTCTTACTGCTGAGCTTTTTGGAGTTGTAACTGTTGTTTTTCAGCCTCCTGCTGGCTGAGCGAGTTACGCGCCCTCTGTACGCGGGCAGGTGACCAGAAAACTGCTCCTCCATGCCACTCCTTAGGTTGCTCTAAGGGCAGAGTCTTGCCTTTTGTTTGACGCCGTTTCTGGTTTGCAAGAGCTTCTAGGAGACCCTTATTTTTATGCTCTAGGAGCTGCTTTTGTACAGAGATTGAGTGTATCGTCTGGCTTAGCTTACGCGACTCTCCTTAGTCACGATATCCTTTACAGTGGAGCGTAAAAGTCGCTCTATTTTACGCCAATCTGACGCGCTAAGTACTGAGGTAGAGAGCTCACTGGTGATTCTGGCTCTGGCAGAGTCTCTTTGTTAAACTTTTTGAGGATAGGCGTTGGATCTGGCGGCGAGATACCTGTACACTTAAAAGCTTTGGTAATCAACTGCGGCGTAACTGACGTTGTCTAGGCCTTCCAGAATAGCGTAAAGAAGTCTCTTTTGGCGATTGTTGACAGTCCTTGGCTCCTATACAGGTATCCGGAGAGCTCGTCAGAGTAGGCAGCTGAGAGAGACTTAAATACGCAGACGTCAAGAGGCTGCAGCGTATAAGTCGCATGAGGGGGAAATATCGCAAGAAGGATCTTATTCTGATCGCAGTAGTTAATAAAATCCATAGTAACGTGAGATCCATACCCATCAAGGACTAGGAGTCGCTACTACCGTCGAGCCTTCTCCTTTGTACAGCGATCAAACACCTGTTTAAGCCATTGAAGCCCTATCTTATTGTTTAACCATCTAGAGGTTAATAAGGTGATAAAGACTCTGTGAGAATTGACGTTGATTTCTTCAACCTAGCTTGATTGTAGAGTCGCGGCGTTAGATCGATAGATTAGCGCTGGATCAACAGTAGATCCGTCGGCGCATATACATGCGATAAGCGAGACCCACTCACAGCTGCTGTCCTGTATAGATTGCCTTACTTGGCGACTCTTATATAGAGGCCTATCGAAGATCCTTTTTAAGCGGCCAGTGATACTAAGGAGGAAGCCTTTCTCGTCCATATTGTACGTATGCTAAGGCTCTACACTATACTCTGTAATTTTCTTGTGTAGAAGCTTAAAGTAGAGCCTGTATTTTGCCTCAAAATCAGCCTTGTGGCGATTGCTGTCAAGCCCAGTCGTCCATCGTGAGATCAAGGAGTCGGGGTTGCGCCTAACAAAGCGATCAACCCAGGACATGCTGACGTCTCTTTTTGCCATGTAGGAAGCAAAATTTTGTATCATCTGCCGTGTAGGAGGAAGGCCACGCTCAGTAAGGTAGGTGATATATTGTAGAAGCCCCTTTTCTTGTTGTGGATGGAGTAGACGACGTGTACCATCAGTGATAGTACGCGCCTGCGTGACGCGTTGGTGCCTGCGCGTCAACGTAGAGCGTACACACACCAAATTCTTTGGCGATTTTATTGTATGATAAAAATTCTCCTGGTTCTTGCGCTTCGATTGCTGCTATCGCGGCGTTAATTGGGTCCATATTGGTGGAGTTGGGGCGCGTCAAAGTTGGGGCGTGCCGAGACAGGGTAGGCCTCGAGCCAGCAGCGCAGGCCGTGTTCGAAAGGTGCAAAACGGGAATAACGTATACGTTCGCGTAATGCACGGATTCGCGTAATGCACGGCTTTTTACTAGGAAAATCAAGAAAAATAAGAAAGTTTAAAGTAATATACAACTTTTAAACTACTAATTATTTTTAAAAAGTTCCTTAACTAGAGTTATAAAGAAAGATTCTATCTATAATTCTAGGATTTTAGTTTTTTAATAATAATAAAGTTTAGAAAAAAAGTATAATAGTAGAAAAATAAACGTTCTTTAAAATTAAAATATAATAATTTCTTAGAAGTAAACTATATAATTTTGAATACTTTTTATATTGGGTATTTTTATATAATAGCTTACTTTAAAAGATAGATTATCTTTCCTAATTTTTCCTTTTTAAAAAAATAAAAAGATAGTATAACTTTGTATCTAGCTATTTTATATAAAAATACCTAATATAAAAAGTATTCAAAATTATATAGTTTACTTCTAAGAAATTATTATATTTTAATTTTAAGAACGTTTATTTTTCTACTATTATACTGTTTTCTAAACTTTATTATTATTAAAAAACTAAAATCCTAGAATTATAGATAGAATCTTTCTTTATAACTCTAGTTAAGGAACTTTTTAAAAATAATTAGTAGTTTAAAAGTTGTATTACTTTAAACTTTCTTATTTTTCTTGATTTTCCTAGTAAAAAGCCGTGCATTACGCGAATCCGTGCATTACGCGAACGTATACGTTACGTGTAGAAGAAGCCTCGAAGGCGTCCCGCACCCAACATCTACCTCGCCTCTCCATCCCCCTCTACTTACATATTCTTCGCACGACTGAAACAACAACACGCTGCGCTCTCTAATATCTACCTACTAAACAAAAAGCAACAGCGAGCCCTCTACGCGCTGGCGCGCACGAAATATCGCGGACCTCGCGGTTGTTCACAAGGAAGTAGGGCCAGCAGACGGGACGGCGGGCAATGCGCGGGCCGCAACGAAGGAGGCGCCGGTAATGGAGGATGCCATAGCGGCAGCGGATCATATTTTGCCCGCAATGCAGCGCGTCGATTACTTTGAGTTCTCCATGCTGAGCGGAAGGCTTGATCAGCGTGATGGACCCCTCAACTAGAGGTACAACGGAAGGGTTGTTCGGACGCAACTTGCTATTGCGGGCGAGCATGCGCAAACTCCTGCGTCGAATTGGTAGTGTGGGGGTTGATGCCTAGCAAGTTCAAGATGTCGGTATGTGCCCAGAAGGCGTAGTATGTCTTCTAGGTTATTCCTGTTAGAGATCCGACATAGCTCTGCGTACCTTGTTGTCAACTTGTCCAAGGACTCTGGCCCCGCCGTGTGCACAGTATATGCTAATAAATAGTCCTTAATTTATTTTACTACTTTACCTTTTTTTAATATATTTTTAGTATATCTATAGTTTTCCCTTATAGCGTTCTACTGTAAACTAAAAGGTCTGCAATGTTTCTCTTCTAGATAACGTTAGTATCACCGCCACACTTATTATTATGAACTAGAAGCTACTCTATAAAGACCTCAGGGACTTGCATTTTAAGCTTCACCACTTATTGCAGCTATCCTCCATTTATCGTCGTTTGGCTGTGTAGATTAGGCGCGAGCCTTCTGTGATATATATACTGCTTCGCAAGAACCTCCTCCACTCATCATAGGTCATTATCGCATCCGCAATCGCCATTGCCTGCTCTACGTCATCGTCATCATAGAACTTCAGCCCATAGGAGAGCATGAAGTTTTCTGAGTTCTCGTAATGCTTGTTGATTATATCTAGCTGGCTGGGAGTAAAGCGGTAGTCGGTTCGATGTCCTAGACTAAGCTCATCGTCTTCGGACATGTCGTAGCGACGCTCTCCTTCCATAAAGGCGCGCAAAATGGACCAGCCTTCTGCACAGTCCTCTTCCTCGTTAATAAGAAGTCCTTGCTCGAGCATAAAATGGTATTCGCCGCGCCAGTTCTTCTTGAGATACGCCTTCTCCTCGGCGCTGTAAGGTAGGATTTCGTTGGCAGCGCAAACCGTTTCGGAGGCGCGATTGATTTGTGTGAGTTGAGGTGCTGTAGGCATTAATAGCATTCTGATAATAAACCGGTGCCATAAAAAGGGTTACCATCTGCATGCTATTCTTATTCTAGAACAGAACGCCTTACAATAGTCCTTGTAGTGGGCCTAGTCCTCTATATGCTGGTTTGCTGCGTTTTGTGTAACGCAACTGCATCAGCTTAGGTGATAGGTAAGAACTGTGGGTACCGACGTCGAACATTGCGCTTCCAATATTGGTTCTCGGCAATATCAGTCGGCGGAAATGGTGACTAGGTCGCCATACCTGATCTACTTTGGTGCGGGGTAGAAAGGCCCGAATAGTATATACGGCTGCAGTGGCACTATCAGCGGACCTGCACTCTGCGAGTGTCGTCACTGGCGCCATAGCTTAAGATGAAGAAGATAACTCATAAATAGCACTGGCGACATTGGAGCAGGGAAGCATTCTCTGAGAGTGATAATATTTCGTCCTTGATTTCTGCAAGCTATCAATATCCTGTGGGCACTGCGCGAATACGTGAGACAATGTGAAGGAACTCTCTGCTTGCTTGAAGTCTTAGATTTGAGTAAGGTTTGGTAAATGCATGAAGTCATACTGTGCAAGCCTGAGGGGGAAACTAGCGGGAGTTCTTGATCTTCTTCTCGAAATCGTCGATGTCGAACGAGCTTCTGTCGAAGGGAATATCGGCTATGTTCTTATGGGTGCCTTTGTGGCCGCCGCCCTTGTTTTCTGATTTGATGAAGTCCTTGACAGCTTGATCTTTGGCTTAGGAGTTTGCCTGGATTTTGGCCACAGGCTTGTTAGGATTCTTCAAATCTTGATGAACATCGATGCGGAGATCAACCGTCTTCACGGCATTGCTTTTCGTAGTAAGATTCTCGGGAAGGACCTGGAGGAGCTTGCTCGTATTCTTCCGCGAAGCCGAGGCAAGCTCTCCTAGAACCTGCTTCCAAGGCATAACGAAAGACGATATAAGAATTGCAGTAATGCGTAGAAGGAGATAATATACGATAGGTAAAGAGTGTCTGTCTGAATGTCGACGCCACGACCCGTCTTGTTGCTGTTTCATGCGACATGAATGCCTTTGGGGTGTGGTTGCCAGATGTGACACTTCTCAGCGAATGAAAATGCCGACTAGGCGAGACGTCACGTCACGTGAGCACGGTCACGGCGCGAGCTTTGATTTCCATCGTTGCGGCGGCCACACCTAATCGCGTCTGAATCGATCGTACACCCTTTTCCATTGCGCGCGGCTACCATGTTTCCCCGCTCAACGCACAGACCCCACTCAACGCACAGTTGGCACCAAAAATCTCTATACTTTCAACCCTCATAACTCTACCAATATGGACCCAATTAACGCAGCTGTTGAAGCTTTAAGATCCCTAAAGCTAGAAGAACGTCCTAATATATATCTCAGGTTGCGCGAGAGTACGGCGTTAAGCGGTCGCGGCTCTCGAAGCGTTTTCGCGGGGTGCAGGGCACCTATGCGTCCCGGACAGAAGAAAAGCGACTCCTCAACTCTACACAGGAAAAACAGCTACTACAGTACATTGAAAAGCTGTGTACACAAGGCCTCCTACCTCCTACAAGAGAGATAATACGAAATTTCGCAGCAGAAATAGCCCATCAAGAGCCAGGAAAAAGGAAAACACTAGGTTGATCGCTATATTGCGCGGCATCAAATCAACCTTATATCGCAATAGACATCTAGTATTAATAACCAGCGCCACAAAGCTGATTCAGCCTTCAAATACGCCCTCTATTTTAAGCTTTTAGACAATAAGATCAAGCAGTACAAACATCACGCCATCAAATACATACAATATATAGATAAGAAGGGCTTCTTAATTAGGGTAGTGTCAAGAATAAAGCGCGTATTCTCCCAACGCCAGTATAATCAGGGTAGCGTCAAGCAGGTACTCCAGGACGGCAACAGGGAGTGGATCACAACAATAGCTTGTATATGCGCCGACAGCAGCTCTCTCAATCCTGCCCTCATATATCAGGCAGCTTCTAGCAATATTCAGAACACCTAGTTGCAGGATTTTAATCCTCAAAAGCACTACGCCTTCTTCGCCTCATCACCTTCAGGATAGACAAACAACGAACTTGGCATTGCCTGGCTTAAGAGGTGCTTTCAGGAGGAGACTAAGACAAAGGCAAAACGCGACTATAGGCTCCTTATTCTTAATAGGCATAGCTCGCATATTACAATAGAGTTTATCAAGTTCTGCGATCAAAATAGGATCCTCCTAGCTATCTATCCGCCGCATTCAACTCATACGCTGCAGCCTCTAGATGTCTGCCTTTTTTTTAAGCCTCTCTCAGCTGCATATACCAAAGAGCTCTCCCAATTCATGTACAATAGCCAGGGCCTTACATCTATTACTAAGCGCGACTTCTTCCGCTTCTTCTATAGGGCGTATAGGACCGCGTTTGCTAAGGAAACGATTATTAACTTATTTAGAGTTACTAGCATCTCTCCACTGGATAGCAACGCTATATTAAAGAAATTTAAGGATTTAGAGCCTAAGAGGCTATTAAGTAGTGATAGTACGTCGTTAGTACTCTCTGCAAGCGACTGGCGCAAGATTAAACAGCTCCTACGACAGGTAGTTAATAATATCTACGATAAACGCGCCTTACAGCTCTCTCACACAATACATGCAATCACAACTCAAAAACAGCTCCTTCAGCATAAAAACAACCGCCTTAAAGACGCCCTTATCAATAAATAAGAAGCGCCGTACGCGTAGCAAGACATTACTACTTAAACCTTCCCAAAATTACGCTGGTGGCGCTGTCTTCTAGTCGCCATCTAAAGTTAAAGCTGCCCGCAATCAACAAGTCCAAAAAGACGCCAAAGTAGAAGAACTACAACACCAGAAGGATCGCAATAAGCTAGCTAGGGAGCAGGAAAAGCAGGAGAAACAGGCTATGCTTCAGCAAAGAGCAGAAATAAGGATGGCTACAAAGGAGATCAAATTGCAGGAAAAACAGCAGAAGGCTGCAGAGCGCGAAGAAGCCCTACTCGCCCACGCAGCTAAAAAGCAACTCCAGAATAATATACAATTAGCTAAAAAGGGTAAGGCGCGTAGACTCACAGCTCCTGCACCTCCTACTCATATTATTGAGGACCTAGAGGCTGATGCTGAGGATCTATCCGTCATTAAAGGGTAGTAGTAGAGGCATCTGGCCCATCAACGCGCACGCGTACAGTACGCCTCCCATAGAGGTATCGCACCTAATATATCGTTGCCAATCAATTAAAACGACTTTTAAGAATGCTACTACAAAAAATCTCATAATAATTTGATCTATATAGAGCTGTACAGCTTTAAAAGTAGTAGTAGTAGGCATCCTCAAACTGTGCGTTGAGTGGGGTCTGTGCGTTGAGCGGGGAAACATGGTAGGAACCATCTATCGCGTGCAAAAATCGGTAGAAATCTTGGCGGCATCCGAGAATTTGCGCGCGCGCGGGGAGCCTCATACAAATCGTAAATTTGACTGTGACGCGTCAATAACAGCCTATAAACTGTTGAACAACTGTTAGTAAGTTGTGAGGCTGTACAAATACGTGTATAGGGCTATACTGACGCTTTTTTTGGTGGAGTAGTCCATTTTCGAGCTCACGGAGTCGCTCCTCGCCCTCTTCCTGCCGCGCAGGCGCGTCGCCCGCCAACTATACCCCGAGAGCTTACAACTAAAGGCCGTGGGCTGGATCCCCGTTGTCGCCTTGATATTTATCGCTTTCTGCTACTTGGCTGGCGCCACGACGATATCGCAGATTTAGTAGACGTGTTGTTGTTAGAGGTGTATAAAATTGAGCGAAACTTAAAGCTCTATGGGAGCACTCGCAAACCCAGCAGCCCCAACGTTGTACTCGGCCGCCCGCGTAAATTATCGTCTGACGATGAGCAGGCGCTGTACGATGAGCTGTTTCAGAGCGGTTGGGATGTATCAGGACGAGATTGTATACTGGCTGTGGGATGGAGAGAGGCGTTCAGGTACACCGATCCACTATTAGTCGACTGTTAAAGGATCGCGACTGGGGAGCGAGCGAGCCCTACGACTTATATCAATACTGCGCAATGAGGAGCTCCGTGAGGCTTACCAGAGGAGTATGAGGCAATTTATCGCCGCCGACTTGGTGTTTCTTGACGAGTCTATTTTTAACGAGAAGACTGGCTGGCGCCACAGGGCGTATGCCCCAGTCGGGTTTACCAATCGATATTTCCAGGACGTACGGCGTGGCAAAACTTGGGCTATTCTCCCAGCGTATACAGTTGACGGTTACCTGCCCTGTACAGGTATAAAGGAGGGCTATTTCAGCCATGAGGACTTTATCGATTGGATCCGCGATTCGCTGTTGCCCACGCTCCGGGCGGCGTATGGCCAGAAGCCTATAGTTATAATACTCGACAACGTCTCAATTTATACAAACTGGGAGGTGGTGAGAGTTATTGAGGAAGCTGGCCATATTGTTAGATTTCTGCCACCGTATTCGCCTGATTTTAACCCAATTGAGCTTACCTCTGGAGTCCTAAAGGCCTGGATCCGCCCGCAACTACTGCCATGTACGGTGGCGCTTTAACAACTTTGGCGACTTTCTAAGGGGCGCTATCCGCGAAAGTCGCTGCGATCGGTTCGCGAAAAAGCACTTTAAGCACGCTACCGACGGCGTGTATAGGATAGAGAACCAGGAGCAGCTCTGGGAGGCACGTAGGGAGATGTGGAGGTGGGGTGCAGTAGAGCGTAGAGTAGAGCGTAGAGTTGTTAGGATAGACGTTAAACTTGCTAAGGTGAATACTAAGTAAAGTAGTGGACGTAATTACGTAAAGTCCATGCTCTGCAATTATCGTCAACTCAGCCAGTAACCCCACTACCCACAGCGCCCCTACTACCCATACTTACGAACCCTGCGGCGGCAGTAGCTGTCTTACAGTGCTGCTTATACTTCTTCAGGTCATCTCGCAGGTGCCTAACGACTCCATCCTTCAGCTTAAAGCGCTCACTAACCGCGATTTTATAGAGCTCTCCTCTAACGCTTGACATCTCTTAAGATCTTTGACAGTCCCACTTTTCTGATATCGCACACATCTCGAGCCTGCTCGTAGTCCTCTCACGATCGTCCTCTGGCTGCTGGTTGATTAGCCAGCTGAAAAACTCCCTCACTGTTGCCCTTGTATCCTCCTGGCCACTCACAGGGCTTAAGCTGACGATTGGGAGGGCGCTGCCTGGCGTACGCGGACGCTGACTTGGCAGAGGTGAGTAGTACTGCTGCAGCTGTTGAAGCTGCGATGGAAGAGCTGGCGGTATAGAGTAAGCAGGATAACCTATTGGGGCGCCATAGGTACTACAGGCTGACCAAATCCGACAGTATTTTGCTGTAACTGGGGACGCTCTCACGCTGGAGCTTGAGCAGCTCGTGTTTCTTGTCGCGCCAGCGAGCCTCGTCAATAGCTCTCTGGCGCTCCTTCTGGCGCTCACGTCGCTCGTAGTTACGCCAGAAGTCGCCCTCACTGTTGCTCCTATCGCTCTCCAAGTCGCTATAATAACCGCCACGCCGGGCTTTTGAGCGCTTTTTACTGGCACCTCTCCAACGCTTCAGCTGGTTGCCGCCGCCAGCAGGGCTCCGCTAGTAGTTGATGAGAGTTATTGGCGGCGCGAGGAGCTTAGCCTGGCCAGCAACGATCGCGTTCGCCTAGGACTTCGAGTCGGCAGCTCTAATAGCGTAGTGCTTGTGGTTGGGCGTTACCCAGCACTAGTTCCTAAAGTTTGTACACTCACTATTGCGACAGAGCTAGTGCTGATGAAGGCTTCTCTCCTAGTCCTGCGCTGACGACAAGCTCTCTACGCGCTGTATAGCCCTCGACTCGTTAAGGAGCTGCTGTTGACGGCGCGTCTGCTTTTCTAGCTGTGGAGTCACCTCACCTACGTCAGACGATGGGTTGTTGAACGATTGATTACGCTTGAAGGCCTTTTTAAGAGCCTTAGCCTTGACGCGCACCTTAAAGGTAACCTACAAGCTGGACGCCCGGCGATTTGCTGACCCCTACGCACCCTCTGTGGGCGATCTCCAGCCATTTCGACGGACTACTCACACCAGAAAAAGCGTTAGTATAGCCATATACACGTATTTGTACAGCCTTACGACTTACTAACAGTTGTTCAACAGTTTATAGGCTGTTATCGACGTGTTACAGTCAAATTTACGATTTGTATGAGGCTCCCCGCGCGCGCAAATTCTCAGATGCCGCCAAGATTTCTACCGATTTTTGCACGCGATAGATTGGTTGTTCGACCCGCGTGGATCGGCATTTCTCGCAGCGGCAACTGCAACAGCCGCTCCATCGCCACCGGCGCTCATCAAAGTTCTTTTCACTCCCACCTCCATTCCATCAAATGACTGGCTGAGAGCCTTCTATTCGTATTTGTTCCTTGACCGGATTGATTTGCGCTTGGAGTCTGCTCCCTCTGGATCACTCGTCCGACAACGCGATCAATTTCGCATATCCCAAGAGCCCGCTAATCTGGGACTGACCACCTAAGGGTATCTATATGACACAGCACCTACCATGACATTCAGATTGTCCCCAACTCGGCCCGAGATAATCTACTGGCTGCTCCCCGCTCTTCCGCATCGCCAAAAATCGCTCAATATGAAGTTCCTATGCTTCATGCACCCTGGCAAAACGCCATCCACATTACCAACACCGCCATTATTTGCAGAAACAGCTCGAGGGGAAGGTAAGTCTGGCTCTCGCTCAACCTAACAGAATAATTACCATCTAACTGAAGCTAGAAGTCATTTCTGAAGCGGACTTGTATCGCTACACACGTCAACGGCGGCTGTAAAAACGACCGCCTATGTTGCCTTATGCCGCCCCAGACAAGTGCTTATGATGATGTCTCCAGAACCAACGAGCGAAACGAACTGGCGAAACGCTATCTCAAGTTCAGCCTGCCACATCTAGTCGAAGCGGCTGTTGGCGTTTGCAAGGGGGCCCGACGTTGTTGGTATCACGAGTCCGACAATGGGCAGGGATATTTGTTGATCTCGCGAACAGGTACCAAAGTCCTGAAGCTTACCGAAGGATTGCACAATAAAGCTTTCGTTCTCACCATGGACAACGGGATGGAAATGGTCGCAAAACTTCCGAATCCAAATGCCGGGCCAGCCCGTTACACGACGGCTTCTGAAGTCGCCACCCGCAAAATGGTATGCATGCATCCGAGCCCGAGAATGCGAAATGACTGAAGGAATTAGCTTCGAGATGTCTTTTCTATCCCGGTCCCTCGTGTGCTTTCGTGGTCTTACGATGCCGCAAATACCCCGGTCCAAGCCGAGTACATCCTCGAGGAAAGAGCGCCCGGTGTTCGTTTAGGTGCTCTGTGGCCAAGTTTACCGTGGAGAACAAAACTTTCCATTGTTGAGCAGGTCATCGATTTCGATTGCTCGCTGACCGGCGTGCAGTTCAAGACGCATGGTTGTATCTATTTCAAGGAAGACCTCCAACGATTGACCGGCAGCTCAGACGCCGTGCAGTTCACCGCAGACCAGCAAAGCTTGAACCTTGACCAATATGCTATGGGACCTTTGACCAAAGCCGAACTCTGGGCCAGAGGCCGGGAGCAGATGAACCTCGACCGAGGTCCGTGTAGGTTCATGACCGAATGCTGGGGCTGGTGTCTAGTGTTAATAGGAACTAGGGGAAGACCCTCAGGCGTACACGCGAGGGTTAGGTGCTAACGAGATGGCATGGATCCAAAGATTTGCCAAACCTCGCATGAACTATTTCTGGTCGCTAGAAGATCCGGAGCCCCCTAGACACACACTCGAATTGCTTGCCAAGTACGAGCGAGTGGCGCCAGTCTTAGCTCCCTCCGCAAACGAGTCCGCCACTGCGAACGTTCTGTGGCATCCTGATCTCCATCTCGACAATGTGTTTGTCGATCCTGCCTCGCACGAAATCACGGCTGTTGTGGATTGGCAGTCGGCGATGGCGGCCCCACTCTTCTACCAGTCCGGTATCCATCGAGCGTTCCAACATTACAAGAGCGTCCGTGAGGGCTGGGTTGTGCCGGAAAAGCCAGACAATTTTGATGCGTTGCCTCCCGACGAACAGAAACGAGTCGACCGGGATCTGGAGAGCGAAACTATCCACAAATACTACGAGCTCCAGACTATGAAGTGGGTGCCACGCCACTCCACTGGGAGTATCTTCAACAACCCATGGTGCCTGTGCTGAGAAAAAAACCCGTCTGGCTCGTAACCGGCGTGTGGGGATAATGGCGACGTGTTTTTCCTGCGCGATTCGCTTATTGCTCTCTTCACCAGATGGAAATGAGATCTTTGGCGAAGATACGCAGTGCCCAATCGCATTCTCAGCAGAAGAACTGGAACGGCATGCGCGAGAAGAGAAGAGAACGTTGACGGCGTAGGAAAAATGCTGTCGCTGTTTCGAGACCAAGGCGTCCTGCCAGCAGATGGTATGGTGCAAGCTGAGGATTACCAGACAGCGGTTGAAAACTGCCGCAAGTACAAGCAGATCCTTTTGAATGCGGCCCAAAACCAGTACGAGCGAGATCTGTACTCCATGATATGGCCGTACCAAGACGTTTCCGATGAAATCTAGTATGTAGTTATCTCATAAAGGTCTCGTCGAGCGAAATATAGATTCTACCAATACGTATCGGCCAACGGACAAAATCATCGAGTGTTGGTGCAAGAGAAGTGGTGAACTAGATCCAAACGACGGGCTGGCGGTGTATCCTAGACCTTTTGCTGCCCCACACCTGAGCAAGCGAAAGATGCAAGACCCGACCGCCGATACCGCTCCGAGGACGGCACAGGGTCCGTTCCTTAGATCGAGCAGCATGCTTGCTTCGATGAAGTCTGGCACTCGCAAATGAAATCACACGACACTTGATGGCAGCCAGCACTCTTGGGACGGAGCCGACCGGGCACGAGGAAGTACTGTAATTAGTCATCTGGCGCTCGGGCTCATCTGACGCCCACTTTTGACATGTCAACCACCACTACTTTTGAAGTTGTATAGTCCTATATAAATCTAATTATCACGAGATTTTTTAGAGGAGCATTCTTGAAGGTTTGTTTGATTGATTGGCAACGATAAATTACGTGCGATACCTCTGTGGGAGGCGTACTTTGCGAGTGCGCGTTGATGGGCCGGATGCCTCCACCACCCCTTCAATGACCGATGGATCCTCAACACATCAACCTCTGGCTCCTTAATAACACGAGGAGGATGTGCAGGAGCCTTAAGGCTACGCGCCTTACCCTTTTTAGACAATTGTATATCGGCCCTAAGTTGTTTTTCAGCTGCCTTCGCGATCTGCTCTTCCTCACGCGCTGCAGCCTTCAAGCGCTGCTCTTGTAACTTAAGCTCCTTAGCTACAAGCTTTATACGCTTTCTCTCCTCTATTATAGTAGCTTTGTCTGCCTTTGCTTATTCCTTAGCGAGCTTTTCCTGGTCCTTTTGGTGTTGTAGTTGTTGTTCTTCAGCTTCCTTTTAAGCCTGCCTATCGCGAGCGTCTTGAACTTTGGATGGGGACCAGAATACGGCACTACTATGATATTCTGGTGGCGCTATTAAGGGTAGAGGCTTGCCACGCTGCCGGCGCTTCTTCTTGTTGTATAGAGCGTCTCGTAGGCACTTATTTTCATGCTCTAGTAGTTGTTCGCGTACAGCGAGGGCGTGGATCGTATGGCTAAGCTGCTAAGAGCGTTTATCGTAGATATCCTCCACCGTCTCTGCCTCAGTAAGCGCTCAATCTTCCGCCAATCGCTTGCAGAGAGTATTGACGTACTACTCTCGCTTGATGAGGGCCTCTCTATCTCCTTATGCTTGAATCTCTTGAGGATCACCTCTGGATCAAATGGTGATAGCCTAGTAGCTTTAAAAGCTTTGAGTACTGTATTTTCTTAAAAACGCTGTATGCCAGGCACTATAGAAAAGCCGGAAAGAAGTCGCGCTTGGTGATAGAGCTGAGCCCTTAGCAGTTATATATGAATTGAGTGAGCTCTCGAGTATATGCGGCGGAGAGAGGCTTGAAGAGGCAGACATTGAGCGGCTGCAGCGTATGCGTCGAATGAGGTGGGTATATAGCAAGGAGGATCCTATTTCAATCACAGTACTCGATAAAGGCCTTTTGTAACATGTGAACTATGCCTATTAAGTATTAGAAGCCTTCTTAAGCGCCCTGCCTTGCTCTTAGTCTCCCGATCGAATACTTGCTGCAGCCATGCCATGCCTACTGTATTATTTGTCCATCCTGAAGGTGATGAGGTTATAAAGCACTTGTGCTCTGTAGGATTGAGATCTTGTAACCAGCTGTCCTGTATATTGCCGGAGAGCGCTTGGTATATCAAGGAAGGCATAAGAGTACTGCCGTTGGCGCGCAAATACAAGCAATCCTCGTAATCCACTCCCTATTGCTGCTGTCTTTGAAGCATTTGCTTGATCCCTGCTTCTTTATATTGCCTGTGGGAGAATATACACTTCATTTTGCTTAGCACCCCAATTAAGAAGCCCTTCTCGTCCATATTGTATATATTTGCCGGCTCGACGTCGTACTGCTTAATTTTAGATTCTAGAAGCTTAAAATATAAGCTGTATTTGTATACGGAATCGGCTTTGTGGCGCTGGGCGTCAATACTAGTAGTCCATCGCGATATGAGCTCAATGTTATGCCGTGCGATATATCGATCAACCCAGCTTCTTCCAGGCTGTTTTCCTGATATTTCTTGCGCGAAATTTCGTATCATCTGCTTCGTAGGAGGTAGGCCACGGCCGCAGAGCTTATCAATATATTTTAAAAGCTCTAATTCTTGCGCGTTGTTGAGAAGTTGCTGAGTTTCGTATTGGGCTGCATGGCTGCCCTGCACCCCGCGAAACCGCCTCGATAGCTTGTTGCGATCAACGCCGTACTTTTTCGCAATTTGAGAATAATTAGGCTTTTCGCCTATATCGAGCGACTTCAACGCTTCAAGAGCTGCGTCAATCGGGTCCATATTGGTGGTTGTAGAGACTTTTGAAATTTTGGTGTGGGCGATGGAAAAGTGGGCGTCAGATGAGCCCGAGCGCCAGATGACTAATTACGGTAGCGGCGACGGAACTGGAACGGAGGCTCTGAGAAAGCCCCCAAACTAAAATCCCTTCGTACGTGAAATCTCAACTGGTTACTCCCCTACTAATTTTGCCCTAATCTATACGTCCTAGATTTTGAGGTAATAAAAGGTAATAGCGGTATAGCTAAGAGCGACGTAAAGTACCTCTTATGTCCACCGTTAAACTGCGCCCTACCCCGCCACTTAGCCACCAAGGCCGCGTTCTAACACTTGTGGTGCGCTATCCCCACTACCCGGACTGCAACACGCTCGTCAAGCTACCCGCCCTAGATAATAGGGGTACCCTCTCGCCCTATCCTCCACGTAAATAGTGCAAAGTAGACGATTTAATTATTTACAAAGTGAGGAACGAACAAGTAGACACTATGTACACGCTAAGGTCGCATTGTTTATTTAGTATTAACACCTTTTTTAATACCTTTTTTAAAATAAGCCTATCTAAATTAGAATAGAAAGACTACTTTAGTATAGTACCTAAAAAACCTAGTCTATAACGTATCCTATCAGCGAGCGGGGTTAGATTAGCAAGCGGGATAGTTTTTGCCAAGACTATAACACCTCATAATAACTTATTATGTCTTAATAACGCAACGTGTTATTATCTAATAAAGAAGGCAGAATTAAGCTTACCCTTTAGGCCTATTAGAATAAACAATTTTTAAGCCTATAACGCGCCGCTATAAGAAAGCAATTAGGCTTAATTATTAAATAGGTTAAATTATTATAATAAGGATACTAGGTGCCGCATACTACCTATGTAGCAGTAGTTCTAAGGGCGCGCTAGTACTACCTAATTAGGACTAGCGCGTAGGGCTAAATTAACGTTGGGCTAACCAGAGGTCTAATAGGCTAATAGGTAGTAATCTCTAATATTACCTTCCCCTTTAAAAGCCTTAGCTCTAGTAAGGCAAACTAAGAAAAACTATACTAGAGGCGCTAATTATATAGCTTAATAAATGTTATAAACTATTATAATTTATTATAAACTATTATAGACTATTTAAAAACTATTTAAGACTATTTAGAAATATTATAATAAGTAAAATAACTATTAGATAATCTCTTCTAGTACACAAGCTAGTAAAGTAAGCGCCCTACTACTACGCATTATAGTAGTTACGTCTAATAAGACGACTTAGGCGTCTTCTTAGGTGTAGCCCAAAGAGAGGCCTATTATCCAAAAAGGTTATTTAAAAAACAGCTAGTTAGTAGGCGCTCCACATGTCTATCCTAGCACTCTCGCAGCATAATATTATATTAAGAGGTACCTTAATCTCACGCATATGCGTACGTAAGAGCCAGAAGCTTAGGGTCCCTAACTTTATTATCCTAGAGGTATATAACTATAAGATTCTTATATAACACTAAATCTTTATATAGGGTATATAGGCTAGATTTCCTATTATTATTCCTATAATATACTTTAATAGCTTTCTTATAACCTAATATATCTATATAGGACTGCCACTTAGGGTTAGCGTTTTACTTAGGGGAGTTTTTATACTAGACTCTATATATAAGTAGCCCCTTATCGCCTATTAAAGAATTCTTATAGTAATAGTTAACCTTACTATTAATTATAAAGTTAACGTAGTAGTCCTACAACCCTACTAGTAGAATAATAGGCGCGTCTATCGCAACCATACCCTCCTTATTAAGAAGCTAAATAGCATTAGGGGCGTTATATAATAGCCAGGCATAAAACTATAAATATACATTATAGTAACTTATAAAAGCTCTAACTAGTATATATAGTCGCAAAAGACCTCTATAATAGAAAATAGTCCTAAATTCTTAATATCTAGACCTTTGTTAGAATAAAGGGACAGAATATTACGCATATCCAAATAAACTATATTTCTAATAGTATATGCTAGTGCGGGTTGTCGACTCTTATTCGCGTATAACTTTATTTTTAATTAGGCCCAGACTAGATTTTTATTTATAAAGCGCATAACATCTTTAATATAATAAACTATCTACTAGGCATCCTTATATTATAACTTCTTATAATAGTCTATTATTATAACTAGGGTAATAGGTTTAAAGCCTTATTATAGCAAGTAGCCCTTAGTTATAAGCAATAGCGCAACTTTAGTAAACATGTTTTCTTTACAATTTATAGTAAGTTATATAATAGGCAATTAGTTAATCTAGTTATTTTACGTGTAATTAACGTAATAACGCAAATACACCTTTAGAATAGCATTTATAATTTCTATCTACTTATTACCCTCTAGGTAAAAAGCCATTATAAGCGCGGGGTTGCGTATCTACCTATCTATAAAGCTCTCTCCAAAAGTAGGACGTAAACTAGGCGCTATAGTTAGAGACAATAGTATTAGAAAACCCCTCCTCGCGCTATACATACACTTAATAAAGGCTCTAATAATAACCTTAATATCTAGTAATAGAAGCGCAATATACTTATATTGCTTAGATAGGTAGTTAACTACCACTATAATATAATAATAGGTAACTCCACCACGTGTATAATCTAACAACAAAGTAATAAAATTAATAGAAATATCTTTTTAGAAACGCTTTAGCACTAACAGTAGGCAAAAAAGTCCTTACTTCTATTTCTTAAAAAGCTTTAAGTAATGGCAAGTAACACAATCGTATATAACAAGCAACTATATTTGTTATACTAGACTAGTAATAGTACTAGCTAATCTTATAGTACGTTTCTTTTTTTCTCTATATATCCTGCCCCCAGGGGTTTATAACACAATTATATAATGTCTATATAGAGGATATTATTAAAGAGGACAAAAATCTATTTCTAGAAAAACACCAAACCGTTAGTAATATTACAGTCTTATAATTTCACCTTAATATTATAGTTATATATTACCGCTACTAAAAGACGTCGCATACCCTATTGCTTTACTATAATAATCTATTATAGAATAGAATTTCTAGTAGTTGCCTATTTTAACTAGTCTATTATACTAACATAACTTTATACAAAGAAATTCTCGCTTAGCAACTTTGTCTATTCTAGTAAAGTGGCCTTATAACTCTTTAGAGGACTATTATTAACTATCCTATCTTTAATAGGTTCCTTCTTACTAAGATAGTATAACCTCGTAGCAAGACTAACTACTACTAACTCCTCTATTCTTACTAGTATTTATATAAGATAAGCAGCGTGCAACACTCCTTTAGTAGAACGCTCTATAAATAGTATAACTATCTTTAAGATAGGTTTAGATATAACTACTAGTAGGGTAGATTTAATACAGTTAAGTATAAGAATTATTTGCACTTAGTATTAAAGACAATTGCCTAATATATTGCGTGGCACGTTACCTAGATAATAGGTAAGAGAATTAGGCTTTCCACCCTACCTACCTAGCCGGTAAGTAATCTTAAAGTTAAACTCAGAGAGGAATTCCGTCTAGCGAGCCTAATAACAGTTTAACTATTTTATAATTATAAACCACTCTAGTGCTTTATAGTCTAATATTATATTAATAAGTAACCTATTAGATAGCTTAGGTCGCTAGTCTTTAAAAGCCTTAATAATTACAAAAAGTTCCTTATTATAAATCGCGTAGTTACACTCTACTAGTATTATTTTTATAGACATAAAGGTAACAGAACACAAAGCGCCCTTATTACATCTAAGATAAGACCGCAGTAATAATAAAGTCTAACGCGTCTATCTTAACCCACATCTCTAGGTCTAGGTTAAAATGTGCCAGAATTAGGGCTATTATAAACGCGTTCTTAAGCTGCTTAAATACTTTAGCGGTAGGGCCTTA
Organism: Laburnicola sp. JP-R-44; assembly: GCA_009805535.1. Lineage (NCBI taxonomy): Eukaryota > Fungi > Ascomycota > Dothideomycetes > Pleosporales > Didymosphaeriaceae > Laburnicola > Laburnicola sp. JP-R-44. The sequence goes on from SELF01000006.1 coordinate 2,127,291, forward strand.
CAAGTTAAAAGAGAAACTCCGCAAAAGCCTCTTTGCAGGTTAGATCTATTAGCGCCCTTACTAAGCTCGAGTAGCCAATAATAAATTGCCTATAAAAGTTCGCAAATCCTAAAAACAACTACACCTCACGCATGTTAATAAGGAGCTACTATTTAGTTATAATATAGATCTTGGCAGAATCTATCTTAATACTATTAATAGTAAGAATAAGTCCTAGGTATTTAACCTTCTTAACCGCAAACTCGCACTTATTAATATTAAGGTACAGCCTAGCCTTTTTTAAGCGTTAATAGACTCTGCAGACGTAATCCTTATATTTAACCAACGTCTTACTAAAGACTAGAATATTATTAATATATGCCAAACAAAATTCATCTAGGTATTCCCACAGCGTCTTATTAATATAAGACTAGAAAGTCGCTAGTGCATTACACAATTTAAAAGGCATAATAAAATATTCAAACAACCCATACTATATTATAAAGACGGTTTTATATTCGTCTTTATTCTTAATACACACCTTATAATAGGCCGTAATAATATATAAGAACACTAAACTACTACATCCCAGATAGTCAAAAGAGCGTTTTACAAATATTAGATGGCGCGTTCTTATTTTTTACTATAGCGGCGTTTAGCTAACAATAGTTAACATAGATACGTAGGCCTCTATTAGGCTTCTTAACAATTAGCACTAGAGCCGCAAAATCTAAGGTGCTGCATCGCACCTTACCCATACTAAGCTTCTTATTAACGTACGCCTTTACTGCCAGAGCCTCCTTTCTACTCATACTATATATAGCCGGGCGGCAGGGTACTTTGCCCCAGGCTCTAAGTTAATCTCATAGTCTACCCCAGGCTAATAAGGCAGAAGCTAGTCTTCTAGCACTATAAAAGCCTCCTACTTATCCTAAAGCCAGACAGGTAGTAACTTTAGTATCTCCTTCTTTATCTTATTAGGTTAATTTATCTTCTAATAAAACTTGTTAAAGTCTTCTTAAGTTAAAGCTATAAGATTAACACAAAACAGCTACGTAAACATAGCCTTAACATTAATAGCATTGTTTAACTTACTCTTATTATTAACCCTACTAAGCTTCTTAAGTCGCTGTATATATATTTAGAATATAGCCAGGTAGCGTAATAGTTAGCCTTAAGGGCCATAAGCAAAGTAGCGTACCCAGAGACAACTTTAATATCCATTCTAGTATACGTAGGATGCGGCCGTCTTTAGTTTAGGCAACTATTATTAACAACCCTTACTAGTAATAATAACTAGAAGCCCTTTTATATAGTAGTTACTTATACAATAGAGCTTGTTAAAAGTTATAGTCTTGTCTTTCTAATTAATATTTAGGTTATGGGCACTTAACTATAACATACTAAAGATAATATTATATCCTAATATATTAATAATATATGTTAACTTCTTAGAGAAGTAGTCCCTATAGTATATAGGCAACACTACCGCCTTTATAAGTACTTATTTTGTAATGCTATTACTAAGACGCAGGCAAATAGGCTTTTTAAGTAAGACTATATAGAGTCTATAATAAGCGACGTAGTCCTTACTTACGCACATATTTATTACGCCTAAATCTATAAGACTATTAATAGTAATTCTGCCTCTATTAGTAGCCTAGAGCTAACACTTAAAGATAAAATATATCCTATATATTAGTAGTGTATTCTTATTAAGCGAGTTCGCGCGGAGTTTAACAACCTGCTAGGGCTATAATAACTATTAAGTTAGCTATAGCTTTAGCTCTTTAATCTTGCGTAAAAGTTTTAGTAATAACTCTTAAGGTCCCTACTAACAACTTTTAATAGGGACATCTAGTTTTCTAATAAGTTGGCTTTAGTTAACGCAGTGAGAGCTAGCAACAAAGGTTAGATATTAACCGCAGCAAGACCTGCGTTAATAAGGGCCTTAATCTTATTAGCTAGTTACTATAGTTTGCCCTTGCACAAAGCGTCCTTATCTTTATAATAGTGGCCTTTCTTACTATATTTAATATAGCGTCCTTTATCTATTAGTAACTTAACCTAGGCTAGGCGTTAGTATAACTAGAAATATTGCCACTAGCATTATTACTTCTACTATAACTGCCTCCCCCACTACAACCACCTTAATTGTTATTATTATTGCCCCACTACTGCATAGGGCCCTATAGCTTTAAGATTATAGCCTAATAACATATCTTTTTAATAAATAATAACCATAAGTCTAAGTTTAACTATTGCTTATTAGTCTCTAACCTTAATAGTTTTAAGAGTTAAATAGTAGTAATAATTTTCTACTAATTAGAAACGTTAACAGGTATAGTTATAATCTCAAATTAAGACAGCCATCCTTTAAAGCTTTTGCGGTCTCTAATCTTTAACTAGTCGCCCTACATGGCTGCGTACGCCTTACCCATAGAATTCGTCGCCACATAGCTACAGTCACCACATTAAGAGTGTAATTAAAAATAAACTCTATCTTAGCGTGTTTAGTTATAAAGATATAGTTATATACGCTTAGGTATAAGCGTATAAAACTCTTCTATAGTTTATAATTCTTATAGTTATCTAAGCCCTTAAACTTATTAGACTCACAAAGATAATAGCCAGAAGCCTAACTAATACCTATTAATATAGACATTAACTAGCCACTAGGCGTATTAGCACAAGCGGCATAGCTAGTGTTTATAGTAAGTATTATAGGTTATAGAGTGCCTGCTTATAACATAGCATATATCTAAGCGTAGCGCTATTAAATAATCTTAAGATCTTTAGTATTTAGATCTTATTATATATATAGTAGTATACTAGGTGGGGCAAATATTGCCGCCTTTAGCTAATCTTCCAAATCCGCGAGTTTTCGCTCTTATTTCTTCGCACAGGTATAGTATAGTTCTTTAAGCTTCTTTAATTAGTCGATACAAGCAAGCGCCTCTATTACCTAGGTTTTACGCTAGGCTAAACAATAACACTTAACCTATAGGTTGCACTCTACTTTTAATAGGAAAAGTTATACGTATTTTACTAACTCTATAGTATAGTTATAGAAATCTTCTAACTTAGTCTCCCACTAATATCCTTAGTAAACCTTATCTTCTAACTTAGCGGCGCTATTAGCGTGCCCTACAAAATAGCTAAAAAGTAACTTTAGCTATCTATTGGTAGATGTGGCTTCTTGCAATAACTCGCTATCGCGAATATCTACTACCATTTCCTATTCTAGCTTAGTGCCTTTAGTAAGTAAGCAAAAGACTTTAAAATAGAGTAGTAGTGCGTTAGTATCCTTATTATATAGAAGTCGCAGCTGCGTATTCTTAGTAGGCTGCTCTATAACGTTAAAAATAGATTTTCTACTAGAACCGCAATGCTATCTACGCAATAGCCTATCTATTATTAGTTTAGGATACTTTACTATGCCACTAATAGGGATTTCTATAGACTAGCTATCTAAGATAATATACTTACTAGTGCTACTTACACTACCTACACTAAGTATATTTAAGTTCTTCTTATCTAGATCTTTTATAATACGAGGTATAGAGGTCTACGGGGTAGTTATAAACTGTTAAATCGCGCTCTTATTAGTTAGGATAGCGGGCCTACTTATGCGTCACCTGCTAGGGATGTTTCTATAGTTTACTATCTTATTAGTAGTACTAATAGTGTTATAAGGTTTAACTAATAGTTTGGAGTTATTAAGCCTAGCTATACACTATTATAGGTCTAGTTCCTCTTACTATAAGAGTATAATATATATTATTGCGAGTTATAAGTTAATTAAAAGCCTATTATGGCTTGCGCTCTATTATAAGCGTGCTTTTATTAACCTAGTATAATATAAGGAAGTAATTAGGCTTAATTATTAAATAGGTTAAATTACTATAATAAGGACACTAGGTGCCGTATACTACCTATATAGCAGTAGTCCTAAGGGCGCGCTAGTACTATCTAATTGGGACTAGTACGTGGGGCCGGATTAACGTTAGGCCAATTGGGTTAGATTAACGTCGGGCCGACTAGAGGTCCGATAGGCTAATGGGTAATAATTCCTAACACTGCTAATATGTATAATATTCTAAAAACTATAGTAACTCGCTAATATAATAAAATCGCTACCTAAGTAAATAACTGCGCTAATATAGCGAAGCTTACTATAACTAAAAAGAAGACGCTTATTTAATATATACTTAACCTAGACTTATAAGAATTTGCACCCTAGCTAGATAAGGTAAAGAATATAGCTAATAAACTACTAGCTGCGCGGTATAGAGACCCTATAGGTAAATACTAGGCTTAACACTTTGTAAAGCGTGTACCTAAGCTTAAAATAGCCTTTAATTAAGTAAAGAACTAATAGAGAATATAATAGAAGGATTTAAAGGTAATAAATACGTAGTTTTGGCTTATAGAGGAGATAAAAGCTAAGTATAGAGTGTAGGATTAAAATGTCTATAACTTTAATAAGACTAGCTTCTAAATAGAATTTATTAGCTTAATAAAAGTTATAATATAGGCTTAGAGAGACGTTCTTAATCTAATTTTATCTAGCTAGGCAACTATAAATAGGTTACAGTAATCTAGAGCATTTGCGCTGCTAGATATACTACTCTACCCTTTATTATCTATAAAGGGCGAGTCTATATCTTAGTGTAGTATAAGAGAGACTAGTATCCCCTACAATTAGAAGCTTTTAGTCTCTAAGACTGGCTAGACTAATAATAAGCTTAAAGTCGCATAATTAAAGCACTTTAACGCGTATATAAGAGCTACTAATCCTAAGATTTTAAGGATTACTGCCTAGAATAGAGGATCCTAACCCTCTATATATGCTAGCGCACTTATTTTATATTCTATAGCCGCTTAATATAGTCTATTTTACGCTACTAAAGCTAAAGTACTTCTAGCGTGTGTAAGACTTAGTGCGCTAACATATCTTTTATATTAATAAAGAGGGCTTTTTACTAGCCTTTTGTAACGCGTTTATTAATATATTTATACTAGAGAATTGTAGAAAAGTCTTTAAGGCCTCTAGACTTATTTCTTTAGACGCGTTAGTAGTAGTAGATTGCCTTAATATGCGACTTTACACCCTACTAGGACTATCTATACTAAATAAGCCCTAGCAATTAAAAACGCAAAAAAACGCTATTAAACTCTTATTATACGCTAAGCTAGTAATAGAATTTATTAAGAAATTACTAACTACTATTACTATAAGACTTGCATAGCTTATAAAGGGCGCTAAAATTCTAGCCTATTAAGGTATACTTATAATAGGCTAACTTACTAAGCTAAGCTTTAAAAGTAGATAAAGCTGCTTACTAAGCAAAAATTACGTAAAAGAAAGTATCTCTAGTATAGTAAAGTACTTAACTTTGGCTAGGGAGCAGATTTAGTAGCTAGGAGTCCCTCTATTAGGGCAAAAATATCTAAAAGAGCGCAGAGTAGAGGTAACGCTAAGGGAGGCCCCTTAACACAACACCACTACAGCAACTATAGAGGGACTAGGCATAACGCGAGAACCTACTAAAAGGCTAAAGAGTTATCTTCTATCTTAGATATTACCTTTAGTAGGCTGTTTTTAGATAGTGTTAATAGTAATTTAAATTAAAGTTTACAGTACTATAGTGTTGCTAAGAAAAACTAACCCGCTTGCTAATCTAACCCGCTCGCTAATAGAACACGTTATATAGTCTCTACTAATATATATATTTACTCTTTTACTATTATTTATAATTATAGTATAGTTTTTTATATAATTATATATGGCGCTAAATTAACTACCTAGTTGTAGCGTGACAAAGGCTTTTATTTTAAATAATATAATAAAAAAAGCAGAGCCCCCTATTTAGTAATTAAAAAAGAGCGTAAATAATTATATAGTGTTAATTTAATTTACTAGTACTATAGACTAGTAATACACTCTTTTTAGTTACGAAGTAGAGGGCTCTGCTTTATTTGTTTTATTATTTAAGATAAAAGCCTTTATTATTCTACCCCTAGGTAGAGATAATTTAACAATATACATAGACTAGTAAATAAGTTAAAAATATATATAGCGTTAAATTAACTAACTAGATGTAGAATAATAAAGGCTTTTATTTTAAATAATATAATAAAAAAAGTAAAGCCTTTTACTTAGTAATTAAAAAAAGCGTAAAAATAGTAATTATAAAAAAGTAATTAAAGTTATATTATAGTAAAATAAACTCCACCACATGGGTTACGTGGTAAACTAGTGCCTAATTAGCTCTTAGGAATTTAATAGGCGGTTTCTTTCTTCTAGTACCTAATAACTTAATCTATAAGTTATATATAATATAATATATTTACTTTTTAAGTTGTAATTAGTATTATTTTTCTATAATAATTTACTATAAAATTAGTAACTATCTTAAAACCTTATTTCTCTAATCTTAACCTTAGAAAGGCTATTATATTAGTGCTCTAATAAGAATAAATAATAATTATATACAGCAATACTTAAAATAACACATACTAAGGGGAGGAAGTAGCTAAAAATAAAAAGTTAAAGAAGAAGATAGAATAATAGTATTAGTACTAAGTTAAATTAAAGTCTAATATATATATATATATATAATTACTAAAATAAGATTATAAGCTATAGACCTTAATAATAAAGCTTAACTAATATTTAGATAGCTAGAAAATTAAAAGCTATAAACTAATATATTAACCTTTATAAGAATCTAAATCTTTATAACTACTATAGTTTAAACTATAATTAAAGTTTAAATTATAACTCTAATAAAAATAAAGTATAAAGCTACTTTATTATATAGCTTAAGTTTTACTAAAGCCTATATCGAAGTATATAGCTGAAGTAAAAAAGTTAAAAAGAATAAAAAATAAACCTAAAAAAAAGAGAGAAAATTATACTACTATAGCTAAGTAAGCATAAAAAAGTATAGCTAGAATTAATAAAATATTAGAAAGCTAGATATATAGAAAAGGTAAGTAAATAGAATTTAAAAAACATTATTAGTAGTTTAAGTAAAGAATAAGTTAAAAGATAAAAAACTAATCTATAGTACTATATTAAGTAAGATCTAATTTAAAAAAGAATTAGGGCTAAAGAATAAATAACTAAAAGTAGAAGTAGTTTAGTCCTAAGATAATAAAAGACTATTACTATTACTACTAAAAAAGATAATAGGTTAAAAAAGAACCTTACAAGAAAACTACTACTGTTACTATTAAAAATAATAATAAGTTAGGTGTAATAATGCTTAAAAAGGGGCATATATAGAAAAGCTTAATAATATTAAAATTAGTGCCTAATAAAGAATTAGGCACTTTTAAAAAACTTTTAATAATTATATAAGGCCTACTAAGGCGCCTTATAGGAAGTATTATAGTATTATTACTAAAACTAAGTAACGTACTAATTATATTATAAATATAAGTATTTACTTTTAATTATTTTATTATAGCTTATATACTTACTAATAACCTTATAAAAAAATTTAGCTTAAGTATTTATAATAAATATTAAAAAATAAAGTTAAGTAAGTAAATTAATAATAGGAGAACTAGTTAAAAGCAAATTAGGGCTTACTATAGTAGTTAAAGAAGCACTACTAATATTAGAAAGTTTTTTAGTATAAAATAAAATAGTCTTTAAAAAATTGCTAATTACTATTAATATATTAAAAGTAAAAATAATAACTTTAAATATAAGCCTTATAGACTTAATTATAATTACTCTTAGCTATACTAAAATATAGTTAATATAGCCTTAGCCAAGTCGGCTTGCCAAACACCTTTATTAACCTTATTTTTAGTTTAAGGTTAAAGTAGATTAAGATAGAAGATTATTATATACTATATATAGTACCCCTAATTCTAATTAAAGACTAACCTTAAATACTACCTAATAACGTAATAATAGTTTAAACTTACGTGCATCCTATCTATACCTTATAAAGCTTCTAATCTATATAAGGTTTACTTACGCTGTATATAGTACACCTAGCTTATTACTACTACTATTATTAGTTATTTGCACTTATATGCTGCTTATATAGTATACTTGCTTAAATAAGCTAACTTAATAGTAATAATAGTAATAATAGCTAGGAGGATCTTATAGATCTATCTAACGCGCTCTTACTATACTAGAGATTATTAATAAATACTTTATTCTCTATATTTTGCGTTCCCTACTAAATTCTATTACTTACTAAGAGTAATTGCTACTAGAACTAGAATTAAATCTAGTAGTCTTTTGCGAACTAGATTAGCTACTAATCTAGTAGGTATATAATAATTGCCTTTTAGATAGTTAAGTATACTAGGCTCTTATAAGCGACTATTTTATAAATAGAATAGAACTTTAGCATTATTACCTTAGTAGTAATTGCGCAAAACTTTAGCGTGTACTCTTTAGTAGTAGCAAGTACCTTAGCTTTAGGAATAATATTAATGCCTAAATAGATAGTAGGGCGTAGGCGTAAAGAGATAGGAATAGGAGGAGATTTATTAAGAATAACCTTAATATAGTAATAGAGTAATAGTGTATCTAGTATATATTACCCTTGTTCTACTTATAAGTATAGTAGTATATATATATCTATTAATATAGTAAATACTAAATATTAACTTATATTATTTGCAATAATCTAGATAGTAGTTTATAATAGTTAGAATAGTAGAGAAGAGATAGTTTATATAGTATAGCGGCGCTAAAGTTATATCTCCCCTAAAGTTTTAAGTAGTCTCTTATAAAAACTTTGCATATAAGAGCTATATATACGCTAAGACTACTAAGCTCGCTTAGTAGTTTAAATACGCTTTTTTTTATAATTACTACCTTTTTTACGTTTTTTACGCTCTTTTAATTACTAAGTAGGGGGCTCTGCTTTTTTATTATGTTATTTAAGATAAAAGCCTTTGTTGTGCTACCCCTAGGTAGTTACTTTAACGCCACACATAGCCTTAGCCTATAGTAAAAAAAATAGAAAAATAAAATATATAAAATATAGCCCCTTTTAGTTAATATCTTAAAAAACGCTTTTCTGTGAATATATAATAGCAGGAGGGATATCTGCTATTATTGTAATATTTTTATTAGAAACCCCTTAGTCGTAAAAAAATAATAAACTATATAAAAAGTATAACTAGGTACTAAGCACTATATAAAGTAATTACACTTTTATTTATTAATATTTTTTTATAAAAATAGCTTACTATAGCTAATAAAAGAGAATAGTATAAGTAATAGAAGTATTATTAGTAGGATTAGAATTAATTTTAAAACTACTTATACCTAAATAAACTCTATAAAGATAGTCTAATAATAAATACTTAATATAAATATTATATAAGAGTTTTATAATCTTATAGAGATAATATAGTTAGCTTACTAAACACCTTTTTTAACCTCTTTTTTTAGTTTGAGGTTAAAGTAGATTAAGATAGAAGGTTATTATATACTATGTATAGCACCTAATTCTAATTAAAAACTAACCTTAATAATTTAACAACGTAATAATAGTTTAACCTTTAAACTTACTTACACCTTATCTACACCCTATAAGCTTCTAACCTATATAAGATTTACTTATAACGTATATAGCAATAGCACACCTAGCTTATTACTACTACTATTATTAGTTATCTACGCTTGCGTACTAGATAAGCTAACTTAATAGCAATAATAGCTAGAAGGATCTTATAGATCTATACAACACTCTTGCTATACTAAAGCTTATTAATAAAGACCTTATTCTTCTTCTTTTATATTCCTTACTAGAGGATTCTAGTATTAATAAAAAGTAATTATATTTACTAGAGTAGGAATATAGTGCTACTATTCTTTATAAACTAGACTAGTTACTAGTCTAACTAGTATATAAGGATAGCCTTATAAATAGTTAAGTATACCTATCCCTTACGCTAGATAAGTATTTTATAGATAGAATAGAACTCTAGTATAGCTATATTAGTAGTAGTAACGCAAAACTATAGTGTGTACTTTTTAGTAATAGTAAGTACTTTTTTAGGAATAATATTAATATCTAGATAAATAGTAGGGCGTAGAGTAATAGTAGTAGGGGCTTTATTTAGAATAACTTTAATAATATAGTAATAGAGTAATAAATGTGTATCTAGTATATATTATCTTTATTCTACTTATAAGCATAGTAGTATATATCTATTATTATATTAACTTATATTATTTGCGATAATTAGGATAGTAGAGAAAGAATAAGTAACTATAGTGTGTTGTTGCACTAAAGTTTTATCCCTCCTCTAAAGTTCTAAGTAGCCTCTTTATAAAAACTTTGCATATAGGAGCTACGCGCGCTAAGACTACTAAGCTTGCTTAGTAGTTTAAATACACTTTTTTTATAATCTTTTTAATTACTAAGTAGGAGACTTCGCTTTTTTTATTATATTATTTAAGATAAAAGCCTTTGTTATTCTACCTCTAGGTAGATAATTTAACAACATATAGATAGTATTAAAGTTATATAGCTAATTTAAAAAAGTAATAACTAGAATATAGATTAGTAAGCTAAAAGATAATTAAGGTAAGTATATATATAATAAAAGAGGAGTAGTTATAAAATATTATTAATAAGTAGTAGTACAGGCTATTATAAGTTTTAGCTACTTTTCTTACTATTTCTATTATTTTTATTACTAGCACTAAAGGTATAGCTACTATAAAAAAAGTTAATAGTAGCTATAATTAAAGAGAAGGTTAAACCTATTAAATAAAAGAATTAGAATAGTAAAATAATAAAAAAGTAAAAAGTAAAAAAGTAAACTATATACCCTAAGTAGCTATAAAGCTTTATTAAGTTATAGTAAGTAAAGTATATATATTAATACTACTTCTAAACTAGTAATAAGTAATAGTATTTTTTTAAGAAAAGTATAACTATATCATTACTAGTAAGAAACTTTAAAAGTAAATTAAGTACTTATAGATAGTAATTAAGAAATAAATAGCTTATAAGTATAGAATAAAAATATAGTATTATAAAAAGAATAAAGGTATAATAGTAAAGAAAAATATATTTAAATACTAATAAGCTATCTAAAGCCTAAGTAGCCTTTAATTATAAAAAAAAAAAAAACTTTATAGCTTTTACTAATAGGCTATAAACTAAAATTACTACTTTTTTTACTTTTTTATACACTTATTATAGAACTTATAAGCCTAAGTAATCTCTAGCCTAAACTTAAAATTTCTATAATAGCTGTTAAAAAAGTTTTACTTTAAAAGAATACTATATGTGTGTGGCGTTATTTTATCTACCTAGGGATAGGACGATAAAGGCTTTTATCTTAAATAATATGACAAAAAAAGTAGAGCCACCTACTTAGTAATTAAAAAAGGCGTAAAAAGGTAATGACACAAAAAATACTATAACTTATAAAAAGTTTTTAATTTAGGCTTTATTTTTTATATTAGTATTATAAAAAAAATTATTAAGCCGCCCCACCGACCTATGGCGCACCCCACCTATCGCGCGCGCGACGCGTTCGCGCACACAGAATTCTTCCAACTGCAATATCTCCACAACTACATATAATTATTACATATAATTGTAGATATAAAGCCTTAATACAGTTCCTATAATCTTAAGTACGCAATATATAAAGCTAAGATGCTGCAAGGCGCCTTAGTATAGTCTATTGCCTCAGACTACGCAATCCCACCCTCCACACTTTAAAACCGCCTTAATAGCCGCACTAATGCGGTATCTACACAGTTACTACGCTAGAAGCTCTCTCCTAATTAGAAGAGATAGCTCGCTAATTAGATAGTTAAGGAGCATAGCCTTTAGCGCGCTCTAAGCTATGCTACTGTACGCGAAATGGCTAATTGCATCGCACGCGTTAATGGCGACCACATTCCTATAGGCAAGAATTAGATTGCCGGCTTTAGAGCTTATAATCCAACCATTACTACCCTAATTAGTCGATTACTTAATAAAGCACGCGTTAATAGGTTAGACAAAATTAACTCTTAAAGAATTCTTTACTATATTAAAGGCTATTGTTAGCGAATACTGTATTAAACTATCTAATATCTGGAATATAGATAAACACACGGCCTTCGGCAAGGCAGCAGTAGCAATAGGAGGGTACTAGGGACCTGTGACGAAGTCAGGATCCAAGCGTACGTACGTGAAAGAGCCTAGATCGACTAATTGGGTATCAATTATAGAATGCGCTAGCGCTAAGGGCCGCTCTATTAAGCCTCTTATTATATTTAAGGGCGCAGGGCTTTAAAGTACCTAGTTCCCTATTAACAATGCGCCTAATTAGTACTATACAGTGTCTGAAAATAGCTGGATATTAAATAATATTAGTCTGCAGTGGCTAGAGACTAAATTTCTACTAGAAAGTACGCCTAATAACTTATCTAACTAGCGCCTTCTTATCTGCAATAGTTATAGCTTATATGCGACAACAGAATTTATATAGATAGCTAAAACTAATTAGATCTTTGTCCTATACTTGCCTCCTTACACTTCGCACCTACTTTAGCCTCTTAATCTATTATTCTTTAGCCCACTAAAGCAGAATTACTGTTAGGAGCTAAATAGGCTGTTAGCCCTATCTAATGCAGCACTAGTTAAGCGCAATCACTTCCTCATACTATATACGCAGACGCTTAAGGCCGTGTTACAGCCAATCATATCATAATAGGGTTCTATACAGCTAGTATACATCCATACAACCCTAGAAAGGTCCTTAATTCTTTATAACTACCGTGCAATTAGAAGGTTATAGTACCACCTCCAACAACTCCGAGCCTACCCCAGAAGCGCAAGCGATCACCCATAGTTTGTACACTATATCTAGACCTTAAGAGATACCCTATCTATTGGCAAATCTAGTAGATAGACAAGGATCTAGGGCGTAACAGCGGGTAGAGAAGGCGCTAATAAAGGGTTGGTCGCAGCAATTAACTAAGCTAGCTGCAGCCGAGAGGCGCGTATTGCTAGACTTAAGGCTTAAGTTAAGGATCTAAAGCCTAATAAACGTACAAAGGTTAAAGTAGACCTTAATATTAGCTTTGCAGGGCTTAACAATATTAAGATTGCACAGGAGCGGTCACAGAAGGCTTCGGCAAAGGATAGGCTTCGCCAAGGCCATAGAGCGACAACAAGGTCCGCCAGAGGTCGTAGACGAGGCGGGCAACAGGGAAAATCATCTAGATAGCTCAGTAGACTGACTAGCTTCGTTTTCAAATAGTTTTAAAAGTTGAAATATAAAAAATTGCTATACAGAATACAATTTTAATAAGGAGGTTGCCTATTCGGGCGCGTGCGCCATAGGTGGGGTGCGCCATAGGTCGGTGGGGCGGCTTAGTAAGCTAATAGTTAAAGCGTGCCTATTACCTTTTTAGAGCTCTTCCTTTTTTTAGAATATATAAATTATAGTTATATAATAAAAAAGGGCTAAAAGTAGTGCTAAAACTATTTAAAAAGCTAATAGGCCTAGTTTTAGAATAGTATAGTAAGTTAATACTTTAAATTAGTTAAAAGTATAAGTATATATAGTAGTAAAGCTTATATAAAAAATTAGAAAAAATCTAAATAAATAGTATTTAAAAGTAAAGTAGAAGAATATAGAAATAAAGAGTTAAGAGTTAATTAAGATAAGAGTTTAAGGTTATTACTTATAGTAAGGCCCTTAAATATAAATATTACTTTTAGAAAGCTAAGTATTACTTAAATCTAGATATTAAAATTTATAATATATATTTAGTATATAAAAGAAGAGTTAAAAAGTAAATAATAAAAGCCTATTTAATAGTTAGTTTAAAAGAAATTTAAGGAGGGTAAGTTTATAACAAAAGATAATATAATATATTTAACACCACATAATATATTTATAATATATAAGTATAAAAAGCTTTTATTTCTTCTCTAGAATTAATCTGTAATGTTATATAATTCTAGGCTAGCTATTTAACTAATTACTATGTTATGTAATTAATAATTTCTTTAATAATATTTTTTGCTATAATAATAATAACAATAATTATAATAATAACTAACCTAACTATTTTATTACTCTTCTATAGTAGATTTCCTTTGCAACTAGCAAGCTATATACTACCCCCCTAGGACCTTACTACCGCCTATCTTCTTTATACTCCCCCTACTACTACCGCTTACCTTTACCCTTATTACGCTACTACTCTTACTTCTTATTATCCTTATATGTCTATAAAATCTTAACTACTACTAAGAGCTTCTTTTACTATAGCTATGCGCGCGCGCTCTAGCAATATATAAGAAATACCCTTTTTTTCTCTAATAGTTGCCTACTATTATATCTTAGTCTATCCTCTAGCCTTACTAATAATATAATAGTAAAGAGCTATTATTATTATATAAATATTGCTATATTATTACTTAGGCCTCTATATAAAAGGGATATCCTTACACTTAAGAATTTAGAGTTGCGTAACAATAGTATATAGCTTAAATAAATTATTAGTTATAACTTTTAAAATAGTGTAACTAATCTAGTTCTCTAGTAGGCCTGCCTTAACTATATCTTATAGTAGGTAGGCTAAATAGCTAATATTGCCTAACTAGTTATCTATACTAGTTTTAAATTCTCTAGCAGCTATCTAACTATAGGTATTAGATAACTTAATCTTAAAACACTAGAAAGCTAGCTCGCTGTATATATTAAAAAGTTAGATTTAAAAGACTTAGTATTATATATATTTAAGGGGAAGAATTTTAGATATTATAAATATTATAAGAGACAGACTTATATAATATATATATAGCAAACTATAGTTATAACTTTACACTCTACTATAGCTCTCTAATAGTCTACTAGTTAAAAGATAATATATAACTTAGTTATACTAAATAGTAAAACTATTTATTAACTACTATTAATAATACTATTATATAGAATACTAATAATAAAATTATTATTATTTTGTGTATAATTTATTACTACTACTACATACTAGGTACTAGGTTATAGTACCTCCTATTTTACTCCTCTCTATGTATAGTGCAGACTTAACCTTAGTTAGAATCTCTATATAATAAAGATCTTTATAAAAAAAAAGCTTTTATTATAAATATAGTAAACTATATATATACTACTATATAGTAGTTTTATAGTATTATTAGTAAACTAGAAATACTAATACTATACTAGTAGGCACCTATTATAGAATAAAATATTATTACCTATGTGTGTTATTAAATTAACTACCTAGGGGTAGAATAATAAAGGCCTTTATCTTAAATAACATAATAAAAAAAGCAGGGCCCCCTGCTTAGTAATTAAAAAAGGCGTAAAAAAGGGTAATAATAAAAAAAGAACTTATATAAAGATAAGAAGTAATAAATATACTAACAAAGAGCTTTTTAGGCACTAGTAAAAGGTTAAAACTACTAAAGCCTATACTATTATTATTCTAATAAGAAAGCTTACTACTACTACTATTACTACTAAATCTAAAGTAGCTAGATATATAGGCGCCTAGAGTATAATTAATTTAAAATTAGAAAAATATAATAAAGTAGGCTAAGTAAAGGCTTAAAAGTAGTTTAGAGTTTAAAAGAATAAAAAGCTAAGCTATAAAAAAATTATAAAAGTATAAAAAATAAGTAAAATAGGCAAATTAGTAATAAAAATAGGTAAGTATTTATAAACTATTATTTTAAAGTTATATAAAACTAAATAATTAGTAAAAACTACTATTAAAAGTAGGCCTAACCTTTGCTTACTAGTAGAAGACGCTATAGAATATTTAAATTATTTTTTAAAAGGGTGTTTAGTATAAAGCTTAATAAAACTAAGCCTTCATAAATAAAAAGGTATATATATAAATAAACTCTACTATATAGGTTATATAGTAAGCTAGTGCTTAATTAGCTCTTAAGAATTTAATAGGCAGTTTCTTTCTTCTAGTACTTAATAATTTAATTTATATATAGAATATAATATATTTACTTTCTAAGTTATAATTAGTATGACTTTTCTATAATAATTTACTATAATATAAATCATAAGTATAGGTTAAGTTAAAATTATATAAACTACTTACTTAATTTAATCTATACCTAAAATCTATATAACTTTAACTACCTTTTTATACTCTTTTTAATTACTAAGTAGAAAGCTTTACTTTATTTATTATATTATTTAAAATAAAAGCCTTTATTATTATATTCTTAACTAGATTAATTAACACTATATATAACTTTAACTTAATTTTAACCTAATTTATAATAAATAGCTATAATAATTTTATATTATTAATAGTGTTAAAAATAAAATAAAATTAAAGGTTTACATAATATAAATTAGATGAAAGTTAGGTTATATAGATCTTAAGTATAAGTTAGATTAGGTAGGTAGTCTATATAACCCTAATCTAACCTATACCTAGATTACGTAAGACCCTAACCCAACCTCAACCCAACCCATTTGCCAGCCTAATAGTGGTAAAAACAAGGCTAGCGCCAGGGCCACCGGAACGAGACAACACAACACCCCAAACCATCACCACTCCCTCGCTCATCCTCTGCATACAAAATCCAGCTATGCGCACGGCGGAGGAAATAACCTCGAGATGGCCTCGTTGATGGACGTGGAGTGGCAGCCTGGACAGCGACATAGCTGGATGATCGTTAGCGCTTTTCTGTCTTTCCCGCATCATGCACGTACCTTGGAAGCACCTGGCAAATCACTCATTCCACCAGGGTAGTCAACGCAGGCGCGGCCATCTGCGCAGCTGTGGCATTTCGCGTCGTGCTCTGGTACACAGGCAGAGCGATGAGTTGATCACGTCGAAGCACGCATATTCGGTGTCGGTGGGGCAGAGATTTGTGTTCGCTTTGAACAAGGAAGGACGAGCATCCGCGCCTGCGCAAAGAGCGTATAGCGCAAAGAGAGCGACTTTGGGGAGCATTTTGAGCGATGTGATGAGGATAGAACACCAGACTTCCTCAAGGGGAGGTAGTAGGTGGGTGATATTGTTCCTCCTCCGTCGTCTTCTATGGCGCTTGGCTTCCTAAACAGGCACGTTCCTAGGTTCCGCTATGGTGTGCTCAACATTGAACTTCACGCCTGCACAGTTATCTCTCATATGAAAATAGCCGGCCCCTTCTGCCTCGCGAGTTCATGCGAAAAGTCCATGTGGCGAATACCTTATTGCCGGCAATTTCGAGCTACCCATCCCGTGTGGAGCGCCAAATGTGGAGCAACGAACTTAACATTTTTGATGCTGCGTTCCAGGATGCGAAAGTGTTGAGCAATACTGTAGATGGGGGTAGATTAAGCGGCGACTTTGATTCGAGCTCGTCCTCCAGAGAGCCCGGACGTCTACCAGGCCACGGCGATAGTCTTCAATATATCCGTCTTCCAGATGTTTCGACAGCTCATATCGAGCTGCAGATCCCATGTGCCCGATATACCATTTGCTCCGCAACGCCAATCAACGGTTCTCCCAGCCTGATGCCATCCTGGAGGTCTCAACTTCCCCCAGGAGCACTTATGACACGGACTGGCGGAGATACGTTGCTCAGCAACTCTAGGCTCGAGTTCTGACTTAGCATTAGATCTTCTCGTTGCCCAACAATCCTGACTGGGATACTTTAGATGCTTCCGCCACTCTCGTGTCCACTGTCGAGAAATTTCTGAACCACCGGAGAACCATCGCAACGCAGTCACGATGCATTGGACCGCCCACCTCGCCCTTTTGGCTCTTGCGAGCCCAACCTCCGCACTAATTCGATTCCAATGCTCTCAGCTCGTTGTCGAACGCCTTGATCCGCTAGTCACACCCGGCCAAGTGCCTTCTCCTCATGTTCACCAGATTGTGGGCGGTAACTCCTTCAACGCTACTATGGACCCTTCCAAGGACATGCCTGGAGAAAGTACCTGCACGACTTGTCAGTTTTCCGAAGACTTCAGCAACTACTGGACCGCTGTGCTATACTTCCGAGCCCGCAATGGAACCTACAAACGCGTGCCGCAACACAGCAACGTAGGCTTCGAAGGTGCGACCGGCGGAGGGATGACAGTATACTACATGTCAGATCCGCTTTACGATTCAACGCCCAAGAGCAAAGTGACCGCCTTCAAGCCGGGCTTTCGCATGTTCGTTGGAGACGTCAACGCTCGCACTAAAGATGAGGCCGCACGCTTCCGTCAGCTCACGTACACGTGCATGTCGGACCCCAGTTCCCGCGAAAAGGAAGTCGTACACTTTCCGGAACATGTCTGCAGTTATGGAATAATGACTTCGGTCCGTTTCCCCACCTGTTGGGATGGAAAAAATTTAGACGCGCCGAACCATATGTCCCACATGAGGTATGCGATTATGTCCCTTAAGTTGGGAAGTCGAAATACTGATGTCACGCGTGATAGCTATCCTGAGAGCGGTACCTTCGAGTCCGCGGGTCCGTGTCCGGCCACACACCCTGTGCGCACTTCTCAAGTCATGTACGTAAGGTCCCAAGTGCAACGTGGATGTGTCTCAGCCACAGCGTGTGTTCCGCCGGCTAACAGCCACGATGCACTTTCCCTATTGTCTTGAGTTATGCTGACGGCGTACCCTTTCGTCTAGGTACGAAGTCATCTGGGATACATCA
This sequence comes from Laburnicola sp. JP-R-44, assembly GCA_009805535.1. Lineage (NCBI taxonomy): Eukaryota > Fungi > Ascomycota > Dothideomycetes > Pleosporales > Didymosphaeriaceae > Laburnicola > Laburnicola sp. JP-R-44. The sequence continues at coordinate 2,145,920 of SELF01000006.1, forward strand.
AAGTTCAATGACCCCGCCGACTGGCCCCGAAGACGGCTCGCAACCTTTCGTGTGGTCATTTGGCGATCCAACTGGCTTTGCCAACCACGGCGATTACGTGTTTGGCTGGAAGGATGATGCGCTGCAGAACATTCTGGTACGGATATAGTCATACGTGCTTCAAGTCAAACAGAAAAGGTGCTGACTGTGCATCACAGGATACGGAATGCTACGCGACGAGCTGTGGCGGCAAGCAACAGTCCATAGCGGACATGAACAAGTGCGCTGGCTTGAAGCGCACGGTGGAAGAGGATATTGGTGAGGATGCTTGTGAGTATCGTCCTGGCGCTTTTAGATGAGGGTTCCTGACTGAGTTCTAGGGCTCACTGAACTGCCGGGTGGTTTACACACCTGAGTAAGTCAACGTGCTTTGAGTGTGCAACTTTGACATTGGAGCTCGATTTGCTATACCTGAGGAAACATGACATCCGATCAGATGTAGCACTCAGACTGAAGTTTCGGTACTTGTATCATGCTAGGGTTGTTTATCACTATCATAGACTGTCTACAGAACTTATTCCACATACTGCAAAAACTTCTTTGGTTCACTTGTCGCACGTACTGTAGACAACAGATTTCCAACTGTTTGCTGTTAAAATATTTGTCGGCGACCTTGGCCCTTGATTGTCTTTTCGAATCAACGCAGCGCTTCTGACCTTGACGTTTTCCAACGTTCCGATCGGAAGTTACCTTACTCTTGTGCTACTCGTGTTCGATGAGTCAACGCCCAACCCTCTGCCCCAAGCTCGCCTCCCACAAAAGAGTTAGTGCATGAGCACCCATCAAGGTTCACTTACCTGCTGTTCATCGTACTTTGACTATCCCTCGGCACCATAGTGGTTGGGCGTGCATGTTGGTACTGATAATCGGCTCTGCAAATGGAGCTGGGGCGCTTTAGCTAGGGCAAGATGTTGAGTGACGCCCAACAGCCTGTGCTACCTAGTATCAAGCGCTGGGCCGCGATTTGCCGCCATATCCGTACGACTGTCATAATGCTGATCATCACACGTTTCTTCGCTTCTTCGCACCTCTTTCGTTTCCGCATTCGAGCAGTGTGAACTCTTATTCCATGGATATGGTAGACCTAGCATGCGGCTCGTATACATGGCTGTTTCTCCGCACATTGCCATGTATGAAGCGAGGGGCGGACTTTATCAAGGATGAGTTTGGTGTTATAGGGCAAGGAGACATTATTGCGCCGCACAATAGTTTCCAGAACGACATCAGCTCCAGAAGTTTGTCAATTCATTGTATTAAGTACAGAGTTGGTTAACCGCCAAGGAAAGCCACAGACTCATTGAGTCTCCCAATATGCAGAACTGGATGAATAACTCTAGAAGGTCCAGTTCCAGAGTTCCTCGAATGCTTTCATAGCCAGAAGAGGCGTGTATCCAGTGTTCCCTTCAGCGTTGAAAAAGACTTTATCACTGTCCTGCACCAACGTTGCCTTTGCAATATAAGACACCGTATTGCTATCGATCGCGGGAGTGGGTCCAGTTATCACCAACTGAATTGGGTCGTCTTCTTGTTTCTTATTCGCCTCTCGCAGATAATCTTGGTACGCCGGAAGACTGGCGATCTTTTCTACGGGGACAGTGAGCGGACAATCCACAATACAACAAGAGGTGCGAAACGTACCCGCGAACTTTTGCCTGAGCTCTTCGGTGTCTTTCGCATGTTTTTCGTATTTCTTGTCCATCTTCTGTTTTAGATGTTCCAATGCAGCTTTCTTGTCGGGAAACCAGTCGCTATAAGCCAATTTGAGTTTGAAGGAGAAACTAGAATCGATTAACAATGCCCTCAGGCGGCCTCTCTTGTAATCATGGTCATAATCGATTTTGAGTAGATGCAGAGTGCGTGCCGAGAGTGCCACTGCTACAATGCACGTTAACTTTTGGTTTTTGGGCGCTCTTGTGAAAAGGCAGCGTATACCTTTGATTGATTCTCCGAGCTGTTTTTCCTCCTCAAGTTGCTTTTCCTCCTCGTCAATCGTTTTCTTGCCGGGAAGATTCGGTTCCTCGACTCGAGACATGGTGGTGTTCGGCGACGGTCGGCTACTTCAATTGTTGTGTTTGGCAAGTCGGTTGAGCTTTAATGTATCGATAGTAGGTATCCGTGTTGGTGATAGGCAATGATTGTTGGATCAAGATATCGGTGTATGGTAGAAGAAGGGAATAGGCTGAGGGCCACATTACTCTTATTGTTTTTTTTTTTTTGCGACTAATGGGTTTCTCATAAAAAGACGACAATAATAGCAGTTATCCCTCCTGCTGTTGTATACACAGAAAAGCGTTTCAAGGTGTTGACAAAAAGGGTTATTGCTCTTATATACTAGTTCTCGCTTCCTGTGAGTCAACTACATCCCGCCTTGGTACAAGCTCACGTCGCACGAGGAGCCAGTGATGGATGACTACATCGTGGCCCCGGCTGAGGTCCCTATGACTCGATCATACCCCGCGGTGGTTGAGCTCGCGTTACACGGGGAGTCAGTGATCTATGAATGCATCGTGGTCGTGCCTTTCTGTTGATTGAGCTTCGTTGTGGGAGAATCTAACCTAGCTCCACTAACCACAACTGTCTACAAGTCTACTATACCTCGCTGTGGTGGGAGCTCACATTATACATGGTCTGGGCTTCCTATAAGTGGAGCACATCCTGCGGTGGTAAGAGCTCGCGTCGTACGTGGAGTCAGTGATCAATGACCACTACATCGTTGTCGTCGCTTTCTATGAGTCGACTACGACCAGCTGCGGAGGAAGATCTCATCATAGATGGTCCCAGCTTCCTACCTTAGGTATGAGCCAACCACATCCCGCCTTGGTATGAGCTCAAGTTGCGCATGGAATCAGTGAACGATATTTGCGTCTGCAATCGCGTCTACCTAGGTATAAGTCTGTTCAGCTTACCCCGCGCTTTCCATGTCAAGAGTATCTCCATAGCCGGGAGGACGGTTGTATCCTGGAGCTGCAACGGTTGTTGTGGCTCTGGCTTCTGAAGAGACTATCCCACGTCGCTGTGTGGGAGCTCGCATCATACACGGCCCGGACTTCCTAGTCGACCATACTTAGGTCTCGCATCGCACGAGGAATCATTGATCCATGACTAAATCACGGTCCTAGATTCCTGTGGGTCAACCATATCCCACGGTGGCAACAGAGCAGGACGACATATATAAAATCTAGTCTCTGAAGCAGATATACTTATAACTCCACGAACAACAACTACAATATCAATACTATCAACTTAACTTTGCCCGTACTCCACTACAACACAACAGCCTCCATATATTCGGCACCTGCATTCTGGTAACGACGACTCAACCCTGATAGTCTTTGATTTATTCAACTTATAAACTATCTCGGATCCTCGCACACTCAGTCTTACGCACAAGTCGACACCTCCTCTTCAGCCACCGAACCACACTAATACCATCACGATGCCTTGGTATTATACAGTCCAGTACAGGGACCCAAGAACTGGTGATACGGGTGATGGTATAGTGTCAGAAAAATTGCGTCGACATTTGCGCGTTATAAAAGAAATTATTGAAAACAATCTTTTCGGCCCGGATGAAGATGAAGCTTGGGATATTGACGCTACGCGCCAGAGCAATAGCGACAGATGGATACAAGAGTATGCACGGGGAGACCGCGGGTTAACGTATCCACCCATAAAACGAGATGGCACCTCGGACAGAACTGCATTCATAAGCAGAGGCTGTAAGTATCTATTACGGCTACGAGAGCCTAGTCGACTGTTGCTATAAGCAGAATACGCTAATTCAAACGTAGTACTCCAAGCAATAAAGGACACAGAAGAATATGAAGAGGTACTCGGGTCGGAGGAAGATTAAGTCGGAGGTGGGGATGAATACAGAGGAGCAGATGCAGCTCAGACAAATGCAACGACTTGGTTTTGACTGCAGTATAATTGTGGACGTTTCTTGCTCTACTCTACTACGCTGCACTATTGCTTGATTGAATCCTGCAAGACTTCTGTTGTATTAGGTAGTGCCCGAGCCTTTCAATTTGCTCATGAACTAGTTAGTACTCTTCGTCTTTTTGGTTTGTTGTAGTGGTTGTTCTTTGTTCATTTCCTCAACTGCACAAAAAAGAATAACACAGGAAATGCTACAAACCTAGCATCTAGAACAAATAGTAGTGGCCCTTTGCATTCAGCTCCCACTGATACCATGTCTAGCAGTCTATATTCTGAATTTAAATTACCTATATTTCAAAATACGAGTCTATAGCTGCTGGCCCTTTGTACGCCTGTTCAGAAATTCGATGCAAACAAGTGATCAAATATCACACACACCTTTTAGACCTCATTCTCTTCGCATTTTCAAGGCTTTCTAGTTAGTATGTGAATCATGTCCTCAGGTAGACCATTCTCGCTAACTGGTATATAATTGGTATTGCATCTCCTCATGTGACTGCTCGATTGTGATAATTAGCATCATGGCTGACGATTTTTTAAGATACCTATCGTTCAAGATACACGGGCACAGTCACATCATTCTCTGATTGCTTTATTACCCTCTCCTGACTTCTTTAAAAAGAGGAAAAGACTTAATGGTATAGACTCCGGGCTCTCATTTCACTAAAAGTGCAGCCGGAATAGAGCAAGTGTCACTGGCTCAGTAAAAATAAAGGTCCCAAAACATTGTCACATCCTTAATTCACGGAACATCCTGTCCTAGTTTGCTATATTCCATACAAAATGTGAAGTTGAGATTGTGAATTACTGCAAACAGAGGGATATATCCTTTGTAAAGTGCGGATCTGACACCTTTACTTAGTAAACCTAGACAACTACAATTTCACAAGCCAGCACGACTCTACAAACAAGTACTATTCCACAAACAATTATAATATCGATATTATCAAGCTTACTGCCATATTATCCTACTTAAACGCAACAGCTTACACATCCGCGTTACTACCAATTACAACTCAACTACCAGAACAGTTGATTGATTCAAATAGAAGGCATATCGATCTATCGCTCACTAAACTTCACACCCAAGTCGGCAACTCGTTTCAGCCACAGAACTAAACTGGTAATGCGTACCAATCCGACTCAAGAGTTTTACCAGGTCACATACCCAGGAGGCCAAGGGGTAGTCTCAGTGGGCGCGTGGAGGTATGCAAGAGCTGTCCGAGAACATGGATGGCAATTGGGAGATTCGCAGGAAGCAGATAGGTCTGATTTTGAGTCTATGGGAGCAAACGATGGTGGGGTAAGGTATATAGTAAAGGATGGATGGGAAGCGGTACGCCTGGTATTTCATAAGTAGAAACTGTAAGTTCCTACTGCAACTACCATGCGCTATTTGACCACCCTGTAGGTGCAATACGCTAATTCAAATATAGTGTTGGAAGCCGTTCAGGATCATCGGAGTTTTCGTACGAGCGGAATGCCAATCCAACCTCCGGAAGACCTCGAAGCAACGGACCCAGAAGATGAAGGTGGCAGTTCTGATGATTATGGAAATCCAAATGAGGATCCCGAAGCAACGGACCGAGAAGGAGGCGCTATGGATGAAGCCAGTATGGATGAAGACAGCATGGATGAAGACGATATGGAAGCAGAAGAAGGAGAAGAAGAAGAAGAAGAAGATATGGAAGAAGAACGCACGGAAGAAGATGCCGTGGAAGAAGCCAGCGTGGAAGGGGAAGACGTTGATTCAGACGACACTGACCGAGAGACCGACCGACACCTGGCGCACAGAACAGAGCACGCGTGGCATCCTCCGAATAGATAACAGATATCGAATAATGGTGGAATAGAGTTGTGAAGATGTTCACAGGTGAGGCTGCTATAGACATATAGACATCGTTGTCTTACACGATTTGCGGCATTTTTACAGTGTTTAGTGTCGAAGGTTTCCTTTATACATAGCTTTGCGTTTAGACAGCCATTGATCATTTCCTTGCTTTACCTCAATATACTGCATGGTTTCTCGTCCCGACTTATCAGGACTCTTCCATCACAGCGACCTATCTCAATATGCGCTCATAAAATCGCTCAGTATTCGTTACCGTGCATATACTGTAGATACCCTAGGTATTGTTATCGGGTGTCTAATTGTGTTTAAAAAAACTTAAGAGTTGCTACAGACCCTGTAATGCTTAATTCATGCCAGTGCTTTATTCGATTGTTCGATGCTAGGTACATGGCCAAATACCACCTCTGCTTGACCTCAAGGTTCGCACATCGCATAGTTTATGGATTTCACGAGGACTCTGAATCCCAACAGACTTGGCTTGCAAACTTGTGTTGCTTTAGTATTGTCTCCGTCGTGGAAGCTACCATGGTGATTCCATTCCGCACACAACACAGCAAGAGGTAACGCAGAAGGCACTAATACCTCGCACACAGTGGGGTTGATTGTGATAAATACGCCAGACGGATTGCAAAAAGATCCGTCATGCGCGATCGACGAATAAGGAAAAGCAGCTCTCATATTGATCCTGTATAGGTATTTCTGGTGTGATTTAGAGATGACCATTCCGACATATCTGAGCTTCTGATCCCACATGCAGACTAGACGGCCACTAGGTGGTGCGATTATTGGTGAGGCCTTTACAAGACTCACAGGACAAAATTCTAAGTACATGTGTTACCCTAGGATAAGTAATACTAATAGTAAATATATTTTAGATAAAGGCCTCACGAATTATTACATCGCCTAGTGCCGCTATTCAAGTGCAAGATGGCAATAGCGAATCTCTGTTACTTTAGACTCTACACTATTTCAAATTCGTCACAGTCGCATGTACTATTCTTCAAATAAAAAGTCCATTAAACAGAATTTGGGTTCTCGATCCTGGATTATATTTTTTGGGGAGTGCGACTTGAAGGAAGCAAGTGGTAACAACCAAGCAAAAACAGCACCCAATACATCAACACATCCGTCATTCATCGCAAGGCCCAACACTCAAGTCAACCTCACCTCCTACCGCCGCCGCATACCACCAGGCTGAGGCTGAAAACCGATGTCGACACAGCCACCTCACCGGTGTACACCAGTGCTCGCTCACCACACCCACAGCGCCCATCCCACTCAGCCTCACGAAAACCTCCCGCCACCCACCCACCACTCACTCACCTCTACATCCCACCGCTTTGCACGCCTGCACAACTAATGCCAGGTCACACCACGCCCCCTCAACACTGGCTCCCCGCCAAGCCCCCTCACGTCACCATCCCTGCAGTTTGCCCCTCACCGTTCCGCTTCCCCACCCACCACGCATCTCCCCATCCCAACTCACGGAACTTACCCCGGCAGGCCCAAGACGCTCAAAGCTTGACAACCGAGTGATCGAAGCGTGGCGCTCACTACTGTTCAGATGAGGCAGTGAGCGGCCAGGCTAGTCGTGTGCACAGCAGGGCTGAGCAGACGTTCTCGTGATACTTGGGCGTGCGAGGCTGATCTTTCTACCTAGGTACTAGGTAGGTAGGTAGGCAGCAGGGTAGGTGGGTAGTCATGTGGGTGGTTGGATTTATATGCAGTGGTGAGATGGGGTTTCGGACGACTTTGCAACCTGTATATTGAGTTTAAGAGGGTACCTTATTCCTGTTAGATACCTACGTCTTTCTTTGTCGTGGGACAGCGACCATCCATCCATCTGCGCGTCCCAACAGCAGCAAAACGCACCGAGACAAGGCACCCCCAACACGAAGCCAGCCAGATCAGCAAACCAGCTCCGAAGCACAAGTACCCTACTTACGTAGTTGCAACGTCGACTCACCAGCCGGCCGGCGATCGATCGACGCACCTGCGACGCAAATAAGTCGGCTGTGCATCATCACCACACCGCACCACCAGCCACTACGTTGACACGAGCAAACAAACATCCGACATCATATAGCAGCCTGATCCCCAGTCCAGCTTTAGTCACCGTCTCGCACACACACTGCACATCGCGCATTTCCGCCATACATCCAGCCCAACAAAGCCGAGACGCAAAGAAGCCCTGCACCAGAGCACCAGATTCAACGCGAGCACCCAAATCCACCATACCTACCTACCTACCTCCATTACATCGTAACCCCCTTCACCCCACCCAGCCACCGCTCCAGAAACCGAAAACCGCACTCCAACACACCACCACCACCACCCACCATCCCACAATGTCATCCTCAACCCCCCACAACCCCTCCCCTCCCCCTCCTCCCAACAACTCACACCCTACACCTCCCAATCCCACTCCTCCCGCCGCCCCTCATCGCAGTCCCCCCGCCGCCCCTCCCACCACTCCTCACACTCCCAATCCAACCGCGACCGCGACCACGACCACTCCCACGACCGCTACGACGAAGCCCACTCCCACGACGAAAAGCGCCCCACACTCGGCGACACGATTGTCCTGATCTGGGACTCGATAATGGGGGCTTGGGAGCGGCGCGGAGGCCGTAGACGGTGAACTTTAGAGATGGGATGGGATGGGATATCTACCTAGAGGAGGGAGGGAGGGAGGGGGCGTTTAGGCGTAAGGCAAGGCGAAGATAGGAGGGAGTTAGTACGGGCCAGGGCCCGGGGAGAGAGGGAGCATGTGCTGCGAAGCGACGCGACATGCTGTGCGTGTCGGATGGATTGGTTTCCTGCGGCGGCTAGCGAATGCCATGCATGGGATGATGGACAGATGGGAAGCCGAAGCTGGCAAACAGGATGACTTCAGCTTATGCACAGCTAGTAGTAGTCTACGGCGATGACGGCAGACAGCACAACCAGCCACAGCTATAGCCGCCGCAAACACAGTCATGTCATCCACCCACACCCCGAATTTCCTTAACATGGAATCATAGATACCCAATTTTCACAATACAATACAATAATACCAACAAACAAAATCACGCACCAGGACCACAGCCTCACTCACCCGTACACGCAACAAGCAGCAAACTAAAACCCCAATCATGATACCAATACGATTCCAAGGTTTCAAAATCCTGTAGGTAGACTACTCGCCCAATTCTCCCCACCAGAAACTCCTCCGCTGCCAAACCAACGAACATGAATCCAACCAACACCATGCTGTCTAAAAACTGCCCATGAGGAACCACCGCTGTGCAAAAACAGAAAGGCCAAAATTCCGCCGTGTGTATGCCATGCCATGTATGCCTGTCTTTCCCGAGCAATCCGAAGCACCTCCTCCGTCTATAATCTTACTGTGTTTACTGTATGAGTGAGATGAGATGGGATGAGATGAGCCCCAACCCAAACCGGCGATCGAAACAACAAAAAAACGCCGACGCGAAAAAAAAAAAAGAAGCGCCGACCACCTCAGAACATCAACTTCAGCGCTTGAAGTCTTGTTGCCGAGAAGAAGAAGAGAAAGGCGCGCTTATATGAGCAAAATGCCAAAGGAAAATACAACGACCCATGTGTCCCCAGATCGATCCTGCTTTTGAAGTGTAACCCCCTTGTTCCCATCCTGTCTAGTATGCGCGGCACAGCTAATCCCTGCGCCTGTAGTGAGGCGGCACAGTTGGGGTTGTGCGTCGCTCGCCTCGGGGATAGTAGTACCCGTGCCTGATGTGCCATTTTGTCCTCCGGGTAACTCCGTCTGCCACTTCTATGGCTGTAGTAGAATCATGTACGAGAACTCGACGGTTCGACCCAGCATAATTCGGCGACTGCGAGCGTAGAACCGAGTAGCGCTCAGTTGAAGATCTGGCCAATGTGACGCTCGCTTTCGGGCTTCCAGGTGCCTGTGCGCCAGTCAGTATATTGCAACGTATTGGCGGGTCCCCAGGGCGCCATGAGCAACGTCGGCTCCGCCGCGGCGGATATGGGCAACAGTAAAAAAAACAGACACAGTGCGAGGCCAGAAAGATACAGTCACACAGGTCGAGTAAGGAAGTAGAAGTCTCACGTACCTTCGAATTGGTGCTTCACAAATGCCATCGGGTCATCCTCTTCGCCGGCGTTCATCGTTTTGATTCCAGGGCTGAAGCTCGTGATGGGGAGAATGATAACGTCGCCAACCTTCTTCGGCTGCTTCATGCCCGTAAAGTGTTGAAATGTGATGTTACCCTTGCTGGTGCTCATGTCAAAGTACGCGGGGTTGTTGAAGAACGAGAAGATGGTGTCGGTCCATACACCGGGTCCGGTGAACTCAATAATGCTCTTGTGGTCCTTGCTGAGCCTGCCTTCAGCTTTGCGCTTCAGTGTCTCCTGTGTAATATTGGCGACCACATCGACGAGGACGGGGTGACCGGGCTTCGACTGGATGGTCCACTGGCAGAACTGGATGCGTCGCGCATACCATTCGGCCCAGTCCGGGCGATCCGGATCAGCTTCGATGCCAATGACCATGCCATACGAGTTACTGGGCACGTCGGACGGTATCCAGTCTGCAGCGCCCTTCAACGCGGTAGTGTCAATGTCGGAGTAGATGCCACCTTTGGCGAGGAGGATCAGATAGCGGAAGAAATCGGCCTTCAGGACCGGGACGGGGAGTGCGTTGTAGGCCTCGAGGACCTGGGGGACCGAGGCGTAGAGGTACTTGATCAAGTGCACGGCCATGTTGTCCGTGATGACCTCGTGCACAAAGGTAGGGTGGTGGATCGTCCAGCTGGCCTCAGCCTCGCGCAACTCTTCCTTGAACTCTCCCTGGGCAGGCGTGTACTTCCACGTCTGCCAGATGTACGCGGGGAACTTGGAGTCGACGTCGTAGGGGAACTGGTACTCGAGCTGCTTGTGCAGCGGCTTCTTGTGGAGGTCCGCCAGGCTGATCTGCTGCGTGGGCTTCTTGGGCGTGTGGGCGTGTTGGGCGCGTGTTTTGCCTTTTCTGCCTCGGATTTGGCCTTTTGCTTCGCGTCTTCTGGCTTCGGCTTCTGCATGGACGTCGGCTTGGGCATGTCGTTGGCATTGCGGTAGGGCGCGGGTGAATTGGACGTGTGGTGGCTCTTGAAGATGAAGAAGAGAGTGAGGACGGCGAGCGAGAGGACGAGGGCTTTCTTGAAGGTGAGCATCGTGACCGTGGGAGGGCCAGAGCCAGAGAGAGAGCTGGAGGGAGAGGGAGGGCGGGTAGAGCGAGGACGAGCCTGACCGGCGGCGCGAGAGTGAAAGGAATAACTGGCCGGACGCAGAGCAGCGTGCAGGCCAGGGCAGGCGCGGGAGATATAGGAGTAAGAGATGCACTGGTGACTGCAGATTGTCGCTGCACCGCGCTGCAGGTGTGATTTGATCCGCGCCGTGGGTGGGATCCCTGTGCTGGGCGAGGGTCGAGACCCTTATCAGGAGCCGCTCCCGTTGCACAGCTCCGAACTCAGCCTATTCCAGGCGATAGAAGAGCACCAGGCAGCCTGTACGGTGTACTGCGCAGCAAGGAGACAGACAAAGGAAAACGAGCGAAAGAGCTGGGAATCGACAGGCTGAGGACGAGCAACAGCACAGCAACGGGGCGTGGTGGCTTTTGTTGGTTCTGGCCAGCTTCATCGAACGCCCGGTTTCAGACATGGGCTAAGCTTCGGAGCGCGCGTCGATAGCGTGCTGTAATGCCAAAAAGTGGGAGCCCCCTGCACCGTAGTATTGCCCGGAGCGCTACCTGCCTCTCCGAGTTTTCGACCTGGTGATCGCTGTCAGTCTGCGACGGTCGTGGTGGAGCGGCCGCGCAATCACAGGAAGATACCGCAAACGACCTGCCAGCCTCTTCGCGCTGCACACTCATTCCAGCGCAGCTGCCAGCGCCCCCGAGCTGATCGAGGGCCACGCGTTTACGACGGCCATGCCGCCCACCGTCCCCCCACTGCACGCTTGATTCGCCGATACTGAACGCTGCTATCGCGAAAAGGCCGTACTGCCCCTTTTAGCTGATCTATGATCTATCTACAGCATCGACCCGGCCACTGTAGGCGAAACACCGTGTGATGTCACCGACGCGTCCTCGCTACTGTCTGTGCACTTTGAATTCGAGATTGACGACGTTGCCCTGGAGCAGCATTACGTGGGCAGGCTCCCAGACTGAAACGTAGCTGTTTCCGTCCTCGAATAGACCGGGATCTGACATATAGTTCACGGCACAAGTTATGCCCAGGTACGGCTGTCTACACAATTCCGCCGCGCTTCCTGTTCGCCGCTGAAGATGGCAAAAAGATATAAACAGCACTTGATTCGTAGCCCACGTATCCCTGGACTGGCTGCGCTGTATTTAGATAGTCTACACGATGGTCCTCACACGTTGCTGCTGAGACAGACGGTCGGCTGATCGACGCCTCGTGGCTATGCGCCGCCCGCGAAAAAGACTTTCCGACAACACCTAGCCTTCATCCCACCCACGCCCTCAGAACCTCGAGCATGAATGCACCACGCGTCTCCCATCCCGAGCTTCTCTTGCCATGGCTAGCAAAGAAGCCGTGCAGCTTCATCTCCAGAGAGCCTCGATTAATGAACACGTGTACAGTACTGTGTAAATATTTCTGCCGGCCATCAACCACCACCCACCACCCACAATCGCATACCATACCCCATCTCCAACTTCAACAATCCCATACACATCTATCCGCGAGTATGCATCTTATCTACCGGGGCCCCCATATCCGAACCCGTGGGTTGGCGGGACGGGATGGTTGGGAGGGTTCCCCTCAGTAGATGGTACTATATGCGATGGGCTGGACTGGGCTGGGGTAGAGGGTTTATTGATGCGGCTTCTAGAGCACCAGTGCATGTATTGATTGTACTGTAGAGATAAGGGGTGGTGTTCACTGTCCCGAGAGGCGGATGATCGGCGGGGGAGTTTGGGTGAATACACCTACGCACACGCATAAACGCCCCCCAATCGTAAATAACCTGACACGATCTTGCAAAACGCCCACCGCGCTCAAGTTGAATCACCACACAGTACTGGTGCACGTATAATTCGCAGCCTCATGCGGGAAGGGAGCGGCCCGGCCATGCGTGGAATTGTATTCCGACTCTTTTTTTTTGCAGCAACGCACAGACAGCACGGACCGGTCACAGACAGAGACCGGGGAGTGGGTGACGCGTCCCCTCGCTAGCGCGCCTTACGAGTCGGGACAAGGGCATTCCGTGCTAGCGCGGAAGCTGGGGAGAAGGTGTTGAAACGGGAGGTTGGCTTGGCTGGGGGGTTTTTGGAATTGGGGTAGAAAGTACCGTGGGTCACCACCTCGTGCACGGCCCCACCTCGTGCACGGCCAACACCAAATCTCCCGCACTTTCAGAATCGCTTTACACCACCAATATACACGCAATAGAGGCTGCCCTAGAGTCGTTAAAATCGCTGAAGCTTGGAGAGAAGCCTAATTATACTCAGACTGCGAAAAAGTACGGTGTTGATCGAACGTTGCTGTCGAAGCGTCACCGCGGAGTTATCGGCAGCTATGCGGAGAAAGTCGATAATATGCGCCTTCTCAACTCTACACAGGAAACTGAGCTCGTACAATATATTGATAAGCTCTGTGTACGAGGGCTACCACCTACAAGGGAGATGATACGGAATTTCGCAGCAGAAATAGCAGGAAAAGAGCCAGGAAAAAACTAGGTTGATCGCTTTATTGCGCGGCATCACATTGAGCTTGTATCTCGATGGGCATCCGGCATCGATTCCACACGCCACAGAGCTGACTCTGCCTTCAAATACGCCCTATATTTTAAGCTCCTAGACCAGAAGATAACTCAGTACGATATCGAGGCTCGCAATATCTACAAATATGGATAAGAAGGGCTTCTTAATTGGGGTGCTGTCAAAAATGAAGCGCGTGTTCTCCCGCCATCGATATGATCATAGAGGCGTGAAACAAGCACTTTAGGACAGCAATAGGGAGTGGATAACTACGATAGCCTGTATTTGCGCCAACGGCAGCTATCTCACGCCTGCGCTAATTTATCAGGCTGTTTCTAGAAAGATACAAGACTCATAGCTTCAAGATTTCGACCCTACAGAGCACAAAACCTTCTTCGCCTCGCCTCATCGCCCAGTAGATAGACCAACAACAAGCTAGGGCTCGCATGGCTTGAACAGGTGTTCAATCGCGAAACAAAAGCAAAGGCAAGACAATTATATCGTCTACTCATCCTTAACAGCCATGGCTCACATATATCAATAGAGTTTATCAAGTTTTGCGACAACAATCAGATTCTTCTAGCCATCTATCCTCCCCACGCTACCCACACCTTGCAGCCGCTCAACGTCTGCCTTTTCAAGCCTCTATCAACTACCTACTCAAACAAGCTCTCCAAGTTCATATATAGCTGCCAGGGCATCTCCGCGATTACAAAAAGAGACTTCTTCCACTTGTTCTATAAGGCCTAGCATACAACGTTTAAGGAAAAGACGATCTTAACGGCTTTTCAAGTCACAGGGCTTTCGCCGTTAGACCTAGAGGCTATACTTAAGAAGTTTAAAATAGAGGAGACTAAGAGGCCCTCATTAAGCGATAGTACTACTTCCGTACTCAGCGCTTCAGATTGGAGAAAGATTGAGCGATTACTGCGCTAGGTAGTAGAGGATATCTACAATCGACGCTCCCAACAGCTAAGCCAAACAATTCACGTGATGGCTGTACAAAAACAGCTCCTCCAGCATAAAAACGAGCGACTCAGAGGGGCCTTTGTCAATGAGAAGAAGCGCCGTTAACGTGGCAGGCCTCTATTACTTAAGGCACCGCAGGAGTATAATAGTAGAGCTATATTCTAGTCGCCATCCAAAGTTAAGGACGCCCGCGATCGCCAAGCACAAAAGGATGCCGACGAGCAGCTACTACAACAACAGAAGTCCGAGGAGATCAAGCGTAGGGAGCAGCAGAAGCAGGAGAAGGCTACCATGCTTGAAGAGAGGCAGCGCATGAGAGAGGTGGCCAAAGAAATACGCCTTCAAGAACAGCGCGAGAAGGCCGTGCAGCGCGCGAAGAAGCTAGGATCGCGCGCGAAGCCAAAAAGCAACTCCAACAAGATAGACAATTCTCCAAAAAGGGTAATAGACGCCGTCAAAAGGCCTTTGCACCACCTCCTCAAGTCGCTGAGGAGACAGAGGATGTTGGTGTGGATATATCATCTGTAGTTGATGTGGTGCCTACACCCGGCCCTGCCACGCGCACCCGCAAAGTACGCCTCCCACAGAGGTATCGCACGTAGTTTATCGTTACCAATCAATCAAATAGGTCCTTAAAAGCCCTCCACTAAAAAATCTCGCGATAATACAATATATATGCGACTCTACAGCTGCAAAAGTTGTGGGTGTGGGCATCTGGAAACCGTGCACCAGGTGGGGCCGTGCACCAGGTGGTGACCCACGGTACGGTAGTTCTTTCTCTGCCCTACCATCGCTACTATCCTTCGACGCAGCGCAACAAAACAACAACAACACACCATCCATCGTCCAACCACTTCCTCGTACGACACACCACACCATCCCATTTCTTGCTGCTAGCTAGACTACTACCATAGACTACCATGCATATTCTCTACCACCTTCCTACATACCCCAACATTCCACCCGCCACCAACCAGGGCGACAAGTATACGCAGTATCTCCCAGCGTGACACCAAAACGGGTAAACATGCCCCCAATCAGACAGACAGACAGACAAGACAGCCCTTCTTGCACGACACCGTTTTGTACCACGAACTAGCTAAGACCGTTGAACGACACCGGTGCGTCAAACGCCATACATCGCAGTAGATAGGATATATTGCGCAAAGCGCTACTTGTCGAGTTTGAGGTCTGGGGATTTACCTTCGGTCCTGTCTTCTATACAATACCGTGGTCTTGCATGCGACACACTACGTCGTTCTAGACCTTTGACGGTTTGACCTGTCCAAGTGCATGGCAACGACTTGTTAATGGATTTGCACATTGGTTTGACTGGACTCCATCCTTCGTCCACATACCCGCTGGCCTGCAAACACTACCATTCCCAACCATAATCAAATCTACACCAATTGCCCATGCCTATTTTCCTCAAGAGAGCTGAATACCCTCCCCAACCTCTCTGGCATTCTTCTCCCTCTTCATCCAATCCTCAGCATCATACCCTTTTGTATCCACCAGCAAGTGCTTGGCCTCATCCTTGTCCCTATTTTCTCTTATCCATCGCAGCAGCCGCGCGCGGGTAGCCTCCCAGCAGGCATATTCTGGAGAGTCTGGGTATCCGAGGGGATCCATCCTTGGGAGAGATTGATGTATTCGATTTGACGCCAAGCGCCGTTCCAGTCGGGGCAAGAAGACCCGGAAGGCGGGGTCCACCCGGGCGCGACGCCGTTAAGGACCAAAGACGACCGAGGACCTCCTGGGCCCGATGTTAGTGCTTTGAGCCAGGTGCAGCCTTCGAGGTCGAGCCACTTGAGGCAGTATGTGTTGAGCGAGAAGCGACGGAGGATGTTCGCTGCTTCGTGCCAGTCATTGTCGTGGTCGGAGTAGATATGAGTGCCTCCTAATGAGACGGTCGTATGCTTCCCTACCATGGAGGTCGTAGCTGCATTCGGAGTTGTGCTGGGATGCGGCCAGTAGGCTAGGGAAAGGTGAGTCAAGGTCTTGAGATGCGGAGACATGGCCAGCAAGTTGGTCCAGGATGCAGCATTTCCCGGATGCCCAAGCGAAAGACGAGTTAGATTGGGGAAGATGGGAACAGTCAATGTAGCTGGTAAAATGAGAGACGTGCTCTCCTCAGCTTCATCTTCATCTTCAAGAATCGACTACTTCGATAGGGGCCTTCTCTTTGCCTTTCGCACTTGATATCGAAATGTCTGCCATGGCGTTCGTTAAAGCAGTACTAGGCCGCGAGCGCTGAAGCGATTTTTCCAAGTCTTTCAGCGTATACCCATCATTCAACAGACCTGTCAAATCCAAGAACTGCACGTCTTCAGACCCTGAAGCGCCTTCGACTTCATGGTCGTTTTGGAATAAGATCTTGAACGACTTGAAACCCATACATGACCTTTCCCCGTACACCGAGAGGTAGCTAAGCAGTGCCTCTTTGAATGCTATTGGTAAGGTTGGGAGGTAGTGTTGTTGTTCGTACACGGAAATTTCTTCCCAGTTTAACACCATCGATCGAAGGCAATGGTGTTGTAAACTACGGGACGACGGGTAACCGCTGTTTAAGTTATAAATCTGCTACTCAATTCATTCTCAAATGTACGAGTCCGGTCCTCTCACCTGGATGACCACATACCTTGAACTCCTCAGTATGTACCCTCGCCAGCTTGCAGAACCGGCCCACGCCGGATCCGGTCGCATCCGCCCTCTTCAAATTCCGTAGGTGTTCCGGCGCCCACCTGCTCCTGCCCAACCAACTAGAGGGTGCGGCGGGCCCGGGAGGTGGTCTCTGGCCCGGCCGAAGCGACATCCGTGTACGTGCATCTGTCTTTGGTTTCGGCGCGTCAACCTCTGCGATACCCAAAATGCGCCGCAGATCCGGCGGGACAGTGCGGTGACTGACTATGTCTGTAATTTCATCTCTGCGTTCTGCAGTGGGCCGTGGGGCCTGTTCACGTCGCAGCTGCTGTATGCGTTCGTTTACGGTCTGGGATGAAGGTGTAGAGGCAGACGCAGAAGAGCGAGAGCTCTGCAAGGAAGGGTGGACGTAGTTCGGTTTGATCGAGGTGAAGGCGGGCTTGTGCTTCTTAGGCATGGAGAATGAAGAACGACAGTAGCTGGACGGAGACGAGCGAGACTTTGAATAGTGAATCGATTTCTGATATGCGAGAGGATGCTGGTGGTTATTAATCGAGGTGTAAGTGTATGCTCTATCAAGCGGAGAAATGAGTCAAGCGCGCGAGGCGGAGTGAGAGCAGAGTAAGACCAGAGGGTGACTCAGTATGACTTGGAGAACACGAATGCCAGGGTGCAATGTTTGGTGCATCTACAAAGGGCGCTCGCCATTGAGCGTCGGCCGCCACTTCCTTCGCTGAGGCGCGCGCAGTTGGAGGGGCAAGAACGAGCCGGCAAAACCTTCTCCCGACAAGCGAGCCACAGAGTTGAATCGCCTTTCGCCGCTCCACCTACGACCCCAGCAGGACAGCAACTCCAAGTCACCCGTACCAGCTCTCATCACTCATCATGGGTAAAGTTCACGGATCCCTCGCTCGTGCCGGTAAGGTCAAGAGTCAGACGCCAAAGGTACTGCCCCGCCCCCCGGTTCGCCCCCCTCGCAGATTACTCACAAGTGCGCAGGTTGAGCCGCAGGAGAAGAAGAAGACGCCCAAGGGCCGCGCCAAGAAGAGACTCACATACACCCGCCGCTTTGTCAATGTCACCATGATGGTTGGCGGCAAGCGCAAGGTACATTTATCGCAGCCTTGCCACGCCGCCTCTTCTAACGTGCGCATGATGACCCCCAACCCCCCCCCGGATCTTAGACGACCGAGCGCATCCACCCTCCTAGCGAGCAATCTCGAGCAGCATGAGGAGCGAATATACGACAACGACTGTGGGAAACCCGAGGAGTCGCGATGAGCGGTCGCATTGGGTTGGAGTACGGCGTTCATATGGACTGGCGATGGACACACGGGCAGACGGGTCGCATCGGGTCATCTCCACGGGCACGTATGCCGACCCTAGCGCAAGCTCCCAACCACAGAAAATACGACAGTATTGAATGACCTGTTTTGCTGCGATATTTGTGCCTCTGTACCTGTACTGTGACCGCACGACGCTGATATGCAACCAACTCAGAGCATAGCAGAAAGTGGCGAATGACCAAATTGACGATGTGGGCCAGCCAAAGGCAAAGCTGCACTGTACCTCGACCGGGGCGCGAAACAGAACGTTCCGTCGTCTAAATGGCAAATAGAAGTACGCCTGGCGTCAAGTGCGAAAACATTTCGTGTATACTCAGATCTATCCAGCCGCCCTATACTGAATTACCTTCTCGTGCTCCTCCTTCAGCTTCCTCCAATCTAACTCCTCGAATCCAAAACTCCATATCTTCTCCGCAACACTCATCCCGTACTTACTCTCTTCCCCACTGCTACTCTTCCTCCCCACATGCTGGAACAAGCTCGGACTAATCGCCCACCTCAGCTCCCCTTTCTCTTCCGCATACTCTTCGATCAGCACATCCGGCGCCCCTCTCCGCCGGCCCGCAAAATACTTGGCGAGCGTGAGCGCGTGAACGCGGGGAAAAAGTAGCGCCTGACTGCAGCACCCATACTTGGGCATGAGCGACACACCCTCAGGAATCGGAAGCACAGTGATACGACCAAGCGCAAAAAACAAGCCCACCGCCGCCGCAGCCAACAACCCAGCCACCAACCCCATAGTCCCCCTATCCAAAACCCTCACCTTCAACCCGGGATACCGCTCCCTCAAACCCACCAACACCCCCAACGGCACCGCCACAGCGCCCACACTCCTCACCAAATACGCCCTCCATCGCTCCCTATTCCAGCCCAAAAACTCCTCCGTATAGAACAGCCGCAGGTAGAGAAACTCAACACTCGCATGCGCCTCGGCGCCCTTCCGCTCCGCCTCTTCCACCCCCCGCATCGCCCGATGATACCACCCATCCATCGCCACGACGTCGTCCTCCACCACGGCAATGTACGGCGTATGCACCCCCGCACAATGCTGCAGCACAAGCCGGTAGTCCAACAGCGCCTTCTCCAGATACAGCGGCGCATCGTCGCGCTCCAGATTCTCGATGTGCCGCATCTCCGTCGCGCCCACGTCGTACGTGAGCACCTTGTCTACGAGCGCGGGGAGCCATGATTCGCCGTATGCGGGGTGCGTTTTTGGTGACGTGTGCGCGATTAGCACGGCGAGGTGGATTTCTGAACGCTCGGGCGGGCTGAGGTCGGCGAGGAGGGAGCCGATTGTGGAGTGGAGGTAGGTTTCGCCGCGGCGGGCTGTGGAGGGGATGGCGATGCAGAGTTTTTTGGCGCTTGTGCTGGAGGGCGTGGGAGAGGGGGTGGTGGTGTTGGGGGTGGTGGTGTTAGGCGCGGCGGAGATGTGTTCGAGGGCTTGAGAGCGGCGGAGGAGCGAGTATCGCGGCGCGTAGCCGATGCGTGGGTCGAAGAAGATGGAGGTTGGGTCGCGCGCTGAGGTGCGGTAGAGGCGGTATGCGGTGCAGAAGAGGACGAGGGCGGCGAAGAGAGGTGGTGAGGCGTGTGGGCGAGAGTCTCATGGTGAGGAGGATGCTGGTGGACTACGCATCAGATGGAGATGTAGGGCATGCGATGCGCTGTTTAATGAACGTGGGAGTAGGAATGGAAAGAATGGGATGTCTGAATGATTGTGGGGTGGAGAGGAGGCTATGGGGCCATGGTGAGCGGTGTTTGAGGTGGAGTGAAGTCGCCATGGGGAGATTGTCCGAAATGGATGTGCTTCGGGCGGCTGCAGATTGCTGTGTTGGGAATAGGGCGTGGGTTGTTAGTGGGGGCCGTTGTTAGGCGAAGGGCCGACGACATCTCGTTTATCTCTCGTTTTATGAATCTCGCTCCCCCCTTGCTTTTAAGCAATGGTAACATGCATACTCATTGTAGGACTAGCAAAAGAGCGGCTCTTTCTTCTACGAATTTACTGCGAAAGTCGTATTTTGAAAAGAGGGCCCGCGCCCGGCTGTCGGACATCATTCGCGTGTCTATAAAAAGCCAACAACGAGGGATGCCTGTAGTAAAATGCAATTCTCAAGTACGGAGAGATGAAGGCAATGACGAGTATCCAGACTGGGTTCCACACGTCGGCCCATATTCACAAGCGTTTCTTCTTTAGTAATTGATCTGACAGTGTCGACTAACGGCAGTAGGATAAAAGGTGAATCATGTATTCGAAAGACTGACAAAACCATCCCAATTTAATTCACGCTCTCGCCGCCCATGGGTATTGTAAGGAAAGTGCCGAAACGCCCACAAAACCGTGATACCATCAATACCAGCTCAATGCGGCGCGCTGTCTAAAATCCAGCGTCACGGCGTCGTGCGTACAGCACGCATATACGCAAAAAAACTTCACACCTGCGACATAATACTCGATAAGTCCAGCCGGGGCTTCGAACCTCCAGTCTCTAGGTGAGAGCTCGATTCGCTCAGGATGTCTGGCGTGTGCGTTTCGATCGCTTCCTCGGTCAGTGCTACCCCCCCTTCCACCTCGACTTCGCTCCCCGCAGATGAATCTGAGTAGACCGAAGTTTCGAGCCAGAGCTGTCGGATTCCACGTCGCTTGTGTCCATGCGTGAGGTCGAAGTCTGCCGCCTCGACGGCCCGTTTACATCCTCGAACCCCCCAGTGTACGTATTGTTTCTCAGATCACTACGCTCCTTCTGCCTCCGAACACGTCTTAGGGCACCCAGGTCGAACTCGCCCATGTTTGAGTCATCGCCAGGGTCACGAGCAACGGCCGTGCGGGGCATAGGTAACGTGATATTCGAGCCCGAAGAGCTGGACTCTCGCGACGGACGGAACAAGCCTTGCAGCGCAGTCCTAAGACCTTGGCGCGAGAATAATGAAAGACGGGAAAGATCGCGACCAATCTCTCCAGAAGTACGATGTCCCATCATGTAGAAGCGGCGGAGATGACGACGAGAAGAGTCTAGAACATCCGCCTCCGATTGGGTCGTTTTGGTAGGTCAATACGCTGGATTGAGAGGGCGTAGATGGTGACTCGACAGCAATGTCTGAGCCCAACGGCGTGCTTGCCGTTGGCATAGTTGTACTAGAAAGAGTGAGCGGGCTCGGGCGGAGACCAATCCCTCGCATGATGCTTGCTGATTTTATCGGAAGGGAGTCTGCTTCGCGAGGATGAAAAGGGCGAATCTCTTCGGTTAAGACAGCCTCGACAGAAGTTGATATTCGGTCCCTATAATATGGCCGACAGTGGTGGCACGCAAGTAGGGTGCAGCTGGGGCTCCACTAGGCACGCTGTCAGCACGCTCTCTCCCATGGTGTGTTTTGCTCAGTGATTCCCGTGGACACAATCCCCAGGCTCGCTGTACGGGACGCGATAATGTGCAGCCGACGTACCTCTTTCGGGAGAGTGCTGTTGAGAGCTCCATCATCGTTGTTTGGCGGATCGTCTGGGTTAGTAGCATCGCTGACGACGGCATCTCTAGCCCATCCACCTTGACGGATGTTTGCGATCACTCTGTTCAGCTCGATCTTCTGCGCTTTGAGCTTCTCGAGTTGTTGATCCGTATATAGGCCATATTCCGCGGCCGCAATGACGCTGTCGCTCAGCCCGATATACTCTAACTCTCGGTGCAAGCCTGACTTGGTTGATTTTGCACGCGCATCCGAGCCCGTTGTGGGTTTCGATTCCAAGTAGAGTACGTCACACTCCTGGCGACATACGTAGAGGAAGCCAAGCGTTTGAAAGTTTCCGCAGTTGGGACATTGGTCGTAGCCTGACTCGCTGAGCGATATGCGCTCCATGGTGATGTGCGTGCATGCGGGTGCTTTGCGCTTCGCGACGCTACGTGTCTTCCCTAGGTATTAGCATGGCACGCGCCCTTGGAGCGCGCAAACGCACTCTCATCGTGGGCAGCGCGTAACTGGCTGGCGCCTGTGGTCAGAGACTATAGATAGAGCGGCAGCGCTATGCACACAAGGCTGCGGCTAGTTAGTTGGGAGACGACGTCGCGAAAGTTGCGGTTGTACCTGTCAAGTGTGCAGAGGAAGGGAGGCAAGAAGCAGGAGTGACTCGGAGGCCTGGGGGAGCCGGCGGTCCTACTCTTGCATCCGACGAGAAGAAGAATAGGTAGGCTTCATAGGATGCGGGCTGCAGAGTAGGGCGGCCGGGACGAGGTAGTGTTGTTGTGGTATTGGGAGTGTGCACTGCTTGGCAAAAGCATCGTGGGCAAAGGCAAACGGCGACCGGCCCATGCTTGCAGTGAGAGAGCGCGGCGTGAAAGTCCAGGTCGTTGGGGCGTTATGTAGGTTGTTTCTACCTTCACCTCGACGCGGCACCGAAGCAGCACAGGAAAGTGACAGCACCTGTGACCTGACCTATCTCTTTCCAGACTGCCAGTTGCTTTTGCATGGCGCCCGAGCCCTGCTGCCGCTGCCGCTGCTGTTGCTGTTGCTATTGCCCACGATGGGTCTTTTCATCGCTCGATGCAGGGCCATGCCGCCGCGCATTCCGCAGGCCACACTCCCTGCGCATCCGCCGCCCCTTTCTCGTGGCTGCAGAGTACATATTCTCGCTTTCGAACTATCGCCGTGTCGAGATGGCGTCCAAGCAAAGCACCCGCCTGGCACCAGGTACTACCAGCGTCCGCGGTACCGGCTCCAGCGATTCAGGCACATGCATCATGGCTCGATGGATGCTGCAACGTCCCAGCTGCATGTTTGGGACTTGCGCCGCCACCGCAGATGTCGCTGTGAACACAAGCTAAAAGATGGGCATCACAAGCTTCTCGTCCCTGTTCCGAGCTGGTGTCGCCGACTCTAGATGATGCCGCGACGTCTCCAGGGCTGACATCTGCCGCACCTGCGCTAGGCTGCTTCTGACCGCCCGAGGGCCGACAACAAACACGCCCAGCCATGGGCAGCTGCTGCACCCCCATCCTCACCAAACACCTCGCGCCTCTCTGCACCATCCCGCCCCACGCGTCCACGTCCACGCCCCCGTCCCACGCGCCCACGTCTGCCATCGAGCGCGCCGCCATGTCCGTCAAGTTCGAGAAGGAGACGGTCAAGTCGTCGACCGAGTCCGTGGCGGACACAGCTGCCGAAGCCATGGCCAAGGGCAAGGACGACCTGCTCAAGAATGTCGGCGAGGCCATCACCAAGGGTCAGAGCAGCGCAAACGGCTATCTCGCGGTGAGTGGCGCGCAATTGGCTGCCGTGCGCGCGCATCCGTACTGACTGGACGCCCGCCAGGCCTACCTACAGCAGCTGCAGGAGAACCCTCTGCGCACCAAGATGCTTACCTCGGGCGCCCTATCGGGCCTGCAGGAGTTCCTCGCCTCGTGGATTGCCCATGATCGGAGCAAGCACGGCAACTACTTTACCTCTCGCGTCCCCAAGATGGCTCTCTACGGCGCCTTTATCAGTGCCCCCCGCTCGGCCATGTCCTGATCAGCATGCTCCAGAAGATCTTCCGCGGGCGCAAGAGCCTCAAGGCCAAGGCCATCATGCAGATTCTCATCAGCAACCTAATTGTGAGCCTGTGCGCCGTGCCTGTGCCGCAAGCCTGCTGACGCGTCCAGATTTCACCCATCCAGAACTCGATATACTTAGTGTCCATGGCCGTCATTGCAGGTGCCCGCACCTTCCACCAGGTTCGCGCCACGGTGAAGGCCGGTTTCATGCCCGTCATGAAGGTCAGCTGGGTCGTATCGCCCATTTCCCTGGCCTTCGCCCAGCAATTCCTACCCGAGCACACCTGGGTACCCTTCTTCAACATCATCGGCTTTATAATTGGTACCTACGTCAACGCGCACACCAAGAAGAAGAGGCTTGCTGCCCTGAGACGGAAGCACTACGGCGCGACGGCAGCGGCCGGGACAGGGACATGAGTGGCCGAGACATGGGCGGCAGGGGTCAGGCTGATTATCCTTCTGGCTCTCAATACCCTCCCGGGTCTTCGGGTCTAGCGCCTCGACGCGACTACTAGGCCGTTGGTGCCAGCGATAATAGCCTCGTGAGTGCGATTGCCTGCAAGGGGGATTGTTGTGCTAGCTTTTACTATATCGTACAGACGAAGGCCTTCGCACCACGTCCTCGAGAAGAGATGACAAACGTATGATTCGGGAGCGAACAGCTGATTTGCTAGCGCCATTGATATGGGAAGCGCCCATGGTAATGATAGCAGCGCCGCGACGCTAGGGCGCTGGGCTATATTATGTATATTTCAGTTCTTGTTTCACTATACTGGATGTTCCTCTGGTGTCTTTCTTGGTTCTGCGCGAATATATTGATTTTCACGACTACTACTCAGCCTCGTTCCGTTCTTCTGGTTCACATATTTGCGTCCCCCGTCGCTTCCGTCCGCAACCGCAACGATGCCCTCTGTCGGGCTCCATACCCCTTTTGTGCCGCCCGACCCGACGGTCAAAACCCAAAAACAACGCACATTTCGACCTTGAGTCACCATCATGACTTTCTGTTTCGGCAATGGTCCACGATATTTTGTCTGACACCTAGCACGGTCGTACTCCCCGCGGCCAGCTACATGGTCTGGGCGAAACCATCATACTGTCACTTCCGCTCAATTTTTGGGTTGTCATGGGCTAATGACAACAGGGTCCGTTCACGATTCGACCGCTTGACCAAACGCGGTTCGATTTTACATGGCAAACAACGTACGTGTCACCAATAACATCCTACTACCTGAGCAAGATGGGTTACTCGTCGATTGGCATGCCCAGGCCACCCACAAGCCAACGTCAAGATTGCGCAGTGCGAAGCAGTGTTCGCTCCTGAACAACGTCCCAACCTATTCGACTATATAAGCAGCTTATCGCCGGACTGAGAGTGACCCACTTCTCCTACACACGCGTATGGCTGCACTACTTGATTTAGCTGCATACTACTCGCTTACGCCCTAATGACATTCGGTCCCTACACACCTTAGTCAAGTTGTTGATCGAGCTGCGGTCACACCGAGATACTCTCCGTATCACCCATACCAGCACGACTCTGACCCCGAATTGTACTACCGCCACCTACCATCCCGTGCCCCCCCTCGTCCATTACCTGCACCCGCACTTAAACTACAGGATCCTCGACTCAAGTGTGACCGGAACCTGGGGTGGAACATCGACTGGGCGGTCGCTTTCATCATCGTCGACCACCTAGATCCCAAGAATTCTCCTGATGCAGCGGCTCTCTTGAAGAACGTCCGCATACGGGCGGCATCGCTTGAGAGGGAAGGGCATACCAGCGAAATTCCGTACCGCATCTTCAATAAGCTGGATGAGATTTTGTTCGCTGGCCACTTGAAGAATGCCGTCTATCTGGACTTCAGAAAACTAGGGCCTGATGTGTCTGGGGCGACTCATTCCCAGGGATGTCTCGACCCGAAAGTGAAGCGGATCTCGATCAACCTCAACAAGCTCACCCTTCAGCATGCTAGATCCCGCGACCTTGTCGGTGTGTTGATTCACCATATGATTCATGCATACTTTCTAGTTGCTTGTGGTCCACAAACTGAGAAAGAGTCGGGCTATGGACGTCTTGATCACGGGCAGCATTTCGGCAAGATCTTGCTCGCCATCAAGAAGCTGTCCGATGTCCACAGCCGACCTCTCACCCCACTCGACTTCGGTCACACTCTCGGACAGTCACGCCTTTTCTACGATGACTACTGCCAGCAACGCAAGCCTTATCACCGGCGCCGAGGTAAGGAAATGTGTGGTACTGTAGCCACTGCTACTCTGACGTCGATGCATTATCCGAAGGAGAGATTGACGAGTGGTACGGTGGAGTGTGCAAGCCGCTTCTCAATCTCCCGGATGCCCTTCATGCGTCTTCGGTTCAAATCTACAACGATCACCGCCATATCCTTGAAGAGGTACCCCGCGCGCAGAGGCCACCCCATCAACCAAGTCGAACGAGTTCATCTTCCAAGACCGTCCCGTCCTCGTCCCAGCCAGCCACATCGACAACTTCTTCAGCATACGGCGGGCGTTTGAAAAAGCCGGGTCGCGCTACATGGAGATCCACGAGAAAGTCGACAAGGATACCTTCATGCGTTTCCTGGAGCTCCTGCACACAGACTCGTACGGCCCGGACCCAAAGCACATCCACGCGCTAGGCAGAAAAGGCCCTCCCGTGATCAAGTCCCCGACAGGCTCCGAGCCCTATCTCCTCACCGACATGCGCATCTACAAAATGGGCGCGCTAATGGGCTTCGACGAGCTCAAAGGCGTCGCCCTCGACCGCATGTACAAGCACAGCATCACGCACGAAGACCCCGTCGGGCTGCTCACAGAACTCTATTCAGGCGGCGAACCCGACGGCGAACTCAAAACGTGGACGCGCAAGTTCCTTGCTCGCGTGCCTGACGCAGATTGGATGGGCGTGGGGCCCGCTGCGCCCCCCGTCGAGCCGTCGAACCTCGCGAAGCTGGAGAGCGATCTCTTGGGGTATAAACCGCGCTTCTTCGACCTCTTGCAGCAGAGCAGCGCGCTCAAGTATGAGGTTAGTCAGGCGAGGAGGGACTTGGTGGCTAGCGGGATGTACGCTGTGCCTGGTGGGATGTATGGGACTGTGGGGCGGCGCGGGACTGCAACAGCGGAGTTTAAGCCCGCCTACTATGGGGTTGGGGAGGCCACAGGGGTATTTGGGGTTGCCGTGGGGCCCCGGGGAGGAGGTCGAGATGAGGGCTGCGGCTGCTGCGGCTGCTGCTGCTGCGGTGGCGGCTACGGCGGGGGACTCGTATCTTGGGAGGGGGAGGGGGTATTCGGATGAGTATGAGTATGATTATGATGATTGGAGGACGTAGGGGGGGTGGATATGTGAAAGTGAGTAAGTGTGTCTGAGGTTCTGCTGTACTTGGTGGGGGTTTGAAGTGAATTGCCTGGTTTTTTTTTTTTTTTTTTTTGGGTTGCGGTTTACGACTTGTATTGCTATGCGAAGATTTGTAGATGGCGTGATGGACGGATCATGATCACGACGTTATGAATCTATCTGGGTGCTGGTGGGCGGGACGCTAGGTAGGTTGTTGCTATGCGGATATGAGTGTGCTTATGTTTTTTTTTATGAATGATGTAGAGATTGGATGGATGGGTACTTGGCTCATCAATGAATTTGGTCGGGTTTGACGATTTCAACGCTGGTTTAAGGGGTTTGATGTGTGCTTGAGGATTGCTCGGTGATGTGAAGGTGTTGTAGTTGTGAAAGCATTCCGACTTGCGTGAAATGGGAACCTCACACTGGGTTTCTAAAGTTTCGTGATGATGTAGACGCTACATTTGCTTTGGTAAGACTCGCCCCGAGGAACCGGTACTTCACCTTTGCTGACCTTTTTGCTTAGATTTATAGACCAACTCAGCCGCAGTCTGGCCTCCGTGTTACCTGTCCGCTAGCTCGATCAACCTCACGCCAGACCATTTATTTTCTCAATGAAGCTCTCTACTATGTTGTTAGCATATATCATCATGATTGAATCCGTCCTAGCTTCGAGCTGGATTTCCGGCTCCAGAAGGAATACTCCCAACACACCCGCCTCATTCAACGTCTCTGAAGCCAAGTCCAACAATCCCCAGATGGGCTACGCAGAGTATAAGTAACACAGAATCCTACCATCATACACCCCTACAGCAAGACATGACTAACACTCCCTTAACACAGTCATAACATCCAGCAGCACCACCGGCAACCCCATCACCCCTTGGCCCTTCCGCGCCGGCATCTGATACCCAAACCAAGGCTACGTCCGCCGCATCCCCTACTGCTTCGTCGACAAGCGTTCATCCGACAGAATCACAGACTGCAAAGTCGAGTCCGCACTCGACCTCTGGGCCACGGCACTCGGCGGCAAAGCAAGCCCCTCAACCCGCCACAGTCTCGATATCCAATGCCCAAACGACCCGAACGACTACTGCTTCACGCAGGACACGTATGGGCTGGAGAACCAACCCCTCCTCGAGAGAGACCTGCATTGTGAATAGAACACTGCGAAGATTCCAAAAGATGCGCTTGCGATCCATTTGGTGGATGATATCAAGTTGAATGGGATGGTGGCGCTGGCGACGTTGGGGTATAGGGCTGAAGAGCACGATGCTAAGGCGGGGAGGCACGGCATGTTGGTGGGGGACGAGGCGACGGCGGCGCATATTGCGCATGAGTTTGGTCATGGTGAGTCTCGAATCATTTGCATACATACTACTGCATCCGCGGCTGGTCACTAACATTTGGGCCGTCCTCGGTCTCTCGCACGAACATCAGCGTTGGGACCGCGACGACCACATCGAGTTCCGCTGCCACAACCTCGTCGACATTACCGACGCAGTGACCCATCTCCAGAACGGCCGCCCTGCTCTCGACGAACAAGCAGCTCTGGACTTGTTATGCACAGACCGGGACCTCGCGCAAGAGTACGGAGCCCCAAGCTCAGATTACGGTACGTAATCCCCCCAGCACAACCATTCCAAACCAGCATACCAAATCGTGATTAACTTTCCACCTCTCCCTCCAGTCAAAGGCGACAGCTTCGACCCCTTAACCAAGCCCATCTTTGATGGCCCAGGTGGCTTCGACATCGACTCGATTATGATGTATCCGTCTATGACGGGGAGGAGTTATGAGACGGAGGAGCATGCTAATGTTGACGACGCGGTGTTGGTAAGGATAGAGAAGGATGCGGAGGGCAAAAAGGTACCTGCAAGTGACTGGAGGATTTTTCTTCCAACAAGGGTAAGTGAAAAGGATGCGGCGTTTGTTAGGAGGTTTTATGGGTGGGATGAGGAGAAAGCGAGGGCGTGGCGTGATAGGAGGAGGGGGTAGATGGGAGGGTGGGAGGGGGTTAGTTGGTGGGGCGCGTGTGTTTCCTGTTATAGATTATAGTTGGCGGACACTGCGGAGTAGAAGGTATCAGAAGTGCGGCGATGGGCGTGGGGAGCAAGAATGAGCTGACTGTGTTACGCGGTGCGGCGCAGCACTGAGCGTCCGATCCTCGCGATTCAGTCGTCCTGCCCTTCCACTCGCGTTGCATCTTTAATGCTATCTCAGGTCATAGACTTTTGCCTTCAAATGTTTCTTCTAGACTTTCAGCGCCCCAGCTCCATGTGGAATGTGAAACAAAGCACGAGCATGCCGTTTGGAGCGCGCTTTCGGGCACTGACTCCTCGTACGACGCGAGCAACTACCACGGCGGGATGTGGTCGGCTAAATGGAAGCCGGGTCCTTGTACGACGCGAGCTCATACCACGGTGGGGTATTGTCAACTTATATAAAGCGAGGATTTCGATAGAGTTGTCAATCTGAAAGAAGACTTCGCGCACTCTCGGTACACGGTATAACGCTGTTATGGAAAGCTGTAGGGGTGCTAGAAAAACGCTTTGAAACAAGGTAAAGCTTGAGTTGTCAATCACTAACTCCTTATGCGACGTAAGCTCGTACCAAGGCGGGGTGTGGTTAACTTGTCTATCACTGACTCCGCGTGCGACGTAAGCTCTTACCACTGCGGGATGTGATTAACCTATATAGAAAGCGAGGACCGTAATGTTTAAATATACCCAAGGTAGTTATCCATCACTGACTCCTTGGCGACGCGAGCTCATACAACGGTGGGGTATAGTCAACTTATATAAAGCGAGGATTTCGATAGAGTTGTTAATCACTAACTCCTTATGCGACGCGAGCTCGTACTAAGGTGGGGTGTGGTTAACTCATCCATCACTAACTCCGCGACGTGAGCTCTTCCCACTGCAGGATGTGATCAACCTATAGAAAGCGAGGACCGTAATGTCAAATGTACCCAAGGTAGTCATCCATCATTAACTCCTTGGCGACGTGAACTCTTGCTAGCAATTCACTACTAGAAGTGACAGTTTGGTATGGAATGCAGAAGGTCAATAAATTATTCTATGTGATTGCAATGAGATTCTCGATTGCCTATTCATTACCATGCTTCAAATGTAGCGAACACTCGCATCTTACAGCCTCGACCTTCTTATATTGGCGACATAATTACCTTGTCTGTTGAATGTGAGATCATACGTTGCCTCTTTCTCAGATGTATGTTGAATTTATTTCCTCAATCTCATTGGAAACAGAGCCGCAGTCGTCCTAATCTATATCGGACATGTTCTCGTCTTGCTCTCCATCTTCGCTTTCGTCCTCATCAGAAGAACTTGACTCGCTTGGCTCGCTGAACTCGCTTGGCTCGGGAGACTCGTTTGGCTCGGGAGGATCTGGTCCCGAATCGAGTACATCCATCACTGTAATCAAATTAGAGTATTATTCTTACATGAGTAGTCGACTAGGAAATTGGAACTGAAGTAGACAGTTACAGCCCTCACTTATAAACATAGTCTCTCTTCATCGTTTAGGAAGACTAAACCACCATCATTATCTTCCGCCATACTCGTTATAACGTCCATAGTTTCATCCTCATCCTGAGGATGATCTTCAAACCACCAAGCGGGGCCATCCTGGGAGTCTTCACTATCTCCGTCCACACCATTGGTCAGTGCACCATTATCGCCTCCGTGATCGACTCTTGAATTAGCGGCGTCTTGAGCATCAGCTGCCCTTGAATTTTCGATGAGCGTTCTCAATGCATTTATATAGTCTAATGCGTTTGGTGAGACTAGCCCAGTTCGATGTCTTCCCATCTCTTCGTCGCCCCCCTCTGGGTATGCAACAATGTGATAAATGTAACGCGGTTCGTTAGCATTGGCTTGATTTCGTGGCATGGTGGTAGTATTGGTATGGTTCGATGGCTGGAGACGAGTTGTCGACTTTTGTGTCAATGTATTTATGTAAATTAACGGGAAAGTGAAGTTGATAGGATTAAGATTGTAGTTGTTGTTCGTGGAATCGTAGGTGTCTGCATTTAACAGGTCAACGTGTCAAATCTGCACTTTATAGATGATATACTACTCTGTTTGGTAGTAATTCACTACTTAAAGGTGATATACTTCATATAATAGGAGAGGCTAAGAACGTATGCTATGTGATTGTAAAGAAATTCTCGATTGTCTATTCAATCCGTATGCTTCACATAGGCCTCGTTTAACGAGTAACTAAGCGCTTAGAGGCATTATCTACAAAGTTGGAAATTAAGGACACACGAGAACTATACATTGAATATATAGTCTGTTAATTTAGCACCAAATTGGCAGTATGGAATTTTTAGTGCTAAAAATGGCACTAATCATCAAGGAGACGACTCAGAACCCCAGCCCTTCACGCGAAACTTGTCTCATTCTTCATTCACTAACTAGATACAGTGCCATATCTACTCGACGCTATATTGAATTTTACTCGAGTTGTGGCTGTGAATGTTCGAGGGCTTGGTCTACTCCAGTCGGCACTATCATATTCACAGCACTCGAAAAACTCTAATCCTGCTAGACATTAGTAAAAAAGAGTAGTAGTGAAGGAAAGAACATGGTATTATTAGAGTCTTATTATATGATTCTTGTGGCAGGTACGCCGGGTCACTAGCGCATGAGGCTATCTAGACGCATCTCAGCACACTATCCGCACCTTCGCTTATGAATTCTATACCTCCGTACTCCGTACTATTCCTGTGACAATTTTATCGGGAAGAAGGATTAAGAAATTCCTACACTGCCCCAAACGTCGGCTACAAGATTAACTCTCTAACACAACAGGTATGAAAATCGAACTGGAATTTAGCAATTCTACTTAAGAAAGCCAAGATCTGTATCGCCGGTCAGAGATTAGGAAACCTTTCTCGCCCAGGTTTGCTATCGAATGGCTCATATCGACTATATGATAGCCCTCCTACACCTACTCGAAAGGAGATAGGACTGTGAGGAACTTGCCCAGACACAAAGAGAACAGGCCTCTACGAGACGAAGTTAAAAAGCTCCTTCCTAGGCAGGTGTATAAACTGCCTCTACTTATTTGTTTTAAGTAGCCTACTATATTTAATTACTATATTTTTTGCGCTTCTTTTGTAATCACCTTTTTACGCTCTTTTTGATTACTAAGCAGGGGGCTCTGCTTTTTTTGTCATATTTTTTGAGATGAAAGCCTTTGTCGTCCTACCCCTAGGTAGATTAAATTAACGCCACATATCATTACACTATATACCTAACGTACGCAAAGTCTTCTTGATTATAGTTAAAAAGCTATTTATCCTCAACTACCATACCCAAAAGTAGCTTAGCCCGTACGTTACCAAGAGCAAGTAATCGCCATCTCCCAGGAATCAAACAAGGACGACAAAGGCCCAACAAAGACGCGTGAGCTACATCATCGCGCACAACAGTGGCCTAGCATCCGATATCCTATCTAAAAGCACATCACCTAATAGAAGCGGCATATTATTCCACACCACCACTTACAACCAACCTCTACACCACCATCAGAATTCCACCCCCCAAGCAATCTACCCTCGCAAGCCACTACCTCACCCTAATCTCCCCTCCCCTAACTCCCAACCTAACCCACTTTCCTATCATGCTCACGATCGCCCCCACTGGTGCACACCACACCACACCAACTCCCCTAACCGCATCAAGCTAGCCCTCGTCCCATTCTGCGTTTCCCGTCCGACGCCTACGCCCAATCACTGCGCTCGTTTCAAAGAGCCGGAGATTCCCAAACGCCTGGGACGACGGACACCCGCGATGCGAAACTCGCCTTTTGCCTTTGCCCTTTTTACTTTTTGCGCATCGCAACGCGATGCTGTGTTTCGGGCGAAAGGGGTGCGTGGCTCATTTCCGGAGAGCTTCGCACTTTGTACTGTATTGTTTGTGAGGGTTTGGGTGAGGCGTGGTGTGTGTGTGTCACGCGGACGTCGTGCGAGAGGTCAACTAGGATATGAATTCAGCATTTGGCAACTTTGAGGCATCGCATCGCACGAGACGTAAGACGTAGACTGGGAAAGGCGGAAGGGAGGGAGGGGGAATTTTTATTTTCATTTTTATTTTTATTTTTTTTTGCAGAACAGCGTGACATTTTCGGGAAGCTATGCTATTCGTGAGATCCGTCCGATACGATATATACAGAGCACTTCTAGTATCTATATACATCCAAAGAGAAAATAACAAGAAACAAAACTATGCGATAGACGTCCACCCCGGACTCGACGCCAGCGAGTCGTTGCGCATAACGAGGCATGACTAGCTTCTAGCTAGTTTAAATGGGCGACGCAACCTCAAGACCAGTGCCGTACTGGATGTTCATGACAGGAAGCCCAGAGAGCGGGTTCATAGCGCCGAGCACATGCGGGCACGAAGGCTGATTGCTAACAGCAAGGTCAAGCGTGCAAACTTCGTTGTACCCATACATGCACCCGCTAGTCTGGATATTATACAGCGCCGCATTCTCCGCGATCCACGAGCCAGCCGGGCAGCTAACGTACGTGTTAATCGAGTTGGCCGCCATGAGCGGCAGCTTCCCATCAGGCGTCTTAATCAAGCCAGCGCAGTTGCTCATGTCGACATCTTCGTACTCGGCGGGGACGCCGCCACCCTGTGTGGGCTGCTCCTTGGCGCTCGCGCCGACGTTAAGGTAGTTCCACGCGTCGTAGCTGATGTCGAAGGCGCCGCCCGAGGTGTCGATCTGGAGGAGGAAGACGGAGCGCCCGTTGGCGGTGACTTTTTTGCAGAGGTTGTTGCAGTCGGGTTGCATGGGCCAGTAGGCGACGCGGTTGGTGTCGATGAGGCAGCCGAGGACGCCGATTGAGGACGAGTATTGTTCGTGCGGGGTGATGGAGACGCCTGTGGCGAGGGCGGCCGAGGCCAGGGAGAGAGTGGCAGCGATCTTGGATAGCATTTTGGGGGTGGAAGATGTCAAATCTTGTGGGAAAATGGGTATCGATGGATGGTCTGGAACTCGGTTCCTCAAAGATGTAGTCGTTGTTGGTGAATAGTAGCTGGACTAGACAACAATGGCCTTGTGAAGAAAGGAGGGTGTGATCTGGAAAGACAGTGTTGAATGATTGAATGGATGGATGTCAAAGAATGTTCAAAGAATGACTTAAAGGAATGAATGGAAGTGGAGAAAGGCTGTCTGGTGCTTGCACTGAAGAATAGAACTGGAGAGCGGCATCGAAACGTCTTTATACTTGCTTCTGAGGCGAGACCATGTCAAGCTGGCTTTGCCGTGATCGCACACACCGACATGTTTCGAGTCAGACGAGTTGAGCTTCTGGAACAATCTCCGGCATGTAGACGGACTCTCACTGGAGGAGTGCAGGCGTGCTACGCACAGTCATGTAGACACTTTTCCTTCGGCAACTCAACCGGACTTTTACGAATACAATGCTCTTGTTTCATACCAGTCTTCGAGCCTAGTGAGGAAAACTACGCACACGAGTAAGTACAGAAGAAGTCTCTTCAGCGATGATGTGTAAACTTCTCTACATGGTCCTTCTGGGCTCTTGGTAGAGGTGGTAGCCATGAGGCAGCAAGGCTGGGCATGACGTTCGCCGCCGTCCACCGCCTGTGACACCTACACGTCCCTGTTGAGGCACAGCTAACCATCGGATGAGAGCATTTACTGGCTGAAACCGTAAGCTAAGGAAGGATGGCGGTTCGTCGGACTGGAGTGAATCGAAACGGACTGGATTATAGCACACGTGCGGCGCCAAAACGGACCACAGTGCCCGTTCCGTAGGTGCCCCGGTGGCGGGCCGCCGCCTCTGACAGGCGCGTATCCATACGTGCGATCCGATCCGTGGTTGTGTCGATGTTCGAGAACGGGTGTGGAGCACGTTCCCCTACATACCGCCGGCAAAGTCTGCCCAGTCACACGTGGTTCGGCTGTAGGCTAGTCCAGCTTAGCATAGCGCCGTCCCCCACCACGAGCGACCACGCGTGGAACTCAACGCCATCTGCAGGAACCGACCCTCCCGAAGTTCCTGCATCTCGATTCCAAATGTCCTTATCCTGCACCTTTTCGCAGTACTTTTCACAGTAGTGATGTAGCCAGCTTGCATTTTCTGAAACTGTGCTCACCGGATGGTCATGGCCGTATTACGTGTGGCACAGCTAAGCTCGCACTCAGGTCTCGGAGGACGGAGCGGCATTTCGGAGGAGCAGTGTCACTCATCAGCACCTTTGCGGCAAAGCAGCTGCAACGTCCGTTGGGCGTACGTGTGATGAACAGGGCCACCGGGCAAATTTTAAAGTCTTACAGTCATGCACCCTATAAGATGGTATACGACAGTAAACATGCCCTCCAACATCTCAGTGCATACCTTATTCTTCAACGGAGTCTCGCGATACCTAGGTAGTAGGAACACAGCAGATCCGATCCACCGAAAACGAAACACCAACTCCCCACCTCCGGCCCAGCGCCTTATGAGGCCCACAGACATGCTCTGTGGACCTGATGATCCTGATCCACCCGGCACCGTAAAGGTCTGAGACATCCATGTCGCGTACTGCACCGGAGATCGTAGATCCTGTTCGTATCACATCGCCCGGGCCCTGTACCTAGGCAGCCAAAACGCTAGAAGCTGCAGTGGAGTGTAGAAACTTTAGTCATTAGTTCGGAAACGAGTAGGTGGTAGCACGCCATGTGTATGCGTATCATAGCAATCGCCGTCACTACTACGTCTTCCCAAGGTGTCTCAGACATATAGCTGCAAATGAAATCACATGTGATTTGCGTATTGCGTATCGAGGAACAACACGCAGTATGCCGCCTCATGTTCAAATACTATAATTCCATGAAGCGAGTCAACCCGCCGTATTCGTATACCGCGCCCACCCCTCAAACCAGTCAATCCCATCCCCTCTCCCAGTCCCAGCACACACCACCAGCCCCCCTCCCTAATACGACCCCTCCACCAAAGAATTCGCCCAAGCCTCCACATTAACATACCCATCCCTATCCTTATCCCCCATCGCATCCGCCTTCCCAGCATCAAACCCCAACCTCTTCTCTGCCTCATCTGGCATCCCATCCCCATCTGAATCCACCCTCTTCGCCCCCCCATTAATCGTCCCCACCCCCCCAACAGCAGCCTCATCGCTGATCGTCGTCCCCGCCCTCCCGTAAGACTGCACCTCCGCAACGAGCGCCTTGTCCACCGCATCCCGCACTAGACTCGCGCCCACACTGCGCGTCACGTACGTCAGCGCCGCCGCGGCACTCATAACGCGCGCAGGGCCCGGAAATCCATATTTCTTAGACTGGATGGCCAGCCCGCCGTACGAGGAGCTCGTAGCGGGGATTTCAGCGCCGTTGAGCGCCCCATTTCTATCAGCATCGTGCACGTTCTGCGAAACATAGGCTTTGAAATTGGCATTGCCGCGTGTGAAGGGTGCTACGCCCGTGCTGGGCCCCGAAATGAAGTAATTGCCTATGATATTGGCGTTTGATTCGCCGGCGCTGCCGCCGGCGATGTAGCCGCCGCCGCCGCCCCAGTTGTACACGACGTTGTTGGTGAAGTCGTTTGTGCCCTTTACCTTTGGGTTGCGCGTCTTGTTGTCGATGTAGAGGTTGCGGAAGAGGCTGATGCCGTTGCCGAGGGACGTCTGGATGAGGCCGCCGCAGGAATGCGTCTCGAGGCCTTGGCCGATGATGCTGTTTTGGATGGTGATGTTGCCCACGTCGCTGCCGGAGATGCTGAAGGTTTCGTCGCGGCCCCAGGTGACGCTCACGTGGTCGAAAATCATGTTGCTGCCTTCTGCGATTGTGATTGCGTCTTTGCCGCTGGTGCCGCGTTTGCCCATGCGGATACGGATGTAGCGGACGATTGCATCGTCTGCGTTGCTGAAGCTCCAGCCGTTGCCGTAGACCGTTATGCCATCACCGGGGGCTGTTTGGCCGAGGATGCTGATGCGTTTTGAGACGACGAGGCGGCCTTTGATGTTTATGACGCCGCCGACTGCGAACACAACAATGCGGTCGGTTTTGGAGACAGCGTCGCGAAGGGAGCCGGCACCGCTGTCGTTCAGGTTGGTCACGATGTAGACAGAGCCTTTACGGCCACCGATTGCATTACGACCGAAGCCTTCGGCGCCGGGAAAGGCCAGGCCAAGCGCAGAAGGGATGAGAAACAGAAGGGGGAGGAGTTGCATCTTGACTGGATTGATCGTGGACGACGCAGAGAAGCACAAGACTGAAAGGCCCACGAGCAACCTAGCAGACTCTCCGGATACCCTCCTCTTTATATCGGATGGGTTATTTCGCCGGTTCGGAGGATGTCAGAGTTGTCGAGCTCGTCACTTAATCTATATGCGGGACAAAATCTGGGGTATGGGGTCCTCCAATCAGACCCGCTCATACGAACAACGACAACTCAAAACGTCTTCAACCCATGTTAGCACCAAAGCCTAATGTGTGAGTGACGGCGTACCTAGTGGCGGAATATATTTCAATGCATCTTCCATATTCCTTCTTTGAGCGGAGGACTCTGGGCTATCCATGAAAAGCTCATGCAGTCTGCCTCCAAGCATCGACAAGCACCGAACCTCCCGCAACCACACCCAGCACTCCAACACCCCAATCACTCAAAAAGCCCCTCTCTTCCTCGACACTCCAATGCAGCGTCATAGGCATATACGCAACATTACTAACCAAATCTTTCCACCAAACCCAATTCTCCCTCCTCTTCCGCTCCTGTAATAATTTTCCATCCTTCTCTCCATCCTCCACCAACTCCTTCTCTTTCTTCGCATCCGTCCGTGACTCTTCCCGGTAATAATGCAACACCGAAACACGCACGAGTTCCAGCCCAACCTGCACAGCCCAAAACCTACTACTCCAACACCACCACCTAATCTCCCTGCTCTTCCCTGCCTCCCCGCTCCAAGCATCGCTCGTAAGAACACCCTTGCTCGCTAGATAGGCGCCATTCTCGAGTACTTGGAATGCAACAAGACTCGCAATCTGCACCCAAGTAATCCGCCTCACTACCCTTTCCTTCGATCCAGCACCCGCCCTCAACGGCGTATTCCACGTCTCCCTAGCCCACGTGTACAGCCCTGCGAGTCCCCACATTCGCACAAAGATGCGATAGTCGGCAATAACGGCGGCAAGCGCTTTCGCGCTCTCCGCTACCTGCGCGACGAGCTTGGCGCTGCGCGGCGCGGGGATCGTCGCGATGAGTGTTTCGCCGGGGAGGAGTACATGGTCTGCTTTCTCGGCGATTTTCGTCGCGAATTTCGCGAGGCGGCGTTGGAGGACGCGCGAGAGGAGCGCATAGAGGAGCTCGAGGATGTAGGCGAGGGTGCCGAGGAGGGCGTCGGTGGAGCCTGGGCTGGCGAGGAGGCTAGATAGGCGGACGAGCGTGCGATCCACGCGGTGGGCTTGTGTTATGAGGTGTCGAAGGAGGTAGATGCATAGCTTGCGTAGAGTCGAGGTGTTGGGTGCGGGTCGTGGTGGTTTCGCGGGCTCGGATGCGGATGCGGATGGCGAGGGTGTGGATGCGGGAATGCTGGCCTGGGAGGGGGTTGTTGTCATCGTCGGTGCATGCGGTTCTGATGACATGACGCGCTTTGGTAACTGCAGTATTAGGGAACGAAAAAGTCTGCGACAAAGGTGAACGTACCGGCAGCAAACATATGAGAGCTGGTATCACATGTGATAATTCGCCGGGCTGCCGAGCTTTGAAGGGTCTAGGGCGGAACAGGTTCCGCTCAGCATCCTCCACCTATGGCTTTCCCTCCACAAGTTCAATCGCATCCAAAATCACCAACGGCCAGCACTACCCCCTGCTCATCCTCATCAAAACTTCCAATTCTAACTCGCATCCTCCGCCCCATTCTAACCACCCCACCTCTTACCATTAGCATCATTAATATTGTCATATAACTTCGTCGTTTGAACTTGCATTTCATCTAACAGTGAAGTTTCACCAAGACCCCACACCCCCTCACATATACCTCGTGCCTCACCCCTTTACATAGGAAAGACAAAACTCACAACATTACACCCAGTGACCCATTATTATCCATAGAATCCACGTAGAAGCCTGCAACGCCATCATATTCTATAGAGCTCCTGCGAGCCATGCGCTATAGTACAAATCCAGCTTCCGTGCCTCTCAACAGGACATGTTTAGGAAGAAAGAAAAATAATACAAAAATCCAACCAATATACACCCTAAATGCTCATCTTACACTACATCGACCAGAAGCGCTCTCTCCAAAAAAATCTATCTCCTTCCTAGCTTCCACCTCGCAATCCTCGTCTGTATCTCATCCCACGCAAAATCCTTCCTCTTCAAGCCCTCCATCTCACCCTCCTGCAGCACCACCGTAGGCGCCCCGCTCCCCTCGCCCAAATTCTTCACCTCGCCTCCAAACACATGCCGCGCCACTCTCCGCAGATCCTTAACCGTCACCGCCTCGATCTTCTGACACATCTCCTTGACGCCCACCTTGCGGCCATGCACCTGGACTTGCCTGCCCAGGTCCTCCAGCTCTACCATGCGCGACTCAAGGTTCATGAGCAGACTGGATCGAAGCTGGTTCTTGGCCCGCCGTACCTCCTGGTCCTTCAATGCCGCGTAGCCCGTTTCCGAGCCAAGAGCACTGAGTTCGCGGCACATGACCTCCAGCATCTGTGCTACCTGCGCCGGAGCGCATGCAGCTGCAATACCGAAAAGGCCGGAATCGGTGTACGAATGGTTAAAGGCAATGCAAGACTCTACCCAAGCGTGCTGATTGAGAACGTTGGTGTAGAGACGCGAGTACATGCCTTTTCCGGGGCCGCCTGCGCTGAAGGAGCCGCCACCACCGAGCAGCGTTTGGAGTGTTGCGAGAGCGTAGATGTCGGGCGAGGAGATAGGGAGCGCCTCGAACGCGAGATGGATGTGGGAGAGACGGGGGAGAGCGGGGTTTAGCGGGGGTGGGATCGGAGGGAGAGTGAGGAAGCCGCCGGTATAATGCGAAGGGATTGATGTATCAATTGGAGGAAAGTTGAGGTCGAGGGACGTGTCTACGGAGGCTTTCGAGGTGGCGGAGGTGGAAAGGTTCTTGAAGAAGGGTATCTTGGAGAGTAACTTTGAGGATTGCGGTGGTGCACCAGTCGGTGTGGGGTGCGATGCTGTGAAATTCGGTTGTGACGAGCTTCCTGCTATCGTACTCTCGACCCCGGCCCCAACAAGTGATGGCCCAGTTCCCTTTTGCATATCGCCAAAGTATTTCTCTGCTAACCGGACAGCCTCGCCATGCTCCACGCCCGCAAATGCGACCACCATTCTTTCTGGCTTGTAAAACTGCTTGCGGTATGCCTCGATTACGGAGCGGTTGATGCGTGGTAATCTCTCCTTGGGGCACAACAACGGGTTGCCCAAGGTGCCATCCTTGTAAGCCGCCATATGCACCAGCTCTGGCAAGATCAGCTCTGGCTTGGACCAGATCTCACCAATCTCGTAGTCAGCCGTTTCCAGCTGCTGTTGTACCTCATCTTCGGTGATGAGCGGATCGCGTATCGTTTCGGCGACCAGGCCCACGGTGGTGGGTACGGCCGAGTTGAAGGTCGCTGACTGGTACATGAGCGATTCGCGGGATGAAGCGCACTGGATGTTGCCTCCCAATGACTCAATCTTCTCTATCATCTGGTCGCCTGACGTGGAACCTGTGGACTTGAACGCCAGGCGATCTATGATATGGCTCACGCCCCGCAGCGCATCGTTCTCGTATCTCGAGCCGGCATCGACGTAGACGCCGATGCCAGAGAAATGGCCCGGGAGGGCTTCGGTCGCGACGCGGAGACCATTGGGGAGGGTTGTGATTGCGTCGAGCTCGACAGGGTCCTTCTCTTCCGCGACCGCCGTCGCCAGCCCTCGTCTACCGGCGCATGCTGCTGATGTGGTAAGGGAGGTAGAAGCGTGAGAGAGTGCCCGCGACAACGGTTGGATCGAGCGAGGCCTTAACATGGCCGGTTGCGGTGTACGGAGCGATGCGGCAACGATGGCTAGGAGGACATTGCGTAGGCTCAAAAATTCCAGCATGACATAAGCACGAGAACTCACCCGACCTCGAGCGCAGTGGTCACGTGCTGCGTCGCCAAGAAGTTCCAAGGGCGCCCTGAATCATACAACGCCATCGCGCGGAGGTGAAGGCCCGCGCCGTCGAACCTTGGGCGCTCACCGCTGGCGACAGTGCTGGTGTTCGGTGCATCGTCCATCTATCCATTGATGGAAGTAGTCTAGAAGCATGACTGCGATAGCGCCCGGCTGCGGTCAACTGGACCCGTCTGCCGACGGTGCAGGTGTGCAGGTGGAGGTGTGACCTATATCTTGACATGCGCCTGGCGCACGAGGGCCAGCCGCACTTCTGCTGCTCTCCGTCTCTTGCTTGCCTCTTCTTGCTGCTTGGCCCGCATCCGCCCAGCGGCCCCTAGATTATCCTCGACGTGCATTGCCTCAAACCCTCACCGAACCGACGTGTGCTGCTCCCCGTCAGCCCACCAAACACAACGCCCTGCATTCACAGCCGGCGGTCGAGGCTGTTATCAACCCGCCGCCACCGCCTGGGGAGAGGCCTCCCATACCCACCACCTCCCTCATGTTCACGAACCCCGCCCCTGTCACCATCACATCCTCACCGCAGCACCGGCCAGGCCTGCGCAGCTTCTTGAGCCTGAGGACCTACACACACAGCCTCCATTCGGACGCCGCAGGCACCCAGGCTGCGGCACGTGAGGACGAGTCCTCGCCGGCCACTGGGCCCAAAAGAAGGGACCGCCCTCGAGCAGCAACCGTAACCCCGCCCGTCTCGCCTTCGTTTTCAACGGCCAGCACAAGCTCCAGCTCACGCATCGACGCCTGCCCCACACTTTCTCGCGCCCGTACCGTCGACGCGCAACCTCTCCTGAGCCTCACAGCAGCCCTCTCGCCGGCGATGACGCGAAACCGCGCAGAGGCATCGGCGCCACCGCTTACCGTCCGTAATACTTCGGGTCCCATCCCAACAGCGCCCATGGCGTCGAGTGCGGCCGGCCAGGGCGCCATGCCCGATGTTGCCTCCCTCAAGGGCCTACCCCATATCCGCTTCATCATGCATCAGGACCCACGAGCCGCGAGACCGTCCCTATCCTTCGCCACCATCACGCGTACGCTGCCCGACGAATCGGCCGTCATAAAGGTCGGCCGATACTCCGAGAGAGACGTCCACCCCGAAGTGCCCAAGGACGTGCCCTCGGCCGCTGCCGTGGGCTTCAAGTCGAAGGTGGTGAGCCGGAAACACTGTGAGCTCTGGTGCAAGAACGGGGAATGGTGGATCAAGGACGTCAAGAGCTCATCCGGCACATTCTTGAATCACATCCGGTTAAGCCAGCCGAACCAGGAAAGCAAGCCTTTCAAGCTCAAGGACGGCGACATCATCCAGCTGGGCATAGACTTCCGCGGCGGTGAAGAGATGATTTTTAGGTGTGTCAAAATCAGGATCGAGTGCAACCGAGGGTGGCAGCAGGCCCTGAATGCCTTCAAGTGAGTTTCATCGGGATCCTATACCTGCGCATGCTGATCGTTCTAGCAAACAA
The DNA here is from genome assembly GCA_009805535.1 of Laburnicola sp. JP-R-44. Taxonomy (NCBI): domain Eukaryota; kingdom Fungi; phylum Ascomycota; class Dothideomycetes; order Pleosporales; family Didymosphaeriaceae; genus Laburnicola; species Laburnicola sp. JP-R-44. Next base: position 2,188,959 of record SELF01000006.1, read on the forward strand.
ACTCATCAGCGACTACGGAACCTAGGCAAGGCTAAGAAAGAAGGCGACAATGCTTCGATGCACACGTCTGAATGCTCCATTTGCCTTATGTCTGTTGCGGTAAGCTCTCGTGCGACACGATTAACTGCGCCACCACTGACCGCTGCAGCCATGCCAATCATTGTTCGTCGCACCCTGCTCGCACGTTTGGCACTACAAATGCATCCGTCCGATTCTGAACGGTCCTACCTGGCCAAACTTCCTCTGCCCGAACTGCCGAGCAGTAACCGATCTCGAAGCCGACATAGAAGACCCGCTCAATTTCGAAGAATGGGAGAGTGATGCTGCAGAAGAAGTCGGTGCCCCAAAGTTGAATGGCCGAAACTCGCAAGAGGATCGCCACATCACCCCGAAGGCCTCTTCCAATGCCTTGAATACGCGTTCCGAAAACGGATGGCACGCGAACAGTCACATGAGTTTTGGTGATCTGGAAGCCGCCATCTCGAACATCAGCATCTCAGATTCTCTCAACGACATCGCTGATCTGCCCGTACCAAGACCTTCCACGCCACAGCGGAATACAACATGCTTCACTTCTTCCTCTGCCACTCAACCGGTCCCAATCAACGTTTCGGCAGCAAACGAGTGTCTTGGCTTAACGCCGCTACAGCAGATGTCTCAGAACCGTGCGGATGGACTGACGCCAGACCGCGCTGCTGAGGGCCCTATGACCCCACGAAACGATGCCGGACCATTTGTGCTCGATGGCAGTGGCAGCACTGGGCGAGCTGCTGGGCAGCGATTCAGAGACACAGACCCGTCGACTCCGGAAAATGCAGTGCAAAGTCGAGCGTAGAGTGAGGATTGCTTATTTGGGCATTGGGCATTTCAAGGAGTCGATGGCGTATTAATGTCTAGGTTATGAATGCCCCGACTGTCATTAACATCATCTCTCGAAAGTGGGGCAGCCACGAGGTAATGTATCATGTTCTGCGACAGTTCCGTTTGTGTAATCCCTACTATCTTTCTTTATCTTTTGGGTTGTCTATTCAGGCACATTGAGGTTCCTAGTACTCCGATGCCTGGGTTGTTGTGTGAAACAGTGCAGCGGATGGTTTATTGACCATGCGTGTGGACATTCCAAGGTTTTATTAGAGACACTCTGGGCAGACAGGAATTGACTCAAGGTTGATACACATAGTTACATTCTTAGTCCACGGTGCAACTAAACATGAGACCATATATTCTACCAGAGACAGCCTGGAATGGTCCAGATTGCCTCTATTGGAAACCTCGTGGGCTAGATCCATGCCGTCATTGCTATGCAGGTGTTGGTAGATGATAAGTAAGCAGCGTCAGCCATCTTCGAAGTCCAGACTCTACGACCACTCACTACGTGACCAAATCTCTACAGCACACCTATTTGTTAGAGAATTCAAAAGAGTCTAACCAAACATGCCACCCAGATGCGCACCCTCGAGATTCTCCTGGGCCTTCTTCCATTCGCCCAGCAATGTCAGCACCTCTCGTCTCGTGTCTTCGATAATGCCGTCCATTTTTATGTCGTTCTTATCATAGCCAAAGGGGTCTTCGAGCTGCTGGCCGATGCCTTCGATGCCGTAGAGGGTAAAAGCTACTATAGCCACGATGGGTATTGACCACCACACATAGTCGTCTACAATGGCGAAGGGGAGCACGCAGGTAAAAAGGGCTAGTACCTGCTTTTGATGGATGCTGGGAGGGTATTAGAAAGTTTATCTTTGAGGGGAGATGAGAGAGGGCAAAATGACTTACAGATGGGCAACCGGAATCGGCGTCGAGCGGATCGTCTCCATCCGTCCGTATGCGTCGACCAGCGAGTTCACCTGCACAGTCATTTGCGAGGCAAGCGGAGCGTGGAACCAGCCTCGATCTACGCCCCTTCGGATATAACTCTCGACCAGGACGCTCAACTGCAGCGGCAGACTCAGGCCTTCGTCTTCGTATCCTCTCAGGCCTTCGGGCAACAAGCTCTTGTACACCTCCTTTGGCTGATGCAACCCGTCGCCGTCGTGCGCGCCATTCTCCGTCTCCTCATCCGCGTGGTCTACATAGCTCGGCCTCCGCGAAAGAGGCAGCGGCGACCTCGCCCCAAACACCGGCTGCTCCTGCTGCTCCTCCTCCTCAATCGACGCAGGCGGAATGTTAAACTCGGCCCTCAGATTATGTTTAATAGCGTACAGCACCGCAATCAGCACTTTAAGCACATGCTCGGTATCCCTCCTCTGCGCCTCGCCCAGCTTCCCTCCATCGTCCTTGCCATGCGCATTGCACAGGAACACTCTAGCTAGATTCCGCACGCTCGTCCCGATGGTCGTGAGACAATTGCGGCCTGTCCAGAAGCGGTCGTAGGAGGTGGAGTTGCGGAAGACGAGCATGAGGCCGACGACGATGGAGAGCGAGGGGATGATGGTGGCGGGGAGGCCGAGCGAGGAGAGCACGTGCGTGTCGAGGTAGACTATTAGGACGGTGAAGAGGGAGTGCAGGAGGACGGGGATGAGGATGATGTTGTGGATTGCGCCTTTTGCGAAGCGCATGACGAGGGGGATGCGGCGGGGTTTGCGGCGGAAGGAGTGGGCGAGGGGGTAGGTTGGGCGGCGTGAGGGGGACATTATTATTATTGGGATTGGGATTGGGATTGGGATGGATTGGGGAGACGAGGGACGGGGTCGAGGTGTGGAGTGGAGGTCGTGCGTGTTTGGGTGGGGAAGTTGGCGCGTGGGGATTTAGAGAAGCTTGGACGCGGGGCTTGGTCTCGACTCCACGGTCTCCACCTCGAATGTTCAGTTCCTGAAGCGTCAGCGTCCCCTCTCCACTCCACGCTCCAATACTCTATGAGCTGGTACCCTTCTCATCTTCATGGATTGTCGTCTCTCGCTGCACGGCCGGACTCCGGACGACGATTCCTGCCACCTGACTTCATCTTATGATGTTTTTCCCGCCAGCTGGCGATCGGGCCGTCTCTGACAGTACAATTCGCAGCCGTTTCTTCTTCTGGTGCTCCGCCTTTCTGTCATAGGCGCAGGGGAGCGCTACCGGCCTATCATTGTGCCGCCTCTGTGTATTTTTACTTGGACGAATGCGAGTTCTACTGGTCTAGATTTCTCAATGGTTGCCTACAATGCAGGGGTACTGAAGGAGCCTCCACTGACGAGTCTCGTTACTGTACCGACAACCTGCGAAACTGTGACGGTTGCCTCGTGGGGGCCAAAAAGCGGGCGTAATTCAGCATAAGTACGCACTGCGCTTTGGGGGCGATTATCTACTCCTGGGGTGATTGCTTCCCCTTGCAACACGCCAGGTAATTACTAAGTCCTAAAAGGCATCGAATGCGTCTTTGTCCCTTTTTTTCTTTCTCCGTTTTCTTGCCTAGTTCCGACACTATGGCGACGTATCAGAGTTTGAAACAGCGTCCGCTGAGCGCCGTCACCGAATATGTTAACAGGAGCAGCGCGCAATCCGAGAATGACGATATAGATCAACGACCAGTCAAGGGAACCTCTGGACGCGATCGAGCATGGGAAACGGGTTTTGCAAAGCGATTTTTTTGAAGTGCTGGAGCTGCGAGTCTGCTCGCCATGCTGTCCACCGTCGCCTGCGTGGGCGTTTTGGTTGCGGCGCACGAGTCGCCCGTCTCGGAATGGAACGTCGCCCCGTCCGTTATTTTGGCCATACTGGCAGCTATGGTGAACGCGAGTCTGGCTTTCGCACTAGCCGAGGCCGTCAATTAGCGGTGGTGGATTCAGGCACTCGAGGGCGGCTCCACATTGAATGATCTGCATCGAGTGTGGATGTATGGCACGAGCTTCGGATCCGCACTGATGGCTGGAAGACATATCAATCTTATTGCACTGGCATCTGTGGTAGTGACGATACTCGCTATCGACGGACCGTTGCTGCAGCGTGCGATTTCGACAAATGCCAAGGAAATGAGTGTGAGCCAGTTGCCGGTCAATGTCACGCTGGCCGATCAGATACCTCTAGGATACAGCGGACTGGAACTCAAAGGAGAAACTCGAAACCTGCTAGGATCCCCGTTAGTGAGCGAAAAATTTCAAGAGGTTATACGACAGTATCAGCAGCGGGAGCCTATGGTCGCGCAGTCCATCACCGGATGTCATGGAATATGCAGTGGAGATATTGAAGCGGCAGGTTTGCAAGTGGATTGTATGGAAACGACGACAAACAAGCCGTGGTTCGTTCCCATGACTAAAAACGATTCCGCGGGTATGGGGGAATTCGCGCTCGTCCCATCCCCCGGCGAAATATTCAGCATCTCCTTCGCATGGTCCGGGAATCAAAACCCATCAAAAAAAAACCACAAAAAGATGAGTTCCGGCCACTCTTACCGATCACGGACGGTCGGCCTCCCGATGAAGCTTTCATATATATGAATCTGACCTGGTCGCCCAATGGAACGAAACCTGACGTCGACAGACTCCGCCATTACGCCGAGAGCTACCATCTGTACGCCAACTTCATACATCAGAAGAAATGCAAACTCTACCCTGGATCTGCTACATGCCCTGTTTTGATCAAGAATAATAGCGTGGGCCTCGCGGCAAAAGAACAGCCTCCCGCTTCCAATGCGATCGAACTAAGAGGGAAATCCAAATTCTTACCCGATCACTTTCAGAATACTCCCAAAATGATAATGGATGCACTCAGTACATGGAAGTGACACACTCCCGGGAGAGGAAGTTGGTGGGGGAATTGCGCAGCGCCGCCTGCAGTTTGGAGGGGCGGATCAAGTCGAGAGACCTACTAGCGGAGTGTTCTATAGCTGATGTGCTACCCAGTTGACTATATAGAGTAGGGTAATGTCATAGGTTGTACTTTCATCTAGTTTGTGGGGGTGGAGATGATAGCTTCTCTGTCCAAAAAGAACGTTTAAAGGGCAACCCAAATTTCAAGGAAGCGGTACTGTGTCGCCTTCGTCCTCGTTGGGGTGGTAAGAAATCCTGGATATGTCTTTATAGAGTTTTCTGGAGCTTATCTATTGTAATACCGGGGCGGACTGAGAGTGAGTTCAACATAACGAGCCAGCAAACTGCAGCAAAAGTCATTATTTCATTAGTGCCATCGTGTGTAGCCATTCCCTGAGTCGGTATACAAGGACGATATGTGGCTTGTGGACTGGGTGGTAGATATGAGATGTATCTCAGAAAGCTGTAGAGGTCTATGTGTATACTACACACTGAACTAATATCAGGTCCGATGTCGGATTTTGAGACCTATCGGTGAAGACATCGATGTACAAAAGGTACTATTTCAATATTGAATACCATAGGTAGATACGTGCATCTGTTCCGATGAAGAAAGTGATTAAGCTATATACCCGTGACAACACATGTAATGGCCGTAGAAATATCCATTCCCAAAGTTCTAGCACACCGACATCTCCTAGCATGGTGTCATACATAACAATGAATCCGATTATAAATCCCCACAGCATAACAAGCAGCTCGTTAGGTCTGAATCCTAATAGCATCCTCCATCCTAAGGGAAGCAGCTTCTACCACTACACCCTATTAGCATGTCCTTGATTCGGTGATATCGCCTCATTATTACAATCCTGATTGCAATGGTAGTACGTGTTCCACCCCCCATAAAGTTTCATCGCGCTTCCTAGTTCGTCCGGCGACTTAGAGTCTGTCTTGTACTCAAAGCCACTATCCCTTATTTTCCCCGCAGTGATCATATCGGTGGATATTCCGATCTCCTTGTCGTTTAGTTTGAAGATGTAACTGCTGTGTTCAGCGTAAACGTGGTATGACGTGGAGCCAGCGCGGAAGGCCATCGTAGCGATTTTGGCGTGGGGTCTGGCTTGGTATGATGTAAATACAAAAGTAGTGATAGTGTAGCGTCGTGGATGGAGAATTATGAAGAGATCGAAGAGATATCGTGTAGCTTTTATACTGCGTGGGCGATCAAGAGTCACGCCTTGCACTATGGAATGACGAGAACAAAATCGCATTGACTAAGTTCACATTTGCCACTTCATTCTTTTGACTAACTTCGCATGCAGTACTGTTTTCCTGTGAGTCTTTCCAAATCCATCATGGACTACATTACCGTGACTACCGTCAAACTCACCACTGAATTCACATAACATATCGTTCCCCGTTTAGTCAAACGGACATCAGTCACACATTCCTACAAGAGCTGGAGCTAATGCTGAGCAAAATAATAATCGCAAAACTTCCGATCAAGTCCCCAGTTCACAGCGCATAACCGAATTCGCAGTCAAACTGTGATTTCGTCAAATGAACATTTACCCAACTTCAATACGTAACCTCGACATTCCTCTCCACATAATGCAAATACCCCTCCTAGCTACTTCCACCTCCAAGTACATACAGCCAACCCAACTTCAGAGAGTAGAAAATCCATCCCATCCCACCCCCAGATCCCCGTTTCCGAAACCGTCAACAACTCCCCAACAGCGTTTCGTTTCCACCGTCCCAGAAAAAAAAAACACGCATCGCAGACCACAACTTCCTCAACAGCACCCAATAAGCTCAGCTGATACTCAGACGCCCCACGACAGCATCTCCTCACTGCTATCCGATGCCGAAGCTTCGTCCCAGAGCAACGCAGCCCTGTATCTCTTATAGCATCCTAGTTGTACTCCGCCCCTACTACCACCTACCTTCCCTTCTTCGTTGCAATAGCCACGCTCGACACGGCCGCGCAGCACATGTCTACCCTTGATGATACCGCGACATCCAAGTCCTCGCGGTGTACGACATAGGCGTAGCATAGATGAAAATGTCGTGGAGGGTGGCGGGTTTGCGCTTTTGTCGACCATGCGCATTGCTCGATAGGTTGGAAAGATAACCTCACTACCTTACTGTTGCGAATGAGTCGCACGCAACACTGCGCATGCATGCGTGACTGTGCCATCGTTGTGCGCGGTAGGACTCACATGTCTCGAGGAGTGTAGACGGTAGAGTTGAGAGGTCAGCTCACTACCACATGGTGTTTGTTAGTCCTCGTTACACAAAAAGAAGAGTCGCAGACTGCGGGACTTGTGTGTCTCGGTCACTTGGCCACACCCATCACCTTCCCCACCTCAACGTCAACACCGCAGCGCGGTCCTCAACCCGACTCGGAACATAAGCCCTTTGTCATGGTAATAGCAGCTGCTGATTGAACGTGCAGGCCCAACTGAGGTGTGGCCATCACATATAGCCCACGCTAGTGCCCCAGCGGTTCCTACCACATTTAGAGAGGCAAGTAAACATTTAGGCAAACTCTTCCGTACTCACACCTGGCTTAGTGCGATAAGAAAGGGCGCGACGGCGAGAACGATCCCTGTTCCGAATGCCGCTGGTTCGGTGGAGATGACTCGCGTCTACGGACCCCTTCCACTAACTCGCGTCTACGGACCCCTCCCCTTCCCTGCCCCATCAAGCCACTTATTCCCTGCCGTACGTAGTACCTGCAATTCCACAAACTTCTCACGCACTGTTTTATAATCCACCTTTCATGCAAAGTTTTGTAATTCACCTTTCACGCTCTTTTTGCTTGCGATTCGATTCCATTGGAGATTCGGGAACGCCTTTCTCGTCCTACCCCTGGGTAGATTTTCATCACGCAACACAACACAACGTAGACTTTTCAGGTTTCTAAAAAGAAGTAATGTTGTTTAAAAGTAGTGACGGTATGGTTAGTACAGCGAAGGGAAGGACGGAGGTGGAGATGCCATCCCGTTGGGTTTTTTGGCTCCTTGAGCGAGCTTGCACGGCTAAAACGTTTAGATTGATTTGCCATATGAAACATGACGTGATCTAACACAATAGAGAGATATAACACCTTGTAATATATCCTATATCCCCCGCCTCCAATCTACCTCCACCTCCACCTCCACCCCTCCCCGCCCTTTAAAAAAGAGAAAAGAAAAACATGAACAAAAAGTCCGGGTATCATACTCGTCCCTATCCTCATCCTCATCGTCATCCACATCCTCATCGTCAGCGTCATACTACCATGCATACGCATCCTCACATCCCACGGCCACTATCCGTTTATCCATCCATCCACCCATATACGCCTTCACGCGCATAGAGCCTAACCCACCGAAAAGAAAGAAAAGGAGACGAAAACAACCAGAAAAACGCGCCCATGCACACAGCAGCCAGCCAAGCCAAACCAGCCACGAAAACAAGGGAACAACACTCACTCTCCGCTCCGTCGTCCACGTATACCAGCCAGCCAGCCAGGTATCCAGCCAACCACCCCTCCCCCCATCTCACCCCAACCCTAAGCACTCCCAGGCGGCCCCCCCATATTCAACAAAATATCCAACATATCCATCCCCCCAACATCGGGCCCCATAGCCGTCTGCCCAATATCCGCCCCCCACTGATCCAGCAACGGATCCAGCGGCAACGCCAACCAATCCTGCTCGCCGAACCCGCCCGCCGCCCCAGATCCACCAGACCCCCAATGCTGCGCCTGCGCCTGCCACCCCCCGCCACTGCTGCCATTGAGCCCACTCGCGGTAAACCCCGGCGGCGGCATGATAGAAATCTGGTTCGAGTTCGGATCGTACGTCTCGCTTGAGATGCCGAAGAGCGGGTCGTGAGGGATGGTGGGAGTAGCGCGGCCCGAGGCGGTGATGCCTCTGATGCCCGGGGAGCCGGGTCTCGACGACCCCGTGAAGGCGCCAAACGGGAAGTTGGGCGACGGGCCGGCGAGGTTGGGCGGGAGGAACGAGGGCGGGGGCATGCTGGGTGTTTGGGCGCGGCTGCGCGGCGGCGGTGTGCCCGCGCGGGAGATGCCCGTTGACCCGTTTGCGGCGAGGCGGACGAAGCGGCCGCGGATGCGGTGCGTGAGCGTGTCGACGAGGTCCGCGAAGCGGTTGCCTACGTGGACATCGTCTACGATGGAGGTGCGGAGGGCGTAGACGGCGCGGTCGAGGAGCGTCAGCGTGATGGCGACGTCTTCTTCGGTGGCGCCGAGGGCGAACGTCTTGAGGAGGATGATGGCCACCGAGACGATGCGGAAGAAGGTGCGGACGGGCGCGTGTCGCAGGTAGTCAGGGTACAAGCCTTCGGTTACCACTCGCAGGACGTTACGGCTCGCGTCGACGACCTCGTGGATGTGATGTCTGTCGTTGCCGTACCACCTCACCAGCGTGCTAAACGGGATTGCGCCGCCATCGTCCTTGCGCGCGGACGACGCCCCCAACCCGTTCGGCTGTGCGTGCGACTGCTGCGGCGTGTTATGAGTGCACCGTTCCACAACAGCCTGCAGAGCCAACGAATTCACGTAGACGCGTGTATACTCGTACTCGATCATCAGGACATGGCGAAGTTGCGTTGGGACTTTGAGTTGTCAGAGAAGGCATCACAGAACAACGGACAGATACGGACCTTGCGATGCAGCCTGATCAAAGCCGCGTTTCCAGTCTACAAGCGGCGTCTGGAAGTTCTTGAGCAGCTCCTCATACTTGCCCGACTTCAGCAGCTCGCGAGTTTTACGGCGATTGGGAAACAGTTTCATGTTGCCTACTTCCATAATCTTGCTAATGCGGTTCCAGAAGTCGAGCACAAGATCTTGTATAGCATGGCGCTCCTGGGTAGCAACAGATTCTAGAGGCAGTCGTTGGCCGTCCGGCCTCATGCCATGATGTGGAGGTGGTGCCTTGATCCGAGCGACCCGCTCATGGTACAACTCGAGGGGAGTTCGCTGCACTACAAAGTCGTCCTCACGCTTGACCTGGGGAAGCATGGAGGTGAGTCCTAGTCTACCGCTGGTCTGGGTCACATATATAACGAGCAGATCTTTCAAGTGATTCTTGCGTCGAAAGTAGGCCTTGACCGTTGCATGGGAAAGGTGTTGGTTGACCTCCTCGAACTCGGCCTCGCTGGTCTCATCAAAGACACCAATCTCAAAGGCCAGCGACATGGAATTGCCAAGCAGCATCCAGCACATCCGATCGCTGCGCCAGCAGGGCTCTAGCCAGCTGTCGATACGCTGGCCACCATCTCCCTTCAGAAGATCCGATGCCGGTCCGTTTGCCGGAGCATCGGCATCGACAAAGTCATCAGGCACGACTAGCTCGTCGTCATCGTCACCCGGCGGGAAATGAAGAGCACGGGGATGCCACTCGGTGAGGAGCATGAGGCTTTCTACAGTGCCCAGCGTTCGCAGACCCTTGCGGGAAAGAGGATTTACGTCGGAGCCTGGCTGCTGGCCCGCTCCACAGAAACCGCCACCAAACTGCTCTTGTCCAAATATCATGCGGTCAATCATGCCTTGCAGGTACTTCCACAGTTTCTCATGGATCAAATACGCGCGTGATATCGCGCCCGGACCTTGAGGGAAGTCTGACGTACGGAACCGGGTTGCGATGGTCAGCAAGGTTATCACCAACATGGGCTCTTCTTTGAGCAGCTTCGCATGCAACGCATGGTCCCGGTAATCTGGAACGACAATCGGCGTCAAGGGTGAAAGGTACGTGTAGAAGTAGTCGATGTATCTAACTGCCTCTTTCGCAGTCATCCAGCCCGCACGCACAAAACGGAACTTCGTCCACGCCTTGATAGCCTCGGCAAAGGCCGCCTCATTCGGCGGCTCGGGGAGGGTGGTATTCTGCTGCGAGACGGGCGGATCAAAAGACGGCTCTGCGGTGACCCGTGAACGGTTCCGCGCATGTGTCGCCGTCGGTTGTGGGCTGGCAAAGTTTGCCTGGGAGCCTGGGGTACTACCAGGACCCATCATCGGCCGATGAAGGCTCGAGGCGCTGCCCGTCCGATGGTGCTCGATGTCGCCGTTGCGGCCGGCTGCCTCGAAGAGCAGGTTGAGCGCATCGTGTCCGCTGTATATCTCGCCCGTCTGCAGCACCGCCGTGGTCGTGTCGTTGAGCTTCTGGTCCTCTTCGTCGTTTGTTCGCGAATGCCCCGAGGTGGTCGGCCGGCGCAAAGGTTCGTAGCGTCCTACCGAGCCGCCCGGGGTCAGAGGCTGGGAAATGTATGCGCTGCCATTTGCGCCATTGAGGTGGACAGGCGCCAGCTGAGGCTCGTCGTCAACGCGCGCCCGCTTCCTGCCGTTGCGGGCTTCGTAGTCTTCATCCTCTTCCTCTTCGCCGTCCGTCTTCCGCTTGCGACGCGTGGCGGAGAAGAAGCATTCTTTGCTCTCCCTGCGGCAGCGGACACAGGGTGGGTCGTGGGGATTATCGACGGGACCCAGGTCGCACCGCACCTTGCGGCGGCGGCAAGGAATGCATGCCTGGTAGGTACGCGTGTGCGAGGGTGGTTGCGAATTGCGGGCCGGCGGCGAGGCGTTGGAGAGGCCGCCCGACACGGTGGACATGTTCGAGGTGGTCTAGGTGGTGTGAGTGGGTTGGTGTCGGCTTGCGACGGCTCTCGGGCTGTAGTTCGGGTCTGCGAGTATCGCGCTGATTCGGCGCCGAGAAAATCGCGTGCGCAGAATGGAAGGGAGAGAGGAATTGGCGTGGCAAAGAGAGGCGAGCGAGGTATGACGCTGCACAGGACCTGTTGTTGAGCTCTCAATTGTCCTTCTCACCATGTTGGCGCCCGGCTGGCCGTGGGATCACGAGAACTGCGGGGGACGCCCTCGCTCACCTCGAGCTAGCTCCGCCTGCCGTTTGATCCACTCACCGACTCGTACAAGCAAAGCTGGATTCGCTGCCCTCGTCATGCCCAGCTGGCCTCCATCATAGGCTCTATGTGCACTGTGTCATGGTGTACGCCATGTGACTGTCTCCTGCCATGGCCATTACCAGCCCTGACCGGCCAGCCCCGGCATCAGCCACATGTGCGACGCCACGGCACATCACCGCACGACCCCTCGTTCGCAGGAAGACAGAACACGGGACCCTGAAAGGCACAGCAGAGCAACGACGCAAATTTCTCTGAGGTCAGCAGTATTGCCCATCACGAGTCCAATATCAGTAGAAATTCGAGACAGCCTTCTGGCTCTCCACGTCCCAACCCCGCACCCAAACACCACCCACATCTACGCTCTTAAACACCTTCCCAAGCACAACACCACTCAACCCAGCCCAACCACCACCCACAATGCCCCTTTCACCCCAAGACCGCTTCACCACCGAAGCCGCCCAATGGGACAACAACCCCAAACAAGTCGAAAGCGTCGCCAAAGCCTATGCCGCAATTAAACACCACATCCCCGCCTTCACAAACGGATCTTCAAAAGGTACCTCAACATAACACACTACATCTCAACTATATATAACTCCAAGCTAATCCCCCACCCCAGACCTCGACGTCCTAGAACTCGGCAGCGGAACCGGCCTCCTCTCCTTCCTCCTCGCCCCCCACATCCGCTCCCTCATCGGCGTCGACCCCTCCCCCGGCATGATCTCCGCCTTCAACAACAAAACCGCCGCGCTACCCAACCCATCGAAGGCGAATCTCACTGCGATAAACGTGCTCGTGCAAAGTGCGGATGACGTGCATCTCCAACGCGCCTGCGCGGACCTAGCTATGCGTCGTGGGGAATCGGGAAAAGAGGGGCCGTATCGCTTTGATCTGGTGGTTTCGCATTTGACGCTGCATCATATACCGTCTTTATCGGAGCTTATGGGTACGCTGAGGGACTGTTTGAGGCCGGGGGGGATGCTTGCGTTGACGGATTATGAGGATTTTGGGCCCGAGGCGGTGGCGTTTCATCCGGAGAGTAAGAGGGCGGGTGTGGAGAGGCATGGGATTAAGAAGGGGGAGATTGAGGAGGTTATGGTGGGAGCTGGGTTTACAGAGGTGCGGGTTGAGCGGGCGTTTGTGTTGACGAAACAGGTCGAGGAGGAAGACCCGACGCGAGAGATGGATTTCCCGTTTTTGATATGTCTGGGGAAGAAGTGATGAGTTGGTGTGATTTAGAGATCTTTCATTAGGTCGTTGACGGCTTTGGCGGTGAATCGCTTGCGCTCTGCTTCGGACATGCCTTCGCTCGTTTCTGGCAAACGTTAGTGATTGAACTGGATAGACGGGTAGAGTGTACATACCCTTGATAGCCACCATGCGGCGCATCAGCCCTTCAAGTTCCTCCACCTGAGCTTCCTCGTCGTCCTCCAAGCCATGGACCGCATTCTTCATCCCAAACAACTCCATACCCATCTCTCTCTCCTCCGCATCAAGACCCTCTCCAAACTCCTCACCGTCGAAGCCCAGGTCTTCGTCCCCATCACCGCCGTCCCAGTCGTGCGACTTGAGTGCGTCTTCCACCCTCTTGACGCCCGTCTCTTCCCCGAACTCATTCTTTCCCTTGGCCTCGCTATCCACAAACTCAAAACCGTGCTTCATACACAGCTCGTCCCAGTCCTCGGAGCTCTTCTCCAGATATGGCGTCGTGCTCTGCGGCATCGCGACCGCCAGGCATACCTGGTCGCCGCCATACCCGCACGCTTTCTCGATCACCTCTGCAATCGCTTGCAACGCCTCCTTTATCGTGTCGCGGTCTTTATCAGTAACGGGCTTTTTGAAGCAGAAGAGCCAGGCTCCAAGCACGGACACGACTTCTCGAGCTTCAGGCTTGGTGAACTCGGCGCGCCATTCGGACACGTTCGGGATCTCGTCGATCCAGATCGGAAGCTTTGCCATGTAGTATTTCGTTTCGAGGTGCCATTCGTGGCTGAGGCCCGCGGTGGTGTCGGAGACGAGCTCTGGCGCGGATCCGGTGAGATCTGTATGTGTGGCTAAGCTTTCACGTTCGACGTACAATTAGGACGACGTACCTTTGAGCAAGGTAAGCACGCCTGACCCCGGGGCTCCAAGTGCGAGGATGCGCCGCGGGTTTCTGATCTCCATAGTGGGGGTTGTTTGAGAAGAAAGACGGGTGCGGAGTTTCGGAGGTGTGGGGTTCTAGCTCGAGCACAGCACCCCCCACGTTAACCAAATCGTCGTTCAAAAATGAAATACGAATGCGCAAAACTTGAGATGGGAGCAAAGTTCACAAAGATGCTGAAAACAACCACTGGCACATGCCTCCGTTCATCATGTTCCAGTCCTCGTCACACACGTTGCAACACGCTGCAATGGCTGAAAACTCTGAATTTTGATCTCAGTCTTGAAGCTCATAAATCTGAGGGTATCCTATCCCGGAACTTCGTACCTTTCACGCCGCGTCAACCCCGCTTCCGTGTCCGTGGTTTGCCAAACCGCAGCTGTCTCCTGCCACTGCGTGCCAGGGTACCCGTTGCCCGTTGCTCATGCCCATGGGCCGAATGCTTCTTGTGATATCCGCATCAACCAGATCCACGCTCAACGTCCGCCCCTTGCTCCCCTCGCCCTGTTCACCGTGGCACGACCACGCGCAAGACCGACACCTCTTCCTCTAGTACCTCTGGATCGGAACATGGGTGCATTCCTGCGGCAATCAGTATACGTCCAAGCTGTATCGTTGGATGTCCGTACCTCAACATGTCGGGCACGATGAAATAGCGGACGTGCGAGCCGCGGATGTAGACTTGTTCGAGATGCGCGACGCGGCCGTCGCGGGCGGTGACGGTTATGTCCTTGAGCTGGACGTTCATGTTGTCCTCGGCTAGAGCATGTCAGCACAGGTACTGCCACCAATGTGTGAGGATTTACCTTCTATCAGCTTTCCACGGTAGACCTCGCCGGACGTAATCTCGAGGGTGACGATATGTCCCTAGGCCCGTTAGCTTAACTGCGATGGACGTTGGGGTAGGGAAGCAGCGTACAGCAGCCTCGTTGAGGAGCTTAATCGGGATACCAATGGTACTCGTCATTTCGCCGGTGTGTAGATTATCTTGGGGTGTGGTGTTGTCCGCTCAATAGCGCGTCGCGCGTCGTGGGCGCAGGTATTCGTGGGGTGTGATTTTGGAGTCGGAGCTTGGACCACTTTCACGCAGCTCGCTTAGTCATAGTCGACTCTCTCCTCGACAGCATTGCGAACTCATCAATCACATACATTTCATCTTACCGATGAATATCTCAGGGACGCTCAACGTCTTTCGGCTGATTAGAGAGCCGGCCCTGTGTCTGCCGCAGCACACTGTCTCTACGTTCAATCATCTACCAGTGCCCCTATCAAAAGCTTTCCCGAAGGATGGCGAGAAAGAGGTAGATATCAAGGCTGTTGTCCTAGACAAAGACAACTGCTTTGCAGTCTCACATACCAACGAAGTTCACAGACCGTACCATGTAAGTATTTTCTCCATACCCCTACTCTTCATTTCTATACGATTCATCAGATACCTCGAAACACGGAATCATACCTTAGGTATTAACCCAGGCAGGACAAATTCCAAGAACTGCGCCATGCCTATCCAGGTTCCAAACTCCTTATAGTCTCCAACACAGCTGGCACCGACTCCGACAAAAACCAAGCCGAATCAGCAACTCTCGAGAAGAACACCGGGGTCAAGGTCCTCCGACATTCTACCAAGAAGCCCGGCTGCAAAGAGGAAGTACTGGCGTATTTCAAGCAGCATCCGGACTCCGGGGTGACTTCGCCTGCTCAAATCGCAGTCGTAGGCGATCGATTGTTCACGGATGTGATGATGGCGAACTTGATGGGCAGTTATGGCTTCTGGATTAGGGACGGCGTCATTGAGCGGAAGAGTTTAGTAAGTCGACTCGCACGGTGATCCGGCGTTTCTGTGAATTGTGAATGAGACGTGCTGATCATTAAGCAGTTTGCGAGAGTCGAGGATAGGCTTGCGATGTTTTTGCTGAAGAGGGGCTACTCCGCTCCGGACCCCAAGAGCCAGTTCGAATGAGGAACCCCGTCATGAGCTCAAATCACGATTTTGTAACAACATCAATGTTGTATAACTACTTGTACAATCCTTTTCGAAACAAATGTTAGGGTTACCACCTAGCCATCTCATCTGGCGACTAAAGATGCTGCGTTAGTTGTCGGCAACTGATGCGTCACGCCTAACCGTCTGTTTTATCAAACACGTTGCCTACTTTTAAGCACTCAGCACGATACAGTGAATTACCCTCGGCATCCTATTAATTATTTTCTATACAAATCTGACTAGAAATGTGAAATACGATGTAGACAGTAAGCACCTATATTAACGCCTGCCCCCAGCTATCAACTGGAGGTGCTGGAGGAGCCCCTCACTAACGCTAGGTGCCCAAGGAGGTACCTACGCGTAGGGTACCAAAAATATACTTTTTGTTACCTGTTTACTATATACTTGTAGCAATATTTGCATAGGGTCAACCCCCTACACACTTTGCTAGTAGGACTTAGCATATTTATAGTATCTTATTAGCTTATAAGGCCAAACTAAAGGCATTAGCTTAGATGCTTTTTAGCCGCTTTAGCTTTATAATAAATGTTACGGCGTGCGCGAGTTATTTTTATGGAAAAGGCTACAATTAGTTACGTATAGAGGTCAGTATGTCCGATGTACAGATGGCAACCAGTAACAGTTGCCTCAGCCCTGCAAGCACAAGGCCAATCAGCGTTGCATAGATGGCTGACACCTGCTCTTGCCGATCAGCTAAGCATTTTAAGTTGGGTCAACCTTCGACCTTCCTTTCTATACCCACCTTCCCTGATCCTTCCGCGATTTACCCCGCTTCGTATCTTGTACAATGAGTTCCTCTGTCAAGCTAGCGAAACCGCCACCCTTGAGAGGTCATCTGTGTTTTCGGTGCAAGCTCATGTTCTTGTAGTTACCGGAAGTTTGCGAAGGCCGCTGGATGCATCATGGAAGCATGGGCGACTTGGCGCTTGCTGCCCAATCTGGGTGTTACATTTGCTTCACGATTGTGTTGGGATTGCAGAACGCTTATAATTGGCACGAATACATTGGTCATACGCTGGCAAGCATGAACCAGTTTATATCTTTGCCAGAAACGATCTTTATCAACTTTGAATGGCCGAGCCTGGGCCCTGAAGACCCAGGTAGCAGCAAGTTGCTGCAAGGATCAATGTTGGACCTTTGGAAAGCGGTACGGGAGACTCCTTTCCCCAATATCTTTTCCAACAGATGATTGCAAATCTCTGGCATCGTCTGAACTATCACAGGGATTGAAGCCGAGGAGCAGACATCTGTCATCGCGGAATCTACATTAGATGACTCTAGGCTACATCTTGCTCGTTCTTGGCTCGATAATTGCTTGGAAAAGCACGAGGTCTGCAATCTCGGGAGGGACACTGAATGGTATCCATCAAGACTACTGAAGCTAGAAAGGGTATCTGACTCTTTAAGAATACGTTTACAAGAGTCCCGTGATATTATGCCCTCTGGGGGATACGTCACGTTGAGCCATCGTTGGGGTGGGGCCAAGTTCATCATTTTAACATCCGAAAGCCTGGACTCCATGAAAGCGGACATAGCTCCATCGGACCTCTTAAAAACCTTTCAAGATGCATCTTACGTTACATTGAGTATTGGATGCGAGTACCTTTGGATCGATTCTCTTTGCATCATTCAAAATTCCGAACAAGATTGGCTCAAAGAAGCATCGACTATGCAGAAGGTCTACAAAAACGCTTTGTTCACGATATCAGCAACACAACCACGAGCACTAGAAGAAGGGCTATCATCTGTTTACCAATTTGATCAAGTCAACTATGCAGTGGGAACAGTAAGTAACTCTTGGGCAACGACCATGATTGGGATACACGCTGACATGTCATACCCGTCTTTAAGGCCCGCTTGGGAAGTGACCAGAAAAAGACGGATATCAAGATTGAAAATAGAAGTATCTATGACTCTCTTATTCGTGATAGTCCCATAAGCCGAAGAGGCTGGATTCTACAGGAGAGATTCCTGTCGCAACGTGTGCTTCATTTCGCAGCTGGCCAGCTAGTGTGAGTTTCATCTTGACAGGCAAAAATTCGACTACACGTTTAATTAACACGCCGCTGTCTAGGTGGGAGTGTGATACTCTAGAGGCCTGCGAAATGTACCCATCTGGAATGCCCTATGTGTGGGCCTATCTATCGCGAGCGAAATGGAAGCCACAATCAGTACACCAAAACATTCACGGGACTGAATGGGTTCACGAGACTGAATGGCGCCGCGCATGGCGCGGGATTGTTTCAGAATATACTGGACGTCACTTGACTAAATCTTCGGATAAGATGATAGCCCTCTCCGGTATAGCGACCCATTTCCAGGAACAACTCGAAGATTCTTACTTGGCTGGACTATGGAGGAAACATTTCATCAAAGATCTGGAATGGAATATACCGTCTTCCCACAAGCTCGACTCTCCTATGATCTACCGAGCGCCCTTATGGTCCTGGGCTTCAACGGATGGCCATGTTGACTATGTTACTAAAGGAGAATGTATGGCCCGGGAGTATTTGGCGGAATTACTCGATGCAGAAATTGATCTCATCGACGTGAACAACGGTACCTTGGACATCTTCACGTGTGATTCAAGTTGCGCTGTATGATGAACGAGACTTGTATGACGTTTTTTGCGGCACATTTGCCTCAGATCAGGCTCGACAATGCAGGGAGTCCACCAGAGGACCTTCATTTCTTCCTAATCTCAATAGGTATAACTTGGGAGATCCGGGGACTTCTGCTACAAGAGGTCAATGACATCCCGGTCTTTGTTCCACAATCCTGTGATGGTGATTTGGATAGGATCTTTCGCAGAGTAGGATTCGTCCGTTTTCAATCATACCGTGATTACACTGGTACGGAAAATTACATCGATTGGGTCATAGACATGATCTTGGAGCTATTTAAAGAAGCTGTAATTACTATTATCTAGAGTACCACGGCAAAATCGACGGACTATGATCAAACCGAAAGCGTATTCCACCACGACGATACAATCGATTTTCTGCTCTTAAAATGTCTTGCTTTATCTGCTTAGTCGTTTCCTGCACGTATGAGTCATAGATAATTTAGAATTATTCGTGTGGTTTGTCTATGAGTTATCACTTTGAGGACGAAAATGAAAAAAGCATGGAAACGAAGATGAGCGCGACACAAAGGTAACTCTCGTTAACTTCACCGATTCCACATATTAGAGTACCAGTGCACATCAGAACCACGGAGACTGTACGACATACTATAAGTAGATGATCGTACTTTATTAGTGGAGGTCGTGGATTGCAGCCCCCATTTACGAGATCCAAGTCTCCGACGACTTCCAAGGTTCGTATTGCATCACGTGATGCCACGGACTTCCGCAACACACGCTTATGATGGGGAACACGACAATACAAGTGACGGAAGGGGCCACGCCATCGTTTGGGTCGATGAAGACCGTGGAACTGTGAGATGGTTTTCGGGTTGGGACACGAAATACGATCTTCTAGTCCGGATCATAGGAATTTTCTTTCCGTAGGCGTGTATAAAATGGAGGCAATCATCCTCTAGGACGATCAGACCCTCATCTGCCGAATAAATCTTCCACAATTTGACACCACCTTTGAAAGTTTTCAAAATGCAGTTCCTCAACTCTGTATTCCTGGTCTCCCTGCTCTCCACGAGCCTCGTGAGCGCCCTCGCCCCTCGCTCTTCCATCAACAGCCCTTGCACTGGCGCCGGCGGCGCCCCTGGAGTCTGCATCTCCACATCTTCCTGCTCGAGTGGCGGTGGTTCCTTCATCTCGAACGCCTGCCCAGGCACACCCGACAACATCAAGTGCTGTGTCAAGACGTCCTGTGCGTCTGGAGGCAACTGCCGCTGGACCTCTCAATGCAGCGGCACCACGCAGTCCGGTCTCTGCCCCGGCCCAGCCAACTTCAAATGCTGCACAGCAAAGCCTTCCAGCGGCGGCGGCGGCGGCGGCGGTAACCTTCCCGGTCTGAACTCTGTCCAGACCAAACATGCTCGCACCATCATCGCGCGTGCTAAGAAGGACTTTTCGAGCAGCCAGCAGAAGCGCGCTTGCTACGTCGCCATCACGACTGCGTTCCAGGAGTCTTCTATTCGTATCCTTGCAAACAGCAAGGTCCCTGCGTCTTTGAAGATTCCCCACGATGGTGTTGGTCATGACCATGACTCCGTCAGCATCTTCCAGCAACGTCCTTCCTGGGGTACCGTCAAGGAGCGTATGAATGCGGTATATATAGCCTATTTCTTTCATTGAGTAGAGTGCTTTGCTAACAGAATGATAGTCCACAAGCGCCCACTTTTTCTTCAATGCCCTCAAAAGGGTCAGCAACTGGACCACCCTGGCGATTGGAAAAGCTGCACAGAAAGTCCAAGTGTAAGTCGATTGAATGGCGTTTGCAAGCTCCGGACTGATCATTACCCAGCTCTGCTTACCCCGACGCGTACAACAAGCATATCGCAAAAGCTAAGAATGTCTGCGACGCTGGCTGGTAGAGGGTGAATCCTATCCAACAGGGAAACCAGTATTCATATGATGCCAATGGCCGAGAATGGAGGACTCCTTTTGTTGTTTCTGAATGATGTACATTTACACCAAGTCAGCAGATGTTCCCAGTCACTAGAATATGAAATATTTAACAAATCGGAAACCACCTGATACTCAATTTACCTCCCAGGACAGTTCGTCGCCGTCGATTTCAGCAAAAGGTTTCATGCTCATCTCCCGAGAAGTTGGTCCATTCCCATTGGCCATCATCCTAATAAGGCTGCGATTATCGCCCTCGTCTTTTCGTGAAATGAATCAGCACAACGGGCAGCCTCTCGATATTCGCTGGCCCGAACGCCGTCGCCTTCCTACTATAATATCTGCTCAATTAGCTGACCAATATGTGCGGTGTTTTGCCCCAGGATATGTAGTGTGAAGTTTGAATGGAAGATGTATACAGGTTAGTGATTTCTCGCACACTCGTAGAGCTCCAATTTATGTTCGATATGGAACACAAGAGATACGGTATACCGCGTTGTGCATATTCGCAAACATGTCGCAAAGAATCAGTGGAAGTGCCGCTCAAGGACAACTGAAACTCTGTACGACCACCGACCCTAATTTACCGATGGATAAAGTTGCGTATTCTGACGAGATCGTTGTAGGTGGAAAGGAAAGGGAGAGAGGTTGTGGCTAGCGTATATTATTTTCCTTCGGGATCCGTTCGGATCTATCTCGCGGTCTTTCCGAGGTGGCCAAGCGCGGGTCCCTTTTCACAGTTTAATTCTCAACCTCTTTCGTCGGAAACTCTCGACATGCCGGCTGCATCACAGCTCTCCCGTATCTTTATCCTTATGTCTTTGAGCTGTAGCATATTTGCTCGAGCTTTTAGAATTACACCTATTCCGTAAGGGTCAGGAAACCGCCCTTGTGCCATACCTACCTCGTCTTCAACAAAGGTAACCCGACCGGGATCTCGGGGCATCTCGACATGCCTGCACAGTAGCGATCATCCGGATTGTAAGTCAGAATGGTCAGGAGCTAGGTTGGGGATGTGGAGAGGAGATTGCGGGGTCGAGTGGGGCAGCTTCAACGTTGAGCCACCCTTGATGCGCTTCGTGTACTTGATAAGGCACGTTCGCTGAACTCTTTTCGTCCATATCTGTCCAGCAAGGAAATCGACTGCAACTTTTGATGCGATCCGCCATGGAAAACGACCGCAACGGTACATCAAATGGCATAGCCAACTATATTCCCACATCATGTCCTTCTTGTCCCACACCACTAAGGTACTCGGGGACCCTTGATCATCTTCCATTCTTCGAAATTACACCCATCATCGGCCGGGAATATCCTACAGTGAAAGTGACGGATATCTTGCGTGCGCCGAACGCAGAAGAGCAGATCCGCGATCTAGCCGTCATTATCTCGGAAAGGGGCGTTGTATTTTTCCGAGACCAGGATGATCTTAATATTGCGGATCAGAAGAAGCTTTGCGACTTGCTTGGGAAGCTAAGTGGGCGACCTGAGGATCATGGGTTGCATGTACACCCAATCTACCGCGATCCGGGCAACTTGCCTCTGTCAGACGGAACGACCGACGAGAATATGTAGGTGATTATCAACAATTTCCCAATTGAACCTAAACTTTTATTAGCTATGTGATCAACTCCGAAGCACAGAAGAAGATATACAAAACAATGGCTAACCGCGGTATCGCCGAACCACGGGACCTTTCTCGAGAGTGGCACAGTGACAGCACATTCGAGAACGCGCCATCAGACTTCTCCTTCCTCAAGATGGAAGAGACACCCCCTCATGGCGGTGACACGCTTTGGTGCTCTGGCTATGAAATTTACGACCGCATATCGCCATCCTTTCGATCTTACCTGGAAACGCTAATGGCCACTTGCGCGCAACCCGTCTTTCGAACTGCGGCGCAAGCAGGCGGATACGAAGTCATGAGCCCAAGGGGAAGCCCACTGAACGTCGGTGACGAGTTTGCGCCAAGCCATCCGGTCGTACGTACGAACAGAGTTACCGGATGGAAAACCATCTTCGCTGGTGCTGGCTTGCATGTAACGAAGATTAATGGCGTATACAGCTATGAAGACCAAATGATAAGGGAGTACGTGATGAGGCTTATCACTCGAAACCATGATTGCATCGCAAGGATGAAATGGACGAAAAACGCCGCAGCGATCTGGAATAATAGCTGCGTCTGGCATGCAGCGACGGTGAGTTACGCTACAGCATTTGTAAACCCGAGCTCATTGTACACAGCCTGATACAAACCTCGTGGAAGGGAACAGAGTTGGCGTAAGGGCGTCGAGCATCGGAGAGGTACCGTATCTGGATCCGAAGTCAAGGTCGAGAAGGGAAACGCTAGGTATTCCGATCGTGTAGCATACTGATCATAGCATAGTGAGTGGCAAATGATACTTAATATGATGGATATTTTGATACGCAAGTCAATTCAGGATAGGTAGTGGAACGGAGCAAATCTTCAAGCGAGATACTCGTGTCGTGCACGCGTCCAGTGTGCGTGGCTGAGCTGGTGGTGCTAGCAGTGTCTTAGCGTGCTTTCCTTCCACACGCTCGGCTCTGGAAGCAACCTTCCTTCGAACTCACACTCGATCATACAGCTACTGGACGAAAGTTTGAGCACAGGTGGTCTTAGTATAGCTCATCCTGGGGTAACACATTATACCCAAACTTTCTTCTTCCACGACAACCGTCTGCCTTCCAGTTGCATCAGTTTCACCTTCCTGAGAATCCAATCTCCTACCGCTCAGGACCCTAGCTTGACACAGCCCGCACGAAATATACCGAGCTCCAACGCGGCGTCATTGAAGCTCTTTTGGACGCTGCTTTCAAGAAGCAGATTTCTGAATTTCATGCTGTTTTGTTGGGGTCGGCTTGATGTAGGGAGTATGAGGCCATGCGATTATTGAAACGTCATGTGTCCCGTGGACGATTACGACCCGAGTTCCGATCCACGTTCTTTCCATGACTGCAATAGCTACAGGTTACACACGCCTTTCAGTCTTTTTGGGGTTGCTTGCCCGCTTGTTCGTCGCTTCCGAGATTGGTCTTCGTCGTCGTAATCTCCGGTGTTGACTGCCGTTCCCGTGGGCCACGGTTCAGGTAAGTACTACCAGACTGTCTGACAGGTTCTTCGTCTTTGTAGTGCCCAAACATTCTTCTCTACCGCTCGTCTCTTCACTTCCACTCCTTCATCACCACTCCTCTCTGTCGAGCCGGTACGGTATTCTTACCACATCTCTGCAAAACCAGAACAGCAAAACCTTGCACATCATGCGGTCTATCCTTATTGTTTCACTGGTCTCGCTGGCTACACAGCATGTCTGCAGCCACTCTACCGCCCGTAATGGATGGTCGCCGGGGAGGCAGTCGGTCGACCTCAATGCCTTTCGACAGATCCTTGACACGGGTACGTACCTTTACCATGATCAGCTAATAGATATTCCAATGGCTAACATTACACAGAGTATACGAACGCAGGAAGCGTGCAGTCAAACCCGTCGATCGTTTCTCTCAAGCGGGCAGACCAAGCAGACACTGCTACCGAGCTAGTCAAAGTCATTGTGAGTGATTCTATTCCGTGTAGTAACCTGAGATGAGTGCTTACGATGGACCTCATTGCAGGTCCCAGGTGCAACCTTTCGACTCGTCAACGACCACTACGTCGACAACAACGGTATCGCGCACTTCTACTTCAAGCAGACAGCGAACGGTCTCGACATTGATAACGCCGACTTCAACGTCAATATTGGCCGTGACGGGAGGGTGTTCTCATTCGGAAACTCGTTCTTCAAGGGCAAGGCCCCATCGAGACTGCGAGGTCGAGATGCCGTCAAGCCGACGGATGCACTCAAAACAACTGTTAGTAAGCTACAGCTTCCCATGTCTACCGACAACGCCACAGCCGAGCAAGTCGAACCGAATACCTATGCCATCAGGCAAACTACTGGCACTATTTCGGAGCCAGAGGCTCGTCTTGTGTATGTGCAGAAAGGCGACCACCTCGCGCTGGGATGGAGGATTGAAACTGATACGGGAAGCGATTGGCTTCTCACATACGTTGATGCAGAGAACGGTCAAAATATTCACCACGTAGTGGACTACGGTGCAGATGCAAGCTATGAAGTCTAGTAAGCTCACCTTCTCGGTTTCAAAAATCCAAAGCTGACAGTCCTAGCCCATGGGGCATTAATGACCCCACTGAAGGCCAGCGTGTCGTTCTCACAGACCCCTTCGACAACGTAGCAAGCGAATTCGGTTGGCACAGTGACGGCACGAGGAACTATACCACCACCAGAGGCAACAACGTCATTGTCTCAAGTAACTGGGACAACCTTGCTTTCGAGGATGACTGGGCTGAAGACTACCTCCACCTGCCTCGACCCACGGAGCCAAATTTGGACTTCAGGTACCCGTACGACCCAAATGAGAGTGACTACAAGAGCTACATCAATGCATCCATTACGCAGCTCTTCTACACCACAAACACATACCACGACCTCCTCTACAAGCTAGGCTTTAATGAAGATGCGGGCAACTTCGAGATCAACAACAATGGCCAGGGCGGCCTTGGTAACGATTTTCTCATCGCGATCGCCCAGGATGGCTCCGGTGTGAACCGAGCTATGTTCTTTACAGGCCCTCTCGGAAGGCTTGATGGAAAGAGTCCACGGCTGATAATGTTCATGTGGGACTACACCTTAGTACCGAGGGACAGCATCTTCGACGTGGGTGTTGTTATCCACGAGTACACCCACGGTCTCTCCAGTCGTCTGACAGGCGGTCCCGCCAACGGAGGCTGCCTTGGCCGCTTTGAAAGCGGGGGCCTGTCTGAGGGTTGGAGCGACTTCTACGCCACGGCTGTCCGAATCAAGCCGGATGACTTTCGAACTACCGACTACGCCATTGGCGCTTGGGTGCGGAATAATCCTGCCGGAGTCCGCGAATACCTCTACTCTACCAATATCACTACCAACCCCCTCAAATACAGCGACCTAGGAGGCATGTGGGATATACACGACTTGGAAACCGTCTGGGCGACCATATTATACGAAGTCCTCTGGAACCTGATCGACAAGTACGGAAAGAACGACGCTGCAACCCCCGAGTTCGACGCCAACCTCGTCCCCACCGACGGCAAGTATCTGGCGATGAAGTTGGTGATTCTAGGCCTCGCACTGCAGCCTTGCAACCCGACTTTCGTGCAAGCACGGGATGCGATCCTAGATGCGGATCGAGCGCTAACCGGAGGCAAAAATTTGTGCGAGATCTGGTCGGGTTTTGCGAAGAGGGGATTGGGCGAGGTGGCGCTGTCTATCTCCTCCCATATGGACAGCTTCAATATCCCTGATGGTGTGTGCTGAGTGGTGAGGGGTCAGACTGTTTTCCTTTGATGTTACTATTCCGCTTTCCTTCATCGTCTTGGAGTATCAAGGTTGCTTTCCTATAGTTTTTCCCTTGAATGTTATTTGTTGTTTTGAATGTTGAGCCATGATTGTTTTACTTTGTTTACCCCCATGCGAAAGAAACACGTGTAATGGCATAACCTTGCTCTCCATATATCTCGGTACTATCAAAGTAACCCTTACCTGCCCCAACCTCATGTCCGTCCATCCGCAAAAATAAAAATAAACTCGTGATGCCTCAATCGCGCAAGCACGCAATCACGCAATCACTCCATCAAATCAAATCAAATCCACTCCAAACACCCCAGCACTTTTCACACCAGAACCAGTAGAGCTCCGCCATCGCCATCAAGCTCAACATACCACCCCAGAGAATCCAGTCAACCCACCTCAAACACCCCCACCAATACTTCCCACATCCACGCTAGAACCAACACCACTCCACCATCGCCACCGCCCTACTCCTCGCCACACCAGCCTAGACCACCCTCAATACCACCCCTTCAAAAATTCCCGGACCCTATCACGCACGATATACGAATCGTACTCTTACACCAGAATCACTATTCCCTCGATACGCACACGCATCCTTCAGAATCGCCCTTCTTATCCAGGAATCAACGCAGTCTATTCCAGTCTTAGAGGAGATAGGAGGAGAAATCTCGCGTGTAGTGGGAGATGAGGTACGGGATGGTGACAGATCTACACGATAGAAGGCGAGGGATAGCTAGACGAGAAGGAAGGAGAAAGATATGTTAACATTTAATTCAGGTATCCATCCATGCACGCGGTACGGTGTCTTAGGTAACGAGTTTATCGCATGGCTAAGCACCACCTTTTCAATATTCACACAAGGTCAAGCTCAGTATACCTCTACGCTTCCAGACTCTTGGGACCGAAGCACCAATTCAATCAGTTCCTTGACTCCGCATAATACAAGTCTACTACAAGGAAAAGTCACCAATACACAAGACACTCGCACACGCCAAAGGACAAAAGACAGAAAGTTTGCCTGATCATTGGATATATCTAGTTATCCGAGCTACCCCATCAAACTACCACCAAGCATGCCAAATATTCGAACAATGAGTGTCCCGGGCGACTTTTACTCCCAGTACTTCTCCTCTCCTGCCTGCTATTACCCACCATTGACCAAAGAATCAGGCTTGGTTCAAAAGACCTCCGCATAAACCGCATACCATACCAAGACCCCTCCAGGATGTTCGACCGCACTTCACCACTGTGTACGTGGCGTCTGCGACATAAGCCAACCGGCGCGGTCATGATGGAACCGGCAGGGAACCTCATTGCACTCCAGCTGGATGTGCCTGGTCGAGCACCGCCAGCGGGCGCACTTGTCGCCACTTGCGGAGCCTATACCATTGAGACATGGTGAGTAAATCTCCGTACTGTGATAATTTGACGTCACTTACAATTCAAACAGGTCGCACTCGCATCGCAGTCGAGGTTCTTGACGTAGCACTCCATACAGGGAAACACAAGCTTGGGCAGCTTAGTGTCACTGCCTGGAACGATAAGGTGCGCTGCGCCTCTGAGATGGTCGCCGTTCTCGATCTTCAGGAGAGACTTTAGCGCGAGTTCCAACCTCTTTTGCGTGTGCCGGAGGTCGTTCCTAATTCGATCGGCGGTAGACACCTTCTCGCGCAGCTGAGCCTCTAAATTTTGGATGCGAGTGTCCAACGGACGGACATGCTACAAATGTTCAATCAGTATATCTTACATGCACTCGACCGATAATGACTTACCTGCTTCAGATCATCGAGCTCATCGAGAAGCTTGAGCTTCTCGTCCTCCAGAGCTGCCAGTTTTCGTTCCGTCTCTCTCATACAGGGTAGGTGTAAGTATCCCAAGATGTATAAAGAGCATCCGATATTATTTGACTTACAACATCTTCTCTCTAGTTTTCTGGGTATCGACCAGGTTACCCGCTCGGGTTTTGTGGTCGAACATCTTCGCCTCACTGCGAGCGGCTGCCTCCTTCAGCTCAGAAATCTCCTGCTCTCTGCTAGCGATAACTTGAGCAAGCTTCGCGGCACTTGCTTCCTTGTCTTCGATACCATGGGAGCGAAGATACTCAGCCTCATTCCTGGATGCTTCGAGTCGCTCCCGCATGGCTTCGTAGTCTGCCACCTTCTTCTCCAACTCCTCAATCTCCAGCTCCTTCTTCTGAAGCTCGACGTCTTTCTGACGAATATCCCGACTCATGGCCGCCTTATAGTCGCTGTTGAGGTCAAGTCGGTTCTGAAGCTTATTGAGCTCCCTCTGGAATTCACCGAAGTCAGGTGGAGTCTGTATGATTTGAGCTCAAGTCAGCAAGTCCATAGACCACCCAGAGCCTCCGGTTACTTGATGTAATCCGAAGCGCAATGAAAGATGATGAGCAACAATGTACGTACCTTCTGCGGGTCCACAGCGCGTTGGTTCATCCTGCGTCGCAAAGCCGCAACCTCAGCCTCTGCATCCAGCTTCTCTTTCTTGAGATTTGACAATTGTGTCATCATGTTATCCCAGACCACCATAGTGCAGCGCACTATAGGCTCGTCTGCTGTACCGAACACCGGAGCAACGGCCTCGACTGTTATCCCATCGTTGTCTGTTGGGAGAGACTCAAGCGCGTCAAGCTCAATAAGTGATTGTGCTGGCGCCTCGCCGTGCTGGCACCCCGGGCTTATATCGAGCTCGGCTGGGGCCTCAGGCTCAGAGGATGGTGTGGCGTTTAAGCCTTCCATCTCTGCCATCATGTGCTCCATCCTCATCGTATCTTGTTCATAATACTCCTGCCCAGCCAACGTCGTGGAGCCACTTGTGTGGGTTGTATCGGCACAATCAGAATTGCTAGGCAAACGAATGATTGGCTGGAAACGGATTCCGGGTGGGTGTTCGTCTCGAGGCTGCTCGACGGACTGAACACGAACGGGAGGAATATTGGGCACAACCGGTGTCGCTGTAGACGGGGGCACATTGTCGCGCAGCCGACCGTTGGGCACTATACTGCAGATTAGCCCTTACTATACTAGAACGAAACTTCAACAACGAGACAGGCATCGAGTCAGCACAGGATGTGAGCACGTACCATTGACGATCGGGTTCTGCGTCAGCGTCGGTTTGGAGGAAGGTTTCGCGTTCCACGGCTTTGAAAGCATGAGGCCGGTGAGATCCGCAAAGATGTCTTTAGACTCTTGGCCCAAATTGCTCTTAGCCAGATTGCTAGCGGTCAAGCCTAGAGATGGGGTATTAGCCAATTGCTCGGCACGTCTATGAGCTGGAATCTGCTGGTTCAAGAAGTTCGTCAAGATGTCAGTGGACATACGCGACGAACTGGACCTTGACTGAGGTGCACCCTCGGCCATATTGCTAGAGTTAGAGCTAGAGTTAGAATCGAGTTGTAGCAAAGTCTGCAGGCGTTCGGATGGTCCACGGGCTTTGGGCGTCGTCGCGCCGCTCGCGCCGCTCGCGAGGCTGATGAGGTCGTCTTTGGTGACTGTACCGGTTAATAGCTGCCAGAGTAGGGAGGGATGAGATCTTACACATCTCCATAGTCACAGACAACTATGCAGATACGAACGAGTGAGTGCGTTGTCGGAGTGAGAGGAATTGTTGCGGTGGGGAGATTTTTTTTTGGAGGGGCGAGGGAGAAAGTGATAGCGCCAAGGCTCACGTGATTTTGTTGTGGGGGGAGGAGCAATGTATGTCGGCAACGGCGAGTCGTGGTGAAGGCAGGTCGCGGCGCATACCCGCATACCCCCATAAGAGAACACTCAGTGAATGGGAAGCTATGAAGGACCCTGGGACTTTTGCGGATGACGTTGTGCGAAGGGTCATAGGCGGTCTGCGCATACTCCTGGGGTATTGTTCTCTGCTCAATCTGCCTGTGAAACACCTATTATGAGTTAACTCAACGTAAGGAAAATTACAAGGGTTAAGTTCGTAAGATGATTTTGGAATTTGAAAAATAATTTTCTAGGAAGAGCCACAACGATTCCTTGCGCAAAAGTAGATATATAGCTACCGAAAGACAAGCGGAAAGTAGCGGAAGTCAGGGAAAACACAATGGTACAGCATGGAAGGGACGCAACATAACATAGAACCACAATTGTCTCTTGTAGACCGGATGAAATGGCGGCCGCAGATGCGCGGGCGTTGATTTGATGTAGGGTGTGCCCCATTCTGAAGTAGAGTGTTTACGTGGGTTCTTGCCGTACCTATATAAGCAGTGTAGGGAGGTGGAAGAGTGGCAACATCGAGCCGCGCAAAAGTGCAGGCCATCCCGCCCTTTCTGTCTTGACGAGCACCCTTTGAAAGCTTTATCTTCCAAAGCGCTTCAGCTCCCACGCGCGAATGGGGGGATATACAATCGCTGCCCAAGCAAAGCCAACGTAATTGCCCATCTGAGACATGTTAGCCATTTCATTGCCTTCTCGATTTTTGAGGCCACTCACATCAGCACCGTATTCACCGACTAATTTTGCAATGGGTCCTATGTACCAGACCTGAGCCATGCTGAGGATACTTCCTACCCATCCGATAAGAAACGCGGCCAGGGCGGCGATGCCCAACGGCAGCTTCTTCCTGTCGTTCCACACTGCCCAGTTAAATCCCGAATTTCGCCTAAAAATGAGATGCTCTTCCAGGACGATGGCCATCCATATGGACACCCAGTAACCCATAAGCGCGAGGAAGTTCGTGAAGATCTCGGCAAGGTGGTCGCGGCCAGCAAGTGCGCATACTGTGTAGATAATGACCCCTACAGTATTCCAGACCACCCGTGGCACCATGGCAGCCCAGCGTCCGAGGATTTGCGCGTCGATACCGGAGGAGTAGGTCGGAAGAACAAGATTTGCCACAAGACCCAGTGCTACTACGACACTGCAGAAACGGCCGAAACCGCCAAGGGCTTTGAACCCTTCGACAATGAGTGCGCCTTGGGAGATACCGTAAGATGCTTCCCAGGCTGCGTTGGTCGCTATTCCACAGGCCAGTCCTATGCCGAGAAGAAAGGCGAATGTAAAGCTCGCCGTGAGCCCGAGCATGGTCATTGTAAAGATCTTCCACCTCGCTGTGTGCTCTGGGTAGTAGACGAACATATCTGCAGCGCCTCCACTATACGTAATGGCAGCCGCGAGAGTGAGCCCGAAGAATGAGAGTCTGTTTGCGGCTAACGTTTCGCCAGAAACCAAGGATGGGGCTGATATGTTGAAGTCCGGGCCAGCTACTCCTGCGAGGATGCTCAGGACGACTAGCTGTGGGAGCCAGGCGTACCGCTCGTAGTAATGAAAGACTGCGTAACCAAAGGTGGTCACAGCCCATGTAATTACTGCCACTATGATGATGCCGACCACAACCGACATGTGGTTGTCCGATACTCCAGACAAGATCTGCCCGGCGACCACACAGTCGATCAAGGAGTACCCCAGGAGCACAATGATATTGAGGACGACGACGAGTTTAGATGGCCACCACCCCATGACGTACCTTGAAAAGATCAAGGTTCTGTTGCCACTCCTTGGTCCGAATGTTGCGATATAGGCCACAGCGAGACTCCCAACCAGCATGCCAAGGACGGCACATAGGCACGAATCCAGGAAGCCCAGCTCAAAAATAGCCGGACCCAGCATCCCCAACGTCACGTTGTTTGCGGCCAGGTTGATGGAAAACCAGACTATCGCGATCTGGGAGTATCCCAAATTGCGTAAGTCGTGGCACTCATCCGGCTCCACGCGCTGTATGCCTCTCGACTTCCAAATTGTAATCCGCCAACTGTTTCTCGAAGCCCTTCCACTTTGTCTGCCATCGCCCCGCCAACGTGTCGGTGGCTGGTTGCGCGTCCGCGCATTGCTCGTCGGAAGGCCGTCATTCGGAGCCAGGATCATGCGCGAGGTCTTCTCATGGTCGGTAGCGGTGGGGAGGCGATCGGGCTCCATAGCGTCCTATACTCATCAGCAGCGTCTCCAAGGGGTTGCAAAGCATGATGTCCTTTCGCAGGTTTTAACCTGATCAAGTTCGGACCGTATTTCTCAGATCGCCAGCCTTTCACCACCCTGTGCAGGCAGTGACGGGCTGGCGAACACCGGCCTCATGCAATTGCTTCTCGTCAATACCTTGATCGGGTACTCTGCTACTCAGCTGCTTGTTAGACTTTGCCATACTTGTCGTTCGCGATGTGTATGAGCGTGGCGTAGATCGAAAATTCCGGTCACTTGTAGAGAGGAAGGAGCGTAGGATGGAGAGATCGGACGCGAGGGGACGCCGGATTATATTCTTTTTTTTTTTTCTCGTGTCGGCTGGAGCCCCGCACCAACGCCGAGCATGCAAGATCGCCGCATCTCGAAGCCTTGCAGAGCTCGCACGCTGTCATAAAATACCGGCAATGAGAGTCTTGTGTGTCCACATGTTTGCTCAAACAGCCAAAATGACGGGTCACTAAGTTTTCGGGTGTCTGGTGTACTATTCCACAGGTGTGGGTAACACGCGTGCACGTGCCGCGTACGTCATCGCTTGTTCGCGTACCCTGTCTCGGCAGTCAATGCGCACCGTCACTCAATGCGCAACCCCAACATGACGCGCCCCAACTTTGACGCGCCCCAACTTTGACGCGCCCCAACTCCACCAATATGGACCCAATTAACGCCGCGATAGCAGCAATCGAAGCGCAAGAACTAGGAGAATTTTTTATTATACAATAAAATCGCCAAAGAATTTGGTGTTGTACGCTCTACGCTGACGCGCAGGCACCAACGCGTCACGCAGGCGCGTACTATCACTGATGGTACACGTCTTCTACTCCATCCATAACAAGAAAAGGGGCTTCTACAATATATCACCTACCTTACTGAGCGTGGCCTTCCTCTTATACGGCAGATGATATAAAATTTTGCTTCCTATATGGCAAAAAGAGACGTTAGCATGTCCTAGGTTGATCGCTTTGTTAGGCGCAACCCCAACTCCTTGATCTTACGATAGATGACTGGGCTTGACAGCAATCGCCACAAGGCTGATTCAGAGGCAAAATACAGACTCTACTTTGAGCTTCTACACAAGAAAATTACAGAGTATAGTGTAGAGCCTTAGCATACGTACAATATGGACAAGAAAGGCTTCCTCCTTAGTATCACTGGCCGCTTAAAAAGGATCTTCGATAGGCCTCTATATGAAAGTCGCTAAGTAAGGCAATCTATACAGGACGGCAGCCGTGAGTGGATCTCGCTCATCGCATGTATATGCGCCGACGGATCTACTACTATTAATCCAGCGCTAATCTATTGATCTGACGCCGCGACTCTACAATTAAGCTGGGTTGAAGAAATTAACGTTAATTCTTATAGAGTCTTTATCACCTCATCAACCTCTGGATGGTTAAACAATAAGATAGGGCTTTAATAGCTTAAACAGGTGTTTGATCGCTGTACAAAGGAGAAGGCTTGCTTGACAGTAGTGGCGACTCCTAGTCCTTAATAGGTATGGATCTCACGTTACTATAGATTTTATCAACTACTGCGATCAGAATAAGATCCTCCTTGCGATATTTCCCCCTCATGCGACTTATACGCTGCAGCCTCTTAACGTCTGTGTATTTAAGTCTCTCTTAGCTGCCTACTCCGACGAGCTCTCTGGATACCTGTATAGGAGCCAAGGACTGTCAACAATCGCCAAAAGAGACTTCTTTACGCTATTCTGGAAGGCCTGGACGACGTCAGTTACGCCGCAGTTGATTACCAAAGCTTTTGAGTGTACAGGTATCTCGCCGCCAGATCCAACGCCTATCCTTAAAAGGTTTAACAAAGAGACTCTGCCAGAGCCAGAATTACCAGTAAGCTCTACCTCAGTACTTAGCGCGTCAGATTGGCGTAAAATAGAGCGACTGTTACGCTCTACTGTAAAGGATATCGCGACTAAGGAGTCGCGTAAGCTGAGCCAGACGATACACTCAATCTCTGTACAAAAGCAGCTCCTAGAGAGCATGAAAATAAGGGTCTCCTAGAAGCTCTTGCAAACTAGAAACGGCGTCAAACAAAAGGCAATACTCTGCCCTTAGAGCAACCTAAGGAGTGGCATGGAGGAGCAGTTTTCTGGTCACCTGCCCGCGTACAGAGGGCGCGTAACTCGCTCAGCCAGCAGGAGGCTGAAAAAAACAACAGTTACAACTCCAAAAAGCTCAGCAGCAAGAGATCTATATAGCTAATAAACAGCTTAAAGCTCGTTTACAGCAGGAGAAGCGCGTTAAGCGGGCAGCAGCCAGAGATGCGCGCGCTAAGGAGAAAGCTGATTAAGCTACTGAGCGACGCCTCCGTCAACAGGCTCGCAAGACTCAACAACAACTTCAAAAACGTCTTAAAATTGCTAAAAGGGAAGTTAGAAAGCTTTAAAAGCTACTTATACAGTTACAAAGAGGAAGAAATCTACGCTAGCACCTGTACGCGTTGATGCGGCGGCATCTGCGCCATTAACGCCATCATCGCGCTGTGGCCGTATAATCAGAACACTAAGCAGATATCTATAATCTGACTAGCTAGCAATTATCTATAGCTCTATAAGAAGCCAACTCTAGAAAATCTCGCGATAAAAAAAAGCTTTTGTGTAGAGCTCTATAGCCTCATATTGCTGGCTGAGCGATTACGTTGGGGTTGCGCATTAAGTGACGGTGTGCGCATCTATCGCGTGCAAAAATCGGTAGAAATCTTGGCGGCATCCGAGAATTTGCGCGCGCGGGGGGAGCCTCATACAAATCGTAAATTTGACTGTAACACGTCGATAACAGCCTATAAACTGTTGAACAACTGTTAGTAAGTCGTAAGGCTGTACAAATACGTGTATATGGCTATACTAACGCTTTTTCTGGTGGAGTAGTCCGTCGAAATGGCTGGAGATCGCCCACAGAGGGTGCGTAGGGGTCAGCAAATCGCCGGGCGTCCAGCTTGTAGAGGTTACCTTTAAGGTGCGCGTCAAGGCTAAGGCTAAGGCTCTCAAAAAGGCCTTCAAGCGTAATCAATCGTTCAACAACCCATCGTCTGACGTAGGTGAGGTGACTCCACAGCCAGAAAAGCAGACGAGCCGTCAACAGCAGCTCCTTAACGAGTCGAGGGCTATACAGCGCGTAGAGAGCTTGTCGTCAGCGCAGGACTAGGAGAGAAGCCTTCATCAGCACTAGCTCTGTCGCAATAGTGAGTGTACAAACTTTAGGAACTAGTGCTGGGTAACGCCCAACCACAAGCACTACGCTATTGGAGCTGCCGACTCGAAGTCCTAGGCGAACGCGATCGTTGCTGGCCAGGCTGAGCTCCTCGCGCCGCCGATAACTCTCATCAACTACTAGCGGAGCCCTGCTGGCGGCGGCAACCAGCTGAAGCGTCGGAGAGGTGCCAGTAAAAAAGCGCTCAAAAGCCCGGCGTGGCGGTTATTATAGCGACTCGGAGAGCGATAGGAGCAACAGTGAGGGCGACTTCTGGCGTAACTACGAGCGACGTGAGCGCCAGAAGGAGCGCCAGAGAGCTATTGACGAGGCTCGCTGGCGCGACAAGAAACACGAGCTGCTCAAGCTCCAGCGTGAGAGCGTCCAGTTACAGCAAAATACTGTCGGATTTGGTCAGCCTGTAGTACCTATGGCGCCCCAAATAGGTTATCCTGCTTACTCTATACCGCCAGCTCTTCCATCGCAGCTTCAACAGCTGCAGCAGTACTACTCACCTCTGCCAAGTCAGCGTCCGCGCGTACGCCAGGCAGCGCCCTCCCAATCGTCAGCTCAAGCCCTGTGAGTGGCCAGGAGGATACAAGGGCAACAGTGAGGGAGTTTTTCAGCTGGCTAATCAACCAGCAGCCAGAGGACGATCGTGAGGACTACGAGCAGGCTCAAGATGTGGCGATATCAGAAAAGTGGACTGTCAAAGATCTTAAGGAGATGTCAAGCGTTAGAGGAGAGCTCTATAAAATCGCGGTTAGTGAGCGCTTTAAGCTGAAGGATGGAGTCGTTAGGCACCTGCGAGATGACCTGAAGAAGTATAAGCAGCACTGTAAGACAGCTACTGCCGCCGCAGGGTTCGTAAGTATGGGTAGTAGGGGCGCTGGGTAGTGGGGGTTACTGGCTGAGTTGACGATAATTGCAGAGCATGGACTTTACGTAATTACGTCACTACTTTACTTAGTATTCACCTTAGCAAGTTTAACGTCTATCCTAACAACTCTACGCTCTACTCTACGCTCTACTGCCACCTCCACATCTCCCTACGTGCCTCCCAGAGCTGCTCCTGGTTCTCTATCCTATACACGCCGTCGGTAGCGTGCTTAAAGTGCTTTTTCGCGAACCGATCGCAGCGACTTTCGCGGATAGCGCCCCTTAGAAAGTCGCCAAAGTTGTTAAAGCGCCACCGTACATGGCAGTAGTTGCGGCGGATCCAGGCCTTTAGGACTCCAGAGGTAAGCTCAATTGGGTTAAAATCAGGCGAATACGGTGGCAGAAATCTAACAATATGGCCAGCTTCCTTAATAACTCTCACCACCTCCCAGTTTGTATAAATTGAGACGTTTGTCGAGTATTATATAACCATAGGCTTCTGGCCATACGCCGCCCGGAGCGTGGGCAACAGCGAATCGCGGATCCAATCGATAAAGTCCTCATGGCTGAAATAGCCCTCCTTTATACCTGTACAGGGCAGGTAACCGTCAAACTGTATACGCTGGGAGAATAGCCCAAGTTTTGCCACGCCGTACGTCCTGGAAATATCGATTGGTAAACCCGATTGGGGCATACGCCCTGTGGCGCCAGCCAGTCTTCTCGTTAAAAATAGACTCGTCAAGAAACACCAAGTCGGCGGCGATAAATTGCCTCATACTCCTCTGGTAAGCCTCACGGAGCTCCTCATTGCGCAGTATTAATATAAAGTCGTAGGGCTCGCTCGCTCCAGTCGCGATCCTTTAACAGTCGACTAATAGTGGATCGGTGTACCTGAACGCCCTCTCTCCATCCACAGCCAGTATACAATCTCGTCCTGATACATCCAACCGCTCTGAAACAGCTCATCGTACAGCGCCTGCTCATCGTCAGACGATAATTTACGCGGGCGGCCGAGTACAACGTTAGGGCTGCTGGGTTTGCGAGTGCTCCCATAGAGCTTCAAGTTTCGCTCAATTTTATACACCTCTAACAACAACACGTCTACTAAATCTGCGATATCGTCGTGGCGCCAGCCAAGTAGCAGAAAGCGATAAATATCAAGGCGACAACAGGGATCCAGCCCACGGCCTTTAGTTGTAAGCTCTCGGGGTATATAGTTGGCGGGCGACGCGCCTGCGCGGCAGTAAGAGGGAGGGCGAGGAGCGACTCCGTGAGCTCGAAACATGGACTACTCCACCAAAAAAAGCGTCAGTATAGCCCTATACACGTATTTGTACAGCCTCACAACTTACTAACAGTTGTTCAACAGTTTATAGGCTGTTATCGACGCGTCACAGTCAAATTTACGATTTGTATGAGGCTCCCCGCGCGCGCGCAAATTCTCGGATGCCGCCAAGATTTCTACCGATTTTTGCACGCGATAGATTGACTGCCGAGACAGGGTAACCTCTTCCCGTCAACACCAACAAAGGTTGCTTCACCCAACGCCAGAGCGCTAACAGTACTATACACGCACGCATTCAGGGCGTTGTCTCCCTCTAGCACGCTGCGTAGGTGAATCGTTACGGAAATCATGTCTGGGCAGTCCTGTGTCTTCTGCCCATTCCAGCGCAGGTCTTTCCTCGTCCAGGTCTCCGTCGTTCTCCGTGTATTTGCTTTCACATCTTTCTGGAGGATGAATTTCTACATCGAGCGGAGCGAATCCCGTCCGTCTTGGAATGCGCCTCGACTACACTCCTGCGGCAGAGCGATACTCACCTGGATCGAATTCCGTCCTCGCGCCAGGGAATACTCGCAGCCGGACAACAAAGTATCGGACAAAAGTGATTTAAAGACATCATATACGTGGTGTATACCTTCCCGGTAACGCTACCGGATGAGAAGAAATTACAAACAAGACCTTCCAACCTGACGCTAATGCCACTGTATCCTTCTCTGATGGGCCCTGGGACCGCATCGCCGATACAGCCTAGCCGAAGCGAACATAAGACATAGTCCCCCATACTAAAAAGAGATAGCTCCTAGCTTACAGCTCCTTCGCCTTCACTCTATCATCTCATCACCATCGACTCTAGGGCTTCCAACGACAAGGTACACTCCACAACACGTACCTTGGTACAATCTGTGGACGATCAGTGTACCTGCGCCACCGGCTACCCCGCGCCCCCCTCCCATCGGACTCCCTTGGTCATCCATCGACAACACACGTATCAACACGGATCGAAAGGAAGCTCACAGTCCGTCGAGGCCGCTGCGGAGGGGTAGCGTATACGAAGTCGTTGTGGGACGAGGACGCCGACCCCCCGGGAGGGCGAGAGGAAGAATCGTAGTTCATCATGCTGATGCCGCCGTTCTCGATGTATCCTGGACTGCTATCCTCTGAGCTGATCAGTACTGGAACGGTAAGGGCAAAGTGCGTCAGAAAATGTACCGGATAGCCTTCTTCTCCTCCTTCGAGCTTCCCACCATGTCATCACAGCGACGATTAGTGAAGGCCCTCCAATAAGGAGGGTGACTATTACTTCCCAGGAGAGAATGGGCATGGTTGTTTAGGGTGAGAATGGGAGTTGGAAAAGTCTTGGCACTGTCCAACAGTGAGAAGATGGATGTGAGTTGGGCAGAGAACGCGACGAGGCCTGCGGGATTCAGACATTATCAACAATCTTGCGCCAGACCGGTCAATGAAACAATTACCAAGCTTCATTGTCCACTTCTCGTCTGTAAAGGGTCGTGCTGCAAGGTGGTTACGACTTACCACGCCTACTGCTGGGGCGCTGCTCCCCTGCTGCTTCCGGCAGCTGCGATTGGTTCGTTCATTATCCCTAATGCCGGTCCACCTATCAAATGCTGGAGGAAGGGCAGGGCCAAGGAATGTCACATGACGCCACGTCTTGGCATCTACACCCCCCAGTGGCGCCTTCTACACCCCCCAGTGGCGCCTTCCCGCAAGCGGCCCTAGCGGCGCACACCGACGACGACCTAACCGAAACTCAGCCCTTGCAAATTCCGCGCCCGGATATAGGTCTCACCAGCAGGTCATGGCACAATTCAGCGAGGGGCAGAACAGAACCCTTCTGTCTATCAATGGTCTTGGTCTTGCGTATATGCTAGCCGGGTAGCCCAGTCCACGGTCTACCTATCAGCCAATGTGGATTCCTGCAGGCATGTTTCGTGAATGCGATCACGCGTGCGCTGGCTGCTTGATCGAGAGCTGCCCTGCCGTGCTACCGTCGTAATTCCAATGGGGACAGTTGGCGGGACTACTCTGGCTGGTTGCTGGCTTGTTGCTTACGCTTTCAGTTTCAGTCCCCCACACCCTGACTAGGGCAGTGGTAGGGCGAAGGAATGTGCAGACCTTGTTCGCTGGGCACCCCATCAGCGACGGCAGAACCCTTCTGTCTATCGATGGTCTCATGCATGAAGACCACTTGGGCAAGACTCCGCGCACGTCCGGTATCCGTATCAATTAGTCTGGATTCCCTCGGGCGGCGCAGACCATCTCTTTCGCTACGATAGTACTTACTATCCAGTAACGTGGCAATTATAAAATAGCAATAATAGTTGTGTTCTCTGCATAAAAAAAAAAGAAAGCTTCGGACAAAACTTCTTGGCAAAATAGTAACTACTATTTTACAAAACGGCCCATCACTGGTGCAAAACCTTACATGGGACCCTTGTAGCCTCCGTAGGGTCCGTAGGGTAGGGCGAGGGAACGTGCAAATCTTGTTGGCCGCGCACTCCTGCGAATCAATCTATCCTTTTACCGAATAACCAAAAACACCCAAAAACGCCCAATCCCCCCCCCCACTGTACCCACGCACCACCCTGCCCTACTCCTACAAACGCCAAAAATGGGTATTTAACAACACGCCCCCAAAAAAACAAGGACCAAAACACAACAACCAAGGCGGGGCCCCACCCCCCTCCCCCCCCCCCCCCCCCCCAAAAAAAAAAAAAAGACACCACCCTCATCCCCATCGCATAGGCGGACTCATAGGCACGTCCGCAGAAGCAAGGCTATTAATGCGGCCAAACGAGTCGGCGTGCGTGGGCGCACGCGATAACGGGGCTACAGTAGCGGCAGCTACTTTGAAGCGCGTGACGAGGTTGACGAAGTCGAGGCGGTCTGGGGGTTTGTGCGGTTAGTATGAGAGTATGTTGTATAGCGGGAGGCTTGTGGATGGAGGAGATGGAGAAGATGGAGGAGATGGAGGAGATGGGGAAGGTGTGTGGTGATAAAGGTTTGACGAAAGTTTTAACGTGGGAAAGATGGGTTGTATGTGATAAGAAATCTCATCAGGGTAGGATTTCACTCACACTGCTCATTTTCAAACGTCAGCACCAGATCCGACGATCCCCCGTGCATATCCGAGGCAGCTCGCGCATGTCCCCTGCCCTTCGCATTCGCGCTCTCCGACGGGATGGCGATCATTTTGCTGACATCCAGCAACTGCCCTCTCGTCTTGTTGGACACGGAAATCGTAGCATCGCACCCCGTCGAGGTAGTAATGTTCGTAACGTTAGAAATGGTACCGCTAACCCACAAAAATTCCGCCTCGTGAAGTCGGAAATGTGACCTTCGCCCCGCGCCTCTTCATGCCCGAGGCGCCGTCGTAGACCTCTTTTTCCCAAAGCATGACATCGGTCCGTCCGTACTTCTTGGAACCGAAGCGCTTGTTCCTGGATTTGAACTTGGTGACGATGGCGAAGTAGCATAGCGTCCAACCGGTTAGGCCTTGGAGCATGTCAGTAGCGCCTAGCAAGCGTTAGCGTTATGCAAATGATCAAAGGGTGGGGTTTACGATATACCGTATGGTGTGTGGGGAGCCCATGTGCGATGCCCAGGCGAAACACGACTGCGAGACTCGTCTTCAATTGATGCGCTGTGCTGAAATGCGCAACCTTTTCGTGGTCGGCAGCAGGTTCGCCGCGGGTATCGCTATGATAGGTGGGCGTAGCAACGTTCTTCATCTCCACAATCATCTCGTACCCTGGTGCTGGTGCTACTGAGAGTTGATCGTTGGAGGATTCCCGGATGCGAATATCTATATCGGCTTCGGGCCATTGAATAAAGAGCTTCGATGTTGCTAGTGACTCCTCCCAAAGCGTCAGAGTTGCAACTCGGTAGTTTCGCACACCACGTCGTCCCACATTAAAGATGTTAAGCTCGGACGTGGCCGAGACATCTACTCGTCGTCCGTTGGAGACAGTCACGCCGTCATCGTACGGAAGCCTTACGGTGTCAATGAATTGTTGAGCGTCCTTGGTATTATTGAAGTGAATGGTGATTGAGTTGTTCATGCTCTTTGGGTCGTATATCCAATCATAATGAGTGGAGTAGTTCCCGGACATTCGCTGCTTCATCTGATTGCAATCCGACCACTTCAACGTAACTGCAACATCAACAAGACTGAAGCTGATATCGGCAAGGGGAAGCCAGAAGGAGCTGCAATGCCGCATAATAGGATTTCCCGAAAGGTAACTAATTACCAGGCGTCGAGTGGTCCACCAGATCATGGGCATTGTGGAGCCGTTGGCGTTGCCAGGACCATCTTGCCTACTTTCGTAGAGTTGTATCTTGTTCTCACCGATTTCGCACTTGGAACAAGTCCCAATCGTGGGAACTAACGAATCGAACTGTACACTGCCCAATGTGGACGCATACGGCACGTTGAATATGTGTCGTTCTTGTGGTTGTGGGGCACAACTGCACTTGACGTCAAAGCTAGCCGGGGGTGGCACTGGGGAGCGCGGTCGGTATGCAGACGGTGAGGTAGCTTCGGAGTCAGGACGGGGCGGGTTGAATAGACTTGACGTTCGATTGCTATATTAGAACGCGACGCTAAATGCTGAATACGCTCGCTCTTCGATCTGTCAGCTGAAGGTGGATGGCTTGTAGATTCTACCCGAAAGGGAGTGGTCTCCGTGCTATCTCTCGGATCCAGATAATCAGTGTGAGGCGAAATAGAAAAACATCTCTATAGCCTCGAGGTCGGCTTGGAGGAGTGATACTGCGCCTGCCTCTCGATGAAGCGCTGCTATTACGATGTGGAAGGGAGGGAATATTGTGGATACCTTGGTGTATGATGAGCGCTACTCTTAGAAGCGACACGATTCCCGGAGTGACTTACGGAGTCCATTGCCCACAGGCGCCTGTAGTGTAGGATTGTCCACTGCATCGACAGAAACAGCACTATCGGTGCGGGC
This sequence comes from Laburnicola sp. JP-R-44, assembly GCA_009805535.1. NCBI lineage: Eukaryota > Fungi > Ascomycota > Dothideomycetes > Pleosporales > Didymosphaeriaceae > Laburnicola > Laburnicola sp. JP-R-44. The sequence goes on from SELF01000006.1 coordinate 2,231,030, forward strand.
GCAGCATGAGCCAATGTAAAGACCTGATTGTGGAAGGTCGCTAGAAGACTTGAGAATCAAGTCAACGAGCTCGTTGGCCGTGATCCTATCTTCTCGTTCGGATCGTATCATTGTCATTATCCAGCTCAATGGTATGTCATCTGCTGAGTCATTCTTCTCGCTCCGTATCTTCACTAACCATGCGTTCGTGGCGTCTAATGCGCGCCATAATCCTTGGTCGCTTGCACCTGCGCTGGAATGGCGTAGAAATGTGTGCAGTTCTTCGAGCGGATACCCTTTTACGACGCTAATGATTTCTAGAAAGACACAGCCCAGGCTCCATACATCGCTCTTTGTATTGCGAGGATCGCGCCCAAAAACTTCAGGCGCGCAGTATCGTCGCGTAAATTTCATTACTTCACCCTCTGTGGTTGAATTCTCGGCCTGGGACCAATCACGCGATATATGCCGAAGTCGCATAGGTACACTCGTCCATCGCTCAGCAGGATATTGCCGGGCTTTATATCTTTATGACGAATACCCTCCTTGTGGAGATATGCGAGCGCTGTAGCGAGACAGCCAAAAGCACGACGCAACGTCGATAGGTCCGAACAGGGAAGGGGCTGATCTCGCGACTGCCGCTCCAACATTGACTTCAAGACGTCTTTGGCGACGGGGTTGAGAACGAGCGAGAAAGTGGTCAGGTCGGTAAAGCTGGCGACAAAGCTCACGAGATGGTGGTGGCTGACGCGCTTCAAGACGCCTACTTCGGCGACAAATTCGACGAGCTGGTTACGCTGTGCCTTGACGTCGACGCTGCGGAGGATGCGTTTGCAGGCAAATTCACGGCCCGAGCCCTTGTGCCTGACTCGGACCACTTCGGCTGAAGCTCCCTTTCCAATCTTCTCCATCTCTTCAAAGTGCGCGTCGCCATGGCGTATATGGCGGTGGGAATGCACAGGCGAAATGAGCTTCTGTTCGCTCATCTGCCCCGGCTCGGACAGAACGTGAAACTGTGTCCGGCGCCAGTGCTGGGTCGATATCTTGGTGAAGGAGGCGAGCTGGTTGAGCGTCGCGGAGCTGAGCGGGAGCCAGTAGTCGCCAATGTTCTCGCTGTCGAACTTCTGGTACAGGGCGTCGTCGTCGCACCCCAGCATACGCAGAAGCACGAACAGGCGTGGATTCTCGTGGCCCCACACGGAGAAAACTTTGTCAGGATGCTGGGCGAGCAGCGTCTGTACTTCCAGGAAGACGGCATCGTCGACATACTGCGGAAACGGCACGCGTGGGACGATGTGGGCGAGGGCGTCTTCGATTTCCTCGCGCGAGGCGTCCATGGCTGCTGGCCCGCTCAAGGGGGTTGCGTCCGGGACATGGAGCGGGGAGGAGCGATGGCCGTGGTTGCATCACAGGAGGGCCGGACGGAAGGTGCAGCCTTGCAGGCGTCACACAACCAACATGGAGCGAGGCAGGAGCGAGGGGGGCTTTTTGGGACGGAAGGGACCGCTGGCGAGAGCAGGCCGAGGTGAGAGCGGGCTGGATGAGAGAGCAGGCTGCCCAGACGGATGCACGATGCCTGCCCACCGGTACTTGCCAATGTTGTTGCTGCGTGATTATTGATACGACGTAGCTGAGGCGGTACGAAAGTATAAGCGTACGCTAGTGGAGGCAAGACGGAACTTACCCAAGACGGCGTCTGACGGCCCCGGTCACGATCCACCCCCATCCTGTACGTACACGTCAACCTGACTTGAAATTAGGGTTGGGTGACCTAACATAAAGCTAGCGTGCCCTATCTACTAAAGTAAAATAGCACCTATAAATATAATAAAATCTAAATTTGAATATACTTACTTTTTTTTATAATTCTTTACTTTTACTACTTTTACTACTACTACTACTACTACTATAGTAGCTCTTTATAATTTTATAAGTATGTGTTATTAAATTAACTATCTAGGGGTAAAATAATAAAGGCTTTTATCTTAAATAATATAAGAAATAAAGCGGAGCCCCTTGCTTAGTAATTAAAAAGAGTGCGAAAAGGGTAATTATATTAAAATCTATTAAAATATATTTTAAAGAAGTTTTAAATATATTTAATAGTAATAAAAGTATAATAGTATTTATAGTTAACTAAGCTAAGCTAACCTAACTTAAAAGATTTTTAGCCATTATACTAAGTTTAGCTTAGTTAGGTTAAACCTCGGTAAAACCCAAGTTAGGTTGACCTGAATCCTGCTGTCCCGCCCGTGCCGCCAGCCGCCTCCAGCTTCTTCCCGCCCCCAGGCCTCGTGTACGGTACCTTTCACGCCCCAGGAGCCGCATGGCATCCATCCCGCCCCGATCGAGGAATCCTCCAGCGCCCGGCTGTGGTGGCGGTGCCCGCCTCGATGGCGTTGTCCTACCTCATCTCGTCCGGTGAGCGGCGGCGCCTCGTTGCCCTGCTTCTGCGAGCGAGATGCACGACGCCCTGGAGCGGCCGCCTGCTGCGGCATTCGTATTGGAATCCCGTCCCGTGATCTCCCAGCCATGCATATATGTATACCTGGCCGGCTCCTTTGGAGTCGGCAATTCAATCGATTCTATACCACAGCGCGAGCGTCTGTTCACTCGCAACCTTATACCATGCGCCTCACGCAGCGCGAAGATGATGCAAAGCCTGTGCAAGCTGTGCAAGACACAGAGCGGCCCGATCGCCGCCTCGCTCAACCATTCTCCGGATGGAACCACGCGCGGTTAGCAAACCTGGGGTGCGGCTAACAAGCATTCGCTGATCGCTTTCTCCACCTTTAGCATGACCGAAAGCATCGACATGTTTATCCACGTGTCGGGTCTCGAAGACTACCACAAGTACATCCGCAGGGGAGCTTTCCTTGCGCAATCCAAGGACGCATTTCCAGTCGGCCGTGAAAGACGTGACGGCCTCACCTTGAAAGAGGATGAACGATATTTCCTCGACCTGGAGGACAGCCCGCGGCGCATCGACAAGTTCAAGCAGCCGTGGCGACTGTATGCGCTCATAGGCATCTGCTCACTAGGGGCAGCTGTTCAAGGCTGGTATGTGTCGTCTGTGATCATGATTTAAACGTTAATTTGACGGCAAAGCAGGAATCAGACCGCTGCCAACGGAGGTGCGTCACGCGATTCCCTCTCGTGCTGCACTACACGCCCGGGCGCAGCAGTCGAACTTGATTGAAAAACTGACCTTGAACAGCTCAACTCTACTACCAGGATGCACTCGGTCTTCGAAACAATGAAGGCTTACTCGGCCTAGTCAACAGTGCACCCTATCTCTGCTGCGCCTTCTCCTGCTGGCTGAATTACCCCTTGAATAGGCTCCTCGATCGACGCGGTGTCATTTTCCTCACCTGCCTCATCAGCTCCCTCACATGCCTGGGCCAGGCATTTCCACAAACATGGCAACAACTCTTTGCAGCTCGGTTTCTACTCGGCTTCGGCATTGGTCCCAAAAGTGCCACGATACCTATATATGCCGCCGAAGCCGCCCCTGCCAATATTCGTGGTGCTCTTGTCATGATGTGGCAGATGTGGACTGCCTTTGGGATCATGTGCGGTACGTTTTCTTGTACAGCACCTACCTTACAGATACTGACGCGTATATCTATGTCCAGGTTATATCGCTGGTGTCGCTCTGGCTGGCATGGGAGACAACTGGCGGTTTATGCTTGCCAGCCCAATGATCCTGTGAGCAGCCCATCCCCGCCATGTGCAGCACAAGTGATGGTCCGCTCATTAGCCACTCATATATAGCCCACTTTTTGTGGTCGCATACGTCTACACACTGCCGGAATCGCCTCGATGGCTTCTCATGAAGGCTCGGAAGGACAAAAACAAGAAGAAGTATGAGGAAGCATTCATGTCTCTGTGCAAGCTGCGACATACGAAATTACAAGCCGGTCGAGATCTCTTTCTTGTCGATCACCTACTGGCAGAGGAAGAGGATATTATGCTGCAGCAGAAACCTTTCTCTGAGCTCTTCACACTCGGTAGAAACCGGAGAGCTCTCACCGCCTCGATCATCACTATGTTCTTACAACAATTTTGTGGTGTCAATGTAACAGTACGTCACATCCGGGAGTGTTTCACCAGGGGCACACTTGTTTGGTTTGCATAATAACCTGTCCCAGGGCGACTGGCTTCGGTGACCTTTACTGACTTGCACCTACTGTTTAGGCATACTATTCCAGCGATATCCTCAGTGAGCACGCGAATTTCTCTAAAACTTCCGCATTACTCATCTCAATGGGCTTCGGGATCATCAACTTCATCTTCGCGATACCCGCCATCTGGACCATAGACTCGTTCGGCAGACGCAATTTGCTGCTGTCGACGTTTCCCTTTCATGGCCCTGTGTCAGTTGATCATATTCATTGCCTTTAAGTTACCGAATTCGTCTTCTGCGCAGCACTTCCTCGTGATTTTCGGCATGTATCTCTTCGGCGTAGCCTACTCCCCCGGCGAAGGCCCCCGTGCCATTCGTCTACAGCGCCGAATCGATGCCCCTCTACAACCGGGACTTCGGAATGGGCATCGTCACGTCGGTAAAATTGGTTCTGGAACTTCTTCATCTCCATCACGTGGCCCAAATTCAGCCGTGCGTTTGGCGTCTCCGGTGCCTTTGGGTGGTACGCGGCCTGGTGCTTGATGGGCTTCTTCATGATTTTGTTCTTCGTTCCTGAGACGAAGGACATGACGCTGGAAGAGTTGGATCAGGTCTTTGAGCACAATACGAGAGATCATATGGGGTATGGGAAGGAGCAGTTGAAGTGGCTTGTTGGGCGGTATCTGTTTGGGAGGAAGGGTATGAAGAAGCCGCCGCCGTTTTTGCAGAGGAGGGCTCCGGAGGAGGTTTTTCATGATAGGGAGGTGGTGATGTCTGGGGCGGGGGGAGGAGTGTATGGTGAAGGGGGGAGAGAGAAGCGTGTGGGAATGGGAATTTCCGCGCGCGGCTCCGTTTGATGAGTGAAGAAGAAGAGGAAGAGGAAGCTGCTGCCTTAAAAGTTGGAATATCTAAGTTTAATCTATCTAGCAAGTTCGCCTTGTACAGATTATTAAAATCTACCACCTGCTCTTTTCACATCCTCCGATATCTATCTATCCCCTTCTCGTTGATCGCCCTACCGGAAGCTACCGCCCCCGTCCTAATAACGTTGTCCTTCTTTATCCCCTTCTCGCTGCCTTCGCTACCACAACAACACTCTCATCATCCTCTACCCCCACCCTAATAATATCCTCATACCTTGGCGGCGCCTTATCCTCCTCTCCCTCCCCTTCTATATCCCGTTTCCAATTCCAAACTCTCACTCCTCCTCCTCCTTCCTCTCCTCCTTTCCACCCCCCTCGCTCTCCCGCCTTCCCCGCCCTTCTCACTGTACAATTTCCCCGCCCAAGAACCAATTTCTTATCTCATTCTTTTTCCTTATAGCGCTTTTCTTGCAAGCACTTTTTTATTTACTGCGCTAAGGAGTACGGTTCCAACCAATATGTTTCTGTCGGTGGAGGAGGGGGTGTCATCCTTAGTAGACTATACAGAAAACGGACAGGAATGAATGCATAAATAATGCGTAGGGCAAGTGTATCCGAGATGGCCCTGGGGAGGTGGAATAGGATTAATTGCGGGCGGTATTTATTGTGTCCTGCCTACGCAGGTACTACATCTGTTGTGATGTATTTTCCTTTTAGGGGTTGGAGCTTGCGAGGTTGTGGAAGATAGTAGATTGTGGATAATAGATAATAGATAGTAAACGTGGGAGTGGGGGTAGGGACAGAACGTGATAGGAGGTGTAGGAAGAACACAACGTCCTCGCGGGACGCTGGAGTGGGGGTGTAGTGCAAACTGTAAACTGCGCAGTATTATAAAAGGCCGAGGAAGCCTCAGAAATGGCTGTATAGCAGAAGTGATTACAAGTCCAACACAGAGGCAGCAATTCGTTTAACCATACCACAACACTTTTCTCACATAGTAGCTCCAGCTTCACCTCGTGCACAGGGAGGATTGTCCCTTCAACGACAAATACTAGCCATGCACACAATTCAAACTCTGCGTTGCGTTGCGGCATGCGGCCATGCCGTCGAACACATCACACTGTTAAGTATACCAGCACCTACAGCCTAGGCGATACAACAGTAGTTACGGCCTTATATCCTACTTCGCAATACATTCCTCAACCAAGATCAACAAGTCCTACCTCCGCAGAACCAACACAATGCACACCTCAACAAGACCCATCTCTACGCACCCATCCTCGCCACACCATATCATCATCTCCCCATTCTCCACCCACACCAAAATACGCAATGACGTCGCCAACCGACCACCTGTCCGGCTACCAACCCCACGCGATGGGCCCTGCAGTGCGCGTGTACATGCCTCTAGAAGCCCAAGTAAGAACCGGAAGCTAAAACCCCAATGATGGCGGTATGCGTTATTCGGGTAGGATCTTGCCGGCATGCACTTTTCGCCGTAGTTCAAGTTCAACATCATAGTGCGTTTATAGGCTACTTGTTACGCGTATTGCGACGCATGGTGCGAGATGTCCACGGGGGGTGGAATCGTCATTTGTTCTTCGCTGGGAAGGTCAACATTGTGTTAATTGGGAGGCCGATGTGGTGATACTTCCGCGATCGATGGATGATATGGTAGGCGGTGCACGCGCTAGTTCAGTGGTTGGGGGAAGTTGAAGCCGAAATGCAAAAAAATTGTATAATGTTTCGTAAAGTTGACCTTGCCAAGATGCAAGTCGGGATGAAAAGCGTGTGAAAAGCGTGGGTGACGCGAATTCGCGTGCTGAGCGCTATATGCAAAAGCCAAGAGGACTCCATGAGCCCGTCGATCGCGCCAAATATTGCCGTTATTTGTACAAACATGAATCTAACGCCCCAGCGCAGAGAACAGTGTCGGAAAGAGAAGGATAGAGCGGCCGTGACTTCGTATCAACAATATACCGATACAATAACGCCGCGGAGTAGCGTGCGACGGAACACTGCGCCAACAGATGCTGTTGTATCCAAAGACGAAATAGAAGAAGCTGATGCAGGAATACGATCAAGAAGTAATCGGCAGTCCGCTGGCCAATCTATAAAGTTCGAATGCTAGACCAGGCGTCTCTCGAATTGCAAGTTCCACGTCCTTGCGATGCGAGAGGTCTGGGTGCGAACGGAAAGCCTGGACAATGATATCCCGGAGTCCTCGATCGGTGTCAACGGTGGACTCGTAGGCCTCTTGAAGAGCCTCTGGTAACTCTTCACTGTTGATGTGTATCTCGATCTGACTTGCGAACTTCTCGCGCGCAAGACCTTTTAGGCCGACAATACCATATCTGAGATTGGTGTCAGTGTAATTCCTTCAATTATGGCACGGATGATAGGTTGAGGGTTTCAATCATCGTCTAAAATTCCAGAGGTTGTGTCCCAGCCGCAGATAGAAGGCGAAGGAGATTAGGGGCTGATGACGCACTGGTCGAGCGAGGACAGCGGAAGACCAAGTTTCAGAGGTGCGAATTTGTAGTTATCGGACCCAGGCGTTGTTCCGATGCCGATGCGCGGACCCATACATCGCGGCGTCGGCGGTTTGCGTCCACCGCCTCGCGCAACGTGCGACCAACTGGCGAGTGAACACGAAGATGAGGTGAAAAGGAGCGTAGTGGGCAAAGTGACAGATATTACTGAGGAAAATCGACTTACTTGTCTGCAATTGCATAGACCTTGGCATGGGTGACAAGACGCGGGGTTTCGGCGGCAGCTTTTGGCTCAGCCAACGCATAGTCAGAGGTCTCGTCGATAGGTTGATCCATCATGGGCGCGTCAGGAAGTTTTGTCGGCACATCTACTGTCCTCTGGTCCTCTGGTTGTTCCAGTGGCGTCGTCACAGCCGCTGTCCCTGCTGCAGAGGCTGTGGCGAGAAGCGGATCATCAACCAGAGCTAGGTTAAGCTTTTGTGTTGGCCGAGGTGACGACACAGACCGAGGCGGCCGTGGTGAGCGCCGCCAGAGCGGTTTGTTCAGGTAGTCGAGATAGTAGAAGTCTGATACAGGGTCAATTAGTTCTAGGCTCCAGTAGGGAAGTGCACTATGCTTACAGTGTAGCATGTGTTCTACCGCTTCTGGGTCATCTTCAGACAGATCGATGACTCCACTTTCTGACTCTCGGAAGGGGTTGCGGCAAGCTCCCTCGAAAAAGGCCGACCGCGAGGCGAGCAGAGCGCGATGAACGGGGTATCTTTGGTTGCCACAAACGACGGTCAAGTCTGAGAACTTTCCGGATTCGAACATGCTTGGACGACTTAGCAATTTTCATGTATGGAAAGATTGCACATACGATGCCAGCGCGGAGAGGAGTTCGAAAGTTGGTGATTCCATCGACATGACTGCTTGGCGTTGTGGTATGGTTCACGAAAGGAGTAGTCTGCCGGCGGAGATGAGGAGGCACTTAGAAGCCTTTTGTATTGATTTTAGCAGACACCCCTTGGACTGCAGAGAGAGAAGCGCACGGGGCGACACTTATAATCATCAATAGCCAGGTGCTGAGCCACGCTACTGTTAGGGACGTAGTTGTCGGCCGTTCAGTGCGCGCAATAGTTGTGGACGGCGTTTGTAATCACCGAAGCGGTGACCGAAGCGTGGGTGCCAATAAGCGGGGTCCAGATATGCGACAGGCTAACAGACTATCCGTATGTCTGGTTGCCTCATTACACAAAGTGGTCATGTGCTGATTGGGAAGGGTCAAGAGGGGTCGTCTTTCGCGTTATTGGAGACGAAGCTTTCTCGAGAAATGCACCTGACAATGCATGGGAAATGCAAATCTAGGCCATTTGCCAGTCACGGGTCCATATCGCCACAAACCCGCACGCCAAGCTGACGCGCAACCTGGGCCAGTTGCGCGATGGCTACAGTAGGCCTCTTTTAATTTGGTGTTTTAGTGGACTACAACGATCAGAGAGGACCTAGACGAGGCCGACACGTGAGCTCTGCCGAAGCAAGCAGGACGTATTGATCTAGCTCGGCACCTGGCAAGTTGATGGAGCCCAAAGCAGATTATTCCCTGCGAACGACCAGAAGACAGTCGTGCTGTATGTGCGACGGTGTTGCTCATTCCACGACATCTGGTGCAGGCCTCGCCAAACAGACAAACAGCGACCGGCAGCAGCACGCGTCAGCAGTGGCAAGGCCGAGATGCGAAGCTCAAGGTCGCACAAACGCCACCAGTTGCAGATTTCCTCTGCTCCGGGAGCAGTGCTGGCCAGATGTCAATTAGGTCCATACTTGGCCGACTCTCTGGATGGCTGTCGGTCGGTGACAGCGAGGCCAAGGTAGCGGTAGCGAACGGTGGGGGGCGGGACGTGTAGGGCTGAGGACCCACGCGATGGCTCGAACAGCGAAGGACAAAGATGTCCACACAAGGCAAAAAGAACAAGCCCTCCAGCTTCTGGCCATGCACGTGTCCAGCATCTGAGGAGAGAACGGTGCAGGAGACTCGCGAGTGCGTTGCGATTTTGGGTGTTGAGGTCTAGAAGCGCCGGGAAGGAAGGCCCAGGGACCAGGCAGGAGCGACAGGGGGCGGCTGCCGAGACGGGAAGGGCCCGCGGCCGTGGTGACGCAGGCTCAGCGTCCCGCACGCACGCATAGCAAACACCACCAAGCGACCAGGCCAACTCTCCATCGCGTGCCGTCGACGTGCTCTGCGGCTGCTCCTTGCCCCCCCTACACCACGCCGTCACGGTCCCTGCCTGGGCGCCCTCGTCTCTCGCACTGCACACTGCACTACTAGCTACGCTAGCGTCTCCCACCGCGCCCAGCTTCCCTTATACAGCCCCGCCACACGCGCAGCGCAGCGCAGATTCGCCCCGCGCACCCATGGCCGACTACAAGCTGTCCGCCGTGCTGCGAGGCCACGAAGACGACGTGCGTCCCCCGCCCCCGAGCTATTCAGCGCTGAGACGGGCAAGACTGATGGCATCTAGGTCCGCAGCGTCGCCTTTCCCAGCCCCGGCACCGTCGTGTCTGCGTCGAGAGACTTCACCGTGCGGCTGTGGGCGCTCCAGTCGCAGAAGCCGCCCGTCTATGACAGCACCATCAAGACGCACGGCAAGGACTTCGTCAACTCGCTGGCCATTGTGCCGCCGACGGCCGAGTTCCCCGAGGGCCTCATCGTGTCGAGCGGGAAGGACCAGATCGTCGACGTGCGGCGGCCCAGCAAAGCGCTCGACGACAATGCGGATGCGCTGCTGCTGGGCCACGGATCCAATGTGTGCGCGCTCGATGCCAGCCAGGACGGCAAGCTGATCATAAGCGGCAGCTGGGACACCGACGCCCGCGTGTGGCAGGTGGGCAAGTGGGGGGACGGCCTCTACCCTGCTCGAGGGCCATACTGCGTCGGTGTGGGCTGTGCTCTCCTATGATGCTGCCACTATCATAACGGGTATTTCCATTTCTCTGTGCTCCGGCTCGGGCTCCGCTGATTGGTTACTGTAGGTTGCGCCCGACCAGCAGATCCGCATATTCCAGCCCACGGGCAAGCTCATTCGCTCGATGCAGACCGGCGACGTGGTGTGCGCGCTTTGTGCAGGCTACCCCCGAACCACCCCTCGGGGGCCCATTTTGCTTCGGCGGGCAACGATGCCGTCGTCCGGCTGTGGACCTTGGACGGCCGCCAAGTCAGCCAGCTGCATGGTCACGACAACTTCATATACTCTCTGGCCGCTCTGCCAGACGGACGGCTAGTGAGCTCGGGGGAGGATCGCACAGTGCGCGTATGGGAGAACCAGCAGTGCATACAGACCATCACCCACCCTGCCATCTCAGTTTTGGACAGTGGCTGTCTGCTCCGAGAACGGCGACTTTGTGACGGGGGCCAGCGACCGCATAGTCCGCATCTTCACTCGCGAGCCAGAGCGGTACGCTGACGCTGCTGCCATTGAACAGTTCAACGACGATGTCAAATCCTCTTCGATACCCCAGCAGCAAGTGGGAAACATCAACAAGGAGCAGCTGCCCGGCCCCGAGTTCCTCACGCAAAAGTCAGGCACAAAGGAAGGACAGGTGCAGATGATTCTCGAAACGAACGGCAACGTCACTGCGTATCAATGGTCTGTGCCTGCGAGCCAGAGCCAGTGGGTCAGCGTGGGCACTGTTGTCGACCAGGCTGGTAGCAGTGGCCGGAAAATCTCACACAATGGCAAGGAATACGACTATGTCTTTGATGTGGATATTGAAGAGGGAAAACCCTCCACTCAAGCTACCTTACAATGTGTCACAGAACCCCTATGAGGTGGCTCGGAAGTTCTGCGAAGATAATAAGCTGCCCCTCACCTATCTAGACCAGGTTACGAATTTTATCGTGCAAAACACACAGGGCCAAACATTGGGACAATCAGCCCCGCAGGGTGACTCGGACCCATGGGGAACAGGGGCCCGATATCGTCCTGGTGATGCCACGGCGGCACCCACACCATCGCAGCCTGCACCGAAGCCGAAAATTCTTCCCCAGAAAGAGTAGTATCTCGATATCTTGACCGCCAACCATAAACCAATCTTCAAGAAATTACAAGAATTCAACCAAGGCCTGATCGATGAGGGGAACAAGGGGCTATCCATGAATCCCTCGGACATAGATCAACTAAATACGGCCGTGTCTCTCATGGAGAAGGGCAGCGTCAAAGAGGTGGACACTGCAGCCGTGGATCTCATCGTCAAGGCCGCAACCGAATGGCCGCAGGACAAGCGCCTCCCAGGCCTTGATCTCCTGCGCCTTTTGTTTTGCCGCCGAAGAGCCAGCCACTTACCTCGTCACAGAACTTAAATATCCTCCAGCGGCTCGCCTCATCAGGCATTTTCGCACCCACAGCACCCCTCAATAACACCATGATGGCCGTCCGAACGCTAGCTAATTTATTCAAGACGGATATAGGTCGGGCCGTCGCAAACGAGCATTTCGACCAGCTGCACGACTTGGTAGCGCCGTTTGTCACGTCGGCGAACCGCCGCAATCTCATCGTCGCTGTTACGACGCTTTATATCAACTACTCGGTGCTTCTGACGGGGGAGAATAATGCGGATCGCGTGTGCTTTCGTTGCTGGATGATTTGAATAGGATACTAGGCTGCGCGACGGATGCGAGGCGGATGCCGAGGCGGTGTATGTATAGGGCGCTGGGTGGCGGCGGGGACGCTGTTGTGTTTGGGGAGCGACTTTTGCGAGGCCGGGAGGGAGGGATATTTTGCAGTTGGGGGGGGCGGTGGAGAGGGCGGAGGGGAGGGTTGGGGAGGTGGGAGTGAGGGTGAGGAATGTGGTTGGGGAGATTAGGGAGAAGCTGAGGGGTGAGGGTTGATGGAAGTTGGCGTATATGTATGTGCTGTGGAGGGTGGTGGTGTTGATGGGTGTGGGGGGGGTGTGGGTGTGGTATTGCTCCGGCTGGTTTGTGCAGTGGTTGCATCGTGTCACGCATGTTGTGGGGTCTGGCTGTCTGGCTGGCTGGCTTCACTACCGTGGCATTCACGGGATAGGCTGGGTGGGCTAGACTAGGCTACCTATCGATGAACATTCCACCCTGTATCGGTCCGAGAACTTGCCGTTGTTGCATGAGGTGCGTTTCGTTTCGTGACTTGTTCTCGGGCTCGTGTGACTGTTTCCTTGCTGCATGTGTTGCTGTTGAAGACTCAAGTCATCCATGTCGGCGCGTCAGCGGTCCGAGTCTCCGACGTGTCGTCGCGTCGGGACGTGGTGGTGCGGATGCGTGCGTACACCTGGGCAAATATATGAATATACACGTGGAAGTGGAAGGCAGGTTAGGTATGAGACGACGATGGAAGGAAAGGTGTTCGGGGTCGGATGTTGGCATTGTATCCGTGTGATTGTGATGGTTGGTGGGTACGTGGTGTTGATCGATTGATTTAGGGTTGGGTTGGGTTACTTACCTGTTAGCCGTTAGCCGTTAGACTATCTTACGTGCAATGAATGAATGCGATGAATGTGAGTGTTGTGTAGATGGAGAGGTGATTTACATTCGTATGTAGGTTGTGGTAGGTTGTGCTACTATGCTATGCTATGCTATGCTATGGTTAGAATGGTGTGTGTTTGTGTGGGGGGATTGTGGGGGGGGTTACGGGGGGGGGGGGGGGGGGGGGGGGGGGGGATTTTTAGAGAGGGGGGTGAGTATACGTATACTATGATGACGGATAGGAGATACTGAGGAGCATGTTGGGCTTTGTGTGTGTTTATATATGTGTGATTAATCTGGGTATGCAATGCTTTTCTATGTAAGGCTGTTCTTTGTAAGGCTCTTCTCCATGACATTGTCCTATACTCTTCCAAGTGTTATGCTTGACGCGGTATGCATGCGTCGTGAGGGTATTGGTTTCTCTAGGCAGAGTTGTTTTCCAAGCTGGTCCGTTCAGTCCTTCTCTGTAGGTGTGCAACTTCGTCTTTTGTAGATTGCGCTGCTCTACCTGTTGCGGGACTAAACTTGTGTTAGAGCTATGTTAGTGTTACCTACTATATCAAGTTCCAATCGACACAAGTAAAATCAAGCGCTTGAGGTGGGATCCAGGATCAAACCAACAGGCACGCACTCAATCATATAGGACGACCATGCCTCTCCGGCCGCATCTCCCTCTCCTCCCCCTCCTCTTCATCATGCCCATGGACCTCAATATCCTCCATATCCTCGTCCATGCCCGTCCAAAGCACCTCGCCTTTCCACACCGCCCTTACATTCATCACCGCGACGAAGATCCATAGAATGACCAGGATTATCATCATGGCCGAGCAAACGCCCTTGATGCCGTCGCTGTGTCGAGCACGTTGGCGATCTGGATGAGCGCAATGGTCAATCCGACATTGGGGAATATATAATTGCCCACTAATTGAGCGTGAAGTGCATGTGCTCCAGATTCCAGACCCCGAGAACGGACACGGTGGATAGTGCGCTGAACCAGAAGGCGAGGAGCCAGAGGAAGATGCCTGTGGGCACGCCGATGGCTTTCCAGACGTCGCCGACGGGGAGGGAGTGGATGGATGCCTAGGAAGTCTGGGGGGATGATGACTTTGGGGGCTTGCGCGCCTAGTGCGATGAGCGTGTTTGCCGTGTATGCTTGAAGACGATTAGTGTGTCAAAATGTAATACGGGTTGCAATGGTTGGGAGGAAAACTTACCTGCAGGGCCGACGGCGACGTACGTATATAGCCGGCCTTTTGCTCGGCTCCGGCAACTCGCTGTTTATGAGGCGCGTCGTCACGTAGATGGTGTGCATGATCAATGCGACGCTCCAGCCCAGACCTTGGAAACAAAGGCAAAGGCCGCCGATTATGATGGGCAGCGCGCGCTTGTCTGCGGTTGGCTATACTCGAGTACAGCGGCCAGCGGCCCCAGCACGATGAACGGATAAACGGGAAGGAAACGGAAGGATCCAAGATGGCAAAGCGTCCATGACGGGTAGATTTTCCGTATCGAAAATGACGTGGTACTGGAATACGGCGACGAGTATGGCGCAGGCAGCGTACATCCAGAAACAAACTTCGAGTGCCTTGACCAGCCATGGCCCGCAAGAGGGAGCGCCGTATTGCTGCGTGCAATACAGTATCAATGCGATGCTGATCCAGAACTTGCCGGAGAAGAAGCTCCCATGCGGATGGTGCAAGCTAAGGGATAGCGCGCCGGGGTGGTTGCGAATGAAGCGATACGTTATGCAAACGCAAAAAAGGTAACGAACAGAAGCAGGTCCAGGATGAAGAAGATTTTCCCAATGGTCTTGAGCCCGTGGAAGCTGAAGGGCTTCTGGCCGAGCAGCGTGGCCATGGCGCCCGTGGACATGGTGCACTCGAACCATCCCCATGTGAAGTGGTTGAGGCGGTGGGTGAAAGGGAATCGGCTTTCGCGGTCGACTGTGGTTGAGCCGTCGTAGGGGGTTCAGGGTTCAGTGTGCCGCTCGAGGCGGAGCTGTCTTTGAGTCGCCTTCGGGGACGCATGGTGCCGTTTCGTCGGGGAAGTGGAGGTCCGGAATGGAAGAGCCGCCTCTCAAGTCAAGCCCAGCCGTGCCAATGTTGCCAATATTATATAATCGAATGTGTGGGCGTAATAATAATTCTACGTCAGGTAGCTAACGCCGGGGTTACGCAGCGGCCATGTCATTACAATTTGTATTCGCGTTACATGATGTGGTTAGCTGCGGCAATTCACTGATCATTTTGTAAATGAAAAGACACTCTGTGCCTGTATAAGGATGGTGTTTGAGCAGAGCTTGGTACCTCTTGTTGCATAAGCCGTGGGACGAAGAAGTGCTTGTGTACTGTCTAGGGGGTACCCGATGACGCAGGTGGATTAATCGTCCGCGGATAGAGCCGCATCAATCGCGCTTACCGTTTCGGGATTGGTGGCGATGGTCCCTGAACGTGGCCGGGGATGCAGTTGTGCAAACACACCTGGGCACATGCACAACTCCATGCCATCTCCAATTCTCTCGCTCGACTTGTATTACGCTGCAGCCGCTCACAGCGGGTTCTGTCGCAGAATGAGAAGAGATTGCGACGCCATGGAATTATGGTGAGGAGGAAGCGAAGGCGTCCTCACGACTTTCTTCCTGACGTCAGGACCGCATCGCGACGCTATCAGGACTACATTGGCCATTGGGGGTAAGCTGCCAATGCAAATCTGTTCAAAAGAGCTGAATTTCTTTATTTTTCCCTATTTATATAGTTGTTTGGATCACCTGAAAAGTATTCCAACGCTATTCCGAAACTCCGAAAGGGAAGAACGAGAAAACATGTCGAGCAAACACACAAGCAGAACGCGATAGACGTAAAGCAGAAAAATGGTCAGTGGCAGCATCCCTCTGCCGGCCCGAATGCCGGGAAAGCAAGTGATACCGCGAAGCCTTCGAAGCCAAATCGTCGAAGCTTGGTACTTCTCGGCGGCCCAAGATCGATGAGTGCCAGCAATGCAAGCATGACCCTCCCAAACTATAAAATCCCAGTCTTCCAAAAGCCCCTCTCCCAACTATCCTCTCCCCAATCCAGCCCATCCAACCTCCCCTCCTCCCGTAAAACCCGGCTCCTGCAACGAACGCTCCCCCATCGCCGCGACCCTCACCAACGCCTTCCTCGTCTTCTCCTTCAAGAACGGACTCGATCTACGTGCTCAGGGCGTCGGCCCCGGATCGCGGTAGGTACTGCATCGAAGCCGGGACGTGGAAGCGTGGAAGCAAGCAGTGGACAGCGACATGCAGGATGCGCCGAGGATGAAGCTTGAGTGTACGCACGAGGCGGCGTTGAAGAGTGTTGAGATGGACACGCTGCAGAAGTGGAAGGCGGAGCAGCAGGATAATGATACAGGCGTTATTTGGCCGAGGGATAAGACGAGTGGGGCTATGAGGCAGAGTGGGTGAGATTGGGGGCAAGGAGCCGAAAGCGTAGGTGTTGCGTTCGGTGTGAATATGGGAGAAAAGGGAGAGAAAAGGGACTGCATTTTACGAAATTGAATGTGCGCGACGGGGGTGTGTGTATACTACATGCCTAAAGCGTCACCGTTTATGTGTGACTATTCGAATAAGATGACTATCGCAATGGCACACATCAACACTCTACACTGAGGCAGCATCTAATCACACCCCAAAGTCAATCAGCGATGATTCAATTAGCATACGGACTAGTTGCTTCGTATCATACAGTGTTAACTATGCCTACATTCAACAATGTCTTATTCAACCAAATAATCGACGGGTCACTCCCTCACACCCTAAAGTCAATCATCGATCATTCAATTAGCATGCAGACTGCTGGCTTCATTTCATACAGAGTTGAATATACGTACATTCATCAGTCTCTCATTCAGGCGCATAATCAACGTATCACTCCCTCAGTCTTGATGAATGTTAGACTCCGGCTATAAAACCTCAATTTCATACACCTTCTACTACATCAACTTCTACATCAACTTCTACATCAACTACAACTCTTCCCACCTACTACAGCGCACTCACCACCCTCATTTTCGACCCACGCCCGTAAAACTCCACCTCCCTTCTCCAAACTCCACCCATCCCAAACCCATGGGCTGCTGCCGCTGCATCTTCGGTCCCCCCAGAAAACTCATCATCCCCCGCCACAACCGCGCACAACCCCCCTCTCCGCCGCAGCAAAACCCAGCCAAGGCTGCTCCTCCACCCCAGCAAGAACCAAGATCGCACTCGCAAAAGACGATAGATGGGGACCCGGATGCGCGTAGCAAGGCTGGGATTGCTGGGATTTAAGCGGGCTTGGAAGACGCGCTTCTTGGGCATGACGGGGGTATCTGGGATGGGGGAGACTGAGTGTACATGGAGGTGTGTGGGGACTGAACGCTGGTTGATTCGTATTGAATTTTTTAGTGTGGTGTGGTTTGTTGGAGAATTTATAAGGAGGGGTAGGGATAGGGATAGTGCGTGTTGCGCATCTAACGGCTTATGTGGATAGATGACTTTTTAGTTTTCTTGTTTTGTTTGTAAGATGGACGTGGCTAGTTAGTTGTCGGTTGTGGATAGTTTGGTTGGTGGACGGGGTGGAGGAGGATGGATGATTCAGTTATAGATTTTTTGTGCTTTCGTGCTGTTCGTCCATGCATGCATCGATATTGTGAGGTTGAAAACTGGTACAGTGACGAACAACTCGGCTTATGCGCGCGTGAATTTCTCAACTTATTTTGATCACCTCCAATACAGTTCCCCATCTTCCACAAAATACCCCACCCTCCTACGCCTCATGCGACCATCTCAACTCCCTATCCACAGTCCCACCCTCTTTCCCCCCCTTCCCAATAACACTCACCCGAATCTCCGGCTTATTAACCAACGTCTGCAACACAACGCAATACCTCTCCGTCAACTTGCCCAACGCCTCCACCTCCTCCACCGTAACATCCCCCTTCTCCTCCCCCCTCTCCCCAAACACAACCTCAAACCCCATCCTTATCCCCGTAATCCCCACCGGCGCCGTCTTATCCACGCCCATCGTGCCTCTGAAATCAAGATCCCCCTCCGCCGTCACACTCCCCGACGCAATCGGGATCCCGAGCGCGCCGTCGCAACGGCTTTCAGCGTCACGCCCGCGCACGCTACCAGCGCGTCGAGCAGCATGTCGCCGGAGCAGAGTTCGCCCGAGATGCTGGGGTCGTCGCCGCCTGCTTTGGGGTGCAGGCCGGCTGTGCGCGAGGCTTCGCTGACGGCGGCGCCGGTCGAGAGTTTGCATGTTATCGAGGTGGAGTCGAGGGTGCCGGTGGATTTTAGGGTTACGAGCGCGGAGGAGGGGTCGGTGCGGTAGGTTTCTTTGATGGGGGCTTGCTTTTCGCGGAGGGTTTGCGCGGGGGTGGTCATGGTGGCTGGTTTGGGCGGAGATGTTGAAAATGTTTGGGGGGTGGAGTGGGAGAGATGTGTGTGTGGAGGTAGATGAGTCGAACAGAGAGATGTATTGTTTAGAGAGCTTGGGATGCGCTATTGGGAGGTCGCGCCTACGGATTAGGCAGGACGTAGGGTTAAGTCTGCTAGACAGGCCATGGGAGAGGTATGTACCCCCCGCCGAGGGCATCTGGAAGTTCCGCATTTCCGAATGGCGGGGCAGGGCCTAGGATCGCATTTTACGGACATGCCCAGGTATAGATTTCGTCAGCTGAGAGTAAAGATCACTGTGAATTGCATAAGCTATGATGACTTGGTAGTGTAAAACATGTTGGTGTTGAGCGGTATCAGCAGAGCGATCTGAATGATGATGAGCTCGGGAAGATCTTGTGTAACTTAGTAAGCTCAAATCACGTGACGAATGGCATACCTAGGTACCTTGGTAGTCAAATAAATTTGGGCGTTTACCCGAGAACATTCATAGAGTACTGGCTATGAATGTATAACTGTGGATGAGGGTACCGGTGGACCTGTGGACCCGTGGACTGTACATTTTCACGTGATGTTAAAACCTTCAGAGCTACACTTCAATGCATCCAGATGTTATCCAACACATATTTTATAGGTAAACAAGCCAGCGGACGCAAATGGCCGAGACAACAAAGCTTGCACAGCTCGCAGCATCATCTGCCGGAAACCACGTGGACGATCGGTGCTACCAGTGTTCGTAAAGGGTACTGTGACGTTGCGCTTGAACTCTGAGGTTGACTTCGATACTCGACAACGAATTTTGTGCGCTGGGGATGCAATCGCCTGTACAGGTTACAATGTTGAATAGTTTTGGAAGAGGGTACTGACCGCTAGCGTGTACGTGATGACAGACCCGAAGTTCAGAAACTCAACACCCACGTCGGCGGCGGTGTGGCCCCTGAGCTCGAAGAAGCCGTGACTGTACTTTGAGGAAGCTGGGTGGAACATTATTGCACCAGTTGCTCTATGGCGGTCGTTGTTGCGAGAATTTCGGAGAGTAAGAAGGTGAGAGCCTTCAGCAGAGGAGCGCATATTTAAACTCTGTGGAAGGTGCGCCACAACCGTGGTAGTAGACTAGCATCATGCAATAGTCTGGCTTAACAATAGCAGCCGCTACCAATTACATTCGTCGTTGAGGGAGAGCAGTCCTGAGCGCAATCCGTTTGCTGATCCATCGATCGTCTATAAAAAAGCTCCAGCTTTGCACGAGAAAAGCATAGAGTCTATGTAATAAGCAAGGTTACTAGCACTCGCAACTGCTCCCGCCTCAGCATCCCTCGAGGTAAAGTCAATCTGGAAGTTTATACAAGGAGCCAATGAATAAAGTTAGAGTTTTATAGACGAAGCCTAACATTCACGAAGACTAAGGTAGTAACACATTTGCTGAATTCGCAGTAGAAGTAACACCTGATGAATGTAGGTATGATTGAATATCACCTAACACGTAGCCTGCATGTTAATTGAATTGTTGCTGATTGAAGTTGGGGTGTAATTCAACGCTGCTCAAGGAGTAATATATAAGGGCCACCGCCTATACAGTTTATATAAATACTCAATTACTCTACAACACTTCTTTTTCGAAACCCTAACTTGATATCGTACATTAGCTATGCCACTTGAACTCCTTAGGCGTCTCCGAGGACGAAAGTCCGATGCAAGTCAGCCCGCGGCTTCGTCTTCCGCGACCAGACAGACCACTCGCGAAAACAGACGGGCACGTCGTCGTCGACGCAAGGAAAAAGATAGACGCATGGACCTAGGCTCTGGATATCATCTTTCCGATAGTAATGAGGAGAGGGACACAAGTGACGAGCTATCGGACACAAATGACAAACCATACGCGACTAGAAGAAAGCGGAGAAATAACAAGCTCACGCAAAGAGAAACCAATGATACACGCTGGAGAATGGCCCCGAAATATAGCAGCACGACCGACAATTACGAATCTCCGCGGCCAGAAACAGGCGGGAAGCAAATGAGGACAGGCGGAGAGAGAATGAGTCCATGACCGCAAAAGCCAAATCTCTAACCACCAAAGTATGGACTGATAGCTACAGTCCATGGCTCTTCAATCAAGACCGTCGCGATTTGTCGAGTCTCAGCCCCAGAGAACAGAAGAAACAGAAATCTATTGCTATGATGCAACAGCATATGCGCCAACATGCACCGGGCGAATACTTCTTTCTCTGCTTCATGAGTATACCGCTTGAGATCCGCGAGAAGATCTATTTGGCCTTATTCGAGGACACGCCCAATGATCTTGTATTCCGAGCCGAACGTAGGGAGCGGGAGGTCCTTTGGGTTTCCGCCGATACTACCTCCTTTCTGTTACACGAATCGCCGGATCTCGAAGAATCTGTGCCCGTATTTTTCAGAGGCAAGTCAATCACAGTTGGCACACATCTGGAAGCAAATACCTCGAAAAGCTCCTCTGGAACCTCGCGAACAAACGTGCCCTGAGCGGCGTCACCAAATTGATTCTGGAAACCACTGCGACCTGGTCTCGTCCACCTTTGCCGGGCCGAAGAGATACTTCGACGGTCGCGCGCTCGTCAAAGCGTGTCCTATGCTACAAAGCGTCGTCTTCCATCTCCACATCTTCGACGTAGAGGTTCTTAAAAGCAGACGCGAAAACGGACGGAAAGTCTACGACTATGGCCCGCGGCCCATCAAAGAGCTAAAAGCCTTGTTTAACCTTCTTCGGCCAATCTTTGCTCTCCATAAACTTGCCAGTTTTACGCTCGTCTGCATTGATACATATTCTGCCGACAAGATAAAAGACAATCCTGGAGTGGATGACTTTGGGCCCATAGTCCCGTGGTTCCGAGGACAATTTGCAGATAGATAGATAGATAGAATTGATTTACGTCCAGTAGACTTGGCTGAGAGCCTTTATCTACATAGGCCTCCCGTGGGGCATGGGGGACGCGTCTCTCCCCGTAAGGGGGAGACGGGTCGTGCAATAGCTGCTCTATAAAGCCTGTTAACTCTCCTAAACTCCTCCGTGCGAGTAAAGTAAGAAGTCTAGTCTAGCGCCTATGTGCGCAGGATCTTGTCCCTAAGGGAACGTTATATTTACTTGCTTCTTCAATTAAGCCCCATCAGAGCTGGTCAGCTCAAGAAAGGCGGCGAAGTCCTCTGGGCAGCTGAGGAGCTGCCGAAGGTACTTTTGTCCCTCGCGGGCGTTCGTTGGAGGCCCGCTGGGTCGCTGGGGCCAGCTGGCGAAGCATCTTCGTGCTTTCCGGCAGTGGACCAGATGGCTAGGGGCCTTTTCTTTTCTTTTCCGCATGCGCAGGTAAGGGTTGCGTCCTCATGTCTGAATTTCTTGTGATACCAGGCGTAGTCACCGTGCATGGTCCTAGTTGACAAGAGTTTAGCTAAGATTCGACGGCTAAGGCCGAGCTCCGCTGGTGCAGCCGTGCTCGTGTAGCATAGGCCCCACTGATTGTACCATGTAGAGAGCTTCGTCTTGTGTTGTCTCCACCATTCTATTTCCGCAAGGCGGTGATTAATCCGGGGGCGTCCGACCGTAGCCCCGTGATCGTGGGCTCGGCAGCTTGTAGTTCTGGAGGGTGAGGGCTGTGAGCCTCTAGGTCCGCTAGGCGATCCGCCTTTTCATTTCCTTGTATGCCCATGTGTCCTGGGGACCAGCGTACTCGGACGCCGGACAATTTGCAGAGCACAAACCTAATGTACATTTTGAAGTACAGCATAGGTTAGGTAACGAGTCGAGCCGGGAATATATAGGCTTTGGTCCGGGGCCGTTGGATTCTTCGAGGGATAGCAGTCCTGAGGGCGACGGTCGTCTAGGATGATAGCTTATGACTTCGAGAGAGAATCGCTGTGGAATACTGGATCAACTACCTTATTAGCATTAGTGTTGGTGTTTGAAATGTCTCCATCTACTTCTTCGTCGATTCTCTTTATCTTCTGGTGACAGTCAACTTGATTCATAGATTACTGTTGGATAAACCATATGCGCGAGGTCGATGGAATCCGCAATCGCTGAGTAATATTACTACCTGCTAATATGCTAGCTATCGTCCCACATAGTTAGTCACTTTCGATATGAACCTTCTGGCTATGAATCCTAGGATTTATAGTGCTTAATTCATCAATCACCCGCATAACCACCTGCCTAATTGCTCCGATGTAAATCATAGTGATTCGCAGTGAGCGGCCTACCGATCCCCCCTAGCGATGACCTATCCATTACATCACCATGAGAAGCTTCAAGCACATCATATTCTTATTAAATACTATTACTCTCGTATACCAAGCTAATATTGAACATGCTCTATTCCATGAACTGAGGGCTCGAACAGGTCAGAAACTGATACGACGTCACCGAGATTCGATTTCTATTTTTGATCACGTATCCTTTGTCGCGTATGTAGGCTTTTGACGGAATTCTGTAAAGCTCCATAGAAGCAAGTCGAAGATGGGCCATACTTTCGACTCTAATAAGTTTACAATTGGCCCTAACATGCATCCAAAAACGTCATCCGATAGTGCGTGATTATTATACATATGGAGAATCATTTCCCGGGGTGTTACACATGTACACGGCGTTTTTAAGAGAAGGAGGGAAGGTGGTAATTCGAGCTGAGTGATTCCCAACACGGTAGTTCAAATGAAGGACAGATGTTGAGATACAAGTGACAAAGTAGTGACAAAGTAGTGATTGAAAGAGACCATCCTACATTCCTGCATGAGATAACAGATCCTTGAAATCCTCTGTCGACATATCCCGTGTCGAATATGAAAGTACAACCCCGAAACTGAGATCCCCTTCGGATGGAGCCTGTCGGAGCTCTGCACCCACTAAATGAAACCTCATCCAATATGTAACGCATCAATCTGCTGTGTATAGTTTGGTACCCTTGCCCGTCGAGTACGCTGCTTCAGCGCATGCGGCCATCATCCATGTGTAGCCGCGTAGTCCTTCTCGAACTCTGAAAAGCGGACGAGTTAGAACAACCTCCACCTTTCTTCCATTCCGCTTCTTGAACTCATCCTCTATCCGCTTCCCCACATCTTCCAAAAGCTTAAGGTAGTTTTTCTGGCAGCACTGTCCGCCATGGTCATTTTTTTGAAGCCACCCATTCATAACGAAGTTGTTCTCTCCAAAATTGATTATCCGATTATCCAATATGATCGTTTTCAGCTTTGGCGCGCAGTCAAAGATGGCGCCAAGTCCCAACTTAATGATGACTTCTTCAATCGAAGGCAGAGAATATATGGAAAACATCTCGCTGTGTGGCTATCAGCTCCCCAAGAAAAATGGGTCCTGGTTGACACAAATATGCCGAAGTAGTCGATTTTGATGGTTATCAGTTGAACATTCTCGCATCGACGTAGGAGAGACGTTCATCGTTCGTGTTATTGGTATCTTATTGAAGAGGATGAGCATTAGTGACGCGCTATCGTAAATATGGCTTCGGGATACTTACCCCATGCGAAAACTCCCAGGTCGAATGGCGGATGGCAAGCCAGCCTGAGGTATCGGGTAGCAGGTCCAACATATCCTTAAGCATGGCCACATTCCACTTCAGGGGTATGTCTCGAAATAGAACCCTAGTTGCTTCCTCCAATGTCTGTTTGGACACGCGGCAGATGGCTGGAAGGAGATGTGCAGAATGGATATTAAGAGGACTACCATCGTAAGGAGTTCCTGTTTTCATGTTTGATCGCCTCTTGGTAGATTTGCTCGCGGAGTTCGAGTGGGAGCCTGAAAAGCAGAGGCTGACGTAGAGGCGAGCTCATTTCGGTGTCATCGACTCGAAGTGTCGAGGTGCTGGTTTGAAGTTGAGGTTTGGGTGGGTGGTGCGTCAGTGTGAGAGCAGGTAAAGGCTTTTATGGATTAGGAGACTGAGAGAGCTTTGACCAGAATTACTAGTCGGCTTATTAAATTTAAGCGAGCGGCCTAGCTCGTTGGCCTACTGCGTTGGGTAAACGGAACGTGCTTCTTTCACTTAACGTGTTTACAAGCGTGCCGTCAGTACAAGCGAGCCGTCAACCCTACCAACTTTCTACACTTAAAAAGCCACGTAGTTTAACAACACATCAAAATTCTATTAATATATAATAGCTTTCCTAAATCAAGCAGTATCTATAGAAGCCTTCTTGCACGTACGTGAGTTGTGCCCAGGCTCCCTGCAGCGCGTGCAGCGCGCTGAAGCCTGCCGGCTCGCACCTGACCGCGCCTGGCTATACCGCGTTTCTCCTTCTCCTCTAGTCTCCCTCTAGTTGCTGCTCAACAGCCTTCTGAGCAATAATATCCTCTCCCTCTGCCTTTGATAGAGTGCCTCGCTTCTGGATCCGCTTCTTTTTGCGCTGTTTACGCGTTGTGGCTGCCTTATTTGCCCTTCGTAGACTAGCTATCTCATCGCGCATAATTACTATCGAATGCGCCATTCTCTCAGCCCCTCTTGTAAGCCGATTAAGCGACTGGATAACTAATATAGGAGAGGATCCTTGATGCCTTTGGATCCGCTCACGAACTAGAGTTGACTGAGCGCCTAGCTCGCGCGCGTTGCTTGGTGTTGCAGACTCCCATAGGGTCTCTAGTAGGGCTGCTGGCGACCGGCGTACGAAGCTTCACACATCAAGCTTTAATATCACCGCCTCTAGATTGTGTGGGACTAGCCCAGCGCCTCAAAAGCTTGCGCAGATATTCTCCTTTGTAATTGACTGGTCGTAGGCGGCGCGGAAGGCTGGTAGGAACTCAAGCTTAGTGATATGGTTGATGTGGTCGCGTATCAGGCCCTCGACCTGGCGCCCGTACGCCCGCTTCAACGGCGAGAAACAGCCAACGTCAAGCGGTTGCAGAAGGTGTGACGAATGTGGCGGCATACAGAGAGTGTAGATCTTGTTCTTCTTGCAGATCTCCTAGAATTCGAGCGAGTTGTGACTCTCATGGCCGTCAAGTATCAGTAGCTGACGCGCGCCCCACTCTACGCTCTACTGTATGCTTGATAAAATGCCGTAGCCAGGCAACACCAAGCTCGTTCGTAGTCCAGCCATTGTCGCTGAGACCAATAGCCCAGTCACCTGGTATAATCGTCGCCCTCGTACCAGGCAGAGAGGTGGTACTGGCCAGCGAAGATGATAAAGGGCGGGATTGCCCACCCAGCAACGTTGATTCCGTGGATCGCCGTCACCCACTCACGATTGCCTGGCTGGATCGCTTTTGGCCGGCCACGCCTCTCTGAGCCAGTAACGACTAGCTGGGAGGATATTTTACCCATCAGAAAGCCAGTCTCGTCGAAGTTGAAGGTATCCTCGTCGCAGATACCGTAGGTGGCCTTTGTACGTGCTACTAGCTCAAACCAGGCCTGTATAACCGTCGGGTCCTCGCAGAGGGCTCGCTGTCGATCGTAGGGTCGATTAAATCGCGTTGTGAGGCTGTCTGTTCGCTTGACAAAGTTCCTAGGCCACTGCTGGCCAACGTGGCCTGCGCTGCGCTCAGTGAGCAGCTTATTCGCCATATCTCGTACAGCAGCACCTAGAGTGGGCGCAAAGCCTCGCGAATCTAGGTCAAGTATTTGCTCAACAATCACCTCCTCTTCTAGCTTGGTAAGCTTCTTTGATTTGGGCTGGTAATCGCGTCGCGCAGCGTTGATCGAGGGGCGTTAAACGTTAAGGCAGCGCGATTTTCGCTCTGAATCTGATTTTTATTAATAGCTGAGATAGCAAGGAAGATATCTCCCTTCGTTATAGGGCAATTGAGTTGTAGTTGGTTGAGGCATTGTAGTTTGCTTATCGCGCGTTACGGAAAGTTGGTGGGGTTGACGGCTCGCTTGTACTGACGGCACGCTTATAAACACGTTATCGGCTACGTGTTCAGGTGTTATTTCTGCGAATACTTGAGGTTAAGTCGCTTGCATGATCTTGGTATCTGTGACACCTTTTGCACGCTAACTTATCATCTACAATGTAAATATGAATAGGAGAGTCTAAATGAGACTGCTATACATAAGATAAGACTACGCTGAGACAAACAGTCGCGAGAATATAGATGACTTAGATACCAAGGCAAACGCTGTGGATAGTTACGAGTGCACTAATCGTGAAGATCGGGAGTTGGTACTTTATCTAGCGGGTCTGTTAAAGACCAGCGCGGCTTCTTTCGCATAGGAGAGCAAGGATTTCAGCAAAGAGCCCCTCGAAGCCAGCATGAGACCTTGCAGGTAAAGCAAAAGTGGAGGCATCACAAGGCATTACAATATAGCCACCGACGCAAGATTCCTTTTCAAAAATTATTCCTTTCCATTCATGTAAGTGAGCCATGATATGACGGCTACAACCTTAACCTTCTATCCACATCGGGGTATCTCAAACCAGGAATCCTTTATCCAGGCCACAGAGACCAAGTCCCGTCTAGACCCACCCAAATGTATACCCGATCCATGTAAATTAATCATAAGGGACCAGGAGTAGACCACACCAGACAGCGGCAAGAAATAGTCTCAAGCACCACCACCGACGACATGCCTGAACGGACCAACCATCCAGCATGCCCTACTCCCAGTCCCTCGCACCACACCACACCCAACGGCTGCTCTAACGCCTCATGAGCGGCGAAGCCACAACCTTCAAGTTGACCTTCACCATCCTGCCCTCCAGCTTGCGAAACCCCTCCCTAAAGTATGGCTCCATCGCCCTGAATGCACCAAGCGGATCTCCCGATCCCGCCTTCACGAAGTGGCGCTGCAACTCAGAGTCCAAGCACTCGATGTTGAGCACCGCGAGCTTCCTGCAGCCAAAGATGGCATCTAAACCGTACTCCTTGACCACCTCGTCGACACTGTTCGGCCTCACCAGCTTCGACTCCTCGATGAGTTCCTGGTTCTCCAGCTTGATGCGCTCCCGCTCGCGATGGATAGGCGTCACCATACTAGAAGTATGCATCGTGATGCTGAGCTCAGACAGACAAGGCAGCTGACCCACGAAGGTGAGATACGGGTTCGAAGTGCGGTTTCCCTTCACGCCGGAGAACCAGAAGAACTTGGGGAACGAGACTTTAGCGATGGCGCGGTAGAGGTCCGGGAGCTGGGCGCAACCAAGGAGCTTCTCGAAGTAGTGGACGTCCGGGAGGCTGGCGAGCTCGAAGGTCATGCCTGACAATTTGTCGAGGACGGCCTTCCAGGAGTCGCGGTCGGTGATGATGTGGTTGAGGTCCGTGGCGGAGAGGAAGGAGGGTTGGTGGAGCGGGGCTTCCTTGCGCTCGTAGCGGCCGCGCGACTCGACGAGCTTGATTGCTGGGGGAGTGTTAGTGGATGGTGTTTGAGCGAAGGGCTCGGTACATACTGAGATCCATGGAGAACCGGGTCGTCTTGTTGGAGGGTGGAGTTGGCTTGGTCTTGGTCTTCAAGATGGAATTGGTCAGAGTCCTGTTGTTGAAGATGGAGTTGGTGTCGACGACCGGGGAACTGGGTAGACGCTCGAAGAAGAAAGTAGGCGGACCCTGAGTGTGAATTTTAGGAGGCGGAGACTTGCAGGCGCTTGGAGACTGGGGCTGGAGGTCGTCGGGGGAGCGAGGGCTGCGGTCTGTTTTATATCAGCTGCGCGGTCAGGCAAAGGCCTAGTCATCAACTCACCTGGCGAGCTAAACCCGCCTCGGCGCCAATTCGAAGCTGTGATAGTCAGACTCGGCAAAGGTTTAACAGCGGATGGTGAAAGCGTACTATGAGCTTGATTGGCGAATGGGCCATTTCGACTGGCAAACGCTGCAGTTACCCAATAGGTTAGCACGGAACCAATATCCCTCACCGGATCAACGGGCAAACGTACCTTGTGGCTGCTCCGCAGTGGGACCTCCGCCAACGGTACTCGCGCGGGGGTGTGCTCGGCGGATCCATGGGGGCTGTCACGGGGTCAATGGCCTTGCCGCTCTGTTAGTAATGGGGCCGTGTGCGCGGGATTTGAATGGTGGAGCGCGGGACGTGCACTAAACAGAACAATGACCAAGAAGGTGAGGAAGAAAGAAGTCAGACTGCGTGGCTGCCTTAGTAATCCGTTTTTGAATGAGCGCGGGACGACTAAACAGAACAATGACCAAAAGGTGAGGAAGAAAGAAGTCAGACTGCGTGGCTGGGCAGAGATCCTTATATACACCCGGGGCCCCGAGAGGCCCTAGGTGAATACGGATCGAAAAGCGGACAACCTTGAGTGAATACGGATCAACAAGCGGAAGACTCTGCGTGAACAGAAGTAACATCGCGTGAAGCGGGCAGCAGAAACAAAACTCTGCGTGACGCGATATCTGTATATCAATCTTTGAGATGCAAAGTTCCAAACCCTCTACCAATACCCTGCGCAAAGAAGGATTACAAGCCCACCATACCTACCTATCTCCCAGATGCAAACCCACAAGCTCCGCCGCTAGAACTGCCTCTGCCTGAACCAGCATCGCTATACCATCCATCTATACGACTCTACTTCTGCATATCCCCTGATCCCGGGCCATAAAATCCCACTGGCGCTGACTCCCGTCTACTCAAACTACCCTCCCCAAAAACCTCCCCCATCTAACCTTTCTGCGCCAAACCCAACCCCTTAATACCGCAAAAAAAAAGTATCAATCTCCCACTGGCAAATTACCACACAGGATTTCCCCACTTCAGCCGTCCCCAGCTCACCCGCGTCCATCACCCGCACCGCACCTCGCCCAGCCCCACCCACCATCTCTTCATTTAAAAATGAAACCACACAAGAAGACTAAAATGACACGACAAACGACAAACGGCGCAGCTGAAAGCGCGCCATGCGTATCCGGCGATCCTGATCTATGCACCGAGCGGCTTCGGGGCCAGATTCAAAGCAACATGCAAAGCATCGGGTAGGTAAGTACAGTCAGTCGTACATTCTCCGCAAGGTACATACTCTATGAAAAAATGCATACAAATACTAGTCAAGGTAAACCCTTTTAGGTGAAGGATACCAAGTCTTTCGCTTACCGAAAGGTCCGTAGAAAGTCAAATACCGCATGAATGTAGATAGGAAAGAATACAGAAGAATACAGCCACACCTCTCCGCACCTAGTCGTCGCCCACTCGCGAGCGGGCTGCAACCAAGCACGGAATCCAAACCGTAAATGCCAAAACAAGACCAAAAATAACTCCCGCCCCCCCGCCAAACCAAGCCACACCCAGCCTCTATGCCTCACCCTTTCATGTACCGCTCCACCTGCACAGCCCAAACACCCATCGCATGCGGATCATTATACGGCACCAGCTTCGTGACCTCAGCAACACCCTTAACCTTGCCGAACTCGCGCGCAATCCATTCTTGCAAATCCCAGAACGTCGCCATAGTGCGCGGCGTGCACCGTATAGCGCCATTGCGAGGCCACACGCACCGCATACTAACTTTCTGCCAATAAGGCAGATCAAGCAGCGCCTCAAGGTGGTAGTTCGCAGCAACCTGCACAGCAGTCTTTATCCCGGGCGCGGGATTGCCGGAATCGTGTTGGCGGTGCGCCTCACGATTTTCAGGCATGTGCAGGTATTCGAGCTTAAACCGGAGCTCGATATATTGGAGGTTCCTGCACCGCTTCATGTAGTCTGTGAGCTCGACTGTGCGGCCCGGCGAGGAAGCGAGGTAGGAATACTGGGTGAAGATGAGGCCGAATACGCTGTTCCATCCTTGGTCGCCGGGGAAGAAATCCAGGATCTTCTCGAGGTAGTGGAGGTCTGCGAGGGTGCGCATCTTGAGCGTCTTGGTGTGTAGGAACCATGAAGCTGCTTCGACGTATGTTCGGCGGTTGACGTAGGCTAAGCTGGGAAGTAACTTCAAGTATGGCGAGCCGTTGCGAATGGCGAGGCACTTGTACATGCAGTTATGGTACATGTCCATTGTGGGGTTGCTATCTTCGAATACGCACTCGTAGATCTGGTTGCGAAGTTCGCCGGGGAGTTTGTCAAAGATGATGGTCGCGCTTGGAGCGAGCATTTCGTGTGGTAGTGGAGGAGGAGGTGGGGGTGCCGCACGAGCGAACAGGGGCCGTGGCACACCTTGGGGATTTGAGGTCTCCAGAAGAGGCTGCTAATGGCGGGGCGAAGAGGCTGCTGGTAGGAGGAGGTGCGACCTATGAGGCCTATGTTAGGAGCAGCAGAAGCTGTGAGAAGAAAAAGCACTCACCGAATGAAGGGTTGGTCTTGACCCATAGCTGTCTTGATGGACGCTTTGAGTGGCGACCGCTGAAGCTCGTGGCGGCTTCGGGATTGCGGAATAGAATTAGGGTTGCGCTGTGCTGAAGCAGATGGCTCAAGATTATCTAGATGATGGTGGAAAGATGAAGTGTCGGTCCTCCCGATGCGGGGGTTTTTCTGGTCTGAGAGAGGAGCTCTTTCCCCGTATCCCCTTGCCATGTATGAGCCAATGACTCGGATCTGGGAGCAGGAGGCTGCATCTTTGTCACTGCTACCCGTGTTAGTAGTCGAATAACAAGGACGATGAGTCCATACCTTGCTGCTTCTGGGGCTGAGTGGGTTCGGGCTGTCCAGGAGGGGTACCCATTCTCTTCAATTCCAAGCTGGCCGACTCAAGGAGCGGTGATGGCGATGGTGAAGACTTGGCTAATCAGGGAACGCTCTTCCGGCTTCGGAGCACGCGGCTAGTCTGAGAGCTGAGGACACTGCACTGCGGGGTAGCCTTGATGCTAGCCAAAGAGGATTCCTGTCAATGTGGCCAGTTGACTCCGGATGGGTAAGGTTGGGGTAGAGAAGACTGCTGAGGGGTGATGCTGATGTGTCCTTGGGCATCGCCTTCAATGCGCACGGCCCGTTGGTTTTGATGACACATAGCCATGAAAGCAGTGGAGTAGGCTCATGGGCGCATTTTGCATGTGACCACGCGCTGCCCGCGGGCGCGTGATAGCAGTTGACGACGCCGTCTCGTGTGTGGAAACGTGACCGCGTTCGGGATAGTGCCTTGCATATGTAGGCGTGTGCCATGTGGGACGGAGTAAACCAGGAGTAGCAGAGACACGGCAGAATTCGCAGAAGAGAGACCCAAGAGGACGCGAGCCACAAGGCAAACGTGCTAGGTTGGTGTCAGTGATCACGACCTACGAGCATCCTAAAGGTGCATGCCGTGCGTGTAGGTATGCGAAGCCGGTCAAGCTGCGCATCAATGGCACGGCTTTCGAAAAAAAAAGTTGCAATTGGTACTCTGATTCGTATTCCATTCAAAACACACGATATGAAAACGGAAAGACAAGTTCGCGGCGATGTAGTAGTGCAGCCACGCCGGACGGGTTAGGGTTTCGGTCTCCGATTACATAAGCCGCCCCCAACGCGCACCGCCGCCCATCCCGGAATAGCCACCTCCAGATTCATGCTGCACAGGCGCGCTGTCGTATTCCGATGCCGAAACATGGCATCCTGCGGCTGTCAGCGTGCAATGGCACGCTGACGCGGCCCTTCTGCACGCTCCTCATAATCCGTTGCTCCTTTGTTCTTACGCCGCGTCTTTGCTGGTCTCGTCTCGCATCCTCTCGTCGCTACAGACACGTTAGGCATCTGGCATCATGGCGGCCGAGACAGCGCCCCGCAGCTCCCTCGAGGAGGCGCCCTTGCTGTCCACCACGGGCCCCGACGAGCGCGATGCCTCGCCTGAACCGCTGCCGCTGCCGCTGCCGCCGCCGACGAAGACGAAGACGAAGAAGCCGTGGATGGTGCTCGTGGCCCTGATCTTCGTTCTCATCACCATTGTCGACGTGGGCGCCTTCCTCATGGAACCGCCCAAAACGCGCGTCTTCGAAGCCAACATCTGCCTCCACCACTACCAGACGCACGACCCGTCCAAGATTGGCGACAACGGCAAAGTGCCCGAGGGCCTGTGCAAGATTGATGAGGTGCAGCAGCAGATGGCCATGATCTTCGGCTGGCAGGACATGTTCGACGCCATCCCGGGGCTGCTGCTGGCGGTGCCCTTCGGCGCGCTGGCTGACAAGTGGGGGAGGAAATGGGTCTTCGTGCCGATGCTGCTCGGCTTGCAGCTGAACTCTGCCTGGATCCTGCTCATCTGCTACTTCAGC
This sequence comes from Laburnicola sp. JP-R-44, assembly GCA_009805535.1. Taxonomy (NCBI): domain Eukaryota; kingdom Fungi; phylum Ascomycota; class Dothideomycetes; order Pleosporales; family Didymosphaeriaceae; genus Laburnicola; species Laburnicola sp. JP-R-44. The sequence continues at coordinate 2,263,465 of SELF01000006.1, forward strand.
AGCCTGCCGCTGCAGCTGACCTGGTTCTCCTCGCTCTTCTTCTTCATCGGCGGCGGGCCCGTCGTGGCTTCGGCCATTGGGCTCACCATGATTGCGGACATCGTGCCGCCGGACAAACGGCAAGTTGCGGGCTGCTGTTGACAGTCATAGTGCTAATCGGCCGCACCGCCTCTGTGCTCATCGCCGAAATGTGCGCCCCGATCATGGCCTCGAAGCTGATGGAGAAGGGTGAGTGGCTGCCGCTGCTTCTCGCTCTGGGAATACAACAGGTCGGCGTCACCATCGGACTCTTCTTTCCGGAGACGCTGCACCTGCGAGACTTGCCCGAGCCGAGGGACGCCGACGATGAAAGCATTGAACTGCAGACCAAGGACCAAGGCAACGGCTTCAAGGCCCAGCTGCAGCATTTCAAATCAGCGTTGCTATTTCTGAGGAGCGATTTGACCATTGCGCTTGTAATATCTACGTTTTTGGTCAACAGGCTTGGGAGGCAGGCTTTGTCTCTGCTCATTCGCTATGCATCGAAACGCTATCACTGGGAGATCAAGAAAGTGAGTGTCGCCTGCGAATTGGTGCACATGAATCGCTAATGGCTAGTAGGCTGCATACTTGCTTTCTTTCCGCGCCGCTACCAATCTCGTCGCAATTACTGTTTTTATCCCGGCCGTCAACCTGCTACTCTTGAGATACCTGCGTCTTGCTACTCACTGGGCCGACCTGTGGCTAGCACGCGGCTCACTCATCATTACCGCCTTCGCTTTCCTGGCACTGGCGCTTGCGGCGCAACCCGCCATACTCATCTTCGGTCTCCTCGTATACAACCTCGGCACGGGGTCGAGCGCGGCAATGCGCTCTGTTGCGCTTCATGTCGTCGGTGGACAATCAAGTCCAGACGTGGGGAAGCTGATGAGCTTGATCGCAGTCACGGAGGGCGTAGGCGTCATGCTTGCTGGCCCGCTTCTGAATGAAACGTTCAAGAAGGGAATGGACATGGGCTCGGCCTGGCTAGGTCTCCCATTTCTTGGTGTTGGGATCATGTACGTTCTGGTAACGATCGTGACATTTATTATCAGCGTCAAGGACCGAAATGCAGAATACACCGAGGTCGCGGGAGAAGATGATGAAGAGGAAGCAAACATCGCCAGGGGAAGAAGCTCTGCGCTAGAAGACGACCCGTCACCTCGCCATACCACATGAGAACGGCACGCGGCGTCGCCAAATCACTCCACTCTAAAGTCGTTTCAATATCTCAGCGCCAAACTCCGGGTACTCGGTGATCAAATCGTCCCATCCTTCGCACCTCTTCAAGGTCCGGAACCTGAACCGCGCCCAATCGACTGTGTCCTTCCTCAAACCGGCAAGCATGCCGCTATCTGTCTGCCTGTAGACCTCGCGGATCAAGCCGACCATTTCCGTCTTCCAGGCACCAGAATCCAGCCGCCTGTTGAGCTTTTCTTTTGCGACTTGTCGCAGCGAGGTGATGCCAAATCGGTGGGCAGCACAATACATCTGCACATGGAATACCGACTCGTTTAGCTTTTCGCTCGGATCCCTAAGTGTAATCGTAGAGGGTTGCGAGTTCGATTGGGACGGGGTAGCTTCATCGGCCGTGAAGAATGCTACGGATTCATTGTCGAGATCGCTCCCAGCCGGCAACTCGTCGTCGTCGGGCCCTAGTTCGCAAGCGGAGTCTAAATCATTGCCGTCTTCCTGGGTGACTTCTTCTGGAAGGCCGAATGTCAATGCTTGCGGTCCGCTTGCATTGTAGTTCAATGTATACAGGAAGGTCAAGACGGCGGCGAGAACGTGCGACTCGCAGTCCGAAGCGTCGATCCAGATTTTGGTGGGTTTGGCAGGTGATGCGTAATCGCGCTCGCCGTCTCGCACAGCGCATTCCTCCTCGAAGAACTTGCTTCGAGGACACACTATGGCGCGGTGGACTGGATACCTGTCGTCTCCGTAGATGACGAGCAGATCGGCATATTTGTTGTTTCGAACAAGAGAGATGATGCCATCGTAAAGTGCGTTGTATGAGTTGTTCAGTTGGATATATTTGCTGTGCGCGGTCATCCCGTGTGGTCGAATAGGCTTGACATCTAGTAGAAGCTCAGGGGAGGCGCGGTCTGGAACAACGGAACTGTGAGCAGCTCCCATGGTAGCCGAAAACAAGTGGTCGCGCAATTCGGCTTGCATAATGATGGCGAGGCGGAGAGTTTTGATTTCGTTGCTGCCTTGAGCCTAGCCGTGTCATGAGGCTTGGCGAGCTTAGGGCTTAACGTGTGGTGGTGGATGGCTACCAACGACAATCGCAACAGCTGTTGCAGCACCACGACCCTCACAGACGATGTAGCTCACATTATACAGGCGTTGGAGCCTCATATTTATTCTTTTTCGATGTCTACACATCTCGAGACAAATGGTCATCGTTCCAAGAGAACACGAAACCCCTGTGCAAGCAATACTTCCGTTTTGTGACTGCCCCTAATGCTTTTCGACGTTCCTTCTCCGGGCGACACCCTCTATGGAAGGAATACTGCCCGTCATGTATATCACGCGCCTGCTGCCTCTTGCTAACAACTACCATGCATTCATGGAAGCACAGTAGGAGCCATGATGTGCTCCTTTCGCTCACTGTCTGCACCTGCGTCGCTGGTGCTTGACGTCTTCCGACGTAGTCTGGCCTGTCTTCCTCTCGTCCCGTACACAGCTCATCTTGTTTACAACGCTTTAGCATACCTTCGCTACGTCAAGCTGCACGTCTTACCGGACTTCTTCCACAGTAACCATCTTATCTCTCGGGCAATGCTCAGTCGAGCCACAAGCGATGCCGGCACCCGTCTCCGGCGCTCAAAGTCAGTGTCGACAGTTCAGCGACACCAACCCGCTGCTCTCGAGCCTTTAGATCCGCGCGTCGCTCAGCACCATGCCGTGGCGGCAGCTGCTACTGCTTATGCCCGGGCCCACGATCACAGCTCTGCCGAACGGACGAAACAGCGCAGCTCGGAGTTATCGAGAGCTAAAAGTACGTCAAGTCGGAAATCACTCACTTCGCAAGGCAGTCATTTCCCGCCCAGGGAATCCAGTGTTCGCTCTGTCCATCAGCCAAAAGTTGGTCAAGCTTCTAGCGCCCAGCGTCAGTCTCGAGCTTCAACCAATACAACGGAGAAATTCCCATCGTTCTATCCTACGCCCACGAGTGACCGGCCTCTATCGACGCAACATTCCATCACGTTCAATGAAAACAATCGGCCAACCTCTCAGCCCAAGTCGCGGCAGAGTGTTACGTCCTCGATAACGTCGCAGCAGATTCGGAAAGCCCGATCTATGTACTACGCCAGCAGTGTCCAAACCGGATCCCCAATTGCTCGGCCACCTGCAAAGTACTTGACCACGCCTCCGCCAGTCAGCGTCAATCCGGCATTGGCGATCTCACTAGAACAGTTGCCGGTCCGCAACGCTGCTGCGTATTCTCCCCTCGCATCGCCACAGGTGCCGGTCACAGTCGAGCCCGGCGATACGGTCAACGATGCTAGAGACAAATACCTCCAAGGCTTCCAGCAGCAGCGTGAGGTCAAGCATAAGCCTTCACTATTCCTCGCACCGTTCAAGAAGAGGCAAGACCGAGCGAAGAAGGAGCGCCCCGTATCTGCTGGTTTCGTATCTGTCTCGTCGGGTAGTCGCCAAACTCCGGTTGAGCCAGCGGTGGAATCTCTTGACGAGTTTGGAATGCCGAAGCAGAAGAAAGAGAAGAGGTCATTGTCGAATTCGATCAGAGACAAGCTCAAGAAAGTTTTCCGGCGCTCCTCGAACCATGCGACAACTATGCCCGTCCAACAGATCGAAGCTAGTCGAGAATATTTTAGCTATCAGACCACGTCGAATGAAAGCAAATACCTCGATATACCTAGCCCTGACGCTGATATTCTACTACGGGCCAGATCGCGCCCTTCGTCGCTTGAAAGGATGCCTCTCGCCCTTGGCAAGGCCTGAATCGCGTGGGAGCAATAGGAGCAGAGGAAGCAACCGCAGGTGAGTCCACCTTGGTCCCTCGACGTATTGAGAGATGTACTCACTATAAATTTATGTCTAGTCTACATAGTGAAACCAACGCTACAAACTTGTGTCTTCCCGTGTCACCAGTTGGAGTGATTCCTCTGCAGGGAACACGCTTACACAACGCGACATCAAGCGTCTGACGATTATCCACGAGTCGAAGGACAGCGTCGGCAGTGAAGCGGAGCACATCCGTTCGTCCAATTCTCTGCGGAGGAATTCCGTTCCTCTGCCAACCTTTGCTGCCTTCAAGGAACCCATGCCGATGGAAAGCCTGTTAGAGGAGTCACCTACACCTGTAGATCCCAAGCGCGTCTTTTCGGCCTTGATGGAGGAGTTGGACACGAAAGTTGTGCAATCACGATCTGTCCCCTCCGACGCCTCGCCTGGCGGAGAAAGCGATGTGTTTGAGTCAAGCGCAACTAAAGAATTGCACGCAACGGGACACAAAGAACTTCATTCCAGCGCGGGCAAGCACGTTCGTACGAGCATGAGCAGCGATCAGGGACCCTCGTCACGTCGCCGTGCCCATACGGCTCAGAGCTCCATGAAGTCTCTCGGGAGAGCACTCAAATCGTCAATTCGCGCAGTGACACCGACAGAGAGCAAAAGCTATCACCGACCCCAGACCGGTCCGGAAACGTGAGAGGTGATGTGAGAAGTTTCGCGGCCCGAAACGTCTCATTCATCACACACAGCGCGGACTCGGATCACAAAGCTAATTGCGACGATGAGACTACCTTGGTGTCGCTCAACTCCAAACCGAACGCACGAATGTAAGCTTTCCCTCAAGTCAACCCATCCGCTAGTGCTCGCCGTCCGGTTCATTGTCTGTTTGTTCATTTCCTCGCGGTAGCTGACCTATTGTAGTACTGGACACACAGCGGAAACTCCGCATGAGCCCATAACCATGACGCCAAGCGCGGAGCAGATAGAGCAGCGAATACAAAGGGTCGAAGGAACGGTGGAAGTCACCAATAGAAGAGCATCACGCACCTGCCCATCATCGTTCCCACACACGCACGTTTTCAGCTTCTTGGAACGCCGGCGAAGGCATCTTTCGCACGCCCACTACTGTGGTTGGCATACCGGCCTTGCCGGAGCTGGAAGGCGATTCACCCAAGGAAGCGACCCCTACGGAGCTGCGAGTTACACCTGTGCGTGCGGCACCAAATTCGCCGCGACCAAAGCCTGTCTTCTCGCCTCTGTCTCCCAGTATCTACTCCCGGAATACAGATGGAATCAGCATCCTTCCAAATGATAGTGTTACGTCTTTCGATGGAACAAGCGATGACCCTCAGTCGCGCGATGGCTCGGGATCTGCCGTCATACTCACACCAGCCATGCTGTCAAGAGCTATGTTCTCGGTACTCCATCCCGACGACATAAGACGGATTCAACGAGATCGAGCAAAGATTGGAAGGCTTGTTTATCTCACGAGGTGTCGGAGTTAAGCAGCTCTGTGGGAGGGGACCTCACAATCCAGCAAGCATACACGCCTACAGTTCGAAATGATTCACGCTCCAATCGGCACCATCGCGAGCTTACCCAGATTGAGGATGACAATTCCATTACAGAAATAAAAACAACCGTGATTACAAACATGGCCTCTTCTACAGAACTACAAAAAGAACAATCGGAAAGCGAGCTCAAAGACGAACAGAGCCCGGTCGAAGCATTGCAAGACTCACCATCCGATATCAGTGCCATTACCCAAGGTGAATCAGCGCATACGTTTCATGGAAACCCTCCAAAGCGCATGGTATTTCCTGTAACAGAGCCGAGTCCCATTGTCCGGAAGGAACGACACTCTTCAGCCCACAGCCAGCGGTCTGCACACTCCTCAGTCAGTACCCCCAAATCCTCGACCATGAATGATCGATTGCCCTTCATCAATACAGGTCTACGCACAAGCAACAACAGTGCACGACTGAGCCGCTCTCCACCTTCGGCTACTGACAGTGGCTCATCCACAAAATCGAAGGGAACTCCAAATTCTAAGGTCTGCTCCGATCTCTCTGCACCAGTCACTGTGAACCGGATGTCCCGGCAGGAGCCCAGTCCCATAGCAAAGGGGAGAGGAGAGGTAGACAAGAATAAGGAGAACCGGAAGGAGAATATGACGCCTACCACCACGCAATGGAAACGACCTGCGTCCGCGCCCAGTCCAGCCCTGTAGTCTCATCCATCCCCTCTCGCTGGAAAAGTGACTCGCCCCAAATCCACGCTTCCCCTCTCATCTACGCCACTCAATCGCAGTTCAACACTTCTAGCGCAGTACACCACAACGGCAGGTGATTCTGCGACCAGCAAGCCGGAACCCAGTAGTAAGCCAGCGCAGCCGCAGCGGTCGACCACCTCCACCAGCAGTCCCCAACGCCAACGCATGCGCATCACTCTTCGTCCCCTCTCGCCAACCAAGCTCACCACAAGACCAAAAAGCGCATTCGATCTCCGCGGCAGAGGCATCCCACCCCGCGCATCTCCTAGTCCCTCCGCTCAACCCGCGTTTTTGCACGACAGCGACCCAAGAACCGAAGAAAAAGAGACCAGAGCGGTATACCACGGCTCGGACGCAGACTCCAGATCCTCCTCTGCGCACAAGCGGCATGGACCACGATTCACTCCGCATGCTCATCGAGGCGCCTTGGGCGCTGTCCGGCACCCCACCGGTGACATGTTCGCCGCGCTCGTCGCTGGAGTTTACGCAGTCGGCGCGACAGAGAGTGGAGGTGTGTGGTGAGAGCAGAGCGAGAGTGAATTGGAGGGGCATAAGAAGCCGAGTCCTGGGGCGGAGGGACGGGGTATTGATGCTGTTGTTGAGAGACGGGGGAGAGACCGGTGAGTAGGAGGAGTGGTTGTGGGGGAGGAGAGGGGTAGGGGGACGCCGGGGCAGCGGATGGCGGAGAGGTTTTGGATGGAGAGGGTGGTGGGGGGGTGGGGAGGTCCTGGGGGGAGTGGGAGGGCGGGGCCGAGGGGGGGAGGCGTTGAGTAGGGAGGATACGCCGGCTTTTTTGTAGGGGCGTATTGATTGAGGAGGTGGGGGGGGGGGGGGATTGGTGTACTTGGTGGGGGATATGTTTATGGAAGTTTGGCTAGTGGAGAGGATGAAGGGTACTACGAGGAGGGGGTTGGTGGTAGGGGGTTGGGTTGGGGTTTTGAATGATATGTTTGGATAGTTGGATATATGATTTTAGGTGAGATTGGATGGGGTTTAGTGGCGTGTAGCTTTCTTTGTTGGCTTTGTTGTGTGGGTGGCTGTTGTTGGTGGTTAGACTGCCCCCCCCCCCCCTTTTTTTTGGAATAGTTTATTGTATGGAATTGGGTATTTTGTATACTTATACAGGGTGTACATACGTCTCGACAGGTTAGGTCAAACTCAACAATTTTATTAGTGAATAGTACTCAATCCAGTGACACTTGATCCCGTAACAAAAACTCAACAACACCTCCAGTCCCGTCTTCTCCTTGCTAAACAAAATACCCTAATAATGGCACATTCACCTATCCTACACCTGATTCTTCCTCCTACACACCACCCATATCTCCTATCCGCACGCCTGCTGCCTTGTACGCATTGAAAACTCACCCCCTAACCCCCTCCACAGTCGCACACTCGCCACTTCTCCGACACTAATACCGCTCTCCTTACACCCTAGCATCCGCACTTCAAACCCCTCGCACTTTAGCGCACAGCCCACCGCAAGCGCTTCTGATTTTCTATCGTTTAGTTGGCTACAGGTGATATGATATGCATGCATAAACAAACTGTCGCGGCGTACGCGGCACGCGCATCCACGTATCATACGGATGCGTGCGGCGCTGGGAGATGCGCAGCTCGCAGTGCAGTGCTGGGATCTGGGGCTGAGCGGAATGAAGTGGATGGATGGATGGATGGATGGCGGGGTTTAGCGTTAATAGTCTAAGTGCGGTGTTAGGTCGTGTGGTTGTGCCAGGGTGTGTTGGAGGTGGGCTGGCTGGCTGGCTGGATTGGTGGGCGCTGTGGCGCGTGGTGGGATGGAAGGTTTTATCCACGAAGTCAGAGAACTAATTCGCGAGCTCCATGGCTTTGGCGTTGGAGTGGAACACTATTTTCCGCGTCGTGCGTAGCGTGGACACGGCGACTTTGGTTAACGTGGCTTTATTAGTGTGTGCTAGAGTGGGTAGGTTAGGGGCTGGTGGCTGAGTATCGGCTGTAAGGGATGCGGCTTGTTGTGGTACTGTGAGGGTGGAGGGATAGTTCTATATGGTGTAGATGCTGGATTGGGGATTGGAGAGGGAGGGGTGGCTGGCGTTGGCTTGGGGGTAGGAGTGGAGTATTTTTGAGCGGATTTTGGGGGGGGGGATTGGTGGGGAGGGGAGGGTAGGGGCTTCGGTGGCTTGTGGGTGTGCTATGGTGGATGGGGTGGGCTGGGCGGTGTTGAGGTTGTTTGGGGGTGAGATTGGTTGAGGTCAGGGGGGTGGGGTGATAAAGTGGAAGGACAAGGACAAGTCGATCGCGTGGTGGGTATTTTATGGTAGTCTGCATAGCTTGGAACTCAAAGTTTTCTATCTATAGTTTGTGGAGTTTCCAAACCATAGCCCTATACGTGTCCCCTCAACAGAAGGTGAAGCCACATTTTTAAATTTGAACTATGGGTCACCATCAAGCTTGGACCAGGTACCTAGATTATGGGTGGAAAGAAGCCCAGGCGACCTAATAAGATCGACTTATTTCTAGGATGGTTCCCGTGAAGCTCAGTTCCGTTGTGGAAAAGCATCAACTCACCTCGAGATCATCGAGTCCGCCCTAAATGAGTATGGTTTTTTTGACTAAGTGCTTATCTAATAAAAAGAGTGCAAATAATAGCAGTAATCCCTCCTACTGTTGTGGACACAGAAAAACGAGTGTAGCTTGTCTTGGAAACTATTGGCTTATTTAGGCAAGAAAGACGGAAGCTTGCGCTAAATTGTCTAATCCTTTGAAAGCAAAATCTTGGCTACACACAAAACGCTTGGAATGTACATAATCAGGTATGATGGTCATACGTCATTCTCAGTGGCCGGACCCGCTCGTGTCACCTCTCTGTATATGATGATGATTCACACTCGCCGAGTAAGGTTTAGCGCTCTCTGTTCTCTCCCCGATGCTATATAAACCTCCCCCCGCGCAGATTATATATTTCTTCGCCACACAACCTCGCCAGCTTCGAGGATTCCAGCGTACACGGCTTACCGATTTCAATCACAACTCGATTACCAACCTTAATCTCGTTGGCGGATACACCCCAGACATGTCAGCTATCCAGCTCAGTGAGCTTTCCAAGGCCATCGACAAGGTCGCAGACTCGAATGTCAGCAGTGATGCGGCCTCCATCAACTTCATGCGTTTCCCACCCGAGATTCGCGAAAAGATCATCTATCAATATCTCCTCGAGGAGCGCAAGGCAGGCAACCTGACCAAGGCAGTCCACAATGAAAACAATGAGGGAATGCGGTGCTGCACCTGGGAATGGCCTGACGAGCTTATCATCTGCGACAAGAACTACGAAGCAGACGTCCCCAACAACGTCTTTCCCAAGTGGCTTCCCAACCTTACGCTCACCAGTCAAGACATGCGCGTAGAAGTTATCTGCACCATGCTTCGTACTACATGGCGCGTGACGATCAGTCCCTTCCGACAACTACCGGGGCAAATCGTAATGTGGTTCATCAAATTCCTAGACACACTCGGCAGCGACGGCTTCGAGGCAGTGCACGACCTCTACTTTGCGGACATGTGGTTCTTTAATCGCCCGTATGATTATGCAACACGCAAGGATGCCTACAAAATCGCTACGAATCCCGACGTCGACCTCATGCTCCAATGCCCCAGGTTATTCCGCGTAGGCATGGCCTTCAAAGCCGGGTATTTCACTGAAGCCATCCGAGATCTCAACATGAAGCCTGTGTCCGGACAATCAATATCCCTGACCCAGTTTCTGGACACCAACAAGCTGCAACCCATGCTCGAATGTAAGGAGCTCAAATACGTTTACATTGGGTGCTATCACTTGGGACGCTGCTGATACTAGGTATCGTAACGATGATGCATATCATCGAGAATATGTGAACGAATGTCAGGTTCTGCGTGAGTTCGGCAAGTGGTTGAGGGAGTCTTTCGCAGCCAAGGGTCAGGAGGTGATGGTCTATTTTCATTGTTGGAAATTATTGGACTTATTGGAACAAGGAATGGTGTAATATTTCCGAGGAATGGGATAAAGGGCAGCTAGTGTAGGCAGTCGGATAGAACGTTCTGCGCTGCGGGCTTTAACAGTATCGTTGTGCTGCGGGCTTGGACAGTTCGCGGCATCGCTGTTCAGGATCACCTTAGACTAGATCTCATTTTGGGTATGACAAAGAGATAGAAACTGGGAATATCACGTATCCGAACATCATCCAAACCATAATCGGCCCCATATATCACTTTTCGTCTGCACCATCCTTACTCAGCTTGAAAAGATTAAAAATCAGAATCGACCAATCTACCAAATCTACCAATCATTCAGCCAACGATAGGTCCTCGTATGACTCGTCCTTTGCATAGTCGGGTATTGGCGATGAAAAAGAAAAGAAAATTTGAGGTGATTTTCGGCAACACCAACAGCTTTCCCTCACACAGGTTTACCATGTACCAAAAGGTTCGCGACGTTCTGCTCTTCGAAGTAGAATTGAGAATCAATGAATCAGCCCTTGTAATCATCGTGTCGTGTTTCAGCTCGGCGCTGTAGTTGTGCATTATTATTCTTTTCTTTCACCGTGATCGACTCCCTCAACTGCATGAGGGGCCGATTTGCACGTGCTAACAAATAGTGTCCCTAAACAGCCGATAAAAATTAGTCTCACTGCTTTTGCTTGTTTTAATGCTTTTTTTTGGCACCCCTACAGCCTTCCCTCACAGCTTTCCCTCACAGCGTTTTACCTTGTACCAAAAGGTTTGCGATGAATTTACTCTTGTTACTTGATCCTTTTCTTTAACTTACTTTCGTTGGGAAACTCCGTTCTCTACGCTGTTAATATGCATTGTTTGTACAAGGTTCGGTAAATATAAACCGAAATAAATAAACTAAATAAATGGACGGCGTACCTAAACATGTGTACATCCACTATGTTTCTCGACACCCATACAACATGCCCAAACAGCGTCACGTCGCAAGCCAAAAGACACCGCATACAAATCGCATGTACATTCCAATCATCTAGCACCGATCCGATCTTCTATTCCCGTGATATTTTCACAAACCTCTCGCTATATATACGCTCAAGACCCATTCATCCACAAAACCATTGTGTGCAATCCCTCTTGCCCCCAACACAAACTCTACCACATCCTGTTCGGCCACGGCGTCGGATGAGTCGCCCGCTGAACCCTATTAATACACCAATTCTGAAAATTCCGTATCTGTTTCCGTTCGCAGCGGCACCCCACACCCCCAGGTTCCCCGTCCACCACTTTTTCATCCAGACCGCCCAAGACGCGCGACTCAGCAAGCTGCTCGCCGGGAGCATTGGCAGGCGATACAATCCACGGGTTGTGATAATATCCAAAATCCTGGAAATGATGCAGTTGTTGAGGCTCCAGGAGGAGAGCGGCGGCGAGCGCGTGGACAGACGCATCGCCCCACTAACACCACGTTAGCATATCACGATGTGCACAGTATATGATGCGCAACCTACTCTTTCAGTGTAAAATCCGCCTTTTTGATCGAGATACTCGAACAACTCGCGGTGCTCCTGGCTGCGGAAGAAGTCCATATCCGCGATCTCGAAGTTTACTCCAAAAATGGCACAGATTCCACTGCTCGCCCGCGTTATTGTGCAGCGGTTTCGAACTAGCCAGTGACCGCAGGGGCCACGGGAGCCAAGACGGGCGAATAAAAGATCGCCACAGGGCGGTGGTGCGGATGCGCTTTTGCTCTTTGAATTCGCTGACGGCGCGGAACAGCTCGGGGACCGTGTTGTCTAGCTCCCACAGCGCGACCGTGTAGCCGTATACCTTTTTGTGCTTTGCCATTTCGACAAACGGGTCGTAGGTTATTGCGCAGGAGAATTGCACGTGCGGTTCGACGCGCCAGTACCATTTGTATTTTTTCAGGGCTTCGACGTCGTAGAATTTGCTGGTGGGTTGGTTAGCGGGGGTATGTGGTAGCTGTGTTTGGGCGTGGCTTCTAACCCGGAATAAAAGCGGCACATGTGGTGGTAGCTTTCTAGGCCGGCTTTATGAACCCCATTTTTGTTTTGCGCTGACATCGCGGCTTTGGCAAACTCTTGCAAACCCCCTCCCATCCACTCTGGAAACCCGAATTGCTCGGGTGGAATGACTACGAACTCCGTCTCCCCGCTAACGACATTTCGCACCGCATTTTTAAATTCCTCGCTGAAATCTCCGTTGTTCATGAAGACGACGGGATAGTGGAACCAGCGGTTGAAATGGTCTTCGAGCGACTGGAGCGACGTTACAGCACTCTCTAGATCCTCATTCTGCGCCAACATGATAATCGCCGCCGCATTTTCGCGCGGCGCACTGAGATCCGGCTCTTTGCATCCTACCTGGAACGGAGCATCTAGATGTTGTGACGGCCGAGGGACGTAGTAGTAGTATTGGTGGTTGAGAACTTCAAGGGCCAGACCGAGGAGGACGACCAGAAGGATCTTGAATCTTGTCGAGCGCCATCTCAGGAGCCGCGGTAGCATAATCTATCGGTGGTGTTCGGTTGGTGGTGTGGTTGAAAATGTCATTGTCGATGACGGGTGAGGCGTTGAGTGTGAGACGGTGAAATCATTTCGTGCAGCGCTGGCAGGACCTCGTCCTATAATTGATTCTACGGAGATGCCAAGCTTAGAGCCGAGTCGTCCAGGGGGTGCACGGGCAGTGAGATCGCTGCCCAGTGGTAACGGATTCACGGTGTTGCAGGGTTGCTGCGCGGCATGTGGTTGGTCGCGCGTGGGAGCTCGGTAGGGTGGTCATCAGGGGTTGGAAACCCCCCGATACTACACGTGGGTCTTGCAAACATTGTATAAAAACGTCGAGCGCACCTAGCAGCGAGAGAAAGTGTTTGGTCAACGTCTCTGAATGGATTCATGCTCGCTTCGTGAAACAGACGGCAGGGCGCGGCGGACGGCTAGTAAGACCGTACTAAGACGCTAGTACCGGTAGCCGCTTGTCCAATTTCATCCACCCTGTCACGATTTGTACCGCAACCACTCGACTGTGTGCCCTCGTAGTACGGCGTTACTTTGGAAGCAAACCATATGAGTTGATTGTTAGTCGCTCAACTTAGATTCTTTTCGTTTCTAACGGCCCAGCACGATTTGCGTGGCTGTGCATGCGCATCATTGTCACTGCGCCCGATGGCCAAGTTCAACCACGAAGAGTGATCGGTCGCTGTTATAAGTCCATGGAACTGCAATGAATGGTATTTTTACTTGTATCTGAAATGAATATTCTATTGTCATCAAATTGTTGCGTACGGTTGGGTGGCTTTCATCTTCCAAGAAATCTCTTTATATTGTTCCTATCATGTAGTGAATGAATTCTATCCCGGGGGTTGATTCATAGAAGTAGTAGAAAAAGGGTAGATGATTCCGTAGAGCTCGAATGTTGATTACGATTTGAACCATACTACTACGGCGCGTGACTGTTCGATACTCGTCAATTGGAGGTAACGAGTACATCATTGATGGCTGCGTGGTCGCCCTACAATAAGCTCTTCCTGTCTCCAACGTAGTTTTGCGCTGGGGTGTCCATCCTCTCCTCTTCAATAGTGGAAGCTACCTCTTTGTGGAACCACAAGAAAGGGTCTTCGCATTGAACACGAAGACGAAGAAGCCTATTTCAGAGTGCTTCTTCCTGTAGGTCCTAGTGATTAGCTTGCCAGCCATGATGGCATCCTGTTTCCGATCATGCGCTGGCGTGTGTGGCTGTGTAAGGATCTCCAAGATTCTCCAATGCCTTGAAAACGTGCTAGCGCAGCGTCGAATGATGCCACTGGGTCATGCGGTCGCCGTTACATCCCTCGGCTACGTCCAAAGCGATGAAGGAAGACACTGCCTCACGGTGATTGACCTGATCCTAGAGTACGCTTGTGCTAGATGGAGAATAGCCGTATTTTAAAACCCCTTAACTAACCACTAGTGTACATGCGAATACGAAATACGAACCAACTACGTCAGCTGCCGCTAAGCCCCTCGTGTCAACCTCAAGTATGCCTCACCGTCGTATCTCCCCACAGACACCGCCTATGGCGTTTCTACGCCATCTTCATGTCGCAGAGGGATATAAAATGGCCATACCGAACTTTTCTCTGCGCACTGACCTGTAGCACTCACAGCTCACAGTAACAGTTCTCGCCTCGCAAATACGTCCCGTCCAGGTACAATGAGCACAACGACCCTCAACGAGAAACAGCTTGAAAGCCCACCTGTCGATATCGGGCTCCTCAGCGACCAAGAGAAGAAAGGGCTCATCACCGCTGACGCTGCCTCTATCATCAGCGGCACCACTATCGGCGCTTCCGAGCTCTCCTTCACGCCTGCAAAGTCCTTACACGTTAACACGCTAGGCGTTGCAGTCCTCCGCCTGCCCACCCCTCCGTCTGAACTCGTTGCCACGATCCATAACTCGGATGGAACCATCGCATACCAGTCTACGCGCGAGCGCCGCAGCTCAGGCAATTGCGTGTTGACTGATGCCGCAGGACAAGAGCGCATCGCCACGTCGTACTTCTTCGGACCGGGCAAGGACCCTATCCTCACAAGGCTCGATACTGGTGGCGGGGAAGACAACACAATCAAGACTGTGTCGAAATGGACCTCGCGGAGCCAGAAGTTCCTGCTTCCTGATGGGCGCACCTTCGAGTGGGAGTACAAGAAGGAGAAAGGGTTCGGCGCGCAGGGCAAGAAGGGAACGGCATTGGTTCTAACGATGGACGGCAGTAGGGTAGCGGCGTTGATTAGAAACGACGAGACGAGGACGCCGGGGAGCACGGGTTGCAGCGCGGGCAATGGCGGGGAGCTGGTGCTGGGTGAGCAGATAGGCGGCAAAGAGGGCATCAGTGAGGAACTAGTCATTGCGACTTGCTTGCTGATGTTGAAGAAGGAAATTGATCGTAGAAGGACGGTGCAGTTCATGATGATGCTTTGATGTCACCCAAGGGTTTTTTCCGCCCTTGTTTGCGTTTGATCGCTCTTAGTCTCTCTTTTCCTGCCTTCATACTTCTAGATCTCGTAGAAATCATGTTCGCTACCTCCTCAGTCCTCAGTCGCTGCAGTCAAGTGTGTAAATGCAAGCTACCATTTTGCTCTAGCTACTTCAGGTTAGCGCGTCTGCTCATCAATCATGGAAAGAGCAATGACGTCTCAAGAAGACACAGTCTCACTCCTTCACTCACAGCCCGTTGGCAATATCAAATTTCATACTACACAATTACATATCCACGCGTGCTTTCGCAGTTAACATGCAGCTTGCAAGGCTTGCAACGAAGGAAGTTGAGCGCCGTGTACTTGGTTCTAGCATCACTGGCAAAGAGTTTCAACTATAATAGATCTTGGCTGCAGCGCTCGTGGAGATGGTGGAGGTAGGCTATAATGTTTACCTCACGTTGAATGATGAAAGCTTAGAGGAATACCGAGAATATCTGAGGGGCAATGATTCAAGGTTGATAGTAACGCTGCACGCTTTTATATTCCATTGTGAGTTTTACATAACGATGTAGAGGCAATTGTTGATATTGGGCCTTTTGGTTTAGGAAACCAAAGTAGAGCGAGACTGTCTATGAGGTTGGTACGAACATTGAACTAACCTTCGGGTTGTAGACTGGGTATTGTATCTGGTAAGTGAACTGGATGAATACTAATCAAATAATGTGCGAGCTAATTTTGCGCGGTGGCATTAGAAAAGCGGAAGACTGCAGTGTGGCTGAGGTTTAGATTGAGATTTACTATCCTTGCCAGAGGGCCCATCTTCTTCGAAGAATATGCAGAATCATCCCATGGTATTTTGTGAATCCACGCTGGATACTGCATGGGTTTCTGTCGCGCCATAACCACTGCTTTTCGAGAAATCGCACTTTGACTTCCCAGGCGGCACTCGCCAGTGTAGGCGTGTGACCCGTAGGGATGCATTCGATGATTACGTTATACATGGGAATGAGCGTGCCTAGGCAGCGGCCTACCTTGATGGGCACAATAGTAAGTCGCTCTCCTTCACCCCTACCGCACCACCTGCGTATTAATAAATCTACAATAGCCTCGCCTCAAAATGCCTGCGCGTATTCTCCATAGCTACTATTGTGAAACGATCTGACAATAGCTGTCGTCGACGCAAACAATATGTGCAAACAGAGTGAATGAATCACGGTTCCTCAGACAACCCTCTGACCTCAACTTCACGCTACCCCAACAATAACTCTTCAGCAAAACAATAGAACCGTAAAACAAATTATCCAAATAGAGGAACCTTTTATACACCTCCTCCCCCGCGCCACCTACCACCGCTGAACACCACGCGCGATCCCTTGGATACCCCGATCACATCGCAAACAGCACCCGCCAACCGAACGACAAACAGCGCACCAGCCAATATCCCAAAATCTCACCATCCCATCACACCTACCAAATCGAGCCAAACCAACCAGCTCTGTTTGGCCATCAAACTCGCGCACAAGTCATCTTGCACGTCACAACCCACTGACGAACAACCAGTCCCCAACCCCCACAAGACCCACTCCAAACAAAAACGCTCCTCCCACCCGGCTACAATGTGTACTCAAGCCAAGACCGGATACACCGACTGCCCGCACGTCTACTCCGACGGCAACGTCAAGATCTGCGCCGAAGGCCAGCGCCCGGAGGTCGATGCCGTGTGCGAGGTGGTCAAGTGGCGATGGAGGGCGCGGCGGATCGAGGGCAAGTGTTATTGGTGCTTGGAGAGGGAGAAGGAGGAGGCGGAGAAGACGAGGAGGTGGGGAAGGAACCATTCGAGGAAGAGGCCGGAGTGGTTGAAGTGAGGGAGGGGTCTGTGGGACCGTTCGTTGGGTTTGTATGATATGTTGTATGAGAGGTGAGTTTTTTGTTTGGAGAAGTGTGTGCGATGGAGGTTAATTTGTGGATTAGTGTCGGGTCTGCTGTGCTGTATGCTGATGCTGGCGTTTACACGTGGCATTGGTCATCTGCGGAGGAGGATTGCGTGCGTGGGTGAATAATACGGGTGTTTGCGGTTGGGCATTCCACGCCGAGGAAGATGAAGGTACCGCATAGCATGAACACTAGGGCTGCTGCTCTGGCCTTCGAAATCAAAAAAAAAAAAAAAAAAAAGAAAAAAAAATTGTCCTCAAACTTCTACAATCACCACATTCCCCGCTTACTATCTTATGTGCACATTTCGATACATCAAATGGCCCGACTGTCCACACACCGCGTGGTCGCGCATAGAACCTTGCACTGCACGCTGTCAGGGCCAGGTTTGCGACACTGCTACAACTGGGACGCCTATGAATTACTATCGCGCGAAAGTCGAACACACGGTTGATGATGATGGCGGGAGACGTGTATGTTTCCCCGACGGTACGATCGTTGATAGGACGACTACGCGTTGTATAAAATGCCGACTGGGACGGATGGGGGATGGAGAAGGCGCGAAGAAACAGAGTGAGGAGTTTGTCAGGAAGGAGGGTGGGGACGCTGGAGGCAAGGAGGGCAATGGCGCTTCGGTGGATGTGGGTTGCTTTAAGGGTGTGCGACGTTGGTTTGCTGGTCGGTCTGAGAGATCAAGAATAGTCTGAGAGTATGAGAGGTGGAGCCGGAGGGATGGACTGCATTTTTGAGCTTTTCAGTTGATTAGTAGCGGCTTCATTAAATGCTTAATACCGCTAATCTAACATTGTGCCAATTTTTTGGCTACTATATCGTGGGATTGCATGATTTAATAGACTTACATGGACAAGCATTACAACCGACATTACATGGAGCTGGCATCCTTTATGCACCATGTCCATCTTTGACATCGCGGAAGAAAAACGCGCGTTGTGTTGAAGGATATCCAAGATGAGGGAGTGAAATGGCGCGAGTCATATCTAGGTACGATAGCAGAGCTGGATGGTGGATAGTGAAAATTGTATCATGGTGACCCGCTGTGACCTCCGGCTAGTTCAATTCAAAAGCTCTCATGAGTCTTGCTCGCTAGAGGCACGGAACGCTCTCGCGACCGCTAAACTGACGACCGGATAGCTCATTATGCGATCATGGAGACCATGCTTCACTATCTGCTCCCTGACGACGCCTCCCTTACCCTGCCATTCCATTTCCCACCCACCGGCGCCAAGGGGAACTTTCTTCTTTTCCTTTCCATTTTCCAGCTCTTCTGGTGTAAAATTTTGAGTGGTATCATGCATGGCGTGGACGGCGTGCGAGAACAGAATTTCCGAATGTACCCAGGGCATGTCCCAATCATCCTCGGCATGAATGAGCGTGATGTCGTATTTAACCTTTCGACCTTCTATCCTCGCAGAGTCAAGATGGCGGATCATGTTCGCCACTTTCTCTGTCGACGGCCATTTACTGACAATAAATGTATTGAAGAATGCTAGAAGTGGTGGATAGATAGCCATGAGAGATAACAATGGGACAACGCCAGCAATCTTGTATGTTTGCGTGGACGTTTCTACGTCGGCCATTGGAGAAACAAGGACCATGCCTGCGAATAGAATGGGTTGCGACTGCAAAGCAAGCTTGTGCGTGAGTGACAGCGCCACGGCGGTTCCAAGTGATTGTGCAAACACGACGCTGCGCTCTGGAGGAACACGTGCAATGTCCATTGCGAAGTTGGCGAGGGTAAGCGCATCAGTGAGCATGCCAGCCTCGGAAAGCCATCCGGTACTGGATCAGTATCCGCGATAATCAATGGCGATAACATGTGCGTTTGGAACGGCTGCGGACATGGCGCGATAGCTTTGCAGTCTCCAGCCTGAGCCCAAAATACCGGCAGCGCCGTGGAAGTAAATTCCTAGCTGTGCATCAGGATCGTCCTTGAGAAGCTTGAGCGAGAGACTTTCCTCAATTTCGTGACATAATCCTATGGATTCCCCTCTCAGGTCCGTCTGATGTCGGCGATATACGTCAAGGGGCAAAATGTGCCATGCGTGCAGGGTTTCTCCGCCAGTGGTTTTGAGATGGAAAGATATGACTTGGTTGCGCAAGAAACCCCATTGCTCTGGAATGTTGACGTCTTGGAACCACGTGAGTGTTACTCTATGTAGATAGATGACATGGTCTTGCAGCCTGGGAATCGTGAGGAGTGAAATGAACGCAAAGTAGATGCTTAGAACCCCAGCGACAGTGCCAAACAACGGCTTCAGCACTGCTGATGCGGAAGGCATTTTAACAAGAATGTAAATGTGACTTTTGAGTTTGTGGGTGTGTGGGGAGATGCACCAGAAATTGGTGCGACGAGTGAGTGGTGTATGAGGCTCGGAGTAGTGTTGCGCGGGATAAATCGCATCGCACCCCGGCAGCGCTAACGGACCTATCAGAAGTCACGATTCACCGGTATGCATGGTCTGTGCCCATGTGCTCCTGCAGTACATGTCGGTTTGGTTCTCGACTGTGCCGCATTGTATTCGAATAGTTATTGCGTAGCTGTGCGATTAACACTCCCGCATAGACTCCCGCCCCTTTCGTCCTGAGGTGTCCTATCTTTCTTACCCGCCGGTCGACCCTCATTTTTCCAGTACGTCGGCATGATTGTTGTTTCTTCGTCGTCTTTCTTCCGTGGTCACCGTATCGTCCTCGTTCTTGTCCTCCACTGCTTGGTCAACATCTCCCGTGCACAGGGAGGCACAGAGGTCTTCGACGGCCATTTCTCAGTCTGCGATTTCCAAAACATCTCCAATTCGCGCGGCGGGCCTTTTCGCGAGGAAGGATGGGTCGATCAGTCATCTTACTGTGGTACATTTGACATACTCTGGACCTCGCTCATCGCTATTGGGATCACCACATACACTATGCTGTGTTTAAACGTTCCGACCTGAAAAGATACTCGGTTTCAATTAGTGCGTCGACGTATCATCTGCTTAGTATAAAATAGTCTCCCAGTGCATTCCTATCTTTCCTGATCCTCGCATTACTGCGCGGATCGCCAACGCAAACTGGTGGCCCAAAGTCTGCGTACTATCGCAATTATCTCTAAATGCTAGCTAATGTATGAGTTGTTCCTTTTGCAGGATGATTCTAGGTATCCTCAGACCCGAGTTCCCTCTTACCTATGCCGCAGGCCAGTGGAGCCGCGCGAAACACTGCGTCAAAGCCTCCCGCGCCTTTGGATACGAAGATTGGCACATGAGGCACGCGTTCTTTGCAGACATGGGTGGTTTCGTATTCCACGCTCGAGACGCAGATCCTTTCCCGCTGAATGCTACCCAGCTGTGCTGGCTGGTTCGCCACGGTTACGTCGAGTATCCGAAAATAACGAAGAAAGAAGTCTGGGACAAGTCGAAGCAGGATACGTTCACCAAGCTGGTCACAGCGTTTCAAGTGGGCTACCTGATCATACAATGCATTGGGCTGGCGATCCAAGGTCTTGTGATTACCACACCCGAACTCAGTGCGGTCGCAATTGTAGTGGGCTCGCTCATGACCTCTTGCGCTTGCCTTCACAAGCCTGCCGACGTTCAAACGCCCATTTACATCTATTCTACGCATTCCCTGGAGGAAATGATCGGAAGCCAAACCTGGAGTTTGCCGCCGCTTGATTTCGTTGACGAAAATGGACCTGGATACTCAGTAAATGTACAACCCTTTATGAAAATGCCGGTAATTCCCCCTGAGCGTTCGATACAACGTATCCCAAACGACAGGTTTCCTACAAATCCTTATGGTGCTCAGGAGTATCTCCTTTGCCTTGCAACTCTTATCTTCACAGCTATATATATAGCAGGCTGGAACTTTACCTTTCTAACTTATATTAAGCGTCTCCTCAAGAGAATAGCTTCCCTCCGTCTCTTTAGAATTACGACGGCTTTTTGGGTGCTTGAAACCGTTGCTTTATAGATACAACTTGGCCAATAGATAATAATACGTCTATATCTCTTTAATAGAAAAGTGCTAGAGTAGCACAAACGTTATATAACACATAGACAACAAACACTCGTCAAACAAAAAATAACGGAACTACCTTAGGCCTGGGAGTTTGCAACTATCACGCCGCTAGCAGTTGCGTATAGAATTATGTAACTATACCTAGTTGCTAAAGCTTTTGTATAGTTAAGGAACGTAAGCAGTAGCGCTTATATAAACGTCGAGTGGACTAACTTCATTTCACACATCTAAATACTTGGAAATATTTAGCTGTAATAGCAGCGGAATTAGTCAAGTAATCTTGTAGATTAAGTTTATATATGTGAACTCGCTGCATAGGTTATATATTTGCTTTTCGACACATGTCCTATTCCGCGTAGTCAGTAGTGCTTGAAAACAAAAGAATGAGAACTAATCACAGCTTTCCATCAGAGCGTTCTACCGTGTCCCAAAATATTGCGATAATCTTTCTCCTAATAAGAGTCAATTAATTATACATAAATTCTTCCCTAATGTATGTAATATTGTTTTGGAATAAAGCGGGGAATAATGCAAGATTGTGATTATGTGAGCTTTTTCACGTCTCCAACGGAAGCAAATGACTCGACACCCTAATATCGTAATACAAAAAATAAGTTGCGCGCGTGAAACATAGGCATAACCAACATAAAGTGATTTACCAAATCGGCCTTTTAACAACAGTCCATTCTTTACAAAGTGGCCACTGCATTTTTTCCTATATAACGTCCCCGCTGTGCATAGTTATCCAGTGCTTTATAATGGCCCCACTGTAATACAGTACTAAGAAAACAGTTTAAGTACAATGTGTTACTCCAGGATAGGCAATACCACGGTTAACGTACTCGGAATTTTGCCTTGTGACCGTAAGTTGCATCTGCATAGGGTTTAGGACCGAATTACCTTTTCTATTTAGCCCAAATTCTGCGTGATTAGCCGTGGTTGAAAAAAAAAAGGGCACGACAATAATACACACCAACCGGAAAATATAGTGCACAACAGTATTAACGTCCCCCCCTGCGTAACGCAAAGCACCCCGTGCCGCAAAAGATTTCCTATAAAAGCATCTCCACCCCCCACCCCACAGTAAATTAAATCGCATTAATGGCAATCCTCTTCTTCTAAGAATTCTCCTTAATCTGATGGTGAGTGGCGAAAAAATTACAGCGCTCTTACTTATGCTTTTAGTCTTCCCTTTTAAGGCCTCTTAAACCGCACCCGGTTTATATCCCTACAATAAGACGGCTATCTATAAATGCTAGAGTTCGGGGGTCCCAAACGATAGCTCTATAGTATAAGGAAGTATTGCAGAGCTTTGCAGATACGCGATCCATAGTATGATGCAATCCGGATTTATCCGCGCAGAGGGGGTCCTAAGCATAATTTTCGCGGGCCGATTTAGCGAGCTTACGTGGTGTATTGCTAGAAATTATTACCATATTGTATTTTATTCTATGCTTAACCAGCAAAGGTTCGCGCTATTCCACAAATGTCTAACAACTAAGAGGCTATTTTTGGATGGCGGGCTGGTGTTCGTTGCCGCCAGCTGTTCGCTCGTTGGACCACTACCGCCGACATGGACTGGGCCAGCAGGGTCCTTTCACTAAGCTATATTATCGCGCCGTTAGACAGCGATAGAATAAGATTGGATGATGGTATATTGCGCTCTATTTCTGGTGGCAAATATCAAGCACGTGATTCTACATAAAAGGCTTGCGACTTAATCTAGAGGATGCTCGAAGCTTTGGTGTGCAACTTAGGGAAGTATATATACACCTTAATCCCCAGCCCCCTCTATAAAATAGAGGAATAGAGAAAATAAGATAATAAAAAATAAAGAAATACTAAAGGCTTTAGGACGTGCTAACGAACCATACCCTTCCTAATCCAACCCCAACGCTAATTGTATTGTCCAACACTGCTGAGCATGACGGCCGATATTCTGAGGGCAACCATATGAACATCTTCGAGTTATATGTAATCCAAACTCCATCCGAACTTAAAGCTATGCCTTTGTATTGAGGTTGTTGGACTTCTGCATTATTCAGGGGTACAACTGAATCTGATGGATTTCTAAGACTAATAGTGCCAATCTCAGTGTCAAGGCACGAATCGGTATAATCGAAAGAGATGCGGGAGAGTGTCCAGCCAACATTGAGCGTCTGAAGGCAGGCGCCGCTGCTCAGATCCCAGATCTTGACCGTGTTGTCGTACGACGCCGACGCGAGCCGTGCCGAGTCGTGGGAGAAGGCAACGGAGTTGACCGGACCGCTATGCCCCTCGAGCGTCGACAGGCACGCGCCACTGCTCGGATCCCAGATCTTGACCGTCTTGTCGTACGACGCCGACGCGAGCCGTGCGGAGTCGTGGGAGAAGGCTACGGACAAGACCGAATCGCTATGCCCCTCGAGCGTCGACAGGCACGCGCCGCTGCTCGGATCCCAGATCTTGACCGTCTTGTCGGACGACGCCGACGCGAGCCGTGCCGAGTCGTGGGAGAAGGCAACGGACCAGACCCAACCGCTATGCCCCTCGAGCGTCTGAAGGCACGCGCCGCTGCTCGGATCCCAGATCTTGACCGTCTTGTCGGACGACGCCGACGCGAGCCGTGCCGAGTCGTGGGAGAAGGCAACGGACCAGACCGAACCGCTATGCCCCTCGAGCGTCGACAGGCACGCGCCGCTGCTCGGATCCCAGATCTTGACCGTCTTGTCGGACGACGCCGACGCGAGCCGTGCCGAGTCGTGGGAGAAGGCTACGGACCAGACCGAACCGCTATGCCCCTCGAGCGTCGACAGGCACGCGCCGCTGCTCGGATCCCAGATCTTGACCGTGTTGTCGTCCGACGCCGACGCGAGCCGTGCGGAGTCGTGGGAGAAGGCTACGGAGGTGACCCAATGGCTATGCCCCTCGAGCGTCGATAGGCACGCGCCGCTGCTCGGATCCCAGATCTTGACCGTGTTGTCGTCCGACGCCGACGCGAGCCGTGCCGAGTCGTGGGAGAAGGCCACGGATCTGACCCAACCGCTATGCCCCTCGAGCGTCGACAGGCACGCGCCGCTGCTCGGATCCCAGATCTTGACCGTGTTGTCGGCCGACGCCGACGCGAGCCGTGCCGAGTCGTGGGAGAAGGCTACGGACCTGACCGAACCGCTATGCCCCTCGAGCGTCGACAGACACGCACTCCATTGATCCCCTGTAACGTTACTTGGCTTTATCGTAATCCACTGTGGCTCTTCTTCTTTAAAATAGCCCCTCACTAGGCTGCTGGCTGGACTAAACAGAAGTGCCGATGCGTATGCCTGCAAGGGACTGTTTTCTATTTGCCCCCTTATGCGCCATAATAAATCGATGCGCATCTTAAACAAGCTTGTTTAACATAGCTGCATCTGCTCTTCCCTAAATTGTATTAGCATGCATAATATAAAAATAGTCGTCCAGGGTAGAGCATTACGTCCACTAACGCCTTCAATTTTGCTATTAAGACTACCCCATCTAGTAGGCTTTTGCACAGGCTAAGAGCCTCAAGCCAGTAAAGGAATTTCTCCCTTAAGAATTTGTGGATGGCGCCACTGTCTTGCAGGTCCACTAAGGAAGTCGCGGAGGAGGCAAGACTCCAATCGCCAAGGTGGTCAATCCAGTAGATGCACGAGTAACACAGAGTCGCTAAGGGATCTGGGTCTGGCGGTTCTACTAGCTCAGCAGGATACCCTAGTTCATAGAGGCTGTACATGTCTCGCCGAAGTGTCGACATAATCTAGAGGGATTTTAAGAAGATTGAATAGTGAACACCCTCCATTCCACAGGGAAAGATTTTGGAGCTCGCTTCCTAAGATAGAAATTCCTTTGCTGATTGGTGGACGAAGAAGACAGTGCGTTCGCGAAGCGTCAGGAAAGAGAGCCACAAAGCCCTATAACCTCAGACAAAGCCTCGTAATCCCCAGAAACACCGTTGGGCATGTCGACGAAAGACACGAGCTCGTCTAACGTGACTGGCCGGTAGACAGTGGAGACGACAGCTAGTATACGTTCGCAAAGGTTGGCATCTTCTAAATCGTGGATCTGGTCCATCATCCGCCTGTACAGGGCGTCGAGTCCGGGCGGAAATGCCGTTAGCTTTTTCTAAACCTTCCATTCCGATACATAGGTGAGTTCTTAACACACTAATGCTACCCAGAGGAAGGTGCCTTTTGCGTTCAACGACAAGTAGTGCTTGACAGCGTCCCGCGTCTTATCGTCGTATTTGTTTCGCTTCGCTAACCAGTTTACTTTGAACTAAATGTATGCCCCAACAGCTGCAGAGACGGAGTCTTCGTGCAGCTCAAGACACATCTTTACTTTTTGCATTGCAGGGTCGAGCTCCTTTTCAATCACTGGCCAGTTGCGGCTAGAGACGATCCACTTGACACGAGAAGACACGCATGACTTCTGGGCGACGAAATCCAGTAATTTAGGTAAATCCGTAACGCACTCGTCGAGCGCATCAACAATAAGGAACGTACTGTTCAAGCTTAGATCTTGCAAAATGCTTGTAAAGATCTTAGACAAGGCAACCCAGGCGTTCGCATTCTCAAAGAGTGCTTTACCGGCGTGATCGTGCTCTTTCTGAATATACAAGACAAGTGATGGCTGCTGCTTAACAAGCAAGTATAGCAGACCTCGCAGCACCGCAGTAGCGCTGTTAATCCGCAAGTCCGTAGCTTAGCAAAAGAAGTAGGACAGGAGGTCTGTCTTTGCAATCAACTTCTTCTTCAACTCTTCGATAATGCCGCAAAGCAGCATTGTCTTGCCCTTCCCAGGATCGCCCTTAATCCAGAGCAGTCGGCTGTTCTCGTCGTCACGCCATTGTTAGAAGTCTGCGTTCTTAAGAATCCAGTGGTAAGAGTCCTCTAACAGCCCTCCCTTAGTGTCTTCAATGCGCCTCTTATCATTACAAGGATCAGTAAGATGTAGGTCTTGCATGCATTTCTTCTGCTTGTCAATTTCTTCTCTAAGTCTCCTAAACGCACTCTCCATCCCTTCGCCATAGATAGGCAGTATATGAACACCAAGAATACCTAGTAAGGAGTACGCTTTATCTTCCTCAAGCTTGGTTTGGCGATTATTGATCCACGAGATTCGCTCATTGACGCTGAACTGGGATAGGGGGGCCCCTTGGAGTGCTGATCCAGGAATCGCTGTAATCTCGTGGATTTGCTGTCTAAGCGAACCTTTATCACCAAGCCGCTTGCCTTCTAAGGAGAAGAATTCAACCAAAGCTGGAGCAAGAAGCTCTTGGAGCGTCCAGCCCCGGGTAAACCATCTGCTCTTCCAGAAAGCTGGCTCCCATTGCATTGTTGACTTTTTTCTTCTGTTCAAAATAAAAGAAGGTGTGGAGACATCTGGTAAATAGGCGTAGCATCGATTAGCCTTGCGGTACCAGCAAAACATCGAGTTAATAGCGTGCGAGAGTTCGGCATTATTTCTCTTGTTAATACAACACGTATCAATCCAGAAGTATTCTAGGCCATCGCGTGCAGCTTGCTCTGCACAGAACCAGATCTTCTCATAGCCAGGCTTATCCTTGCCAGTATTATTCGTTAGGTCGTCAAAGGTGACCTCCTCAGCATCAGCGCCCCAGGTATGTGAAAGAATCGCGTAAGGAGGAGGGATAGAGTCATTGTTAATCTGAGTAAGAACAAAGTCGCTAGTGTCGCTGCGCGTTGCACAAGATGCATTATTTCACATAAGAGCTAGATGGGGGCAAGCAGTAGGAACAGATCTTAGTTGGCATCAGACGCGGCAGCCTAGCTGAAAAGACGAGGCAGCGGCTTATTAAGCACTTTAGTCCTAGGCTACTAAGGTTAGCTAGTATAGGAAGAGAGAGGACGCAGAGCTATACCTAAGGATCAAATCCAATAGCGATGCGGCGCGAGAGTGCGCAAGTTCTATTGCCGTGTCAGTGGGTTTGGGCTAGAGTAGGTAAGAACAGGCCATCGCAGGCGGGTTGCGGCTGATTGCACAGCCCACTATGGCGCGGACACTTAGGCTAACTAAGTTACAGGGCCCATAAGCCACAAGCTAGCCGTTCCAGATAACAAATGTAAATAACGTTGGCGTGATTATGTAGTCTGTAAGAGCCATTTCGCGCTAGCTAGATATAGTAGTCGCGCTTCGATCAGAAGTACCAATTAGCGTGGCAAGGACGCATAAATATCCCTGCCACATCAAGGCAAAAGGCTAATATGACTGCGCAACATTGTTAAAAGGTTCTGACGCTTGTATAAAGACATGTACCTTCGCATCGTAGTAGCACAAACAAGGTAGTGCGGCTGTAGCAGAGAGACATCTTTATGCGACGAAAGAAAGCACCTTGTCTATTGGGCGCGCGAGGGCAACCATGCAAATGTAATTTATTAGTAGGGAGGCTGCGCTATGTGCGCAAGTGGCTAAAGTACACATTCCTTAGAAAGACATAGAATATTTGATGTGTGCGTAGACTTATTCTTGCTTGATATTAAAGTATCTTGTATATTTTGCGGTACGGGGGGTTTTTGCGCGACTTAGGGAGGGACGTTACTTAAGATAAAAGAACACTAAACAATCTAAAACCAAACATAGAGTAAACACGTATCCAAAAACAAGTTCTCTATGCAAAGTCCCCAAAAGTCCCACAGCGAACCAATAAAACAAAACAAAAAAAACCAAGTATCAGCAACACTCAAGAAACAATCTGCAAGGCTAGCGCCTCTCAAGCCAGCTTATAGCACATAACCGACGAGATAACGTTAGCCCAGGCACCCTTAGGCAATCCAGGAGGCAAAATATTATCCTCAGTGCCCTTGAACTTCGTCTCGCCAAGATCAGCGTGCGAGCGACCCTTCAGAACGCGGTAGGCACTGTCGCAGCCCACGTCACTTCGCGCATTGTTAGCACATGACAAGATAGCAATAAAAAAAAGGGGGAATGGGGACTCACTAGTAGAAACGACAGACCGTGTTTTAGCCTGCTTGATGGAAACCGTCTTATCGTTACTATAAATGCACACGTTAGCATCAGAGATTGTTCAGGGGGCAAGCAGAGCACAAGGAAAAAAAAGAAAAAACGTACAGCCACTTGAGATTGTCGACAAAGTCAACGCACTTGTCGAGAGCCTCGATGTTCTCGCACTTGCCGCCGAAGAAGGTATCCGTGCACATGTCGACGTGCCCGAGGCCGCCTTTGACGCTCATGTCGTAGCCCCGCTTCTCCAGCTGGGAGGTCTCGTCGCCGGAGGTGGCAGGTGCGCCTGCGGCGATGACTACGAAGGCAGAAAAGAAACGACGAGGGCGGAGAAATGCATGGTGCTTGCTTGGAGATGGTTTTTTGGGTGTTGGTTTTGGGATTGGGAAGGCGGGTGGAAAGTGGAAGTTTTTGAAAGTTTGATACTAGTTGTTGATAAGAGTGAGAGTAGGACCGCTATACTAAAGGAAAATTTACTGATTACGGGGCGCCACTTTATATAGCGGACTGAACGTGTCGGGTTGACACGTTGATTCGCGGAGATGAAGAGTGACATGATGCCGCGTACAAGAGGGACAAAGACCCCGAACAATGGCTCTAGCAAAAATATCGAACAACAGCCTTCAAGAAGGCACCAATCAATACCCCAACCGAAGACATCGAACAAAGAACTTCAACGAAGACCCTAAACCAAACATTGCACGACGAACCAATATAAAGAAGTTGAACAAAGCCCATACAGCGAATAACATTCACTTGTCCAGGCCAATACATATCAATAAGCCCAAGCAACCTTTGCTCTACAGTGAAATACTGGAACATGGAATTAGAGCCAGCATGAGTGATGCTGTATGAGCCGTCGTCGCATCACTAAACGTATACGCATTCCCATAACATTTACATGGGTTTTTTAAAACGCAGTCCAGCATACAGCCTAAAATTTACATGACAGGAGAATTAATAAATTGAAAGATACAACAAGGCGAAGGGGACCAGTCTACAACCAGTTAGATATCTCGCTACAGACACTTACCTTCACCAAACCCTCTCTCATACCACCGTTCAACTTCATCCTCATTTATTGCAACAACAATACTTTCCAACCACATCCGCAGCAATGACTCTACTTTATATAATCCAATCCACCAACATACCAAACTCCCATAGCCCGCAAAACCCACCACCATCCTATTTATCCCCATTACATCTATCCCCATCATATTCCCCACCCCAAAACTAAAAAACATCCCCCAACAGCACTTCTAATCCAATAATCCACCAACTCAGCCAACCTAACATCCAACCCCCAACCCATTTAAGCCTAGCACTCTACCACAACTACTCTAGCCCCTACTTTACCCCCCTCATCTACCACCCAAATTCCAACCGCCTTATTCCAACTATACCTAAGCTTCATATCTAACAAACCTTACAGCCTCACCCTAAAAACTAAAATCGATTAACTTTCTTCGTACGAGATTCCAGCTCCTCACACAGCTCGTAGAGGGCAACACAGTCGGTACTACAACCAACAACCTAGAATCGCGAAATATCTATCCCGCCCACTCCACTCCTTTACTGCAGAATGAGACATTATAGGTAAAACCCACCGCACCACGCACTGCAGTCTTATACTACTAATGACACACTAGAGTATAGAATTAAGGTGATTTTTATTTATTTATTTATTTATTTATTTATTTAATTTATTTATTTATTTATTTATTTATTTATTTTATTTATTTATTTATTTATTTATTTATTTATTTATTTATTTATTTTTATTATTTATTATATTTATTTATTTATTTATTTATTTATTTATTTATTTATTTATTTATTTATTTATTTATTTGGTAGGTCGGTAAGTAATATAGACTTAATAAGTTAAGAGATAATAGCATATATTATTATGTTGTAGTAGAGAGAGAGAGACAAATTACTACTAAGCCTTAGACTCTATAGGTAATACTATATACTAGTAATTATATAATTAGGTAGATGCCTACTAGAACTAGCATATTATAATATTATCCCTCTTTTATAGCTGCTCTTACCCTAAAAGTGCTTTAGTAACACTAGAATAGACCTTATAGTCTCTAAATAGCGCTATATATTACTTCTAGTAGGAGAATATACCTATTTACCTTTTAAGAAACAAAGCTTTTATTATATACCTATATAGAGTGTAAGAATAAATATTATGTATTACAATAACCCCTTTTTATTAATATCTTAAAACGCTTTTCTGTGTGTATATAATAGTAGGAGGGATAACTGCTATTATTATAATATTTTTATTAGAAATCCCTTAGTCGCAAAAAAAAAATAAAAAAACTATATCTTAATTTTATATGCTATTAGTAACTTCCTACCTTACTTTTAGCTACTTTAGGCTACTTTACTACTAATTTACGCTAGTTTACACCTATTACTATCTATTAGTAACTTTTAAAGCCTATTAGTAACCCTTAGAGTCTATTAGTAACTTTTTTAGCCTCTTAGTACTTAAGAGCCTTAAAGTAAGTATATTAGGCCCTATTAGTTACTAATTAGCGCTAACTAGTAGTAATAGGCCTAATATATTAGTTGCAAAAAACAATACGCACTATAACTTTTATAATATTATAAGCCTATATATATTATAGTATATTAGACATTATATAAAGGGCTACCTTAGTCTAAGTAAGTATTACTAGTTTCTAACTAATTTAATTATCTTTAATAATTAGTAGGAAGAAAGTAATAAGAGGTAAAAGATTTACAAAAATTACTAAAACGTCGATTAAGACTACTATATAGTAAGTTCCCTCTTTCTAGGTCTAAATAAGGCTTATATAGCGCTAACTAGCGCTATATATCTTTATAGGTTAGTATTAGGGCTAAACTAACTTTAATATAGTAGACTTTAAAAGATTATTACTATTTTATTAAGCTTATAAACCTTTTTAAGAAATATAATACTATAAATCCTAGGCTAGCTAATATTAGTAAAAATATAGATAATAAGGCTATTATAGAGTATAATATTAAGATAGAGGTATTTAATAGGGTAATTAATAAGAAAACTATAGCTAAGGTAGAAATTAAGAATATAGCTAAGGATTTGCACGCTAATATAAAGAGCGCTAACTATACTATTACTTTTAATAGCTATTACTACCTTTATAATAGGTCTTTATCTATTAATAACTAGTATACTTAATCTAAACTTATATTAGATAGTTAGTTACGCGCTAATAATAAAGTTATCTATAAGTAAACTATATAGGCTAAGTATTACGTAGCTAACTAAGATATATTTCTAATAAAGGTATTATCTTCTATAAAGCTTTAATAGGCCCCAACTAGTATTAACTAGTATAGTAGACCCCTTATACCTATAAGTTAGTACTAACTAATATATAATAGCGTAGTAGTTAGTTAGCTACTATTTCTAATACTTCTTTAGCTATAGTTATTAAGTAGAACACCTAGGCTACTAAGACTAGTAGGGCTCTTTACAAAGTTCTAATTTTTTTAAATAATCTATATAAAGGCTTAGAAGGTCCTATAAAGAAGACTAAAACTAAGAAATTGCTCTATATACTTAATAATATAAATAAGGCACGCTATAACTTAAATCCTAAGTAGTTTAATTCTAAGTTAATACGCATGTATAAAAATATAAAAAAGGCTAAAGAAGAGTTAGGCTTAGACTAGTAAACGCGCGCATTAATGTCAGATAGACGGTCACTGTGCATTCCAGTGATAATCTCTCTGTGAAATACACTGAGGAGGCTGGCGCACTACTGTTTTGCATTGCCCCTGTACTATCCTAGATAGTACAAGGGCCTTAGCATAGATAGAAACTTCTCGCGATAGCTGGGCTTCTCCATTTACGATCAATCATCACAGTCATCAATTCTCATTAATATATTATCTCAAAGTGACAGAACACTATCAAATCTGACAATTAACTTCTAAATTATAGGGCTTATTTAGCGCTATATAGTAGAAATTAGTCTTATTTATAATAGATAGTAGAGTTTAGCGTAGTTTTTTAGTCTTTTAAAGATACCTAATATATTTAATAAAGAGTTTTAAAGTTTATAGCTGTATATAGCCTAATATTGTCAGATTGGGATAGGTGATCCGAACAACTATATCGTGAGTGGCAGGAGAGAGATGAAACAGCCCCTACCCAAATAGGGATAGTATAGAGGATTAGCCAAGAACCAAAATAGCGCACAAGCAGACCTCTAGAGGGAGGACACCCTTAAGAAAAACAACAACCAACATTACGCATTATTAAGATATGGACTTTATTTATTAATAAACCCTTTAATCTAATAAATATAGCCTAAGTAGCACTAACTAGTGCAAAATAGTCTACTTTAGCCCTATTTAACCTTTAGATACTATAGTAAATTAATTATTTACTTAATTTGTTCTAGTCTTTAATATGCTATAAGGTCTATATAACTTATAACTCTTTTTATAAAGTTTCTCTATACTAATCTATTAAAATACCCTACTCTTTTAGAGCAATCCTAATACTAAACTCCTAATAGGAGATACGTATAAGGTCTTTAAGATAAAAGGTAATTAGTAGAACTTACTTACTACTACTCTTAAAAGGAAATAAAAAAAATAACTCCCTATAACTCTCAAAAGAGAAATTGTCCGTACACCGTATGGGTAAGGGTACCTAAGAGTGTTGAGGTGTAAGACTGCCGCATGGCTGTATGGTCGGTCCTTGGTCACATGACCTCGGCCGGAATAACCTTATGCCTAGCCTCACCCATACACCTTCAGGCCCTCGGTCCTCCATAGGAATGACACACCTCTTTTCTTATAGTCAACCTATATCACTATAAATTACTGTGATCTCTACTATCTTATAGTTATGAGCCCGGCACGACGCTTATTGCGCACCCTCTGAAACTCCTTACTAGTTAGTCCTGCTGCCACATTATCGCTCGCACGGACTAGAGTAGAGTTTTCACAACAACAACGCGAAAAGTTATTTAAAAAACTACAATTACAGTTACTATAAATCACTGTCAAACACTATAAGACTCTAAATCACGACAAAAAGCCTACACTGGTGGCCAAATACGCGAAAAGTCATCGCAAACGCGTCATAATAGCAACGCTAAAGGTGTCAGATATGCAGCTGTTAGATAGATAGAACAAGCGCGTTGAGGTTGGATCTGTACAATAAAGCAGGGACCACCTAGCTTAGCACACTAGCAAAGAAGTCAGAACTAGCCAAACATAGTAGACACGAACACAAATATAATTATTATTATCTATTAAGGCGCATTATCGCATTTAACTATTAAATCTAACAATTAAGAGTCTTACTGCCTTAATTAATACTAAAATGGCTGCACTACCCCAGCGTGACCCGACGGTGACCCTTCAAGACCACACCAACTACAGGGTATGGATAATGCAGCTCTAGTCTAGATGCGTCGCATATCGCATCTGGCTAAAAGTTAATCCTACGTCGAATATCCTAATAAAACCTAAACCTATAGCCCTAAGGGCGCCGCTAATTAATAGGTATACTCTAGCAGTGAATGTTAGCATCCTAATAAGGCAGTCCAAACTGTTAGTAGCAGGACTTAAGGCGTTTAAAGAAGATCTTAAGTATTACAAGATTCTTACTAAGCAGTATAAGAACAATTAACATAATTTTAAAAAGGAGCAAACAAGCCTTTAGCAAATTATTGTTTATATTTAGGCTACTATTAGCCCACATCTTTAGCGCACTTGCTGCCTCCCAGATTAACTACTAAGACAGTGGATTACGAACCTTAAAGCCACGGTTGGCGTCGACAAACAATTCAAGAGAGAACGAGCCCGCAACCAATACCTTACATCCCTTAGACTAATAAGAAACGTGTCAAATTAGGACATATAGCTTACTAAATATAATTAAGCAGCTATAGAAGTAGAGACAAGCAATGTCCCTAAGATAACATAGATTAATATAATTATAAAGGACTTTCTAACTGCTGTAAACAAAGTTGCGCCTAATTAGTCTACAACCTTTTAGGATAGCGGATGGTTTACACCTGGCATAAATTAGAAAGAAATAATAAAGCGCTTCTAAGAGCATATAATGTTAAATTATCCAACCCCTTGAACAGGGAAGCACAAGGCCGCATTTGTGGCAGATAACTTATTATACCTCGCTAAAAGTGGGAAAACCACCTAGGGTATTGATGCCGAAGCAGCACTATCTAGAAAACGGGGCAGACCCTAATATCAACGTGATGACTAAAAAGATAATAAGAACTTATCCTTAGTCTAAAAACCTATAAAAATAGGAGGCGCTAAATGTCCTGCGTGTGGACATCGCCATAGACTCTAGGATTGCTTCTATATTAATATAGATAAAGCTCCTAAGTAGTAGAAACTAAATAAGAAGAAGATCAAAGAACTTGTCGCATTAAAGCGCAAGCATAATCCTAAATTTTAAGGACTGCTAAGAGGACAAAGTAGACTAAGATTAAAAACACTAAACATCAAACAA
Source organism: Laburnicola sp. JP-R-44 (assembly GCA_009805535.1). Classification (NCBI taxonomy): domain Eukaryota; kingdom Fungi; phylum Ascomycota; class Dothideomycetes; order Pleosporales; family Didymosphaeriaceae; genus Laburnicola; species Laburnicola sp. JP-R-44. The sequence continues at coordinate 2,298,131 of SELF01000006.1, forward strand.
TCGCACACACGCCCACACCTAAGATCCTCAAGTCCCCTAAGAACTAACTAGAGGGATAGAGAATATCAAACGTCAACGCTGCGTTTACATCAGCGCCAATAGAAACAGAAGTGTCTAATTACCCGCTAAAGCGCTTGTTTATTCTTAAATTCAGGATTAACTTGCCACATTACAAACAACCCTAACCATATCTACAACTTCTGTCTACCTACGTCTAAAGATTATATATAGGCTAGCAATACAAAGATATGGATAAAAGGCTACACAGCTCTGTTGACTTAACACTAAGAGGCCAACATAGAACAACTACGTTAGTTCTACATAATATAGCTATCTATCCAGACCTCCTATGCAACCTAGTCTCCTTTTAACTACTAAGGCATAGAGGAATCTAGTAGAATACGCAAACGGACCTAACTACGCTAAAAGGACCAGACAACAAGGTTATCAGAAAACTATTTAAGATACACAGTCAATAGGTACTTAAGTATGATCTGCTACCACCCCACTTTATATCACATCCGCAAGAATACATCACAAACGAAAGGAGCACTACAAAGGGCCTTAGCCGAATTATAGCACAAGAGACTAGGACACCCTAAACTAGCAGCTATCAAACATCTTGTGCAGCAAGCTAAAGGGGTGCGAGTTAAGGGAGTTACAATAGTTTAATGCAACTCCTATAGGAAAGCAAAGATCTAGCAACAAATTAGCTAAGCTAAGCACCGCGAATCAACAATAAAGGACTAGGAGAAAGACTAGCTATCGACTTTCATGCCTACAAGGCGCAAAGTAGCACTGGCGAAAGGAGCCAGATGCTTGTCACTAACAGGTACTCAGGCCTGCAATAGGACTTTTATTTTAAAGACAATTAACCAGCAAAGTTAGTTATTAAAGTTCTATCAAACTTCTTTCTCTTCCTTAAAAACTATTACAATATTACGGTCAAGGTCATTGAAGCGGACAACAAGATCATAATGGTGAAACTAGAAATCAAGCGCTAGTTGGCATCACAAGGAATTACTGTCAAGCCTTCCGCCCTAGATATACAAGCTCAAAATAGAGGTGCCAAACGCTTAGGGGGTGTGAATAAAGAGAAATCGCGCGCGATGCGTCTTAATACTAACCTACCCTAGGAACTATAGCCCAAAGTTATAAGAGCTACAGTATACCTCTACAATTAAACACCGAATTATGCGAACAACTAGAAAACGCCATACAAGATATTCTTCACACGAGTTGCTCTAAACAACAGAGTAGTCACCTTAATTAAGAAACCTAACCTTGCTCACCTTAAAGCGTATAGCTGCAAAGCGTTCACAATAATAGATAATACACATTAAGGTAAATTAAGGCTACAACGCCTAGACCTAAAGGCTTAGATTAGTTACCTAGTAGGATACTGGTCCTTAAACATCTATTAAATTTAGATACTGTCACTTGCTAAGGTGATAAGCACACCCGCAACATTATCTTTAACGAACAAACTGTCTTTAGTGGCAAAACTAAGGACCTTATAGATAACCTTATACATAGTACACTAGAGGAAATTGCTATATACGTAAGAAACAATTAAACTCCTAACACTAAGTTATTAACCAGAGACAGAGTCCTTCTATAAAGACAACACTGTTAGAGGCTCATCAAATCCCCAAGGCGAAGTAGACCCACCAGGCTACTACTAAGGAGTGAAGATCAGGGACAACTATCCAACTCCTCTAACTACACCACCACCTGCGGCATTACTTGCGCAGTTAATAGCTGGAAATAAATCAGAAATAAGCCTAAAAGGGTTATCCAAAACTGTCCCCTAGGCAGCCGCCTTTATAGCAGGAACTTAAGCTAGCTACGTTAGGAAATATACAGAGGGGGATATTATAGACAAGGCTAAGATAATAAGAACGCTCGCTAAAGGCTTAAAGCCCTATTGAAGTCAACTCCCACCTCTGCCAACGTGCCGTACCAAGCTTAAGGATCACCCAATGGGCGAATTGTTTAAAGAAGCAGAGCGGGATCACCTTGCAAGCTATAAACAAATAAAATCATGGTTAGAAGTACTAATAAAGAAGATCAAACTAATAGGACAGCAGATCCTTAACTGTATGTAGGTATACACCTATAAGCTTAACAAACACTATCGCTTGCTAAAGTGCAAGGCACGGCTAGTCGTCTGGGGCGATTAACAACGGAATATTACCTCTTAAGACACTTATGCAGCCACGCTTGCCAGCAGGTCGTTCCGAATGCTAGTGGCAATAGCAGCTCACTATAATATGGAGCTCGAGCAATACGACGTTACAAACGCTTTCGTCCATGCAAGTATGGACTAAGAGGTATACATAGAAATGCCCTGTGGCTATTAGAAGCCTGGAACGATACTTCAAGTTAACAAGGCTTTATATGGTCTTCAGATCTTACTACTCCTCTAGTAGAAAGAGTTTACCTTAACACTTAAAGCTCTAGGTTTCTAGACAGTGCCTTACAAGCTATGCTGCCTTCTTAAAGACGGAATTATTGTCTTCTTCTATGTCGACAATATTATCTTAGCTTTTCACAAGCAGAAAGAGGAAGAAGCCTAACAAGCGATCAAGCGCCTATAAAAAAAATACACCTTAAGTGGAGGAAACAACCTTTAGTAGTTCCTTAGCGTAGAGATTATTAGAGATTGAAAGACTAGGACAATTCAACTCTCTTAGGCTGCCTACTTAGACAAGATTAGTTAATTAGTTAACAAGAGGGATATTTGACACAACACCCTAATAGTAGCTATTAAGCTGAAACTACAAGACGGCTTAGCGACACCCTTAGAAATTAACAAATACTAACGCAAGATTAGATCGCTTCTGTTCGCGGCAGTAACAACTCGACCAGACATAGCCTTTGCAACCTCAAGGCTAGCTTAATTCCTGTCAAATCTAGGCTTGGAATATTACAATGCCGCTAATTAAGTACTACTATACTTATTAAGCACTAGATAGAGAGCACTACAGCTTGGAGGAGGCAACTGCCTTCAAGTAGCTAGCGATGCCTTATTTGCTAACAACACACTAGACAGAAAGAGCTTGTAAGGATACGCTATTAAGCTATTTAATAGACTTATTGCCTAGAAAGCAAGCAAATAAGAGACTGTCATAACTTTAACAACTAAAGCAGAGCTTCTCGCCTTATTGCAAGTGGCTAAGGAAGCAATTTTTATATATTAAGACTACTGGACGAACTGCAGATTAAACTGCGCTTATCGTTAATTACTATCTAATGCGATAATAAGCAAACTATTCAACTAGTCACTAAGGAGATATCCAGGCTTTAGACTAAACTACGACACGTTAACATTTACAATTACTGGTTAAGACAGGAAGTCTCTACTAGAAAGATTAAGGTGGAGTACGTACAATTTGGCAGAAATGATTGCTGACAGCTTTACAAAGGTCCTCCTAGTTAACAAGTAGAAAGGGTTCCTAACCTAACTTGGGCTGGTTAAGATAATAGAACGCAAAGTAGCGAATAAAGCACCTTTTAAGGAAATTTAAGGGCACCTTAATAACTTTATTTTAGGATAACAGGCTGCTAAATAGTTTAGCTTGCAAGGATCTTCTAAGCTAAGGGGGTGTGTTAGATATGCAGCTATTAGATAGAACAAGCGCGTTAAGGTTAGATCTGTATAATAAAGCAGGGACCACCTGGCTTGGCACACTAGCGAAGAAGTCAGAACTAGCCGAACACGGTGGACACGAACACAATACAATTATTATTATCTATTAAGGCGCATTATCGCATTCAACCATTAAATCTGACAAAAGGACAAAAAAGTCATACTAAAAGGGATGGACAACTTTGAACTATGGTACACAGTTTTTAAACGTACCGCGCGCACACTACGCGTCCTAAAATACGTCAACCTAGAGGCTACAAACCTTGCGGTGCTAGAAGATATTAAATCCAACCCTAATGAAAACCTCAATATTGCAGTATAGAAAGAGAAATACAAGCGCAAATAAGAACGCAAGAAATCGCTAAGCAAGCTTAAAAGCCACACATTACAAGTATAGTGAGGGACAACATACTAATTTCTATGCCTGCTAACTACACTATTATAGAACAAATTAGGTTCCTATACAAGAACTACTTAAAACTAATAGTTACTAAATAAGAAGAAGCAGACCATTAATACAATAAGGCGAAGAAGTACACGCCTAGTCGCTAGTTAATTAAGGACTAGATAAACGACTTCTAAATTCATCTTAACAAGGCCATTAAACTGAAGGTTCTAGCTGTTTAGGGTTTTCGCTCCCTAGCAAGATCTTCTTAAGGTCTTTTATGCTATTAATTTAGGGTTTACAGCGATAATAAATAAGAAAGTCTATAAGGCCTATTTAGCATATACTAACACAGAACTTAATTCACTAGCTTTAATAGTCTATACTATACTAGCTATTATTAATTGCGCAGGGCGTTGTTGTTACACTAGAACAACTTATTACAGTCCGTGCACCACCACTAAGTATACCTGACAAGATATCTGTTGCGGCGCTTATTTAACACTACCAAACGACGCCGTACCTACACAGCTTAAACAAGGGCAACATACAAGGCACCGCCTATGCCGCGCTTAATAGAGCATAGTCTCCTTACTATACAGATACAAGAAATTAGAGCTATAGCTTAACGCCTTTAAACAATATAGGAGGACTTTAGAACAATAGGAAGCGCACTAACACTAAGATCGCTAGTGGTTCGCAAAGAAAGCCTTGTCCTTGTGGCAAAGGCGACGCCCACCTAGGGTAACCCACGATGGGGAGCTTGTCCATACATCTGCACCTAGCTGCAAGGAATTAGGTTTAAAATTAATCTAGCTTGCGTTAAAGCTATTCAAAGATATAGTAAGATCACTAGATAGGCTAAGCTGCTTAATAAAATACAAATAAAAGAGAAGGCGAAGCGAGATTACGTTACACCTATGGGTTATATCGACGCTAGCAACCAAGCCTCTAATAGAGAATACAAATAGGCACACGTAACGAAATACCTTGCAATAAGTAATAAGCGACGTCTAACCTTAGTACTCTATTACTTTTAGATCCTTAATTATGGTTCAGATATATATGTCTGTAATAAGCCTAACAAGTTTATATAGATTTGTCCTATAATACTAGGCAAAAGAATTAGTTATAAAGAAGACTTAGTGGAAATCGCTATATAGGGTGAATGCGACATCGAAATCCAGACACTAGGTGGACCTATAAGGACTATATTAAGGAACGTTACCTTATGTCTGGGCTTTATCACCTTACTAGTGTCGCTCTTAAGGCTTAGAGAAAAAGATATATACTTTAACTTAGGGCGTGAATGCCTGTACACAAAGGATAGCACTAAGAACCCTATCTAGGCAATAGTTAAACCTATAGGCGGTTACTATATTCTAGTAGACTAACAGTCTCCCCCAGCACCACCAGAGGACCACACTAACAGACCTTTCCTAGCGCTTGCTAACAAAAGGAGCTACAAGAAACCCTCTATTATACTACTATCTAACCGCACATTATCTAGTCTTTACGCACACGTCTTAATAGGCTATACTAGAGCTAAATTAATAGAGAAACTAAGTCACAACGTTGCTGGCATAGCTCCGCTCACATCTCCTCCCCCTAGTACAAGACTACGAACAATGCAGAGTTAATAAGGCTTTATAGATTATCTTACAGAGATCTAATAGAGAGCACTAACCTACGCGTGTATTTAAAGCTATTGCTATTAATATTATTGCACTTAACTTAACGCCAAATCTCTTGCGGGCAACTAGTACATCTTTTATAGTTACTATCTTGTCTCTAAGACCTATATAGTGTATAGCATACCCGATCGATCTACAGATGTCCTAGATAGAGTCTTTAAACTTATAGATAGACACATTAAACGCCGCTACAAACAACGCCAGCCCGGTGTTCGTACTAATAGACGGAGAGAGAGCTTATAAGTTTTAGAATAACCTTGGTGTAGTCGAGCACTGCAAATAACAAGGCATTACTATATAGCTCCAGTCCCCTAACACTATAGAACAATTAGGCCATATATAGAATAGTTAGGAAAGATGCTAATTACTATGTCTCGATTACTTAGGACTACGTCTAACCTTCTATTTTACCTGTGCGAAGAGATGTACGTCTATGCGCGGCATATCTACTTAATCAGACTCCTATTAAATTATTAAACTAGACTACACCGTTTAAGGCTGTATACAGCAAACCGCCCTCTATTGCTTATCTACGCATCTACAGATATAGAGCATACTACCTTCGCAAGAAGATTCCCCAAACAGACAAGCTTTCCCTAAGGGCGCTTATTAGTTACTTAGTAGGCGTAGACTCACGCAATATCTACCGTATATAGGTACCAAAAGCTGTATCCTATAGACATAGAGGCAAGGTCATTCGAATAAGAGATGTTACCTTTAATAAAGAACTATTCTTTAGGTCCACTAATAAAGAGAGCCTACTTAGCATTTAGTTAGATTAAGCCATCAACAATATTTAAGGTTAAAGAATTAGAAAGTGAGCAGGAAGATTCTAATAAGAAAGTACATAAAGACGCTAAGCTCTCTATCCTTCCTACTAAAACCCTACTTGCAGGCGAGAAATTAGGCTAAGCTTATAATGTACACCGTAGCAGAGATGCATACCCTTTACTAGTTTCTATGGTTAATTGGACCTCCGCGCCGCCAACGTTAGTAGTAGCTACACCGCCAACGCCCTCTTAGTCCTCTGCGTCCCCTACACCTACATTAATGGGACCTCCTACGCAAAGAAAGCGATACAGGACCAATACCTATCTCTAAACTACTAACGTGTTGCCTAAACGCATACGAAATTCTACTACTAACGCTATCTAGACTTATTAGAACACGTTCGCGCGTTGGCCTCACTACTAGACAAAGTGCCCTAATTAATCGCACTATTACAGCGAGTCCACAAAGACTAGCTTCCGCCCCTGCCTTAATTTTAGAATAATGTCCTAAAACTCCCTACGTAGTTTAGAGAAGGCTTTATAGCAGCTGCGAAAAAGGAGCTAAATACTATCGCTAGAAAGGAGACATACACTAAGATTCCGCTCTTAGAGCTCCCTTTAAACACTAAAGTCTTACTACTTATATAGGTCTTTACATATAAATTTAATTAAGGCTATCTAGCTAAGTTTAAATCAAGGATTGTTATAAGAGGAGACTTGTAGACTGTTGTAGGTGACACCTATGCTGCTACTCTTGCTGTACGAATATTCCGCGCTCTTATAGCAATTGCCGCCTACTTTAACATAGACATACGTTAATACAACGCTGTTAATGCTTTTACTAACGCTAAACTCCCTAAACCTATTTACACCTTTTAACTAGAAGGTTTTCTATAACGGTGGGCACTACTAGCAACTTTATCGCGCCCTTTATAGCCTTAAGACGTTACTACTACTCTGGTACGAAGACTTTACAACTACACTTAAAAGCTTTAGTCTATCACTAGTACTTAACGCACCCTATCTATAGAGAGACAATCGCATTATTGTCTTCTTTTACGTAGACAACATTATTACTATAGCCCTTCTAGGTTATTTATCCTTCCTTAACGCCTTTAAACGCAAGCTTATTAAATAGTATAAAATTACTAACTTGCAAGGCCAAGAGAGCTCTACTTTCTGTGGTATTACCACACATAGAGACCGTGACAATAGTTATCTTTAGTTATTACAACGTGACTACATCTAGAAAATCTACGCTAAATACCTAGCACCTTAAAAGTTGTCCTAAACTAAGGCACCTACTTTACCTCTACCTTTTTTAAGGAGCTTATACCATTAACAGAGTCTAAGAACAAGGACGCATCTTATTATTACTCCTAGATAGTTAGATCTATTGGCTACGCCGCTAGTGCTATATGTCCAGATATCGCCAAAGCTTATTTAAAATTGGCTAAATTCTTTACTAACCCTAGCCTTAAACACTTATTAGCTGCATATTAGTGCCTTGCATACCTGATTACTCCTAGGACCTAGCACTGCACTACTCTGTAGACTACACTACTCCGCATCTCTATTAAAAAGATACCAAAGAGACTAACTTCTATAGCGCAACTAACGCGTCTTACGCTAATTATAAGGCAACCCGCAAGTCCTTATAAGGCTACATCTTCTTCCTATTTAGCGGTCTAATTAACTAGAAAGCAACACTCTAACGCTGCGTTGTTAAGTTAACTACTAAAGCCGAACTTATCTCACTCTCTATAGAGTACACTAAGTACTACTAGTGGTCCAGGATCTTTAATAATCTCTACCTAGACTTTAAGGAACAACCCTCTATGTACTATAACAACAAACAGACAATTCGTCTACTAGTTATAGAGTCCCCTTAGCTAAAGACAACCCTTTGACATGTGAATATATACCACTATTAGTTATAGGAATAGGCACTATAAGGAACTGTTACTCCCTCCCGCTTATATTAAAACTAACTTTTAGCCCGCTAACAGCCTTATAAAACTTCTACCTAAATAGAAGCATTAGGAATAGTTAAAGCTCTTATAACTTAAGCCTATTCTAAAGCATATTATAGGTGAACAAGTAAAGTCTTTAAGCTCTTCCACCTCTGCGACCTTATAGCAGAACATTAGCGGTTTAGGTGAGCTATAAATCTCACCCTATCCCTGCGCCTATAGTCTCTAGAATTACTGTGTTTTACTGTGTCGATAAGGCCTATAGCTACGCGCTCCTCTAGTCTAATACTCCTCTATCTCTACATATTAATAAGGCATATAGCTACGCGCCCCTCTAGTCTAATATTGCCCCTAAGCACTGCTCTATTCTAGCACCTTACTTTCCCTGTGTTTTATAGTGACAAGACCTTACACGTGTTATATTACACAGCTTTAGCAAGAAGAATCTTAACATTTAACATAGAGCACTATCTATTAAGAAGTTAATAATAGCTAATAACTGTCTACACCTAGGTGGATTAGCTACCTATCCTGCGGATTAGTTCCTTTAGTACATACACACCTAAGGCACAAGTCTAGGTATTAGTAAGGAGTTCTATCTCCTTGTGCTGGCGCAGCTATATAGAGTAGTTCCGCCTACTTACGCTGGAGTTAATTACACTAGAGTTATTAAGACGGCTTATATTAATAACAAACACAGGCAGACCTTAGCACTAGACTAGGACCTACCTTTTCTTATTTTAAGACCAGACTCTCCTATAAGATACGCCCTTACTTGCTAGCCTAGCTATATAGAATAGTTACAATTGTTTACGCTAGTACCTGGGCAGACTGCTTTCTTATAGTAATTTCATATTAAAACAGACCCAATCTACTGTTACAGGCTATATGCTAAGGACACTTAGACGCCGACCTACACACAGAAGGCTTAGGTAACTAATGAATCTCACCCCGTCCTTGCACTTACAGTCCACAAAATCACTGTGTTTTACACTATTGATAAGGCATATGGCCACGCGCCCCTCTGGTCCGACACTATGTTAATAAGGCACATGGCTACGCGCCCCTCTGGTCTGACACCTTTTAGCTCACTTACACTGTTGTTATAGTGTTTTAGGGTGACTTTTATGGCAAGCAGCCTACACAAGAACCTGCTGACGGCTCCTTTTTCTTCCCCTTACTAAGGTTGGGAGTTGTTTGTTGCCTATCGCGCTATTTTAACTTTATCTCTTATCGCCACGCATACCTGTTTTAACTTAGGACCTAGCATCTCTTAGATCACCACTATTAGCAATCTAAAGGGGGTGTGTAAGACTGCCGCATGGCTGTATGGTTAGTCCTTGGTCACATAACCTCGGCCGGAATAACCTTATGCCTAGCCTCACCCATACACCTTCAGGCCCTCGGTCCTCCATAGGAATGACACACCTCTTTTCTCATGGTCAACCCATATCACTCACTATGAATTACTATAATCTCCACTATCTTACATAAGGTTTTAATATTGCCGCATAATAGTATTATATAGGGATTACGTAATGCCTATGCGCTATAGCCTATATACTATAGAATTTTCTTTTTTTTATCTACACCCCTTTTAGATATTAGTAATTAATACTAAAGTTAGTTCTATTATATTATTTTCTTTTCTTATATAACTATCCTATACACCCCTCTATACTTACTAGTATAGAGTATTAGATATTAATATTTATATAGCTAGCTATAGAGTAACTATTTAACACTAATTTATATTTAACTAATTCTTAACTATAAATTAGTAAGAGTAAAGATAGATTATATAAGTTATTAATAGCTATATAATTTATTTTATTATACTCTATTCTCTATACGTAAGAGAATAGTAGATTAAACCTTTATAAAGTTAGTAAGTAGTAGATATTACTACTATATAAAGTAAGAAAGCAATTATATAAGATTTATAAAACCTATTCTTATTTATAAAAAAATAGTAAATTAACTTTTATTATTAAGTTAGTAAGTAAATATTACTACTATATAAGATTTAAGAGAAGATAGTATACTAAGCACACTACTAGTAACTATATAAATATATAGTTAGATAATAATAAACCCTAATAAAGTATAACCCTTTATATAACTAACCTATTAAATAAACTAGTTACGTAATAGCTACGTCTACTACCTTATAAGACGCCCTTACTATCTTATATAAAGTTTCTACCACTTTATAAAATAACACTAATATACCTAAGTATACTAGACTATATAATTAGTATATTAAAGAGATAGAAATATTAGAGAAAATACTATATAAGGGAATAAGACCTATATAATAAAAGGATAAGATTAATATAGTAAATAATTCTTCTTAGTTAGAAATATAATTATATATAGTATATACTATTACTAAGTATTATATATTATACTAGAAAGGAATAGCTTTCTTAGAGTTATTCTAGGAAGACTTTAAAGGATAGGAAAATACTATTTTTTTAGAGTTAGGCTGTGCGTATAAAAGAGAGCTTATAGTAGTTCTAAAAGAAAAGAAATATTAAGCTAAAGGCAAATCCTAGAGCTATAAGTACTAGTAAACTATATAAAGTAGTCTAAGGTAATATAAACACTACTTATATAATACTATAATACTGCCTTTACTAGCTTACTTAATATCTTATACGCAGACACTAAGGCTAATTCTAAAGATACTAAAGCTAATTAAGCTATTATATAAACCTAAATAAAGTAAGCTACTACTACTATAAGTATTTATATAGCTATAGATTCCTATAAATATCTTAAAATAATCTTTGTATAAGTACTAAAAATAATTTTATATATATAAATAACTAAATAGATCACTACTCTTTATATATAGTACCTAACTACTATTTTACCTACCTATTTATAACTATTAAATACTATATAAAATAGAGCTACTACTAGTTAATTGCGAATTATAGGCACTATACTAATTTATACTACCTAAGCCTACTATAATTTAAACTATATAAGCTTCTGCCTAAGTATAACCTACTTTCTTAGAGACTTCTAGCTAATAAGATAATTTAATTTTAAAAGGTATAAAATAAGAAGAATAACTATATAAAAGCTCTATATAATATTTTTGTCTTTTTTTTTATTTCTTTTTTTACGCTCTTTTTAATTACTAAGCAGGGGGCTTTGCTCTTTTTGTTATGTTATTTAAGATAAAAGCCTTTGTCGTCCTACTCCTAGGTAGATTTAATTAACGCCACATATAATATTTTAGTAAATAAGACTAGAATCTTTATAGACCTATATAAACGTCTAGATATTGCTAAGAATTAATACCTAGATATTTTTCTAAGTATTCTTACTAGTTTGTGTGGTATAGTTATTACCTTTATACTATTTGCCCTAGATAATTATAGAAGTGCTTTATATAAAGCACTTAATAGTTTACTTTAATACTACTATTAACTATAAACTAGTATTAGATAGACTAGACTATAATAACTTTTATATAATACTAACGCAAAAATCTTAATAAAAGTCTATATAAAGTTCTAGAGATAATAATTAATAGGCTTACTTTTATATAAAGAGTATTAGGTGTAAACTTTACTAGGAATATTTCTCTATATTCTACTACTATATAAGTATACTATAGATAACTAGAGTTAGAGTAGACTATATTTGCTATTAAGCCTATCTATAAAGCGCTATTTGCTAATCTCTACGCATTAATCTAAGTTATAATTAATCGCTAATCTAATTAGTACTTATAAGAGGCTAATATACTATATTAATTATAAGTATAACTTTTCTATATAAAGAGGTAGATTACTAGACCCTTATAAATAAGGATTTTATAGAGAATTTATACTATTATTATTATAATTTAGATTCTAATTAAATAATACTTATAAAAGACTAAAGAGGTGTTTTATATACTATAAGGAAGGTTATTAGTCTTTAAACTATCTATGCAAGGAGCGTACTTATGTAATAAGGTAGTATATTACTTTCTATAAAGAGTATAATAATAAATGCCTTTTATAAAGCTATTTAGTCCTATAACTAGGGGTTTAAAGGCTATAATAATAAGGAACCTACTTTATATAAAAAAGAAGAGGAGTAGAGTAAAGATAATAAGAATAGTAATAATCTAGTATTCTACCTAACTACTACTACCTATCTTTACTATATAACTAGCAAATATATTTATAAAATAAAGCTAGAGAAGTGTATAAAATAGTTTATTCTTAAGAATTAATATTATATAATATACTAAGGTAAACAATAGAATATAGGTATAGTAAAAAATTTTTACTATTAGTAAAGGTATAGCTAGAGGTATATATAAGAGAATCCTTATATAAAGATTAATTAGATACTTAGTAATACTAATATTAGCTTTAAGGTTAGAACCTATAAGAATCTCTAAGAACTATACAAATTACAAATCTAGTAGAAATAGTTATTTACTATATTTCTAAACACTCTAATACTATTTCTACTATTACTTAGTAGATACTACTAAGCTAGGTGTCTACTTTAATAATATTTTTAATATTATTATATAAAAGGATAGTATAACTATACCTATTATACGTAAATAGAAATATCCTTTTTTTAATATTAGTAAGAAAGAAAGTATATCTTCTTTTATTAAATAAGAACTCTGCCGTCTTTATTAACAATTTAAATATTTCTATATAGAAAGACTTTAGAAGATACTTACTAATACTAGCTATAAAGTTAATACTACTATACTAAATAAAATCTAGACGTTTTACTACTACTACTAATTATATAAGTAAGCTTTGCGTTACTTTAAGTTTACTATTAAGAATAACACCTACTTTAACTATAGTTTTTTTTTATAACTAAGGGGTTTCTAATAAAAATATTATATTAAGAGTAGATATTTTCTTCTACTATTATATATATAGAAAAGTGTTTTAAGGTATTAATAAAAAGGGGTTAGTGTGTTATAAGCAAGCTTAGCGGGCTTAGTGTGCCTACTTCAACTAAAAAATCTATATATAAAACTATAGGAAAGGCCATATTACTATACTATAGTTTAGAGTAAAGAAAAGGGTATAAGATAGCGCTAGCGCTATAACGCTATAACTATTATCTTCTCTACTATTATTCCTAAAGATATTACTAAAAGTAATAGTTATTATATTAGTAGGTTTATATACTACTTATAAGTAATATATACTAGATAGAAGCTTATATATTATAGGTATACTAACACTCTATCTTTATATTAAAGTTAACCTTAAGTCTTTTACTACTATTGCTATCGCTTTATTTTCTCTACTATCTTTCTAAGCTTTAATACTAATACTAATATTAAGGCTATCTAAAAGTACGCTCTAAAGATCTATTTACTTACTACTATTACTAGGTCTACACTAGAGTATTACTTTGTCTATAAGATTATTAATAGAAAGTAGGTATACCTTACCCTATATAAGGCGGTTCTAGTATACTAGTTAGGCTAGCAATAGATTAGTAACTATAGGAGTAGTAATAATAGATGTATAGAGTTTCCACTACAGTTTCTTACATTACTACTAGTTAGAAAGGCGGTAATAGAGGGCAGAATTAGGAAAAAAGAGAAGAAGATATTTATTAATAAGTTACTAGGGGAAGAGAGTGTTGCGTAAATACGTTAGATTCTTATAGTTATTATAGTGTTAAATAAGCGTAATGCGTAAGTGTGCTACGTAAGCGGCGCGCGTAAATATAGCGTAGTTGCTAATAATAGTAATAATAGAGCTTAGTTTACTATATACACTTTAAGTAAATTAATAGTGTTAGAGCGCTTATAGATAGTAAAGTAAGTGTATAGTTTATAAACTATCCTTATAAACTATTATTATATTAGTGGAGACTAGGAGTAGATTGTATTTTTTTTTAGGCGCTAGACTAGAGCGGCCTTTCTATCCTAACCTATGCAGACTCAATTTAAAAAATATATTAAAAATGTAATTAACACTAAGTAAATAATACGACCCTACTTTAACTATAAGATTATTATTAATATTATATATATTATTTTAAGCTATAATCTTTCTAAAATTACTATCTATATGGAATGCATAGAAAGCCCTTTATAAATATTACATTAATATTTACTAAGGTCTACCTAACTATATTATATATAACTTAGGTACAAACTTTATACTAGATAAGTTTAGAAACTATATAAAAATTATTAGTATAACCTATAAGCAAATACCTATAGAAGTATATTAGGTAATAGAGAAGATTAAGTGTTTACACACACCTCTCTATAAAGCCTTTAATATTTTTAAGGCTAAACTAAAAGACTATATAAATAAAAAGAACATCTTCTAAATAGCTATTAAAGCTATTAATAATACTATAGGCCTAGATAGCCTTATACCTATACTACTAGTCTTTAGTGCATATTTTAGAATTAGTATAGACTCTTTTTTATTACCTAATATTATTATATGCTAAAACACCTATAATAGTCTATTAGCTACGCATAAAGTCTTTAAACTCCTACTTAAATCTAAGATTATAGTTTAGAGAGAAAGGTAAATGGATAGGCCTATATAAATTAAAGGTATTAAGAATAGAAATATAATTCTTAACTTAGAAAATAGTCTAGTAAAGTTTTACTATATATAGGTTAAGCTATGCTATTATAAAGAAGATTATACTCTTCTACTATTATAGAAAGTAGATAATATCGCCTCTATATAAAAGAATTCTCTAGAGAAAAGAAAAAAGGGCCACCTAAGGAAAAATGCTATATTTCTTACTAAAAAAGAGATAAGCAATTAGGAACTATCTTTAAAGCTTTATATAAAAGATATAATTATAACACCTAAAGCACCTTTTAAAGAATTAGATTATATAGAAATAGACACTCTTATTACTAATAGCATATTTAAGATTCTTTTTTTAACTTATTTAAGTATAAGAGTAGAATCTTTAATCTCTATCTTATATAAGAAGTAAAAGGCAAGACTACTTAACTATATAAAAAATCCTACCTTATATTTGCTAGTCACTCTAATAACGAGAAGAATAAGATCCTTACTTAATTATCTACTATCTAAAGAATAAGCTAGCAACTACTTCTTATATTAGAAACAAGTCTTTAGGTAATATATAGGATATATTTTAAGCTAAGAGATATTACCTAGGCCTATATTTAGTCTACTAATAAGCTAAATTACACACTCTATACTAAACTACCTAAAGAACTACGCATAAACTTTCTATATAATACAATCTTCTATATTATATAACTACTCTATAGTATAACTAAATTAGATCTCTACTAGTTTAAGACCTACTATAACTACTATAAAGAGAAACGTAGTATAAAAACTTTATTATATAACCTTTATCTGCTTATTACTAATAAAGGGAAGTACATCTTTAGAATTACTAGCCTATAGACAGATAATACCCTTAGTATTATTAATAAGAACTTTATATAAAGAAAAAAAGAGCTAAAGAAAGTAGCCTTCTATATAAAGGATAAACTATCCTTGCTAAGAATTAGCCTATTAAGTTTAATAATAGAAGGATTTAGCTTATATATAATACTATAGTTCTTATATAGAAAGGTTAAGCAAAAGGCCTTTTTATAATTAATTCTAAAGATAAAAATACTACTTAAAGATATATATAGAGCAGCGTGTAAAAGGTGCCTATATTATATCTATATACTAGCTAGAAGCTATATTTAATTTATTTATTGCTGCTTAGACTATATTACTCTTATATAAAGATATTAAGATATTAAAATATATAAATTTAATAGTAGATTAGTAATAGTAAGTATAGTCTTACCTTTATACTATTAGAGTTTTATTACGTAAAACTATTTATCTTTACTAATAGCTTATTTTAATAATAATAAGAATCTAAGCTTATAGCTAGAATTCCTAATTACTCTAGGTAATAAGTATTATATAGATAATAGTAATAACTTTAAGATCCTAGTAAATATTATATACTAGAATTTAACTAAGTATAAAAAAGTAATAAGGAGCGTTCTTACTAGTAAGTTATATAGTATAGTAGAAGAGTTTAATAATACTATTACTATTAGTATAACCCTCTAGAAAATTATACGCACGCTTAGTCTACTACTAATTTCTATAATTATCTATATAAAATTAAAGTCTCTCTATAACTATCTTATATACTTAGGAACTATAAATAAGAAGCGCCTTATAATTAATATTATATTACTCTGCAAATTATATAAGTACTGCGAAATCTCTAACATTAGATAGATTAATAGGAAAGACAACCCTACTAATATCTATATATAAGAAGGCCTTAAACTAGACTTTAGAGTCTTTAATTTTTAGTAACATTTTAATAATTACTATTAAAGCATTAGTAGATTGCCTTAAGTCTGCCTATATAAGCTCTTTCTAGCCTTTACATAGCACTATTTTTTTATTATTTTTTTATTTCTTTTATATTAAAGATCGTTGTCGTGTTAAGATTCTAACTAAGGTCGAATTCGCACTATATATAGAGAGAGTAAAAGTAAAAGGCACTAAAACCTAGTACCTAGTATATAGTAGTAGTAACAAAATATATAAAATAATAATAATTTTATTATTAATATTTTATATAGTAGTATTGTTAATAGTAATTAGTTACTATTATAATTATTATAATATTATTTACAGCGAAAATATATTATTAAAGAAATTATTAATTACGTAACACGGTAGTCGATTAAACAGCCGGCCCAGAATTACGTTATAGTATAAATTAACCCCCCGGAGGATAATTATTCTTTTTTATAATATATTTATTTAATTTTTTCTATATATATATATTACTTAAAAATGCGCTTTTTCTATCTAATTATTTACATAGAAATAGAAGAGATATAGTATATATTTTAGTATTTATTATAGATAATATTTAGAAGTATCTACCCTACTATCTAGTCCTATTCTAGATAATAATCGCACCTAGTACTATAGCTCTACTATATATAAAAACTGCATACTTTTACTTAGAAATTTACTATTATATAATAGTTAGTAAAGGGCCTAGGGCTAGAGTTACTATTATAGTAGTAAGCGTATATAGTACCCCTAAGAATACTGTATAACTAGATAATAAGCGCGCAAAAATAGCCTTTATACTAAATAAGCTTAGTAACCTATAAATATAAGTCTATACTAGCTATAAGAATAATATTAATATTATAAAAAGGTAGATATATAATACGCAACTTCTTAGCCTATTTTCTATAGTTAGTATCTATATAAAAGTAAAGAATAAAGGAACTTATATTAATAAAAATGCTCTAAATAAATATATAGTTTGCCTAGAAACTAGTTAGGAGTATAATACGCATTCTTCTACTTTAAAAAGCTACTAAATTAGTATTAAAGATAAGGAGGCCTAGCTAGTTAAGACCTACTAGTATAAGCGCTATTATTTATACGAAGTTAGCATTATATAAAGACAAAATATTATATAATAAGGGATATAGTTTAGTACTATATAAAACAAAGAATTAGCTTAATAAAAAGAAAAAAAAAAGCTAGGAAGAAAATATATATATAAAAAGATATTTAAAGTAAAGAATAAAAAAGAGAAGAATAAAGAAAGGAAAGCCTATTTTATATATCTCTCCCTTCTAACTAGAGTCTTAATTCCTACACCTTATTAGCGTTTATCTTCCCTTGTTTAATATTATACAATTACCCTAATATTACTATCTAAAAAAATAGGTCTATTTATTATATAAGAAATAAACTAAGCAAAAGGGCTTTATATAAATAATATATTATTAACTATATAATCTTACTCTTAACTACTATTAGCTAAATAGCTACTTTACTATAATAAGCCTAATTACGTCTCTAATAAATAATAGTAAAGTATAATAAATAGTTACTTAATAGAATCTTTTTACTAACTAGAGTAGGCTAGTAAAATTAAGAGATATATAGATAAGAGAATAATATATAGATAGGGTAAATACTAGTAAGTAGATAGTTTTTATAGAGAAAAAGAGAACTACTAATAGTAACTTTGAAAATAAAAAGTTGCTAGTGTCTATATACTATATAGACAAGGGCATCTAAAGGTGTTAAGGTTTTAATATTACTATATAATAGCATTATATAGAAATTATATAATGCCTATACGCTGCGGCCTATACGCTATAGGATTTTCTTCTTTTTATTTATACCTCTTCTGGATATAAGTAATTAATACTAAAGTTAGTTCTATTATATTATTTTCTTTTTTTATATAATTATTCTATACACTCTCTACACTTGCTAGTATAGAGTATTAGAGATAGTAATATCTATATAGCTAGCTATAGAGTATCTATTTAACAATAAATATGTGTTGCTAACTAACTACCTAGGGGTAGAATAATAAAGGCTTTTATCTTAAACAATATAATAAAAAAAGTAGAGCCCTTTGCTTAGTAATTAAAAAGAGCGTAAAAAAGGTAATGTAATTATAAATATATATATATAACGTATTCTATTAGTAAGCCGGCCACATTAGTAAGCCAGCCACTTTTCCTTAGCACGACTAACTTATATATTATAACTCTTTAATTTTATTGCTATTAAATAAGAAGCCTATATATATTATGCTTATATCTAATTTAGAAAATACCTCTATATCTTTTTTACACGTTTGCGCGTTATATCAGTCCCCCTATAGTTTTTACAGCGCTGTAGAGCTAGTTAGGCTCTTTCTTAATTACTACTACTACGAGCCTTCTTTAATCGCTAAGGCGCCTACGACGCCTTAGTAGCTACCTACGCTACTGTAGTCTTATACTCTATAATCCTACCCTACTAGATCCGCTTTCTTTTGCGTAATTTCCACTTAGTTATTACTACTAATTGCTCTTTAAGCTTATAGACACGGGCAGTTAAAAGAGCGTTTTAATATAGTATAAGTTTACTACCTTTTACAAGCTAAGAGAAGCCAGCCTAAGCTATAATAGGCAATTAAGTAAAGGAGTCACTTACTAACTTTAACTAGGATCTAAACTCGTGCGTATTACTTAGTGTTTTTAATTACCATAGCGCGTCTCCTATAGTGGGGGTGCTAGTAGGGTACGCAGCTGTACTTCTAGGCAATTTAACACTACCTACGCGTTAATAGGAATAAGGCCTAATACTTTAAAGGCCCTATAATAGTTCTCCTCTATAAACACGTTAAAAAACGCGTCTTTAAAAAGGCTAGGAGGAAGCCTTCCTTAATAATGTAAAAAACGCGCCTACGTGCTAAGTCTCTAACGCGCTAAGAGTACTTACACTTTAATAGCGAGAAGCAGACTATATTAAGCAGCTAGAGAACGTGCGATAAGTAAGGTGGCATACAGAGGGTGAGGATCTTATTTTTAAGGCAGTAGTCCTTAAAATCCTAGTTAAGGTGGCTCTTATAGCCATCTAAAATAAGTAGCCTATACCTCCCCCTACCTAGCGCGCCTTTGTATGCGCGTTAAAATGCTTTAACCACTCTAAACTAAGCACATTATTAGTCTAGCCATTTTTAGAGACTAAGAGCTTCTAATTGCGCAGTATATCTGCCTCCTTATACCACACAGAAATACAGACGCGTCCTTTATAAATAATAAAAGGTAGAATTGCATACCTAGTAACGTAAATACTCTAGATAATAGTAACCTACTTATAATCACCTAGCTAAATAAGCTTAGGTTAAGCACGTCTCTCTGCGCCTATAACAACCTTTATTAAGCCAATAACGCCTATCTAGAAGCCAGTCTTGTTAAAGTTGTACACGTTGTTGTTTATAGACGCTATACTTGGCTTTAGTATCCTTCACCAGCTTAAACCACGCGCTAATTATCTCTAGATCCTCCTAGAGTATTCTCTAGCTGTCTTTAGCTTAATTAAAGGCTATTTTAAGCTTAGCTAAGCGCGTTACAAAGCGCTTAGCCTAGCGCTTGCCAACAGACTGGCCACTACGTATACCTAGCAGTTTATTAGCTATATCTTCTACCTCGCACAGCTAAAGCGCAAATCCTCGCAAATTAAGGCTAAGGATATATTAGACAATTGCCTGCTCTTTAGTTACAGTAAGTTTCTAAATCCCTAGTTAAGTTTAGACACATAGAGTAATTTTATAAAGCTAATTAAAGAGGCGCTAGTGTTTAATATTAAAGGTAGCAGCTGCTGCGCATCGTAGACTTTAAATTTAACTAAAAGTATAGGCCTTAAGAGTAAGGTTAATTCTGTCTTTTTAGTTAACTAATATCGCCTTATATTATAAAGACATATTAGAGTTACTAAAGTGTTAGATATGCTAAGGAAAAGTGGCCGGCTTACTAATATAGCCGGCTTACTAATAGAATACGTTATATATATATATATATATATTATATATATATTTATTTATTAGATTCTTATAGTTATTACTATATTAATATACTATAAATAGTGTATAAATATAGTCTAATTATTAATTACTAATAAATAGTATTAATAAAGTAAAAAGTTAGTTTACTATATATATATTATATACCTTAAAACGCTTTTATGTGTTTATAATATAGGAGAAATAACTACGATTATTATAATATTATTATTAGAAACTTCTTAGTTATAAAAAAAATAAACTATATATATATTATTAAATTAACTATCTAGAGGTAGAATAATAAAGTCTTTTATCTTAAATAATATAATAAAAAAAGTAAGGCTCTCTACTTAGTAATTAAAAAGAGTATAAAAAAGGTAATTATAAAAAAACAATTACTATATGTACTTTAAGAAAATTTAATAACTATTAGAGTGCTTATATATAGCGTTATTTTATCTATCTAGGAGTAGGACAACAAAGGCTTTTATTTTAAATAACATAACAAGAAAAGTAAAGCCCTCTACTTAGTAATTAAAAAAGGCGTAAAAAGGTAATAATAATAATAAAAGATAACTATTATACTACTTAAAATAAAAGTATTTATTATTTTATATTTAAATAGTTAATTAAATACTACTAGTATATGTAAAAAATAATATAATACTCTTAATACTATTTTTATAAAATATTCTTATAGTTATATACTATTAGTAATAAAGCTATAATTAACTAAATTAATAAGTAGTAAAAAAAAATTAAGAAAATGTAAAACCGTATAAACGTAAAATAAAAATAATTTTAAAGAATTAATATATAATTATTAACGTAAAGAGTTGCTAAACTAGTCTTATTGCTTTACTTTAATTCGTAGTGTTTTTTAGCATACCTATAGCTTTCTCTTATAGCGTTATACTATGTATAGAATGTGCGCGAAGTATTCTTTATAATAATTATTACCTTTAAACTATACACTATATAAAACTTAATGAAGTACTTACTGCCTTTTTTACGCTCTTTTTAATTACTAAGCAGGGGGCTCTGCTTTTTTTTTTGTCATGTTATTTGAGATGAAAGCCTTTGTCGTCCTACCCCCTAGGTAGATAAATTAACGCCACACACAATAAAGTACTTAACCAATCTGCATTAAAGATCTCCGAAGTGGCCTACGTAGTAGGTTGATCTTCGGGTGTGGCATACGTAGCGTCAAGGCCAGGCGCTCTTCTCTTCCCAGACAGAGCCTAGAGAAAGC
The DNA here is from genome assembly GCA_009805535.1 of Laburnicola sp. JP-R-44. Lineage (NCBI taxonomy): Eukaryota > Fungi > Ascomycota > Dothideomycetes > Pleosporales > Didymosphaeriaceae > Laburnicola > Laburnicola sp. JP-R-44. The sequence continues at coordinate 2,320,214 of SELF01000006.1, forward strand.
CATAGTCGTATAGTCTCTTTGCACAAAGCATTGCTATTATTCGTGTGTTGTGGAAGGTAAGGGTTGAATACGGGACTTGGAGGGGAGTAGGTATGTCGTCGACTGTGAAAAGAAACTGACTGGGGTCTAGAATGTAGGATATGTTAGCGAGAAGAAGTATAAGCGAGTACAGGGTGTCGGACGACCTTACAAAAAAAACTCCCTCTTGAATCGACGTCTGCTCCTGCCTGAGTCGTGCGCCAATGTTTACGCAGAGGGCGCCAGCAGCTAGCTCTCTCTCCACGCTGGAGACTCATCGAGACTCGTCCGGTATGATATGATAGGACGGAGCCAACAGCCGCAACAGCCGCAATACCATCGCAGACGCGAAAATGGCAGCTCAGCCGGTTCCGCTTCCGGCTTGGTGTTTCGCGCCTCCACCATGAAGACAAGGGACTCGCAGCGAACTGCTGTCCGTCATCGGCATTTACAACACCTCGCCAACAGAAATTATATCCGAAGTCCTTCCTGACCGTTGTATACAGAGTTTCCTCGTCCTCCGGCTCCTCGTCGGCCAATATGACAGGCCACCAACCCGAATGCGGCCACGCACTCTACCTATATTGTGTGAGCAGAGCACCCCAAACTCCAGCCAGGAGTTAGCGCCATCTAATGCAGAGTGACAGGAGCGCGACAGGGCATGGTCAGAATCCTCCGAAACTCGCCAAGCACAATAGACATGGCGGAGAAGAAAATAAGGTTGGGAGAAAACAAGGTTTTCCCTGCCACAAAGCTTACTCGCATCTGTCGGAACATCAACCTTTGGCTGAGGTTACATCTGCGTTTCGCCGCGCTGATCCAAGGATCCCTCCACGGATGCGATCGATTGTGCGAGGCTGTCATACGGCCCGACCCAAGTCATCTTGGTGGGCCCTGAAGATGCGAACACCTCGGATCCCGGGTCTGACGGCAGGTGCCCTCTTGGCTTGGCACATACTTCTGGACGCCGTTTGTGTTATAAAGCTCGCGCACAGGGATAGGTTGACGTCGGATATTGCCTGTTTGGGATACACGTTCCTGTTCACCTGGATACACGTCACATGACGTCAGGTAGCACGTGCAGTAGTCGTTGCCCACGCCCTAGGTAGAGGTATGTAGGTGTTAGTCTACTGCCACCTATCCAAGTCTTCGAGAAATTTTGGAAAGATGAAGGTGGCTTGTGGGAATCCGTCGCAAGGTGAATAAAAGCAATATTACCAGTGAAATAATGCAGACCAAATTGGAATTGATCTCTGCAATCACCAATTCCAATTATGTGTATATGCACAAGAAGTGCAAAGTATTGGCAGTTCCTGAGCGTCGATGATTACCGAGAATAAAGAAGAATTTGGCTGTGGATCAAACGTCGACTGAAACGTGAAGAACGACTCCATCATGCTGCCGCAAGCAGGACGAGTCCAGCCTCGGTAGGGTCTGCTAGGAGTACAAACATGAAACTCATCCTTGGTGGCGCTGGTTTGATAAGCCAAACGTAAGTTACGTTGAAACGTTGTATATGTTCCGGTGAATAGATTTATATGTGGCGGATGCATCTGAAGGGTGTTTCTGAAAGTGTAATTGAGAGCCCTAGCGAAACAGGAATGGTGCCAAACAATTCGATAGTGTGCCGATAGCGAAGGCGTCAAGACGCTGCACTTCATACTCGCGGGGCAACGTAATACACCCTGAGGGGTGGTGCGGGTGTATAGCGTGAATCCTTTGCAGGGGATCTTTTCCTTGTAACAGAACACTCTGAGGCTTTGCGACCCATGACCGCGCTATACACCCGCACTATGTCGCCCATAATAACCTTTCCGTAACATGTGTCATGAGAGGGGTTAGTCTTCTCAGAGTGGCTAGAGCAAGGATACCCTCTTCACAGTGTTAGCGCCCGCAGACTAAACCGGAATCCTCAGCCACCGCCTACTAGTCGATGGCTGATGGCCGTTTCTTAGCCACAGCCGTCACATGATCAGATGCTACTGGTCGTGGCAGCAAAGCCTATTTATGTGATCTAGCGGTACTGTACTTGATAGCACCTTGATCCTTCCCGCAGGGATTAGTACATCGGAATAATCTCTCCAGGCGGATCGAGATGAGAATGGATCCGTGCCAGCTTGACAGAGTTGACACCACGGCCACCTTTGACAGATTTATTCAACTGACATCAAGTAAGCGATAGTGACAAAAAGAGTCTTGGAGCAAGTCTGCCGACGAGCCTCCTTGTTCTTAGGCATCTGCCGGGGGTCGAAGCATTACTGGACAGCATCGGAACGCACGGCGCAAACATGTTTCAACGACAGGCCCGATGTTACGACAGCGTATCTGGGTGTTGATTAAGGGCCACGTCAAGGGTCACAGAGGCCTGTTGGCGGTGAGAATGCTTCGTCGATGGGTGTACTGATGATGAAGCGGTACCCACCCGCCAGATCGTCGAGCCGACTAGGTCCGAAGAGCAGTACAATGGAGTGGCTCGGTCAGAGAGCTTCAACCGAAGAGGACCGTGCTCTCGTCTTGTCGTTCGTTCCGATGCTCGAAAGATGCGAAGCCGCAGCCGGACTCCAACTGCAAGCTTGTGTGGATGGAGTTTTAGAAAAGTGGAACATGGTTCATCAACTCGTCATGCAGCTGTTCGTGCGGGCTTGGAGCGGGGAAGTTATTTGGCCGGAGATGGAAGCAACGGTATGCAAACTCATCGATAGCTAGATTGAGAGGCTTCGAGACCGCTATGCGGGACACAATCCCAGATACCGGGTTCGCTGCTGTTGTACATGGCGGGAGGCGTGTTCGTGTCGATCGCATCGGAAAAAGAAACAAGTACCGGATAGGGTCGAGCTGGTCTGTTGCTGGGTCGAAACGGAGGCACGACAGCTGGCAAGGGTCTTCACCGACTCGAATGGCGGTTTTTGTGAGATCAACTGTGCGTGACAAGTACGTCGGACTCGAGATGAACACTGGGCTTCGGGTAGCGATTCGCACACAACCGTCTCGCCGGTACGCCTGCGAACCACCTTGCCGTATTACAGATGTCACCGCGTCCCAGTCCTTGTTTTCGTGTGCCGGCGAGCAGCCGTGACACCGCCCGGCACCCTGAGTCGACCACGCTGCGTTCCAGCGCACTGGCGAATGCTGGATGCCGCTGCGTTGAGGCGGTGACGGCCAGAAGATGGGAGCAGGGCGGTCAGATCGCGGGTGCTGCTGCGGTGGAACAGCCATCTGGGGGGCCTCTGCCTCTGCCTTTTCTACGGACGTTCCTGCCCCAAGGCGCGGGCACGTTGGGCAGGCGCAACGGCAACGCTCCTCCCTTTTCCAGAAGGATACAATGTTAGAGGAGCACCCGGGCGCCTCCCGTACGCCGACACGATGTCGATGCTCTGGTCAGGCGGAGGGCAAAACGCCAGTCTTTCTGAAAGCGTGGATTCTAACAGCCGGCTAGCAGGGTCGCCCCGGCGGAGAAAGGCGGACACGAGGAGCAGGAAATGGCACGGTGCGACGAGGGGACGCGGCGACAGGGCTTGGGACCAAGTTGGGGGTTGCGTCGACACCAGATGGCGTTGGTGGCTCCTATCTTGTACACAGTATGACAGCGCCAGTCAAAAAGGCGCCCAAGCGAGACGGGTACAATGTGTGATCCGGAGCGAGTGTCGGGCCAAGAAGCACCCCGCACGCGTCCACCGCCTTCTGTCCGTGCTGGACGCTGCTTGGGTCGCGCTCGTCGCCGTGTTATCGTGCATGCCGTGGAGTCTGGACGCAGGCTGCAGATGAGCAGTCGGCAAAGTTTCAAAGTGGCAGGAAGCACGCGCCCAGGAATTACAGTAACGGTTAGCGTCTGGCGCGGGGCGATGACAACGGAGGCGGCGGGGCGTCGACGCTACAGCGATTGACAGCCCCTGGGCGATGAATGGCGCAAAGCGTGGGGCCTTGGCCGGCCACGCAGCGAACTGGTGCCAGTGGTGGACGAGAGCGGCCGTCTGTCATGATGCGCTTCGACTGCTGAGGCGCATGCTGGTGCTTGGGCGCCGTCGCATTGCAGCTTGCTTGTGCGAGGACCCTCTTCTGGCGTCGAGGACAGCGGGGCCCGAGAGCGAGGTTCGTCGGGACCATCTGCGATGGCGGCACCGAAGATGCTCGGCCGTGCCCTTGGCCGCAGCATGCGTCTGGCGCACAGCTTCAGCGGTCAAGCTGGCGATGCGGGCGGACGAATCTGGGCAGCAGCGCGACACATGCATCCTCGTGGTTGTCTCGAGGACACGATGACGGCGGACGGCTCCCGTGCGCGTCCCACACCCATCTGCGCCCGCCGTGCTGTGTGGTGTTGTTGTGGGCGGCCGAGACGGCGGGCAGAGCTTCGTGGGCAAAGCAAAAAAGGCGCCGCGGCACGAGTCGGTGAGGCGTTTGGGATCGTGCAGCGATGGGGGGATGAAGGATGCGAAGGATCGGCCGGCAGCGCGGGACTCGTGCGCGGAACCCTGTCGTTCGTTGCGCCTCTTCCGACCTCTCTCCCAGACGCCAAACCGTCCGCCAGCATGCCATCGCGCACACGCAGGCCGGTGTCAGTCGCCTGTCAGGAGAGCCCAGGAGCAGCAGCAGCAGCCATTCGGCGGTCATGCAGCAGCACCCGCGGCGATTTGCGCCGTTGGCAGCGCTGCACGTGTCGGCCCTGTCCCCGCCGGAGCCTCGCCCCTCTCGCTCTCCAAAGGCCAAACATGTCGCAAACGCGGCGCCCCGTCACCAGTGCGTGGCGTGCTGGGCGGGGCGTGATGTCGCGCGCAGAAAAGGCCATGGCCGCGGCGCTCGCTGTTTGCGATGAGGAGGATGTCGCTGCTCAGGGCCCACTGCTCAGTCGTGCTGGGTGCCTGGGGAGTGGAGAGAGAGAGAGAGAGAACGGCGGGGGAGTCAGCATAACGCACAGAGAGAGTGCTGTCGATCACCCGCGTCGGCGCTGTGGGCGGTCGCTGGGTCGCTGGGGGCGGTCGCTGGCCCGGCAGCTCCTTCTGTTTTAGTGCCATCTGCTGCGACGCCTCTTTTCGCTGCCAACAGACCATGAACGCCCTCTGCTCGTCAACATCATCTCCCCCTCTCTGTTTGTAATTGTCGCTCCGTCGGTCCGTGTGCACTGTGCAGCAGCCAGCAGCAGCTCTCGACCCTGCCCAGCCGCCGGCTTGCACTGGCTTGCGGCAGCTGTCGCCCCGGTCCTGGTGCCTTTGTACCGTTCACACTGCACAGGCCAGGGCCCAGCAGGGGCAACCCATCGCCATGGTCCCCGCGGCGCACCACATCAGTGCACATCACCACGGTCGGGTTCGCGCCCCGCTCGCTCGTGACCGCCCGTGTGGTGGCGTGCAGCAGCCTTCAGACGCAGCCCTCCGCCATCGCATGCGCTGCCCCCGGTGACACTGGCCGCTTCCTCACTCATCTCAGCGCGATGCCCACCGTCCTCCCGTGCGACGGGCTCCTGGGAGCGGCCGTGGCCATTGGGGGCGCTCTTGTGGCCCGTCCTGACGCCGTCCGGTGTGGCAATATGCGATAATATGAGCTCCCTAGGACGTCGACGCAGCAGCCAACGCAAGAAGGGACTGCAGCCGGGGGAGGGGTTTGCGACCTGGCAGACGTCCGGATTGGGCGGCCTGGCAGCGAGCGTGGCTTGGGCTAATCTTCGACCGTCAGCCACAGATGTGATGGGACGTTGACATGGCGATGTGTGTGCGAGGTCCACCATGGTGCGGCGCCGACGGGGAAACAGCCACAGCAAGCAAGCAAGCAAGCAGCGCGACGAAACGAGCGACAAACACTCCCCTGCGGCGCGTTGCGGTCCTGCATCGAGTCAGCTGCAGGCGGCCATCTGTGATCTGCGCCGGCCGTGTTGACCTCGCGACGAGGGGTGGGGAACGGCGGCAACGGGCCTGAGGGCGCCGCCATGAGGCTTCCCTCGTTGTTGACGTGAATCCATGATGCCGAATCCGAAACCCTCCTCCCCAGCGTCCAGGGCGGCGCTCGACGAAATCTACGAACTCTACGCGGCCATCTAGCCGGGGGCTGCTCGTGCCTTCACCCCAGACAGACGTCCTGTGTGTGATAGGGGGAGGCCCTTTGTTTCCTCTGCAAGCTGCGACCAAGGCCGCTTGTGCACACTCGGAGAATACCTGGGGTGCGGCAGGGCTCAACCCGGGAGCGCCTGTCAAATGGTGCTTGTCGGTCGTCTCGGCATGTCTGGCGCTGCTCCTGGTGCCAGATCCAGATGCTAGACGTACGGCCCGTTGCAGTGCTGCTCCGCCAGAGTAACGCCTCCACCCACGCATGGTGCAGGCCTCTCTTAAGCTCTGCCGCCCATCCTCTTTCAGCAGCTCGCCCACTCTGTCCACATCTGCGAACTGCTGGGTGCTTGCGCCAGCCTCTCTTTTCATCCTCGGCGCGACACACCGCTGTGCGCCCACGACCAACACTGTGAACATCCATCTTGACACCGCCTCACGAATTGCCTCTTCCGGCCTGGACGCTGCCCACGCCGAGCCGACGTATATCTGCGATAGTACCTTCGTTCCGGCTGCCTTGTCTCTCCACCGCGTGTCTGTCCTTCTCGGACCTCCCACGCCCGAACATAGTCCTCGGACAGGTGAGTGCGTGGCCGCCGGGGCCAACTTTGGTTCTCCGGAGAATGGTGCGTGGCGGAGCGACGCTGACGCTCCCCCATCAAGCCTGTCGTTTCCATGGAATACCTCACTCTCCACGAGCAGCTCCCGCAGCGTCATCACATGTACAACGCTCGCAGACTGGCTTCGCCTGAGGGTACGCTGCCTTCACTCGCCCCTGTATGTTGCTTGTTTCTTTCTCTCTGCTCCCTCTTGCGCTGCCCCTCTGCATTACTTCTACATGGCTTTTTCGCCCTGGCCTCGCACTTTCCTCGCGGCCGCGAACGCCTTCCCCAACCGTCGAGAGCACCTTCCCTCTTGTCCAGTTCGCCAGGCGCAACAGCCGCAACGGCGGCCACTCCGACATGGACGAAGCCGACCGTTCGGTGCGCGCCTACCTCCGCTCTGCCACCTTATCACTTGATATTGGCTGCCCCCGCGAGTTCTACCAGTTCCACTTCGCTGCCCCAACCCCGTATGCTCTCAAAGGAGGCCGCCTTCCCATCCCCCGAGACCGTCTTCAACTCCCCCCTCTTACTCCCAGCATACGGAAGCGGAAGCAACCTTGTGAGGACTGCCATCCCCACGTTGGGCCGGCTGTCAGATATCCCCCCATCAACCCTCGCACATCTGATGCCTATAATCTGGTACCGCATGCTGACCAAGATTTGTCACAGAACCATCTCACCCGCCACTCGCCGCCAGTCCAGCCTGGCGAGCAGCAGTCGAACAATGTCGGACTCCCGTCGTTCCAGCAGGTACGTCAGCCACAGATGCGTACTTTGTACAACCACTGACCAACCGCAAGCTTCTCAACCATGTCAAAAGCGGTGAACCGTCGCCCCCTCGGACTCCAAACCGCAGCTACGAGTCTGCTCGTAGCTCGCCGGTGGCCCGCGGCACTCAATGGGAAGAGGTGACCTGGGGAGCAGACGCACACAAGCGCAGGCGCCTCGACGCGTCGGACGGCTACTATCGTTCTCACCAGACGCCGGAGCGTCTGGACTACGATCCTCGCCGCCCGAGCGTCATCGACCCTGCGCTCTCTGACCCATACGGCTCATCCAGGCAGGCGTACTCCTTGTCGTCCGCCCATCACCGCGCGAGTCTACCATCTGTAGCTCCGAAGCGTGCTCCTTTAGCAGCCCACATGCGCCATCAGTCTTCTCCAGCTCCCCAAGGACATCCGCAGCACTACGCCGCTCCACCTTATCCCCACGTCGGTGCGTCGTCCGCATACCCGACACACGTTGGATCCTACGATCGCAGGCCCAGCTACTATTCTGAACCTCAGACAACTGTCCACGGCCACCACGCATACGAGAGGTCCCAATCCCAGTACTTTCCGTCGCCACCTCCAGGCTACGTCGCTCAGGCAACCCACCCCACCTACGAGGGCGCCTACCATCCACACGGACAGGTGCCAGCGGGCAACAGCTACACTTTCCAGTCAACCCTTGGTGTAGATCAGCATTCGTTCAACAGGAGGCGTCGAGGAAACCTCCCGAAACCAGCGACCGCAATCCTGAAAAAGTGGTTCAATGATCACCGCGATTCTCCTTACCCCACCGAGGAGGAGAAGACTGATTTGTCCATCAGGTGCGACCTCTCAATGAGTCAGGTACGTGGATCACAGACTTGAGTGGGATTCCCATCGCTGACATTTACTAGGTTTCTAACTGGTTTATCAACCAACGACGACGTGCGCCCAAGGACGTAGCCCCCGCCAAGGCTGCCACCTCCGGTTGAGGGTCACTCAGGCGGTTTGAGTGCTCCTCCTGACACCAGTCTCGGTGCACCCTAGACAGTCTCTTGGCTGGCTGCTCTACTGATATTAGATCCCTAATAATCTATTCCATCACTCATTCGCTCGCTGGCTTGGACCATCTTCTTTCCTCTTGGGCGTTTACAGATTATGATCATCGGAGGTTTCGTATGTGGAACGCCCGATGGACATCTACCCTCTACATTCTTCTTTTGCGCTTTTCCTACTCGGGCGGGAACGTTTCAAAAAGTCACGGTTGTTCTTGCAACCTCGGTCTCGACAAGGTTGCTGGTACATCTGCATTGCATGGTCGGCGTTTTTTGACGCATACCGTCGTTCACAGGACAGCACGATGGACGATGGGGCACACACGGGCATACTCCATGGTAGAGTGAGACTTTTGGTGGACATTATCGAGTTTGTTTGTCGCGTTTGGTTTTTTTTTCTTTTGCGCAAAATGGATATCTGGGGTGGTGGGATACACCCGAGGGGGGGTTTTTTTTTTGGTTTTTTTTCATGACGTTGGGACACTTGACTGGCGTTGGTGGCTGGCTGGTGGGGTCGTTCTTTACTGTAAAGGTAATATTTTTTTTATCTATCTAAAGAATGTATATTTATGTATGGTATTGAGATTTGTCCTTGTTGGGGCTGGAAGATGTATGTATGTATGTATGTGTGTGTGCGTGGCACTCTTCACCCCGCCGCCCAAGAGATGTTATGTCTGAGTATCTCCATGAGTCGAAGAGACGGGCGTCTGTCAACCTTCGCAGGTCCTTGTCACACATACACATAGACAGCTTCATTGTCAACAACAGCACCCCTCCAAACAGCACATATCCTCTCTCTCAACCCCAATAATCGGCCCGTTGACCGTCCGTCTATACCGCGGTTTACCCACTCACCCACCCACCGCTTCCACTCATCGCTTCCACACACTGCTTGGGAGACTCCCGAACCCTAACCCTGACACAGACTTTGGTGGGCTTGAACTTGACGACCGGCCGGCTCCTCTGCCCGGCTAGAGCAGACCACAGCACAGCACAGCACAGCGAAACGGGATGGGATGGCATGGGATGGGATGGGTCGGGATATGCGGTGGAAGTGGGGATGGGATGGGATGAGACGGTCCCGGTCCGTGGTTTAGGGGGTTCAGAGTGAGAGTGAGTCGATATGGCCGGGACGGGTGGGGTAAACGGAAGGAACGGGAAGGTAGGTAGGTCTACGCGGTTGGTTAGTTGTTCGTTCGTTGGAATTAATTGGTGGGTTGGGTTGGGTTGGTGCCTGGCACTCCCTCAGAGTCACTGACTCACCGCCTCACTACTCACTCAGCGTTTAGTAGATTCTCGGGCGGCATAGCGAGAGGAACCGGGGAATGAATGGGGTGAAGGGGGGTGCCGGTCGCTGCTGGGTTTTTCTTTCGTCAGTCGTGCCTTGCCTTGCCTTGCTTGGATATGTGATATGTGCATAGATCATCGATGCCCACCCACCAGGCCGGTCGGGAGCGACCAAAGTAGCGGTGAGACGAAATACTTTCTAGGAGTCAGGCGCTTGTGTTTCTGGGATGCAGTTTTGCTCTAGTTCAGATCTAGATCTCGGGAACGGGAACGGGAACGGGAGGGATGGAGCCGTGGTTGGATGGATGGATGGATGGCTTGGCTTGGCGCGTTGGGATGGGATGAGAGTCCTTCTGAGGCTGTGTGTGGGAAGGAAGGGAAGAGCGGCGAGGACGTGTCGTGTTCGTTTCGTGTCAAAGGCATCATACATAGCACAGCATACCGCTACCGCCGAAACTGGAGTTGACGTTGAAGGTATCCACGACGCGGTGAGTAAGCTAAGGGGCACGTCGTGCAGAGAATGAGAAGGAAAATCCGCGCGGATTCACATGGTAAATCTGGACCTAACGTATCCGTGCATAATAACGTACGTACGTACGTCTGACGCAGCATACTGCGTTTTCCGATCGATGCCGTGACGAAGGAACTGAGTCTCGAGACATAGCACAGCACAGCTACCTTCCAGCAAATGCCACGAGGCTAAAACACCTCGCGGATCATCTCCTCCGGCTCTTTTTCCATTTCTATGCCTCCACTCCCGACTGGTGGCGATCCATCTACTTCAGTCGGGAGAAGAAAAAAAACGGCACGGCCCCGCTTTGGAACTTGGCAGGGCGGTATTTGGGGGTTCTGGTGGGAAATGTCTCGGAGAGGGGAGTGTTTTGCGGGCGGGGGGCGCGGGATAGATTCTTGGGTAGGGGCTGGGGCTGGGATGCGTTGGGATGGGATAGCATGGAATGGGACGAATAGAAAGACATGATAGGATAGGATGGAATCACGTCGTGCAAGTTACCAAGATATTCTGAAAAGGGCAGAGTGAGTATGCCTTATTTTTGTCTTGTGTCTGACTCCGCCTCCGTCGAGAGCCAAGTGCGAAGTGTCGGATGCATCCGCGGGTATCATCGGGTCGTACAAGGCAACTCAAGCATCGCTAATCGGTTCACGCATTGCAAAACGTGGAGCGGGTCCTGGTTAAAAAAATTCCAAGCGGTTGTATGGTCTTGCGTGCGCTCTGGTGCCTTGCTGAACCATGGTTCGGAAGCGAAACTTGATATGCCGGCAGACGCTAAGGCCGAAGTAGAGGCAAGCGACGGAGCTTACCTAGAGACGAATATGATAACGTTGGTCATCGAATGCGTAGAGAGTATGTGCTACGGCAGTGCAGGCGGGGAGGCGGCGGTGAATGTAAAAAGTGGACCCGGAAGTGGACATGGGGCTGGATGAATATGCATGTGATGGGCGATTTAGGTTGGGTGGGAAAATGAGTTGAGAGAGGTGTCGGGGTTCGGATGAAGGTTCAGGAGAGTGAAACGTGTTCAACAAAATATGGCTGCGCGAGAAAACTATAGTACCCGTTAGTCTTGCGTCAAAACTAGAGGTCAGTCTAGGCGAACGTCAATACCACTTGGGCACAGCTTCCAGCAAAATTGCTAGCGAATGTTGGCTGGGAATAGGGAGAGGTTTCTGAGCGCATGAGCACCACTATCTCGTGCGAAGAGATCGATCGGTAGGAACAACATGTTGAAATCTTTCGTAGAATAGGTAAATGTAATTGCGATCGGAGTGATATAGAGCAGTGTGATGATCTTTCAAAGGCCGCTCAACTATAGACACGTAATAATCAATGAATAGACGAAAGTTGAGTACAATGTGTGGCCCCGGGATTAGCAATATCAAGGCCAACTGTACTCAAACATTTGACCTGTAGCTGTATATGCTAAGAATGTCGAAGCGCATATTAGTGAAGTGTCAAGTTGACCAGAATCGACTTCCACCAGCTTCACGCGCTCCGTCTTCTACTCCTTCTGGAATCGCTCAACAGCGTGATTCGTCGATCCGGATGATCCCGCTCCCAGTCCGCGGCCATGTCCAAGATCGCTTTGCTCCAGCCGTATTCGCCTTTAACGTCGTCATGCCGTATGCACGGGCTCATCTGGAACGGAAGAAACCAGTGTATGATACTGTTACCCATGACACTTCGTAGATTCTCCATGCTGCCCAAATCCCATGGGTGGATGAAAGGTTCAGTTTGGAAAACGACGTACTCGCGCCCATTGCTGTGGCTGAACTCCTTTACCACGTTCGGCTTCTCTCGAGCTTTGTGGCCCGATATAGTCCTGCGAAGGCTCGGCGCGTTCGGGTCTCTGCGAGTAGCCCGCATAGTGATATTGTGTACCCCACCTCGCTGAACCGTCTCGACGGTTGTGTAGTTTATCGACAAGTTCCAGAAAGTCATGAAGAACATGGTGCCAGCAAAAATCATGAAAATCCCGCACAGCGGAAGTATCGCGATCCATATCTCAGGTTTGCTCCCCAACACTCGACTTCTCTCAGCCAGAAAAATTGCGACAGGGATCCAGGTGAAGGTCGCGTATATTCCACCATAGAAGACAAATTGGATGAAGAATTTGTGGCTAACTTCGCTGATTATGCCTCCAGCCCAGGGGCAATAATGGTCCATTCGGCGCACGCAACGGCCCAACTCACGACAGTGGTGTGTTCGATCAGGTTTCCAGTTATGGCATTTATCGCACCACTTGGGGCCACCATCATAGTCGGAGATGAACGCGTCGTACTTGTCGATGCTCTTCCAGCTTACGTCCTGCTTCCCCGCGTCTGGATTCCCCAGCGGAACAATGCCAGGATCCGTCCAGATAACTTGGAGGAGTCGCATCCAGACAGTGAGCAATATCAGGAGGATGAGGAAATAAACCGTCATGAGCGCTATTGCGGTTCCTCTTCGGGGACGAATCCCACGTGACTGAAGATCTGACGACGGCGAGAGGAGATATTCGATGCACACGGAATAGACGAAAACGTAGGTTGCGAATCCCATGGCTCCGATCTCGATGAGAGGCATCATGACGGAAGATACCTGGCCCATGGTTTGATCGACGGTGCGCTGCTTGGCGCTGCTTTTCTCCGAGATGGACATGTTGGGCAAGCGGACGGATGAGCGGCTTCGAGCGGAATGAGGCGGTGAAGTTGCTGGAACCACCTAGGTATAGGGAACCGACGGAAACGTTGATATAGCCCGTATGTTGGCGGGTGTTCGCCGCGTAATGACCAAGTCGTCCGGCGGCGGAACACCGCGCGTGGGGGGCTTCAGCGTGCTATCCAGAGGTCATCACCGCGGTATTTGGAACGTATCGAAGGGCCCAGAAGATGCGCGATCCAAAACGGCAGCGCCAGAAGGCCGTTGTAGGTGAGTGTCGTAGTGTTGGAAGGAGTAAGGAGTGACCAGCTGAGGTCGTAACTGGTTTGAATCGCCGGCGGCTAGCGCCTTAGCGTCCGGACCAATAGTGGCGCACCCGGTTTCACAGGACCAGCGTGCAACATCAACACCACAGATCTATCACGAACTCACACAGCGCTGCAAATCTAGCTCGACTGTGACGCTTTTTCACGCATGATCAACTGCTGGGTGTTGGGTCTTGTGCAGGGTATGCGTATGCATGCGGCGAGGTTGTCGGATTCACGCGTCGGCTGCCCCACTTTACCGCTTCACTCACGGCCCCGTCGCACACTCCAAGCTGGCCTCGTAAACTCCTCTTTTCAACGCTGCCTGCCCGTCATGAGTCGCGATCGACTTTAACGTTCTCGTTGTCGCGGCCACAGGAGCAATGCCACCAGAGTCGCGGCGTTGCCGAGTCACGGCCTGCATGTCATCTCATCTCGAAAACGCAAACCCAGGTGTTGCACCCAGCCTTCTCCACAGCGCTTCTTCCACTTCCACTTCATCACTTCATCCAACTTTTTTGAGGCGAAACATACCAGACTCGTCGCCCAGGTGCTACCCATGATTCTCCGCAACTTCCGTTCGACAGACCGTGGCCGCCCCCAGTCCTAGTCCGCGTCTTTCACCGGAACCTCAGCCTTACACCGCATGGCTGTTTTCAGCTGCAGCCTGGATTTTCCCTACCTTTTCGCCCAATCTTGGTCTCTTTGCGCGGCAGCTGAAGGCTGGCAAGTGGCCTTCTCTCCATTTCCGGCGATTCGAGCACGCGAGGTGTGCTCGTGTGCACCACTGGCAGGAATGAGGGACCAGGGCGTGTATTTGCGGTAGCTTGTTGCCGGATGGAGCCTCACTCGCCTGGTGAAAGGAGGAGTATTAAGTACTGCGCCCCTAGGCGGCACATTGAGGGAAGATGCACTTTACACCGCGCAACACACCGGCATCTACAGGGCTGCGTGAGCCTTGCGGTGCTTTCGGCCTCGCCCGGGTTACTTGTGCCTAGAAACCACCCCACCTGCGATCTGTTGAACGAGCCATCCGTCAGTAAGCTCACATGTCCCTGCCTAAGCAGCGATCTATGACTGACCGCCGGATAGTGATGCAGAATCCCCATGGTCCCAATATTGGATATTGGACAGCACGCAGTCAATCTTCGCACGCACTTGAAGGACCCGTATCGCAACATGATGAGAATTACACACTGGAGCTTCCGCTTTTGTGGAAGAACTACACACTCGACCTCTGCTTATGCGTCTAGAGTGCTATGGCCTCATCCCTATCCACCTAGACAGATTGACTTTGTCATCCAAGACCTCCGGGACGACCCCTTCGACTATGCCGAGCGCCACCATCCTTGACTTCAATCGTAATTAGAAACGCTTGCACATGAACAACATGGACGTCGACTAGAAGCCCTCGGCCTTCTTTGTCACTCCTCACGCTCACAAACACCCGAAAATGTGTCAGACAATCATCACCGTGTCGGTAAAACCTTCATCGTTGCTCGCTTAGCCTTTTCTCGCCACGTGATTCTGATTCATCTACCCTTCTTTTCTGGCCCCTTTCAGTTCTGCTTTCGCATCAATGCTCTCTATACATGCTTTCGAACTACCACGGCTCGAGCCACCACAATGTGGCTTTCCCTTACAGCGTTGTACCGTATACCAAAAGGTCTGCGATGTTTCTCTTCCCGATGTGCGATCCGGTTCGGCCACATTCGTAACTCCGGAGTCTGGCATGCCACTAATGTACGTGAGACGCATGTAACTGTGTCAGTGAATGCCTCCAAATACCAGGCCGTAGAAATGCGGCTGATCCGAGGACTGGGCTCGACGTCTTGGTATGTACCACCAAATCTCCCCATCTGCTTCTACCGACGGTAGAACGTATCCTCATAGGTCCCTCGGCTCACACAATGTGCACAGGTACTGATTCGGGCTAGAAAAAGGGTCCGCTGCTGGGTTTGTTTGTTTTGGGATCGAATTCTTCTCTGTTTGTGGGCGAGGCAAAAGAAGGCAACCCGGCGCGCGCTGAGAAAGTGGGTCCCTACAGGCCTGGTCAACCACGACGCCTACCTGGGCTTCACATCGCTGGAACTTGCATTCATGCCCACGTTTTACCGTTGTCGTCAAGGGTCTGTTTGGATTTTGCCTTAGACTCCTCGGCACCGGCGTCCATTCGACGCCCCCACCGGCGTCCCTTAGTCAGAGGCAGGTGTAGCGCATGGGTTGCTGATTGCATCTACCAAGACTACCTACTAGGACCTTACGCTCCCCAAGGCCCAATCTGCCGGATGCCTACGCTTCTGTCACCGAGGCTAACCAGATCTCTCCATCACACTCGAAGGCCGTCTCGACCTCGGCGTTGCCTGACACACATCGTTGGGCATACACAGACCCTCATCGCTCGTTCATCCGTGCTGAGCTATGCTCACTCACCGCACCGCCTCTTCGAGGATGCCTCCCTAAGCGCAACGGCCCTGGCTTACTAGGTGGGTCATAGTTTCATTCTCTTTGCCTTGGTCAGGAATGGCAAAAACGCCGAAACGGTCGTGAAGGGAGTCACAGGCATGCGGACTATAAAGCTATCCCTCTGGCGAGGGTTGGATAGCCACGCACGCTTGCTTCGAACACTCTACACTGCTTCCAGACGACCTTCAGTCACAGCTATCAAGGCCACTCCCCTTTTGCGCTACACGAGCCATCTTCTTTTCAAACATGCATATCCACTCTACCCTTCGATTTCCGAACCTCTCCGCCGGCTCTGCTCACGGTACCGTCGCCCATCATCACAACGCACAGCATACCGATATGCTTCAGGGCAGCTCCTCGCCTGTTACTTTTGCTGCTGTCGAGACCGCGTGCAACGAAGACTACAACGATCATATTGGTGGCCCGCTACAGTATGGTCCACCTCCGACAGTGGTGTGGTACTGCGGCAATTGCCACGATGGGCCCCATGGAAAAATGACTGTCGGTTGTCCGAGTTGTGGCCATTTGAAGGATGGTTGCTGCCTTATTACTACCACAACTTAACAGGACCGAGGTATGATAGGAAACATATTATTTGTGGCCTTCCAATGTTCTGACACTTGCTTTAGCTGTCTATCAAATCGACTCAAACATCAACCTGGCCAGGGTTTTGTTCCGTCAATCACATCCGCAATCACGCAGGGAAACACGTTCTCAATTTGCGAATTCCTCCTGTTCTTCGCTACATCCAATACGGTTTCCTTCGTGTACAACTCTAGGATTTGGCCTTCTCATCCTGTACTCTCCTTCCTGTTTCCTCCCGAGTTCGCTTCTATAGACCATTCATTTTTTGTCTTATTAGTCCTTTGGCAGTGGCCAGAATTGGAAGCCTTGCTTCCGGTTCTTGACCAGGCGTTGTTCTTTATCACTTTTGTTTTTTGGTAGACTTTTTGGAAAGGGGCCTGCATCTAGCAAGTCGCCTGTTCATTGGGAAATTCAGAAATCGCACTCGCAAAACCTATTCGTTTAACGTCATCATTCATTTCTTCGCGCCTATCGAAAAAAAAAATGTTTTCCCGCGGCCAGAGGCCGTGGCCCGAGGTCACACAGCATCACACGTTGTGCGACTTTGGGGGCCAGCCCGGGTTCAACGTAGCACTACGCCTTACGCGACATTTTCTGCCAGGTACCGCACGGATCTATGCAGGTACAGTGCAGGCTGCCGTATCGGAGAATTGCTTCCTTCACCAGAAGCCGGCAAGATTCACAGCTGTTGCTGCTGATAGTCAGGCTCACTCGGATCTCTAACTCCCTCGCCGTTAGCCATCTCACCGGACGAATCAGCGTCCTTCACCCTTCCCCTCCGCCAGCGGGAAAGCCGCATAAAGCACTCCTAACGGGTATCCGAGCGCCCTTTTAGCGCGATGCACAAGCCCTTTCGCCTCAGGGCAAAGGGCAAGGCTTGGACGGACCATGCTCATGCCTGAGGCCCAAACTCGACCCTGAGGCATCCATCCGTATCGTCAAATGATACATATTTCGCCCAAAGCCCCACTAATTCTTCACCAATCCCTCGTCGACGCCGATCTAGCTCGTCCTGCGACCGGGCAAGACACTGGCTTCGCGTCACAGCAGGGCCAGTTCCGCGACCGAGCACGCTCCCCTCACCGACTCCTGTCTACCAATCATGCGGGGAACCACCGCTTTTTTGCTCTCACCGCTGGTGGTATGGCGGACGCGACGCTTGTGTTGGGCGTGGTTTTGCGCTCTTGCGGGGGACGAGCGGCGCCGTCACCGGCGGGGGGACGGTGCCCTGTACGCGTGCCCTTCTTTGGCCTCGTCAGGAGGAGAGAGAGGGCTACGGGGCGACGACGACGGCGGCGGCGAGCGGCGGAGGGACGTCTAGTCGACCGGGCACGTCTCACATTGGTCTGTCT
Organism: Laburnicola sp. JP-R-44; assembly: GCA_009805535.1. Taxonomy (NCBI): domain Eukaryota; kingdom Fungi; phylum Ascomycota; class Dothideomycetes; order Pleosporales; family Didymosphaeriaceae; genus Laburnicola; species Laburnicola sp. JP-R-44. The sequence continues at coordinate 2,337,822 of SELF01000006.1, forward strand.
GCTCGTTGTGCCCGTGCGAGTATGTGTCCTTCGTCCCTGGGAGGAGGGTATATATGGAGTTGCATTCTGGCACTGTTGGGGAGATTTAAGTACTCTTCAGTGTGCGATTTCAATCTCTTCACGTCCAGCGCGGCTATCTTTTTTACGGCTTACGCGTGTCTACATCTGAGGGTGATATGGATACTCCTGGTTTTGAGGCGAGTCCGTGTGGACATGGCGCGATGTCGCCGCGAACTTTTGGGAAGGCATGCGAGCAGTCTATGGGCCCTGTTGTCACGCTCTCTCGACCGAGCACTCCGGATGGTCTCTCGCTGTACGATACAACGTCACGTGGTCTCACCCAACGTCTCGAATTGGGTCCCATGATCGTCGCCGGTCTCGCTCAGGAGAGCACTTCATCCCCTTCGATCCCCACGTACGAATACGGCTACGATGGACCTACGCAGAGAGGCAAGGTGGTGGTAGAAGAGTTCTGGTATTGCTGCAAATGCGGCTACGGACCTTACAATGTGCGTCACCACGTGTCCTGCACGTACGAGTGCTGCAACCATCACAACAGAGGGTGCTGTCCCGTGCAGAAGGTGGAGAGGAAAGCGTCCTAGAGGTGGATGCATCATTCGCGTCTGCTTCCACATTCATGGATACAGAGTACGTGCCGTGTTGGCTCTTTGGTTTGTCTCAGCTAACATGCATGGCTAGGCGTCGTGGTGATTGAAGGATCTCGAGCTTATTGTTGTACTTGACTGTGTTTTTTTTTTGGATGGATCTAGGCGTTTGGCTATTCTCATTGTACCCTTTTATTCCTTTCCGTGCTAGCCATGGTACAACGTTATTCCTGCATTCGTGCAGGGGGATTCTTCTTGTCAAGCAACCTACCCAGCCAGCATCGCAAGGTTGACCAAGCGTTCCAGCGGCTTAGCATTGCATTGCATGTAACTATCCCAAAGCGCGCTTCTGGCGTCTATGACGCTAGAAGTGCGCATTCTATCTTTCCACGCTATACTACCAATTTGAAAAAAAAGCTCTTCCTATGCCCTCCCTGCCTGACGCTCTGTCCTACGTGGTAAACCCGCTCGCTGCACTCGAATTTGAGTTCACACCAACGCCCAGATCAGCCACCAGCGCCACTTCTTTTCTCACCGAAGACGCGGCGCGACCCATGCGTCGACTTCCGCATCCTTTCACCGCAAACGTGCGCAACGCTGCGCTGGCTGGGGTTCAGGCGTGCCGTTGCGCTCGCTCAACGTCGTCCACGTCCAGCATGGCGCCATCGATCTCCATCCATCTGTTTCACCAAACTCCTCCGCCACCACAACCACCACCAGCCAACCCCAACTCCCCGCCCCGTCACACAAATCACGCGACCACCCCCTCATGCGGTGCAAGAGGCTATGCTATGCTACGCAACACCACACCACACCATGCAAGCGTCCGCGTCCGCGTCCGCGTCCCTCGAGGCTCCGCTCCCGCTCGCCCGCCTCGCAGGGCGCACACACACACACACACACAGAGACCTTTTCACCCAAAAAGCAAAAAGCAAAAAAAAAAAAAAAAGGCAACCGTCCGCATCTCCTGTCCACTCCCCATTTCAGCACCGCTGTAATTTGCCTCTCCAGCCTGCTTCCACGCACGCACGCACGCACCTAGCGAGCGGGCGTCCCATGCAGCCGCCGCCCAAGCGACCGGCCTGACTGCCTGCCTGCCTCGGGGGGAAAAAAAAATGGAATCGCTGGGTGGCGCGCCGTACCGGCGGGCGTGCGCTGCGCTGCGTTGGGGGCGAAGTCGAGGGCGGCGGGAGGGCGGCTGACTGTGTGGATCTAGGCATGTGTGAGGTGCGTCGAGTCGAGTCGAGGAAACGTTCACGCACGCACGTCCACCTTTTCCCAATCTTCCCTGCCGCCCCGCAAGCAACGCATGCAAAAGACGCTCCCTCGATGCGTGCAAGCGGAGTGCGCCGCGGCGCGCTAGAACCCCAGAGGGACGACGAAGGCCGGACCTCCCCGATGCCAATGGCATACGATGTGCGGAATCTTCAGCTCAGCGCCCGCCTGCCCGCCAATCAATCGAGATGCGCACCGCTTGGGGCGACGCCGTGCGGTGCTTGCTGCCTTGGCTGCTCTCCCTCCCCGTCGTCCGTCCAGAACATCCCTACGTAGTGGACTCGACAAGGAAGGGAAACAAACCCGCATCTACATCTAAATATCTGCATCTGCATCGGCGGCGCCCTCGAAACTAAGCTTTACGCCTTCCCACGTGCCCCACCAACATACCTACCTACCTTACCTACGTAGTATGTACGCACCGCACATAACGCGCAGTCATCCACCCACCTACCTCTACTAACACCAGCATCACATCGGTATCCCCGGGGTAGGCAGGCTCCAAGCTCCGGTCCCGGGGCCGCGACACCGCATGCATATGCAGCCCTACCCACCCCACCGACCGGCCGGTGGAGCGGAGCCCGGAGCCCTACCGTATCGTATGTATGTATAGCCTGCGTAGGCATAGATGGTGGGTGAGGTGCGGTGATGCGCGATGGGGCGGGCGCGCCGTCACGCATCTAATCTAGGCAGTGATGCTCGTCGCAAGGGTGCTGTGTGGGTGGATATTTCTGTCCATCTGGATGCAAGGGTCCCGTTCCGCGGACGCGCGTCTGTTGTAGTGTTTGACTCTCCAGTAAGTGCGCTGCGTGCAGTACCTCGGTGTGCTGTGGTGTGCGGTCCTGCGTGGGTGGGGGCTGATTTGTATCTTCGCTGTTTACCCGCCGAGCTGGCGATGATAATGGGTTGGGGTTTGGGGAACCGCCGGTATGCGGTTGGATCTTGATGGAGAGGGATGAGGAAAGGAGGGGAAGGTGGGGAGTTTGGGAGCGTGCGTGTGGGGGTGCGTGGCTCTGATTTGTGTGTTTGATCCGTGTGCGTCGCCCGAGGGGTCCGGTTCTACATGCATGCATTTGGGTCACGTCGGCGAGCGAGCGAGCGAGCGCGCGAGGGGTTTCTGTGCATCATATCGCATTTATTCATCGCGAAATCGAAATCGGATCCGCGCCGTTAACCGACGTGGCAAGCCCATCTCGTCCAACATACGAGAGTCTCCTATGCCCCGCTTCAACCTTTCTTTCCCTACCCTGCAAAGACCCACTCACGCCCCCAACCCAACCACCTTCAGAAGTTCAGTCCAAACCCCACCCTCCTCACCTCCTCACTCCCAGAAGCCCGCCAGCTCTCCCTCAACGCCTCCACCCTCCCCTTCAACCCCTCATCCCCACCCATCTCCCCCCTCCCCCCCTCCAACAGCCCAGCAGCAAGCTCAACACGCAGCAAATCCTGCACCGTCAACCACGACAACCGCGTCTTCCTCACATCCCCCAAATAACACGCCACACGCACCCGATCCCCACCCCGCACATACCCCAGCGCAGTCTTCAGCCGCGCAAACTTGCCGTGATACATCGAGCCCGCCATCTGCTCCACCACCTTCGCAACCCGCGCCGCAAACCCCGCGCAGTGTGCTTCGCTATCCGCGGCATCCGAGTGCTGCCCCGCGTACTGCAGCAACCACATGCGGAAGCCGAACGTATCAGGCAAGACGCTCGGCCTGCGATGCGGATCGCGCTCCCAGTCGCGCGTGCGCACAGAGTCGACGTAGAGAATCATCGCTTCGACGATCGGCTTGTAGTGCGCAGCCCATTTCCTGTCGATCGGACACTCCCTGCTGAAGGGCCAGAGGAAGCGCGTTTCGGCCTCGAGATGGAGCAAGGTTTCCGAGTCGTGCCAGAGGAGGACCGTGCAGAGTTTTAAGAAGGCCTTTTGCACCGCTTTTGGCGTGATTTCGCCTGTGAGGCTGTCTGCGGAGTCGAGGAGGAGCGTTGGGCTGAAGGTTAGGGGCCGGGTGGGGGCTTTGCTGAGGTCGAGGCTGTAGCGGCTGAGCCAGGAGCGGATCTCGGGGTGGCGGCTGAGTGATGGGTTGTCGGTGAATTTCTTGTTTAGGGCTGCGATGGCGGCTGGGGGTGCGATGTTGAAGGTGCGGTATGCTACGTATTCCTCGAGGATGGAGACTGGGAGCTGAGAGGGAGCGCGCTGGAGGTACATTTGGTAGATTTCCTGGCGGAGGGGAATAGGCGGGATGTTGAGAGCTTGCTGTGCGGCGAAGTCGAAGCCGTGCTTCTGTAGGAAGAGCCATGTCCATTTCGCAGTCTGTTGCTTTAAGCTGGTGAGTATGGGTAGAAGGATACGTTTGGTGATTGCAGCGTGATATGTGGACTGGCGAGACGGAGTACTCGGGAGGAATGACAAGAGTGACCACAGCATCGGTGCTGTTGACCGGATTGAGGTCCATTCATCTAGTTCGGGCAACTCCAACGTATCTTCTGCTTTAGTCCACTCATTCTCTGCAATAGGTTGCCGCTCCCGAAGGTTGCCGGCGATCGGTATGGTGGTTTCGAGAGCAGTGAGTATCTGTTCCGAGAGCTGCGAGGAGGCATCTGTGAACATGCCGAGAAGACTGTCCACGACAGCGCGACGTATGTCCACATGCGATGCCTTTACCATGAGTTTGGCAAGTATAGAAATAGCGAATTCCTCTGATATACATTGCGCATCTCCAAGAATTTCCGCGAGGAGCTTCACAGTTGTAATTTTGACCAAGGGTTGGCGGGGTCTTGAACTTGGTCCAACTGTTGTCTTTTGTGCATCTTCCGCCTTCTGTACCTTCGCTTCAGCTTGTTCCTCTAGTTTGGCGCTGATGGCGTCGGCAAATGTAGTCATACGATCTTGTGCAGCTGAGGCAGGCATTCGCCGTATGAAGGGACGAAAAAGTAATATCCGATAAGCGTTGCAACCAACATTTTTTGGTCGGTGGAGGGGCCGAAATTTTTTTTTTCGGGCGATATGTGACTCATGCCATGAGCCAAGTTCAGGATGATCCAGGATAACCTGAGCCGCTAGCTGCGATGCGAGGGCAGGCCTATCACATCGGGTAAGATATTTAGCAAGCTTCAAAGCGGTTCTTTCCAGCTCTTGAGCCCCTTTCTCCTCCCCAGTAGATGAGGCCAAGGCCTGATAAGCATTTCCGGCCAATTGAGCCAGCAGTAAGGGAGGTACGCTTGTCAGGTGTGCTTCTAAAACAGACAACGAATCTGCGTTACCCCTGGAAATGTCTGACAGGAATTGGCCATCGAGAAGAACTGCAGGATAACGGACACGAGCTCCCTGGTCCGAAGCGGGGAAGTGTGCGCTGAGCAGTCGCGGCTTTGGCAACGTGGAGTCGATATATGAGAGGGCGGAGAGAATCTGTCCTTCTCGTATTGCAGGTTGTGTCTTTGCTTTCAAAATCCGCTCCTCTGACCAGATACTAGGTTTTTCCACAGCGGGAATGATAGGCCAAGGCAAAATCGTTTTTGAGCGCGGGGTAGCCAAATCTGAGTGTTGATAAAGAATTCTACCGTCTACCGAGAGTGCGCGAAGTCCTCTTTCAGACCGATAAAGAATTCGGGACAGGTCAATATAAGTGGGCTTCTCCAACCGTCGCTCGGGCATGCCATAGAACCGAGTTGGCAAAGGGTTCCATTCCTCGATCTCCCCCGAGGGATCGAAGTTTGGAACAAGAGGCCAATCGTCGAATTGCGACATGATCGTCCAATCGTGTGGCCAGGAATCTGGGAATTGATTCTTGCATGTATTTGCTTTCCAGAAATGGATGGCCTCTTCTGGGGTGAAACGCCCTTGACTCAGTGGACCAATCGCGTACGACCAAGCTTGGTCCACGCGCTTCTTTTTCTCTTCACGTTCGAGCGAGTCTGGTATCATCATGCGGAGCGCGTACGAGTAGTGATCTATAAACGGCCCAATAGCGTCCTTGATCTCTTGCTCTTCCGGAAAAGGAGCGAGTGCTGCACTTGGATCGGGGAAAACGGCGGCTTCCATGCGTGCCGCGAGATAGGGCGTACATGAGTGCGGAGAAGTTGTTTGTATCATATAGGGTTGGATCAGATGTTGGAGAGGAAGCCCCCGAGGGAACGGGGCCGGTAGCACAGCAGCGGCTGGATGTACAGATACACGATATTTGCGCCAAAGTTCGTCGCGTGCCTTTGCAAGGTTGTCGAAGAAGCGGAATGTCGAAGGTTCTTCGTTTTCGAGAGAGATTCGAAAGCCCCAAGCGAAGACTCCTCGTACACTGTCCATATACAAATCTCCATGGCCGGGAGACTGTGATTTTTCTTCAACTGCTATGAGCAACTCCAGGGTAGGTTTCCAGAGAACGTCATATAGCTCTTCATCTGACAAGCCGAGCAATGATTTCACTTTGGCGCACTGCTTGCGCCGCTTTTCCACGATGGGTTGGAATAACCTGCAGACACCTCTCCAATGGTATCCATCAAACCAGGGCTCGCGTACGGCTGAGCATGCTGTGTCGAACTGTAGCCGCACAATCTCGTTCGCATCTTTCACGCGCTGACGAAATTCGGAAGTGGTTATGTCCTTGATAAAAGGCTCTGGAATGCCCGAAAGTAGGGACATGGCCTCGTCCGAAACTGATGAATATATGGCTGACGCCGTAAGTGAATCCCGCACGTATCTCCGTGCCCATTCGTGCGCTTCTTTGCACATCTGGAGCGACCCACTAGCAGAAGCATATTCGATAGCTGCACGGGCATGAAATGCTCGGTCTTCTTGTACCGCGCTCGACAATGCCTTTTTTTTGAAGGCTTGGAAACCCTCGCGTGCAACCTCTTCGGCTTCCACTCGGCGACCACACCTCGCCAACAAGATAACGTGAAATAGGCATGCATCGCCACTATTACTGCGGAAAGCGTCGCCTCCCGATAGTACTGAGTGGGAGGGCCCCCGGCTGACGAAATCGACATCTCCTTTCACAGAGCGCACGCGGGTGAACAGTGCCAAAGCCTGGTCGGGCAGAAGCCCGTCAAGGAGTTCATAGCTGAAGGTAGGTAGATCCCAGGCTTTGATGTCGGCTTCCAAGTCCAGATCGCAACCAAACATCGCCAGACAATAGAAATGCAACAATGCATAGCGTCGGCGCCGGGCAATCCCTTTTCTAAGGTGTACAAAACTGCTGAATAGTTGCGCAACCCGAGTCTTGGTCGAGATCAACAATAGTACAGCTTCGAACTGACTTGCAAATGCGTCGGGGTACCGAGACCAGCAGAGTCCGGTCAGATACACAAAGCCACCGTAGCTCAAATCAAGTTCTTGGGCAACATCCGGATGCTGCCCCAGATACAACAGAGTCCGGTCGACAATACTTTGGGTTATTGACCGATCCACCCTTTTCTTTAAGGCTCGCCTGAAGAGTGGCTCAATCAGCTCCTTCATAAATTGTTTGGCGGAGAGCAAGACTTTTGCATCCTCGTTCAAAGACAGCTTGAGAACCTCGAGCGAGAATTGCATCGATGCCGAGACGCCTGGTGCAGCTGCCGTAGCAGACGGGTATTTCGATAGGAGAGGCACAAGCCATTTTTGACCAGCTTCTTCGCTGTCAAAAACATATCGGATAGCCAGAGCTTGCAAGGTATCGGCATGATGCGACAATAACCGCTTCTGAGAATGTTCGAAATCGTCCCGGCGACCGTTTATCATAGCGGAGACGACATCCTTCGCGCACGCCGAAATAAGCTGTTGGTATAAAACGCTTAATTGACGCTGGTCTCCGTTCGCCACGATATCGGAGGTTTGGTTTGCAAACAGGTGCGGTAGAAGTGACTTGAACAACCCGCTCACATTTTCCCTCTTCAGTTCAACGTCGACGCCTTTCGCACTACGGGCAATCGCACGACAAGCTTGTTTCACCTCCAGCACAGAAAAAAGAGGTCAAGCACGCCGGATACTCCTCCAAGGGCTTCCCATGTCTCGCGCCATTGTGACGAAGTGAGAAGTTTGCCAAACTTCTTGACTGCCAGTCGCCGGATATGAATTGAGATGTTTTGCGCGAGAGCTAAGAGAAGCGCTTTGGGCGATTTCAAGATACCAAGCCATTGCGAAAAGATCATGGGGGATATTGATCCGATTTCGACGAGCTCAATGAGTTCCCGTGTTATGTCTTCATCGTTCGAGTACTGTAAGACACCTCGTAGATGCTTGGCGACTTCGCGCGCGTGCGAGGAGCGAATGATGCGGGGGTCTAGGATACTTGACGTCATGGCAAGAGATGATATGTGAACAGGATGAATCCCGACAGGAGAAGTGGCGTCTGGGTGGCGAATAGTATACCAAAAGATGGCAAAAGCAATGCATCGGGCCAGACGGTTGACTGGTGAATCAGCGAAAGCACGCGTCGCGTCGCGGTCCAATGGCAGGCACTCGGATACTTACCTCCGCGCTGGATCGGTGAATAGGTTGGTGTAAAACTTACTATGATGAACTGGATGGGTTGCTATCCGAATGGTAGTTGTCTGTTGGAGGTATGCCAGCGCACACTGCAAGCAGCTTTTAATATTGCTACGGCTCCCCTCACCGGCAAAGTATAAGAGTCGCATGTGATGGAAGTATAGTTGTGGTACGCATATGCGCATCTAGTTGAACTTTGGTTTGGCTCCTTGTGAGTCACATATCGCCCTTTCTTTTGGCCCCTCCACCGACAAAAACATGTTGGTTGTAGCGCTGGATCGGTGAAAATCGTTTTGTGGACTCTAGAGAAGAGGGTTGATCAGGGATGGAGCTCCAAGTAGGGGAGGTGATGAGGTTGTCTTGTCACACTCACAGTGCTGCTGGTTGAAGCGAGAGATTGCTAACGCTAAAACCGACTAGCGCGACCCCACTTTTCCGATGGCGGGCGCACCAGTACAGCGTGTGCACGGGAGTGCTCGGCTAGATAGAGCTTTTGGTCGAGGTGGCTAACGTGTAACAATTACTTGGTATATTTGTCGTTTTCAGGATATTCTTTTTCTAGGCAAAGGGTCAAGTTGTGTTGCATGGATCTCGATTGGAAAACAGAGATTTATGTCGCATGTTCCCAAACGTGGGTTGACCTCTTCAATTTCGTTGATGCTATTCCCTAGAGATTGTTGGTGGTACTGAAATGTGCCGAACTTCTCGTCCCCTGGCCGAAAGTCTATATTGCGGCAAAGCGAAGAGTTTAGTGATTGTCGGTGAGGGATTGATGAGGGCAGTTTCTCCTGTAGCCAAAATCGTTGACGCATTCCGACGGCTAATCTTAGCATCCATTAGCTTGTGCGTGAGTGAACGAACGGTACCTGCATTAGCGTGGTTGGGCTACTATCTGTTGGTGTCGACCAATGAGTAACGTGAGGTATTTTTGTAACTGAACCGCGGAGATATCACGCGTATCAATCGGCAAGTGACTATCACGACCACAGGACATAAGACTACGTAGATTCAGCATCTTATTATCTATCGCTGTGTACCACAAAGCAGCGAAAACCTTGTCCCAGTGCTGCATTTTAGTACGCGATGTCCCTGATCTCCGTAGCATTGACTGGAGATGCAGCGTAAATAGGAACGCCCATCATTACACCGATTAGTGCAGGCAAGCGTTTGTCTTCATCTTGCAGCCTCGACGTTGGTGGAACCTCATTATAGTTCGTCCCGCTGCGTGACTTCCTCCACGTGCACACACGAACGCTCCTGCCATTTACTACATGATCCAAGCTTAGACGTCAGTTCTTAGTCGTACCTGCCACCAAGGTCCTCGCCCCACCCCACAGTCTCGATTTTTGCTTCCCTTCTCTCTCTGCCCAGTTCGCAATCGACTGCCTCTGCACACTCCAGGGCTCTGGTCTATCTCGACAGTATTACACTACTCGGAAGGTAGTTATCCAGAGACCATGCGCTTCCTCATACCCCTCTTTGCAGCCGCTTCGGCTGCTTTTGGTGCGGTTATCCAAAAGGACGGCGTCGCTTTGGCCGAGGACGCGCTCACCTCCTCTCTCCAAGGTGGTGAGGTCATCCAGTCCAAGCAAGCTCCTCGAGATGGTGCGCTCGCCTCTGGCCATGCTCGGGAGCCTGTTGTAAGCTAATCCACCTACTACGTTCACTTAGGAGAGGCTGACTACGTGCAGGTCGAATTGTATACACGACCGTATTATGTTGGTTGGCGCTACAAGACTAGCACGCCCACTTCCACTCCTCATTGCGACCACCATTGGTGAGATCACTGCCCTAATAATCATTGATGATGTTTTAGCTGATACGTGCTCCTAGGAACAACGAAATAAAGTCCATCAAGTGGCTCTGGGGCACGCCGGGAGTCGACTATTCGATCCAGGCCTAGACTGACAACCTCACAGGAAGCCAGATTGCAAGGGAAGCCGGGAGGTCTGGCTCAAAACTTCGCCCGATTTCGGAGATTTGACCGACAAGAAAGGAAAGCGTGGCGGAATCGACAATTATATCCAGAGCGTTTTCTGCTATTACTGGGGCAAAGCTGGTCAGGATACCTCCGTCCAGGACCAAGAGGCGCATACGGTAGGTCTCGATTGAAGCCTTTGAGACCTGGCACAGGGCTGCAGCCGGGAACGTCCTGCGGCTCCAAGGAAAACAGCCCCATGATGCGCAATCCGTACTGCGTTGATCACGCCCCCACCCACGACGGACTCAGACTGACCTCATATGCCCAGCTCGAGAAGCGCGTACCCGATACCGTGCCATCGGAAACAGTCAAAATTGCCCAAGGGCCCGCGAACAAAGTACAGGGCGAATGGCACCCGGTAAATGCACCAAGTCCAGCTTCCCAACCCGCCCCGCTAACATGATTCCCCAGATCGAGCTCTACGAGCACTACAACTTTAAAGGTAGCATGTACTACATCGACCATGCACCCTCGCATGAACTATGCATCAACATCCCGTACGCGCATCCCATATCCCCCCTCTATCGGCATAGACTGACATGGGTGCCAGCTCCGACGCAGACATCTCGTCCATACGCGCCTTCGAACCTTGCCGAGTATACTTGTGAGTGCCACAACTCCCTACAATGCATGTATTCGGATTAAAACTCTTTTGCTAATGCGGCGCCGCAGATGGCCCAACTGCTTTCTAAGACACCAAGAAGCCTGGTCTATCGGTATCCCTCCGCCCGAGGAGTTCCCCGATCTGAGATGGGCGGGCCGAGATGGCAGAACGAACTACGATAACAAGATCAAGAGCTTCAGGTGCTTTGTGCGCTAGCGAGGTGCGCGTGGGAGAAGGAGGCGTAGTCTGTCTAGTGAGGTGGGGCAAACGGCGTCGAGAGTGGTATGTGGAGACGGACGAGGGAGGCGTGTGGTATTCAGATCTATGCATGGATAGTCGGGATGAGTGATGGATCATCGGGAAAATGAATTAACTTTGATACTTGGAGGTGTACGGTCTTGTCTGTGCCTTTGGTGACATCTCTTGATTTACATACTATACATGTTGGTGCTGTACAGAGAGGAGTGTCCTTCCTCGCATCCATGACGCAGAATAGCCGCCGCGTACGCCGGGCTCGGCTTCTGCATGTATCTGTCCCAGAATCCCGCAACGAGCCACGGTCGAAATATCGCCCTCTTCCGCAACCCTCCCTCTCGGCGTCGGTCCCTATCGCGCGCCTTGACCGTCCTCTCCCATCCAAGCCCATCACTTCCCCCCTCCTTCCCCCCCCTCATCCTCGCCCTCACCCTTCGACTCCCGCACCCCCTTGTACGCCCGCCCCGCATACAACATATACCCCTTCTCCTCAATGGTGCCCACCTTGTCATCCGCCTCGCTGCGTCCCTGGCCAAATGCGCCCGTCTCCAGCTGGCCCTGCACGCTGATGGGCCGGTTCCCGCGGAAGCGCTTGCGCATGTCGATCTGGCCCTTTTTGCACTCGGCGTAGCCCTTTTGCAGCTGCTGGCATTGTTTGGGCAGCGTGTATTTGAGCGGTGGGCGCAGGCAGTCGCCCGGCTTTTGGCGCTCGATCATGATGCAGTCGGAGTTTTGCAGGCAGAAGGCGAGGGCGGCGCCTGTGTGGGGTGGGGGGTTAGTATGGGGTGGTGGGGTGAGCGGGCGGGTTGGAGGGAGGGAGGGAGCGTACGGATGTCTTTGCAGGATTGTGGCATTTTTGGGTATGGTGAGTCGAGGCTGGGCTGTTGGGCTGTTGGGACGGGGCTATCGTGTCATTGGGGCGTGTTGCGGTGGTGGTGCGATAGCGTTCCTCTGGGACTGGTGAATGTATTGAATGGTCATGGTCGAAAAGGAATCGCCGAGCTTTCCCCGACGCGTGCGTGCATGGACCCGTGTTCATCAGCATCTTTCACATGCCCGTGCCCTTCCTTCGTTCAGAGTCCAAACGTCATGGCCAGCGCATTTCCCCATCATACATACTTGGTGCAGCTGTCCCGCCTGTCCCGTCTCGCCCCGGGGCCGCTCCGCTGTCACATGCTCCCCTAGACGCCCACCCCGGCTCATGCGACCATGGCCTGCTCTCGACTGAGACTCTTCGCCCTGCCTTTGTTTTCTACTATTCCTTCACCTCCGCCGCCGCCTCCCCCCGCACCCGCGCAACCGAACCCGCCACTTGGGCGCTCGAGTTCGCGTCCGAGTCCAAGCAAGCAGCAGCAAGCAGCAGCAAAACACTTCACCGCTCCAACGGCCGCAATGCCGCCCTACATCCCCTTCCTCGGCCGCCTGCATATCCGCGAGTACACCGCCCTGGTCCTGTCCCTCCTGCTCGTCACGCTCGAGTCGCTCATCGCCGTCATAACCCTCGCCCTGCCGACGCCCATCATCAGCGTCTTCTACCGCATCACACGCCGCCTGTTCAACCACCTCTCGTCACCCGCCTCACGCCGCACCCGGCTGAAAAAGAAGGGCGTATGGAGCTCCATCGCCAATGCTCCGGGCTTCCTGGAGATGTGCGAGCTCTACGGATACTACGCCGAGGAGCACGTGGTGCAGACTGGCGACGGCTACCTGCTGGGCCTGCATAGGCTAGCGTGGAGGAGAGGGGAAGAGGATACCAGCGTGAACACGGCGCCGACCAAGGGGGGCGTGAAGAAGAAGGTCGTCTACTTGCACCACGGCCTGATGATGAACAGCGACGTGTGGGTGTGTCTGACCGAGCGGGAGCGCTGTCTGCCCTTTGAGCTCGTCGAGCGAGGATATGATGTCTGGCTGGGCAACAACCGAGGAAAAACAAGTACTCCAAGAAGAGCGTGCACTGCGCCCCGACGACCTCGGCCTTCTGGAGCTTTAGCATGGACCAATTCGCCTTCCACGACATTCCAGACTCCATCGAGTACATCCTCAAGACCACCCATCAGCCATCGCTATCGTACATCGGCTTCTCGCAGGGGACCGCCCAAGCCTTTGCCACGCTCTCGATCCACCCTGATCTGAACGAAAAGGTCGACGTCTTCATTGCCCTCGCGCCCGCCATGTCTCCGCCTGGTCTGACCGCTGGCATCGTCAACACGTTCATGAAGACGTCGCCAGATCTTCTTTTCCTGGCGTTTGGAAGGCAGTCGATCCTCCCGTCCACCACCATGTGGCAGTCCATACTGTACCCGCCCATCTTTGTTCGCGTCATCGACTCTTCGCTCAACTTCCTCTTTGGCTGGACCGCCAGCAATATTACCCCCCACCAGAAACTCGCCGCGTACCCGCATCTGTATTCCTATACTTCGACCAAAAGTGTCGTCCACTGGTTCCAAATCATCCGCAATGGCGTCTTTCAAATGTACGACGACGATGCGCCGAGTGTCTTGTCGAACCGATCCAAGTACTACAAGGTCGCCAAGTTCCCCACCCGAAACATCAAGACGCCCATCGTGCTGGTCTATGGCGGCTCGGACAGTTTTAGTAGATATCGACGTAATGCTCAAGGAGCTACCTCGCCATACTATCGCCAAGGAGATCCCGCATTACGAGCACCTGGATTTTCTGTGGGCGTCGTCTGTGGACCAGCTCGTCTTCCCGCATGTCTTCGAAGCTCTGAATGAGTACGCAGGAGGTTCTGAAGAAGAGCAGGCATTGCCTGGGCCTCGCAAGGAGAAGCGCTTCCGCTCGCCAGGCCGATACAAGGGTCTTCTTCCCGAATCAGGAGCGCTCCCAGGGCCCGAGGGCGACTATGCAGGCGACGAGAGCTCATCAAGCCCCCCTGCCTTGCGCTCCTCTATCAAAAAACACTCGCAAACCACGAGGAAAATATCGTTTACCGACTCAGCAGAGGGTGTCCCACAACCGCAGTCACCAGCCGCGCAAAAGTCGCGAATCCCGCATCCTGCATCGAGCTACGCCTCCGCTGTAGAGCGCAGCCACTCTCCCTCCCACAGCACAACCACTTTCCCCCCGCCCGCAGCCAAAGTCCCCATCCACACTTTCGAGTCCACGTCGCCCGCTGCTTCACCCGGCAACTCTATGCATGCCTCCCAGAATACCGTGCACAGTTCTACAAGCCGGCCCGAGGGGTGGTGGTCTTCTGACGAGGTGGCCGAGACGGGAAAATCAGATCCTACCTCGCCTGACCAGGCGGCGACTACGATGCCGATGCCGAGAAATAAGAGCTTTGATAGCGTGAGGAGTGGGAGGTCGAGCGTGTTTGGGGAGAGGGGTATTTCGGTCGGGGTGGGGGGGAGGGCGGTTAGTGGGTTGGTGGGGGAGGTGGGGAGGGGGACGAGTGGGAGGAGTTTGGGCGGGGAGGGGGAGGGGAAGGGGAGGAGGAAGGGGAGGAAGAGGGGGGGGGATTGAGATGGTGGGTGGAAGGGGTGGTGGATAGGGGCGCGGGAGATGGGTTGTGTGTGCATGTGATTTGGGAAATGGTTGACGCGACGCATGAACGGTGTTTTTGCGAAATTGGTTGGGCTTGGGTGGGCAATGCAGTATTGCTTGGAAAGGGGGGATTAGATTGGTGGCGGGCTTGTAATGAGGTTGTATCTAGAGGTTGTTGTATCTGATCTGGGGTTCAACATATAACAGAATAGAGCCCACAGTGGATTGTGGGAGAATCGGGATCCCTGCTTCCCCGGTCGATCCTATAGGCTTTGCGCGGTTTGTAGACACAAGATAAGGACCCATTTGCTAACTATGAAGGTGTACGCCAAGTGTATTCCTCCCCACCCCCACACTTCAAAATGCTGTTTTGATCAGATCCATCCCATTCCAAGATTCTCTCCCACACTGCCAACACAACGCAAAATGGTTTCTGCGTCTTTGAGGAGCATATATCAACAGTACAAACATGACACCGAGGTCATTGCATCGTGGCTGGCTATCACCGCGCAGGAATACGGCTACGCCAACCCACTCGGCCTGAAAGGCGTGTGTGTAGCTGGTCCCAGTGCGTCCGCAGCGCCAGCTGCGAACAAACCCAAGGCAAAAAAGCACAAGAGAGGCTCTGGAAAGAAGAAGACTGCCCCTGCTGCCCCTGCTGCCCCTGCTCCCGAGAAACCAAAAGAAAAATACCTCCTCGCTATTCGCGACTTTGTGCCGCTGGCCGAACACATCGCTGCCGCGCAGGAAATAAAGGCGGTCAAGTTCCCGCTCAACTTCGAGGTCGCGCTCGAAAGAGTCATCTGGGTGCGCAGCTCGTTTTCGGAAAGGCTGCAGCAAGCCGGCGAGCGAGTGAGCTGGGAGAGCGATAGGAAACACGGGTATTTTGTCGAGATGCTGAAGAAAGTTAAGAAGACGCTTGAGTCGCTGATTCCGGAGTGGTCGGGCAAGTCTTCTTCGTCGAGGTTCGCGGCGAAACCGCCTCGCGCTGCTGGGGAGGGAGACGGCAAGACGGCGGCGCCGGTGCGCAATCTCTTTGGTCTCTTGGAGGTGTACGAGCCGTCTGCTGCGTTTGAAGCGGCGCCTGATGTGGAGAGGCCGGAGCCGGTGGCGACGACGCATGCGGTTGTGGAGGACGAGAACGAGGCGCTGGCGGATCTTATCTTTGCCATGACGACGTTGATGGGCGATCTTTTCGCGGCTGAGGGGCGAAGTCGCGCAGCTGTGGGAGCGGTACGAGGCGGGTGAGATGGATATCGGGGCCGTGGCGGTGGCTACGGATACGGCCCATTGAGCTTGCGCGGTCCTGGGAGAGGGCGATTACGCCGCTCATGGAGAAGAAAGGGGGCACTTCGCGGTCCCATGCCATGTACGTCAACTCAGTCTGCAGTGCGTTCGGTGTACCAGAGGAAGAGAAAGAGATGGAAGGCGATGATTAACTTCGCTGCTTACGACATCAACAACTCGCTCTTTGGGAACCCGTTTAAGTTTCTCCGCCCGTTCGTTAAAGATTCTCCCCTGCCGAGTGATTCAAAGAAATTGAGTGGTCCAAAGACTTACAATGGTAAGTTTGGGTGGTTCAATGAGGGGTTGGATAGGCGGGCTATGGAGAGGGCCTCGAATCGGAAGAAAGAAATTTGAACAGGACAAGACAGCTATGCTCGAACTAACTAGTGATGCGATACTTTTTGGAAACAAGCCTTCTCCGATCGAGGACCATATACTAAAGGGCATTTATTCGGCACGTAAAGCGGTGAAGGGGAGCGATGCGATCCCTGAGATACCTATCTGGCTCTCTTTTGCTGTGCAGCTCTATCTCGACAACTTGCAAACCGTTACGGTACGTCACTACATGTCCTTTGTAAAAACCGCACGCTTGCTAACTCTTCGACAGATTGGACGTGGATGGACGGAGATCAAGCGCTTCATGAAGATCGTCGAGCCCATCAGTGGAACTCTCAGCCCAATCAGCCGCCTAAAGAGCATGACCAAGAACATGAACGACTGGCTCCAAGCCGACCCCTTCCAACTCATCCACATGCTCAGAGACCCCCGCGCTACAAAAAATACACCTTCTTCCGCCGCCACCCACACTACTACTGCGGCCTCTGGGTGCACTATGCCCGTCACCTGTTCCACAAGGAGGGTCTCGAGTACGCCGCCACCCCCGGAGGCGTGATGATGACGGTGCAGCTGTACCACGCCCTGCACCACCAAGAAAACCCTCCTGAGCCTGCACTGGAAAGAACTCGACACGCTGTGGCGCATGCAAGGCAACTCGTGCTTCTCTCGTCGGCGACCCGCCCGACAACGCCCTCGCCTACTACAAAAAAACTACTGCCTTACCATCGGCATGTCGGCCACGAGTTTCATCGCGAACCGCCGCGGAAACAGGATCCACACAAGCCAGGCCGGCGTCCGAAAGATGGGACCCTAAAGGCCTAACCGGCCGTAAGGTACTCCCGCGCATTGAGGCCGATGGCGACCAGCGCCTCCTCGATGCCGACACGGTGCTGAGCTGGATCATCGACAGCGCGCCAGGCCGGGCTCACCACGACCACGAGCCGCCGCACATCCAGGACGCCTCCCTCCCTCTTATCCACCGCCTCGCGTCCGCCGTCCACGCCGAGCTCCCAGACCTCCGCGTCAACTTCTTCCAACTCCACGCCAACTGCTGGGACCTCCTGACGCGCATCCGAACACAGATCGACTCCTTGCGCGGCCCAGCCTTCACGCACAAATACATGGTCGACGGCCATAACCTGCCGTTCGTGACCGGCGTCGCGTTCGCCCTGGCCGCCGGAAAGCTGGATCTAGTCCGCACGGCGGCGCCGAGTCGCGCCCTCCTGGAGCTGGAAGCCACGCAGTTTGCGTACTTTCTCGAGAGCGGGACGCGCAAGGGGGGGCCGCACGGTGGTCGAGTTTGAAAAAGGGGGGAGGTATGCGCCTGGCGATGTTGTGCGGGAGACGGACGAGGCGAAGGAGGATCATTCCCTTGACCACCTTACGGCTGCATTGGCGGGTGCTGGTATGGCTGATTTCGATTCTTCTTCTTCTTCTTCTTCTTCTTCTTCTTCTTCTTCTTCTTCCTCCGATTCTGTGGAGTTTGCACAGACTGGTGCTAATGGTGTGAACGGTCAGCGCTCTAGCGGTGGGAGCCGAGGGCCAGGGCCGTCGTATACTGTAATACTATAGCCCGAGCCGCCTCGCCAGCCGATCCGGCGACGGCCTTTCGCGACAGTATGTCGCCCCGTATACGACGGCTTTGGGATCGCGCGCTAAGAGCAGGGTTTGATGCGTCGGGGCAGTTGAACTTGGACCATCCGGATAGTCCGGAGGGGCAGGATCTGATGGATTTGTATGCGTATATGGCTACGTATGCGCGGACTAGGGCGGCGGGGGAAAGTTGAGAAGAGGAAGAGGTGTAGGTTGAGGTGAAATTTTGTTGAAATTTTTGCAGAAAAGAAAAATGGATTTTTTTTTGGAATTGCTGACGAAGGTTTAAAAATGTGGTTTCTACTATACGAGATCAATACAGGCTTGGCATTTTGAGACTGCACGAAATACAGCAGTATCTACACACGCACTAATTAGGTGCCACTACTGGCTGAGTTGCTTTGGCCTGGGTTTTACTGTACTATAGCAAGGGTATATATAGGGGCAACTTTTCGCTTCTTATATTATATCAGACGGAAACTTGCCTCCTCCCCTATACAGGCTTGATATTTTTAGACAGCAAGAAATACAGCCGTATCTACACGCACTAATTAGGTGCCACTACTAGCCAAGTTGCTTTGGCCTAGGTTTTACTGTACTACAGTGAGGGTACAGGCGGGGGCCAACTTTCTGTTTATTATTCTATCAGATGGAAACTTGCCCCCTCCTCCCCTTTGTATCCCTTAGTCGAATGCCTGGCAGTATGGCTTGGGGAATTGTGGATTTCGACGGGGGTCCAGATAGGCGTGGATATGTGAAGAGCGGCGCGACAGGTTAACAGCAGATAAGAGGAGGGATTGAAGTCGTGCATAGTCAGCCCCCACTCACTAACAAACATGTTAGTTGTTACACTTAGTGGCAGCGTCTTCGGCGTGCGATTGGATCTTGCCAGGAGTAACTGTTCATTCCAACTATCTATACCAAGGTGTTGCTATTAACGTATCGCTAATCGCTAGGCCCAGGAAAACATATTGCTAGGCTCTGGGAAAACGGAGGCGAAATCCTTGCTCTGCAGCTTCCACCGCAAAACCTTCTAATGAGAGGAGTAGGCTCGAGTTCAGTACCTCTCCTGGACTTCTAAGGTGGATCCTACCATGTTTCCCCGCTCAACGCACAGACCCCACTCAACGCACAGTTTGAGGATGCCCACTACTACTACTACTTTTAAAGCTGTACAGCTCTATATAGATCAAATTATCACGAGATTTTTTGTAGTAGTAGCATTCTTAAAAGTTGTTTTAATCGATTGGCAACGATATATTAGGTGCGACACCTCTGTGGGGGAGGCGTCGTACTGTACGCGTGCGCGTTGATGGACCAGATGCCTCTACCACCCCTTCAATGACGGATAGATCCTCAGCATTAGCCTCTAGGTCCTCAATAACATGAGCAGGAGGTGCAGGAGCTGTGAGGCTACGCGCCTTACCCTTTTTAGCTAATTGTATATCATTCTGGAGTTGCTTTTTAGCTGCGTGGGCGAGTAGGGCTTCTTCGCGCTCTGCAGCCTTCTGCTGTTTTTTCCTGCAATTTAATCTCCTTTGCAGCCATCCTTATTTCTGCTCTTTGCTAAAGCATAGCCTGTTTCTCCTACTTTTTCTGCTCCCTAGCTAGCTTATTGCGATCCTTCTAGTGTTGTAGTTCTTCTACTTTAGCATCTTTTTAGACTTGTTAATTGCGGGCAGCTTCAACTTTAGATGGCGACCAGAAGACAGCGCGCCACCAGCGTAATTCTAGGAAGGTTTAAGTAGTAATGCCTTGCCACGCGTACGGCGCTTCTTCTCATTGATAAGGGCGTCTTTAAGGCGGTTGTTTTCATGCTAAAGGAGCTGTTTTTAAGTCGTGATTGCATGTATCGTGTGAGAGAGCTGTAAGGCGCGTTTTATCGTAGATATCATCAACTACCTGTCGTAGGAGCCGTTCAATCTTGCGCCAGTCGCTTGCAGAGAGTACTGACGACGTACTATCACTGCTTGATGGCCTCTTAGGCTCTAGATCCTTGAATTTCTTGAATATAGCGTTGCTATCCAGTGGAGAGATGCCAGTAACTCTAAATAAGTTAATAATCGTTTCCTCAGCAAACGCGGTCCTATACGCCCTATAGAAGAAGCGGAAGAAGTCGCGCTTAGTAATAGATGTAAGGCCCTGGCTGTTGTACATAAATTGGGAGAGCTCTTTAGTATATGCAGCTAAGAGAGGCTTAAAAAGGCAGACATCTAGAGGCTGCAGCGTATGAGTTGAATGCGGCGGATAGATAGCCAGGAGGATCCTATTTTGATCGCAGAACTCGATAAACTCCATTGTAATATGCGAGCCATGCCCATCAAGAATAAGGAGCCTATAGTCGCGTTTTGCCTTCGTCTTAGTCTCCTCCTGAAAGCACCTCTTAAGCCAGGCAATGCCAAGTTCGTTGTTTGTCCATCCTGAAGGTGATGAGGCGAAGAAGGCGCGGTGCTCTCAAGGATCAAAATCCTGCAACCAGGTGTCCTGAATATTGCCAGAAGCTGCCTGATATATGAGGGCAGGATCGAGAGAGCTGCCGTCGGCGCATATACAAGCTATCGTCGTGATCCACTCCCTGTTGCCGTCCTGGAGTACCTGCTTGACGCTACCCTGATCATACTGGCGTCGGGAGAATACGCGCTTCATTCTTGACACTACCCCAATTAAGAAGCCCTTCTCATCCATATTGTATGTATTTGATGGCGCGATGTCGTACTGCTTGATCTTATCGTCCAAAAGCTTAAAATAGAGGGCGTATTTGAAGGCTCAATCAGCTTTGTGGCGCTGGTTATCAATACCAGATGTCCATCGCGATATAAGGTTGATTTGATGCCGCGCAATATAGCGATCAACCCAGTGTTTTCCTAGCTCTTAATAGGCTATTTCTGCTGCGAAATTTCGTATCATCTCTCTTGTAGGAGGTAGGCCTCGTGTACACAGCTTTTCAATGTACTGTAGTAGCTGTTTTTTCCTGTGTAGAGTTGAGGAGTCGCTTTTCTTCTGTCCGGGACGCATAGGTGCCCTGCACCCCGCGAAAACGCTTCGAGAGCCGCGACCGCTCAACGCCGTACTCTCGCGCAACCTGAAATATATTAGGACGTTCTCCTAGCTTCAGGGATCTCAAAGCTTCAACAGCTGCGTCAATCGGGTCCATATTGGTAGAGTTATGAGGGTTGAAAGTATAGAGATTTTTGGTGCCAACTGTGCGTTGAGTGGGGTCTGTGCGTTGAGCGGGGAAACATGGTAAGCGGAATGGTCGTATTTCTGTCCTTGGCGAACACTAGCGATCCCAAGTCGCCACCTTTGGCAAATAATTCTCCTCTTTGCCACTCCACACGACCGAGCTAGCATGGTTGTTTGTGCTGCTTGTTAGGCTCATCTTCGATTTCCATGTCGCCTGAGAGATCTCTGAGGGAACGCTTTCTTTGTTAGTAGACTGGTTGTCCCCATCTCCGTTCGCAAAGAGACTATCGCTCTCGACATCTCTAGTTGGTCCTCCATCATCGTCTTCAAAAATGATGTTCAAATCCGGCTCTGCTGAATACTGTCAGCCGTACCAGCCAGGTGGTACATTCTTTTCCGAAAGGATTGCGACCAGCTTGCCCGAAGTGTGAAGCCACTGCTAGCGCTCTGCTTATATACCCAAATTCCCTTAGGCAAGGCTAAGCAAACCCGCAAAGAAAAAGAACCCTCATAAGACCAAGCCGCAATTTCTCGTACAATTACTTCTATATATAGGATCGTGCCCGCATTTTAATTAGCAGCTGTCTTGGTAAAGTTCCAGACATGTGCAGCGCGCTGCCAATCCCGCAGTCAAAACTTCTTGCCCATGTCGCCTGCTCTTGTGCTCGGCACGGCATCTCCTGTCTCCTCCCTGGCCGGGTGTATGTCCTCCACGAGGCTGTCGCGCCGCATGTTTGTCGACATGTTTGTCTTTTTGAAACGGAATCGGCGCTATGGATCGCGCGGTCGGTTTTTTTCGCCGTCAGTTTTCGTGAGGGGAGAGGGGCTTTCGTTCTGCGTAGGAGAAGGGCGCGTGGGCTACGTACGGGGCTTTGGATGCTACAGCCAGCGCTGGCTTCCAGGGTTCAGGCCACACGGGCATGGGCCAGCAAGTGCGACTGGACGCCACCCTACTGATTGCCGGCAGCGGCTCCTCTCCCCTAAACGCTAGATAGTACTATGACTCTTGTTTGTCGATTATTCCAATGGAGAACTCTCTGCCGCGCCATGTACCCTTTATTCGATGCCACCCAGACGCAGCATCGCCAGCTAGTGAGCGACCCGTACAGAGAGAACCTTCTTTTTCTGGACGATATGTGAGTTTATAATGAGCTGGACTAAAGTTTATATACTATAGCTATAACTTTTATTGCATGTAAACTCTTATACTTTGCTAGTAAGGGCTATAGATTGCAATATTTAAAAGCTGCTTGCAGTGTGCGCTGGCATGCTTCGCACGAACGTCAATAACTTAAAATGCCATAGGGATCTAAGAAACTTAAAAATCTTTTAATATACCTAAGGAGTAGTAGAATAAAACTATATATACTATTTATTATTTCAGAATTAGTAATACTTATAGAAACTAATATTTTAAGTTTAATGCTTAGTCTAGAATCTTAGAGTAACTAGTATAGGTTGGCTAGAAATATATAAGTTTATAAACTATAGTATAGACTATAGACTTCCTATTCTTAAGTTTTACCATATACCAAAAGGTTTGCCCTGCTTTTCCTCTTAATATTTTCTTAAGTTCGGTACTTGGCGCTCGCACTAATAGTGGACTAGCATCTAGCGCAAGGTGACTCACATTATTATCCCTTAGTAGTTGCTTCCCCGGCGGGTGAGGGGACCCGTACCTAGGTATAAAGCAACCTCACATCCCCAAACTCAACCCATACACACCTTCCACCCCGCCACAATGGCAAATCCTCCAACCACCGACCAGCATCCAAAGAGCGACCGACCTACCATTATCGGAATGTCAATGTCACTATCAGAATCACAATCACGTTATAAAGTCACAGTCAATCATCTGCGGAGGGTCATCGTGTCCAGACTTGTCAACAAGCAAGTCAAGCAAGTTTCGAGCTCGAACTTGACTTGCTTGTATTCCAGCTTGTTAGGAACTTGACTTGCTTAACTTAGGTGAAGTTTTCGTGCTAATTACTTAAGACTTGCTTGCTTGCTTAATAGAATTTATGTCGTATAGAGTTAAAGTAGGTATAAATTACTGCTGAGAAACAACTCCCAGTCGCATATCCCATATTGCTGGCCTAGCTCATTGTTGGTAACTAGTGCTTCAAGCTTCTTAGCGATACTGTTAGCTAGGCGTTCGAAACTAGCTCGCTGCTAAGCTTGAATATATTGCAAAGCTGCTAGCAACTAAGCTCTAATTTTGCGTCTTTTTGGCTCTAATAGATTACTAAGCTCGCTAAAGAGGCGCTCGCACTTGCAGCTAGAGGTGGGGATTGTTAGAACGTTGATTGCTAAGCGCGATAAATTAGGGTATTTTGGCGCCAGTTTAATCTAGTAACGGATAGGGCAGCAACCGTCTTTAAGCTGCTCGCGTGTCTATTTTAGCTCTAGTTTCTTCTACTGCTGCTTGTACTTATCTATGTCCTTGTCGTTGTTGTCGCTATTATTGGCGTCAGCTATCGCGGCAATGGCGTCTTCAAGATCGCTAGACTGCGCAGCTAGGCTGCTTTTTGGCGCGTTAGTTGGCCTATATTGCCGCCAAAGCTGCTTAAACGCAGCGTTATTTTTTGCTAACTAGTCTAGCTTTTTGCGCCAGCTACGATCATAGTAGCGCTTGTAGTATGGGTGGAGGATTGTAGCGGCGTACGGGTAAGGACTTGTGTCAAGTTTGGCGTAGTAGTCATCGGCTTTAGCCCAGGCAGCGCGAAGGTTAATAGGTATATGATCCTCCGGAGCGCCAGGTTGCTCGAAGTTGACGCTCTTATACTGCTTAACGCGCAGCTTAAGCTTGTGGAGTAGCGTTTCAAAGACTGGGATAACTAAGTAAAGCGCGCCAAACCTGCCTAACTTACCACAACTTTTAAGCTGCTTTGTGGCGTCTTTGAGCGGCTTAAGCGCGTTAATATACTCTGTAATCACTGCCTAGTCCGCGCTATTTAGGCCGTCTGATCGCATCTATTTTGGCACGTTAGGGAGCTTGTTGCCGCGTCTTTTGGCGATATTGTCGAGGTTGCGCGTGCGCTGTATGTGGTAGTTGGCGTAGTTGCTAACAGCGTGCTGTAGCTCAGCAGCGCGTTTAAAGCAGCTATAGTACGAGTTCCAGCGCGTAACAACCGCCTTAATAGGCTCTAATATTGATTTCTTTTCGCGTGCGTCGGTAGCTCCGTGTTAGCGAGGCGCTAAAAGTGGTTAAACTTGTCGTATTGCTAAGGCGTTTGTATATAGTTGATCACATTAATAAGTACGCCTAAAGGGCCGTCTTTGCGCTATTCCGCCATTAGTTGCTCCTTATCTCTTAGCTCTATTGCGTTGTTATCGTATGAGTCGGGATTCTTACCAAAAATAATCGCCTAGGCAACAAGATTGATTGTATATGGACCGCAGCGGAGGCGGTAGTAAGAGGCAGTAAAGCCGTACTGACCAGCAAGGCAGCTAACTGCGGTATCGTTGGCGTAGGCGTTATTGAGCACAAAGCAGCCTAGCTTTAATACCTACCTATTCTAAACTTCTGCAGCGTTTAAGTAACAACCTTAGCAATCCTCTTACTAGTATAGGCGCCCGCCAGCTGCGGCAGCGCTATAGGCAAGTCCACTAGCTTGCCTGACGCATTAGCGTAGTGAGCTACAACTCCAAAAAAGCCGCGCTTGCCTCCCTTTGTTGTCCAACTGTTAAAGCTTATATAGATCTTGCTCCTTGATTCGGATAGCGCCATAACGACTTTCGGTAGCATGAATTCGTAGAGTCTTATCGCGTACGACGACACGCTATTGTGACTTGCCTATAGCGCTGCTTCTGCCTTAGGGTTGGCAAAGCTAATTAAGGCACGAAAGGCGGGCGATTCGAGTTCGCTGAGCGGGTGATTGTTCTCAAGAAGCCACGTAACGATAGCAAAGCGGAAACCCTGTACGTTAAAGTTGCCTATCTCGTTGGCGATTTCTTGACTGACTTCTATACCAGAACCAGCTACTATTACTAGCGACTTCTGGCCAGGTGGCAGCTTCCGCTTAGCAACTTTGCTGCTAGCTTTGCTGAGGTTTGTGGCCCGCCTTTAGCTACCCTAGATAAGAGATCGCGGCTGTTGTTAACTGCGTAACCTTAAAGATCCCTTTATTTGAACGATGCTAATAGCAGTACTTGCAGACGAAGTAGAGCTCCTTAGGCCTACTTTACAGCGTGACGCGGTAACTATAGTTGTAAATCCAGCTTTTAGCCCGCTTCTGAGTGCGCGGAGGCTTACAAAGCGCTTTAAAAAACGATCCTAGTTAATGCTGTTAAAGTTATCCGCAAAACGCTCGTTGAACTGCCCCTCCTTGCGGTTATCCTTGTCGAAACTGGCTACTGTGGCCGCTTTGCTGCTGGCTACAGACTTAACAATAGCCTTGTTAGCTACTCTATTACGCGACTGCGACTTGAATGGGCGCTTTTTAGTGGCCTGGGACGCCGCGTCCGCTAGCGCTTTGCGCGGTGAGCGCCGCCGCTGCGGCTGCTCAACTGTTGGGTCGATCGCCTATACAGCCGGCGAGGCAGGCGGCTATTGCTGGCTCTCTAGTAGCTCTATGGGCTGGCTTTCAGTGCCTTTGCCGTGGAAGACGCGGGCGCGTTTAGAGGGAGGGTTGGGGGTTGTTTTGGCGTGTCCTACAGCGCGTTTGCTGCCTCTACCAGCAGCTTTAGCAGCTCTAGAGACGGGCATGATGGGCTATAAGGCAGCAAAAGAGGCAGCAAAGTACTGGGGTGGGGCACTAGGATAGGCGTTGTAGAGCAACAAGTACGCGGTAAGTTCAAACGAACGCGCGAAATCAGGTGGCTGGAGCTGACTAAGCTAATCTCAACACTAGAAAACTATCCCGAAATCGCTTTTACTAGTAACTTGAAAACCTCACAAAAATTAACTCTGACAGCCCAAACACCTAAGTTATTCAAGTTTACTAAGCAAGTTTTCTATTAAAACTTGAATTGCTTGGTAAATTTGTATAAGCGAACTTAGCTTGCTTGAATTGGTTATTACCCAAGTTTAACAAGCAAGGCTTGCAAGTTACTTGCTTGTTGACAAGTCTAATCGTGTCTGGGTGGGATTTCAGAAAATTGTCCAGCAAGCAAGAGGCCAGCACCATCGACTGTGGCGAACAGGAAACTACTCCCACGGAAACGCAACCGGCGCTGGGAGAGCGAAAAGGATCGGGCAAATGTTGTCGGAGAAGCGCTTCGGATATACCTCCTAAAGTTTCTCGCTATCATAGGGTATGTAACTAGGGCATTCGTGCATCTTCCCCTTCCTTTGATTCGTTGGAAACAGTGAACTAAGCATATGTAGAGTTGGCCCGATCGAATACGGATTCGATCTCACCGGGCAGTTCCGACTCAAGCTGTATCCACGCCGAAACAACCGAAACCCACAACTCCCGAGTTGGCTGCAGATCCCATCAATCGTAATCGCAGACGCCCCATTCAGTATTCGGTTCGATTTGGGTAACAGGGAACCCACCCCAAGGGCACCCACCTCGACAACTCCCACCTCAACAACTCCCACTCTCGACAACTCCCACCTTAATTGTTAGCCAACTCTAAAATGTTCTACTATGTCGTCACACAGTCATGTGACCTTGTTAATCTGGAATCTTCTGGATACTCCACTCCATGTATATAACCACTCTGACTTTATTAGATAGCAATCAACCAGTTCGTCTTTCTGTGGTACGCACACATTAATAGCTCCCACCTCAACAACTCCCACCTTAACAGCACTAACCGCTTGAAAACTAGAAGGGAGATTCAAGGTTGTGCATAGTAAAAGGTAGGGCAGAACCTATAATAGGCATACTACGGATTAAGGTTAAGCGTTTCTGGATAAAGCCCTATTAGGAAATATTATTTCGACGCTTCTAATATTACTTTCTACTTCTCTTTCTCTGCCAGAATTCCCTAGTAAATCCAATACAAGGAAGAAGACGAGAACCCAAAAAACCTACTCATATTTGGCAAGACTATGGGTCTGCCTTAAGATGTGCAAAGAGAGGTTAAAATATCCTTATCTCCTTTCTTATTCTCTCCCCTTTTCTATCACCCATCCACTACCAGCTATGCCCTATCTCGCCTCACCTATTCCCTATCTCCCATTCCCCATTCCCCATTCCCCATATCCAATCACCCATCACCCATCACCCATCTACTATCCACTATGCCCTATCTAGCATTTCCCACATCCTATATCTACTATCCACTACCTCTACTTCCTCAAACGCAACGTTACTGTAAGGTGCCAGGATGCTTTAGGGCCTGGGTGAGGTCGCAGCAAGTGAATACTAGAGCCTAAGCGATGCAAGTAGGGTCGTTCCAGCATCGTGTATGCTGGGCTCTTATTAGGATTAAAGACACATGCGGGCTGATGCCTTATAAGCGCGTGGGGGCGGGACTCTAAGTTGCTAGGGCGTTATCTAAAACGCATAGCGGAAACATGCAGATAGAGAATATTATTAGTGTTAGTTAGTCTTCGCATGGTTGCGATGCTGACTTGTAGCAGAATACATAGGCCAAAAGTTTAAAGAGGCTGTAGTGAAAACTAACAAATAATATCTTACTAATAATGCTTTTTAAGCTGGGTGCGGTCTAGGACTAAGGTATGTTACCACCTAGGACATTGGCGCCTATCTAAGCAGCCGGATGATTCCATACAATCAAAACATTGTACTTGGCCAGCGCGTTAAACTCGCACCTAAGAAGTCCCCTCGCAAAAAGTGCTACCTCCCTTCTTAGCCTGATCCTCTAAGATGTAAATCCCGCCCACAGTCTGTTCCTAGTTGATCGCTTTAATCTTCACACCACTAGCGCTGCTGCCATTATCACTTGGCTTCACAACTAGTACAAGAGTTCCTTGCATGTCTAGCTTCAAGCAAAGTAGATAAAGATAGTGCCACTCTGGCTCTGCTCGGTGACTGCGATACGCCATTTATCATCCATGTCTTAAGGCTTAAGCCCGGGTTTGAATTCTCGAAAGTCGGCGTGGCTAATAGTAAGACCCCAGGGTGCTGTCGCGGGCGCCTGTATCGCGTTCTATAGTTTGCTTTCAAGGTGAGCATAAAAACGCCCTACGTGGGTTCTAAAGCTCATAAGTACGTCCGCGTGCTGCAGGAACGGATTCTGCCTGGGAAGAGTTGAGAAAGGAGGAAAGAGAACACGCTGGAGGCAAAGAACCTGGGAACCTTGGAATAGGTATTCTAGTCACGTGCCCAGTTTGTCATTGGCAGGGTAATACAGCCGAGGTCGATGCACGCCAAGCCGTCCTCGTCATTGCTTCGCCTGCCTCCTCTCCCGCCGCACCAGCTCCACCTCGACTCGCAGCATCTCGTCGCCAAGGACGCCCTTCAGTCCATTGTCGTCCACGTCAAAATAGAGCGCCCACTCGCCGGGACAGTACCGGACCGCCATGAACCCTTCCCAGCCTGTCAGCGTGACTCTGCGCTCCATCTTGGTCACATCCCATGGCCCGACGATGTGAGGCCCTGATGCCATACGGTCGCCGTACTTCACCTCACAAGTGTCCTCGTCCACGTATATCCAGTTGAGCTGCGGCGGGTCGTCTGAAATAGTTGAAACCATGCCTTCGCCCTTCTGGCCCCAGTTCTGATCCGGGTACGGCAGGAAGTATCCTGCGAATGGATGGTCCTCAGTGCATCCGTCTGGGTAATCGTCCGATGGAATTGCAATATACAACTGCAATATGGTCAGTATGCGCAAGCCTCTGTGAGTGGTTTGTTTCTTCCCCCCCGAGGCTTTGAAGAAGGGAGACGCTGCACCTTATTATTGCTCAATACCACTGTGCATCCGTCGATTTCTCGGCCGCCGCTCGAGGCCCTCGAACATTTCACAAAAAGATTCGTCTTCAGACCCCGATGCTTCTCTCTGGCGTTCTGCCGTTGGCCTTGGCGCACCGCTTCCGTGGTCCCTATGATGGCGGGGCAAGCAGCAATGGCAGTAAGAATACCCAGTACCATGATGCGAATTCGATAACGAAATCTCGTGTGGAAGTCAGGCGACGGCTGACGTTGGAAAAGCGTTGGAAGGAGTGTTTACCCGTTAATCTGCAGCGGTTCGACTACCCTGGCGGCAATAGTAGAAACTGTGCGCGCTTGTACGAAAGCTGTCGCACCGCTTGATATGTCTTCCCAAGTAGGTTTCTATTTAAACCTGCTTTTACCCCAAAGCACCCCGTGAAGGATGCAGCCGTCCTACATTGCGCCTAGTACGCGAGTATCGATTTTCTTTTGGGTTGGGTATGGAACCTGCGCATTTCCGCAGTTGCCAAATAAACTTGATTGACGCCTGCTCATTTGAGGATATCTGATTTGGAATGTTCGCTTTCGAGATGCGATGCTGTCATCGTGGAATGGACATCCAAACCGCATGTTGTGTATAAAAGACAGGTCTTGTGCCGACTAACGCCATCCTATTGCATTAAACCAGCAAACAATTCATTGTTCTACCCCTTACCAATACGGCAACTGCACCGGGCGCAGAGCAATAAGACTCTTCTATAGCCATGTCCTCAGAGTACGTCGCAACCTCTGACTGATAGATACACACGATCCCAGCGTTGCGCGAAGATCGAAATTAACATATCCTCCAGAGCCGACCCCGTCACCAAGCTCCCCGCCAACGGCACGACACCCAAAAGCCCTGGTAGCCCAATTGCCGCGCGCGAGAAGCCCAAGATCAGCCAGGAAGAACAGGGCGTCCTCGAAAAAGCGCCCAAACAACATGAGGCCGCCGAAGAAGACGACGACGACGATGCCGGCGACGCGCCCGAACACCCTGTGAAGATCCGACCGGCTGGTGGCCGCCGCATGGTACCCGTGCACCAGTCGCGCATCGCAGACCGGCCGTCCCAGATCGGCAAGAAAGACAGTAGTCTGAAGATCAAGATCGAGCTGGACCTGGAAGTTGAGGTAGGAAATTATAAAGAGTAGAAATAGCACTAAGCACTTTAGCTAATGGGGCCTAGGTCGAGATTTACGCGAGAATAAAGGGTGATATTACGATTGGCTTATTGTAAGATGTGAGTGTTCCGTTTGCAGGTTGGGATGTTGTAGTAATATGTCGCCTTTTTAGTACTGGCGAAGCCTGAAGAGTGAGAATATGCGATTCGCGCGGGCATCTATACCCAAAATCTTCTAGCAATTTAGACCCCTATTTATTGCTATATATATTATTGCTATACTATTCGACGGGCGAGTGAACTTTTAATAGGTGTGTGCCGATTGCAATCATGATGGTCGAATACGAGGCAGAGGTATCTTAGCCTTCGCCTTGATGGCCTGTGATATCTACTTCTGCTAATCTGGGTTAGCTATCGCCATTTACTATTAACCTTTCTCGCAATTATATGGTTCAAATATACACTATGTTATTGTGTAGGCGCTAGAGTACGTCGATGTTGACATCATTCGCAATTGCATAGCTATGCACCCATTAATATACAGTACTAGGACAAAACATGAGTACCATGTGTTACCCCAGGATAGCAGTACCAATTCCAACTGTGCTTAAGCTTTTGTCCTGTAGCTGTGCATAGAAACGTTCAATGGCGCGACCAGATTCCCGATTGCTGGGCTCTTCCACAGGCGTCCGAATTGTAGTTAGAGATTTTTCATCAAAGTTGTTGGCGTCCAACTTGTGCTCGAGAACATCTTCTCCCTTCTCTCGATGCGAAACCGAACCAAAAAGCACATCGATCTCCTCCAGTGGAACGCCTTTGGTCTCGGGGAGACAACTGCTGACGTTAGTCTGGAGACAATGCGATGGGAGAGCGCAGCATGCAGAAGAGACTTACAAGAAGACGAAGGTCACCAACATTGCATTGATGCCAGCGAAGAAGAAGAAGGTGTAGAATCCACAATCCTTTAGGAATTGCGGGAAGAACTGATTGAGAATCGTTGAGGCGATTCCTTGTGACTGAGCGCCGATGGCGATACCGTGAGCCCTCACATCAGTCGAGAAGATCTCGGACGTGTAGATCCAGACCGTAGCTCCCCAGGATGGCTTGTAAAAGAAGTTGAAGAGGAAGAACATTGCTGCTACTGTCACGCCCATTCCATAGGGTCTGGAGCCATCCGGATTCGCGGGTATTTTGATACCGAGTATGGCGACGACTAGTAGCACGGCACCCATGCCGGCCCCACCGGTCATCAGTACGAATCGACGACCAGAACGATCGATGAGGACACTGCAGGTAAGAGTGAAGAGGATGGAGAAAGTGCTTGAAAGTGCGTTGATGAGGAAGACAGTGTCGGCGTTGGCAAAGACCTGCTTGTAGATGAGGGTTGTGTAAGCGTTTAGAGAACTGCTTCCGGAAATCTGCTGGCCGACGTTTATGGCTATGACGATCAAAACACGACGGAGTAGGGAAGGCTGCGAAATAATGGTCCAGTCTGCACGGGTTTAGAAGTCAGCCACAGTAGACGACGCCTGTGGAAAGTATCAAGACTTACAAGGTGCCCACCATTTGTCCCAGTGCTTTGTTGTTGACCTCTCGTATGCGACTGCGGAGACGATTTCTGCAACTTCCAAGTGGGGATCCGTGGTGCGTACCCGGGCCATGGCCTTTTCAGCATCCTCTATCCGGTCTTGCTCGACGAGCCACCTAGGCGACTCGGGACAAAACTGCATGGCAACGATAATATATACGGGAAGAGGAATCTGGACAAAGATCGGTGTTCGCCACTGCCAGTCGCCCATGTGGAAGCTGGAAAGTTGTGCCCCATAGGCTGCCCAGTACACCAAGAATGCTCCAATGGTAAACCACACTATTCGATTCCAATGGGTCAGTCAACGAGGCACACATGAACATGACGGGATGGGTGAAAACATACATTGCCAGAGAGATAACATGATGCCGCGAATTTTGGCGGGGGCAATCTCTGCAATATAGGTCGGACCATTACTCATGCTGATACCTTTCCCGAGACCCATGACGACTCGGCCGGCGATGAAAGCCGTAATGTTGGGTGCAAACGATTGGATCATAGCGGATACAAGCACGATGGAGCTGCCGGTCTGAATGGGGATGCGACGGCCGAACTTTTTGGAGAGGGTCGGGGCGATGAGCAGCCCAGAAAAAATTGCACCGACATGGTAGGCTATGCACACATGTTAGCATTGTCCAAAGTTGGAGGAATGGATGCAAAAGCACTTGCCGGTATTGATGCCCCCGAGGATGGTTGGCTGGATCTCATCATCTTGTGGGTTCTTGAAGTGGTTGATGAACGTGTCAAATCCCTGGATGGAATTGAAGGTTGAAGCGTCGTACCCCGCTAGAGCCTACATATGTCAGTCAGAAGGTAGCCCTGACAATCTTATTAAGTGGGCGATTGATGGGTGACACCTACCATGACCATGGCGGCGGAAGTCGCCGCAAGCCATGCAGTGCGCTCTTGTCGAGTCATCATGATAACAGTTTCCAGGAGTGCTCAACGAGGCTTGGAGACTCAACAACAAGGAAGGATCTCAGTACACCAAGCAGTACCAACAAGGTGATTCCAGGACATATATGCCCACAAAGGCGCCGAGACAGTGCGGGGCCCCGCATCCTCATGATCCACGCACCGGGACAGAGTCCCCTCCGTGTTCCATGCTAAATATTACCCTCTGGGGTGATGGCCGTTGCTCGCTATCCGGAATCGCGTGTTTTCGTACTCGCGTATTCGATGTTCACTAGCGCAACAGTGCTCCGATTGGATCCAGACCGTCGGCCTCATCTTAGCGGCCTTTCAATCTAGTTGCCGGTGTTACCACTCCTTCCGGCCGCCATCCTGTTTGCCAGCAACCATGCGACATAGGAGCCCGGCCAGGAATACAGCCGGACTGCGAAACTTGAATCCGAGGCAAGTGGTATCGCGGGCAAGTCAGTACCCCGATCCCCGATCTCGCTGCTACTTTCTTCCCAACCTCGCCCTGTGAATGTACATGGACTTTTATTGAAAAGCTTATCATCACGAATGTGTCCATGTATTCGATTATGTCCATAGTCAACTTCGCTCCCTACAGATTTTTATAAGTGCGCATTGCCGTACGGTTAGTTTGAGCGGCGTTTTTCTCATTGTACCAATTCAACGCACCACTCCTCGCCCCGTTGCAATGGAGTCAATTTTCCACAGAAAAGAAGGTTTTTTCGGTAGAATTTCGGCAGACAATTACGAAGTAACCGTTGGGGCCGGTGATGATTTTTTATCGAGCAATTAAAAGTGAGCCGCTCGTACTTTTAGATGCCCTCCGTATTCCATCACCGGTGCATCCATGAGTCGATTTTTCGCCGAAAATACGTAAATACATGGGTTGATCGAGTACCAGGAGCTTCGTTGTAGGCGCAATGGCATGATAGGGTATACTTTTTGGCACATGCCCGATCGGGTTGACACCATATTTTTTTACTAGCCCTGTCAAAAGTATTGACATGCCCGATAATAGATGGCGCTGATCCCTCGAGGCACCTGCCGCGAGAACACCATATGGCCCCAACACCTGCGCAGGATGAGCTCCACATGCCCACCATCGTTCCCAATAGTCGGTCCGACTGTTAGTTACTGTTACTAACAGTCGGATTCCTGGGCAGTCGGTCAGTAAGGGGACCCCCTTCCGTAACTGACTGATGGATGAGGCTGTAGTTACTGCAGTAACTGGCCTATACAGAGATTTTACTAGTGTTGAGGCTGGAGGTGAAACCTGCTAAGGGCGCCGGTGATAAGCTGTGGAGATTAGATGCCGGATTCGTCAAATCTCTATAATAAACTCAACTTTCTCTATCTCCTAGTCACAGCCTGACACCCATCAATATGAGGTCCTTCTTGACGTCCCAGAATCATACGCCTCGCCACCCGACGTCGTCGTCGGCCGGCCCTAGTACCCAGGCCGCGGCCACCCACTTTGCGTCGTCCCGCCGTCTTAAGAAGGCAAGGGCGACCTCGCCGACGCCCTCTACGTCCTTATCCATTGTATCGTCGGGCCCGACGCCCTCAACGCCCAAGGCTCCGGCTGAGTCGCTCTCGAAGGCCTTCCCCCGCAAAGTGGGCCAGAACAACGGCGTTGAGTTCCCAGTGGACTGGAACAATATACACTACGCTAATAAGCTTCTAGTGGCGTCGCGGGTGGGGTATCGGGTACGGGACCTGCGCCAGATCTCTGGCAAGGCCAAGTCGTCAAATATCTGGCGTTACGGGCGCGGACCTGGTCTATATTGACGCTGTTGGCAAGCGCACAAGGCTCTGGCTCTGTAAGACCTGCCACCTGAAGGGGTTGACGACGGCTTGCAAAGCTGTCAATTCCACTGCGCATATCGCCACCCATCTCCAGAAAGAGCACTCCATTGGTGTTGTAAGTGGCCAGCTGTTCCCGACAGGGCGCCCAGGGCCCCTGGATCCATGGGCAGCGTCGCGGGCAGCGGGTAGTGCCTTTGGGGGGAGCCATACGCCATGGCAGGAGACGTCGTTGTTGAGGGCGTATGTGGACTGGGTGATACTGCAAGACGTGAGTTTCAACTCATCAGCCACCTCGGCTGAAGTCCGGAGTCTTATTGCGTGGAATCGGCTCGACCTTCTTGAAGCTCTACCATCATCAACAACCACCCTTTCTAGCTATATAGTAGATGGTTTGAAAGCGCGCAAAGCGAAGGTTCGATTGATACTAAACTCGGCTGTCAGCAGTGTGGCGTTGAGCGTGAACGTATGGACTTCTCCAAACCACTTTTCATTTCTGGCAGTAGTTGCCCACTTTGTCGGTATGCCAAGCCCTTACCGGTAGCGCGTCGTCCGAAGACCCCTCGAACTTCGCAATATTACTATGAATCACTGTATTTTAACAACTTACAGATATCAAACAACCAACCTCAGGATTTGCTTATTGGCTTCAAGAACCTCCTTGGGGACCATACGGGCGCCAATCAGGCTATTGCCATCCTCTCCGTCATCAACGACTACAATATCGCCACCCAGTTCAGCTGTTTTGTGGGCGACAATGCGACAAACAACGACGCTAAGCTCATCGCGGGCCTAACCTCCACCCCGACATTTCCATCACCTTTGAGCACCGTATACGCTGCGCGGGCCATATAATCAACCTTGTGTCGTCAAGGCCCTGATATATGGCAACGGTGTCAGCAAGTTTGAAGAAGAGTTAGCTCAGGCCGCTCCCCAGGATCAATTTCAACTGTACAGAAAGCATGGGATCGTCGGGAAGCTCCACAACTTTGTGAATGCTGTCCTTGCGCGTCCCACAAACGCCGCGAGCTGTTCACGACTATACAAACTGAGCGGGGCGACGAGGACCCCCTCTGGCGATTCGGCAGTCTCCATTTAATACAGGACGGCGGGATTAGGTGGCACTCCGTGTATCGCATGCTCTTACGCTGTCATGAGCTTCGAGACCCGATCTCCAGGTTCACGCGTCGGTGGAGAGCTCTGTCGGGCGCTGACGACGTCGCCGCCGATGAGGACGGCGATGAGGAGGACAAGGAGGAGCTGGACTACGACCCATTGGCCGACGCCCTCTCAGACGATGAGTGGGATGACGTTAAAGAGCTCGCCGACTTCCTTGAGCCCTTCTATCAGATGACTTTAAGACTTGAGGGCAACGTCAGCACCTCTGGGTACGGGAGTCTCTGGCAGACGCTCGTCAACTTGCAACACCTCTGGCGGAGACTCCACAAAGTTAAAGACGCCGTCGCCTACAAGCCTAATAACTCCTACATCAAAAAACGCTACCGGGTTTGCAATACAGAAGCTTACGTCGTATTTTATCAAGCTCGTGATGGATCAGCCATCCTCACCGTACTGCGTCGCGACTGCCCTTAACCCGCAGCTTCGGCTACTCTGGTTTCAAGGGCAGTGGTCAGCCTACCCAGCTTGGTACAAGAAAAAGCTGAGAGATCCCTAAAAGACGTCTTTCAACGGTATGTTGATGCGGAGGAGGAGGAGGTAATTGAGCTTGACGCCTCCGCCCTCCGTCGTCGCAAAACGCCGGGTGGCAAATATCACGACGAGGAGTTCGAGGAGACTATGGCTGTTAACCTCCACTTACAGACCAACTCCTGGGCTTACAAGAAAGCCTGGACGTCAAACGAGCTGACGACGCATTTTGACAATATACGCGGAGACCTCCTTGTTGCTTAGGACGAGGACCCGATTTACGGAGACCCCATGACTTGGTGGCATTACGTGGGCAAGAAACAGTACCCTATTTTGTACAAAGTCGCCCTTGATTATTTATCTATACCTGCCACCTCTTGTGAGTGTGAGAGGTGCTTCAGCAAAGCACGGAGGACTATATCAACGGATAGAAACCTCCTTTCTCCAGCTACAATAGAGGCCTTGCAACTCCAACGTAATTGGATTCAAAATAAGGCTATTAGGAGTGAGCTGAACGAGCTTACAGCTTACATCTCCGCCAGAGGGATATTTGAGGATATGGACGACGATTTGAGGTGTACGACTCCAGTAACTCCAGTAACTGCACCCTTCAGTTACGGAGCTATTGAGTAGTAAGCAGTTACGGCAGCCCTCAGTTACTGTACTCAACCCACCCCCCATTAGTCGGTCCGTCGGGCGAGACGTACAGTTACGGCTTCAAATATATCCAATAGTTACTAGTAACCGACTATTGGAAACGTTGAGTCATTGCCCACGCACAATCTATATTCAGGCAGTCTCCGAACAACATTATGCATCCACATCATGGGAGGGGATGGCATACGAGGCCTTAACGCATGACATAAATAAGGCCAATATCCGCAGGAAATCTCAGGCACGCTGCGATTGTCCTCCTCACCATGCCTCGACAGTACCCAGCCATGCACGCCGCCATGTCTTTTATCCTCTCGGTGAGGCTTGCCTCGACCGCAGTGGGGGTGGGCGCAGCAGTCCTTTCGATCCCCCAAGTCCCAGGAGACGATGCAGCAGTGCTCGACCCAGCTCCGGTGTCATTCGGGTGCGTCACACCTCTCCGACTGTGGAAGCTCCAACATGCTTAAATTACGCAGATATCCGTTTGCCACACTCGAAGGCTATTTCCCCGGCATGCCACTTACTATGAAGTGCATGAATACATTCAGAAGCCTGAATACTGTATGGCCTAATATTCGCGTAGGCGGAACATCCGAGTACGTCTTTGCCTAAATACACTCCGGCCTTTGGTGCCCCCGTTGAGCAAGACTGACTTATGTGAAGGGATTATGGCATTTTCGATCCGGAGCTGGATATCCCTAATATTTTCACCGGTACAGCGCCCACCGGGCAAGCCAAGACTACCTTTGGTCCATTGCTCATGCGACTTGTGGCTCAGTACGAGGGCACGATAGTATGGGGTGCGTATCCACCTACTGCATTAAAGTGTGGGCCCTTGGAGCTGATACAACATTGTGCAGGCCTGAACCGTGGGTACAACAACATCTCCAATACCATCGCAGCAGCGAAAGCAGCGGTGCGCGAGATCCCAAACTTGTATGCCCTAGAGGTTGGAAATGAACCAGTGAGTCACTCGTCCAGATTGATATTTTGCGGAGCTAATCGTGAATCAGGATGGTAAGCTGAAGATTACAACCTTCGAATCTGTCCGTTTTGCTCTGCTAACACGCTTACCCGTAAGTTTTTGCCGCCATCGGGCAGCCTATCGCCGAGACCGTCGACGAGTGGACGCCCAAGACTGAGGCTGAGTGCGAATCCGAATGGCAAATTGCCATTGGTACCGCCCTTGACCAAGAAGCCATCATCCAAGCTGCCAGCTACTATCAGACGCCCGATCTTGGATGGGGCGCGCAAGGCTACTTTGAGTACGCCAACGAGACCGCTGACAAGTACATCCGCGTCTTCTCCCACCATAACTATCCGCAATCTGCAATTCAATCGGTCCATGAGCCACCGGATCTCAAGGCTCTAATGAGCCACATTAATATCACTAAAAACATTGGCCTCTACACAGAGGATGTCAAGGCTGCCAGGGCGCGCGGATTTGATTACGTATTCGGCGAGACGAATTCTGGTAAGTCTAATTGGCCTCATCACCCTCCAATTCCCTCAAGTCGGTATGCTGACTGGGTGGCATTACGTAGTTTCTGGCAACGGAGAGCCTGGTCAGGGATCCACCTTTGGTACTGGCATGTGGGCGCTAGACTACACGCTTCGCGCAGTATCCATTGGAATCAAACGCATATACTTCCATCAAGGCACGCCTGGCAAATCCTACTACGTCTGGTTCAATGACGTCGGCATCCGGTCGCCATTTTACGGCGGCTACGTTGCTGCTGAGGCGCTCGCGAATGGTGCATCAATTGTTCCGCTCGACGATGGAACTACCAACTACGCTGGTTACGCGCGTTTACGATTCTACTGGAGCGGCAAAGAAGGTTGTCCTTATCAACTCCGACTTGTTCGAAGGCAACGGTGCTCGGAGTGAGCACACGTTTTCCGTGGGCGGTGTGAGTGGTACCAGTTTGAAAGCGAAGAGGCTCACAGCCACGAATGGACTGTCGAGACAGGAGGAGGGCGATGCGCCAACGTACGCGGGCAGATCGGTCAGCGATGAAAGTTGCGAGTTCGAAGGGGATGAAGTTGTCGAGACGCTCGAGATCGTAGTAGGGAGGGTGAACGTTACGCTAGCTGCGTCAGAAGCACTCCTCATTACGCTCTAATGGTGGTGCTAGATCCTGTATATAGTTCCGAAGAAGGCTGGACAGCGGGGCTTGGAGATTTATGCTGTTCCGCTGAGATATCTTTATTCTTGAATAGTAAACCTCTAATTTGCAATTCAAACTCGTGATTCTGGGGGCCACTATTAAGGGTTTTCATGACAAAGACTTTGCGCACGTTCGGTACACGGTATAAAGCTGTAAGGGAAAAAGCTGTTGGGGTGTTGAAAACGCAGTGAACCAAGGCAAAGCAATGAAACCTATCAATGGTTTATCGAACAAAAGCCAGCACGCCCTATCCAGGACTCCACGTACCGTAAAGGGGCTTGACATTCGAGCTCTGACGCTATGTAAAGTGTTTTTAATGCATATTTTCGGCCTAGAAATAGTACAGAAGAGAATTGTCTAAGGCATGGCTTGTAGATGTATACTAGGTCGACTCTAAGACGTCACATGGCCAACACCTGTACCACTTTCCGCCATTGCCGCTCCTCATATGAACAACGCTGCCTCAGCACAGTGAAAGAAGCATTACACTATGATTTTACTAGCCCGCTGCTTCAATTGCATGCGCAGATGAACTATAACTTCCAGACCCCCAGTCAAGCCTTGCGGTGCATGACCGTTGCAGCGGCCTAACCCGGAGTAATTAGCCATCTTGTGAAACAGACAAGCTACAGAACTTACTTGATGATTCGGAAAGATGAGCGAGTCTGCTAGCACCACATTCTCTCTTCTTCCGGCCGCGAACACGATGATTTCCGCAATGTCATCTGGCGTTAGGGGTTCGCATCCACTGCAATAGCATTGCGAAGTTAGTCTTGGGGTACGTGTGAATAGTGGATATAGAAAATACTAACGCATAGACAGCATCCGCTTTGCTCTTATCGCCATAGAATCTGACGACGGAAAATTCCTGAATAGATTGTCAGCCTGATTTTCCCGCATTGGGTCATGTCGCCATATCTGGCAATGACTTATGGCATCAAGAACAAGACGAAGTACAAGAGTAAAACATACCGTCTCGACCTGTCCCGGATCAATTTCAATCACTCGCACTCGTGTCGCTATGAGCTCTTTTCTTAATGCTTCGGTAAAACTGCGCACTGCCGCCTTGGTCGCGCAATATATGCTGCCACTCGGATATCCCTCCCTACCAGCAATGCTGCCAATATTGATAATATCTCCCTTACCGCGTTGAAGGAATATGGGGAGAACGGCCTGCGTAAGGTTGACAAGACCCGTAACATTGGTCGCAATCATGATTTGCATATCTTCAAGTTGAATATTGGGAGCTTGCGCGACGCCTTTGACGAGACCGCTTTGCGAAACTATGGGTTAGTTGACCGTTGCAGTGAAAGAGGATGGTTCTAACGGGAGCTTACGCATTGTTGACTAGGACGTCGATGTCCTGGAAGTCTGCTGGCAAATTTTGGGCCAACGAAGCAACTTCGACTGGGTTGCTGACGTCCAGCTTCACTGGGAGTACCTGTGCGCTTTGGCCGAATTCGTTCTTGATCTCCTCCGCGAGGGACTGCAAGGCTTCGATGCGTCGCGCCGTAACAATTAGCTTGATGTTGCCGGACGTCGTTCGCGCAAATTCCTTAGCGGTGCTCCGACCAATTCCAGAGGAAGCCCCGGTGATGAGAATGGTCTTGCCTGCCAGGCGCTCACCCATGGCTGAGGTCATGGTTCAATTTCTCGATGATCCTGGAGCGGATGTGCGTCGATTGTTAAAGATGGATCGGTTATTTTTCTCAACGATGTGTTGGGCTCAGAAAAGTTTGCGCGGTTACTGGCGACACAAGGGCATAGGCACGATTTTTTATTTCATGGTATACTTCAAATGGTCACAGCACGGCTACGCGAAGATAGTGTCCGATGGAGGCAGCCTCACTGTGTTCCGGTCCAATCCCGGGTTTAATTAGCACGGCCGGCTATTCTGGCAACTAGATCTAAGGGCCAACGGCGCAGTGCAGATCATTATGCGCGAACTACCGCAGCAACGGAGTCTGATCGTCCCGCACTCGGTGGCGTCGTTTTTGATTCCTACCCAAGCTATTTGAAATTGTGTCTGGGGTAGCTCCATCCCTAGTTGGCAGTTTTCGGGACGGCTTCCTGCCTTGCTCTCTATCTTGCGCATTCTCACATACCTTGCGCTGCAACATGGTTGCTCTGACCAAGCCTACCAAGTGGTGGACAGAGTCCTTTGGCAATGTCCAGACGAACCTTCGAGAGATCGATGCGGGTATGGACGTTGAAGCCGTAGCGGACTGGATCAAGGATTTTGGAGCAACCTCGTGGCTTTGCACTGTCGGTGGAATACAGGCACAATATCCCACCGATCTCGCATTCCAAACGCGCAACCCACATCTAGCCGAACGACCCAGCGGAGACCTCGTTCGCGATGCAATCAACGCCGCGCATGCCCGTGGCCTCAAATTCCTCGCGCGGATGGATTTTTCAAAAATCGCACCCCACGTGGCTGCCGAGCATCCTGAGTGGTGCTACATGTCACCGACCGGGCAGCTACAAGAACATACTGCTGGCCTTGTGTCAGTATGCCCTTCAGGGGGTTACTACCAGGAACGCATCTTCGAAATTCTTGCCGAAGTCACGACGCGCTATAAGATCGACGGTATGTTTTTCAACTGGGCCACTATGAATGAGGAAGACTACTACAAGCATTACCACGGCGTGTGTCACTGCGTGAACTGCCAGAGGCTATGGCACAACTATGCGGGGAACCTCGAGATGCCCAAAGGCCCAGAGTGCCCAAACTACGGCACTTGGCTGGTCTTTAGCAGAGAGATCATAGATGGCATTACGGCGAGGATCCGGTCTTTTATAGCGGAGAGTTTGCCCAGTGCGGCACTCATACGGGGCAAGACGGCCGATATCATCTACCAGGAAGCGAATAATGAGATCCATCGAGATTTCTGGCACCATCTTGCGTCCGAGAACGTGAGTTCATGGATTGCATTTCGACCCGAGGTTCCAGTGCTGGGCAACTCAACTTGCTTCATCGACATGCGGTACCGAATGGCTGGCGAAGAACCTGCGCATTTTGCACAGTATCTTGTGCAGTGTATCTCCCGCGGAGGCACTCCATCGACGTACATGATGGGAATACCAGGAAAGATCCCATACCCATGTCTCGACGTGGCTAGCAATATCACCAAGTTCCACCGTGATCACGCGGAGGTATATTCGGGCATGCGACCTTGTGCTTTAACCGGCCTTGTTCGTCCAGATCGCGGGTACATGAAGGGCAAGGCATACACGAGCGCTCTTTCGGAGTTCCGTGGCCTCTACACGGCAATGCAAGAATTGCAGATCCCCTTCGATGTTATTGCCATGGAACATTTGCCGGACATTGAAGCAAACGGGAGCATGGATCGATACAAGAACCTGATCCTCCCCGATCTTGGTCATTTGCGAGGTGAATCCGCCACCATCTTTGACAATTGGGTCAAGCGAGTCGGGGGTACACTGATCGCCACGGGTTCCACAGGGCAGGGAGACGCAGGCCATATTCAGCTGGCGTCGCTTCCCGTTCAGAGTTGCCGGGCTACCGTGAGCGACGGGCGTTCGCTGTGGTCTTCTTACGTTGTCCCGCCTCAAAAAGCTCGCGGCATTCATTATTACACCGGCCCTACTATTCTTATCCATGGCGCGTCGTACTACTTTGACTGGAAGCCGGAAAGCAGCACTGAATACAAGATACTGGCTCGCGCTCCCTTTGCTCCACCAGAAAAGGCGTTTGGTAACATCCAGATCGACCAACCGGGCTTTGGGTCAGCCGAATACGGTTCTGGAAAGGGAGTCACAATACCATTTACCATTGGCCGAGGATATCGCGAGACGGGTCTTACCTGTGGCCGAGACCTTTTCTTGCACGTCTTCAAGCAGCACTGCGTCCATGAGTCCCTCACGTTCCGTATCGCAGAGCAAGTTGAGGTTACCTTGAATCAAACAGGCGACAAGACGGTGGTGCATCTTGTGAACATGTCGGGCGCCCGCAGGCTGAATTTCGGCACGCATATGCCTATAGCTGGGGGTACGATCGGCGTCTCGAACAACACAGAGGGAGTCAAAGCCCGAGCTTTGGTGACCGGGGATGATCTAAGCCTTGTGTTGGGGGCGTATTGCAGTTGCCCACATTGGACTTGTTCGAAGTGATAGTCATTGAGGGTTTGGTGGCGAGAGATGCTACTGGAGTCGAGGTTCCGATGGCCCAGGGAATGATGGCAAATGAGCAGACGGGTTTGAATGGGGGAGACCACGGCACAGACAACGCGACCAACGGTGTAGCAACGACGGAGGTCCCAGCAGAGTTGTCAGTTTCTGGTGGATCCCATCTTACGAATGGCTCTTCCACCCCGAACGGTTCTTTGGTCACCGACGCGCCTTCTCTCCCGATTGAT
The DNA here is from genome assembly GCA_009805535.1 of Laburnicola sp. JP-R-44. Classification (NCBI taxonomy): domain Eukaryota; kingdom Fungi; phylum Ascomycota; class Dothideomycetes; order Pleosporales; family Didymosphaeriaceae; genus Laburnicola; species Laburnicola sp. JP-R-44. The sequence goes on from SELF01000006.1 coordinate 2,381,017, forward strand.
TTTTCCGGTCCAAATGGTTTTTCAGCCCCGCGAGCGGTCCTCAGCCCCGAGCGGTCTCTGACACAAACGGTGCTCCTCTCTCCAATGGCTCTTCCATTATCAACGGCTCGTCTATGGTAAACGGGTCATCGTATTAGAGCAGTGTTTCTTTTTCCATCGGTTCTATCTTTTAGAATAGTCTGCTATACATACAAATCACTATGAATTAAGCGCAGCTAGCTATTTCCCCTAGGCTGATTAGTATTTTAATGTGGTCTTTATTAGATTTGTTAAGTACTTTATAACGTTTTATATTGTGTATAGTTTAAAGTTAATAATTATATTATTTATTTAAGATTACTTTCTTTATTACTAGTTTAGCATATTTTAAATTTAGATTTTTTAATATACATATCTTTATCTTAATACTTTGTTATTATTATTGAGCTTATAGTTTTTATTCTTTTTAATAATAGTAGGAAAAGTAGCTTTTGACCTTTAAATATACGCGTAATTAATATACTGTTATTTTAATCTAGCTACGCATAGAATAATAAATATTTTTATCTTAAATACTAAAAGAAAAGTGGAGCCCTCTACTTAGTAATTAAAAAGAGTATAAAAAGATAATTATAGTGTAATTAATACTTTAATAATAATTACTTACTATTTCTATATAGTGTTATTTAATCTACCTAATAGTAGGATAATAAAGACTATTATCTTAAATAGTTAATAGAAATATTAATTATAGATATTATATAGTAATATAATAGTTTTGTCCGTACACCGTACGGGCAAGGGCACCTGAGGGTGTTGAGGTTTCAATATTGCCGCACGATGGCATCACGTGGGGATCACGTGATGCCCGTGCGCCGCGGCCCGTGCGCCGCAGGATCTTCTCCTTTTCATCCGCACCCTCTCTAGAGACAAGCAATCAATACCAAAGTCGTTCTGTTATGTTATTTCCTTTCCTCGTACGATCATCCCGTACACCCTCCACACTTGCCAATGCAGAGGATTAGAATTCGATGTCTGTATAGCTAGCTGTAGAGCCCATTCAACACTAATTAGTGGTTGACTAACCCTCAACTGCAAATTGGCAAGAGTGAAGACGGATCGCACAAGTTGTTATCAGCTATACAATTTGTTTCGCATACCCTGTCCTCCGTACGCAAGAGGATAGCAGACCAAAAACTTTGTGGAGTCAGTAGTAAGTAGATGTCGCTGCTGTACAAAACAAAGGAAGCGATTGTACGAGACGTTATCAGCTGTACGATTTGTTTCGTTATACCCTGTCCTCCGTACGCAAGAGGATAGCAGATCAAACCTTTGTGGAGTCAGTAAGTAGATGTCGCTGCTGTACAAAAACATAGGAAGCGATTGTACGAGACGTACAAAACCTATCCTTCTCTATAGGGATAGCAGATCAACTCTTTTATCAAGTCAGTAAGTAGATGTCGCTGCTGTACGAGATTCAAGAGGAGATAGTGCACCAAGCACACCACCAGTAACCGTACGAAGACACGGTTAGACAACAACAAACCCCGATAAAGCGCGACCCTCCGTACGACCGACCTATCGAACGAACCAGTCACGCAATGGCTACCCCTACCACCTCGCAAGAAGCCTCCACCCGCCTCGCACGAAGTCCCCATCGCCTCACAAGACAACACTGATGTGCCTGAGTATACCGGACCGTACGATCGGTATGTCAAAGGAACAGGAATATCAGAGGAAACACTGCGCAAGGGAACAAGACCTGTGTATTGGAATGATGAGATCAACATGGCAAACAATCCTTCTCAGTTGGAAATGCAATCGTACGCGGCATATACTATTGCTGAGTATCGTGCGTCATACCAGAAAGGGACAGCTTTCTTGGAGTCATTCCAGGAAGACTTTGAAGGATGGGAAGAACACCATTTTTTGGAGTTAGGCCGTGCGTACAAGAGAGAGCTTGTAGCAGTCCTAAGAGAAAAGGGCATTAAGCTAAGGACAGATGCTAGAGCCACAAATACTAGCAAGCTGTACGAAGTAGCCCAAGGCAATGCAGATACCACTCGTACAACACTGCCTTCGCCAGCTCGCTCAACTCCTCGTACGCAAACACCAAGGCCAATCTCAAAGACACCTGAGCCAGTTAGGCTGTCGCACGAACCCGAACAGAGCAAGCCGCTGCCACCGCAGGCACCTACACAGCTGCAGGTCCCTGCAGACATCTCAAGAGAACCTTCGCACGAGTACCAAAGACAATCCCATTCGTACGAACAACGAATGAACCACCACTCTTCGCACATGGTACCCAACTACCATTTCGCCCACCTGCTCGCGATTATCAAACGCCGTACGGAATAGAGCCACCACTAGTCAAACGCGCGAATCACAGGCACTGTACCAATCTACACAGACTGAGCCTATGCTACAATCCAACCCGTACGAGCTTCCACCCAAGCACAACCTACCTCGGAGAATTCCAGCTGACAAGATGATCCAATTTCAAAAGGCATGGAACAAGGATAACAACTATACTGGAGCTCCGTACGACATTTTGGCAGATAAGACTAGGATCTTTATAGATCTATGCAGACGCCTAGATATTGCTGAGGATCAATACCCAGACATCTTTCCAGATATCCTTACTGGCCGTGCGGCACAGTATTACCTCCATACTATCCGTCCTGGACAATCGTGGAAGTGCTTGTACGAAGCACTTAACAGTCACTTTAACACTACTGTTAACCATAACCAGTATTGGACAGACTGGACCACGATGACTTTCGCACGATGCCAGCGCGAGAACCCTAACAAGAGTCTGCACGAAGTCCTAGAGGCAATAATTGACAGGCTCACCCTCGCACAGAGAGCATTAGGTGCGGACTTCGCTGGGGAAATTCCTCTCCATACTGCTGTCGTACGAGCATGCCGCGGACACCTAGAGCTAGAGCAGGCTATGTTCACCCCTAAGCCTACCTGTGAAGCTCTATTTGCTGATCTCCGTGCGTCAATCCAAGTTGCAATTGATCGCCAATCTAATCAGTACTTGCAAGAGGCTGATGCATACTACACTGATCGCAAATACAACTTTCCCGCACGAAGAGGCAGACCACCAGTCCCTCGCGGACGAGGATTTCGCGGACGATTCGTACCATCATTATCGCGATTCAGATCCCGATCAAACGACATTCGTACGAGACCGAAGAAGTGTTTTGTGTGCCATAAGGAAGGTTGGTTGGTCTTCCAACCATCCGCGCGATGAGCGTACCCGCGCGACAAGGCAGTACATCACCTTCTATGAAGAGCACAATGATGAAACGAAACGCCTTCGTACGAAACCGTTCAGTCCTACATTCAGGACATAGAAGGGTATGATGATGAGGGACCTGCTTCGCACGAAGAAGAGGAGCAGAGTGAAGATAATGAGGACGGCAACAATCAAGTGTCCTACCTGACCACTGCTGCCTATCTTTACCGCACGACTGGCGAACACATCTATAAGACAGAGCCAGAGGAGTGTGCGGAACAGTTTATCCTTGAAGATCGATACCGTACGACATACCAAGGTGAACTGTGGGATACAGGTGCAGCAAGGATTTCCACTGTTGGCAAAGCACAGCTAGAGGCATACGTACGAGAGAACCCCTGTACGAAGATCGATTGGACACCTAGCAACACCAGCATCAGCTTTGGAGGTCAGAACCCACAAGGATCTCTAGGAACCGTACGAATCACGAATCCAATAGGAACGGTTACCTACCACATCCTAGACACTCCAACACCATTCCTGCTGTCACTGGCAGATGCTGACAAGCTGGGTGCCTACTTTAACAATGTTCTGGATGTCATCGTACGAAAGGACGGCACAACTATACCTGTTGTACGCAAATGGGGACACCCTTTCTTTAATGTTAGCAAGGAAGAAAACTGTGTCTTTCTTCACTGAACAAGAACTCCGTCGCCTTCATCGACGATTCGGACATCCCTGTACGGAAAGACTTCAGAAGATGCTCACCAATGCTGGCCATGAAGTCGATACCACCGTACTAAACGAAATCCAGAAGTTTTGCCACCACTGCCAATCGCACGAGCAAGCCCCGCGTCGCTTCAAGTTCACTATTAAGGATGACACCCACTTCAAAACTATGAGATCATCATTGATGTCGTACGCATTGGAACTAGAGACGCACTGCATGTTGTAGATGCAGACACATTATTTCAAGCTGCAATCTTCTTGAAATCAATGTCCGCACGAGATGCGTGGGAAGCCCTCTGTAGATGCTGGATCAATGTCTACCAAGGTCCACCTGACTACATCGTACATGACCCAGGTACGAACTTCGCATCAGATGAGTTCAGGAACCGCGCGAAGATTATTGGCGCAACCTGCAGGCAGATGCCTGTAGAAGCACATTGGGCAATAGGGAAGGTTGAGCGTTCGCACGCACCCCTCCGCAGAGCCTTCGACATTCTTAAGGCTGCTGAACTAGGAGATCGTACGGATGAGGAGGACATCCTCCAGATGGCTGTCAAAGCTATCAATGACACTGCAGGCCCAGATGGCCTCGTACCCACACTGCTAGTCTTTGGCGCATATCCCAGGATTAACATAGATTCTCCCCCATCGCCCGACATTATCGCACGTACAAATGCCGTACGAAAGGCGATGAAGATGTTGCAGAAGGAAAGGGACAAGACTAACATTAATCGTGCGCTGAACACCCGCAATGGTCCGTCAGCAGCGCACGAAGCCCTTAAGCTCCCACCTGGATCTGAGGTCATGGTCTGGAGAGAGAAAGGTGGATGGACAGGCCCGTACAAGATCAAGGGCATTGAGGACAGAGATGTGTGATCCTTGACCTAGGGAATGGTCCAGTGAGATTTCGCTGTACGCAAGTCAAGCCGTACTATCGCGAAGAAGATCACACTCTTCCACCATCGCACGAAGTAGATAATGTCGCCCCTGTGCAAAGGGACCCTCCAGAGAAGAGGAAGAGAGGCCGCCCAAGGAAGGATACTACATTCCTTTCCCAGAAGGAGACCAGCGATTGGGAACTGTCTCTGAAGCTCCGTGCGGAAGGTACAATCACAACACCTGGAGCACCTTTTGAAGAGTCAGACCGCACGGAGATGAACGCTCTAATCGCCAATGGCACATTTGAGATTCTTCTCTTTGACCCATCCAAGCATAAGGGCAGAATCTTCAACCTCCGCCTCGTACGAGAAGTTAAGGGCAAGACTACTCAACCGTACGAGAAATCCCGCCTTGTGTTTGCTGGCCACTCCGATGAGGAGAAGGACAAAATCCTTACCCAATCACCTACCATCCAAAGGATGAGCCAGCGCCTACTCCTTGCATTAGGAGCAAGCCTTCGGGCAACGTACGGAATGCATTTTGAACTGCGAGACATCACCCAGGCCTACATTCAGTCCACTGACAAACTGAACGCGCACGCTCTATGCTAGACCACCCAAGGAACTGCGCACGAACTTTCCGCAAGACACGATCTTCCGCATCGTACGACCACTCTATGGTGCAGCTGAATCAGGTCTTTACTGGTTCAAGACCTACCACAACCACCATAAAGAGAAACTTGGCATGAAGACTTCGTCGTACGACCCATGTCTGCTCATCACTGATGAAGGAGAGCACACCTTTGGGATCACTGGCCTTCAGACAGATGATACTCTCAGCATTGTCAATGAGAACTTCGCACGAAGAGAAGAAGAAGAGCTAAAGAAAGCAGCCTTCCGTGCGAAGGACAAGACTGTCCTTGCTGAAGACCAACCCATTGAGTTCAATGGTGGAAGAAATTCGGCTTGTGCATGACACTATGGTTCTTACACAGAAAGGGCAAGCAAAGGGCCTTCGCACGATTAACCCTGAAGACAAGGGTGCCGCTCAGAGGTATGTAGAGCAGCGTGCGAGAGGCGCCTACATCGCATCTGTGTGCCAACCAGAAGCCGCATTCGATTTGTCTGTTGCCGCTCAGACTACATCACCCTCGCACGAAGACATTAAGGCATTAAACGCACGAATCCAATGGCAGATCAACAACAGTGAGCGCGGTCTCACCTTCATACCATTGGATCTTCAACGCGCGAAGCTGTTCATCTTCACTGATGGCTCATTTGCCAACAACAAGGACCTCAGCTCACAGCTGGGATTCCTGATCGCTCTAGGCAATGAGCATCGTACGGGTAATGGCGACAACTTCAAGATCCTGGCAAACATCGTACACTGGAATTCAACCAAGTGCAAGAGAGTAACAAGGAGCGTTCTTGCCAGTGAGAGCTGTACGGTATGGTAGGAGGGTTTGACAATGCTATTGCTATCAGCACAACCCTCCAGAAGATCGTACGCACGCTCAGTCTACCGCCAATTCCTGTGGTTGTCTGTACAGATTCGAAGTCCCTCTATGACTGCCTCGTACGACTAGGAACCACGAATGAGAAGCGCCTTATGATTGACATCATGTCACTCCGCGAATTGTACGAGCACCGCGAGATCTCTGAGATTAGATGGATCAATGGGAAGGACAACCCTGCTGATGCCTGTACGAAGAAGGCCCCAAACCAGGCTCTAGAGTCCTTAATCTCTAGCAACACCTTGACAATCACTGTTGAAGCATCAGTGGATCGCCTTGAGCCCGCCCGTGCGAGCTCTTCCTAGCCTTCACACAGCACCATTTCTTTATTGTTATCTATTCTTTTGCGCGATACATTCATTTAATTCTTTCCGCACGCACATATCACTCAAAAATGCGCATTTTCCTATCTCTTATTCGCACAGAAAGAGAAGGGACACAATTCCGCACCGTACGAAACAGGGAATTAGCTTAACAAAAAAGAGAAAAGAGCCAGGGAGTAGGGACACGTACGGAGAGATGTTCGAAGTGGGGGATAAGAGAGAGAAGGACAGAGGGAGGAAAGCCCACCTTATATGCCTCTCCCTTCTGTCCAGAGCCTCAATTCCTACCCCCCATTGGCGTTTGTCTTCCCCTCATCCAACGTTGCACGATTGCCCAACATCGCTGCCTGAACAGATAAGACAAACAGGTCCACCCATCGTACGAGGAACAAACCAAGCAAAAGAACTCCGTACGAACAACACATCGTCGCCGCAATCTTGTTGTTGACTGCGCAATCTTACCCCCAACCGCTATTGGCCAGACCGCTACTCCATCACTGATAAGCCTGATCACGCCTCCGACGAATGACAGCAAAGTACGACAAATAGTTACTTGATAGAATCTTCCTGCCAACTAGAGCAAAAACTGGCCAGAGAAGGAGACGTACGGACAGGGGAATAATAAATGGACAGGGTTAGCATTGGCAAGTAGATAGTTCGTGCGGAGGAAGGGAGAACCACTGACAGCAACCTCAAAACAAAAAGTTGCCAGTGTCCGTACACCGTACGGGCAAGGGCACCTGAGGGTGTTGAGGTTTCAATATTGCCGCACGATGGCATCACGTGGGGATCACGTGATGCCCGTGCGCCGCGGCCCGTGCGCCGCAGGATCTTCTCCTTTTCATCCGCACCCTCTCTAGAGACAAGCAATCAATACCAAAGTCGTTCTGTTATGTTATTTCCTTTCCTCGTACGCTCATCCCGTACACCCTCCACACTTGCCAATGCAGAGGATTAGAATTCGATGTCTGTATAGCTAGCTGTAGAGCCCATTCAACAAGTTTATTATTTATATCTTATTATAAATAATAATAATTATCCTTAGGTTACTCTATATTACGTCGCATTACTATAAATATATATAGATATATTATTTATTTTATTAATAGTTCTTTTAAAGAACTTAGTTTATATTATTATTATAATATGATTATATTATATTATTTATTAGATATAGAGATTAGGATATAGGATTAGGATAGGATTATTAGAGGATTATTCTATTATTAGGCGAGGATGAGGATATATTATTACAGATTATTATACTAGGATTACAGATTATTATACTATTATTCTATTATTATTCGATAGGATTATTAAGATATAGGATGATTTATGATTATTACATTATTAGGATACTTATTATTACATTATTATTACACTATATTTCTATTATTATTAATAGGATTTATTCTATTATTATTATATTATTATATATTATATATTCTTATTATTATTATTATTATTATTATTATTATTATTATTATTATTATTATTATTATTATTATTATTATTATTATTATTATCACTACTATAAAATAATTATTAAAGAAATTATTAACTATATAATATAGTAGTTAGTTAAATAGCTAGCCTAGAATTATATAATACTATAGATTAACTCTAAGAAAAAAAATAAATACTATATATAGTAGTATATAAATAACTTTGTATTTTAATTTATTTTAATCTTAGACTAAAAAAGAATTAAAAAAAATATTTAGTAGGCCAACTCTAAATAATATAACCCTAACCCTAATCTTACTATAAATAAAACTTTTAACTATTAACTAGTTTTTATAGATTTATACTATAGGTTTTAAATATCTAGTAACCCTTACTTATTATATTCTTTGTCTTTTCTTTATGCTATATTAAAATTACTTTAGAAGTTAACACGCTCTACTTTTATACCTACTAAAATAGCTAAGCTAAAGAGTAGTATCTATTAATAACGTAGTAATACTATAATATACTAAGATATTAAAAGGTATATTTAAAAAATAAATATATAGTACTTAAGAGGCCTACTAAATCTACGCTAAGTATAAATATATTTCTAAATTATTTAGCTTAAAAAGGTTAGCCTATAACTACTATATAAATAATTGTATAATAGTAATAGTCTAGTAAATAGTATATATAGTTAGACTTATAATATTATAAGTATAATAGTAGTAAATATAATAATAAGTAATAATAAGTAATAATAATAATAAAGAATAAATAATAAGAATAATAATAATAATAATAATAATAATAATATAATAATAATAATAATAATAATAATAATAATAATAATAATAATAATAATAATAATAATAATATAATAAGAATAATAATATAATAATAATAATAATAATATAATAATAATAATAATAATAATAATAATAATAATAATAATAATAATAATATAATAATAATAATAATAATAATAATAATAATAATAATAATAATAATAGTAACTAATTTAATTATTTTATTACTCTTTTATAGTAGATTTTTCTTATAACTAGTAAGCTATATACTACTTCTTAGAACCTTACTATTACTATTTATTTACCTTATACTTTTACTACTACTACTTACCTTTACTTTTATTACTTATAGTTTTCTATTTTAACAGCACTTTAAATAATTACTACTATATTACTAAGCTTTTTATATTATTATTATTATATCTTTAGTATTATATATATTATAATAAACTCTTTTTTTTACTTTAGTTTTAACCCTTACAGTTTTTTATTACCTTTATTTTTAATTATATTATTATACTTTTATAGTATATAGCATTAAACTAACTACTTAAGAGTAGTATAATAAAGGCTTTTATTTTAATAATATATAATAAAAAAAGCAGAGTTCTCTAATTAGGAAGTAAAATATAGCGTAAAAAGGTAGTTATAAAGTACAACTTATATAATACAACTTGTATAATATAATTTTTATATTATACTATTATTATATTATAAAGTCTATATTTGTTTTTACTAATATCTAGATACTAAAGAAGTGCCTTATACTTTAGACTTTAAAGGTATAAGGCGTAGTAGCGTAGTAAATTGGCTTAAAGATATGACTAATAGAGTACTTAAAAATAAGCTTTAAAGACTCTTTTAATAACTTTTTTAGTTATATAAAGTTACTAAATCTCTAGAAATTATTTTTATTTTTTTAACTTTACTTAGCTAGTTATCTATACTCTAATTAAATTTAATAATAGTTATATTACTATAGGTTATAATATTAAGATTATTTCTTTTAGGTAAAAGTATAAACTACCTCTACTTATTTAGTTTTTAAGTAGCCTTACTATATTTTTTATTATATTACTAGCGCCTATATAATATATTATTTTATATTATTATATATAAGTGCTCAGCTCTAGAACTAGAGCGTATTAAAGTTTTTTTAATATCTCTCCCTAGCTTCTAAGATAACTAACCCTATAATAATAACACTCTAACTTACTTATCTATTTACTATATTACTGGATAATTAATACTACTTTATAACCTTTTACTATATTACTAAAAAAATTAACCACTTAGAACTTTTGTTCTACTTTACTACTATAAACATATAATAAATTATATATATATTTACTTCTAATACTAAATAGTACTTTACTATTCTTTACTAATAACTTATTAATTTTTAAATACTTAGCTATTACTCTATCTATTTTTTATAAACAAATTTCTAATATAAGTATATATTTCTATATTTTTTATACTTCTAATACCTACTTAGTATAGCTATTACCATTATTATAAAAGTAATAAGCTATTAATTAGAAATCTAATATTACTTATAGCCCTTAGTAATGATTACTTTTATAAGCTATATAAATAGTATATAGTTACTAGCCTAAAACTCTTACTTTATAAAAATATTTATATTTTTTACTTTTTATTCTTAATAGTTATAAGTACTATATATCTAAAATAATATAGAGTAATTTATATTATAAGGCTTATTTTACTTTTAATCTTAAACTTTTACTTAAAAAGATATATTTTTCTTAATATAGTAATCTAATTATATAGTAGCTATCTATTTACTATATAAGTTTCTAGTAAATACTATATAGTTTTTACTATCTAGTAGTATCTAGCTATTTTACTTAGCTATATTATATCTAGCCATATTATTATTTACGTCTTCTAGATAGGGGCGTAATATTATATATTTTAGTAGTAATAATATTTTAAAATAAGAAATAGATATAATGACCTTAAAATTTTATATAATAATGAAATAAATTGTATAATGAATAGATAAATACTTAATCCCTAATTATAAGTATTATATTACGTGCATATAAATAACTATATAATATATTATTAACTACCTCTAATATAAAAGACTAATTTACACATAGTAATAAATAGTTACAGTAAATAGTTTTTAGCCTAACCTATCTTTAAACTACTTTACCTTTTTTAATACGTTTTTAACATACTTATAGCTTTTTCTTATAGTGTTATACTATATACTAAAAGGTCTATAAGATTTTTCTTTCTATTATATTATAATTAGACGTAATAATAGATTAAAACTAAAAAGTTAAATTTAAAAAATATAGGATGTGTGTTATTAAATTAACTACCTAGAAGTAGAAGAATAATAAAGGCTTTTATCTTATATAATATAATAGAAAAAGCAGAGCCCTCTACGTAGTAACTAAAAAAAGCGTAAAAAAGATAATATAATTATAAAAAAAGCGTATAGTATTATATATTAAAGTAAAGATTTAGTGTACTAGATATTACTATTTTTATAAAAAATAGACTTTATGCACTATATATATAGTAAATTAGAATTATACTATTACTAAATTATAAGTATAGTAACTAAACTATAATTAAATATTTTATTACCTAAACTACTTTTATAGTTACAACTCTATATGAATTTACTATAGCTTTCTAAAAGTTTACTAGTTAAGAGATAATATATAACTTAGTTATACTAAATAGTAGACTATTTATTAATTACTATTACTAATACTACTATATATTTATTAAATAACTATCTAGAGATAGAATAATAAAGACTTTTATCTTAAATAATATAATAGAAAAAGTAGAGCCCCCTACTTAGTAATTAAAGAAAGAGCGCGTAAAATAAGTAATTATAAAAAAAGTACATTTAAACTACTAAGCAAGCTAATACTACTATATAAAAAGTTAATAATATAATTATTATTATTTTATATATATTTTATTACTACTACTACATACTAAATACTAGATTCTAGTGTATTTTATTTTACTTCTCTCTATATATAGTGTAGACTTAACCTAAATTAAAATCTCTATATAATAAAGATCTTTAATAGTATTTAATTCTAATTAAAACTAACTTTAAATACTACCTAATAATATAATAATAGTTTAAACTTACTTATATTTTTTAATATTTAAAAGAAAAATATTATAAACCTTTTAGTATATAGTACAATAATATAAGAAAAAGCTATAGGTATACTAAAATTATATTAACTAGTTCTAATATAAATTTACTTATACTATATATAAATTACTTAGCTTACTACTAGTACTATTATTAATTATTTATATTTACACACTAAATAAGCTAACTTAAGAGTAATAATAGCTAAAAGAATCTTATAGATTTATATAACACTCTAGCTACTTTTTAGCTTATTAATAAATACCTTATTATTTTATTTTTATTTTTTTTACTAGAGAATTCTATTACTAATATAAAGTAATTACTTTTACTTAAGTAAAAATTTAACTTTATAGTTTTTTATAAACTAGATAAGCTACTAACCTAACTAGTATACTAGAACTATATTATAAATAGTTAAGTATACCTACTCTGTATACTAATAAAATATTTAATAAATAAAATAAAACTTTAATATAGTTACCTTTAATAGTAATACTATACGCATTTTTATAATTACCTTTTTACACTTTTTTTAATTACTAAGTATAGGGCTCTACTTTTTTTATTATATTATTTAAGATAAATACCTTTATTACAATATTTCTAGGTAGTTAATTAATACTATATATATTAATAGTATAAATTTTCAGTATACACTTTTTAATAGGAGTAAGTACTTTTTTAAAAATAATATTTATACTTAAACAAATAGTAGAGTATAGAGAAATAGTAAAGAATTTATTAAAAATAACTTTAGTATAGTAGTAAAGTAATAGTATATCTAATATATATTACTTTTATTATACTACTTATAAGATTATACTTATTAATATATTTTGTTATATTATTTATAATAATCTAAATAGTAGTTTATAATAGTTAGAATAGTAAAAAAAAAGATCACTATAGTATTACTATACTAAAGCCTTTTATCCCTCTTTTAAAATTTTAAGTATAGCCTCTTTATAGAAACTTTATATATAGATATATTATACTAAAACTACTAAGTTTACTTAGTAGTTTAAATACACTTTTTGTATATAATTATCTTTTTATACTCGTATTAATTACTAAGTAAAAGAGTCTACTTTTTTATTATATTATTTAAGATAAAAGCGTTTATTTATTTACTTCTAGATAGTTAATTAATAATATACATTATTTAATATTAAAGTCTTTATTATTAAATTATCTATCTATAAGTTAAATACTAAAGGCTTTTAGTTTAAATAATATAATAAAAAAAGTAAAGCGTTTTACTTAGTAATAAAAGAGATTATAAAAAGGTAATTGTAATAATAAATTATACTAAAAATAAGTAAAAGTAGTAGCCTTAATTTTACTCTTTTTATAAGTGTTATTAAATAACTACCTAGAAGTAAAATAATCAAGATATTTATCTTAAATAACATAATGAATAAAGCACAGCCTTTTACTTAGTAACTAAATAAAGCGACGCTTTTTATTACTATTCTTTAACAAATTAATTTTTTTTAATATTTTATAATTTAATAGTAACTTTAAAATTACTATTTTATAGTTTTATTAGTTTTAAACTCTATATATTAATATAAAGTAGAAGGTTTTACTTTTTTATTATATTATTTAAGATAAAAGCCTTTGTTATTCTACGCTTAGATAGATAATTTAATAACACACATATAATTATTATATTATTTAAGGCTTTGCTATTTTTAATATATTTTTTAGCATACCTATAGCTTTTTCTTATAGTGTTATACTATATACTAAAAGGTCTATAATATTTCTCTTTTAGATTATATTATTTAAGATAGAAGCCTTTATTATTTTACTTTTAGATAGATAATTTAATAATATATAATTATATAGCGTTAATTTATCCATCTAAAAGTAGGATAATAAAGGCTTTTATTTTAAATAATATCTCTCTTAGGTAGGAGTATAAACTATCTCTACTTATTAGTTTTTAAGTGTCCCTACTATATTTAATTACTGCGTATTTTTATTATATTACTAGCGCCTATACAATATTATATAATATTATATATATACTAAGCCCTAGGACACTAAAGCGCGTTAAAGTTTTTAAAGTTTTTCTAACGTTTCTCCTAGCTTCTAAGATAACTAACACTATAATAATAACATCCTAACTTACTTATCTACCTACTATATTACTAAATAATTAATATTTACGTTTTAACTTTTTACTACTACTACCTTACTAGATAATAGACCTTTACCTACTACTCTATTATTTAATAATTAACTACTTAGAACCCCTAGATATATACTCTAGTGCTACTATAATATATAATAAATTGCGTGCACTTTTTACTTCTAATACTAAAGAGCACTGTAATACTACTCTAGCTTTTATTTTTAGATTTCTTATAGTATAATTATATACTTATATATTATTTACGCCTCTAGTACTTATTTTATATAACTACTATTTTTAAAATAACTAGCTATTAATTAAAAATTTAATTTTAGGTAGTAATTACTTGTGAGGGATAAGTAGGGTAGCAATTAGGAATGAGAGACTGAGTTGATTGTAACAAGCTAAACAGAGAAACTGCTTAAGTAGCAGAATCGTGATCAGCAACTAGTCTACATTAGGTTGGTGGTATCATGTGATATCGTACTCCACACTAATACACCTCCTACAGCACAAAGGTAGCAGAGTGCTGTAAAGTATAACAAAGCAAAATAAGTAAACAGAGGGCCTCTAGGGCACCTCCCTAGAAAGAACTCTATTAGGTAACAACAGATGTAACAAACTTATCCTCTAAACTAATAACTTGTTAGCAGATATTAGTTATTCCTAATTACTACAAGAATCGCTTGTGCTTGCTACTATTAAAAGAGAGACTTTGTCAATCTATTAGTGGGCATATTAGCAGTTCCTATCCAAGTAACGTCAATGTTCCTAGCTTTAATTTGCTTGCAGATCCACATCTAATATACTTTAATATGTCTAAGCTTTGTATTAAGCTTTTCTTTATCCTTGTTAGCAATAGAGATTGTTTGCTAGTTATTATAGTACAACGTAGGTCGAACCTGTGGATTAAACCTAATAGCTTTAAAGGTGTTCATCCACTAGGATAACTTAGTGCCAGCAGTTAACAGGGCAAACAGTTCAGCCTTAGTAGTTAACTTGGTAACAGATCTTATAATTTTTGCCTTCTAATCGATAACTATAAGTTACTGTAGAGCTTAAACACATAGGCGAATAAGCTTTAAGTAGTATTAGGATTGTTAGTAAACGCGGCATTAGAGGCACTAAAGAACAACAACTCCTTAGCTTCTTTATTATTAATTTAAGAGATGTAGTTGGCGTTCTTAAAGCGTGCTGTTATTGCTCTAATTGCCTAGAATTGGAAGTTGTATAAGTATTGCCACGCAGACTTAACAGCAGCAAGATGCTTTTAGCTTAGATTATTTTAGATAGCGGGCAAGTATTAAGTGCGCTTTTGCTACGTTAGGCCGGGTGAAATATAAGATAAAGCTAAGGCATCTAACTAGGATCTGATATAGGCGGGTGCGCTCCGCGTTAGGTTCATCTGTACTTGGGGGGAGATAAGACTCGCGCAGAGGGACCTTAGGGGGTCGGCTGCCCTAAAGGAGATTGTGTGGTCGTGGCAGACTTTTGCGATGTAGGAGTCTTAGATTATCTAGACCTTGCCTTTCGCATAGTCTTTAATAATGCGTATCCCTAGGAACTAGCCTAGTTCTCCTAAGCTTTATATCTTGTATTGTTTCGTGAACTTGCGTTGAAACTGTTAATAATATTGTTAATTGCCTTTGCAGAAAAGGACAATAATATTATCTACGTAATAGAATAGTATTAGCTTGCTATTAGTGAATAGGCAAGGGATACCCTTAACTTAAGTGAAGCCCATATTAACAAGGGTCTTCTTTAGGTGTTTGTGCCACAGCGCTAGGGCATCCTTAAGCCTATACAGTGCTTGGCGTAGTTGCATTATATTGCCTAGTCTATCTTAGAACCTATCTAGAGTCTAGACGTAACAGAGTTGGGCTAGGTACGCGTTAAGGAAAGCATTCTTAACGTCGTACTAGTAGGCAAGGAGTCCAAAGGCGCACATGATAGCGATAAGGAAGCGGAGCGTTCGAGCCGCAAGGGTAGCTGCGTAGGTATCATCCCAAGTCGTCTGCAAATCTCCTCTTACGACTAGTCGAGCTTTATAGCTAGTTAAGTAGCCATTAGTATCGAACTTGTACGTGAAAACCTATATTAGCAGCAGGGTCTTAGCATCTAGGTGCTTCTTTACATTATCTTTCACCTTCTTAAATATACCTTTGTAAAGCTGCTCCTTAATCTCCTTATCTGTAGCAGCGAACCACTTATTAGCATTAAGGCGGGATTTGACCTCAGCCTAGTTCTTTAGTGGTAGTGGCAGTTAATTATAGTGAACCTTTAACTCTTTATTTAGGGGTAGTTGCACAATTGCTGTAGCAAACGTTTGCTAGTACAAAGAAGCGTGCGTACTGAAATGGTCCCTAGGCGTATTGTCTCCTCTACCACCTCCCCAACAACAGGACCCTAGAACGATATTGTCTGTAGTAATATTAGGGTTTGTCTGTCTTAGAGTGTTATTCTAATAGCAGTTTAGCGCAGTATCTCTAGAAGCAATCTCTCTCTAGCCTTTTGGTTAAGAACAATTATAAGTGCTAGGTACTAGTTTCTCTTAGGGTGTGAGTAATCCTTCATAGGCCTCTTGTTGAATCTGCTCTTCGGCATTATCTGGCCCAGTAGCCGCAGTAGCCGCTTCTTCTAATCCTTAATATTATCCTTAACTATATGTTAACGATGTGTTATATCATAATAGATCTGCTTAATAATAGGATCTTCCTCCTTGTCTAATAAATTAATATTAAGGACTCTAACTACGCGTCGTATCTCCTCCGTTATAGGCTTAAGTTGTAGAGCCGAGTAGCGTTAGTCTCGTACAAAGACAACATCACGTGTTCGAACAACACTGTTAGCCCTAGGAACCCATACACGGAAGATATTCGTTCCTTTGTATCCAACTAGCTATCCAGTAATCGACCTTAACGCGAGCTTGTTACCTTTAGCCACCTTAGTATTACAGAATAGGGCTTTAGCACTAATAACGTCTATATATGCAAGAGACAGCTTCACCTTGCGTATATGTTCGTAGGGCGTCTTCTAGTCAAGAACCTCTGTTAGCAATTAATTGAGGATGTAAATAGCCGTTAGGCATAACTTATTAGCTAGTTCCTTAGGCAAATTTGCTTTAATCTATAAAGCTCTTGCCGCAGTAATAATAAGGTTACTAGCCTTCTTAGGCAGGCTAGTTATCTCTTCTGCACCAACAGCACGTTGCTTAGCTGTGATACCCAGGTCTTAAAAGACCTCCCAGAGATTAGCATAACCCTTTTCGTTGTTATAGCGAACGTATACAACAATCGCGTTAAACTAGGTTAGAATAAGCGCTAGTATCTGTTTGAACTAAGCGCGTTAGAGTCTCCTTCTTCTTATCGCAAAGAGTCTTCCCTAAATAGTATCTGCTATGTTGACACACAGCGTGTAAGAGCTACTTGTCCCTATTATAGTAAGCTTTACCTGTCTTCCTAAGTTGTATAAGGTTAATACTAATACGTTTAAAAGGGCGTGTCGCAGGCTTGTGTTAAGGGCGTCAACTAATAATCTTAGAAAGCCTTAAGTTAATGCACTTTTCACATTCCCTCTATTGCAGAGCTTAGGGACTAGTGATGAGCCTAATACTATTCACTACCTACTCTAGGTGTTTAACCGCGCGTCGTCCTGCATAAGCTAGCATCTAATAAGCTTCTATAGGGGTAACTTGTAGAGGCTTGCGCTCTATACACAGCTTAGCTTAGCTAACTTTAACTAAATTGCGAATGTGTACAATTCTAATGCGTTTAGATATGTTGCCTTGTTAGAGTCTATAACCTAATAGCCACCCTACTTATTAAGTGTGCAGAATATGTCCATTAAAGCGCTCCTTAGATAGAGACAGCTACGTCCTAAGTTGAACTTAATACTAACTGCTTGACAGCAAGAGAGTGACACTACTAATGTGAAGAACGTGGGGATAAGTGCTACCTATATTATAGTTACTTAACGTTCGCTAGTTAGAGTATTAATAAATAGCTTAATATTTTCCTACTTATATATCTGCAGGGCTTGTGTGCTAGCTAGTAGGACATTATCTAGGTGTCTGTCTCAGATCTTCTCCCAAGTCTTTGGTTGGTGATTTGTGACATGTAGATTGGAGCCAGGATCTAGTATCCACTTATTAATTAATAGCGGTAGAGGCTGTTGAACAGCAGCTGTACTAAGTGGAGTAACAACCTAAGCTGCGTTCTAGCTGCCTTACTAGTGCATAACTGCTCCTATTAAGTTTTAAGCATTTAATAGAGGGTGACTAGTGTCTATTAAGAAATTATTCTTATTAGCAGTAGCTGCCTTTTTACTAGCTTTCTTCTTAGCTCTAAACAGAGCTGCGCTTAAAGGGTTGCCTTTGCCTAGTTTCCTAACTCTGTTAAACTTGGCTAAAACAACTAGGTTGGGCCTCTATCCAGCAGGTTAGAGAGAAGGCACTATATAGGAGCACTGCTTAAATAAGTGCTATTCCCTACAGATGCATGTGACTGTACGTTTCTAGGTGTTGCTATTAGTGTTTAGACTAGGGCGTCCTAAAATGGCGTATGTTCTAAGTGCTAACGCTACAGGGTTTAAGGTGCGTTAGAACTGTTAATAGTTCTCCACTAGTGCAATAGGATCTATATACAGGGTTCTGTTTATCTTAGCTTGCGTAATCTCCTGAATTTTGTGCGTGACAAAGAACTTATCAATTCCCCTAATTGCTTAAAGAAAGTCCTGCTGTGCCTAATAGTCCTAGACTTTAGGTAGTTTCAGTTTAATTATGTCGCGAAGGATAGTAATATAGCTCTTATACTAAGCATCCATCTTCTGTTATTGTAGAACCTTCTTAATCTTATCGTACTGCTCGAGCAACTTATAGTTGCGTTCTACTACTAATATACAGAATATCTTCTTAAGTTGTATAAGTTGTTTGTAGGGTGTTTTTTAGCATCCTTAATAATTAGGATATGCCTACTAGCGATTGTCCTTACAATCTCCTATATTAGGTTGTTAAGAGCGTTCTCCTTCTTCTACTAGGCTGCCAGCTTTGTTGCGTAGAACCTATGCTAGAAGGTGTAGTTATCTTGTTTAGATTTCGTAAGTTCGTCTAGTTTAATATTATTGTCGCCCTAGATAATGCTTAAAGCTTTATTAGGTGTGTGTATCCTTTTTAAATAAGTGTAGTAGTTGCTCCTTAGGTTTCTTATTATAGATTTTCTTAACAGTATCTACTATTAAATCTAGGTTACAATAGTCCTAGATCTTGTATGCCTTAGCAGTCTTTTTTCGCAGAAAGATCTACTTCGACTAATCGCTTAGCTTGTTAAGGATAATTGTCTCCTTAACAATTAGCTTGTCCTCTTTATTGCTTATTATAGCAAACTAGAGCTTGTTAAGTTAATCTCTATTGTGGAAAGCGCGTGTGTGTAGTAAGTAGGTAGAGTGTGAACTGCAGTCGAATTAAGCGTAGGCTAGGCTCATAACTGTGAGGGATAAGTAGGGTAGCAATTAGGAATAAGAGACTAAGTTGATTGTAACAAGCTAAACAGAGAAACTGCTTAAGTAGCAGAATCGTAATTAGCAACTAGTCTACATTAGGTTGGTGGTATTATGTGATATCGTACTCCACACTAACATTACTTCTATAAACTATATAGTAGTATATAGCTACTAGCCTAAACTTTTATTTTATAAAAATAACTATATTTTAGTTTTTACTAATAGTTATAAGCACTTTATATCTAAACTAGTATAGTATAGAACAATTTATAATATAAGGCTTATCCTACTTTTAATTTTAGACTTTTACTTAAAGAATTATATATTCTTTTTAATATAGTAATTTAACTCTATAGTAACTATCTACTTACTCTATAGGTCCTTAGTATAGACTATATAGTTTTTAATATTATATAGTATCTAGCTATTATATCTAACTATATTATTTATATTTTCTAAATAGGGGCGTAATACTACACATCTAGTAGCAATAGTATTTTTAGAATAAAAAATAAATATAGTAACTAACATTAAGATTTTAACTAGTAATAAAATATTTATAAATATAAAAAGGTAGTATAAATAGGTAATTTATATCTAGTTGCGTATTTTATTTTATATAAGTAGTAGTTATACATTATATTATTATTAACTTTAGTATTTATTATATTTTATAATTAACTGCCTCTAGTATAAGAGACTAATTTGCACGTGCTAATAAATAGTTCTTAATTTATTTTACTATTTAACTTGTTTTAATATATTTTTAGTATACCTATAGCTTTTTCTTATAGTGTTATATACTATATACTAAAAGGTCTTTAATATTTCTCTTCTTAATCTTAAATAATATAATAAAAAAGTAAAGCCCTCTACTTAGTAATTAAAAAGAGTGTAAGAAATATATAATTATATATTATATTTTAACTTTTTAGTATAGCTAATTTTAATTATACTTATTTTTATATGGTTTATCTATTAAACTTTAGTTATACTTACTAATAAGTTTTATAATGTTTAAATAGTTACGCATTTTTGTAACTACCTTTTTACACTTTTTTTTAATTACTAAGTAGAGGGCTTTGCTTTTTATTATATTATTTAAGATAAAAGCCTTTATTATGCTACTTCTAGGTAGTTAATTTAATGCTATATATATAGTTTATAAATAGTTCAAATAAATAGTTAAAATAAATAAAAAAATAATAAATAAATAAAAGAAAGAAATAAAGAAAGAAAGAAAGAAAGAAAGAAAGAAAGAAAGAAAGTAAAAGAAAGAAAGAAAGAAAGAAAGACAAGAGAGAAAGAAAGAAAGAAAGAAAGAAAGAAAGAAAGAAAGAAAGAAAGAAAGAAAGAAAGAAAGAAAGAAAGAAAGAAAGAAAGAAGAAAGAAAGAAAGGAACGAAAGAAAGAAATAAAGAAAGAAAGAAATAAAGAAATAAATAAATAAAGAAATAAATAAATAAAGAAATAAAAAGAAGAAATAAATAAAATACCCTAAAGAAAGAATAAAAGAACGAAAGAAATAAAGAAAGAAATAAATAAATAAATAATAAATAAAGAAAGAAAGAAAGAAAGAAATAAAGAAATAAAGAAAGAAAGAAAAAGAAATACAAGAAATAAATAAATAAATAAATAAATAAAGAAATAAAGAAAGAAATAAATAAATAAATAAATAAATAAAGAAATAAATAAATAAATAAATAAATAAATACAGAAATAAATAAATCCCTAAATAAATAAATAAATCCCAAATAAATAAATAAAATAAAGAAAAAAAAATCCCTAAATATCCCTAAATGAACCCTAAATAAATAAATAAATAAATAAATAAAAAATAAATAAATCCCTAAATAACCTAACCTAAAATAAATCATAAATAAATAATAAATAAATAAATAAATACCCTCCCTAAATAAATAAATAAATAAATAAATAAATAAATAAATAAATAAATAATAAATAAATAAATAAATAAATCCCTAAATAAATAAATAAATAAATAAATAAATAAATAAAAAATAAATAAATAAATCCCTAAATAATAAATAATTAATGCGACTTTAAAACTTATTTTCAATATTGAATGTATAATTTTCCCGCACCATCTATAGTGAAAGTGACTATGCGATTCGCTATGAAATTATCAACTCAATCTACTCATTATAAGGGCAAAAGTATAAGTACCGAGTGTTACCACAAGAGAGGCGGTACAAAGACCAAAACTGTACTCAAACTATTGTCCAGCAGCTGTACAATGTATGTAGAGACCGTCTCGAATATGTCTTTTAGGTATTTCTCATCCGCGTTTTTGATTACCTACTCTAAGTGTTAGATTTGGACCGAAGCGGTAAGTACTCGAGCCGTGACAGGAAAATGCGGGGGTTCCCCACTTCGGTAATGCCGGCAACTAGATGGCATTCCAACCCGTTACCAACCCGTTCGCGATGTTCAACCTTGACAAGTACATCCCGGGTGCATATGCATTTCAATAGCTGGACTGCTGGAGTGGATCATTACGACTACAGGAAATAGCGTAGCGGGTGACGAGCATAGACCTCGGAATTATCTACCACCGGTGCACCAAAAGTAGTGGCCTTTCGCCACCCGAAAGGACCCCGAGTTTTCGATCAGAAATTCTTTGTACGATGGCAGCACTTCGAGAGATAAAAACCGTCGTCTCCACCGTGCCGTGGGAGCTCGAAGAGATCGACATTATCCGCAAGGCGTTCCACCCAGCCGAGTTCATACAATGCGACAAGGACGACAACGACGCGATATCGGCGGCGCTCAGTCGGGCCCAAGTTGCTGTCCTGGCCGGTGACATTGGCCCAGACATGTTATCGAACGCGCCGGAGCTGGTATGGATACATTGCGACCATGCTGGACTCGACAAGTCGGCACGGCCTGAGGTGTTCGACAAGAGCCTCATCGTTACAAGCTCTGCAGGACGGTCAGCGCCGGCGCTTGCACAGCACGCCTTCTTCTTCGCCCTTTCGTTCACGTACGACTCGAAGAACCTGCTGTCGCGGCAGGCAGCACATGAATGGCACGAAGGACGCGAAGAGTTGCGCTTACGAGGTGCCCTCTGGGGCCGACGGCTGGGCATATTGGGATTCGGGAACACGGGCAGAGAAATGGCCGCGTTGGGGCGAGCTTTCGGGATGCACGTTACGGTATTGAAGAGGATGAGGCCCGGAAGCGACGCTCAAGAATGTGCGCACGTGGACGTCATGCTGAGCAGCGAGGCTGGTGACGGTGTCGAGGGATTGCTTGGATGCGATGTCGTCATGTTGGCTGCTGGCCTCACAGACGAGACACACCACCTATTCGGCATGCCTCAATTTCAGCGAATGAAACCATCCTCTATTATCGTCAACATGGGTCGCGGCGCCCTCATAGATGAGGAGGCTCTTGTGGAGGCATTGAAAACGGGCGAAATTGGAGGAGCAGGCCTTGATGTCTTCGAAGTAGAGCCACTGCCCAAGGATTCTCCATTATGGGACCTACCCAATGTACTCATTACCCCTCATTCGACGCCAGGAATGCCTAATCGAACAGCGCGCTCGATCGAGATCATATGCGCTAATGTTCAGCACGCGAAGAATGGACAGCCACTGCTGAATACGCTTCGACAAAGCGACATGTACACCAAAGGAAGAAAGAAATAGAGGTTGTATTTCAACAGAATTTATCAAGCAATAAAAATTATTGGTGCGAGGATGCCAAATGGAGAAGTCGGCCAATGGTGTAGTAGATACTGTCGCGGTGTTGTTGTCCTTCTGGTGAAGGTCGAGTAGCGCCGTCATCAGGACTAGCATATACTGGCAAGCTGTCGCCTGAGAGTGGTCCAGTATTTGTAAGTACTGCCTGTCCTACTCCGAAGCTGCCATTCACGTCGCCATCTAAGGGCTGACTAGCCTGCAGCATGCCAACGGAGTCCATGAATGTGTCATGGTGCTGTGACGCGTGGCCGCTCGCACCCAGCCCCAGCATGGAATCGAATGTTTGTTGCGCCATGTCCCCAAAAGAGACAAGGGGCCTGGAGCCCACAAGCATCTGAAAGTCGGAGACGAGTTCAGGAGACGTAAACAGTGGGTCGTGTGGACTCGTGCAGGTAGACACATAGGGAAAGTCAAAGGCAGTATTTACGTTGAAAAAGTCCAAGTCCATCGGTGCAGTTGCCCCGGCACTAGATGGCTCGTGTAAGACTTGTGGTGTCCAAGCGGCTGGCGAAGGATCTGGTTGCGTGCTTTTCGAAAACCCCGCCTGTCCACAGGGACGATTCTCGTGCGTTGTGATGCCGGACTGATCAAATTCTGCTAAGTAGCTGTGGCCCTCCTCTCGTTCTGGGTGTATCCAACTATTTTCCGTCATCGGATCTGGAGTCCGGGTAATGGTCATGTCATTACAATGAGGCTTTGTGTAATCATGAGTTTTACAGGTGGCCTGAGTCGAATCTTCCTCGCTGTGATTCTCTGCAAGGTTGACTGAGCTTCTGTCTGACTGCCTGGACGGTCGGGGCTGCCCTTGGTTCGCGCTTGTGTCAAGATTAGTTCAATGCTACGCTTCTCAAATGCTAGTATTCTAGGACTTACCATAACATTGCCAGCAGTTGATTGCCAGCGTTTCTTATAAAGGTGGGCACGTGGGGCCGACCAGGGTGGCCCGCAGCTCGAAGCGCAAGCCGCAGGACAAGGTCACGCCTGTCACCAAAACGAAGAATAATGGCTCCTGCAAAGGGAAATATACTGGCCCGATGCGTCATGTGAATAGCCTGTGGGGTGTTGAGGGCTTCTTGGAAGATTCGGACGGCGATATCAAGAAGATGACGTTGGCGGTCTGCTGAATCACCGGACTGGGGTTGAGGCAGTTTCCCGGTGATTCGGGACGACAGGAGAAGTTGGCAGCTCAGTGCATCATGAAGTAGGTGCCAGCGTGTCCTAGGCGAAACATTTGCGTCACACCATCTTTTGATCCACCTCTGGGTATGATCCGTAACCCAAGCAAGGTCGGCTTCGAGCTGTAGATTGGAGAGGGCGGCAGCCTTTTCTGAAAATTCCAATCTTTTACAGACTTCTTTCTGTACGCCGACATCAGTACTGCATCGTTGTTGTATTTTAAAAGTTTACGCTAAACAGAGTACGCACCTGAAAAAGATAGAGGTGATATAAGGCTGGCAAGCTCGAGAAGATGGATGGTCTGCACCTAGGCGTGTGATTTGCTCAACCTCGCCTTCTTCGAGATCGAAATATGACAAATCAACAGGCACGCGTCCAGAAAAGGTGAAGAAACTTAGTAGTTTAGCTCTACGTTTGATGTGGGTAGCGTTACCTACCTATCTGTCTTACCGATATTCGTTTAGAACCATGAATGCTCGAGTCCGCAAATCATTCCAATAACGCTCGTCGGCATTTTGATCATTTGCCCCGGCGGAGCCATTGCGAGGGAAGGAGCCGAGGCCGATTTCTGCCGCCATGCGTGGAATCATGGCGGACCGTAGCCATCTTTGCTCGTCGAGGCGTGTTCGCGAAGAGACACCGAACCGTGAAAGCAGCTGTAACATCATCAGAGCTATATTTTGGGATCCGACTAATGCCGCAGACTGGGAAATTTGCTTACAATTTGAGCCTGGACAATCTCGATAGACCGCGCGCCCGTTGAATAGATGACCAAGTTCAGTTTCTCCACATGAGCGTGGAGCTTCAGGGCCTCCGCAACCTGCTCATCTTTCGCATGAGGCAACGTTGCCAAGGCTATGGAGCCTAGCGCTAGAATGGTGGACATGAGCAGAGCAGACTTGGTCTGGACAAAGTCGGTCGTGTGTACTGCTGGGTCAAGCATAGCCCATTGAGGATGTACCTTGTCGAAGAAACTAGAGAAAAGCGGCCTATAAGCATATTTGCACAGCTCCATAAAGGTAGAAGTACTTACGCATCAAAAAGTTCCTGGGCCCGAGTTTTGGTAATGAGACGCCTCTGGAGAGCGTCTAACCCTGGCGCAACGTCTCGTTTAGAGCCTCGTAGGCCATACTCGAAGTACCTTGTCATCTCACTTACCACGCCCGAAAGAGCCTGTGGAGTCCAATTTTCCAGCAGTTGAGCATCCTCGGGTGGCAGCTGCGCTGTTGGTAGAGCAAGCACCCGTCTGGATCTTTTGGCTTCTTCATCGAGGGTCCAGCCTTGCTTCGCAATGTTTATTATGGATGGTAGAAGATCTTGGAAGCCACTGGTAATTTTTCGAGAGTCACCGGGTTCTTTTTCTTGCCCAACGGGGAACTGTTCTCCCAGGAAACGCATGAGCTTCCTTGTCAAGGCCCTAGAGTTACCCTGCAAGTCTTGGTCGAGGCTTTTCATCAAATTGTGCGGATCGAGAGGCGTGATGGTTCCTGGAGTCCGTGCCAGGGGATGGTCGTTGTCGAGCACATCTTCTGGGAGGGTGGTACATTGGGATTGAACAGGAGCGGCAGATTCTGTAGTCTCTGCGAGCGAAGCAGATGGTCCAGCATCACTCCTGTCGGTCTCTGATGACTCGGCTGTCTCTTGGGGGTGCTTCAGCATCTGCCCCAGGGTGCGGCGGCTGAAACACGTATCTCAGCCCACGAAGCGATGCTAGCATGAAAGCGTCCTACTCACTTTTTACTGCCCTTCATTCGACCGCGGCGACTTTCAGGAACTAAACAAGCAATGGACGCATCGGCGCATCGCGAGCATGGAGGAGAAAATGGATTGACGTCGCATTTGGTTTTGGCCTGACCACACCATTTTGAGACAATCTGTGTGTAGAGGTATGGAGAGGACCGCTTACTGTTCGACATCTATCGTGCAGTCACATAGTGAGAAATGAACCGACTAAGTAACGGCCCGAGAGTTGGCTGTGGGTGGAATGATGCGACTTACGCTTGACAAGCAATAGTGGAGCGTCGTTTGACGCCCTCGTTCGGCTCCTCGAGCGCAGCATCTCGCGTGCGCTTCTGAGAGACGGAGAATTGCGCCGCAGGATCTAGGAGAGACATAATGGTATCAACAGAAGGTGAAGCAACATTGTTATTGTTGTAGCAAGAGGGTCAGACGGGTCGTGTCACTGTCAAGCACACGAGACCGCGGGCTATGGGTTTAGTACGGCGCTAATCGCGTGAAAACCGGCAGTTAACATACAACTAAGGTTTTTTTATTACACTTAAAATATACTAAGCGTAAACCCCTTATAATCTATTCTTTAAATATTACTATATACTATAAGGTCTATAATATTTTTCTTTCTAAATTAATACATAACTTTTAGCTATAAGTATTTAATTATAAAATTTATTAGGTTTTTAATATATATTAGTTTAGAATTACTTTACTAAATATTTTTTTAATTTTCTTTTAGTTTAAAATTAAAGAAAATTAAAATAAAAACTTATATTATAATTTTTTTTTAGTTAATATAAATATTAGAATATTTATATAGCTATATATATATTTATATATACTTATATTATTAGTTTACTAAATACTTTTTTTAATAATCTTTTTTAGTTTAAGGTTAAAGTAAATTAAAATAGAAAGTTATTATATACTATATATAACACTTAATTTTAATTAAAAACCTATCTCTAAATACTACCTAATAATATAAATAGTTTAAATTTACTTATATTCTATTTATACCTTATAAGCTTTTATTTTATATAAAGTTTACTTATAGTGTATATAGTATATTTAGCTTGTTATTATTATTATTATTATTAGTTATTTATACTTATACACTAGATAAGCTAATTTAATAGTAATAATAATAACAATAATAATTACAAAAACTTTATATAATTATATACTACTAATAAAAAGTAATTATATTTACTAAAGTAGAAATTTAGCCTTATAATATTTTATAAACTAAATAAACTATTAATTTAATTAATATACTAAAATTATTTCATAAATAATTAAGTATATTTACTTTTTACACTAAATAAGTATTTAAATAAAATAAAACTCTAGTGTAGTTATTTTAATAGCCTTTCTAATAGTAGTAGTATAAATTTTTTAATATATACTTCTTAGTAATAGTAAGTACTATTTTAAAAATAATATTAATATCTAAATAAATAGTTGTGTATAGGTATAATAAGATAATAGTAAAGAATTTATTAAGAATAATTTTAATATAGTAATAGAGTAATGGTATAATTAATATATATTACTTTTACTTTACTACTATAAATATAATAGTATATATTTATTAATATGTTAACTTATATTATTTGCAATAATTAGAATAATAGTTTATAACTTAGAATAGTAAAAAAAAATAGCTTATAGTATAATTATACTAAAGTTATATTTTTTCTAAAGTTCTAATCTATATAATCTAGCAGATTAAGCTTAATCTATCTATATCTAGTTTGGTGACTATCTAGTAGGGTAGGCACTAGCAGCTTAATTCGCCTTAGCGACTACCTTAATCTACCTACCTTATACCTACTATAGCGTAATAGCTATAGCTCTCTTTAATATATACTCTATATAAAAGATATTTGCCTACTTTTTCTATACCTTTTAGCACCTAGTGCAGCCTTTTCTAATTGTATTAGCTAGAAACTCTAATCCTAACTTTTAGCTTAGCGCCTAGCTACTAAGCTATAATCTAGTTAGTGGACTAGCAGATTTAATTTTTTCTACCTAGATAGCCACTTTATGCCGCTCGCTATTGTAGTTGTTAATATAGAAATTAGAATATAGTAGGTAACTATAGCCAAAGCCCTCTTAGGGTAGCTACCTTACCTAAGTATTTTTGCTACCTAGAGAAGTATAAGGTTTTAATCTCTATCTAGAGAATACTACTATTATTCTTTAGCTAGATATATACCTATAGAATTAGTATAAGATTCTAGTAAAGTAGAGGCAAAGCATTCTTAGTGCTATAGAAAACTTAGCCTAGGTCCCTACTATACTAGATAGAGTTGCCAACCCTTTACCTAATAGACTCTTTTTTCTAATTCTAAAGCCGTCTACTCTATGCTTTATATATTAGTATAAGGGTAACTACTCTGCGTAGTTTATTACTACTAATCTTAATACTATAAGGAAGTATCTAAAGAATCTACACTAAGAGCCCTTTTAGCGTAGTAACTCTAAAAGTCTTTAGAAAGAGGAATAAGTGTAGACCTTTTTCTACTCTAGCGTATACTATAAATACTTTCTAGTAGTCTAGTTTTCCTTTTACCCTTCTACTAGCCTACTTCTTTTTACTACTACTAGTTAGTAGGTAGAGAAGAGCACTAGTGCGCTTTTATAGTAGTAGAAAGCTATCTAGCTAGTATATAGCACTAGTAAGTAGGTTCTAGAGCTAGATAGCATAGTAGAAATAAACTAAACTAGCTAGTTTAAGCACACTAGCTAGGTAGAGTACCTAGAGGGCTATAATCTTCTTACCTTAGCCTTAGCTAATATAGCCAGACTCCCTAATATAAAGAAGCCTACTTTATAGTAAGTAGTGTAGGTACTAGAGCTTATTATATATAGAGTGTAGCGTTAAGAAACTAGTTACCCTTAGAAGAAAGTTTAAGGCGCTGGCTTAGGAGTGTAAAGCTTTAGAAAACAGACAGACTAGAGACCTCTTAGCTAGCTATAGAATCTAGAAATCTAGGCCTATTATAGCCGCTATATAGCTTATTTTATATGCTATCTTCTACGCATTATCTAAGTAGAGGAGAATACTAGTAGTAGTAGTAGTAGTAGTAAAGATAATAACTCTAAGAAATTACTAGGGTAGAATTAAACCCTAGGGCCTACTATAGATGCCTGCTAGCTATTCCCCTAGATAGAGAAGTAGAGAAAACTAGCCAGGGTGCTTCTTAAAGCTATAGAAGAGAATAGAGATAGGGAGGCACTACTAGAGAAGAAAGCTAATAAGTCCCTACTAGCACTTCTAGAGTCTTTTATTCTTATTACTATAAATAACCGACTATATTGTAGTAGACTAATTTACTTTCTAGTAGTGCTTAGTATTAATACTAAGATAGGACGTCTACGTATAGCAGAGCACTTCTTCTACTATTTTACTAGACTAGTATACTATATAAGGATATTAAGTGTAAAAATTTTACTTTCTACTACTTTCTAGGACTAGTAGGGCGTTTTATAATATTAGCACTTCCTCTAGTAATAGTATAGCTATTTAGCTAATAGCTTCTTTAGTCCTATAAGTAAGATGCTTAGCCTACTTACCTATAGTAAGAGTGTTATTCTTGCCTAGGGTAACACTAGTAATATATTCTAGTTAAGAGATAGGCAGATCTTTTACCTATCTAGGTGCCTAATTATATTAGGCCGCTTTTATTAGATAGTAAGAAGTCTTATTCTAGATATAGAGAATATAATATAGCAGAACCTCCTCTAGACTAAGAATTAGGGCGGTTAATTTCGCATCCCGCTTAAATCTATTAAAGATAATATAACCTTCTAGCAATAGGAAGCTTTCTTTATTACCTAGGTAGAAAACTAGCTCTATAATAAGCTAGCGTAAATACTAGACAGAGTAAAGGCAAAACTTTAGCTCTATAGTAAATCTAAAGGGTAAAGTATAAAGAAGGTAAAGCAGTACCTATAATAGGTAGATAGATTACTAACCCTACTACTACTAAGTGTCTACATAACCTCTGGCTAGCTAGGTAGAGGTACTAAGACTATCTCTCTACGCTTCTAAAATAGTCTTTTATAAAACTATAATATTTTTATTTTAAATAGCTAGATTATAATAGTAACCTACTACTATAAGTTATAGTTATAGTAGAATAAGCCTAAGATTATT
Source organism: Laburnicola sp. JP-R-44 (assembly GCA_009805535.1). Lineage (NCBI taxonomy): Eukaryota > Fungi > Ascomycota > Dothideomycetes > Pleosporales > Didymosphaeriaceae > Laburnicola > Laburnicola sp. JP-R-44. Next base: position 2,411,543 of record SELF01000006.1, read on the forward strand.
TCTTACTTTTTTTTCTACTACCTAAGTTAAGTTATAACTATATACTTAGTCTATCTCTAACTATTTTAAGAGTATTTTAAGGTGTAGGTTATAAGGGGCCACTTTAGCAACTACCTATAGGTAGAGAGAGGAGGGCCTTAGGATATAGCCTAGCTAACGCGAGCCCTAGAGATAGAGACTACTATTTATCTAGGTATTAAGCTATCTATATAGGATTATTGCCATACTACTATAGGGATTAGTAGGGAGGTAGTAAGGAACCTATTTAGAGCTAAGTACTAAGATAAGATTAGGAAAAGAGAAGAGCTAGAGGTAGAAGAAGAAAAAAATCTACTAGAGCTCTAGAATGCCTATATAACTAGAATCGGCCTTAGGAACTATACTATACATAGACGCGCAACACCTAGGAACGCGCAACGCCCGCCAAACACTAAAACCCTAAATAAAACCTAAACTTTAATATCTTATAACTCTACCACTATGGCTCTAATTAATAATATAATTGCAGCAATTAAAGCGCTTAAACTAGAAGAATAGTTCTTATACTAGATAATTACTAACTAGTTCTATGTAAACTAAAGTACACTAAGCCGAAGACACTAAGGCTATAAAGGCCAAAACCGCGGTTAAGGTTCGGAAATTACGAGAAATGATTTCGTGATTTTAAGGGTCGAGAGCATAGAGGCTAGTTGTACGAATTAAATACACTTTTCTAATTTTTAATTAAGGTTACGGTTGTTAAGTTACTGATGTTAAAAGGTAGTGTTTCTGTTAAGGTAAGGCCCAAATCCAGTAAGGCGCGCGAAGCGAGACGCTAACCTATATTAGGGGTTAATTTAGAGTACGCTAAGCCGAGATCGTTAGCTCCTAAATCCCTTCCCTTACTTACAAAGCATTCTCCACAAACAACAACAACACAGCATCTATAGCTTATAATATGCCTAAAGGAAGGCTAAAGAGATATCGCATAGCGAAAGCCAAGGCTAAGGTAACATAGACCTAGGATCGCGAAGAAGAAGATTCGTGCAGAAAGGCCTGTCGCCTCTAGGATAAGACTCGCCCTAACTCTCTCCGCTACAAGCCTACATCTCTACGCATTGCGACCACTACCCACCTAGACGTCGATCTTTAAGTCGGCGCCAACGTTCCCGTTACCTAACATCCTCTTATCTAGCCAAATAAGTTACCTTAGAGCGAGGATGCACGTGGACCACTGCTAGCGGTTAATAACGTGGAGGCTGCAGCGGTCCCTAGCCAACCACGAAAAAGCAAGAAGGGAGGAATAGAGAAACGCACTATTTTCTCCTTATACAACAGACCTCCTAGTAGGCTAAGGAAATATCTTACAACTAAAGCTTAGGCAGAGGCAAAGCAGAGATAGAATCGCAAAGAATATTTGCGTAGAAAGAACCCTAGTTCCTAGCGCAAGACTTACCCTAACTTTATCTACTATAAGTCTACACCTTCTCTAGGCATTCTAACTAGCACCTATCTAGCTGTTAATCTTTAAACTAGCGCTAATGTTCCTATCCTTTAAAATTCTATTATCTAGCTAAATATATTAATAGATAATAAGAAGGTATGTAGACCGCTACTAGTAGTAAATAACATAGAGGCTGCGGCGGTTCTTAGCTAACTATGAAGCAAGAAGGAATAGACGAACAAGTGCACTAAGTCCTCTAAGCAGCGCATCCTGTAATAGACAAAGGACCTAGATGCAAGGACTTTAGGAACTCTACTTAAGATGTAGGCAGGTATCGCGCAATTGCATACAAGCATAAACTGAATTCTAGGCGACTTAGAAATTAGTAGAAGTGCTAGCAGAAGGCAGCTATTAGACTCTAACTAAGGGTCTAAAGTATAGAGTAGAAGCGTACAAGCTAATCCTAGTTTTCGAATTCGTAACCAAGGCTGTGGAAGTCAAATCCATCCGTGTTACGAGGCGGTGCCGTTGCGAAGGGAGGCCCTAGTTCGCTAAGGCGGGCAGAAGGAAGGATTACGCTAAACCCAAAATGGGTTTAATTTAGAATCTTATTAAGTTGAGCCTTACCCCCTCTATAATCCATATCCTCTAGCTATGTATCTACGCTGTTATTGTAGCAGGTAAGTCCAACTCTACGCTATATATAGTTTACACCGACCGCGCAATGCCTTTAACATATAACCCTACTACAAAACAGGTCGAGCTTCTAGGAGGCCTTAGAAGCACCTAACCACAGCAGCAGCAATAGAAGCGAAGAAGGAGAGCAACCGCTAACAATATTTGCAGAGCTAAGGCCTAGGAGGGCCAGCTAAGTTTATTGCCTACGTACCTGCGCTCCTAGGCGCGCTAACCACCACCTACCCCGAACTCGGTCTTTGGATCAGCGCCGACGTTCCCGTCCCTTAAGATCCTCTTATTTGGCCAGACAAGTCGCTAGAAGGCGAGGATGTATACGAACCACTATCCCCTCTTATACTACTGGCAGTAGACGATAGAGAAGCCGCAGCAGTGGTTGGCCAACTCTAGGCAAGCAAGAAGGAATAGATAAAACAAGCGTATTAAGTACAAATAACGTATACTATAACAAATAGAGGAAATTAATGCAAGGACCGCAGGAATCCTACTTAAGATGTAGACTAGTATTGTTGCAAGCGCAGATAAACTTCTAAAGCACTTAGGGAACATAGAAAGCCTAGCAGAGACGGACAGCGAACCTATGCATAATATAATAGGCTAGATCTAGGCTGTTAAGTATAGCAACCTGCAGCGATCGTCCATAGCGCCTATTACTAAAGAGATGGCTGCTGCGGAGGAGCCCCCTATTGCGAACACGCGTAGTGCTAGCTACATATTAATACCCACGCTAGCAAAAGCTGCTAACGCTTTTGCAGATGCTCTAAATAGTCCGTAAACACCTAGCTAGCGCAGCGTTCCTTTAGCTTAGTTAAGCATAAGGCGCGGCTAACGCAGGACCTTCCTAGTCTAGAGCAACACACACTACTGTCCTAGGTTAAACCTGTATTTAGACAACTGTCTAAGAGCAACAACTTACCGCAGCCAGCATAACTGTCTCCTAGCCACAGCACGCGCGCTGCTATTACCGCTATCGTCTAATCGTAGTATACCTTGCCTGCCACTACTATCTAACAGCAACTGTACTTCTTAGGAAGCCACGTATGGAACAATAGCCACTACGTCACCTTCCCCCTTTACCCGTCCTAGAAACGTGCCTAGCCTAGGCGCCGCCTAAGCGGCGTCGCTAGCGCACTCGACCCCTTAAACAGGTAGCCCTTCTACACTACCTACCAAGCGAACGGCCTACTAACTCGCTAAGCAGCAGCTGCGGAATTTCTAGGGCTAGGGCTGCACCTACAAGGAGCACGCAGAGGCGGATAGACATTACTAGGAGCACCACTAGCGCCCTAATATACTGTTAGTGTGGAGTACGATATCACATGATACCACCAACCTGATGTAGACTAGTTGCTGATCACGATTCTGCTACTTAAGCAGTTTTCTCTGTTCAGCTTGTTACAATCAACTCAGTCTCTCTCATTCCTAATTGCTACCCTACTTATCCCTTACAGTTATAAGCCCAGCCTACGCTTAATTCAACTGCAGTTCACACTCTACCTACTTACTACACACGCGCTTTCCACAACAGAGATTAACTTAACAAGCTCTAGTTTGCCACAATAAGCAACAAAGAGGACAAGCTGATTGTTAAGGAGACGATTATCCTTAACAAGCTAAGCAATTAGTTAAAGTAGATCTTTCTGCGAAAGAGGACCGCTAAGGCATATAAGATCTGGGACTATTGTAACCTAGATTTAACAGTAGATATTGTCAAGAAAATCTATAATAAGAAACCTAAGGAGCGACTACTACGCTTATTTAAAAAGGACAACACACCTAATAAAGCTTTAAGCATTGTCTAGGGCGACGATAATATTAAAACTAGACGAACTTATAAAATCTGAACAAGAGGACTATACCTTCTAGCATAGGTTCTACGCAACAAAGCTAGCAGCCTGGCAGAAGAAGGAGAACGCTCTTAACAACCTGGCACGGGAGATTGCAAGGACGATCGCCAGCAGGCATATCCCAGTTATTAAGGATGCTGAAACTCCCTACGAACAACTTATGCAACTTAAGAAGATATTCTGTATGTTAGTAGCAGAACGTAAGTATAAGTTGCTCGAGTAGTACGACAAGATCAAGAAGGTTCTATAACAACAGAAGATAGATGCTTAGTATAAGAGCTATATCACTATCCTTCGCGACATAATTAAACTGAAACTACCTAAAGTCTAGGACTATCGAGCACAGCAGGACTTTCTTCGAGCAATTAGGGGAATTGATGAGTCCTTGTGTCACGCACGAAATTCAGGAGATCACGCGAGCTGAGATAAACGGAACCCCGTATATGGATCCTGTTGCACTAGTGGAGAACTATCGACGGTTCCGACGCACCTTGAACCCTGTAGCGCGTTAGCACTTGGAACATACGCCGTTTTAGGACGCCCTAGTCCAAACACTAACAGCAACACCCAGAAACGTACAGTCACGTGCATCTGCAGGGAACAGCACCTATTTAAACAGTGCTCCTATGTAGTGCCTTCTCTCCAACCTGCTGGATGGAGGCCCGACCTAGCTATCTCAGCTAAGTTTAACAGAGTTAGGAAACTAGGCAAAGGCAACCCTTTAAGCGCAGCTCTGTTCGGAGCTAAGAAGAAAGCTAGTAAAAAGGCAGCTGCTGCCAACAAGAATAATTTCTTAATAGACACTAGTCACCCTCCATTAAATGCTTAAAACTCAACAGGAGCAGTTATGCACTAGCAAGGCAGCCAGAACGCAGCTTAGGTTGTTACTCCACTTAGTACAGCTGCTGTTCCAACAGCCTCCACCGCTATTGATCAACAAGTAGATACTGGATCCTAGCTCCAATCTACATGTCACAAACCATCGGCCAAAGACTTGGGAGAAGATCCGAGATGGACACCTAGATAATATCCTACTAGCCGGCACGCAAGCCCTGCAGATACATAAGTAGGGAAATGTTAAGCTGTTTGTTAATACTCCAACTAGCAAACGTCGAGTAACTATAACATAGGTAGCACTTATTCCCACGTTCTTTACATCAGTAGTGTCACTCTCTCACGCTGTCAATCAGTTGGTATTGAGTTCGACTTAGGACGTAGCTGTCTCTATCTAAGGAGCGCTTTAATGGACATATTCTGCACACTCAATAAGCAGGGTGGCTATTAGGTTATAGACTCTAACAAGGCAACACGTCTAAACGCATTAGAATTGTACACATTTGCGATTCAATTGAAGTTAGCCAAGCTAAGCTATATAGAGCGCAAGCCTCGACAAGTCACCCCTATAGAAGCTTATCAGATGCTAGCTCATGCAGGACAACGCGTGGTTGAACACCTAGAGCAGGCAGTGGATAGTATCAAGCTTATCACTAGCCCCCAAGCTCCACAATAGAGGGGATGTGAAAAGTGCATTAACTCTAAGCTTTCTAAGATTATCAGTTAACGCCCTTAACGCAAGCCTGCGACACGCCCCTTTAAACATATCAGCATTAACCTTGTACAACTCAGGAAGAGACGGGTAAAGCTTACTATAAACGGGACAAGTGGCTCTTACACGCTGTGTGGTCAACATAGCAGATACCATTTAGGGAAGACTCTTTGTGATAAGAAGAAGGAGACTCTAACGCGCTCAGTTCAATAGATACTAGCGCTTATACAGACCTAGTTTAACGCGATTGTTGTATACGTTTGCTGTGACAATAAAAAGGGTTATGCTGATCTCTAGGAGGTCTTTCAAGACCTAGGTATCACAGCTAAGCGACGTGCTGTTAGTGCAGAAGAGATAACTAGCCTGCCTAAGAAGGCTAGTAACCTTATTATCACTGCGGCAAGAGCTTTGCGGATTGAAGCAAATTTGCCTAAGGAACTAGCTAACAAGTTATGCCTAACGGCTATTTACATCCTTAATTAATTGCCAACAGAGGTTCTTAACTAGAAGACGCCCTACAAACATGTACGCAAGGTGAAGCTGTCTCTTGCACACATAGACGTTATTAGTGCTAAAGCCCTATTCTGTAATACTAAGGTGGTGGCCAAAGGTGACAAGCTCGAGTCAAGGTCAATTACTGGATAGCTAGTTGGATACAAAGGAACGAATATCTTCCGTGTATGGGTTCCTGGGGCTGATAGTGTTGTTCGAACACGTGATATTGTCTTCGTACAAGACCAACGCTACTTGGCTCTACAACTTGAGCCTATGACGGAGGAGATACGACGCGTAGTTAGAGTCCTTGATATTGATTTATTAGACAAGGAGGAAGATCCCGTTATCGAGCAGATCCATCGTAATATAACACATCGTCAACATACAGTTGAGGATGATGTTAAGGATCAAGAAGAAGAGGCTACTAGGCCAGATAATGCCGAAGAGCAGATTCAACAGGAGGCCTATAAAGGATTACTCACACCCTAAGAGACACCAGTACCTAGCACTTATAATTGTTCTCAACTAAAAGGCTAGAGAGAGATTGCTTTTAGAGATACTGCGCGCCAAACCGCCATCAGAATAACGCTCCAAGACGGACAAACCCTAATATTGCTGCAGACAATATCGTTCTAGGGTCCCGTCGTCGGGGAGGTGGTAGAGGAGACGATACGCCTAGGGACCATTTCAGTACGCACGCTTCTCTGTACTAGTACTAGCAAACGTTTGCTACGGCAATCGTGCAACTGCCCCTAAATGAAGAGTTAAAGGTTCACCGTGTTCAACTGCCGCCGCCACTAAAGAACTGGGCTGAGGTTAAATCCCGCCCTAATACTAATAAGTGGTTCGCTGCTGCGGACAAGGAGATTAAGGAGCAGCTTTATAAAGGTGTATTTAAGAAGGTGAAAGATGATGTGAAGGAGCACCTAGATACTAAGACCCTGCTGCTAATGTGGGTTTTCACGTACAAGTTCGATGCTAATAGCTACTTGACTAGCTACAAAGCTCGACTAGTTGTAAGAGGAGATTTGCAGACAACTTGGGATAATACCTACGCAGCTACCCTCGCGGCTCAAACGCTCCGCTTCCTTATCGCTATTATGTGCGCCTTTGGACTCCTTGCCTACCAGTACGACGTCAAGAATGCTTTCCTCAACGCGTACCTGGCCCAACTCTGTTACGTCTAGACTCTAGATAGGTTCTGAGACAGACTAGGCAATATGATGCGACTACGCTAAGCACTATATAGGCTTAAGGATGCCCTAGCGCTGTGGCATAAACACCTAAAGAAGACCCTTGTTAATATAGGCTTCACTTAAGTTAAGGGTATCCCTTGCCTATTCACTAATAGCAAGCTAATACTATTCTATTACGTAGATAATATCGTCGTCCTTTTCCACAAAGGCGATCAACAATATCATCAACAGTTTTAACGCGAGTTCACAAAACAATACAAGACACGAAGCTTAGGAGAACTACGCTAGTTCCTAGGGATACGCATTATTAGAGACTATGCGAAAGGCAAGGTCTAGATGATCTAAGACTCCTACATCGCAAAAGTCTGCCACGACCACAATCTCCTTCAGGGCAGCCGACACCCTAAGGTCCCTCTGCGCGAGTCTTATCTCCCCCCAAGTACAGATGAACCTAACGCGGAGCGCACCCGCCTATATCAGATCCTAGTTGGATGCCTTAGCTTCATCTTATATTTCACCCTTTCCCCGGCCTGACGTGGCAAAAGCGCACTCGATACTTGCCCGCCATCTAAATAATCTAAGCTAAAAGCATCTTGCTGCTGTTAAGTCTGTGTGGCAATACTTATACAACTTCCAATTCTAGGCAATTAGAGCAATAACAGCACGCTCTAAGAACGCCAACTACATCAGTTAAATTAACAATAAGGAAGCTGAGGAGTTGTTGTTCTTTGGTGCCTCTGATGCCGCGTTTGCTGACGATCCTGATACTGCTCGAAGCTCATTCGCCTATGTGTTTAAGCTCTACGGTATGGTCATTGATTGGAAGGCAAAAATCATGAGATCTGTTACCAAATCAACTACTGAGGCTGAACTGTTTGCCCTGTCAACTGCTAGCACTGAGTTATCCTGGTGGATGAACACCTTTAAAGCTATTAGGTTTAATCCAGAGGTTCGACCTACGTTGTACTATAATAACCAGCAAACAGTCTCTATCGCCAACAAGGACGAAGAAAAGCTCGACACGAAGCTTAGACATATCAAAGTACATTAGATGTGGATCCGCGAGCAAGTTGAAGCTGGGAACATTGACGTTACCTGGATGGGAACTGCTGATATGCCCGCTGATAGATTGACAAAGTCTCTCTCTAATAGTAGCAAGTATGAGCAATTCTTGTAGCAATTAGGAATAACTAATATCCGCCAACAAGTTATTAGTTTAGAGGATAAGTTTGTTACATCTGTCGTTACCTAATAGAGTTCTTCCTAGGGAGGTGCCCTAGAGGCCCTCTGTTCACTTATTTTGCTTTGTTATACTTTACAGCACTCCGCTACCTTTGTGCTGTAGGAGGGTGTGTTAGTGTGGAGTACGATATCACATGATACCACCAACCTGATGATGTAGACTAGTTGCTGATCACGATTCTGCTACTTAAGCAGTTTAAGCAGTTCTCTGTTCAGCTTGTTACAATCAACTCAGTCTCTCATTCCTAATTGCTACCCTACTTATCCCTTACATATACACTCTGCATGCTTGTTGTTTAAGGAGATTACGCGCCTACTTTGCAGAGTGCACAATTAGGGAACGCCTCTCCTAGATATTCTTAGTAACCTAAAGCTGATGCAACCCTCTGCTCTGCCTAACAGCTTAGATCTAAAGGCTGCGTTTGAGGGGACGAGTCCCGCAGCTTTCCCTAAAGACGTTAGCACCCCTGATAAGAAGCTACCCCGCAACTTGTGCCTACAGCAGCACTATAGCAGTAGTAGGAAAGGACGTGCTGCTAAGGTAAAATTTAATATAGATAGCGTGTGCTGCTTTTCTAGCAGCCTAGCGTTTGCCTAAAACAGTATTAACTAGCATCCCCAGGCGCATTCTATCCTAAACCTAGATGTGGATATACATTTTAGTCTCATAGTGTTTGCGTATAATAGCCGCGACTACCTAGCGATAAGGAACCTGCCGCTGCACAGGATCCCTTATTACTGCTTTAGCTTAGGTGCAGGCAGTACTAAGTCGCTGCTAATATTTGTCTTCTTCCTAGAGCTGCACCTCGAAAGCTAGTACGAGCATAGTACCTACCTAAGCAAGCAAGACTAGCAGCTCTGGCTAGACGCTGTGCTGCTCCCAGCCATAGGCAAGACAGTGAATAACTCAACCCTCGCATCGTACCTTCCCGCCTCTGAGGATAACGCTAGTAGAGAAGAAGTAATAGTAGTATCGGCAGAGACATCGAAGCGCAAAGAGAGCGCGCGGAAGCAACTCTTAGAGTACAGGCTATAGCACTAGTACCTTAATAAGCTGTGGACTACTATCCTTAACCGGATTGCCGAAAACCCTAGCTTAGATTGCTTTAACAACGCCACCCTGTTTGTGCACGCGAAAAACACTAAGCTTGCGCATATAAAAAATAACTTAAACGTTGCGTATAGGCGCTAGAAGGATGCATAGGCAGAAGCTGCTCATCCGCAGTTCTATAGCAGAGATCAAACCTTTGTAGATATTGCCAAGACAATTATATTAGAAGATTACGCATATCTATACAATTCTGTCCTAGACAAGTTCGAGGCTAAGACGTATATCTGGAAGCGGTTCTGTCTTGAGTCGTACGCCCGCACGCGCGTGAAGCTGCTGAAAGACGGAAAGCGGGCGAGAGGTAGTCCTCGAGTGACGACCTACCCGTGGGCCACGTTAAGAGACTCGATGGGCCAGACGCTGTCAAGCGTGCCGCGCGGCTAGGAGAACATAGACGGATTAGTTTATTTGTAATTCTACGCCAATATTAAAACGCTATTTAATAATTCTAAGGTGTACGTGTTTAACAACTAGGCGGTAGAGAATCTGACGCTAGATCCTAGCTATGTTCGCTCGCTATAGTAGTAGGGTGGGGGCGCCACCTTCTCTAAGAATGTCTGTAAAGGCTCCTACCTCTATAGTAAGGGACATGCGTTTTTAAATCTTAGGGACAACTAGCGGAAATCGTACAGGATCCAGAAAGAGTATTGAGTCTCCCTTACTATAATAGATAAGATCTGCGAGTAATGGCGCGAGTGGGATCTCTATGACAATAGTATCAACACCTCCTAAGAGCTGTTCGCCTTTTTCTATACGCAAATTAATAAGTACTATTTCTTATTTAAGCACACACACTCGCGCATACCGCTAGGACCTACTTGCTGCTAGAGACTATAGTAATAGTAATTGCGTTGCGAGCACTCTAGTTTTGCTATAGCAGCAGCTTACTAGCTAGAGAGTCGCTGCTGTACAAGGATTATTAGGAACAAAGGCGCGGGCAGGATCTAGTTATAAAAGGAGGGCCTTGGCATGTAGGAGACGGTAGAAAAGTGCGGTATAGGCTCGTTCCTGCCCAAACTTAACTAGATAACTAGGCGGTTGCTTTAGCTACACGGCGACAATATACTTATCAGACTCCGCAACAAGCAATCCGGATTGGTTCGATTGATTGACTTGATTGGTATAGCCCAATTCAATTAAGCCAATCTCTTCCTTCACAAATTTAGTCACAATTTAATCCAAAGCGTGGAAATTAATTAACTTAATTAACTTGATTGTAAGTGTGCTAAGATTTTTGATATTTTTAGGAGGAGCTAGATAACCTCTCTCGTACTTTTTTTTAGTGTTGCAGTTAATTAGCCTATTGGTAGGGCTTTATCGTAAGTCGTACCGGTATTAGACTCGTCTGTGCGCTCTTGCCTCATTTAATACGTGCTACCTCACTCTGTATACTGTTTCAAACCTCTTAACATCGCCTGTCTAGTCTATACAGACGCGCGTTTTTGGTGTTTTGATCACCTACCATGGCCAAACGCTCACGAACTCTTACTACTACTGGCACCGCTGCCGCCGCCGCCGCCGCCAAACGTACGCGCTCATCGGAGCCATCATCTCAACACGCATCATCTTAACGCGCATCGTCTCAACGCGCATCATCGCCCCGTCAAGCCCTAGCTGCCGCGAGCCAGGCCAACACTATACAAACGTTCGAGTCGCAGTTGCTGGAGTCGCAGCTAGAGGCAGAGATCGTTGCGCCCACAGAGGGCAGCTAGGCTGGTACACAGCGGGTACAGCTGAAGCTGGAGGTAATGATGGAGATGATGGAGATGGCGATAACTTTAACGGCATTGAATGGGAGCGTTTAAGAGGCTTTATAAAGCCATTTGCAACTTAACAACGTAAACAAAGCTAGATCTTTAAATATAGCTACTGTGTTGTTAAGCGTAAGAACATAAGCAAAGTGTGGTTTGTATGCAAGTATTGCCACACTTATAAGGTTATTAACGCTGGAGGTAGCGGCATCTTTGACGTTACAAAGGCGATATTAGCTGCTGCTGCTTATCTTAGTTAATAAAAACGAGGCCATATGCTCTCAAAGGATGGCGTAAAACGACTCTAACACAGTAGTGGACAGCTCTCTTTATGGCAAGCGTTTAAGGCTAGTATTAAGGTCCCTTAACACGCTGCTAACGCGATAGGCAACTTCAATATATAGCAGTTCCAACAAGCTGCAGTACTTTGCCTGCTAGATAACAACTTGCTAATAGAGCTGCTTATAAGGCCGTCATTTCGAGAGATAATTAACTTTGCTAACCTAGAGGCAGAGGCAGCGTTGTAGGTAAGTCCTTAGAGTGTTGCTACGTACACTATATGCGCCTGTTCCGCTGTATACAGCCCTAAGTTGTCCAGGGCCCTATTAGAAGCCGCAGGTAAGATCTATATAAGCTTTGACGGCTAGACAACAAAGGGCAGTAAGCGTGGGTTCTTTGGGGTTGTTGCTTACTTTGCTAACGCCTCTAGAGTAATATAAGACTTGCCTATTAACTTACTACAACTTGCAGGCTCTTATATAGGCGAGGCTATTGTATCTACTCTTATTAAAACGCTCAAAGTATATAGTATCACTCGCGAGAAGCTAGGCTACTTTGTGCTCAACAACGCCACAAACAACGACACCGCAATCGCTACAGTTGCTCGCGTATACAACTTTGACGCCACCTATCAACGCCTCTATTACGGCCCTCACACGCTTAACCTTATCGGCCAGGCAATTATATTTTGGCGCGGACAGAGAGGCTTATAACAACACTGCTAAGCAGATTAATATAGAGGAGCTGTACTTGCAAAAGTAGTGTAAAGATAGCCCGCTAGGCATATTTATTAATATTATTAACTATATTAAAACACTACAGCAGTATAACCTTTTTAGAGAGTTTCAGCGCGTTGCTAACGCTAAGTTGCCTGCTAGAGAGCGTCTCTAAGTGCTTAAGCTAGTTAAGCCTATCGTTACTTGCTAGAACTTGTATTACGCTGCCTTTAAGCGCGCAACTTAACTTTAAGCTGCCTATAACTTCTATGCTAAGCACTATATTAACCGCATCTCTCTTAAAGATAGGCGCGCAAAACAATATAACAACACACTCCCTAACGCTCCAAGTTAGATAAGATTAACCGGCCTTATAGCTACCGACTAGGCAGTAATAATAGAGTACTAGGACTGCCTTAATCCGCTTAAACTTGCTATAGAGCGGCTAGAAGGTTGCAGTAAAGCGGGCAAGTTTGGTGCTATCTATGAGATTATACCTGTCTTTAAGTACGTACTTAGCGCGCTTAAAGCGCGCACGCGCCCGTACAAGCAAGTCAATTTCAACTATATGGACGCTCTAGAGGACTATCTTAGTATTAACCTACGCGCTACCTAGAGTAAGGCCAACAAGTATTACAACAAGCTTAATCACTCGCCGCCATATACTACGCCTACGCCACTGTCTGCCTTTATCCATACTACAAGTTCTACTACGAGAATAGCTAGGCTAATAAGCTAGAGTGGCTCGCTGCCGCTAATGCTGGGTTTTAACAACTATAGCAATCGTACAAGCCTTACTACTAACGCCCTCTATCTCGTACAACTACAACATCAATAGCAAGTAGGATAGATAACGTAATTGGCGCCTTTGTACGCCGCAACAACACTAAAGATAAGGCAGCCTACGATAACAAGTACGTACGCTGGAGGACTTAAGAGCCAGAGTGGAGCAAGGAGCAATACTTAGGCAATAGGCACCTAGTTATGTACTGGATACAAATGCGCTCAAAATACCCATATTTAAGCCAGTTTGTGATCAATATACTAACTATCCTAGCATTAAGTTGCGATTGCGAATAGCTCTTTAGCGAGCTTAGCAACCTACTTAAGCCTAGACAACGCGCTATTAGCAGTGAGTTACTTGCAGCTCTTCAATTAGTAAGAGCGTGGACAAGAGCTAGCTTCCAAACTCCGCACAAGAGAGCGATAAGGGCGACGATAAGGACAATCTTTCTAATGAAGATATTGTACGAGACTACAACATACAAGAATAGATTACTTACCCCGCAGTAGTTGTATACAAATATAATCTTTTAGCGTCTAATCTAATTAATTTACAATTAATTTGCAATTAAGCTGCCCTAAAACACTAACAATTAATCTACAATTAAGCAGCGGCAACGTCACTAACAATCAAGCCAATCGACGACTCTGAGATTGATTGAATTGCTTGTTGCGGAGTCTGGTTAGAAGTATTTCATGTGCTCCCTGCAACCATTATCCTTTGTCGCAATCCGCTTAATAGCATTGTTGCACAGGTTGTACACCCCCGAAGCTAGCTGTTTTATTTCCCTAATTCCCATTTTGGCAGGCGAATAGAAATTTAGGAGGTATGTTGCGGTAACATAGCAATCGTCCTAGAGCTGGTGGCCTCGCTTGTCGTGCCCATTAGTTAGAAGATTAACAATTGCACTAACACTACTATCCTCTTTAATGCTATAGGCGTTAATTTGCTCTTTTAACTGTAAGCAGACCTTCTTCGCGTTCTGCTGGATATCTTCCACCTATAGGAAATTATCGTGGGTCTTTGTGCCATCGCACCACGGCTTTTAGTTTAGGTACAGCTGCTTGCCTAGCACCTGCACTTTATCGACGATACCGCGAGGCTTCACTGTGTCCACCTCCTGCGGCTCGTAGAGTAGGACGTCGTCGTCGTCGTCGTCGTCGTCGTTGTTGTCGTCATTACCAACATCCGCACGACGGGCGTGCGTTCGTGTTTGGTTAACACACAATGGCGCATCTCCTGCGATATAGGCTTACTGCCATCCTTAGGGAAGCCTAGATGATGCCCCTAAATGCATTTAGCGAAAGGCGAGAACTGCGGATCTACACCGCGTGCGGGGATGGTGGTAGCCCGCGCTGTGGCAGAGATAAGGCTCACGGCCACAGTGATGCCGGTGGTGATACTTGGCCTTATAGCGTAAGCGTGGGAACTTGCAGTTTGTTGAGAAGGCGTCTTAGTAAGAAGGTGGATAGGGTAAAGATAAATAACTAAGCGAGGACTTGCTGTTTAGGGAGAGACGGATTAGGAAGCCTTTTAAATACTTTGCTACAAGTCTGCCTAGACCTCTCCTTCTCTTAGGATAGACCAGACGCGGCGTTAGGCATAGTTGAGAGCAATTAGTGTAGGTGGCGTGGGACCGGCACAGTATCTTCTTATAAGTGAAGGATTGCCGTGCATAGCGTTAACTGGGTCAGATGTGCGCTCTTAACCTTGATAGTGTTTCTATTAGTAGGACTCGCAGTACCACGATCTGCACGCTGTCTCTGATTATGAAACAAGAAAGTGCGGCACCGACAAATAAGGACTGATTACTTGTAGTTGGTACGGATAGGACGTGATGAGAGGCACAGGCGGCGACCGAGGCGCAGACTCCCCTCGCCCACGCCTCGCGCTTCTGCGGCATGTGCACGTCTACGTGGTGCAGGAGGACTCGTATAGGAACGGGTTAAATAGGGTACGATCTGTCTACAAAGGATCTCTAAGGCTAGCTAGGTTTGTTGTGCTTCTGCAACACAGACTTGCCAATAATCAATTCAATCAATTTCCAGACAGTGAATTGAATCGATTGTAATAAGTTATCCAGCCTTTTAAATTAATTAAATTAAAAGGTATTTTTCAAGCCGATTGATTGTAAATTAATTGTAAATTAATCATATATTCGTCTACATATAAATTACTAAGAAGCCTCGTCCTAGTCACACAAGCTGTATAAGGTGTCAATTTCTTCGTCACTCAAAGTTGATAACTGCTTCGCAACAGCGCCATTAGAGGGTTCACTAAAGCCAGCTTTCAGCTAAGATCGTACAGATTGTATTGCTGCTAGCAATTAAGCACCTATATAGCGTCTTCTAGGCTCGAGGAGGTCGCTAAGTTTAGTAAAAACGCGCTTACACTCACAGCTTAATGCTAGAACTGTTAGTATATTAATCGCCAACTTCGCTAAATTAGGATATCTTAAGCGTAATCCAACCTAGTACTTAACAGGACTATCACCGCTATCAAACTGCTGTTGCGTCCACCTGGGCTCGCGCTTAAACCAGCGATTGTACTCGTCACTATCTTCCTTATTTTCGTCGTCGCTATCGCCGCCAGCAAGCTAGTTAATCGCATTGTTAAGGTTGTTATTTACAGTTAACTGCCTAGAAGCTACTATATTAATAACTTTAGGTTAGTACTACGCCCAAAGCTGCTAAAAACTAGCGTTAGCTAAGGCAAGCTAGTTAGGTTTCCTGCGCCAAGCTTGACGGCAATAACGCTTATAGAAAGGATAGAGACAGCAAGCGGCGTAGTAGATAGGCGAGTTGTTGAGCTTGCTATAGTACTAATTGAGTTTAAGCCATGCCGCGCGCAAGTTAGTAGGTAGGTGGTCCTTTAGGGCGCCAGTTTTGTGTGTGATTAACATTAGCAAACAACTCGAGCCGATGCTTAAAGGTGGTAAGTAGCTGCTCAAAAACCGGTATGACTTCATATATAGCGCCAAAAGCGTTGCCTTTGCGGCGGCCTTTAAGCCTCTTAGTGGCTTCTTTAAGCGGCAATAGCACCTCTATCCCAGGGCGTTAACGACATCCAGCCCTCCATGTCGTTTTTTTTTGTTTCAGATTTGTTAGTGATGAAATATTTGTTCCTCTGCGTAGATATAGGTACATAGGCTCTATGTTATTAACTTTAAGGGGTTAGTGTTGTTAGGTTCCTATAGGCTAATAGAGCTAAAATTTAAGTATGTTATTTAGCGTAGTAGGTTGTATTATGCAACTTATTTTCGCGTATAGAACGCGTGTGGTTAAGGATATTAGGGTTTAGTGTTTGTGGTTAGGGTTAAGCTAGCGAGGCTGCGAGGATGCAGCGAACGTTAACCGTCTAGGGTTAGAGGACGTTCTAAGATAATAAGTTGCAACTACAAAACCTAAATATGCGTTTAGTTTGCATAGTAGGATAGAGGAGGCTGGGGCGGTATATAGTATGTGTAGTAAATAAGGCCATAGAATTAATATATTTTATATATATAGCCGTTTCCCATCTGCGCGCACCTGTAACCCGTTATTATACCCGTTGTTTGTTACCTGTTGTTAGCACCAGTCCGCCGCAAGCCATCCTATCGCGCCGCTATTATAGCAGAGAAACCTATTACAGATAATTGTTTTAAGTATTTAGCTAAGTATTTGTTGCCTATATATTAAGAGTGCAGGCACGCAGTATTGCCTAGTTAGGTAGCAAGTTATTTGTAGCGTGCCCACCCTGTTAGACGCAAGCAGGCCAAATTAATAGCAGACGAAGTCCGCAGCTGGGCCGGGTTGATCGAGTATGCCAGCGAATTGGAGGTGCCCAGCTAGATTATTAAGCCCATATAGCAGTTACTAGTGTATATAGATAGGTTAATGTGTTAGATTAAGCCAAAGCATTGCTATCAGATATTCCAAAGCGAGCGCGTAATAAAGAACTATTAAAGAGACGCCTATAATTGGTTGCCAACGGACAAAGGTGGCCGTCTAAGTCAATTAGAGGCAAAGAAGATACGCGACTGTATTAGCAATAGTTCCTAAATTGTCTATTGCTAGCGATTTTTTGTCTAGGGCTAGAGTTCGCAGTATTTCGAGGTGCGGCAGCCCAGCGAAGGCGGCCCCAATACTGTACCCCATAGACGGTGACGCAGCATGGGCGTAGGTGGGGGCGAGCAGATAGCTGAGGCGTGGGAGAATATTAAGAGGCGGGCGCAGAACACTATCTAAGACAGCGAAAGAGACAAGGTAAACCTATAGTTAGAGCGGACGCAGTGGCTGCTATATTTAGTAGGCATAGAAAGGCCTAATTTGTTGGCGTGCGTTAAAGAGCCTGTTGCCGACGCTAATTCTAGGAAAGACGAGGAGGTAGAGCTAGTAGAAATAGCGATTTGGGCGGCTATAGATAGGTTAGCGCGGTTTAGCCAGGCGTCTATTATCTACTGTATTGGCGTGTTTATGCGCGTGTTTATGCGATTAGAGGCGATCTGGACAGAGAAGCACTAGACGTGGTTCTAGCTGTTGCAGCTGTATATAGATAAGGAGGCTATTATTAAGCACGCGCAGCTGTGGCAGCAGATATTAATGTTTTTTGCACGCACGCAGAAGGAGCATACATAGAAGAGCCCCCAATATCGGTTCACGCGCTGGCAGCAGGAGGCATAGGAGGCGTTGGTCCAACAGGCAGAGAGGCAAGTAGAGGGGGAGGCGGCAGAAGAAGAAGAAGAAGAAGAAGAAGAAGAAGAAGAAGAGAAGAAGAAGAAAGAAGAGAAGAAGAAGTGGAAGAAGAGATAGGGGATAGGGACAAGGAGATAATGGAGGAGTTAACAGAGGACGTAGATAAGTTAATAGAGAAGGGAGACGCTAGGGAGGAGCAGCGTTAGGCAGAAGGTGCTAAGCGCAGCAAGCCTAAGAAGTTGTCAAAAATCTAAAAGGCGTGTTTGGAGTTTTTGCATCGCGTTGTTAAACTAGTCTATTATGCGCAAGGAGTACAACAGCCCATTAGTGTGTGCGTTAGCAGTGTTAGGCGTTAAAGAGGACAGGTGGAAGGGCCCCAAGCAGTATCCGCCAATATTGTTAGCAGTTATTAAAGTGGCCCGTTTTATAGTTGTGCAACAGGCGTTGGAGTTATCCGAGCCGTTGGACGAGAATAAGGACGAGTTCGACGACAACAGCGCGTACAAGAGCGACAGTAGCCGCCCCGCGCCCGCGCCGGCCTAAGGGGTGGTTGCAGTTTGTGCAGGAGATAATAGACAAGTTTATAGTGCGAGGCACCCACGGACCTATGCAGTGGATGTTGGATTTGCGGACGTACGGGTTAAAGATCTATTACAACACGACGTCGCGCGGCCATATTAAGTAGACAGGCGGGGACGAGTTATTGTACAAGGGGTTGCAGTTCAACATGGCCCAGTTCCGCGGCATGGTGCATAGGTTGGCGACCGAAAGCCGGCGGTTGTTGGTGGAGGAGTTGATGTTCGGCACCAGCAAGGCCGCCGATCCCATACCCAGCGTCCCGTGGGAGAGCATGCGAGACAACCCGACCGACGAGCGGCCCAGATAGAATTTTTTGAAGGACCATCGCACCCGCATGCCCATAGATAGAGAGAGGTGGTTATTTAAGCGGGTAGGGAGAGATGCTAGTATCTAGGACAGGTTTATAAAGCTAGGAACGCGTTTAGGGGTGGACTAAGAGGCCGTTGAGCGGTACATGGGGCGCATCGTTAAGTTCTAGGAGAAGTTGGCCATGTTAATGCACATTACAGGCGGACAGCCAGCAAAAGGACTAGAAATAATAAGCGTCTGGCATAGCAATACTGTAAAAGGGGGGCACCGCAATATATTTATTGAGGATAGCATAGTGGTGCTTGTGACGCGTTACTACAAGGGATACAATATTAGCGGCGACATTAAGATTATTTATTAATATTTGCCGCGCAAGGTAGGCGAGTTAGTGGTGTTGTATATGTGGTTGGTGTTGCCGTTCCAGCAGCGGTTAGAGGCGTTAGTATAGGAAAAGGAGAGCGTGTTATCACATATGTGGCTGGCGGACCCTAACGGACGCAAGTGGACAACAGGGAGGTTTGCGGGAGGCGTTAAAGCGCGAGAGCTGGATTGGGATAGGACAGGAGTTAACGATTGCCGCGTACCGCGAGATTGCTATTGGCATAAGCTGGCGATTTTTACGTGGATCCGCAGCATTTCGGACAGAAGAGGGAGACAAGAATAAGGAGTGGGATAAGGAGAATATAGGCGCGTTAATTACTAACAAGCAGGCAGAACATACTGCGCACGTTGCAGGATTAATATATGCGCAAGGGATTATAGAGCAAGCTGGGGTGGTGGCAGACAAGCGACAGCAGTTCCGGACGTCGAGTACGGATTGGCATCAATTTTTAGGGTTCCGAGCCGACGTGGAGGAGACAACAAGTAAGAAGCGGAAGAGAGCGCCGTTTAAGAGCGAAGCGGACGAGGCGAGGATTGATTAATGGGGGCGATTGAGGAAGATGGACACGACAGCGCAGTTGAAGCAGATAATGAGCAGGACAGCGGAGTTCTGTGGCGTGCAGAAAGAAGCCATTAACGCCATTATTGCAGGCGAGAGCCCTGTTGTGGCCGTGATGCCGACAGGTGGTAGGAAGAGTTTGTTATTCATGTTGCCGGCGTGGGCAGAGCAGGGCGGGACCACCGTTGTCGTGATTCCGTTAATTGCGTTGCGGGGAGACATAATGCGGCGGTGCAAGTTGTTAGGGATATCGTGTGCAGCGTGGGAGGGACGCCGTCCGCCCGACGCAGCCGCGGTGGTGTTAGTGACGCCCGAGTCGGGCGGTGGGAGAGGAGTTTGCGACGTTTTTGAACCGGTTGCGGGCGACGCGGCAGTTGGACTGGATCGTGATCGACGAGTGTCATATCGTGTTGAACCGGCGGTACACGTTCCGCAAGCAGATGCAGCAGTTGGGCAAGTTAGTAGCCGCTGAAACGCAGATGGTGTTGTTAACAGCGACGTTGCCGCCAAGCGAGGAGGGCGAGTTGTTTCGACGGATGCATTTCGAGCGGGATCAGGTTAAGATATTCTGAGCAAGGACAACACGGACGAACGTGGCATATTAGGTAGTTAAGGTAGACAAGGCGTTAACGAAAGAGGATATAGAGGCCGTCGTAGGTTAGGGTTAGGGTTAGGGTTAGGGTTAGGGTTAGGGTTAGGGTAGGGTTAGGGTTAGGGTTAGGGTTAGGGTTAGGGTTAGGGTTAGGTTAGGGTTAGGGTTAGGGTTAGGGTTAGGGTTCGGGTTAGGGTTAGGGTTAGGGTTAGGGTTAGGGTTAGGGT